>LR990104.1:14010000-15505000 GCA_905147225.2 Euproctis similis
ATCCTTCGAAATAACTTTTACAGGATGCAAAACGTCACTTTCACTACTCATCAATCGCCCATCATTATCTCGATAACGTCTACCCCCTTGAAGCAAATTAACTTGCTTCAAAAACAGTCACCAGAAATAGAAGACCCATAATTAGTCCGCACACGCTTTGAAACTCTGAACTATAGTGCCGTTAGATTTCCGTGTTGAGAAACGCCTATGCCTTTCAGGTCTTCACGGACACTTAAAAATAGTCACCAAGTACAGATAACATATTATTTAAAATTAAATACAAACACGACCGCTTGTGGAAAGTGCCTCCGTGGAACAAAAAAAGACACGGACGCAATCGCCACGAGCGGCCCGATTCCGAGTGTAGGGGCTATCATTAGAAGAATCGGGCAAGAAACTCATGTAGAGTCTTGCTATAACCATCAGGTTTATGCGTCTTTCTTTCACTAGCTAACATAATTTATTCATCTTATCATTCATTCCTCTCTGCAAATTCAGTGTAGCTATACTTTACTCCTCGGCTTGCAATCCTTTTTGTTCAAGGTAACGGCCGCGAGGTAAGAGCGGGAATTCCAAAAATTTGGGGTTGAGCTCTTATTGCTCCCCCCATATCCCAAGGATAAAATTACTATATTAAATATTTGTAAACATTTTAAAATTAAAGATTGCAGTTTGAGGTCAACAAATTTTATAATTTTAACTCTACTACTACTACTCAAGGCACATATTTCATTGCCAATAAAGGCATTAGATTTTCATCATCAGTGTGATCATGAATGTCGGTGTGGCACTTGTGATCACGCGTTGGCGAGGCTCGTACTGGTATCGCTGTCCTGCACCACCCGGCACTGATGCTGGAATCTTCATTTGTTCCGTTTAATCTATCGGGCACGCCACTAGTTTCGGCATTCACGCTTATGTGACAGCAACCCTCGGCTACACCGTAACGCCACCTGTTTAAATATTAAAGTCAGTCATCTGAGTTCATTTGCCACATACCATTTTATTTTACTAGGTACGCATATATTAATAATACAAGATAAAAATCTGAAAAAAATTGAAGAATGGTTCGCTAAAAAGTGTACATTTTGCGCTTATTAAAAAATATCTTTTGAGAAAAACGAAGTCTTGAAAGCCAAAAATGAAATTCCACTCATCTTACATAATTACTCTGAAAGTGGGTGACAGTTTCACTGTTAGTAATTTACTATAGCTTACAAGTCTCAAAGCAAAGTTAATGCGGTTAAATAGCAATTAAATAGCAATTATATAGGCAAATTTGATTTGACATGACGGAGATGCGAATGTTGAGTTGGATGTGTGGAGTGATGAAAATGGATAAAATACAGAATGAGTATGTAATAGTAAGCTTAAAAGGCGCGCCATCAATTGAGAAGATAAGAGAAAAGATGCATAAAAAATAATATGATTTGGATTTGGTGTTGCTGTGGAAGAAGCGAATAATAAGCGTGGAAAAGGAAAACCTGTTGTGCCGACCCCGAATGACAGCTCAAGAGCTGGAAGATGATGAGGCAAATTATTATGTACGAAAGGCAATTCAGAAACGGGTGATCGACCACTGGACCACCGAGACTATTTAAAATTTTAAATTCATATATTTCGTGGTTAATTTCAGTTTTGCACTTTTGCTTGTTAATATATAGGACTATAATAACTTACAAAGCTGTATATTGTATGTAAACACGAGTACTTCCACCTGGTGGTATCTCTAAGAGAGGTGGCCATATCATGAACTCTTGGGGACCAACCCACCGAGTCACCAGCTGTAATGTGTTGGTGCCTAGTAAGAAAACGATCGTATTAGTAAAAAATATTTGCTATAAACACAATGATCAGATAAAAGTCGTTATTAAGTTTAAAATAGCGTAAAAAAGTCTCGGTGGTCCAGTGGTCGAGCACCCGTTTTCTATGCAGAGGTTCGGGTTCGAATCCTGACACTGGCTCACACCAATGTCTTTTCGAAATTGTGTTCGGAAGTCAAGTGTGATAAATATCGATGACTGAGAACTGTGCCCGATTCCTGTGTAGGAATCGGATCCAATTTTTTTTTTTAAATATAACACATAACATAACATAACTTCACGCCTTTGTTACCCGAAGGTGTAGGCAGCGGCTGTTAAGCCTCGTCTCGCCATTATCTTTACGTCCCAAATGGAATAGGTGGCGAACCCATTGCCGGTATAGACGGTGGTACGGTTGGTCACGTAATATAGATTAACGCTAAACTAAGTCATTATTTGAAAAATAAAATGACAACGTACTAATCGGTTTGATTCACGGCGTAGCACAGATTCTGTTCTCTGTTCTCTCTCTCTTATTAAGAGTCTAAATGTGACTTATACGACTTAAACATTGTTGTTACATTATATGGACCGATATTTTGTAATGTACAAAAATGAGCACGTTTTGTATAATCTCCGAAATACACACCATTCATACTCGGAGTGTTAGATGTCCTTTCCATCAATCGAATGACTGAATTAGTTATATTGAGAGAATAAATCCATACAATTTGGTAAATACCACTTACGACTTGTATGTGACACAGTAATATATGTCTTCCTTGAATCACCGTCGCTCACAAATCCAAAATCAAATACCGAAGGTTCTGTTTGTATCGTCGGATATTCAATTTCAAGCCTCAGCGGCAAAACCTATATAATATTCACTGTTCACTAAAGCTTTTAATTAGATTAATTATAACTAATTATACCTATTCTATTGTGATTGCTGATATTGTATTAATTTAATAAAATCGAACTAGTATTTGGTCGAGTTTGTCTAAATAGACGAATTGTCTCAAATGGAAACGCAATGAAATATGAATATATTATATTGATAGTTATTTTTTGTATATTTTCTTAACTTTTAGTCATAATAATTCAACAGTGGTAGAGCCAAGCAGTTTACTGCATAAATGGGCCGGCTCGACCGGTGAAATACCACAACCTCTCAGAAGACCGACGTAAAGTGGCCCATGCCACGTTTCGTTCGGTGAGAGAGGTACCCGGAGGCCCACCCCCTTCCCCATCCCTTCCTATCCCCTTCCCTTAAAGGTCGGCAACGCAACAGTAACACTATATGTGCTGCTGGTGTCCATGGGCGGCGTTAGTTGCTTACCATCAGGTGACACGCCTGCTCGTTTGCCCTCCTATCCCATAAAAAAAAAACATTGTTTTAGGAGTTCATCACGTTTCAGGGTTGAAGAAATTTAACAAAAAAAATCACAGTTACAACTACTTAAAATAAATGTAAACAAAATAGTATACATAATATTAGATTTAAGTACCCCCCCACCCCTTAAATACAAAAAAAGACAGTGGAAATGCTGTTTTTATTGGAAAAGGAGACTGTCGTGTTCGTGTTAATGAGTCACCTGATGGTAAGTGACATGTCTGAGTTGCCGGCCTCTAAAGTGGGGACTGTATAAAATGTCATCCAAAACTATTATGTTATCAAAATTATTATGACATTACCATCCATATAGCAGTGCTATATAAATTATTACTTACCGCCAGCTCTTGGTAATCACTATAAAAATGTAGTGTTGTAGTATCGCTTTTATATAGCGCATAATTCGGTTTAGCACAGGGATCAGATGCGACAGACGGGCGTATTTCTTCTGCATATACGCACACTTCCAAGCATATCTGAATATATATTACACACATATATAGTCACAATCAATGAAACAATGCCTAGTTTATAAGTTCATTAATTATTGAACAATTAGTAAATTGAAGAAAGTGGATTCATACATATTTTCGTGCAATTTCACCAAATAATACAACGATTATATGTCTCAACATAATAATTATAGCATCGCTAATTATCCAAGATAACCAACCAAACTTAAGAAAACTATCCTTACAAATATCTAAGCTCATCATAAACATTTGTATTTGGGTGGACCTTAGGGATCCAGCCCGTCAATTCTATAATCAACAGTTTATTGTTTAACTAATTCATAACGAGGCCAGTATCTTTGATAGACTTGCACATTGCTTCTTTTTATAATTTTTTTATCGTATAGGGAGGCAAACGAGGCAAACGTGTCACCTGGTGGTGAGCAAAAAACACCGCCTATGGACAGCAAAACACAAAAGTATTAAAGTTGCCCTGCAACCCCTTACAATTCCGATACGGATGGGGTCGGAAGTGAGATAGGAAAGCGAAACCTCTCACCGAGCGAAACGAGGCAAGAGCCACTTTAAGTCAATATTCTGAGTAGTCGTGGTATTTCACCCGTCGAGCCGGCTCATTCATGTAGCAAGCTGCGTGGCAAATTAACTTAAATTCTTTAGTAAGTTGTTAAATTAATATTTACTTCTTGCGAACTGTTCGGCGGCAGTGCATACGTAACGTGTTCACATCTGCGTACAACTGTACATTCAGCACAAACAGAATCTGTATCACACTTGTCAAGTGATCTCACATATCCTTCCAAAATACACCACGGCTGTGAGGTTCTCATGTTCACATCCAACGTACCATTACCGACGTTCTGTATGCGACAATATTCACGCACCCTGCAAATAACATTTACCAATGAAGACTACGAAGCTACGAAATTTATTAATTGACAAAAATCTGATAAAGTATTCAGAAAATAGTAAACAGAAAAAAAAACAATATTTTATAATTACATTAGTATAGTTTCATAATAATTTCTGAACTATTTCATTTTCTTTGCATTTTCAGTCAAATGACTGGTTTCTAAGTCTCGGTGATCCAGGGGTCGAGCACACGGCTTCTGTATCCAGAGGTCGTAGGTTCGAATCCTAGCACACACCAATGACTTTTCGAAATTAATTTCATAAGTTAAGTGTGATTAATTAATTTAATTTCGATGACTAAAAACTTTGTGCGCGGTATGGCAATAGGTTCTCCACCTATTCAATTTGGGACGTAAACATAACGGTGAGTCGAGGCTTAACAGCCGCTGCCTACACCTTCGGGTAGAAAAATGCGTGAAGTTATGTTGTGTTAAGTGTAAAAGTCAATTAGTAATTAAATTGAATTAGTTTCTTGGCTCTTGTTTTTTCTTATAACAAAGTTCACTTGGTGTTTTCTAAAAATATAAATAGCTTGGTGTAATGAAAAAGTTTAGTGTGACCTGAGAGAACCTCTATAAGGTACATCTAGGGCGCATATCTTCACAATTATGTCTTCACAGGACAATTTGAATTCTGACTCTCTGACGGCCTGACGCAGCCTTATCAACTGAGGTGGAGGATCTCTTCGAAACCAAAATTCGCTGAAATATGTTTATTACTAACAACAAGAACTTGCTTGAATCAAATTTGTCTATTCAAAGATGCATAATCTTTGAATAGACAAATTATCACAATATTCATAATTCAAAATCTGCCACATATGACAGATCGTAAAAGATTTCTAATTAAATTGCTTGATTGCAGTTTTCAATTTTTTTTATGGGATAGGAGGTCAAACGAGCAGGCGTGTTACCTGATGGTAAGCAACCAACGTCGCCCGTGGACACCAGCAACACATAGTGTTATTATTGCGTTGCCAATCTTTAAGGGATAGGGGATAGGAAAGGATGGGGAAGGGGGGTGGGCCTCCGGATACCTCTTTCATCGAACGAAACGCGGCATGAGCCACTATACGTCGGTCTTCTGAGAGGTCATGGTATTTCACCGGTCGAGCCGGCCCATTAATGCAGCGAACTGCTTGGCTCTACCACATATGAACGCATTACACGCAATGAACTATAAGTATTTTAGCCACTATCTATTTAAATCAATTCATACGGTATGCGTCATATATACCCAGCTCTATCTATAGGTAATATTTGCAGTAACAGGATTCCATCGGGCACCATCTCAGGTGGATGAGGACTGTTCATCTTTATGTTCCACTTCATACATTGGCCTGCCTTCACAGTGCATGTCACTGGCGATACCTACCAAGATAAATATATGTCAATACATAGATATACATTATCCTACTATTACATTATACTTATATATTTCCATTATCCTACTATTAACTTCAAATAACTTCCTTAATAGTAACACATAACATATTATAACTTCACGCCATTGTTACCCGAAGGTGTAGGCATCGGCTGTTAAGCTTCGTCTCGCCGTTATATTTACGTCCCAAATGGAATAGGTGGCGAACCTATTGCCATACCGGGCACAAAGTTTTCAGTCATCGTTATTTATCACACATAACTTTCGACAACAATTTCGAAAAGTCATTGGTGTGAGCCAGTGTCAGGAATCGAACCCGGATCTCTGGATCAGAAGCCGTGTGCTCGACCACTGGGCCACCGAGACATTTAAACATTATTTAAACATTTAGACATTTAATAGTAAACGTAACTATAAGGAAAACCTTAATTCCAAAGACTAATCTGCACTTAAAATGTATTTAAACTTAAAGTGTATATAAATTTAATAACAGACCGTGAAAAACATATCGTTTTGAATCCCATGGTCGGGTGCTAGATAAAGATTGACTCCTGTGTCCATTTCCATATCATATGAATCCTCCGTCTCTGATTGATTTGATACCTGAGACGATTCGTTCATATCTGAATAAGGAAAATTACGCATTTAGACCTAGTTTGGTAACTCCTGTAGTTTGAATTTGGGACTATTTTACCTTTAAATTAAAATTCACTCGAAATTAAACTAGCTCCGAGGCTAGTTTAGATATAACTGCGCCACTTAAACCTATGGTGATAACGAGCGTTAAGCTAGAATATACGATATGACAGCACGATACCTTAGAAAATTAAAAAGCAAAAATACGTACCTTTGAATATATTGTAGCATTCGCATGGTACGGGTGGTACGTCATACAAACGCAAGTACAGCCTTAACGGTAGTACTTCTTGTATTCGTTCTGTAAATAAACATACATGTCGGAGATTATTTTAAAATTTGCATTTTTATTCGAGTTCCAATGAGGTTGTACATGGCCTAGAACTGGTCAAACAACAACAGCGGAAGGTGCGTGGAAGACCATATTCACCAAACTTATTTTGCCGCAATAGGAGGCGTTAGGGCATGGATAACATATGGTTCCAACAGGACGAAGCAACGGCACACATCTCTCGTTTTGGCGATTGAAACTACAAGATTTCTTACAAAACCATTAGATTTTACCGTTTCAGGCTGTTTTGTGAGGTTTTTCGAAGTCCCTTGATTACGTGAACAAGCCTGAGACCACGAAAATCCTCAAGCGACATTTTCGACCCTAATGCGTATATTTATCTCCGGAAGTTCTCGCGCAAATTAATGAAAAGTGTGAAAATGTCATAAAACGAGCCCGCAGCAGCAATCAAATATAACTGCGCACCTTTGGCCGATATCATCTTCTTGACTTAAGCAATAAAATTTTAAAGGTTCTAATAAACATAATCAACAAACGGAATGAAGGTTTTCCATTTAGAAAGAAAATAAAGATTTAAACAACACCCGATGACATCTTTCGGCCTAAATTGAATATTCAATTGTATAGAACGATTGCGTGAGTAATTTCTAGCATTCCAAGTAATATGTCTTACCATGGTGTTGCGTGACGTAGGCGTGTACAGTGAGGTCCGACCGGGAAATGTTTTTTATCAGCAACGTTCGCTCTGGATCCGTGCTTGACATCCTACAATTAATAATAAACCAGTAAATTAATAATTAGTAACTCAGCTTTTTTGTCTATCATTATTCTCCTATTTCGTATTATTTGAAACATTTTATTTTTGGTTATTTTTATATAAAAATAACCAAAAATAAAAGCAAGAAAATATTAGTCTTAATTTTAAACTGTAATATTTATAATAAGGAACGATTTTTTCATATGTGACAGGTAAACTAACTAACTAAACTAATTAATAAAACGATTTTACATTACAATACGTGTTGAATTGAAGGACAAAAGGAGCCTTTCAGAAGAAAATTTGTGCGAAGATTTAAATTGTATGTAAATGAACTCCAGCAGTGTACACAATCGGTTGGATTTGAATTGGAATGAACAAATTCACCAGTATCATGAATAGAATAGAATTTGACAACAGTTTGTTGAAAACATTTTCTTAAGGTATAATTTACGGGAGTGTGAATTTACGGGTAATTTACACAAGAATCATTTGAAAGATTATTCGCTTTCTCTCTGTGTTTATCATATATTTTGAGACGTCACATTTTATTGATAGAACGATATATTGATAGTATATTTATGAGAAGTATGTAGTAGTAAACAGTAAAATAAAGAGACCATTTATCTCAATGAAATATAAGAAATCATCGACATACACTTTTTTAGGGATAGTTTTTAGTTCAAAAAACCCTTTTATTTATAAACAAGCATTGTTATCTAATTCAATTCTAATTCAATTCTATTATCAAAAATAAAACTGGAGATGCCTCTGATGTTTCAAATTACAGGCCCATATCTCTGGCAACTGTCATCGCCAAGGTGCTGGACAGTCTGCTTGATCAGCAACTGTCTAGGCACATTAAATTACATGACAGCCAGTTCGGATTCAGACCAGGTCTGTCTACTGAATGTGCTATTATGTGCCTTAAGCAGACTGTTCAGTACTACACTAGCAGAGATACGCCTGTAATAGCCTGTTTTTTGGATCTATCACGAGCATTTGATCTTGTAAATTACAATGTCCTGTGGAGAAAATTACAGCAGGAGACCACTTTGCCTCCCGAAATTATATCTCTTCTAAAATATTGGTATAACAACCAAAGAAACAGTGTTAAGTGGGCAGGGTCCTGCTCTGATGTATACAGGATGGAATGTGGGGTAAGGCAGGGTGGTTTGTCCTCGCCACGGTTATTCAACCTTTACATGAATCAGCTGATTGTCGGGCTCAGCAGCGCCAGCGTCGGATGCTATATTGATGGTGTCTGTATAAACAACGTTAGTTACGCAGACGACATGGTGCTGCTGAGCCCATCGATCGCTGCCATGAGGAGGTTGCTGTCGGTGTGTGAAGGATATGCGGTGACTCATGGGCTCAGGTACAATGTTAAGAAAAGTGAAGTTTTAATATTCAAAGCAGGTAACAGAGGGTATCAAAGTATACCCGAGGTGCTACTTTGTGGTTCACCTCTTCTAAGGGTCACCAGTTTTAAGTACCTGGGTCACTGGGTCACCGAGGATCTAAGTGACAACAAGGACATTGAAAGGGAACGTAGGTCGCTGGCTGTGCGGTGTAACATGCTGGCCCGCAGATTTGCGAGGTGCACAGAACCGGTTAAAATAACATTATTTAAAGCATTCTGCCAATCATTCTATACTTGCAGTCTGTGGACCAGTTATGGTCGGCGCGTATACAGCGACTTGCGGGTTCAGTACAACAATGCGCTCAGGGTATTGTTGGGGCTGCCGTGGCGCTGTAGTGCGTCAGGAATGTTTGCTCAGAGGTATATTGATGGCTTCTCGGCAATAATTCGTAAAAGATGTGCCTCTTTCCTCGCTCGTGTAAGAGGCAGTAACAACGGTACCCTGAGAGTATTTGTAGACAAATGGGAGTCTCCGATGATGCAACATTGGATGGAGCTCCACACTAGGTTCCAAAAATAATGTTTTTTCTTTACTAACACTAGTTTATAAGATCATTGTTACTAACACTATATGGGCTTGCCCGAAATAAAGGTTATTATTATTATTATTATTATTGTAATGTAAAATCGTTTTATTAAATACTTAATTTAGTTAGTTAGTTTACCTGTCACATAAGAAAAAATCTTTCCTTATTATAAATATTATAGTTTAAAATTAAGATTCATATTTTCTTGCTTTTATTTTTGGTTATTTTTATAATAATATATTTATACACACAATTACACATTTATACATACAATTTAAATCTTCGCACAAATTTTCTTCTGAATGGCTCCTTTTATCCTTCAATAGCAATAGGTACAAATAACATAAAACACAAATACCACATTTATATGTCGCAGCCGGTCATGAGTACGGACACTAAACGAAACGCAAGCGCGCCCTCTAGCGCTTTGACAGAGTCGTGGCGATAGCATAAAACTCAGTGGAAATCACTTTCGATTCAGCCGCCGAGTTGTGAAGTCTAACCACGGAACTGTTCTACGTTTCGCACAGTGTTATTTTCTATTATAACAAAGATTGTAAATTAATACCCTCTGATTATTACAATATCGTTTATAGATTCTATACTCTTTTCATTTGCACGATACCTACATTCGCCCATACAATGTCTAAACGTTCAGAATATAATCCTGTTGAGCCGCATTTTCCGGTTGAACCTACATCAGAAGTTGGATCGAATCGTGCAAATGTGAATCGCTGCGAAGATAGTGAAAATCATTGGCGCGTACTCTTCGAAATGCAAAATCAACAAATGCGCGAACTGATACAAGCAATAAAGACGCCGAGTGCGAATAATAACATGATGTTGCCGGAATTTAACCCGGATAAACACGACTCGGATGCACGATCATGGTGTGCAACGGCTAATTTGTGTCTGGAAGGAAGCGCAGTCCAAGGAGGCCAGCTCATTATGATAATCAGCAAGGCGCTCAAAGGTTCGGCGTCAACGTGGTTATCACAGATAACCTATCCAGGTATGTCTTGGGCTGAATTCAAAGAATTATTTCAAGACAGATTTGTCGGTGTGGAAACATCTGCGGCTACCCTCATTAATTTGAGTAACGGCAAACCTAAAGATAATGAGATCTACGCCACTTACGCGAGTCGTCTTATTACGTCACTACTTGGCCGATGGAAAAACATGAGTATGGAGCAGATCGCGGTGTCGAAAGTCCTGGCTCATTTGGCTCAAATTGACACTCGCCTGCAACGACTAGCTTTTACCACTGAAATCACATCACGCCAGCAGTTGCAACAAGAACTCCAAGCTTTCGCGTACCTCAAGAGAAAAGCCCCTATAGATACCCGGTTAGATGCTACCGTTGAGAAACGACCGAAGTTTTCGTCGTCATCTCAAATCAAGTGCCATGCCTGTGGTAGGCTGGGTCATAAGCAAGCGGATTGTCGCACGAGGAAAACAGAAACGAAGAAGCCATGTCTTACACCAGCTGCTACGACTGCTGTTTAACGCCAGCAATCCAGCGGCAGTTCTGTCGTTTGCTACAAGTGTGGTGCCCAAGGCCACATAGCTAGCCGCTGTACAACCAGTGGATCCAGTGCTGCAGCTCTAACAGAAAAACGGGTCAACCTGTGTCAGGTTCAGCCCCCATCCGGAACTCTAAACCATTTCGGTGAGCATTACAAATTTGATTTTGATTCTGGAGCCGAGTATTCCTTAATGAAAGAAAGTATTTCAAAAAAATTTAGAGGTAAACGAATAAACAATTTGATTTCCTTAATTGGTATTGGTAACAAAAATGTTAATTGTACTTTGCAAATATTATGTAGGGTAGAAATTAATACTTTCGTGACCGAAGTTTTATTCCACGTATTGCCAGATGATGATTTACGTAGTAGCATTTTAATAGGCCGTGAGATTTTAGGTAACGGGTTTTCTGTTAGTATGACTGCAACAAAATTTACTTTACTACGAGACAGTGTTGTAAATACGTGTAACTCGACAGATGTAAATACCTCCGAAAATAATTTTGATCGTATTGACACAGATATTCCTTCTGATAGACTAGGTGAGCTTGTGGATATTTTAAAACAATACTCCGACTATTTAATTAACGGTTTTCCAACAACTCGCGTGAATAAGGCGGAGTTGGTAATTCGTATGATAGACCCTAGTCGTACGGTGCAAAGACGTCCCTATAGGTTATCTCTAGACCAACGTCAGGTTATGCGAGATAGGGTTGACGAGTTATTGCAAGCTAAAATAATTAGGCCTAGTAATTCACCTTTTGCTAGCCCTGCCCTTTTAGTAAAGAAACATGACTGGTCGGATTGTATGTGTATTGATTATAGGGAGTTAAATATCACACTGTACCGGATCGTTACCCGCTGCCATTGATTTCTGACCAGATTTCACGACTTCATGGTACCAACTTCTTCACAAAACTAGATTGTGCAAGTGGCTTTCACTTAATTCCTGTTCAGGCTGAGTCAATAGAGCGCACTGTTTTCACAACACCTGATGGCCAGTACGAGTTTTTAACTATGCTCTTTGATCTCCGTAACGCGATATCAATTTTCCAGCAAAGGTTCCGTGACTTATGTGACAGTAAGAACATCCATCTTCATCTCATTGCTACAGGCTCATGTCGTGCCAATGGTCAGGTAGAGCGAATTATGAGTGTGCTAAAATCCATGTTAACCGCAGTAGAGTCTGACAAACATAAGTCATGGCAAGACTCCTTAGGAGACGTGCAGCTGGCTCTAAACTGTACTGTTGTTACAAACTGTACTGTACTGTCTTACAAAAGCTAGCCCGTTAGAACTTTTAGTAGCTTGTCCTCTAGATTTGATGGCTGACGATAATTACGAGGTCGTAGATCTTAACGAAGTTAGAGAATCGGCCTCTCAGGGCATACAGACATCTGCGATAATAGGGCGCGTTTTGATAGTAATAAGGCAAACGTGATAAGGTTTTGGGTCAATGAATTCGTATTAATTAAAAATGAGGAACGCAATCAAACGAAGTTAGATGCAAAATTTAGAGGTCCCTTTCAAACTGTAGAAGTTCTAGAGGGGGACCGATATATTTTAAAGTCGTTGACTAATAATCGTACTTACAAGTATGCGCATGATCGCTTAAGGAAGATGCCTGATTACCAAGTACCCATTGAGATTGTGGAGGAAGACGAAATAGATGTTGAGGTGACGTCTAGTTAATCTTGCACAAGTTCACGGTTCGTTGGGTCGGAGACTGTACCAGAATGCCGTAGCCGTAGCCTAGTAGAAATCGGTATCTGCTGCTGTGTAGTAGACCGTGGGTTGGCGGTAGGCGGTAGTTCTGGGTAGTACAGTCGGATCTTGCCTTGAAGCAAAGATCATAGAGTCGGAAGACTCGGGCTTCCCTTGAGGAAGAATATGTTTGTAGATGTTATTTGCGATGCAATAACAAATGACCACGAATGTGATACTTGGTGCTTCTGGAGATTGTTTTATTTTACCTTGCTAAATTTCTTATCAGCTCAATGGTGCATGGTCTCAGTTATCTTCAGTATTGGAACAGTTTGTGAATTGCTATTGTTGAGTGATATTAAGATAGCACAAATAATTTGATTGTAATGAATACACTTAAATGAGTAAACCAGATTTTTTTTTTTTCGAAAAGCAAAATAATGTTGTTTGATAGGATGGGCCGAACGCAGACTGTGCTGTTATTTTCTTCTTGCAGACTAACACACGAGGGCGTGTGTCACGCAGGACGGCCGTGTCGCAGCCGGTCATGAGTACGGACACTAAACGAAACGCAAGCGCGCCCTCTAGCGCTTTGACAGAGTCGTGGCGATAGCATAAAACTCAGTGGAAATCACTTTCGATTCAGCCGCCGAGTTGTGAAGTCTAACCACGGAACTGTTCTACGTTTCGCACAGTGTTATTTTCTATTATAACAAAGATTGTAAATTAATACCCTCTGATTATTACAATATCGTTTATAGATTCTATACTCTTTTCATTTGCACGATACCTACATTCGCCCATACAATGTCTAAACGTTCAGAATATAATCCTGTTGAGCCGCATTTTCCGGTTGAACCTACATATATATTAATGTTACACAATTATCCTTCGAGTATCAACTCATACCAAGACCTTTCTAACTTCCTTTCTATTTATATATTTTAATGAATAAAAGTATATCATTATTTTATTATTATTACATAGTATAAAACAAAGTCGCTGGGACAGACGGTCCCAAGTTTTCTATATTTAACACACAATCACGACTTTTTCCCATTTTCTACGATCCTGACACACATTTCATGCTTTCTTGACGCTCATATAGCTTCCATACATGTACGCCCATTGTAATCCACTCTTGCTCACAAAATTTAACAAAAAATGATAAATCTTTTTAAAAACTTGTCTAATGAAAACTTTTTTAGCGCCAATATATTTAACGGTATCGACTTTCCAGGCTAAACAACCTGCACGTATTCAATTTGAAAACGGATAACAAAATTATGATACATCAAAAAACTTTTTTTTTTAATGGAATAAGAGGGCTCGGCGGCGAGCTCAGTGATCGCCGCCGCCGACGGGCCTCGAGGGCGCACAACCCGCTGGTGCGCCCGGGCCGGGGCTTGGGAAGGATGATCCCGGAAAAATATCAATGATACACAACGACCGTAGCATCTAAATGATGAGTCAACATGTAAATAAAAACTCGCAGTGATAATTTACGATGAGAAAAAGCCGAGAGAAAATAACTGATCTACGGTTTACCTTCGTCAAGAATTCTAAAAATGGAATTGGTAAGTATGTTTTCAAATATTCAGTTCTATAAAAGACTCACCACATGGTGGGAATCTCAGATATATTGTCTTCCAGGATTTTCACTTGGAGCGGAGATCCACATGCCTCTATCCATACATCAAATATTATTGGATCGACCTTCTCGATCTGTAGAAACATTAAATACGATAATATTAAACATATGTATTTGTCATATTCATATAATTTTTTCAAAAAGATTTTGCCTTCAGGTTTCTTTTTTTATGTGATAGGAGGGCAGATGAGCAGGCGTGTCACCTGATAGTAAGTGACCAGCGCCGCCCATGGACACCTGCAACACATACTCCTCTCACCGAACGAAACGCGGCACAAGCCACTTCACGTCAATATTCCGAGAGGTCGTGGTATTTCATCGGTCGTGCCGGCCTGTTCATGCAGCGAACTGTAAGACTCTACTATTAAATATACCTGTATGAGGATTTGATCTCTATAAAGACCCCAACAGTCAGCGTATACGCGCACATGTAGGCATGTATGCGCACGCGCACCCAGTACACCGCTGGAAGGTGTACACGACACAACCACGCCGGAGCTGCACACATCGCCACGCCATTCGTCTGTTATACAGTAAATACTGAAAAATATATCATACTGCAATATTTCATACTAAGCATTATTAACCCTGTGCCTTTTAGTCAATTTGTCAATAAAAAAACTGATGAGGATATGGTTCCTTGTAATCCATTAATGTGTGTTGTCCATACTGTATTTTAAAACCTTGAAAAAGATTTCGCTGTTTCTTCAAAGATCATATTTTTCGTACTCCATTTGTGAAATTTTGAATGTTAATAAGTATGCAAGGTACAAGGGTATCTAATCTTAAATTTCAATTGTCTCAAATTCCTGTTCAGTTGAGTGTTAATAAGTTATATTTTTCATAGTTCTGAAAATGTCAACTTTTATTGTCAAAAGTGGTGGTGTGTGTCAAAAATTTCTTTGCGGGGAATTTTATTACACTACTTTATTTAAATGAAATCTGAAGCAAAAACACTTCAAATACTTGCTGTGACTATTCATGCAGCGAAACGCGTGGCTCTACCGCTATAAAATGTTTTTTCTTTTTAACTTAAATAAATCTTTCAAATTTACTTAAAAAAATAAACAGTGAGCACTAATTCTGGGTCCTAATATTTTGAATTAATAAATGAAATTTAATAAAACTCATATTAGATAATTGAATAAATGAGTATTTTAATAATAAAAATAGTATGGACGCTATAAGCCATTAACGTATTCATAAAGTAAGGATGTAAAAAAGGAGAAAGTCTTAAAGTCTGGTGCATGTAGCAATTGTAGTCAAGTTCTCTACAAATTCCAGACGATGCATCAATTTAACATTGTTGCGGTTTTAATTAAAACACCACTGTGGAGACGCAAAGCGTAATTTAGTTGGATTGAAGAGTATGCTGAGATAGTTTCATCAACAGAAAAAGAGCTTACATAATTCAAAGCATTTCTGGATCCAGAAAACTTTCTTAAATAAATTACCTTTGTACAAAAACTAAACATAGTTCCACCTGGCTGGTACGATGATATGATACATTTTTTTAAGGTTTATCCAAGGAAACGCTCGAGTTTCAATTGCACATTTTAATGATTTTTTTTCTTCTCTAAACTAATTTTCAAATAATTTTAATCATACCCGGGTCCAGAGTCCTCACATGTTTCCGGGGCCATCTTCTTACAGTTGTGTTCCACCGTGCGGTCACCACAGATTTGTTGCGTATTATCACACGGCGTTCACAAACTGATCAATAAATAATCAAAGAGATCAATCACATATTGAATAACTTTATCTGTCAAATTAAGATTAGCGTTAGAACTAGGCGGGGTAATCAATTTGTATCATCCAAACAGTTAGAGTAAAGCTCCGCCGCCAATTTTATAGGGCCACAGTTAATTAATTCACTGTCAGTAACTAATATCTTTATGAATTGTAGCTAAAATATACATTAAAGTTATTTATGAATAGTTCGTGAAAAATATTTACTTAATTTGTTTTTTTTAGTATTCTACACTTCTCGCTATGCCCAATCTCATATTTGACCATTTTTGCAGTATCATCCTTTAAATAAGTATACAATTTATCGTCTGTTCAAATATTAATTTAGATATTGAGTTACCTTTTCTAAGAGGCATATTTGTGAACTGCATTGAAATAGATTCAGGAGCATCTCGCATGAACGGTTTGGAGCAATCGTCACATGGACAGATTCGGGTAAGTGGCAATGGTCCTTCGACTAAAAACGACATATTAAATAACATTTTAGTTTTTTATAAAACAAGGAGAGAAATTATACGGTGAAAGAATCAAAAGCTCATGGGCATGACATAACCTTTCCCATAAATTTAAAATTACACAACTCACTAGTCGAATGTATTATGGCCTCCACTCTCTTTAATAATATAAATGAATGAATGAATGTAAAGAAAACACTAAAATAGGTCAGTATATTTTTCAAATCAGCCACTAGTCTCCTGGTACCTACTAATAATACTCTGTTCAGTCTAATTATATAATTTTTTTAGCA
Organism: Euproctis similis; assembly: GCA_905147225.2. Lineage (NCBI taxonomy): Eukaryota > Metazoa > Arthropoda > Insecta > Lepidoptera > Erebidae > Euproctis > Euproctis similis. Next base: position 14,026,971 of record LR990104.1, read on the forward strand.
CTATTCATTTTAGCAGCTATTAACTTTGCACTACAAATTCATGCGGTTTATTTGATGATTACAGAAGCAAATATTTCCATATTTTCATATTTGCTTCTGCACATTTGCCACAATATGCTAAATAATAAACATTAAGTTAAATAATGACCAATTTCTACTGGTGGACAGTACTCCTCTTCCATCGTGGGCGGTTCAGGTGTTTTCACCGGCGGTATGTATACCATCTTGAAACGACAGTGACATATGTTTTCTGTAACAATGTAGATATTAATTAGAAAGAGAAAAAAGGTTTTTTTCTTGATTTAACATCTAGTTCCTCTCTTCCGAGTTCATTTATAGAGAACTTTTATTTCTTTGTAAATTTATATTCACACAGCTACTACAAATCAAAATAATGAACTTAATTTATTGTTTTCTGCTGCGAAATATAATTAATCATCGGTAAATAAATGCTTATCCTGGATCACACTAATGACTGACCATGGATAACTTATGATAAATATCGATAGCTCGACATTGTGCACTATGTGCAGGAATAGATCCCAGCACTAATTCCATTTGGTATAATAATACGTTGAGACATTTTTTTTGTGGGATAGGAGGGCAAACGAGCAAGCGCGTCACCTGATGGCAAGCAACCAGCGCCGCTCATGGATATCAGCAAAACATATAGTATTACCGTAGCGTTGCCGACCCTTAAGAGAGTAGGATAGGAAAGGATGGGGAAGGGGGTGGGCCTCCGGGTACCTCTCTCACCGAAAAAACGCGGCTTGAGCCACTTTACGTCGATCTTCTGAGAGGTCGTGGTATTTCACCGGTCGAGCCGCCCATTAATGCAGCGAACTGCTTGGCTCTACCACTGCTAAAAACAGAATTGAAGCAATATGAAGCTTCTTATAAACTGGACTTTCATGAACAGTGTTTCATCTCCATATATTATGAATGCACATAGTATAGAATTCCATTGAATAAGTTGTATACGTGTTATCATATAGTTATGACAATCCATGACATACAGTTCATTAATTAATAATTCGGTATTGAATAAGTAGCCTAGTGGTCGAGCACACGGCTTCTGATCCAGAGGTCCGGGTTCGATTTCTGACATTGGCTCACACCAATGTCTTTTCGAAATTGTTTTCGGAAGTTATGTGTGATAAATATCGATGACTGAAAATCTTTGTGCCCGGTATGGCAATAGGTTCACCACCTATTCCATTAGGGACGTAAACATAACGGCGAGACGAGGCTTAACAGCCGCTGCCTACACCTTCGGGTAACAAAAGGCGTGAAGTTACGTTATGTTATGAATAAGTTATTTTTTTTATTTACTTGTCTCTGAATTGTTATTAGTCTATACTAATTACTGTGAATACTAATGTCAGGATTAAAATCGCAGTACAAAGGTAAACGTTACTTTCTACAGGAATCAGCTGTGGAGATACTGTAATATTTACCTATTGAACTACCGATTTCAGCTTGTAATACAGAGGCAAGATTTTAAAATATATATTGAAGCATTCGTAATCATTATTATCGAATTACTTCAGGAATAATAATTATTAAGTATTGTCTAACTTCATTACCTTTGACAACTGCCCTTTTGTGATCTTCCTCAGCAAATATATCAAATGGCGTGGAGAGAGTATGTTTCGTTTGCTCCTGGGATTTCTCTTGTATCTGTAAATATATTACTACTGTTGAAGCATTTCCTTATTTATTGTTCTATAAAGTTGTTGTTGTTAATTTCGGAAGCCCTGGTCGCTTGCACATTAAGTTTTTATTGATATTTCCAATATTGGCATAGGTTAGTAGTAGTAGTGTTAGTTACGCCATCTCAACAATCAGGTTTAACTTTACCTATAGATGTTTCAAATTAAAAATATACTTTATAAACATTGATGACCCCAAAAGTAGGGATCTGTTTAGTTATTTTGCTAAAATATCTCACGTAAGTTTTAAACGCTGTGTGTAGTACTAGCGTACTAATCTCCTTGTTAAAATGATATTTAATCCGCTTTCATAAATTGTCGTTTCGTTTAAAAAACTTAGAAAAATACTTCAAACAATTTGTAGAAAGTTACAGCTTTTAAATTTTCCTAAAATAAATCCATCGTTTTAGAAGAAATGAGTTTTATTATATTGAAAAATTTAGAGGAGTAAATTTAGCTGACTAGAATTATTACATAGTATAAAACAAAGTCTCTTTCTGCTGTTCATCCCCTTAGATGCTTAAATCTTTGAAACTACGCAACGGATTTTGATGCATATTTTTAATATATATAGGATGCCAACAGGGTAGTATATATGTATAATTCAAGTTTAGTGTAGTGAAGAAAAAAAAGTTAACTTTCGAGATTTAACTGCAAACGCTGGCTGAGCACTAAATAATAGCTAAAAACAATGTATCACATTATTACCTTCAAAAGGTCTACAAAAAAGTCCGCTATGATGTATGACTATGACATGTCTTAGGGATAAACCATAATGAACATTTTTATTTCTGTACTTTTTACGAGAAATAATATATTTACTAAATGAATACAAAGCCAGACTAAGCAGTTGCGTTGCACAGTGATATCGGCAGACGTTGGCCGATAAATAAAACAAATTGTACTAAATAAAAAACTAAAATTTTCCTCATGCGGAACAACGTTCGCCGAGTAAACTAGTAACTAATAAAATAAAGTCCTGAATATAAGAATTCTGTCCCTCAAAATAGTATAATTACTCTATCTGTCCCTCTATTAAAAATCTTCTGTATTGAACTTAAATTTCTGAAAACAATTTAAGTAATATAAAAATCTTTTTCACTGTTTACATGCTGACTTTTTAAAATATCTCAGTATATCTATGTATGAGTACTGTACCTGTGTTCTTCGAATAATGACAAAATCATCAGGATTGACGTCACTGCCAACCGGTATTTCGCACGAGATTTCTACACCCTGTAAATGTGACAACACAACATATTTTATAATGATTAATTGATTTTTTTTTATGGGACAGGAGGGCAAACGAGCAGGCGTGTCACATGATGGTAAGCAACCAACGCCACCCATGGACACCAGCAACACATATAGTGTTACTGTTGCGTTGCCGACCTTTAAGGGATAGGGGAAAGGAAAGGATGGGGAAAGGGGGGTGGGCCTCCGGGTACCTCTCTCACCGAACGAAACGCGGCATGAACCACTTTACGTCGGTCTTCTGAGAGGTCGTGGTATTTCACCGGTCGAGCCGGCCCATTCATGCAGCGAACTTCTTGGCTCTACCACTGTTGGCATAGAAACAAATTTATATCTTCGTATCATTTATCAATGTATCTGTCGATCCCATTATTCTATTGATATATTAATCTCGAAAAAATATCAGTAAATCATGAAATTGTTAAAAGGATGAAAAATTTGCTTTCCTGGTTTAGTAAACATGTTTAATGGAATTAATTATTACCTTAGGAGCCAAAAAATCGACGCACGTTTATGAGAAGAGTTATGAAAGTCAAATGAATGAGGCGTGTAAAAATCGAGTCTTATGGCGCTCTATTCTCTCTGCCTAACCCACAAGGTATTTAGCCTGATGTTGCGTATGCGTGTAATTATAACCTTAAGGGTTTTTTGGGTATAACATTTACACATACTTATTTATTTGTACCATAAAACAACAAAAAGAATTAAAATCTTAGTTCATTGACAAAACCAATAAAACAAAACGTAGAACTTATTATGTTAGTAATGAGTTTCTTTTTGTGTTTAACGTAAAGCAGTTTAGATGATTTAAGCAACGATTATTAAACTAATGTCTATAATAATTTTAGTCGCAAAAAATATAGTGTTGACTTTCACAACGGTAACTTTTATCCTGCACAAACAAAGTGTTGAATCAGGACTCAAGGGGTGTTCTCGGCAAACAAACTTTATCCCTCCGCTCCATGAAAATAACTAATCACGGAAATTACCACTTGTCCTCGAGTTTCAGAGAAAATATAACGGTGGCAGAATTTTATTATTATTACTATTTTTGTAACTTCACGTTATTTTGGACTCTCTTTTACGTCCAAAATGATGGTGGAATCAATTTTTGTACACTGGACACAGTAATGTCATTTATCGATTTATTTCACATATTTTAGTCACACGTCACACACACATGTCCGGGATCCGAACATACAACTTGATAGTTCAAAACCCGGATGCTCGATCTCTAGATCATATAAGAAGAAGAAACTAAAGAGCTTTAAAAATCTTTTGACATTAGCAAATTATGTGTCCTGTACAAAATGGAATTTAAAAAATTTGTCTTGTACGAGACAAATCTAATAAAAGCAGAGTATGGGAGGTAGGGGAGGAATGGGCAGTTGGGAGACATGGACACCCCCCTTTTATTCTGATTTGATCAGAGATTTTATTTTTTTCTTGATTTGTTAGTTTTCTTTACCGACTGGAAACACTGTTAATTCATAGGGTATATGTTATTTCTGTAAGTTGTCAAACACAAATACGTTTAAAGATTATGGGCTAGTAAAAGTAAATATTTTGTTGTGGTTTCGGATCGTAATAAAGAGAAAACAAATGAAAGGTATGCGTATTTTTTTATTTATTTATTGTATATTTTACTAATCTATAAATTAAACTGAAATTCAAGCCTAAATAAGAAGAATAAAAAAAATACCGGCATTTGGGTGATGGGGTGGTTTGGGCATGCCCAATGCTCCCTCTTACTATGTTCAGTATAGGAAGATTTTTAACTATTGGTTTAATTACAGAAAGATGCCGTTTAAATTCAAAAATAAAGATTTGCGACGGGAAATTCCTAAAGATTTCATATTACCAGCCTTAGGAGAGGTATCAAATAGTTAAAAAATAAAAACAACAGCGGATAAATATGAAATTAGATAATTTAAAACACTGTCGATGTTTTTTAATTGTTAACTTTTATTTTTGGCTTCTGATATTATTATAATTTAATAGCAGTCTATTTGATAACTAATTTTTGAATTCCATTATGGATATAAACTGATTTATAAGCCAAGCCATAGGGAGCATTGGGCACTTTTGACTTAGTTTGTAAAATATCTCGTTATGTTGAGACTGATTGTAATTTTTAAGAAAGCTCTTTAACTATATCAAGCCAAATGTGTTAATAAAATGCAAATATAATATAATAATATGCAAATAAAAATTGACAATAAAAGTTGAACTATAAAATGTGTTTTTTTTATGCAATAAATTGTGAAAAAGTGCCCGTTCCTCCCCTACCTCCCCTACCTATTTATAAATTTAGTGATGTTAAATTAGTTGTACTACGACAACAACTCACCGTGATGGCTGTGTCGATGACAAGATAGAGTGGTTTGTGAGCTTGGAGTACTTGGGCGCGATAAACGAAAATTCGTCTCTCGCACACCTCACGAGCGTTCAACACCACCTACAAGTTTTCATAGCTTCATATTTTACCCGATTTTTACATGAGGCCGTAAATGTAACTTTAATATTTAAGCTCATTTACTCCACCATAACTTAAGAATGCTTTAATTTAATTGGTCATAAAATATTTATCTGTGATCATATTGAATAATAAATATAATAAAGTTTTTAGTCATCGATATTTATCAAACATAACTTTCGAAATTAATTAATTTCGTTATGTCATTGGTGTGTGCCAGGATACGAACCCGTGACCTCTGGATTCAGAAACCGTGTACACGGCCACTGAACCACCGAGACTATTATGATTTTAAAATTATGCACCAACTGCACATTTTTCATATTAGGTCGGGGAAAAAGTCTTTTCGCATAACGTAGGTATAAACTTATTATAAAATTTCTTTGACTGTACTATTTGTGTCTGGCTGGTTTTGGTAACATTAAAAAGGTTACATTATAAAGAAAAGAAAAAAATAAAAAAAAGTTGTTTCCCGCTATTTTTCATTTGTTTTTCTCTCCGTAAAAATGAGTGAATCTAATGAAGAAATTCGATACATTTTAAAATTTTATTATAAAAAAGGCAAAAATGCAACTCAAGCAGTGAAAAAAATTTGTGATGTTTATGGACCTGATGCAGTGTCAGTAAGAGTAGCACAAATTTGGTTCAAACGTTTTCAGTCCGGAAATTTTGATGTTAAAAATGCACCTCGCTCTGGTCGCCCTGTTACGAATAAAATGGACGCCATTTTTGAAAGAGTGGAGCAAGATCGGCATATTAGTAGTTACGATGTAGCTGAAGAACTGGGAATTGACCACAAAACAGTTTTGACCCATTTGAAGAAAGCTGGTTATACAAAAAAGCTCGATATTTGGGTGCCACACGAGCTCACTCAAAGAAACTTAATGAACCGTGTACTCATTTGCGATTCATTATTGAGACGTAATGAAACCGAGCCGTTTTTGAAGAGATTGATAACTGGCGATGAAAAGTGGATCACGTACGACAAGAACGTGCGAAAAAGGTCGTGGTCGAAAGTTGGCCAGGCTTCACAGACTGTGGCCAAACCTGGCCTAACACGAAATAAGGTGATGCTGTGTGTATGGTGGGATTGGAAGGGCATTGTTCATTATGAGCTTTTACCGTCCGGCAAAACCATCGATTCTGATCTTTACTGCCAGCAACTGATGAGATTAAAGGAAGCAGTCGAGAGAAAACGGCCGGAATTGATCAACAGGAAGGGTGTGGTCTTTCATCACGATAACGCTAGACCACACACATCTTTAGCCACTCAGCAAAAATTAAGAGAGTTCGACTGGGAGGTCCTAGTGCATCCACAATATAGCCCTGACCTTGCACCTTCAGATTTTCACCTGTTTCGGTCTCTTCAGAATTCTTTAGGTTCTGTAAGGTTGACCTCAAGAGAGGACTGCCAAAACTATTTGTCCCGTTTTTTTGATCAGAAGTCCCAAAGTTTCTACAGTAACGGGATAATGTCTCTGCCCACAAAATGGCAGAAAGTTATTCAACAAAACGGTACATATATATTGTAAATAAATGTAAATAAACTTTGAAAAAAATGTCTTGACTTTTCATACAAAAATACGAAAATACTTTTTCCCCAACCTATTATATTGCTAACCATATTATTTTATATAATATCTCTTTGCTTATGCATTTTTGATATTCTTATGCTTTAACCCAAGTAAAATAAAATACTAGTCACTACATAAAATACATTTCAGGTGAACAAAAGCTGCGTATGTTGAAGAAACTCTTAATAACCTATTCACATATTAAATGGTATTATTTTTTAGAACTATTTTATTAGCCTTTTGCTAGTTTTTTCATGACTTACTTACTATTTTTGGATATAATCTACTTTTATCACAAAATTATAAATTATAACATAACTTATCATAACATAACTTCACGCCTTTTGTTACCCGAAGGTGTAGGCAGTGGCTGTTAAGCCTCGTCTCGCCGTTATGTTTTCGTCCCAAATGGAATAGGTGGCGAACCTAGTGCCATACCGGGCACAAAGTTTTTAGAAATAAATTAACATAACATAACTTCACGCCAAATCCCTTGCGGGGTAGGCAGAGAGAACGGAGCGCCATAGGGCACGATTCTTACACACCTCACTCGCTTCGTTAACTTTCATAACTCTTTTTATGCACGCGCGTTGATTTTTGAGGCTCCTAACATCACCTTCCTCCAGAACACGTTCTATTTGGTCATGGAATGTGTGTCTAGGCCGTCCTTGACTCCTACATCCATCCGCTTTTGCATTGTATATCTGCTTAGTCAATCTTGCATCATCCATCCTTTCTACATGTCCGAACCATCGGAGCATGCCCTTTCTTACTTTTACACCGACACTCTCTTTCAATCCGACTTCCCTCCTTATACTTAACCTTGTTTTCCACGCGGTCAGCGAGGGTCACTCCGCAGATTTTGCGGATTGACCTCATTTCGACCTCGTTTATTCTACTTTCATGAACACTCTGCCATACCCAGCTCTCGCTTCCATAAGTTAGCGTTGGGATCAATATTGCATTGTGAATTGCTAGCTGGGCTTTTCTGCTAATATCTTTTGCGCCCAGGAATCTGCCGAACGCCCCATTTACTTTATTTCCGAACGCTGCTCTTCTTTCTAGATCAGCGGTGTACCTTCCATCGCTGCTAAAAGCGCATCCAAGATGTACAGTTTCATTCACCTGTTCCAGCACTACATCGTCAACCATTATTCTTGCATCCGTTCTGGATTCCTCCCTTTCAAACACCATAACATTCGTTTTCATCACATTCAATTGTAAGCCTTTCATCAAACAAATATAAATTATTCAGTATAAATTCAGTTATAAATTATATTTACCACAAATTAGTAGATTAAGTTAAATTAACATTGCTTATTAGCCTCTATGAGTTAGATTGTAATTTTAATGGTGTACCTCCCTATCTAGGTGGAGTACAAATAACAAAAAAAAATCTACTTTTATAACATACCCGAATCCCCACTCGGGCATAACTTTTTATGCTGAAATCATTTGGAATAAATTTCACATTCAAATAGTCGTTGCCGCCTGTAAATAAAAGAAACGAACATAATACTTTAAATATCTTATACAATAATTATTTAATTACAACAGATAATATTAAATATAACTTTAACTGCACGCTCTTAAAACCCTAAAGTAAAGGCAGTGATGATTTACAGAGACACGATCCGGAAAATCGGGATATAGTTGACGCTGTCTAAACTTTGGGGGTTTAAAGGGAATGATGTTATAAAAAAATATCATTAGAAATATTTATACCTACCAACAGAATCAAAATGTACCGCAGTAGGTAGAGGAGTTATATTAGTAAAAAGAAGCCGATAGCAGGTGCTTCGGCCTACCACTAAGGCAGAAGTTGGCCTCAGTATTGCGGTACCTATCTTGCTTTTTATGCTACCCCTGTCCAGTCCACAAGAATCCACTGTGGAAGTATAATAATAATTATGAATTAATTAAAAAAATAAGTTTTACACACGTTGGCAACCGGCAGTTTAGAATCGCACTTCTGAATCTAATCTCAGGTTTAAATTAGGAAAATAAAAAATTACTAACTTACTAAGTTTTAACAAAACAATTTTCGATACATGATTTTGTTGTTAGTCTAATATTAATCATACTCACAGCACTCGGAGTTAACGCCAAAGCAAGGCAGTACTCGCAGCGTGACTTGCGGCGCCAGCACGTGGTAGGCGACAAGAGACGCCCGCGCCTCTGTTGCCGGCCTGCTGTGTATTCGTCCCAGGTCTGGCTCACATCGGCAACTCTTTATCAAAGTTGCTACACAACCATCATGCTAAATAATCAAATATTTTTCGTAATTAAATTTAAAATGGGTAAATTTTTTTTTTTAAACAAGAGCTGTTAACTTATTTCAAATATAGTAATTTAATACTGGTTTTATCAATGTTTGTAGTATATTGTGAACTGTAGAAGTAAGTAGTTAAAATGCACTATTTTACAAACAACTATTTTGTTAACAAATTGAATGATTAGTACAAACCATAGGTGCATTCACGTGATAGTTTATATTTGCTGTGGCTCCTTCTTTTAAAGCACCTTTATTAGGTCTTAGCAAGGCGCACGTACACCTCACGTCCATGCAGTTCTCGCAAGGAATCCGACCCATACATGCGGGTTGAGGCTCGTTCTCACCGCACCAACGAAATTCTTCACACCAGTAATAGATCTAAAATAAGGATACTTTTAAGTAATTATTGTTATTATTGAATTAATAAACCCATCATTCATTTTCATAAAGTTAAATGTCTCTTTTTTGGTAAATGTGTGAAAAGAATTTTAAGTTTTAAAGACATATAAATCCATGGTCGGTACATAAACTATATGTCATACCTACTTTTATACTAAACGTGTAACAGAATAGCTCTTATCTCAAGTAAAGCAAATAAATGTCTATGTTAATACAATTAAATAATGAATATTAAAACAAATAAACTCTTTTTTTTTATAAATGCATATTTCTATACACACAAAAACACCCCGACGTCATACAAACTTCCATGCTTATCATAAAGATTTTAACTCGGGCGGGAATCAACTCGCCGTCCTCTATTCCGTAGTCGGTTTTTTTATTCATGCACCACGAGGCCCGTCTAAGTATATAATTTCAGAAATGTATACTTACATCTTGATAAGTATCATTACTTAATTGAAATGTTGTTTTCATTTCGGTCCCTGGCGGCACTATACCAAGATATGCTGTAACAGGACGAAACTTTGGATATCGTGTAGCGCATTGACGCGTCACAAGACATTCTGCTTTCCACTCATCGTTCGCAGCGACCAATCTATAAGAAACAACAAAAAAAATGTCTTATGAAATGTATACATGTAAACTCAACCGTGTAGCATGTAGGTTATTTTTAACATTTTGTTAGGTAAGACGATTATTTCTGTCAATAGTTGCGTAGAGTGTTCTATTATGATGAAAAATATGAAACAAAATAAAAACATAACAGTTGATAACAGTAAATCATGTGACGATGTTGTTACATATTCCAAAGTAGCGGTTGGTCCAGATAAAAAACTTCTCAATGAAAAAATGCATCTGTCGCCATAAACATAATATCATGCGCTGTTTTTTTAGGGCAATTTCACTGATTTAATTTGTGGATACTCGGAAACTAACGTCAATACATCATTCTCTGGATAGTGATCAGGTAGTAGAGGCAGCGGTAACTCCATGTTGGTGGTCGTACATTCTACAGTTGTGAGCCGGAGTGATGGAGGTGGTGGTATCACGCCGGGTGTCTGCCATGACACTTTTGACTCTTCCAAACCGAATAATTGCCAAGAGTTGAGGCACACACTTGTCGATGTCAACCTTTAAATAATTAATGTACCGCTTGAGACTCGTGTATTTATTTGGATTGACACATTGAACATCAAATGTGGCCCTGTGGTCGAGCGCGCTTGCGTGCGCTTATGAATCAAGACGTCGTGGGTTCAAGACTGGCTCACACCAATGACTCCGAAATTTTTTTTAAGTTATATGTGATGAATAATGAATCGATGACTGAAAACTTTGTACCCGGTATATGGCAATAGGTTCGCACCTATTCCAATTGGGATGTAAAGAGAACGGCGAGTCGATGCACAACGGCGATTCGAGGCTTAGCAGTTTAGTAGTTTAGTAGCACACTTTTTTCTACCCGGAGTGTTCTCCGGGTAGAAAAAAGTGTGGAGTTATGTTAACACATATAATATTTATAAGGCTTTCGAGGTATGCTCTATTTTTGGATGCTTAATGACACGTGTTTGTGTTTAGAATCTTTAAAAGAGAGAATGTCTAGTAGAGAGTCCATTACTGAAAAAGTTATTTTATGGCATTGGGGGCGCAACAAGCAGGTGTTTCACCCGATGGCAATCCACAAACGCCGTCCATGGAGATTTGAACACAGCTGTTATAGTTGCGTTGCCAGCCCTTACAATGGGATATGGAATGGGTCGGAAGTGGGATGGGAACGGGTTCAAAATAATTATAGATACTTAACTTTGTAAGCCTTGAATCGATTACAAAAAGAAAGGCTCGTTTTTAGGTACTTACACATATCGAAATGTATAGATTGTAATAGATAAGTATTGTTAAGTAAAAATAAATCCGATCTATGCTACATGAATTCATAACCTGGGTCTAAACATTTGAGTCTACGAGCCCAGCTATGGATATACTTCGTCTAGAGATCAGAATATTATTTAATTTTGTACTAATTTGTCAGTCTCGGTGGCGCAGTGGTCTGATCCAGAGGCCCGGGTTCGAGTCCTGACACTGGCTCACACCAATGATAATATCGATGACTGAAAACTTTGTGCCCGGTATGGCAATAGGTTCGCCACCTATTCCGTTTGGGACGTTAACATAACGGCGAGACGAGGCTTAACAGCCGCTGCCTACACCTTCAGGTAACAAAAGGCGTGAATGTTATGTTATGTATATTGTATTAATTACCTGCGTGAATGGTACAAAGGCAGCCGGGGCGGGGCAATAACGAACCTAAGAGGCACCACCTCCCACCATATTTCCATCTGCGCCGTCACTACGTCGCATACTTCATAGGTTTCACTCTGTAATTAATAATTCAGATGAATCAATCAAGTCTCACAATATTATTTTTTGACATTCGTTTTTTCAATAATCAACAGCATTATTCATATTAGATACATACATTCGCCTTTACTAGTTTTTAGCAAAAATAACCTTCTGGGATTTACGTTTCTATCTAAATTCTATAAGGGTTATAAAAAACCACTGTTTTCACCGATAAATACGAGAACTCCAAAGAACTGCCATGTGATTAATGCTCTCAATTTCCTGGTTCACGATACAATTATGGAAAATAGTTGTGTAGTTAAAGTAAACTCGTTCGATTAGTCAGTACAATGTGTCTATAAGTAACTGCTATACTTGCTCTGCAGCACCAGCAAAAATTACCTTAAGATTTTTCATCATCATCATCATTCATCATTAGCCTATTGCAGTCCACTGCTGGACATAGGCCTCTCCCAATGTGCGCCACAACATCCGATTCTCTGCCTTCCGCATCCAGTCTTTTCCAGCAGCCTTTCTGAGGTCGTCTGACCATCGGGCTGGTGGGCGTCCTACGCTACGTTTACCAAGACGCGGTCTCCACTCAATGACCTTCTTGCTCCATCTACCGTCGGTCCTTCGGCAGATATGACCAGCCCATTGCCACTTCAGCGAGCTTATTCTACGAGCTATGTCGGTTACCCCAGTTCTCTGGCGGATATACTCATTCCTGAGTCTATCCTTCAGAGATACCCCGAGCATAGCCCGCTCCATAGCTCGCTGAGCGACTTTAAATTTGTGGACTAGCCCCACCGTGAGTGTCCACGTTTCGGCACCGTAGGTCATTACCGGTAGGACGCACTGGTCAAAGACTTTGGTCTTCAGACATTGCGGTATAGGCGAGCTGAAGACCCGACGCAGTTTGCCAAATGCAGCCCAACCCAGCTGAATCCTCCTTGCGGCCTCCTTCTCGAAGTTTCGTCTACCTACCTGGATAGTTTGGCCTAGGTAGACGTATTTGTTTACGACTTCGAGAACTGACCCTTCGACGCTTATCGGTCCGGGCACGACATGTTCATTGAACATGACTTTGGTCTTGTCCAAGTTCATGCCCAAACCGACACGCCGGGAGGACTCGTCCAGGCTGCGCAGCATTCCGCTTAACTGTTCCAGCGACTCTGCCATTACAACGATATCGTCGGCAAACCGAAGATGTGAGATGTACTCACCATTCACGTTGATACCCTGTCCAGTCCAATCCAGGGTCTTGAAGACGTCCTCTAGAGCGTTGGTGAAGAGTTTGGGAGATATGACATCTCCCTGTCTTACACCTCGATTCAGCTCGATAGAGTTCGTCACCTGGTCCTGTATCTGGACAGCCATCGTGGCGGTGTCATACAAGCATCTCAACACCTCGATATAACGCCAGTCAATCCGACATCGCTGCAATGCATCCAGAACTGCCCAAGTTTCGATGGAGTCGAAGGCTTTTTCATAATCCACGAATGCCATACACAGCGGCTGATTGTACTCTTCGGTCTTCTGTACAATCTGCCGAACAGTATGGATGTGGTCCACCGTACTAAAGCCTTTTCGAAACCCGGCCTGCTCCGGAGGCTGGAATTCGTCGAGTCTTACAGCGAGACGATTCGTGACGACCCTCGAGAACAACTTGTAGATATGGCTCAGGAGTGAGATGGGTCTGTAATTCTTCAGTAAGGTTTTATCACCTTTTTTGAAGAACAGCACCACCGCACTCCTGCCCCAAGCCTGTGGTGTTATGCCCTGGTGTATGACGGAATTAAAAAGGCTTGCTAATTCCTTTAGGATAGGAGTCCCGCCGGCTTTTAGAAGCTCTGTAGTAATTCCGTCATCACCGGGTGCCTTGTTGTTCTGGAGTTGCCCGAGAGCCGCACTAATCTCGCTTTCAGTGACATCGGGAATGTCCTCACTATAGTGACGCGTTAGCGGGGCTCTGTGGTCATCATCGCTGTGTCTCGTCGGCTTGGTCATCCGTGTGGAATAAAGGAGCCCATAAAAAGATTCTATCTCTGCGAGAATCTCAGGCTTAGAGGTGACGACACGTCCATCCGCAGTTTTCAGCTTCGTCAGATGGGGCCTTCCAAGCTGCTGAGCGAACACTTACGAGTCAGTACAATGTGTCTATAAGTAACTGCTATACTTGCTCTGCAGCACCAGCAAAAATTACCTTATGATTTTTAAGGAGGTCTAAATTTAAATTTAAAATTATATCTGGTTTGTATTATATTTTCCATTTGGGACGTAAACATAATGGCGGGATGAGGCTTAACAGCCACTGCCTACATCTTAGGGTAGCAAAAAGCGTGAAGTTATGTATGAATGCATATATGTGATAATTACTGAGACAGAAATACCTATGTCTGATTTATAGCAACGAACTCACCATCTATTACAAAGTATTAAGTACTTAAAATTTAACGTAGGCGGGAACGCTGTCTACTATAAATTTATCCCCGAGTGACAATAAAAGTAATTGTGATTTAGTGTTCATCTCATTTATTCTAAATAAGTATTTTTTAAGCAAAATGAATGTAAGCTTTCAACATTGATAAAACGATTGAAATAAATTTGACTTTATTTTAAAAACCAAAAGTAACAACAACAGAAGTAATTAAATGTAAGTAATGGCTTAGCAAAAATAAGAAGAAACACGTCCCAACTAAACGATAACGATGTATCATACATATCTTAGGATTACCTTAAGACCAGCGAAGGATGAAGGTTTTATCTCTCGTGTTTGCACAATCATGGGGTCGAAGTGATTAGGGAAGCTCTCTTTGGGTATATTCTCCAGCACCAACCTTCATAAAATAACAATAAATAATAACAAAATTAAATAATCTGAATAATTGAATATTTTAATTTCAGAATCCATTGATACTACACACTTCACAAGTGGTATAGCCAATTAGTTTGCTGCATTAATGGACCGATGGTGAAGTACCATGACCTCGAAACTGATCGACGTAAAGTGGCTCATTACGCGTTTTTTTCGGTGAGAGCGGTACCCGGAGGCACACCTCTCTTTCCCATCCTTTCTTATCCTACTCCCTTAAATGTCTGCAATGCAACTGTAACACTGTTTGTGTTACAAGTGTTCATGGGCGGCACCGGTCACTTACCATCAACTGGGCCTGCTCGCCTATCCTATAGTAAGAAAATAAATCCTAACATGGCAACAGCTCGTAAAACGCCACAGTTGGATCCCACATCAGGCACATTTACATGTATGTCACACGTAGAGCGAGCTGGTATCTGACCACGAATAGGCTCCATATTTACAAGACTTATATTCTTATTCCTTTTAGCGTAGGCAGCGGAATCCTGGATCAAAAACAATGCCATAAATAAGAAATGATTATTCACACATTTAGCACAGACTTATTAATTTGTTCTGGTTCCGTTACTGTTCTTCATCGATAGGAACGGTACATACACGTTGGTATGTGCTGGTGTTAAACATAGCAACAACCAGACGACCAGAATCGACAGGATAGGTAATGGAATAATATCGCAATTAAAATTAGAGGACAACAGCTTTTAATATTTATGACTGTGGATGAGACGAAGGAAGTGTTCAGGATCGTAGCTGGTGGAAAGCCCATGTATCTGCCTAGTACTACAGGATGGGATACGGGCGTGAGCTTATGTATGTAAGTATGTCCTACCACATTTAGCTATGTATAGCCATATATATCGTAATGAAACCCAATTCGCCTTTTAAAATATCATTTTAATCGTAATACCTGTCGACTCAATTTCCTTGCTTCAATAGCTCCAGCGCAAAGGTTATCATTGTTATATTCTTGTTCGGAAGAATCCTGTGATAGTTTATCTTCTTCCCAACAATTGCAAACACCCCATGGACGTATAATCCAGTGGTATTTATAAAATACAGGACTAGAAGAGAAATGGTAAAATTTGTTAAAAAAATAAAAAAATTATTATTGGAACTAGAGTATTGAAACTAAGTTATAGAATTCGAAAATACATAAAACATGTACTTGTTTGTATGTACAAACACATGTACACACGTGTACATGTGTACACCGCCGGTTTACCGCTGCTCTAGAACCTAACGGTTTAGTTCGCGATCATAACTGGAGACCGAATGGGATGTTTCTTTTGCCTTAGATGAAATGCTAAATAGAGTGTGCAAGTGATAATACCGATAAGAATTAATAATAATAATATCTTAGACACAATACACACAGCGCCCTCTAGTTCCAAGCTAAGCAACTAAATGGTTGTGTTATGGATACTAGATAACGGATATAAATACATTTATACTTTTCTTTTGTAAATACATACTTATAATACATAGAAAAACACCCAGATGCCACACAAATATTCATGTTTGTCACAAATATTTGTGCTGGGGTGGGAATCGAACCCCCGACCTCATTGCTCCAGCCGGTAGTTCTACCAATGCGCCACGAGGCCCGTCAATGAAAATGTTGGGTTTTGGTGTGGGATGCTACTTGCATCGACACCCTTGTGCCAACGCACCTTCCAAGTATGGTAGGGGTGGTCGGTGCTGTTGCTGCGTCAGCAGAAAATGTCAAGCGGCACAAAAACAGAAACCTCGTAGGTGATTACGTTCTGGCAATGCGGCCAGTCTTCTGGCAAGCTGCCAGTAGACGGATACGGAGATATTTGATTTCAGATAGTTTTTTAATTTTATATATTGTAAATAATGTAATTTATTTATTTATTAAAGTGAAACTTTTATTACATCGTCTCAAACTTTTTCGTCTGCGTGTTGCATGTCGCGTGACGGTCGGCCGCGGAGTAGGTATAAAGTGAAAGGCGCTCGTCAGAGCGCCTTTCACGTCTATTATCGTTTATTTATTATTAATTAATTACCCAAATATTCACTTTATTTTTATTGTAAATAAATACCGTAAGGCGTAAAAACATGTAGAAAAACACCCCCAGACGCCGTACAAACAACACAATAAATATATTTGTTTGTTTGCACTCAGGTGGGTTTGAACCCGCCCCGACCTCGTGTTATCGGTAGTGCGGTTTACCGATGCACCACGAGGCCCGTATGAATGATTGTCTAATTACCGTCCTCTTTACCAATTTCGACACATTTTCTAGGATCGGGTTTGTTTGTTTGTTTGTTTTTTACATACATACATATACGTACGTACGTATTGCAGGCGGAGAAAAAAAAAATTATATTATTAATATAACAAATGACACGATAAAAGGGAATATAATAAATTCGTATGTATTGTAAACGACGGAGGCTTTTAAGTTTCCAATTCCAAAAAGTGAACTACATATATGTGACACAGTTATGTTCGTCAATTTATTAGCGATAAGATAGTGCTCTTTATGTATTTATGTATTTGTCACATTTTCATAATAAATCAAAATATCATATTTACTGGAGGAAAAAATATCGTTTTGTTTTGTAGGTAAAGATCCTTTGTTGTAATGTTGTTAACGTTTAATAGGTGTCGCGTTAACCCTAGTGCCGTAGCTGGAATACTTGTCGATTCGGGCGACATCTATCGATATAATACGATATTACGGCAGAATCATCAATAGTAGCAACCTAGTAGCGCCATCTAGGAATTATTGTCGTGACCACGTAAAATAAAAAACATTTATTAAACCCTATTCACAAATACAAGATGGCAACTAAATTAAAATCGCCCTTATCGCACAATCCCCCGAAAGCCGGTGACGTCCGGTTCGGACGTTCGAAAAAAATAATATTTCGAAAAATTTTAGTTAAATGTCTATAATGTGCAAAAAAGTTTCACTTTTACGGTGGTTTCATAAAACCACACAAGTTTTCTTCCTATTGTAAATACATTAAATATTCCACTTATTAGATAAAAAAAAATACCATAAATAATTATGGATTTGCCCTTGGGTATTTTTAAACCAACCTTCTATTAACAAGTTGCACAGTGGCTGTTAGAGATCGATGCGGGAAGCAAGTGCCGAGGTTTACGTAGTATTCGCAGTCAGGGTCGTCTTCGCTACAGATATCATAGTCCTTCTCGTGCGCCTATGTATATAAACCATTTAAACGAGCAATTTCTAAGTTTAATCTAGTTCAAAATATAATATCTAGATGTATGGGAAGTCGATACATGACTTAAATGAATCTGAACAGAAGTGAATATTAAAAAAAAACACTATATGAGTAAGATTAAGGTTCATATTATTTATTCGAAGTTTTTTGTTCTACTGATGGAGTATATCCATTTTTATTAATAGTTACCTGTATAACAATATGATCTTGTTTAAAATAGACAACATCGGCGAAGATATGCAATGGTCTAGTGATAGCAGTAGAACTGAGCACTCTCAGATGGGCAACGTGAAGACCGCTGCTGGTAGCGCGACACCACCAACACGAGTTTACCACATCACCACCTCGCCACCACGACGGCCATACAACGAAAGGGTCTGCTACTAACGACCCGGATGATGACAAACACTACAGCCATGATAATAGAAAGGACAAACACCAATAATTAGGGGTTATCCTTTTATTATGTTACATTTTATAGGGATGCTAATTAAAATTATGAATTTGTTTGCAAGGAGATGGTGGATTTTAATAATTCTCACATTTCTAAGCCAACAACTTGCTTAGATTGTATAAATTTAACATAATAATATACTAATATTATGTTAAAATATGTGCGCTTATTTTCTTAGTATATGCTATATATTTACGGCACATAATAAGTTTTACATGGCTTAAATTATATTAATTTGGGCTGCCCTTATAACGTTGAGCAGACAAAATTGTATATAGGGCAGAAAAATTAAGATATTATGACTGAATCACGATGGGTTAAGACTATTTGTCAAGATAGGTCTAATGAGTACTTTATGAAGTAGTAAGAGCTATTAAGCTATTAAGATACTGTTGTCATGACATATCATATAGTTTTCTTTAGTTTTAAATATTACATCAATACCAACATCTAAATTCCAGTTACTCCAGGCCTCCTCTGTTAAAATAAAGAATGTTGCGTGTTTAGCTTGGCACTGCAATAATACAGATGCGCAATGTACATCTCCTAGTAGACGTGTGCCCAATTCAATAGTGTTCCCTTCCATCTCCGAATCGTGCAGAGAGCCATTGCGCATCCTATGAGCGTCGCTGTAAGTCTGTGTCAAATGATTTTGAGTTGGTATTGAAACTGCAACAAACATAGGGCAATTAGATATCTATGTCAACTAACTCGTAAAACACATTCCGATACATTAAATGATAAAGAATTATTAAAAACGTTTCCAAAAATAATCAACATACAAATGGTTTAATCTTACACAAACCATATTATGTCACATTCAGATAAAGAGAACAAGATAAAATATAATTTAAAAATACAATGCAAAGAAAAGTAATGTTCTTTTAGAATTTAATAACTTCTTTTTTGTTGGAGTTATATGAAACTATTATATATTATACGAATTCCGCAGTGAAACGCTCGACCACTTAACCAACGAGAGGTTAAGTGGTCGAGCGTTTCACTTCTGAATCAAGATTCGTCACAGATTCGAATCCTGGCTGACACCAATGACTTTTTGAAATTATTTTCAAAAGTTATGTATGATAAATATCGATGACTGAAACCTTTGTGCCCAGCATGCCAATAGGTTCGCCATCTATGTCATTTGGGAATTAAACACAACTGCGAGTTTAGGCTTGCCAGTCATTGCCTACGACCTTTGAGTAGAAAAAGGCTTTAAAGTTTATTTTATATGAAAACTGCGGAGTTATGACATAAACAGTAATTCTAAGACCTTCTTGTCTAAAAGTTCTAGCGTTTTTGAGATAAAATTTCAGGTAGGACAGTTTTAGTAAGTTAGCTCTATCACTCTCCAGCACGTAACACAAACTGTCTGGTTGCCGGCCATGGATGCTTTAATTTGTGCGCACAGTATCCCCTTAAATAACACTAAAAATGTCTAACAATGATGAATTTATATTGCAAAAATTTAAAAGAAACAATAACACAAAAGCAAAAATAATTACGGACTTAAAAAAAATGATATTTTACGATGCGCACAAATGAACGCAACCAGTACCACCAGCCAGGCCTGTGTTACGTGCAAGAGAGTGAGAGAGCTAACATATCTAAAAACTGGCCTACCTAAAATTCTTGTTTCCCCGACGTTCCCAGCTCTCGTACTGCTCACACACAGACAACTGCACATTAAGAGCTATTCACATTATCATAAATAATACACACTACTTAATAGCGGTGGCTGCATATAGCATGCAATAGGCACAGAAAAGACTTGCCCACAGGATACTCTCACTGTAATGGCATCGTCTAGCTCTCGTACGTCCGTTGGCTTGAAATGCACCTTCATCTCCATTGCAGCACCAGAAGTTACCGTAAGTCCTCTAGAACTGGTTATTTCAATATCCAATTCCCGACGCTTTGTTGGCGTGATCGAAAGACGGCACTCAAATTTCGAGACATTGATAAGACGTACGCATTTCTGTAAAATATTCAGTACTTGTAGTCAATGGCCACGTTTTAAAAATTAAAAATTAAGATTTAGATATAAGATGATAAATATTTTATAATTTTTGGTCTAAACAAAAGCATCGATTTTAAATACGAGCAATCACTAAAATTAAATATACTAAGTGAAATTTGAAAACATTTGAAAAATATGGCTCAGTTAAGGAGAAGAAAAGGGAATAAAATATGCAATATAGAAAGTACCGTATGCAACTGTCCAATGACAAAATTGACAAAGTTAAGTCGAGCTGGTACACACACGATGTAATCTTGATGTGCTCCGACGGCTGGGGAGACCTGCGGGGGTGGCTTGGGAGGTTCATCAACACTACAAGGAGAAGGAAACCATTTGTTACAGTAAAAACAACAATTTCCCAAAATTATATTATTTTAGGACATGTTTGCTTAAGGGTACTAAAATAATAACCTACCCTGTT
The DNA here is from genome assembly GCA_905147225.2 of Euproctis similis. NCBI lineage: Eukaryota > Metazoa > Arthropoda > Insecta > Lepidoptera > Erebidae > Euproctis > Euproctis similis. The sequence goes on from LR990104.1 coordinate 14,047,996, forward strand.
TTTCACCTCATAACAGGTAGAGAAGAGACTTTTTTGTCGAGAAAAAAGGTGAGGTAAGAAAATAGTATTTTACGCACCGAGGGAGTTAAGTAGGGCATTATAGCCCGCGAATTGTTACAATCGCGGGTGGGGATGTCCTACTTTTCTACCGAGGTGCGTATATAATTTTTTTTACAACCGGGATGAAAAGTTTGTATATGTACTCTTTCATCTAAAGAAGGGGTCCAGGGTCTAAGCCCAATTTTTTTTCAAGCTTCCATTAACTTAAAGATATAAACATGCAGTTGCTAGGTTACCGGGAAATAAAGTAAGCTACGCGCATGCGCACATTTGCAATCTCACCGGGAGAGAATCAGGTACTTTTGTCCCGCGTGCCAGGGACTAAAAGCAAACTTTTCATCCCGGGGAAAAAAATGAAATTATGATTCAATACAGTATTTGCAGCAGTTTCTACATCATCTGTTTCACTATGAGAGTAAGAGCCAGCGACCACCATACCTTCCTTATTTTATAAAGGTGGGGAGTTTGTCAGTTTTGTCCCAACACATATAATAGCTCAGTAAGTATTAGTAAATAACAGTAGATAGATTTTTTTCCATCTTTGGTACCCTGTACCTGCCAAAGTAACCATGTTCTAAACTTAATAATTTGCCATCGTTCTTACCTGTGTAAGGACTATGAGCTGACAAACTTTCAGCCTTTATAAAATAACTAAGGTCTGGCAGTCACGGCATCTTCGGCCATATCGCTAGTGCGATTTATTAATTTAAAATATGCATGTATGCACATATTAAATTGTGTGGTGTTTATTTATAAATTCAATCAATATTTAAGTGAGTTACCAGCATATTTGTAAGCTGTCGTGATTTGGGATCGACAATATTCGGGATGCGTTAGACGTGTCCACTGCGCTCATATTGCAAGAGCTGACGTTCAAAATGTTCTTTATCCACAAACTGTCAGCTTTTATGAAAAAAACCATTATAGTTGACGATTAATCCAACCAAAATATACTAAACTACCAAAATTATGTTTCATAATAAGCCAGTTCATAATAACCAGTTTCATAATCATTACATAGTATAAAACAAAGTCACTTTCCGCCGTCTGTCCCCTTAAATGCGTATATATTTAAAATTACGCAACGGATTATGATGCGGTTTTTTTAATAGTTAGAGGGTATCAACGAGGTGGTTTTTAATCTTAAATGATGTTGTAAAGAAAAAATGATAATATTCGAGATTTGGCACTTTAATTGCAAACGCTGGCTGAGAACACCTTCAGAAGGTCTACAAAAAAATCTGCAAGGGCATATGTCAATCTCTTAAGGATAACCTACAATGACTATTTTTATTTTTTTACTTTTTACGAGAAATAATGGCCTATTTACGAAGCTATTTTAAACATTACAGAATTAATTTTCATCCAATTAAGTGTCTTAAATAGATTGTGCATGTAATACTACATAATTTTGTGTACATAATTTTGACGATCCTCGTGGTGCATTGGTAAAACTACCGGCTGCAGCAACGAGGTCGGGGGTTCGATTCCCACCCGAGGACAAATATTTGTGACAAACATGAACATTTGTGTGGCGTCTGGGTGTTTTTCTATGTATTTTATGTATGTATTTAAAAAAAAAGTATATATGTATATATATAATATCTAAAGTATATAATATCTGTCATCTAGTATCCATAACACAAGCATTTAGTTGCTTGGCTTGGAACTAGAGGGCGCTGTGTGATTTGTGTCCAAGATATTATTATTATTAATATAGGTGATGCTGGCCCTTTACAGCATGCAATTTCAACAAATATTTTCAAAGATATTGCAGTATTAACATAGCGGGACAGCAGTTTTTACTTTTGATGCGGAACAAAGTTCGCCGGGTCAGCTAGTTCATTAATATTAATAAATTCAAGGAGTCAGTTAAATAAAAATGTTAAAACGACACTTACTATTAGGATTTTGCTCTATACTGGGTATTAGATCTTTCCTGTCAATAAGACCTCTGTTCATTTTCCATTTATGCAATTCTTTTACATCACGTTTGTGATGAAGCTTAAAGTTATTTAAAACTGGCTCTTTAGCTATTCTCTTAGCGAATTGCTCCTTGATGTCATTTTCACAATCCGTGATTTCTCTACATTCTGATTTGTATTGCTCGACCTACGACAGTAAAAAAACATATCCGGTGAAAAGAAAAAATATTTTCCAGAAAAGATTAATACCTGGCTTCTGCATTCGAGCAATATGCTCTAAACAAAGATATTACAACCAAGCAAAAAAAAAGGTTTCGTGCGCGATGATGGCGCTGGACGAGTTGTCGCTTTTGTCTTGGAAGATGGGTAAGCCTTTGGTGTGTGAGACATTACGAGACTATAAGGACATGGGGTCCGAGTGTACGTGCACTCTATAAAGTTCTTGAAAAGAGACTGTTCGAGGCCTCTTGCGACCAGAGGGCTGGTGTATTCTTTGCACAGAGTATTATCAATGCCATTCGACGTGGCAATGCGGACAATTTTCTGAGCAATTCGATTAAGTTAGTTTTTAATATTATATATTGTAAATAATGTAATTAATTTATTTTTTCTTACTATATACTTTTTATTTTGGAAAAAAATCGTAGCAAAAATATAAAAAGCTAAAAAGTTTGCTCATTTGTTTGAACATGCTAAACACAGGAACTATTTTATTCGCATTAAAAATTATATAATAATAATACTTAACACGGGATAGAATATTTATAGACAAAGACTTAAAGCATATACCAGGTGTACCGGTATGAAATCAGTGTTATGATACAAATGTGTTGGTGGGGGGTTATTTGTCGTGAATAAGCCTTGATTTTTTTTCTGTTTGGTTGCCATTACAACTGTCAAACATTCAACTAACCTAACAGTTAGTAAACAAACAACAACATATTTTTTATTGTGTTAAAAATGACAAATTTTGTGCCGGAAAGTGATGATTTGCGGAAAGCAATAATTTTTTGTTTTCATTTGAAAAAAAAATGCTGCAAGATTCTGCAGTGATGTCATTACATCGAATGCTTGTCGAAGCATATGGTGAGAGAAAATCATGGGTTAATCCGGGACAACCATTGACCTATATGATATAGACTTGTAGTAACCTTCTAAAAGTGTGACCACCGGCCATAAGTCTACAGGCTTATGCGAAGCTTATGTCAATTCAGTCATCTGTCAGACGCGAGCCGAATAACAATAGGTACAAAATGGGTAAATGCGTAGTAAAAGAGTGCGATTCAAGATCGGAAACCCATAAGAAATTAACCGGAATTACTTTCCACACGTAATATTAATGTTTACATTAATATTAAAATACAGTAAAATAGATAAAATGTTGAATTTTCATAATTAGCTTCAGTGATACCACTAAAAACTTAGTTTTAGTTTCCCACTTTTGTGGGAGAGTTATTAATTTATGGAAAAGGAGATTTTAAATATTTTTTGTTATAATAATAATAACGCTGCAGGGTGCCTAAAGATGCAGCACGCCGTGACAAGTGGGTGAAAATTATCCGATTGCTGAGAAAAGAAACTGACTGGCTACCTACACCCGGGAGATCATTTATCGTCAATTCAAGTTGATCATTCGCTTATATTAATAAATGCCATAATTAATAAATACTTAAAAATAAGATTGTATCACGAAAGCAAATTATTCACTCAGACTTATAAAAAAGAGACTAAAAGGCAATTTTATACAAAACTTAGTAGTGTATAATCAATAATTGCAACACAATCCCCCTTGGTAAGTCTGGTTGTTAGACTTTCTGGCTTCTGACTACCCGGAACGACTACCAAAGATGTTCAAATGACAGCCGGGACCCACCAATTTAACGTGCCTTCCGAAACACGGAGGAACTCGTCATGATAAGATGGTCACCCATCTACGGACCGACCGCGCCAAGCGTTGCTTAACTTTAGGGACCGTACCCATACTACGTGACCCGTTTAGGGGGGGGGGTTAGTCACAAAATACTACGGTTAGTCACAGGACCGGGGGTTGGCTCAGGTTTTTGTCACGTAGTCGATTTTAATGAGAGAAATCTCGTAATTTTTCGACCTAGATGAATATTAATGTGATTAAACAGAAAATAATTGTTGTGTTCGTAAATTAAGTTACTGTAAGTTACATACTGTACAGCAATATGTTTTCACAATTAAAGTTGTTCTTTTTCATAATACATAATTCACTAGTAATTTAAGTATGCATGCAGTCTTATCCAATAAAGAGCCAAATAATTATTTTTTTTCGATTTTTGCCTGTGAAATGAATAAAAATCATAATTATGAATTACTACGTGAAAGCTAAAGGGGGAGGGGGGGATCTTGGCATATACTACGAGTGGTCACCGATGGGAGGGAGGGGTCGAAAAATCTTAAAAAATAGGTCACGTAGTATGGGTATGTTCCCTTAAGATCGATCGACCCGTGCGGCTGTTAGGCCCTGTCCAGGTTAAATACAATAATTCCCTTTCAATATAATGAATGTGGCGCCGGCTTAGAATACCGCCACCCCATCTCTTCCCGTGGGTGTCGTAAAAGACGACTAAGGGAAAAGGTAAAAGAATGGGCAGCAGCATTCTCTCTCAACAAAATACAGCCTACTGCGATCGCCAACCCGCCTGCCAAGCGTGGCGATTATGGCAAAAACCCCCCATGAGTGAACGGACCGGCAGTTGTGGCGCTCTATGGGGGAGGCCTGTCCAGCAGTGGACCTCTAAAGGCAAATGATGATGATGATGATAATGAATGTAAGTACATTATTTTACTACTCAAGCGTTTTCACTATTTTGTGTATCAGTACCTAATTACACACACTGTACACCTTACCTACAGCGGTTTAAATCGCTGCTCTAAGGCAGGTGTACACAATTAGGTACAGATGAGTGTGATCCAATTTTTTTCGGAACAGCTGATCTAGTACGGAGTACACAGAGATCGTTGATCCATTCATTATTTCAGTTATCTTGTAATACATCTGGTAAGAAATTAATAAGTAATAGTAAAATATTGAATTTATATTTATTAAATATTTTTACGAGTACATAGCTTGAAAAAGTTGGGTAAAATTTCGCATGGGCTGACCACCCCACACCGCCATTGCAAATTTATATTGCCATCTTTGTCTAATCAAAGTGACGGCAATGTATTTGACATTTGTGTGACTGAGATAGCTATATGTTTAATTTTAAATGTCTAGTGGTTTCAAAGCTACGTCATTGCATCTAAAAAGTGGACACACATTTTTTGACGCATTTGTATGAGGTTTGCTCCTCTTGTATATTTAACTCAGTGGGGACAACCATCAGCATCGACTGCAAAACCAGATCGTTTCGGGAAGAAGGCAATGCTCTGTGTTTGGTGGGATCAGAAGGGTGTGGTGTATTATGAACTCCTAAAACCTGGTGAAACTGTTAATACTAGTCGCTACAAATACCAAATGATCGATTTGAACAACGCATTGATCGAAAAACGACCAGAATGGGCCAGAAGACACGGCAAAGTAATTTTGTTACACAACAATGCACCTGCACACAAAGCAAAATCGGTTGAGGATACAATCAAAGTACTTGGCTGGGAGTTGCTACTCGACCCGCTGTATTCACCAGACTTGGCTCCTTCCGATTACCATTTATTTTCATCGATGGGACTCGCATTGGCTGAGCAGCGGTTCGATTCCTACGCGGAAGTGGAACGTTGGGTGTCTGATTGGTTTGCTTCAAAAGAAGAACATTTCTATTGGCATGGTATCCACAAATTACCAAAAAGGTGGACAAAATGTGTAGAAAGGGATGGACAATATTTTGGATAAATTTATTTCTTTTATCTAATCAAAATTAATATTTTATTTTCACAAAAAAACGCTCATTTCATACCGGTACACCTATGTAGCTTTAAGTATTTGTGTATAAATATTCTATCCCGTAACATCACGCTATGATCAATATGAGCAAAGCAATAATCTTTTAGCGATAATATAGCGATTCGAAGATCAGTCAGCAAGTTTTTAGTATAAATTTCTGTACCCATATTTCTACCTGTATTTCTGTTACCTGTGACCTTTTAACGCAAATGTTAACAAAAAAGGTAACGGCGCAAATATAAAATGTCACATATTATATCTCACCCATGGATATTTGTGGGTCAGTTTGTGATCTCCGTGTTGCCCAACCGAGTGTGTATCCCTTTGTGAAAGGTGACTGGTCTCAATGTTGAGGTGATTAGATATCGGTGGCAAGAAATCCTGGTCACGGAAAACTGTTCGCAGCACAAGCCGGACATCCTTACACATGGAACTATAAATATATGCCTACTATTGTGATAACGTATAACATTATGAAGACAGAGAGATATAACAGCTCTATCTATGTGCTATCGACTTATTTAATTCTCGAATAAAATTGTAACAGAAAAAAAAATGAATCAAATCGGTCAAATAATTTCGAAAATTAATTAAAAACTTAACAAACCTTCACGCCTTTTTCGACGCGAAAGTGTAGGCAGTAGGCATTTGTATGTTTAATTTGGTAAATTTCAGAAAGGGATCTTTCAGCGCTGTTCATAATGTTAAGTATATTATAAAAAATTTATAAAGACATAATTAAAGTATGTACCGGGCACTGTAAACTGAAAACTTTGTGCCCGGTATAGCAATAGGTTCGCCACCTATTTCATTTGGAACGTAAACATAACGGCGAGACGAGGCTTAACAGCCAATGCCTACACTTTCGCGTAGAAAAAGGCGTGAAGGTTATGTTTTAAAGTGTGTAATAGTGTTTCTTCTACAAGTGTATTAGACATAGTAGCATGGTGATGAGCTAATGAACGCAGGTTAAGTGCGATGAATAATCTAAAACAGCTGTCATAAATCATTTCAAGAGATTCAAACTATAGGTACAATTTATGAATCCTCACAAAATCATGCACTACTCTTCCCAAGAAACCCTCTGTGGCAAGGGTAGACTATGCAAATAGATCTTTAGAAACTCGATGACAGATGTGTGATGCTTACTGGTGTTACATGTGTCCTCAGACGACTAACCATCAGGCGGGTCGTAGTCTTTGTAGTCAAACAATATATGTAGGTACGATAGATCTAACCTTTTGTTTGGTATAAGTGGCAAATTATCGGCCATGATTCGTATTATATTTGACACAAAATTATAAAAATCTAAATTATACACAGTGCAAAAAATATATCTGAATCACACAATTATATTGAAAAAACTTCAGCATATTTCAAAAACAAACAATAATATTTACGCAAACTTGACTTATGGAACCGCTGCCATTGACGTTTTCATTCATTCGACGTATTGAAAAGTGTATAAAAAAAAGGTTGAACAAAAAAGTTTAAATCACTGCTCCTTACAAATGGTCAGCATTGAACTGGCACGACTCTTTGCAGATTATTTAGTTGCTCGCAATGGCTGAAAATCCTTTGTCACGTTAACGGACCGTTGCGTCGAGGTCAGAATTGGCTTTGAAAAGCAGTTCATCCAAAGAGTTTTCTTCTCGCTTTAATACAGTAATACCCCGGACTTACGCGATAGGTGGGTCCGAGCGATTGCCGAGTAAGTCGAATTCGCGTAAGTCGGGGTTCAATTTTACATATAAAGTATGTTTAGTCGGGATCAAAGTTTCAAGAAAACAATAATTTAGAAGAAAAATATTTAATAAAGTGTAACCTAAACCAAAGATATTTTGATGTCGAAGGCTTCATATTATACTCTAATAATGTTGCTTGACGAGTTATGTTTTTATTCTTCTCACGCAAAATTTCCTCGTAGCATACCAGTAATTTTTTAATTCCCCGTTTTGTAGTAGAAATGCGTTCTTCATGAGAATCTATTTTTTCTAAAATTTGTAACCCCTTTTCAATTGAATTGAGTCTTTAATTATATTCAGTTTACACTCCAAAGACAGCGTTTTTCTTGTTAGACTCCAATGTTTCATTTTTGGTTGTTTAGACGACATAATTAGAGGTTATGAAAAACCGCGTATCTCCGAATTCGCGTAAAACGGGGTAGCGTAAGTCGGGGTATTACTGTACTAAAGTATAATACTGAATTTAGAGTGTAGAATGTTTGGTAGACAATCAATATAAGTAAGCATTTTAAACTAAAACAAAAAAGTGGTGTGTAATTGATTAGGCAATTTGCAAACAATAGCAATTTAAAAAAAATATGGTTGTGTAGGTTGTGTTGAGATAACCAGAGAACCCTTATTAAACTATACATAGTAAGGTACTAATAACTATCAATGAAGAAATAACTTTTATTTATTATTACTATAAAAATACATTTTTAATATAAAAATAGACTGAGTAAAAGTTCCATCAAAATCGTCCTGCGTGTCAAATATAAGATGGAACAAGGAAACAGCTGATAGTGAGACCAAAAATTCTTATACTTTTGATATTTCCAATATATTTACAATTATGTTAATAATATAAATTTTATTTGAAATGTACAATAGAATATAAACTAAGTTTATTGTTTATGCATATCATCCTAACTAGTAGTGACATCTATCCACTTTTAAACTAATTGCGTCAACTAACACTCACAAGAACTCTGAATTGAATACTTTTTTTTCACAAGAACAGAGTGGTACAACTTTTAGCTACCTCGCTCTCAACTTGTTTCTACTAATAACTGCTAGATGTCGCTGTAAGCAATTATCCAAAAAAAACGTCAAAATAAAATCCGCAGGCATATTTAAAATTTCTTTTTTTGTTCAATAAACGTGGTGATCCAAAACATACGAAAACATAGCGCCTGTCAACTAAAAAGGGCTTGGTAAATCGCACCATACAAAAACTAGTTATATTTCGTCTATTAGCTTCCACCATACCTTAGTTATTTTATAATGACAATGCATTTTGATATTAATAGCAGGCTCACATAAGGCTCTTAATTTCACGAAATGGAAATTTAAACAAAATCAAAACCTACTGCAAGAAATCAAATATTTATTTACTTCAACCTGTTTGAATGAATGAATGAAACCTGGAAATGTTTCAATAAATTATAGTAATATTTTGTTAAAATCTCTATCTATTTATCATCGACGGTTGTCAGTTATTAATTGATATATCTTATTTTGGTATTTTTTTACAAGATACATAGAATAGAATCAGAGTTGAAGATACATAACTTATATAAATTCGTATTTTATAGCATAAATGTAACTTATTATTTAATAAATAATTTAGTAAAATTTATTTTAAAAAAGTCAGTTCTTAACAAGTAACAACATTTGGTTAAATTGTAATATGCTCTTACACGTACTTATTTTTAAGCTTGTCACGTAACATTTAGTAATCCATATTTTTTAATCGAAAGCTTATAATTTAGCATAAAAATTTGGCACACAATTTGTTTTTAGCAATCTCAAATATCGACCAGAATACTAAAGTTTATTTAATTTAAATTCAGGTCATTTAATTATCATAAAATTATTTTTTTGTCGATGGAATCGAAAATTTTCACGCAAATAAAAACTGCTAAAAACTTGCTAGTAAAAGATTATTTATATCTTTATTAATTCCTTTGAATGTGACACTTTATCCGTCTGTTTTAACAGACACGATATTAAGCTGACGCAACACTAAGTCTGGTCTGGTTTAAAGCCGCTTAACATAATTCTGTAACTGATGAAATGGTTCAGACAGATTTAAAATATTTTATTTATTGTAGCTTGGGGTTTTTCCCCGGGTGATATGCAATAATAAAATGGTTAACTTAGATTACAAGTTTGAATTGACGTTTGATTCCAACACTGTCAAAATGACGTCCTATGTAACCACCTGACCACATAAGTCAATCAGCATATTTGCCTAATTGTCACTACCTGTATTTTCGAAGATTATGTACGTGCTGAAACGAAAAAGATGTTTTAGATAGTTCTACAGTGTCTAACAGTGGTAGAGCCAAGCAGTTCGCTGCATGAATGGGCCGGCTCGATCGGTGAAATACCACGACCTCTCAGAAGGTCGACGTAAAGTGGCTAATGCCGCGTTTCGTTCCGTGAGAGAGGTACCCGGAGGCCCACCCCCCTTTCCCCATCCTTTCCTCTTCCCTATCCCTTAAAGGTCGGCAACGCAACAGTAACACTATATGTGTTGCTGGTGTCCATGGGCGGCGTTGCTTGCTTACCATCAGGTGACACGCCTGCTCGTTTGCCCTCCTATCCCATAAAAAAAAAAAGATCCATAACATTAGAATGATTGGAGGGAGTTCGATAAATTATATTTATTGTTACTTCGCTTTTTCTAGCGGTACCTCACACTACCTACCTACTCTTTTTTGTCTTTTGCCATGACAGCGGAAATATCTAATTTGATCTTGAGTATCGGGATCATAAAACTGCTTAGATTTCCAAACAATGGAGTCCCACCAAACTTTAATACTTTTATTTTGGTAAGTTATATTAATCTAGATTTTATGAAATTGATATTATGCTATGTTTGATACACTACTCTTTTGTTTTTATTTTGCTTCTCTTTTATTATGAAATTCCATTAATATTAAATAATATAAGGTTAATGAAAACGATGCCTTAATATATTCCAAAAGGTAGCGTAAAGTACCGTTGTGGTCGTCGATTAATTTAGACCCTACCGAATATTAAGGCACAAGCAGTGTAGGTATTATACAGTATAATTACTACATTGCTTGTCTTGTCTTGTACTACCTTCATACAAGACTGAATCATATTTTTTTTTTTTGAATGGCTTCTAATTGTTAGCCTCACGGCTGTTACAATTTTACGCGGACTTTTGGTTGAATCATAAAAGTCGACTCTAAGAATTTCTAGATAATAATAATAATAACATCTTGGACGTAATTCACACAGCGCCCTCTAGTTCCAAACCTTGCTTAGTTGTAAACGCTTGTGTTATGAAAAATAGATAACGGATATATACATATAATTTACTTTTATTTTGTTTTGTTCGGTTTTGGTTATACTTTTGGTCAGAAAATTACACCACTACGGTATAAGAAGCATCGCTTTGGATCTTCTCATTTCTTATCTGAGTGATAAATAGTGATGACATATAAATGATAAAAAAGTTTGGAATTGAACTGCTTCTTTTGAGTTGTGTTGATTGTAATTATTATAATTTGTTAAACTGGAAATTGTAAAGAGTTGGCCTTGAGTTTCTTGCCAGTTCTTCTCAAGAAGCCTTGACGCCGGAACTGGCACTTAGATTCGCTTTCACATTCAAGACAGTGAATCTAAGCTCCGCGTATTTTCGCTAGTAGTTTTGTATGACGATTCTAAGTTTTTATTATTATGTGATAGGATGCAAACGAGCAGGCGTGTCCTGATGGTAAGCAATTAACGCTGCCCATGGACACCAGCAACACATATAGTGTTACTGTTGCGTTGCCGACCTTTAAGGGATAGGGAATAGGGAAGGATGGGGAAGGGGGGTGGGCCTCCGGGTACCTCTCTCACCAAGCGAAACGCGGCATGAGCCACTTTACGTCGATCTTCTGAGAGGCCGTGCTATTTCGCCGGTCGACCCGGCCCATTCATACAGCGAACTGCTTGGCTCTACCACTGTTTGTAAAGTCTAAGGAATAATGATATTTTGATTGTTTTTTTAAATTTTGTTATTACATACAAACTGGGGATCGAATCCGCTGACCTCGATTCTGCAATCGGTTGATTTAATAATACATCACGAGGCGCGTTGAATCAATTTTTAGATAATGTCAAAAAACACAACATAATTTCACGCCTTTGTTACTCGAAGGTGTAGGCAGCGGCTGTTAAGCCTCGTCTCGCCGTTATGTTTGCGTCCCAAATGGAATAGATGGCGAACCTATTGCCATACCGGGCACAAAGTTTTCAGTCATCGATATTTATCACACTTAACTTCCGAACACAATTTAAAAAAGTCATTTTTGTAAGCCAGTGTCAGTGTTCAAACGGATCAGAAGCCGTGTATATAATGGACACCACTGGACCACCGAGACTAAATACATAAAGTAGGGTTTGTCTTTGGAAGGATTTTAAACATTTTATTATTTTTTAATATATTTCAAATGGACATTTAGATAATGTCCTTTGTGTATTAACAAATCTTTATAGTTACAATTTGAAATCAATGCTAGTTCTTAACTAAGGGTGATCTTAATTGCTATCAAAAGATCTGTAGTGTTAAAGAATCCTATTTTGGATTAAAATAAATTATTTAAAATCCATTAGTAGCATTCAAATACTTCTAATCACTTCGAGACATTCCAGAAGTAGGTACGTCTGACAAATTCTAAACTTTACTAATATATATTAAAAGAACTTTTCCTTGTCTTCTTTCCATTCTTTAAGGTCAGTTAGATAAGAAATTTAATCTTGTTGTAACTTTTTAATTGAATTAATATTTTAATTCTCACCCCGTACATAAATTTCGTTATGCCTTTCCGACCAATTTTCTCGTCATCTTTGTTATACAACTTTCTTATGCTTAAATAGGATTTGTCTTTGGATGGATTTTAAACATTTTGTTATTTTAACATTTGAATAATTGTGTTATTAAGATAGCTTGACGATTTGCTTAAGATTTTCATCTCCAATACATATCAGCTTCTGGAAATTTTATTGAATTAATTGTATATTGTTCAACTTAAATGATAAAGAGACTTCTTGAAACTAATTCGTAAAAGCCATTTCCATCTAGCTATTTTTTAATTGCTGTATAACTGTATACACTAAAATATTTTTTTAGTCTTTCTCTAGTCTGTCTGTTTATTTGTTCCGTTGTTATCTCTGAAATGGCTGTACCAGTTTCGGATGGGACTTTTATTGGCAGATACTTTTATAATAAGCAAATATATTATAAAGAAAAAAAATATATTGCTGGCTGGGTACTTAAACAAAGTTCGCCAGGTCAGCTAGTAAAAAATAAAAAGACGTTAACTTTAGTAATATAAAGACAAGAGAATATATTAATTTTACTTACTATCGAATACTTATTCAGTATGTACCTGCATTAACCGAGTTTATAGACTATTTATTTAATCAATTTAATGCAATTAAGAAACAGGAAGCGAGTAACTATGCATATGACAAAATGTTAACGTGACTGTCCGTTGCAATTACTATTATTATTCCATTCAATTTCATATAGTTTTTAATTTATAGTCTCGGTGATCCAGCACCCCGGTGCTGAATCAAGAAGTCGCGGCTGTGACCAAAAACTTTATGCGAACCTATAGCAATACCGAGGTATTGATATAGGTTTGCCACCTATTCTATTAGGACGTTAACATAACGGCGAGACGAGGCTTAACAGCCGCTACCTACAAGGGTAGAAAAAGGCGTGAAGTTATGTTATAACATAACATAACATAACAGCGTCTTGAATATTCCATAAGCAGAGAGAGCTTAACTCAAAATAAGGTTTGAACTTTGCTTGAAAAGGAATTTATTGAAGTCTAATATCTGCAATTATTTAATAAGAAAAAACACTGCCGTGCAGAGTCACAGCCAACAACTAGTTGACTATAAGAGTAAACGAAACACGTAAAGTAAGTATTTACATTTTGAATATTCAAATTGAAATGCCAGAGTTATATTACGTACCAGCTAATAGCACTTAACAATCTGTACCGCAGACAACATGTCAACATTTACAATACATTACGCTGATTGAAATAATTCATTTATATATTAAAATGTAAAAGCCTAGAACCATACCTAGTGTGAGATTTCTACCTTCAAGTAACCCTCAAGCCCCATTTCTATCGTGGGAATGAGGCTTGAGGTTTTCTGAGGAAAATTCGTTTGTACAAACTTATTTGCTGGTATTGTTTTTCGCTTTCGCAGTTTAATTTGTTGATAGTGCGAAAACAAATATAACAAAATAATTTCACGCCTTTTTCTACCCGAAGGTGTAGCCAGTGGCTATTAAGCCTCGACTCGCCGTTATGTTTACATCCCAAATGGAATAGGTGGCCAACCTATTGCCATATCGGGCAAAAAATTTTTAATCTTTGATATTTATCACACATAACTTTTGAAATCAATTTCGAAAAGTCATTGGCGTGAGCCAGGATTCGTACCCATAACCTACGAATTCAAAAGCGGAGTGCTCGATCACTGAAAAGGAGTAATGCATTTATAAATAACTTGTTGTCTGTGCAAGTTTTATTCTTCTGTTCCTATTCCTCGTAGAGTTATGATATATAAAGATTTTGATGAATAACTTTGAGTAAACAAATAATAAATACTTTTTTATGTATAGAATCAGCGGTTCCGGAGGTTAGCGAGTTCAAGCAAGCAAAACAAAAATAAAATAGAGATTATTATCATATAGAATAAGTTAGTTAAAAAGCTGTAAAATCGGCTCATCGAAAATAAATACTAATTTGTGAGATTATGTTGCTTTTATTTTAAATATTTTCTAGGCCAAATATTTGTAAACATATTATTTCTTAGATTTTCGGGAATCACATTCATAACATTGAAACAACTCTTTATGGATTATATCGCGTTTATTTAGAATTTATTTTTTATTTATTTTCCGACGTTTAGAACTCTTTACAGAGAGATTACTCGTGAAAATGACCTCTGTAAAGAGTTCGAAACGTCGGGAAATAAATAAAAAAGAAGTTCTAAATAAACGCGATATAATCCATAAAAAGTTGTTTCAATGTCACCAAATATTTAATCTATGAACATAGTATCGTCATATGTTATTATTATATGATACCATACGTTGTCTAGTTCCATAACAAAAGTTAAAATTACTTAGCTTGCAACTAGATAGTACTGTGTGCCTAGCTAAATATTTTGAGTGAGCTTGTGACGTTGAGTGTAATAATGTTAAGATCTGTTGACTGACATAGAAGCTCGGTTCTACATGACATCCGATAACTTCATGATAGAGAGATTAGAGAGACGATATTAAAGTTTGTATTGATAGTAGTATAGCCACGCTGTTCACTGCATTAATGGGCTAGCTCGATCATTGATAACCCATGAACTCTCCGTTTCATTCCGTGAGAGAGGTGTGCGGAGGCTCATTTCACACTACCGACTCCAATACCCTATCTGCATTAAAGGTTCGAAAGGCAACTGTGACACAATCTTTGCTGCAGGTCTCTATAGGCGGTGGTAGTCAATTATCACTCGGTGATGCCCTTGCTTGTTTTCCTCCTATCCCAAAAATATCGTCTTGTCTTAGCAAAATTTAACATGAAACTATTGTTGTTGGTAGTTATTTCATAACATAACATATCTTCACACCTCTTTCCGCCTGAAGGTGTAGGCAGCGGCTGTTAAGCCTTGTCTCGCCGTTATGTGTAAGTCCCGAATGGAATAGGTGGCGAACAGCGAACCTATTGCCAGTTTTCAGTTATCGATATTTTTCACACATAACTTTCGAGAATAATATCGAAAAGTCGTTGGATTGAGCCAGAATTCGGACCTGCGTCTTTTTGATATAAAAGCGGGGTTCTCGACCTCTGGACCACTGAGACTTTTATATTACACGATAGTAATATAAAAGGCATGTAGGTATTACGCGAATTACTAACATAAGATATTGTAAAGCTACGTAATTTACTACGTTCAAAGGCAGTAAACACGTCTCGACCAGGCGACATTACTTCCATTCGATATAAGTTTGATCATTAGATAATGGTCTAACATTATTTCATGCCATTAACGTTTAACATGCGTGAATGATCTGTGACTTTCTTTATTGTGTTTACTCTAATACATGACATTTCAATTAAACAATATAATGTTTCGTGTTGCTAACCAACGTTTTTTATTTGTAATTGCACCATTTTGTCTACCATATGCAAATACCATGGTGTGTGCAACCCGATTTTTTACGTTTCAAATAGAATCTGAGGCTGAACCTATCGTCTCACATAGACTATGTTTTCAGTCATGGTTATTT
Source organism: Euproctis similis (assembly GCA_905147225.2). Taxonomy (NCBI): domain Eukaryota; kingdom Metazoa; phylum Arthropoda; class Insecta; order Lepidoptera; family Erebidae; genus Euproctis; species Euproctis similis. The sequence continues at coordinate 14,063,950 of LR990104.1, forward strand.
ATCTATATATCTAATAACTTCCAGAAAATCATTTTTGTAAGCCAGGATTCCTTACCACATCTTTTTGTTTTAGAATTAGGGTGCAATAGCTCCACATCTCCAAGACAACATTTTGTTTTTATGGGATATGAGGGAAAACGTGCAAGTGAGCCACCTGATGTTAAGCAACTACTTAGTGCCCCTAAACATCATGGTGCGTGGTCGACCTCAAAGGGAGTAGGAGGGGAAAGGAAGAGGAAAGGGTATGGGGCCTCCGGATACCACTCTCACCGAACGAAACGCAGCACGAGCCACTTCACGCCGATATTTCGAGAGGTCATGCTATTGCACCGGTTGAGTGGGCCCATTCATGCAGTGAACTGCAAGACTCTACCACTTTCATTTATGTATCTCAGTGGTAAAAACATATACTATCATATTCTTTATATTAAAGAATCTACGATTTCGGCTGGGAGATATAGGTATCAGATTAGTGCGGTCCATTTTTAAAACTAGAAAATTAATCCGTTGTGTCTAGATATAATTCTAGACACAACGGATTAATTTTCTAGTTTCAAAAATGGACGGCACTAAACTCTGAAGCAACGCTATTGCTCTATATATTTGCTAATTAATTTTTTATATTCCATTTTACTTTGCATTAAAAGATACGTTTAAAAGCAAAACAATACGAAATAACCTAGTTTTGCTATAATGATTCGCGACTTTTGTATACCACACAGTAAAGGAATGTACATTTACTTTTAAGGTACCTGTGGGACGTTATTCGTGATGAAGTTGATATAAGCTTCGCAGTAAGTACAAAGATAATGTGAGCCTTAACTTACTTCTATGTACAGCCTCGAAGGTTGTCATTATCGTTTATGTATATACGTTTGTGTTCCGTCTCACGATTTCGCAGCATTAATGTACATGAATAATCTTATTGTAAATAACTTTTCAACCCTTACAGGTGATGTTATTTGCATTGAAAACAATTTCTTAAATAAACAATTTCAGGTTTCTATGCTTTATATTAAGAAAAAAAAACATTAAATCTACTCTATTTACCGCCATTTAAGAAGGTTACAAATATAAATAAATTAAATATAATATAAATATATATAACAGTTTATTAAATATAATAATAGATAGAATAAAATAGATTATAAAAAAAATAGTTCGCACTAAATAACTAAATTTTTGTAGGAAACATATATTTATGACACATTAAATGTAAAAAGAGCCATTAAATTTTTTTTTTATGGGATAGGAGTCACCTGATGGTAAGCAACTAACGCCGCCCATGGACACCAGCAGCACATATAGTGTTACTGTTGCGTTGCCGACCTTTAAGGGAAGGGGATAGGAAAGGATGGGGAAGGGGGTGGGCCTCCGGGTACCTCTCTCACCGAACGAAACGTGGCATGGGCCACTTTACGTCGGTCTTCTGAGAGGTCGTGGTATTTCACCGGTCGAACCGGCCCATTTATGTAGTAAACTGCTTGGCTCTACCACTGTTAAAATTCTACTCCATTTCCTCTGGTTTCTTTCCATCAACATGGAAAGATGCAAAAAATTATCCCGCTCCCGAAAAAAACTCGTCCTGTATCCTTCACAGACTACCGACCTATTTCTATCCTTCCATTCCTGTCTAAAGTACCTACTGGAACGCCTTGTCCATTCCCAACTTAGTTCCTTCCTAAATGAAAACAATCTCCTAAATCCTTTCCAATCTGGTTTTCGTGCTGGCCACAGTACTTTTTCGGCATTGGTGAACATCACAGACGATAGTCGCCTAGGCATGGATCATGGTAATCTTACGGTCTTGTCCCTACTTGACTTTAGCAATGCTTTTAATACCGTCGATTTCCATATCCTGCTGGGCATTCTTCGCTCTCTTAACATATCTCCAACGGCAGTTGCTTGGTTTCAAAGATACCTGTTTGGACGCCGGCAACGTATCCGTCTTGAAGATAAATACTTCGAATGGACTAATACTACTGCCGGTGTACCAGAGGGTGGCGTTCTCTCTCCACTTCTCTTCGCGATTTTTATAAATTCTATCTCCAACAATTTAATTTCAACCTACCATCTTTACGCAGATGATTTGCAGATTTACACGCAAGCTCCACCTGACAAAATTTGGCAAGCTATTATGGAAATGAATTTTAATTTGGAGCGAATAGGTGAATGGAGCTATAACTATGGCCTTACTATCAACCCGTCGAAGACTCAGCTTATTGTTGTCGGCAGCTCCAGGATGATAGCTAGAGTAAATTTCGAAATGTTCCCTCTGGTTTGTTTTAATGGAACCAATATACCAATAGCCAATAAGGTTAAAAACTTGGGGATCTATATTGATAACACGTTATCCTGGGGTCCTCAACTGCAGGAAGTAAGTCGCAAACTGTTTGCTTCTGCGAGGTCCTTACGAAGGTTACAAAACTTCTTGCCTACTGCCACTAAAATCACACTCGCTCAATCTCTACTACTCCCTATTCTCGACTATGCCGATGCCAGCTATCTGAATCTCACTGAAGAACAACTTGACAAACTTGAGCGTCTTCAAAATGTCTGTATCAGATTTATATTTGGTCTTCGCAAATATGATCACGTTTCTGAGTTTCGAAAAAAGCTCAAGTGGCTTCCCATTCGTCTTCGCCGGAATACTCATGTACTATAGTTATTGTATAACGTTTTATTTAACCCTAATTCTCGTAATTATCTCAAAGAATGTTTCTAGTTCTTACATGACACACATTCGAAATATCTGAGGTCGTCGGAAAATTTGAGATTAGCAGTCCCTAAGCATTCAACACATTTTTATGAGCTATTGTTTTCCGTTCAGGCAGTGCTGCTATGGAACGCACTACCCGTGGAGATTAGAAGTCTCTAATCACATTTAAAACTCTCTTAATGCAACACAGTGATGGGTTACTGTAATCTATTTTCTCTTTTTGTAACACATCTGTTCTTTGTTGCAGTATAGTCATTTATGTATTTAAGTATATGTATATATTCCTATTATTTATTAAATTATTATTTAATGTATTATGTTAAAGTATAGTCGTGTATGTATTTAAGTATATGTGTCCTATTATTTATTAAAAATATTATTTGATGTATTATGTTATAGAATTATTTATTTATTTGTAAAGTTATTTATTTACAATTGTATTTAATTAAATATGTTTGTGTTTTTGTTTATTTTAACGCCTATTACTACTCGTCTCTCTCATGCACCATTGTCCTTCCTAAGGTTGCCTGGAAGAAATTGCTTTTAGCGATAAGGCTGCCATTTGTATTTCTAAGTGTTTAACGTGTCTCTCTCGTGTCTAACCTATGTTTTTTTTGGCTTAAAGTGTGCAAATAAAGAATTCTCTATCTATCTAATTTTAAAATAATTCATCTATACTAATATGTCTAATATTATAAAGAGGTAACGTATGAGAGTTTCCAACGTTGTAAGGGGTAAAATCTCGATCTACTAAACCGATTTGCAATATCAGTAAGCTACGTCATTGTACATGTATTATAGGCTATAATAATTTCAAAAATTAATTACGCATCTGTGCTTATACCTAAATAATGCAATCCAAAATGCAAATTTCCAAAATCCAAAATTCTTACATCGCGTGCACTGCGAAAACGATTGAGTGTATAACAAAACAGTGCACTAACATATTAAGGAACGCATCGAAATCTGAAAAATCAACCGGCTTTTAATGTTTAATACTTGTAAATTTTATTTACCCGTATGGTATTTACGTATTATTATATCTAGATATTAATAGGTGACGCCAAAACTTTGGATCCCTCTTTACAAAAAATAGCGGAAGTTTGGTACACTTATAGTGATAGTTATAGTGCTGTGTGGCGCCGGCTTAGAATACCGCCACCCCATCTCTTCCCGTGGGTGTCGTAAAAGGCAACTAAGGGAAAAGCTAGAAGAATGGGTAGCAGCATTCTCTCTCAAGAAAATACAGCCTACTGCGATCGCCAACCCGCCTGCCAAGCGTGGCGATTATGGCAAAAACCCCCATGATTGAGCGGACCGGCAGTTGTGGCACTCTATGGGGGAGGCCTATGTCCAGCAGTGGACCTCAAAAGGGTAATGATGATGATGATGATGATAGTGATAGTTATAGTTTAAACTCATAGTTTTAAACATGTTTTAACGGAGGAGAAATGACGAATTCTAATATGTTTTAAATCATGCGAAATAATATCTTATTTTCAATAAACATAACGTTATACATACTACCGTGTATTCATTACCGTGTATTGATAAAAACATGGATAGATATTAAAAAAAAATATCAAGATTTCTAGTTCAAAGTTTATATGATATTCTTAGTCTAGTCAGAAGTCACATGTATGCCAGCTAATTTTGACAACAGTTATTGATCTTATATCACTGATGAATCACTGATCCGACCGTCAGTTACTCAAGTCATGGTGGGTGTGGGTATGGAGGGTAATGATATATCGACTAAAACTAACTGGCTTTTCAGCCGTAGTATTATACGTACCTACCTGAAAAAAATATTGTCAGCTGTTATCTACTGCTTTAATCGACGATATATGTGTGACGAATATATGTGTGGCAGAAACTAGTGATGAGGAATCGTAGAAAAAGAAAAACTGAGTCGATGATTGCTTAAAATTTCTCACAAATATTTTAAGTAGTTTGAAAACGATACAGCGTTTTTTATTTTAGTTTCTAGTGAATGTTGTCTCAAATGCCTATTTAGTTAAACTTTGCGCACTAATTGAACAAAGGAGGACATAGTGCCTCAAGGCATTCTGTACCAGTCAACTAATCAAAGTCAATTTTGGGATAGTGATAAAGCTTTATATTAACTAACTGCTACTATGAGAGGTAGATAATAAATTACATCTAATAATCTTAAAATATCTAAGCACTAAGCTAAAACTTAATAAGTCGGACGAACTTAAGGCTAGACTCAAACGTCAAGCTTAAAGCAGATTTTTAAACATTACTTTGAATGCCAGATATGCCAGAAAATTCTGGTAATTGGTGACTATTGTTAGACGTCTCAGTGGTGTTTGATGACTATTACCTATTATTTGAATATCTTTCACATAATATGATGAACAGTTTTTCTCTATACTTCTTTAGATTTATTTGTTCCTTGCTACTAATAACTATAAACTTTAAAGATAAAGAACCGATTTTAATAGTTGTATTATTAAAAAGCTACTTTATACAGGAGTAGGATACAAAACAATACATAATTGTGTTTATCTTCATGTCGATCTACATATATTTCGTCGTGGAACCCTTTCCACGAAGAAATATAAGTAGATCGTGAAAATAAAGGATTATTTAAACTTTTACATGTCTTTTTTACCTTTTAATAGTTTTTGTTTTTGCGGACTTTATGATACTCGCACTTTGATACTTGTGTTTGCTCTTAAATTATAAATATGGAGGCTGAAAAATATTTTAAATATGAACATTTCAAATTATCACATATTTTTTCCTGTATAAATTTATATCACATGAAAGTTTTACCGCCGCGTTGTGTGTCTGTCCCAATTATAACTTATTAATTGCGTACTCAAGGCTGTGCTAAGTGCTACATCAAATTATAACAAGCTTACATTTTGTTCAAGAAGAGATGTATAAAAAAATATAAAACATATGTGTGTATATAAGTAATAAAATATATTTGCATTTGATTTTTTCTTCTCTAAAAATAAAGGCATTACAAATTCATAATTCATCGTGAAACCTTCCTTACCTATTTTGAAGAAGCTTATATCGTACGATAGTGTAAACATACTAAGCCAATGAAAAAGAAATGATAGCTAACAAGAAGTAGACATTTTACTTAAGATTACAAAAACCTTTTGTATTAAACATAAGCCCCCGCCTGGGGACATGATATAAAACAAAGAAAATAATAAGTATCTTGCTAGCTCTTTGAAAATATTTCTAGAAAGTCTTATGAAAAATTCCGAGGATTCTTGATAAATTACAGGAGTTAATTTGGAAAATGAACTTGCAATAGTTTTAGAGAAAAACTCCCAGAAATATTATTGTTTTTTTTAAAGAAAAAGTAATTAGTAAACGACCTTAACATAACTATTTGAAATGTTTATTTTTTCTCATCACACACTCATTGGAGTAGGCAGGCAGTGACTTTTCACAAGCTACGGTCTTTACACGCTTCTGAATTATTATTGTATACGCGTAATCTCACGGAAGTGTAAAGTTTTAAAAGTTCCAAATAGGATAGCCGGTAGACAAAACCGAGTGTTATACTTATTATCTAACATTTAACCCGGAATCATGAAAAATGCGCCATCAATGGGCCTTCTGCATGAATGGGCCGGCTCTGCATGAATGGGCCGGCTCGACCGGTGAAATACCACGACCTCTCAGAAGACCGACGTAAAGTGGTTCATGCCGCGTTTCGTTCGGTGAGAGAGGTACCCGGAGGCCCACCCCCCTTTCCCCATCCTTTCCTTTCCCCTATCCCTTAAAGATCGGCAACACAACAGTAACACTATATGTGTTGCTGGAGTCCATGGGTGGCGTTGATTGCTTACCATCAGGTGACACGCCTGCTCGTTTGCCTATCCCATAAAAAAAAAATCAAAAGTTTTCTCGAGAATATTATAAGCATGTACAGATAAAACAGAGATGTCTTTGAAAATTTCGGCCAGAAGCAATTTCAAGCTAGACGATATAATAATAATAATAATAATAATAATAATATCTTGGACACAATACACACAGCGCCCTCTAGTTCCAAGCTAAGCAACTAAATGCTTGTGTTATGGATACTAGATAACGGATATAAATACATATATACTTTTCTTTTGTAAATACATACTTATAATACATAGAAAAACACCCAGACGCCACACAAATATTCATGTTTGTCACAAATATTTATGCTCGGGCGGGAATCGAACCCCCGACCTCATTGCTCCAGCCGGTAGTTTTTACCAATACGCCACGAGGCCCGTCAAACGATGTAGGTATACGTTATTCCATTTTGTAGAATTATATTGTCGGATAGTATCTGTGTGAATGATCACCACTCAAGACCAAATGCCGGTCGAGTAAACCATCGCATTGTTAAAGCCTTGCTATTTGTCTTCCGTTTTTGCCATTAAGGGGGAGGTTTTCCCGTCTAGATTTGGTGCTTTTACTTCGCTTATAACTAAAATCTTTCTTTGTCGCTGTCAAGTTTTTGAAATTATAAAATTTATCTGTTAATATATTTTAACAAAACTGAGAAAGAAAGGTAAAATAAAATATAAAGATTCGTGCATTAGTTTGGAGGGATTATCGCAGAGGTGACATTTTCAAGCAATGGAATTCCAATTCCGTCGTGTTTGTTGAAGGCGAAATTGATTTATCAGTGGAGATGGCATCTACTTTAGCCGCAAAAGATTTTGAACGTGGTTAGAAGTGGTATGTAATGGCGTTGAACATAGCAACCTAGTGGCAAGGATTAACAGGACACTGGAAGAAAATTTCAAAGGCTATTAAAACAAATTAAGACAATAAGGAGATATAGGCTACGAAAAATTACAGACCAACATCATCTATTGCAGCATTTTCCTCCCAGGGGAGGATGAAAGAAAGCACCAACGAAAACATTCCCAAGGAGGGCTTACGTCAGGCAGGCTGGTCGTAAAAACATAGCCAAAGCTTTTGACAGTATGGATAGTTTGAAAGGATAACATGTTGTACAGACCCCACTTAGAGCGGGACAAGTGCAGAAAAAATATGACTTTGCTTCTCACTAATATAAATTTTAATAGATTATTACTTATAAATATAATAATAAATAAGCACCAGTTGCGAAAAAAAAAATAACATTGCTATATTATCGTGATATCGTTAATAGGAGGTCAATAGAAGTGTAAAAGGCAATAAAAAAGAATGGATTTAATAATTTCGGATGTTAAACATAGAAAAAGAATTGGATGAAAAGTGAAATACAAGAATAAAACAACAAATTATTGATGGAAGTGATTACGTAATAATCATGTCTTGGACACAACACACACAGCACCCTCTACTTCCAAGTTATGCAACTACCTACTTACCACTGCTAGTGTTAGGGAAACTAAATTACCGATATTAATACATTATAATAATATATACTTTTCTTTTGTAAATGCATAATACACTTATAATACATAGAAAGACGCTATAGAAACAATGATATCTGCTAGTAATTTCTGTACTGGGATGGGGAATTTCGAGGGAGATTTCGATTCCGCAGTCGATTGTTTCACTAATGACCACCACGAGGAAAGAGGAGAATGGAAAGAGATGAAACTTTGTGACTACTGCATCTGGAGTGTGATTATAAGAGAAGGAAAATTAATGTATATTACGTACACATACAGGAAACGTCAAATCTCTAAATGTTTCCTCACTTTAGTTCTGCAGAGAAATTTATGAAGAAATCATTATTTCGCCTGTACGTAGGATATCTCTTTCGCTAAACGAGACACAATATAACACACTCTACATTAACTTTGTGAGAGGTCCTGGTATTTCCGGAGTCGAGCAGGCCCATTCATGCAACAAATTGCATGAATCCTGAACTGAAAACTCGCACTACAAAATTTTGTACTAGTTTGGTATATGTGTTTCTTTCCTGTAAAAAAGACTTAGCCTTAATGTCTCCAATAACGAATGGCGCAGTTTTGTTTCGATCGCTAGCTTAGATACATAGCGCGGGCAATAATATGGTCTGTAAAATCTTTTACATTTATCGCAAATATTATAAGATTAAATTTTATGATATTGGTTCTTTCTGTCTGGAAAATATTATTCCATTCGAATTCCAGGATTCTGATGGATTACATGTCTTTGCAAACTTGTTGACCCGGCAAACTTTTGCCTCAGAAGCAAAAAGTGAGTACATTTAGGGTGTTAACAAATTAAATTGGTGATGTTTATCGGCAATTATTAGCCAGGACTGCTACACGATATAGACGCTATGTGTATGCATTTTAAATCTGTAATATTTTCGAAAATATTTATTTAAATTACATGTTATAAGGTACCATATTTACCATATCTACATTGAACACGAAATGAATAATTAATTGGATTATCGTTGATGCTGTAATACTTTAAAATCGCATGGTAACCCATTATTTCTCGCTCGTAAAACGTAAAAAAATAAAATTTGAGTTTTAGAATGTTTATTTTTTATATCTAATTGATTAGATATACACTATCGCCGATATTTTTGTACACCTTCTTATGGTGTATAATGATGTAGTGCATTATTTTGATTTATCAAATTTCTTATGTACTTCTTAAGATCCAAGCAAATAAGTGAATTTATTTTAAAAAATTACTATAGAATTATATACAGTTTATATAATTCTATAGTAATTTTTTAAAATAAATTATAATTATGACTAAACTACTGTTCTTATAATTTAGTAACTGTTTTGGTGATGCTTCCTGTGTGATTTTTAACGATTCAAATATTGAAATGTGAAATTTTAATATGAATATTCAAAATTAATACTTCAAATCTCTTCATCATTTCTCCAAACATTGTCTTCAAACGTTTCTCCAAACATTTCTCCAAACATTTCTCCTTCAAACATTTCTCTTCAAACATTTCTCCTAATTCTAAATCCTATTGTTCTAAATTACGATTTTTAACAACAATATAAATGTGTAATAAAATAAACTTATATAAAATAAATACTTCAGAATTATAAAACACTTATAATAAGACTTGCGAAGAATATTTAGATTTTTAATTTTACAAAAATTACGTACATTAATATTTAATGATGTTTATTTATCGATCGAAAAATTAAAAATAGTACGTATATTTTTAATTTATTCAAATATTTTAATAATTTTAAATTGAATTCATACAGACGAGCTCTTTTTACCACCCAGTTGTGCACCTACACCACAATGCAATCTCAGAATATTACCCCGCTGCTTTTCTAATTATTGCGCGGTTTGACGTTGTGAAATAATAAAACTGTGTATGCGGCAAACGTATACTATAATATTTACGAAATTTTGTGTATAGTATTATTTATAATAACAGAAACCTTTTGTAATTTATTTTGAATTATATTTTTTTTTTTAACGGAGGAACCACACAGCTCGCTGTATGAATGGGCCGGTTCAACCGATGAAATACCATGACCTCTCAGAGTTACTTTTCGGTGAGAGGAGGTTCCGGAGACTCACCCCTTTTCCCATTCCTCCCCACAGGCTCCCCTTTAAAGGCTAACTGTAACACTATCTATCTTACAGATGTGCTTAGGTGGCGTTAATTGCTTATCATCAGACGATCCGCTTGTTTTTGGCCCCCTATCACATAAAAAATGTTTACCAAGAAAATCAATAAGAGAATAGAACAGAAAAAATATTAAACGAGGCATTTTGAGGTTAAAGGTTTTACACGATATGGTCCCACTGAAACCGATTCACTAAGGTATGCTCGATACTGTGAACGTTAAAATCGACAAAACCAGATCATGCCAGCATCCTTTTTTATTTTAACACGACCTGTGCTTAAATATAGAATAGAATAGAATAGAATAGAATAAACTTTATTGTACACCATAAACGTAAAAAATAAAATACAAAAGAACTTAAAAGTTAAACACAGGCAGGTACAATGGGCGGTCTTATCGCTTACAGCGATCTCTTACAGACAACCTTTGGATGGACTTGTCGGTTAGGTAAGACGGGAGCTGGGGTGTACCGTTTATATATAATGATATAAATACATGGCAATACGCATAGATAATATACATACATAAATACAATATATAATGCAATATACACACATAAACAATACATACAATATACACACACAAACAATACACACAAATACATATAATACACACACACAAACTATACGTACAAATACACAGATATATATTTAGAATGAAGTAACATAAACGGAAATAAAATAACATTGTCGACATACAGACATTGCAAGACTTAATATCTTTAATACTTATAATATATCTTTAATACTTTATAAGTTCGAAAATCTGTGACCAAGAATATAACTTACCATCACAGTAGGTATAATTGACTCCGTGGAATGTAAAAATGTGAAATTATGCCGATTTATTTTCAATATTGACAGTCTCGGTGGCCCAGTGGTCGAGCACACGGCTTCTGATCCAGAAGTTCTAGTTCGAATCCAGACCCTGGCTCACATCAATGACTTTTCGAAATTGTTTTCGGAAGTTAAGTGTGATAAATATCGATGACTTAAAAACTTTGTGCCCGGTATGGCAATAGGTTCGCCACCTATTCCATTTGGGACGTAAACATAACGGCGAGACGAGGCTTAACAGCCGCTGCCTACACCTTCGGGTAACAAAGGCGTGAAGCTACGTTTACATTTGTTTTCATTATTTTTTATACACATTCTATTTCCAAGATAATAAAGTGACTGTTTATTTCCACTGCAAATATCTTTCAGTCCAATCATAATATTAGTCTTTAGAAAGGAATCGACGGGACTTTGAGTACGTAGAGTAACAGCAGAAATTCTCAGCTACTCTGCATTGAACTAGTTTTTTTTTTATATAAAGTCAATTATATTTCCCCTGCAGGAAATACGAGAGAGCTTTAAGCAATATCTCAGAAAATATAATCACTGCTAACATTAGCTGAATTTGAAATAAATTATATGAAAACCTACATTTTATAATACTATGTATAACATTATCTTTATATTTATAATGGGCCTGGGCCAATCTGCAGCTTACATATTATAACTTAAAAAAGCCCCGAGGCCTGGTAATATTTATTTTTAATTAACCCGTGCAATAATTTTGGTTACTGAAGTAAACCACTGCAGTCAACTCATAAATAATTGTGCTGTGGTGACTGCACGCCGCTTTTAAAATATTTAACTGGTAAGTGCATCCGCTTTCTGCTGGATTCTGAGTATATATTTATCTAGAAATGACAATGTGGCTAATTTTATGCTAAGAACATATTCATTTTTAACAAAGTTTGTCTGAATTGTGTTTGCAAATACTGTTGTATTGATATGAACAAGGGTTGTCTTTTTAAAGTATCTGATGTTAATGGTTGAGTAAAAGTCTGAAAAAAGTATCTTTATGGGCTAGTATATAAATATCGGTATTTGAAAGTATGTACAATATTAAGCGTAAGGCACGGCCCAAGAAAAAAATATCATCACGTCTCTTCCTGAGGATGTAAGAGTCGACTGCGGAATGCGATTCATCCGCCCATTATAAAGATATTTGACAAAGAGATGTTTGAAAATGATATTATATAGTGACAACCTTCTAAGCAATATTCACGTTGGGTCATTTCACCTGTTAATTTTTCGATGGACTTGTGGTCTATATCTGGGCGTCATTCCTGCTGTCAGCACCTTCGTGTACTATGAATCCGTCAATTTACAGTTACAGGAGAGAATGTGACTATTTAGTCATATTTACACTCGCTTCGTTGACTTTCATAACTGCCTTCATACACGCGCGTCGATTTTGGAGGATCCTAATATCACCTTCCTCCAGAACACGTTTTATTTGTTATTTTTTTAAATTGGCAGTTAAGTATTCAAAACTCACTCCACTGCCTAAACTTATAAATATTATTATTATTAGTTCCAGAACACGTTCTATTTGGTCATGGAATGCCTGCTTTCGCCGTCCTCGACTCCTACATTCATCCGCTTTTGCATTGTATATCTGCTTAGTCAATGTTGCATTATCCATTATTTATACATGCCCAAACCATCGGAGCATGCCCTTTCTTACTTCAGTACTATTTAGGTGAGCTTAATTCATCCTTGTAGCTATACTTAGTACTCTGCCTGACAGATTGTTTTGATTTAATGTTATATACAATTAATCTTATTTTATGAAATGAACGACTGACTAGAGAAGCTAACAACAGAAGTGGCTTAAGTTGGTTGAAGCTCTACTGCAATAAACTCTAATTCATATATATGTGTGGAACGTATATAAAATAATGTGCAAGATAAAAGTTGGGTACTTACAGTTTATAGTTAGTTGTGATAGTATATTTCTTCACTTGCCAAGAATGAAAAAGACTTATAAATTCAAATTTATTTTTAAAGCTGGTTTATGTGACTTTATGTTCTTTGATAAATATTAAACGCGATAGGACATCGCCTTAGAGCTCTGATAGTCTGGCTGGTCTTGCTTTAAGCCTGATCATATATTGTGAATTGTTAATATATTAGTTAACCCGGCAAACTTTGTTCCGCATCAAAAGTAATAAATAATTTAATTTTGAATTTATCACTTTTTCTTTACTACATTATTAAAATTTAAACCACCCCGTAGACATCCTCTATCTATTAAAAAAACAGCATCAAAATCTGTTGCGTAACTTTAAATTTTTTAACATACATAGGGATATAGCTACAAAGAAAGCGACTTTATTTTAAGCGACTAAATATTATTTAGTGATTTAAAACATCCGATTATTGAGAAACTGTGGCTTTTAGAATTCCTGTTATAATGTAGCCTATAAAATCTGATGTTTTATAACTTTTAACTAAGCTTGTTAGAGGCTTACATAAAAGTAACTAGCATTCACACTTACAACCTACCTACTAAGTTATGTATCGTCCAAAAATATTTTCTTCCAGTAGGGTCTAATAACACATTCGGAAAAAGACAAATGTTATAGATGTTACATCCGGTGCCATCAGCCCCCTGTACTGCATCAGCAACCCTCCGGTCGCGGTCCATTTGGGCTTATGCAATGACGGGTCACATTTGTTACACAAAAAAAACAGCTAATTGTAATGTATATTCCTCAGTTTCTGATAATTATTTACTTTTCTAAAGTAGACATATAAATAAATAAATAATCACTATTTATAGTAATATAATTTAAATAAAGTAACATGTAGGTACATTTTGCACGTTCATTTGCGAGGTAAATGAAAAACAAAAAGTTTCATTTATTTATCACAACACTTATTGTTTGTTACACTATCGCCCGAATACTGAACCGCAACTCAAATCTGACAATCAATAAAGTGCTACTTACTGGCTCAAATTTCATGCATTCTGTCTAATGTGACAGCTACTTAAACGCTTAAGTAGTGCTTAAATATTTGAGTGGCGGTTCAGTATTCGGCCTTATGACTAGTTATATTATAACATAGATGTAATCTTTATCAAAACTTTTGTTTCTCAGTCATTGATAATGTGACACTCTTCTTTCTTTTGTTCTGCGTTTTTTTCGCTTTCTCTTTCTTGACTCCAACTTCTGTAAATAATTATATGAGAAATGTATGCAATAAATAATTTTTTTTTTACTTTATTGGAAGAGCTCATAATCATGCAGACGATGATTTTTATTAATTTAAAACACTTATGTTTTTGAAGTGAAAATTTAATTTAATATTGCGTAAAAATTTGGATGTATAAATAAGCATTACTTGTTCTTCTAAGAGGCAATCATAATGAAATACAGTTATTTTTTGTTTCAGGAAATATATAGTAAACATAACATAACTTCACGCCTTTTGTTACCCGAAGGTGTAGGCAGCGGCTGTTAAGTTCGTCTCGCCGTTATGTTTACGTCCCAAATGGAATAGGTGGCAAACCTATTGCCATACCGGGCACAAAGTTTGTCAGTCGTTGGTATTTATCACACATAACTTCCGAAAACAATTTCGAAAAGTCATTGGTGTGAGCCAATGTCTGGAATCGAACCCCGGATCTCTGGATCAGAGGCCGTGCGCTCGCCCACTGCGCCACCGAGACTGCTAAAAATATATAGTACATTTGTGGAAATTACGATTTGGTATAAGTCTTAATTAACATGATGCAGTTTTTTTCATCTAACTTTAAATTGAATTCACTATTAAATTGACTATGAATTGGATTGGCCATAGAGTATGAATGTTATTTTAAAAACAAATAATCTGGTTCTTAAATCATGTAATATATGTTTTTATTTATATTTCATTTATTTTACTCAATTACGCATTTTCTCAAACCCACATAAATGCATGTGTATGAAATAAGTGTGTCAAAATCGTAGGTAGTGGCAAACATCTTTGCCTATCTCTAAGGGACACAGGCGTGAGCTTATGTATATATGTAAATATTTCTTAGTAGTTTTTGCAACTAATACAAAATATAAATTATCTATAACTTTCATGTAAATTCTAATACATAATAATAAATTAATGGTCAACACGTTGCCACTGTTAAAATAAAAAGAGATTATTAAAAAGCTCTTAAATAGGTCCTATAAAAGTGGAACCGCTTTAGGAATAACGCTACAGGATGTTGTTTCCACAGCTTAGTTATATGCACGTTGTCGAGACTTAAAATATTTAATGTGAAATTTTTACGTACCAACATTTGTTGAAGGCTGCGCATCGTTCCATGGCTGTACTTTGTCAGTGATAAATAATAAATAGAATAAGTTGGTTAAAAAGTAGAACGATGCTGATATGAAGAACACTTTTCTCCATTCTGACGCTTGAGTCTGGATCGAAAACAAAATTGAATTATATATCTAAACATAGCATAACTTCGCATTTTTTTCTACACGAAGGTGTAGGCAGTAGCTGTTAAGCCTCGACTTGCCGTTATGTTGACGTCCCAAATAGAATAGGTCGTGAAGCTATTGCCATAGCGGGCACAAAGCTTTCAGTCATCGATATTTAAAAAATAATTTCTAAAAGTCATTTGTGTGAGCCAGGATTCGAACACGCGACTTCTTGATTCAGAAGCGGGGTGCTCGACCACTGAACCACCGAGACTAATTATTATTTATCTTATGAACGCATAAGGAAGTATGGTTCGATTTAATAATGCAATATTCGATACCTCTGAATCCGAAGTCTTAGGTTTGAATGACACATCATTTTTCGGAAGTTGATGTGTCAAAAATTTCGATAGCTGACAAAATTGTGCTCGATGCATAGAATCCGGTTCTGTCGCAACCTTCAGATATAAAACGCGTGAATCTACAAGAAAAGCAATTTCTTAATATTATTTGAACTTAAAGTAATGCATACCTGATCACTAACGACAATGGAGACTGTCAACGGGGCAAGTATGGAGAAAATAGCACCAACGCCGTTCGTGAAACCCATCATAGTGCTGGCAAAGTTAGGAGATAAATCGATGTGCGAGAGCTGTGAATAAAAAGGAAGTACTTAAGTTTGACTTTGTAATAGGTAATCCAAGTTTGTCTAATATATTTCTTGTATGTTTTTATACTTGAAAAAAATCTTTACAACTAGTCCATCTAAAGTTAGGCAACTATTAGATAAAGATATTAACATCGGAAATAATTTGAGGATTAGAACATACCATAAATCCAGAATAATGTGCACCATTAAGACCGACGGTTATGGTGAGAATGACTACTGCTAATGTAAGATGCCCTGATGGTAAGTATGACAAACCAATCAAAGCTAATGCTGGACCCCAGTGAGCTGTAAGAAAAAATGTATTCAAATTGATTGGATGGTTATATTTAGGTTTTAAAAAAAATATTACCCGGACAAAAAAAACTATAGAATTATTGTAAGCGTAGTAGAAAAAGAAGAGATAAAATCAAAATAAAAGAAAAAAAAAGAATCACCAATAGTGTTGAATATTTTCCTAGAAGTGACAAGCTTGATCATGTTCCTGTTGACTAGGAAGTCTGCCAACCAACTGAAGAAGAAACTCAGGAGATACATAGCGACGTATGGAAGTGCAGATAATTTGCCATTCTAAAATTAAAATAATAAATTATATTATCGCAGTTATAAGTAAAAACAAAAAAAAAATGCGTGGAGTCCCTCCGCTCGTTGGAAGTGTAACTTCCTGTTGTAGAAAAGAAATAATAAATTAAAAGCAAAAACCCTTTTTAAAGAAGCTTTTATTTAAGCGCTCTAAAAATAAAAATATCTACTTCAAAATTGAGTTGCAAGATTCCACCGAACATACATACTTACATACATACATACAGTGCAAGTTAAATAAAAGCTTTTAAAAAGGGTTAGAAATTGATTCAGAAATAGAGAAAAATAATCACTGCATGAATAGGCCAGCTTCACAGGTGAAATACCACGACCTCTCAGAAGATCGACGTAAAGTGGCTCATGCCGCGTTTCGTACGGTGAGAGAGGTACCCGGAGGCCCACCCTTCTTCCCCATCCTTTCATATCCTACTCCCTTAGGTTTGTCTTTTATCCCATAAAAAAATACCATAGGGTACCTAAAATTAACTATATATAGTAAGATACCAAAAAAAATCCGAGAAATCATTGGTGTGAGCCCGGAATCGATCCCAGGACTCCAGAATCGGAGAGCTCGACTACTTAACTGGACCACCGAGACTATTAATACTTATTACTAATATATTATAGGTACTATTAAAAATGGGACTGATTATGAGAAATAATAACCAAGTTCCTATTTAATATTTTATTTAAATTTGTGTATAAGAACGCAACATACTGATGAAGATTATTTGAACCGAGGATCATAAACAGATTACTAAATAAATGTTTTTATAAGGTTACTTAACCATGTATATAAATGAGTATCATGTCTTGATTTTAGTATAATATATTATAAAGTTTTATTCGTCTCGGCCATAGAGGTCACTATACGTCAATTTATTAAATCACGCTATGGTTTCACTCCATGGAGTTTATATAAGTATTTAAGAATATATTAACAGGTTTTGGTAAAATATTAAAATAATCAGTTCTACAACACATAATTATAAATGTTATGTAATTATGTATTTATTTCTTAAATAGATTTTAGAAATAAAATAATAAATTCAATCAAATACAGTTATAAAGGAATGTAGTTGACACTAAAGGCCGCGTTTCTAGTGTCAATTATAGTACCTCCATACATCTAGTGGCGGGTGGAGGCACTATGATTGATTTTACAAATCAATTGTAGTACCTAAACCTGCCACTGATGTCTGTGTATTAATGAAATTCAAGCTTAACAAATTTAATGGTAGTGGTGGAGCCAAGCAGTTCGCTGAATGAATGGGCCGGCTCTACTGGTAAAATACCACGACCTCTCGGAAGATCGACGTAAAGTGGCTGAGGCCGCGTTTCGTTCGGTGAGAGAGGTACCCGGAGGGCCACCCCCCTTTCCCATCCTTTACTATTTCCCACTCCCTTAAAGGTCGGCAACGCAACTGTAACACTATATGTGTTGCAGGTGTCCATGGGCGGCGCTAGTCACTTACCATCAGGTGACGCGCTAACTCGTTTGCCCACGTTTGCCCGGTATGGCCACCTATTCTATTTGGGACGTAAACATAACGGCGAGTGGAGACTTAAAAGCCACTGCCTAGACCTTCGGGTAGAAAAGGCGTGAAGTTATGTTACTATATGTGCGCGCAATACATATTTGCCTAATAATCTAATACTTATATCGTGTATATTGCGATATCTTTTGAATGAAATGTCCGAATTAAATAATTCAAAAAGTTCTAGGAAGCTATTGAATCTATCTTGAATTATAAATAATTTATATTAATCAGAATTAATACCAAAGTTTAAAATAAAGGGCTTTTAAAACATCATCATTCAAATTATTTAAAAAAATTAAATAAATACTTGTTGTGAGATAACTACAATAGTTAGACATATGGTGTCGTGACCATTTGTGTAGACAACTATATATTCTGCAAAGTTGTAGTACATTTTTTTGCTCTACAATCAATACTTTTTGCAGCGTACGCGATGTAATCATTTTTTTAGGTCCTTTTTTACACCTTGGCGTACATTATCGGACTTTTAGTAAAGATCCCTAATTGTTTAGAAAATATATTATAGCCTTAATCCTTACTCTATAAATGGACTATCCACCACTGAAAGAATTTTTAAAATAAAACCAGCGGTTTCTGAGATTAGCGCGTTCAAAGAAACAAGCTATAATGCTTTATAAGTATTAAATGAGTGGTATAGTGTCACCACTAGCTACTAGATGTCTATGTACAGATAAAAATCACGCTTAAGCAATTCTTTTCCTGGATTTATATATAGACTGGTTCAAATTCGTCTTTTTTATTATTATATAATATGTTTTGTGGCCGCAAGGGGGCGTTAAAAGCGTTAAACAGTTGCACGAGACATTAGAAGTTACACTTCAAAAAAAAACATCTAAATGTGTGAGCAGTTAAAATTATGCTCGGTGCTCGAATTTGACTAAATTTATACCACACCTTCGGGTATTAAGAGTATTATATTACACGAAAATAAACTGTGGCTGGAATTAAAATCCATTATTTAAAAATAGTATTATAAAGATTGTGTTTCTGTAATTAAAATTAATTTTAATCCTGTTTATTCCGAGTATTCAATTAGTAATAGTATTCCCGTAGTTTGGAATAATACTTCTTAATTTTAAAAACTGAAATTATAGTTTACCTCTTTTATATCGACTTCGAGAACATTTTTCATGTACGATGGCAGTTCAGTTAATAGAGTCCAGAAACCTAAATTTTGTCCACAATGCGCCAATAAAATCGCCCAAAATGGCAGCGATGTCATTATACCTTTCCATGGTGTAGGTACGCTCTAGAATTAAATTAGTCAGCATTATCAATCTAAATAATTCAGATGTTAAATTATAGGTAAAATAAAAAAGTTCGCTAAAATTAGTTCTCTTGTCTTCAATGTTTTGTAGTTATAATAGGTAAT
This sequence comes from Euproctis similis, assembly GCA_905147225.2. Taxonomy (NCBI): domain Eukaryota; kingdom Metazoa; phylum Arthropoda; class Insecta; order Lepidoptera; family Erebidae; genus Euproctis; species Euproctis similis. The sequence continues at coordinate 14,083,641 of LR990104.1, forward strand.
TTGTTTCTGGTTTGTTATTATAATAAACTATTTAATAAATAGACATCATCATATTTAACTATCTAATTGCAATAGAATTTGTTTTTACCCCGTGTACAAGTTCGCTGGAGCCGGCATTAGATTCAATGTATTTCTTTTCCTCATTAGTAATCCATCGGCTAGAACCTGGTGTAGAGTCACCAACGATGAGCCAAAGCGCAGACCAGATAATACACGCTACGCCACCTACGTAGAATATTGAGGGCCAGCCCCATGAGCTTGCTGCTAGCAATCCTGATGTTAGTAATTCTATAATAGTACCGAGCTGTGCACCTAGGAAAACATAAACAGTAATAACATTTTAGATTTTTCGATTCTTAATTTTGATGGTAACCTTAGTTTTCGAATATAAGAATAATTTGACTTCTCCTTTATACACAGACGGTTTTGGAGTTGTTAACTCTGCTCAATTGCATAAGTTTAATGTAGATATTTTTCAAAATGTTATCTGCCCAATTGCTTTGTTATTTGTTGAACAGCAGTTTGATATAAAAAATATTTACTATGTAAGAACGGATAAAATCTCAGCATATGTAGCCAGTAATTGAGGAAGAAAGACCAAAATTTATTGTAATTAGTTGATATCATACCAGCGTATACAAATGTGCCGAGTCGACTGCGTTCATTGGCGGGTGCCCAGTGACCTAGAACACCGTGCAGACTTGGATAGAGCATGCCTTGCGTTAGGCCCATCACGATACGGCACGCACACACAGCTGGATATCCACCCTGCAATATTACTTAGCCTTTAGTAAATCAAACTCTCTTGCGTAACCTATCATATATATATATAGGTAGGTAGGTACTATGGTACTATGATTTAATATTCATTCATTACTTCACGCACTTGTCGAATTGAACAGAAGCTCGTTTTTAGACACCTTAAATAATTAAATAATCTTCAAAAATAAATCAGTTATTGATATTTTTTTTTAATTATTCCTACCTAATTTCATCTCTGAACCTCCGACACAGCCACTGACTAAAGTCAAACATAGCTAACTTAAAATATTATCAATAAAGCAATTTCATCTTCTTTTCAAACTTAACTTCTCTTTCCTTGATTCAAACACAACAATTTAAGTCAAAATTAAATAATATTTAAGTGAAAACTAAATAAATAGATTCCACAGCATGCAAATTTTATACAGATTGATTTACGGTTTTTATTTTAAATATAATGTAACTACTAAAATAGTTGATTTTTCAACAAACAAACTAAATGATTTATAGCAGTGTCAAGTATGTATGCAATGAAACCAGTTATGAAGGCTTCGCAAAACTTATGAGTTGCGAGCGTGCCATGTTATTGGATTGGAGCCAAATTACCCCGATACTGTTTTCACCTCAACTCAATACGGAGGTCGCAGAATGTTATCTGCTTTAATAACTGTGTTATTAGATTGGCTATCTAAATTTTCATTTAAATGGTGTTAAACATATAGCAGACTAATAATAACTTCAAATTAATTTCCACATTTTATCTGTATCTACAGTAGACGTACTAGTAGACGTAGAGTGGTTCAACATCGTTATTAGGTAAATAAATTAAGTTTTACACATTTTAATTTTTTAAACTAACTTAACTTAACTTTTAAAAATGAATTTTGATTGATTGAAAATTTAATTGAAAAAGTAAGGTGTAGAGTTTTGTTGTTTTCAATCTAAGTTACTTCCGATTTGGACGATCAAAACCTTAAAAGTTACATATTAGAAAAAAAGCTAAGTAGATATAACTGACTTTGCAGGCATACATAAAATCAGTTCTTCATCATTGAAGGTCAAGGTAGGTTATTTGTGTAAGATAAAGAATTAATAACTAGAGAAACATATACATAACATAATTTCACGTCTTTTGTTACCCGAAGGTGTAGGCAGCGGCTATTAAGCCTCGTCTTGCCGTTATGTTTACGTCCCAAATGGAATAGGTGGCGAACCTATTGCCATACACCGGACATAAAGTTGTCAGTCATCAATATTTATCGCACATAACTTCCGAAAATATTCTTCTGATGATAATATTTTAGTTTTATATAAAAATATATTTTACCTTGGTTGCAGCTAAAGGTAATAATAAATTAATGATTCCAGCAGACGCCATAGAAACGAATATGGGATATTTGCCACCAAAACGTCCAGCAATCATACCAGATGGTACTTGTAGAACAACATAACCCCAAAAGAAGGACGATAATATCATATCCTGAGTGCTACGACTCCAGTCGAACACCTGAAAATTAAAATATATAATATTTATTTTTATTATTAGAGCAAATTTAAAAGTAAATATACAACTTCAATTTAATTTATTTTTATCTAATTTAAGTAGATTATCTTGCGTAATTAGGCTGCCTTTTGGAAAAACCTCAAGATTTGTCTATAAAATGTATTTTTTGTCGTGTAACGATGGCTAAGGGAATCCAAGTTTATCTAGCTTAATGATCCCAAAGGGAGCTCCGAACTCCTGTTACTTTTTTGTTACCAAATCTTTTGCTAAAGTTAATATTCCGTCTTCGTAAAAAATCCGTTTGGACTTGTGAAATATAGCTATAAAAATAGTTTTTAAAGTCTACAATATCCACAAGAAAAAGACTTTGCAATATCTTTCACGGTCATTTGTTGTCTTAATAGAGAACCATCATATTCGATAACTTTTAATAATTTCAACATAACAACAGTTCAAACAGATAAGTGATAAGACAGAAATAAGTGATAAGTAAATAAGTTAGAAGATAATAATAAAAAAATGAAGAAATAATTTCAATTTCTAAAGAACTTAATTTGGTTTTCATTATTGTAGTTGTATTTTACCAACCGGAAAGTTTTCCGAAGCCGATGAACTATTTGAAGTCATTGCTACAATCGCTACGCTCATGCTGACTCTTGTTGCGTATGCTACAGTCGTAGCTAAAAACATCAGGGTTGCTATAATATGTCGCAAGCCGAACATGTGATCTGTAACAATAAAAATATTCTATGAATAAAGATTTATAATCTCTATTTAATATGAAACTAACTATATAATATTGAAAAAAATATAAATAGTTCTTAATTTTTTGAATGTATCGAATGCAAATAACCTAAAAACCTTGTCAAACCTAAAATTTTACAATCTGTAAGCCAACCGCCAAATTCTTTATAAATTGCAAGGACATGGTTTCTTAAGATTGTCCAATGAGTATGAGACTCTTTTGGCTTGAGAACTCCGAAATAGCACAAGATTTTTGTCTTAAGAACGCCAAAAGAGTATTAGCCTCTTTCGGCGTTCTTATGAAACCAGAATCTTTTGGTAGTTCCGTTTAGTGCTTATTGATTAAAACTAATATTTGTGTCATTTTTAATATAACTTTGTGAAAATTGGACTACTATTTTATTTAAACATTTACCAATTCATGGTCGTATAAATGCTAAATTGTACACAATATTATCCATTGTTAAATATTTCATTGTAAAATGTGCAAGACAAAGCGTAATTTATTTGTACATTTGTCGGTTTTATTATTAATCAATTCAACATCATATTCATTCATCCATAAATCTGTTAAATTATTTCCAAATATTTTGAAACTAATTTATATGCACAAATCGTTTAGTGAAACATGCCACGGCAAAATAGAGCATATTCTAATTTAATATTAATGATTTATAACAGTTGTGAAGAATGTTAGCTTAAATATTGCCGTATATTATTCTTGATAATACGATTCTTCTCCAAGATAAATTTATTATCTTAATAATGCAAGATTTAGATTACAATAATTGTCCATATAATAATGTTATGTACAGCCTTAATAGACCAGGGTAGATGCCTTCAAAAATAATAAAAAGTGAAAAAAAATAATAGTAGGATGAAACCCATTAGAAAAGGAGGAGAACATTACAAAAATGAAAGGAAAAATAATTTACGGGCGATCTGAGGTCGGGAAGGGGGTGAGTTTTTAAGGGTAAAAAACGGTTTTTCTCGATTTCCGGCAAAACTAAAAGTCCTATGGAAAAAAGTTTAATGACAAAGTTGTAGGTAATAAAAAGATCTAAAACTTTTGTATTTACACTTTTTCACATAACCTCAAAATTTAGATGAAAAATTCAAAAAAACAAGTTTTTTGATTTTATTTTTATCTTTTACAATTTTTTTTTTCCCACACGATATTTTGTGAAAAGTTGCCTTTTTATGTCCCAAATACGCTGTAATTTATTTGTTTAAAATTATTTTTTTTTTTTGCCTTATATTGAATTAATATCGAAAAAGCACCCTAATTTTCAATCGAAAATTCTGACGTCAAAATATCAGCTTTTTTCAAAAAGTTTGGAGGCTTTTTGTTCGTTGAAATATCTACTTTCTGATGGTGTAAAAAAAAGTGCTATTTTAGTAAATTTTCTCAGAAAATGCAAATCAAAAACGAAAAAAAACGCGAGTCCGATTTTTTTTTTAAATTATTATATAAAATTTTGGACTATTTATTAAAAATTAAAAATTTATTCTTTAATTACCCGAAAATCCTAAGATTACATGTTACATTGATAAAAAAAAATTGTAAATCAAAATAAATTACTATAATTAACAAACAAGTAATAAGTTATTAATTTCTGAATTCGAGTATTTATCGATTTTCATTTGCATTTTCTGAGAAAATTTACTAAAATAGCACAATTTTTTTTACACCATCAGAAAGTAGATATTTCAACAAACAAAAAGCCCCCAAACTTTTTGAAAAAAGCTGATATTTTGACGTCAGAATTTTCGATTGAAAATGAGGGTGCTTTTTTGATATTAAGTTAAAATGAGGCGAAAACATAAATATTTTTAATCAAATAAATTACAGTGTATTTGGGACATAATAAGGTAAGTTTTCACCAAATTCCGTAGAAAAAAAAATTTTTTTGAAAAAGATATAAATAAAAAACCAAAAACTTGTTTTTTTGAATTTTTCACCTAAATTTTGAGGTTATGTGAAAAAATTGCAAATACAAAAGTTGTAGATCTTTTATGACCTACAACTTTGCCATTTAACTTTTAGACATAGGAGTTGTAGTTTTGCCGGAAATCAAGATAAACCATTTTTTACCCTTAAAAACTCACCCCCTCCCACTTCCCGAACTCGGATCGACCGTAATTTATTTTTCCTTTCATTTTGATCATATTCCCCTGCTTTTCTAATGGGTTTCATTATACTGTAATTTTTTTTGGCTTCAAAAATTATCGACCCTGGTCTATAATACTATAGCATTCATTGATATCTTAGTTCGAGTCTGAGAAAGAAGAGAAATAACAATAATACTCTCGAGAGCAATGAATCCGGGTCACTTAAAGAATGTTAAAAATCTCGGAAACTAAAAATGATAGGTTAATGCAATAAATTGTATTTAATAGACAATGTAATACTCCTTAAATGAAAGTAAAAAAAATATGAGTCACCATACATTTTATTAACACAAAATTACATAAAGAAAAAATCTGCTGATCTCTCCTTAAAACAAAAATAGGAAACATGAAATTTTTGAACTTTATTACGATTTTCTTGAATTTTAATACTTCGTATTGCCTCCTCGTGCTTCCATTACTGCGTTTACGCGGTTTGGCATGCTGTACACCAAGTTCCTTATACGATTTTGGGGAATATTCTCCCATTCTTCTGTGAGAGCAATTTTGAGCTCACGAAGCGTGATTGGGGGAGGGTTTCGTTGTTTTACGCATCTGCCTAGCTCGTCCCAAGCATGCTCGATCGGGTTGATATCCGGGCTGCGCGCTGGCCACTCCATACGAGTAATGTTCATCTCTTGAAGGTAGTCATTCACAATCCTACCTGTATGAGGTCGGGCATTGTCATGCATAAATATAGCATCCTCACCTAAATTGACCATAAATGGACCAACGTGATCATTGAGGATTTCTTCCACATATCTTACGCTAGTTAAAGAGCCGTTTTCTATGATCACCAGCTCTGTGCGACTTTCAGAAGAAATTCCGGCCCACACAAGTACAGACCCACCACCGTAGGCTACTTTTTCCTCGATGCATGCTTGCTTGAATCTTTCCCCTGGTCTTCGATACACTCTGTGTCCTCCATCGTGCTTGTAGAGCATAAATTTTGATTCGTCGGAGAACATAACTTTTGACCAATCTTCAATACTCCAATTTACGTGGCTCTGGGCATATCTTAGTCTTGAAATACGATGCCCACGCTCCAGTTTAGGGCCGTTTGCAGGTCTAAGGGGTTTTAAGTTAGATTCAGCAAGCCGACGTCTTACTGTCCATGCACTTGGGTTACTTCCTCCGAGGCGTCGAAACTGATTGGTGAGTTCAGTTCCTGTGAGAAAGCGATTTCGAAGCATGGTGTTCACCAAGTATCGGTCTTCTCGTGCTGTGGTATACCTGGTTCTGCCCGTTCCTGGTCTGCGTAGGTTAGAACCAGTTTCTTCGTAACGTCGGAGAACTCTTTGTACTGTTGACAGCGACACACCAACAGTCCTGGCTGTATCGCGCTGACTCCGGCCGGTTTCCAGCATTGTAAGTATTCTGGTGCATTCTTCAGGCGTAAGCGACATAATTTCAGCTTGAATAATGAATATAGAGCACTATCAACATGGTTTATGTACCCACATAAATGACAGATTACAAACAAAAGCAAAACCAAATGCTGTAATTTCGTAGTTCCATCTTCGAAAGTGGCCCTTTTTCAAATTTGATTTTTTTATGATATAACTTTACAATAACTAAGAAGTTTTAATACCTTCATTTAAGGAGTATTACATTGTCTATTAAATACAATTTATTGCATTAACCTAGCATTTTTAGTTTCCGAGATTTTTAGGATTCTTTAAGTGACCCGGATTTATTGCTCTCGAGCGTATTAAGTAGTTCAGTTACACTTTTACATCACTTAAATTTCATACTCAGTGGTCATAATGTTTCACCGGTCGAGCCTGCCCATTCATACAAAAAACTGCGTGGTTCTGCCACTGTTACTACCAGTGACCAGTAACAGTAGTAGAGCCTTAAATAATAAAAGTTAACCATTTCTGTGTAAGAGATTAATGTATTGACGTCTGTAGGATGTATGACATCAATACGTGCTTAGCTGTTCTATAGCCTATTAAGACAAACAAAAATAATAACACAATGGCCAATAAATATATTTATATAAAGTCAGAACAACCTCATCAGTTCCAAATTATAATATTTGATATATTTCGGGCACATAAAATAAAAGTTATAAAGAGAAGAGACACAAAAAGATTTTATAAATTGGATCAGAGGTTTCTGATATTAGTGCGTTTAAAAAAACTCTTCGGATTATTAATATTCGTATAGTTAATATATAGATTTTTGAAGTCGTACAGGCGAGAGAGTACCTTACTAGGTTTTTATGTTTCGACCAACAGCTAATTGTTTTATAGAAAGTAGCTTTTTTGTTAATTAATTATGTGTCAGATATAAAATGTTGAATCTACCCAATCTTGACACATTTTCAAATAAGTTCAAATGCTTATTTTAAATTCCTTTCCAGATTACTCGCCCTTTGGTGGGCTTTAAGTGAAAATATCTATTAGACCTTTAAAATGGATGAATACACATGAAAGGGAAAGATAAAAAGGTCAAAAGATTTGCCTTTTAGTGAAGAGGTCTGAAACTAGCATTATCTTTTGAATGAAATGAAAAGGCCCAAGCGAATTACAACCTTCTAGTTAGGTGAACCGAGAGCGTGTAATGTATTCTATTTAAACTATATTTAATTTTGGGGATGTTTGTTGTGATTCAAGTTAAGTTTTTATTTTATGATTAAAACTTATTTTTAAAATTTCTTTTTATTATTTTTCTATTTTTTTTTAATCATTAATTATCTACCGTAGTGTATGAAAAAATGTATCGACTCCAAAAGAAGAATAATTGAAATGTCCTTGAACTCCGTTTTATAGTGATATATTCACTATAATCCTGTAAGTTTATCCTGTTGTACAATATCATTACTTAATTTCGAACTTATATATAGATTTTTTGTGTGTTTAAAGAATTATTATGTTTATTTAAATCAACCTCTGCCAGGCGGGTTCGATCCCCACCCGCGTATAAATTTTTGTGACAACTACGAATGTTTGTGTGGCGTGTGGATGTCTTTTTATGTATTATAAGTATTTGTAAAAAAAAGGATATATATATATATATATATATATTAATATACGATATCTAGTATCCACAACACAACTATTTAGTTGATCAACTTGGAACAGGAGAGCGCTGTAAGTATTGTGAAAAAAAAATTGTTAAAATAACTTGAATATTATGCCCGTTCGTCGTAGCGGTTTGAAGTTGCACTATTTGAGCTAAACTAAGTCTTACTTAAGACCTTGATAAAATAGTAATAATAACAAAACCTCTGTTAAAACAATAGTTTATTATATTAATAATCCGAATTGTACATTCGGATGTAGATGTAGAAACCAAATAAAATGATATTCGCTAATGTTAGTTCCGAGTAAGTCTGTCAGTTCATGAAGCACGATCGACGCTATGTAGGTAGTGAACAAACAAAGTGGAGAGTCTTGAACTAGCCGTGGTTCAGTTGAAGGCCTTTATGCGGCTACCAATTAGTTCATACGAATAGCCTTTGAGGCTTCTCTGCTCAGTTGAATCATTAGAACTCTGAAAATAGCAATGACTAACGAAGAAACACAATTTCTGTATTATTTGGTTGAATTTAAGCAGAAATTTGTAACAATATTTATTTACGTTTCGAAATATATACATATAGGAACAGGAGGCACTTCATCATTACTCATCCTGAATCACGAGGATTCGTGGGCGAGGATAAAACAAATGAAAGCAGTTTCTTCAATTACAATGACAATAGAATTTCCCCTCTTCAATCGATGACTATTTCTAACAAATTATTCTCTAATCACAGAGTTCGTATTTACAGCTAATTATTTAAATTAGTACAGAACATTACTTGAAATATAATCGATCGAGCCAAGCGATTCGTTCTTAAATATGGTGCACTGACGTTCTCCCGTTCATAAGGTGATCCAGATGACGGCTGTCTTGCTACCACAGACACAACGCTCCGCTAGAGTAATTATGAGCTGCCAGTAACATTGACACTGATATTCACTCTCCTTCGCTCGTTTGAAAATTCAGCAGGCGACGTCATACATATAAGATTTTGTTGCGAGTAACTTGTAATCGTAAACACCGATCAAGGATCAATAACTTCATTGACCGGAAATATAAAGATTTATTGAATTAAACTGGACAAAGTCAACAAAATAAGACTTGTTAAAATGTATTTTAAAAATATAAAAACATAATTCTAAAATCAGTTTTCGATCTTTCGACCTTATCGTAAGTGTAAGACCGAAAGGTTTTGTGCATTTATTTTCTGCTATTTACCTGTATTAAGTTTATTCCGCAATCGGTGGTAGTTTTTTGAAGGTGGAATTATTGAAGTGAATATTTTTCCTTATTAATACTGACAATCGAGAATGGACATATTTATATGTGGAGAAAAACATCTTGCTTGTGTTATAAATATATAGCTATAGTCTTTAATGTTTCGTGTAGAATCCTAGGAAGGTTCTCTAGGAATGTTCGAATGAAAACTGAAAGAAATTCTTGCTACCACCCCGAAAGCATTAATGGAATTACTTGAGCACTTATTGGACTTCAGCCCTCTTTCTCTATTTATTAATTAAATAATAAACTTTTAATACTAAATGACTATATAATTTGTATTTTTTATGAACTATAAATTATGGTATTCTAAGAAAGCGAATCGATCGACCGCAACAAAGGGTCGAAAGTGTTTGCTCAGCACCTTGGAAGGCACCACCTGACAAAGCTGAAAACTGCGGATGGACGTGTCGTCACCTCTAAGCCTGAGATTCTCGCAGAGATGGAACCTTTTTATGGACTCCTTTATTCCACACGGATGACCAAGCCGACGGGACACAGCGATGAGGACCATAGAGCCCCGCTAATGCGTCACTATAGTGAGGACATCCCCGAAATTGCAGAAAGCCATATTAGGGCGGCTCTCGGGCAACTTCAGAACAACAAGGCACCCGGTGATGACGGAATTACAACAGAACTTCTAAAATCCGGCGGAACTCCAGTACTAAAGGAATTAGCAAGTCTTTTTAATTCCATCATACATCTGGGTATAACACCACAGGCTTGGAGCAGGAGTGTGGTGGTGCTGTTCTTCAAAAAATGACCTTACTGAAGAATTACAGGCCCATCTCACTCCTGAGCCATATCTATAAGTTGTTCTCAAGGGTCGTCACGAATCGTCTCGCTGCAAGACTCGACGAATTCCAGCCTCCGCAGCAGGCCGGGTTTCGAAAAGGCTTTAGTACCGTCGACCACATCCATACTCTTCGGTAGATTGTACAGAAGTGGCATTCGTGGATTACGAAAAAGCCTTCGACTCCAACGAAACTTGGGCAGTTCTAGATGCATTGCAGCGATGTCGGATCGACTAGCGTTATATCGAGGTGTTGAGATGCTTGTAACACACCGCCACGTTGGCTGTCCAGGTCCAGGACCAAGTGATGAACTCCATCGAGCTGAAGCGAGGTGTAAGACAGTGAGATGTCATATCTCCCAAACTCTTCACCAATGCTCTGGAGGACGTTTTCAAGACCTTGGACTGGACTGGACAGGGTATCAACGTGAATGGTGAGTACATCTCGCATCTTTGGTTCGCCGACGACATCGTTGTAATGGCAGAGACCCTGGAAGAGTTAAGCGGTATGCTGCGCAGCCTAGACGAATCCTCCCGGCGTGTCGGTTTGGGCATGAACTTGGACAAGACCAAGGTCATATTCAATGAACATTTCGTACCCAGACCGATAACTGTCGAAGGGTCGATTCTCGCAGTTGTTAACAAATACGTCTACCTAGGCCAAACTATCCAGTTAGGTAGACGAAACTTCGAGAAGGAAGCCGACAGGAGGATTCAGCTGGGTTGGGCCGCATTTGGCAAACGGCGTCGAGTCTTCAACTAACCTATACCGCAATGCCTGAAAACCAAAGTCTTCAACCAGTGCGTCTTACCAGTTATGACCTACGGCGCCGAACCGTGGATACTCACGGTGGGACTAGTCCACAAATTTAAAGTCACTCAGCGAGCTGTGGAGCGAGCTATATCTGGGGTATCTCTAAAAGATATACTCAGAAATGAGTACATCCGACAGAGAACTGGAGTAACCAACATAGCTCGTAGAATAAGCTCGCTGAAGTGGCAATGGGCTGGTCACATCTGCCGAAGGACCGATGGTAGATGGAGCAAGAAGGTTATTGAGTGGAGACCGCGACTTGTTAAGCGTAGTGTAGGACGCCCACCAACCCGATGGTCAGACGACCTCAGAAAGGCTGCTGGAAAAGACTGGATGCGGAAGGCAGAGAATCGGATGTTGTGGCGCAAATTAGGAGAGGCCTATGTCCAGCAGTGGACTGCGACAGGCTTATGATGATGAATGATGAAGAAAGTGTAACTTCTAAGGTCTCAAGCGCTTAAAGCTTTTAACGCCCCCTCGCGGGTATTATAGATATTATAAAACACTAGAACATAAACCGGTTTATATTAACCAAGGAAGAGAATTTCCATACCGTGATTAAAAACTGTACATAGACAACTAGTAGCTAGTAGCGGCACTGTTTTTATCGCACCGTGTCTCAAAAGTACTAACTGCATAAAAAATATTGTTTTTAATTTTTATATTAAATAACAAAAAAAACAAACCAAAAAATTAGTTTGACGTCGCTATAACCGAAAAGCCAACCTTGGGAACTTTAGTAAAAAGTATTCATACAAGCACAGGAATAACTCAACTAATTCAGTATTAGAATTGTAAAACACGTTTAGTAAACATTTAGTAATTAGTCAATAAATAATAATAAAATAATAATAATATCTTGGACACAATACACACAGCGCCCTCTAGTTCCAAGCCAAGCAACTAAATGCTTGTGTTATGGATACTAGATGACGGATATTATATATACTTTAGATATTATATATACATATATACTTTTTTTTTGTAAATACATACATAAAATACATAGAAAAACACGCAGACGCCACACAAATATTCCTGTTTGTCACAAATAATTGTGCTCGGGTGGGAATCGAACCCCCGATCTCTTTGCTGCAGGCGGTAGTTTTACCAATGCGCCACGAGGCCCGTCAAATAATATATCTATTAAAATGCAATACGTAGCAGGTAAAATAATGGCTATTTTTCTATTTTTATTACTGTATTTTATTGCATTATAAAAACTAAATTTTAATTTGTCTTAATTATTTTTACCTTATTACGCTAATAGTGGGTAAACATAAATTGATGAAATAATTTATTTCTTTCTAATTAATACTTTTTGTGCTATCTGTACTAGTACTTTTCTTTGTTAATCACTTTATAAATTAAGAGGGTTATAAATGTACGTCTGTTACAAAGTTTTACTTCTGTAGCGCGGAGGGACTCCATGTACTTTTTTATGTAGTGATAGGATGAAGTAGGAAGAAGTAGAGGTAAGCCTCCGGATACCTTGTTGATATATATGAGAGAGGTTCTGGTATTCCACGCGTCGAGTCGGTAATTTTTATAGTTTATTCAAGGATTGGTAATTAGAGTATTTGAGGAATTAATACCACATAACATAACTTCACGCCTTTTTCTACCCGAAGGTGTAGGCAGCGGCTGTTAAGTCTCAACTTGCTGTTATGTTTATAGCGAAAACGTAATCGGTGGCGAACCTACTGGCATACACCGGACACAAAGTTTTAAGTCATCATCAGTATTTATCATGCATAACTTCCTGAAATAATTTCGACTTCTGGTCCTAGCGCAGATTCGAAACCACGAATTCTTGATTCAGAAGCGGGGTGCTCGACCACTGGGCCAATGATAATTGATTTTTTTGGTATTTTGTTAGTGTCCAAAAGTAGTTTCCAATTATGTTATTGTAGTGTTTTTCTGATGACGCATGTGAGACAGATATCGTTCTTGTGTCTATTATCTTATCGGTAAACTATATTGCTGCGAAATTATTGTTATTAAACAATTTCTATTTCCATTATACAAATTCTCCCGTATTTAAAAAACCATTTTATGATTTTTGACTACTTGAAAGGAGTAGTTAAAAATCATAAAATGGTTTTTTATGATTTTTAACATAATAAAAAAACAATTAAATATTTTTGTTAATTAATAATAATATATTTATTTAGAATGTTATTGATTATTTTTTATTGATTATTTATTATTGATTTGCCTCCGTGTCAACAAGTTAAACGGAAATATTTCCTTCCAGCTACACGTCTTAATTCTTTATTGAATCTATCTGTTTGAAGTTGATATTTTTAAATATCAATAGGAGATGTTAAGATTTAAACAAATTTCTGGTCACAATACAATTTCCCTTGATCGAACACATTACGTAGTTTCAGCCACACCTTTTTACCGACGTTGATTTTATATGTTTTTTATTTGTTATGTAGATAGATACTTTATATAAAGGAAACACAAATGATTTTGTACCACAATGATTATTCAGTTACACTCCGATACACCTTATTATTTTTCAACAAACAAGTCTGCCTTGTCACGTTGATGTATAATACGGATGTATTCAGTAGCTTGCTCATCGCTGTCATAATATTACGTACTATTGTCCCCTATTACATTTTTGAGGTAATATAGACCTCATGACTCAGTGGTTCAATGGTTGAGGTCCACGCTTCTAAATCAGGAGTCGTGGGTGCTTTTCCGTACTCACACCAATGATTTCTCTGAATTCTTTTCAAAAGTTCTGTGTGGTAAATATCGATGACTGGCAAGTTTGTCCACGGTGTAATGGCAATAAATGCATCACCTATTTCATTTCGGGCACAACGTAACGATTCGGTTAGACGAGGCTTTGACAGCCGCTACCTACATCTGCGCATAGAAAATGGCGTGACGTTACGTTTTTATGAAATTTAATACAACAATACCTCAAATTAATCAAATACTTTTTTATGGAGGAAGGGCTAAACCTTTAAGATTGGAAATGGTGGTAACGATAAGATGAGAAATGGCGTAAGCCTTACGGGATAGAACGTGGTATAAAGAACATCATATCAAGTTTTCTTAAAGGTATTTCAATGATTAAGATGACTCATTTTAACAGCAAACTTCCACCAAACGACCATTAAAGAAATCCCGAAAACTAGATTTCGAAAAAAACCCTATTTGTATAGTTTGATATAAAATTATGACGAGGTTTCTGATTCAAGAAGTAGTGGTTTCAAATCCTGGCACACCCCCATTTCTTTTCAAGATTTTCGGAAGTTACGTGTGATAAATATCGACTGACAACTTTGTGCCCGGTATGGCAATAGGTTCGCCACCACGCCATTTGGGACGTAAACATAACAGCGAGACGAGGCTTAGAAAAAGGCGTGAAGTTATGTTATGTTATGTTTGTTTACAAACTTCAACTGGCTTATACTCTAACTTTCTTATGTTATTAAGTACATATCAAACACTTCTATATTTATCTTAGTTATTAAGTACTACTTCGTTCTATTTTACAATTTAGTACATTTCTTTAGCACTTCACAAGAGTACTGAAATTAGGTCACCTTGTAATTAAGTGGACAACTCAATGTTCTTTATTGTTATAACAATTTTAAAATATTTCTATTGTGCACTTGATTCATATCTTGTCTAAGTTTCAATCGATGTCATTGTTAATTTAATTAAAAACTTTTTTTAAAGACTTTAATGTTAATCCAAATTTAAATTTGTCACATCCACGAATTCTATAAATCATATATTTACTCGATACCTAATCGTCATGCTTGTCTGGAGGTTGATCATCGCGTTTTTGTTTTATCTAGAATCAAAATATATCAATATATCCGAATCGAATCTTGGCCGACATCGATGACTTTTCGGAATTACTGACAAAATTGTTGATGTTCACAGGTGCTCTTTCCCCAATTATTTGGGACATTAGGGAATTAATAATTTTTCAACTCGTAGGATTATTTTCAATGCCCATTACCTCGACTATAAACAGGCGCGAAGGTATTATCTCTTTATAATGAAGGCGTTTCCTTTTTTTCAGTTAAATTGATTAACGCATAAGATAAGCACAGAATTAAATATTTACCTGCTTTCCAAATGCATATAAATATAAGTATATGATCGATTTTGGTCACTGGTTACTAGTTTTAGTATTAGCAGAAAATATGGAGTATATCAGCAACCCCAGCAAGCCAGTGATAAGTGTCAGTGCTAATTCAGAAATAATTTTGACTTTAAATAATTTTATTAATGTAGAGGACATTCAACTACAACCGCATTTAATTAGTTCATAAAAATTTAACAAATATGAATTTCCTATTTAACGTATTTTTTTAAACGAGCTTACATTTATTATAACTTATACTTAACTTTTTGAACCATATTATCTTTTTTTTTAACTATTAAAAAATAAAAAAAGATTTGCTAAGTAATAATCTGACGAATGTTATCTAATTACATTGTGATTGTGTGTGATTGATTAAATTAAATTAATCATTAAATAAAAAAAAAATCAATTGATTATGTTATTTAAATTCTATTCATAACGTTCAATAATAATTAATAAAATTAATATAGAGTGGACGGGCGCATTGATTGATTAACATTTAGTATGTAGTGATTATGATAGGGCTTAGATATATCAGCGCATGTCTCAAGAACTACTGGTTAAAATAGAGAAAAAATTGCCACCAGCAATCACGCTAGAAATAAAAAGTTAAAGATATAATTTAAAGTGGCGGAGACATGCAGTTCGTTGGACAAATTAGCCGGCTTGACCTTAAAGAAGGTGAAGACCTCTCAGAGTCTCATTTTGGAGTTCGGTTAGAGTGGTATATGCGCTCTATTCTATTCCTATCCCTAACCCTATCCTATCTTAAAAGACGTCAACCCAATTGTGCCCCTCTCGTTGTTACAAATGTTCACTATTTGCTCGTTTACCCCGCTCTCCTCTCTTAAGAAGTTATACTTATATAAAATGTTAATTACCTTGAGTGCACCAATATTTGCAACTAGATATTGTAACCATTTTAATATATATTATAGTTAAATTTAAAGTTCCAATGACGTAGGAATAAACGGCATACTATCTCTTGCATATTATCACGACAAAGCGATGCCATTTTTGTAATACCGGTTGTTAGTGGACGACCTTAAAGGTCGCAACAACAGCACGGTTCATATACTATTTAAGTTCAATTGAACGTAACAAAAAAAAAATATTTTTATTTGCTTTTGCTATTCAACTTCTGTTTGAAATATAATTATAGAGTTATAATTTTATATGATTCATATATTTTCCCGATGAAATATAGTAATGTGCTTAGGACTGACGCATTTTCGCAGCCTTTATTATTGAGAAATAAACGGATAAATGTATGTAAGGTATTTAATGTAAAAAATTGATTTTTATCAAATGTTATTTATTCTTTTTAGTGATCAAAGACACACATTAAATAACTTCACGCCGAGTCCACTTACACGGCTGACCCGCGTCTTTGACTTTCATAACTCTTGTCATACGCGTGTATGACGTCGATTTGTAGTGATCAAATATTATTTATGTTTGTTGTTGTATATAATATGTTTATTTATAATAAGTCTAGCTTTTAGCCTCGGTTTCTCCAAAGCTATTAAATAAGTATCAAAGATCATTACCATAGTAATGAATCAACATGATAACTCTATTTTATTACTTAGCTGGCATTATCAATTTTTAAAATTACAACATACAATGACGTTTAAAACTCTTAAAAAATACTTTATTGAAATGCAACAATAAACGGTTCAATATATTTCTCTGTAAAAAAATAAATGATTGTGGACATATAAATGCAGAGTATTAATGTAGGATATTTTTGTAGATCATATTATAAGTTTTTCCTTCGGGTGCAAATATATGTAAATTAAAGAAAAAAAGAAGAAGAAAAAAAAGTTTCATGATGATCGGTTGAGTAGTTATCGCGTAAAAGCGTAACAAACAAACTTACATTCACATTTATATATTAGAAGGGATGCATAAGTTTATACTAATTATGGCACATATTTACTGACTTTTAGCATTTTACGGAAATTTTGTATGAATTGAGTGATCCAACACATTTAGTCCGAGTTATTGAGTGGTTATACAATATAATATTGGGTTCATGTCCAAAACCCGATTTTTAATGAAATTCACATTATTAGTGAAATATTAATTTACTGCTTTCTTCGCTTTAAATGACATAAAAGTAACAGTTGCCCGCGATCTGGTTAATATTGTACTGCGTTAATAAAATCGTTCGTGCCTGAAACAGAGCTCAGCTGCACAGCCTCGCAATGCTGTCACAATTTATGATGTTGTTTCCCGAAACTCTAATTGTTTTTGGAAAAAAATACATGCCCAAAGCACGTTGCTATCTGGCAGAAAAATAATTTGTCAAAAATTAATGTAACTATTTCGTATATTGCTTTAAATCGATGTTGACACTGATAAAAACACATCAACAAAAATTTAATTGACATCATATTGGCATATAATTAAATATAAATGCACAAGTACCATTCACTTTTATGGAAGACTTATTCATTTGACATTAGCAATACTTAAATTTTATTTCTAATAACACTAGATTTATTTTTTTGGAAATAGGCATATCCACACTAAAAAAAAAGTTTTCCCAAAAAAGTTTTATTTGCCTATTTATGGAGTTAATTTTTATTTTTATTCAGTAGATTTTAAAATATTATAAAAGTAAATTTTCAAATAGAAAAAAATAGAAGTTCAATTGCTAATTTTAAAATAATAATACAAATTTCTTTTAATTTTAGAGAGAAAATGTTTAGAAGTACACATCAAAAGGTTTTGAAAGTAATTTTATATTCCCTTATCACTGATTGGTAATGAATAGTGTAAAAATCGTATTTTTTTATAAATAGGAATAAAGTCAAAAATAAAATATCCCGTTATGAGAAAATGCCAGTTATTTGCTCAAGAAGAAAGCAGCGGTCTAATTAGATCAGGATAATTAAACTACAAAGTATTTCGCATCACAATACAAACAAAAAAAAAACCTTTCACCGTTTGCTTCCGGGAATTATTAAAATCATATCTACAAAATAAATAGTAACATTTTTTTAGAGACGTGGCTGATCTAAATGTTTGATAATAATAATAATATAATCGGTCAGTAACCTTGATATATATACAATCAGATAAATTAATCAAACGATCCATTCAACGTTTATAGCAGTTTTGGTTCGCTTAGTAAACACTATTAATATGATTATTTTTCTGTTTGTACCGAGTGTTATTCCTTCGGATTCCTTTACGTTGCACTCCACTAGATGTCTTAGTAAATCTTTACTATTTATGTTTTGCGTGTTTTTGTTTTGAAGAAAAAAGTTTTTTTTTTTAATATTAGCTTTTTAATATTAGCCAGAAACAAACAGAACGACAAAAAATGGCACATATAATAACGTGATTTAAATATTTACTAACAAAAAAAAACATTTTATTTAATGAATAGGAGGACAAACAAGCAAGCGGGTCACCTGATGGCAAGCAACTACTGCCGCCCATGGACATCTGCAACACAGATACTGTTACAATTGCGTTGCCTGCCTGTAAGGGGGTTGGATGGGAAGGAAAGGCAAATGGGATCGGGCCATCGGACACCTCTCTCACCGAACAAAACGCGGCACGAGCCTCTTCACACCAATATTCCGAGAGGTCGTGGTATTTCCCGGTTGAGCCAACCCATTTATGCAGTGAACTGCAAGACTCTACCACTGTTAAATACTGTAGTTACTAGCTCCATGTATAGATTTTTTCAATTTTCATTGTAATAGAACCTACCAACAAGAAAACAGTAATCAGAAACTGACATATTTATTCAAATTACAAAGAAGATAAATAAATTAATATTTATAATTGATACTAATTTACTTAGTCTCGTGCTCAAAACACGCGACTTAAAGTGCATCTATATTCTCTATAATTATAAAGATGAATCAATAAAAAAATAGTTGTTATCACAAATGGTAATTAATTCTCATGTCTTTTCTAGTTAATTTTTATCATTGTTGTAATAATTATATATATTATATACCTGCTCCCACGATGATGTCCATGTTTCTTTTAGGAACACTAAGGTTGAAGACCAAAGATAAGACCAATACAGAGTTTTTTTTTGGTGGCAACGGTATACGAGCAGTGACACCTGAACACAGAAAGTATTACAGTTGCGTTGTCGCCCCTTACAATGTGAAATAGGGCGCCCCTTACAATGGTATAGGGGGATCGGGAGTAGGATGAGAAGGGGTGCGGGGAAGGGGTTGGGCCTCCGGATACCTCTTTCACCGAGCGAAACGCGGCATGAGCCACTTCACGTCGATATTCTGAGAGGTCGTGGTTTTTAACCGGTCGAGCCAGGCCATTCATGCAACGAACTACGTGTACCTAATAATGAATTTTGATACAAATTTATGGAAGTGAACAAATGCAAACCTACTTTTTCGATTTATTTACTTAGTGTTTATATTTGTTTTCACAAGCTAACAAAGATTTTATTATTCATATATGTACAATTAGCATAAATAGTTATTTGATAGACATCGTGTGTGCGCCAGCTACCTTTGATTGACTTGACGTTCAGGTCTCCGGAAAATTATGTCCCACACGTACTTATATACAAGGGGTATACACGTTAACATGAATAATTTACATTGATATAATTAGCATAATTAAATCCAGAATGACATCGACCCTAATGTCTTAAATGTACAACTTTCTCGTATTTTTATTTACTATTTCAAATAGTTATGTCGTTTAATACACAAATACGATCATAATATTCACATTACTATGTGGAAGTAGCAGAACCTTATTTTTTTAAACTATCGAATTGCGTATCAAAAGTCAATCTCATGTGAATTGATTAGGATACTTATTTCGTTAATATTTATGGGATAGGAAGGCAAACGAGCAGGCGTGTCATCTGATGGTAAGTGACCACCGCCATCCATGGACACCTGCAACACATGTAGTGTTACAGCTGCGTTGGCGACCTTTAAGGGAGTAGTAGGATAGGAAAGGATGGGGAAGGGAGATGGGCCTCTAGGTACCTCTCTCACTGAACGAAACGATGCATGAGCCACTTTACGTCAATTTTCTGAGGAGTCGTGGTATTTCTCCGGTCGAGCTGGCCCATTCATGCAGCGAACTGCCAGGCTCTACAACATAACAAAATGAAATCGATACGGCAGGCCGCAACTACTGTACAAGTGACTAAAATTCTGTTTATATTTGTCATAATTATTAAGTTCCATCCTCCCTTGGATTATTACTTAGACATTAACCCTTTCAAACAAATAAACTGACTCTGCTCTTTCATAATAGTTTTATATAATGTTTGGTGTGGGTATAACAATGGAAGTGACGCTTCCCGGTCTCTTATCGGAACACGGATAAGTATCGTAAAAGAGACACATTCGCAGTTATTGGTCGACTATCGAAGTCGAATCTATTAAACGAACAGTGGAGAAACTTTGTTCTAAAGTAAATTCGAACCCTTAAGTTTGAAACGAGACAATTTGACTCATTCAATAATTTGAAGTTCAATTTTATAGCTTCAACAAAGACTAGAATGAAATGTTCGGACCGTATTATTAGCAAACGTTTGACCTTTAGGCGCGGATGTGCTTGATGTTGGATCTGATTTAGAGGCACTTTGTATGAGTGCAACCTATCATTTTTTTACTAATCAATTCACCGACAAAAATAATTGATTATAATCAAATCGATTAAACTCACGATTTATCATCAATTTCTTCTAATCGTTTAACATTAATATTTGTAATGATATATGTTTTAAATTCAGTTTTTGTAGTTCTCGCTAATCATTACAGATATTCTCCCTTGCGTAGTTTTTTTTTATGTGATAGAAGGGCAAACGAGCAGGCGTGTCAACTGATGGTAAGCAACCAACGCCGCCCATGGACACCAGCAACACATATAGTGTTACTGTTGCGTTGCCGACCTTTAAGGGATAGGGTATAGGGAAGGATGGGGAAGGGGGTAGGCCCCCGGGTACCTCTCTCACCAAGCGAAACGCGGCATGAGCCACTTTACGTCGATCTTCTGAGAGGTCATGGTATTTCACCGGTCGAGCCGGCCCATTCATGCAGCGAACTGCTTGGCTCTACCACTGTTCCCATTATCCACGAATGATTGTTCTTCTGCGATTATTTAAATATTATGTAGTATTATTTCTTTTTATGGTAAAAGGGGGCAAACGAGCGTACGGGTCAGCTGCTGAAAAGCAATTACCGCCGCCCATGGACCTCTGCAACACCAGGGGCGTTACATCAGCGTTGCCGGCCTTTAAGATACACTTCTTGAAGGTTACTAGGTCGTAGCAGTCCGGGAATACCGTTGCCGGCAGCTGGTTCCATATAGGAGCAGTGCGTGGCAAGAAGTGACAGCTGAACCGCACTGTCGTTGATCGCTAACCATTAAGCCGATGCGGATGGAAACACTGGCGATTCGGGCGATTGCGAAAATCAGTGGGAAAATAAAATTATATTTAGGTACATCTTTTAAATATTTTTTTTTTATATCCTGTACCAAATTTTCATCAGACTGCAGCGAAAATGATATAATTATAATGTCAATTACTATTGCAGAATTATTCTCCAAATAAAATTTGTTAATATTAGGTCTAATCTTACAAGTTAATAATTCTCGTCATACACTATCGCCAGCTTCTATAATACAACCTTCAATTCCATCATGGAAAAAGTGTTTTGCGTTAAAATATATATAGAAACTAGCTGACCCGGCAAACGTTGTCTTGCCGAAAAATAAAATTTAAAAAATAGGGGTTGATCGTAAGGGGTTGAAAATTTAGGGTTGTATGTATTTTTGTATCCCGTTTCATAAAAAAAAAATAAGAAACGGAAATATGTCGAAAAATTAAAAAAAAATATTGACCCTTGTGATTTAGGGGGATGAAAAATAGATGTTGTCATGACCCAATATGCACACAAAATTTCATGAGAATCGGTCAAGCCGTTTCGGAGGAGTTCAATAACGCATCCCGTGACACAAGAATTTTATATATCACTACATAGTATAAAACAAAGTCGCTTTCTCTTTCCCTATGTCCCTTTGTATGCTTAAATCTTTGAAACTACGCAACGGATTTTGATGCGGTTTTTTTAATAGTTAGAGGGTGTCAACGGGGTGGTTTTGATCTATAATTCATGAATAGTGTAGTGAAAAAAAATGATAATTTTCAAGATTTAAAACTTTAATCGAAAACGCTGCCTGAACCCTAAGTGATAAATAAAAAAGTCCGCGAGGGCATATGTCTCTATGTCTTAGGGATAACCCACAATGACCATTATTATTTTTTAACTTTTTACGAGAAATAATGGCTTATTTACGAAGCAATTTTAAACATTACAGCATTAATTTTCATCGAATTAATATGTCTTAAATAGATTGTGCTTTTAATATAGATCAATATAACCATTTACAGCATGTAATTTAAACTAATATTTACGAAGATATTACAGTATTAACATAGCGGTACATAGCAGTTGCGTTTGCGCGCCAAAACGCGTGCCGATAAATAGCACAAATTGAACTTTTTAAGATCCAAATATTACTAATTTATTTCTTTTGATGCGGAACGAAGTTCGCCGGGTCAACTAGTTAGAAATAAATGAAAGATGTTAGTCTGAATAAGGTATGTGCGAAGGAAGGAAAGATAACGTTGTGAGGTACAGCACATTGTCTATTAATATTCATAGTGTTAACGTCGGAGGTGACCGCGGCATTAGGCGGATATAATAACACAACTGTCCTACAAACACATTTGTATGTGCCGCTAATAGTAGATGCGTTCATTGATAGCAATTGTAAGGTTAAGGATACTTCACTACTAGCCGGGAGTCTATTTGTGTCTTTGAATGTTGGCGTTATGTACATTTATTAATTTCTGGTACAATAATAGAACGTAACTGGAATATTAGTGAAGTTTCTTTATCCAACTGTAAGGTGAATTGTCAATTTATCAATTTGCAATCATTGAAAAACAATAATTTCATTATCTCATCAAATACCCGAATCATTATGGTCGGCTTTGTGTACTACTACTTACGACGACGACATTATACATAACTCGGACTAGTTAGTGTTTTATTTTTAAACGAGACTAAGATTTTGTAGCCTGTAGTTCAAAGTGTATCGAAATTTAAAACACGGAACTAAAAACAAAGACAATGAATTTCAATTTACCGCGACTTCATTGTGATCCATAGAGCAGTAAAATCACTACGCCTATGCTATTTGATGGTTTCATTGCTCCCACCAAATAAAGATAGCGTGATATTTTCCATATGTATTGACCCCATCTCTTGTCATTGTTTATCCAAAATTGGATACAAAAGAAAGCAGTACTTTTACAGTTTATCGGTAACAAACATGCAGACGAAAATTCTAAAAACCATATTCTTAGGTTCAGTGTCGAATATAGATTTTGTCCCGAGTATCCCAAAAATATATTATTCAATGTACAGTTTGGACACTCTTACGATTTTATTATAAGATTTTTTAAAAAACAATATAGAGGAAACGATAAAACAAACAATGAAAGACAATATCTTATATTCAATGTAAATAATTTTGTCGCAATTTAGTGTTTGCAAACATCTTTAACTGCTATCAATACAAACTAACTTTACGAATCTATGGAATGTGCCGCATCCTGTTTAATTAGTGATAATGAAGACTGTCTAACTGGGTGGATATTTAACTACACACCTTTTTTTCTATAGAATAGGAGGGAAAACCAGCAGGCGTGTACCTGATGGTAAGCAACCAACGCCGCCGTGTTACTGTTGCGCTTTAAGGGATAGAGGATAGGGCAGGATGGGGAAGGGCCACCCCCCTTCCCCATCCTGCCCTATCCTCTATCCCTGACTCCTCACCTGACATCTCTCACCGAACGAAACGCGGCATGAGCCACTTTACGTCGATCTTCTGAGAGGTCGTAGTATTTCACCGGCCGAGCCGGCCTATTCATGCAGCGAACTGCTTGGCACTGTTGAACCTTCTAAACTTTGAAGTGTAGGTAGCGGCAATTATGTTTTGTCACACATTTAGTCCTCTGTAATAGCGAATGGCGGAACCTATATCATACATCGAGGAATATTTTGTCAGTCGGCTATATTTCAAAATACTGCTATAAAAGAGGTTATATTCATATCCTTCATAAGAAAGTACCTGATCTAATTACATCTTTAAGCTGGCTTTGGAATATTAGTACTATTTGTAAGTTGTTTGATTAAGTTCTTTTTGAGTCTCTTGTAGGTTAAGCTGAAAGGTCAAGATCGACTTATTAAATTGCGAAATGGTATACATAGTTTTTAATTAGAACAGTTTTTACGTGATCAAATTAAACAAAATTGACTCATTAATAAGTGAATTTTGAAAGGGTAAGTATAAAGACTCGAGCACAATACAGGCAAATAGAGAACAAGGCCGTGTCTGATACAATATCTATGAATCTAACTAACGGTGTTTATTAATTATGTATATGATTAGCATTCTTCCTGTATCACAAGGTTTGCATTTGACCCCGTATTTATACTAACTATATAATATACCTGTATTTTCAATGTTCTGTTGCTTTCTTTCGTTTTTAATAGATGAGAATAGATAAAACTAAAATAGTTTTGTTTTATAACTCCACGTTCTTACACTTGTTTCTACTCCAAAACTGGCAGCGGTTGTTAAACCTTGATCCGCCGATATTTCCGTCCGTAATTGAATATGTCACGGAACCTATTGCCATACACCAGGCACAATGTTATCAATTATCAATATTTATCACATAACATCCGAAAAAAAAAATCGAAAAGTGTTTGTTCCCGGATACGATTCCACGACTTCGTGATTTAGAAGCGGGCTCATCATTAAAAGATCAACAAGATTTTTGTATAACTATCGATAAAAAAATTTGTTGTACATTAATAAGATATCGTCCATCGTCCACGTTTGAGGAAATTATTACTTCAAACAGTCTCAGTGGTCCAGCGGTCGAGCACACGGCTTCTGATCCACAGGTCCGGGTTCGAATCCTGACACTGGCTCACACCAATGACTTTTCGAAATTGTTTTCCGAAGTTAAGTGTTATAAATATCGACGACTGAAAAACTTTGTGCCCGGTATGGCAATGGGTTCGCCACCTAATCCATTTGGGACGTAAACATAACGGCGAGACGAGGCTTAACAGCCGCTGCCTACACCTTCGGGAAACAAAAGGCGTGAAGTTATGTTTTGTTATTACTTCAAAATTTGAACGATACCCTCTCTTCCGTCATCTTTTTATATTATATGGTAACAAATATAAAACCAAAGTCTTACATTTACGCAATCATTATAATTTTATTAAACACTTTTAAAATAATAATATTAATATATTAGTAATATCTTGGACACAATACACACAGTGCCCTCTAGTTCCAAGCTAAGCAACTAAATGCTTGTGTTATGGATACTAGATAACGGATATTAATACATATTATATACTTTTCTTTCGTAAATACATACTTATAATACATAGAAAAACACCCATATATATAAATACACACATAAATATAAACAAATACACCATACAAATAATTATCTAATCTCTCAGGACTTTTAAGTATTTGATAGTGTTGTTTTATTTTTTCAATTAAATGATCTTAGCTACGGTCTAAAGAAGGTTTATTGTCATTAATGTTAAAAGGCTGCGATATTTAATAAATCCACGTGGGTACACCCACGGACAACACTTGCGGAAATAATTTATATTTTGATAAACAATTTTGATAAAAACGTTTTCCAACATATTAGTACTTATCAGCCAGTTACGAGTAATTGCTGAAAAAATGATGATTGCGAAATGATTGCCGTCTTTGTGTATAAAAGCACCTAAGTATTGGCTAGTGCCTTTTTACATAGTGTCTTTTCACAAAGTGCAAATTTTGCAGCAACTATTATGGAACCCTAGAAAAAACGTGATCAACTGACATGATCTCGACCGGATTTTTATATCATTTTCATGTCACACTATTGTACTGCTATAATTATTTGTACTTCAGTGTTTTTTTTTTTAATATTACCACGGACACACACAGTTACAGAGCATATTGTCACGAATCACTAACTACATATGCCAAACAATACATAGAGTAGGTACACGTACATCAAATTTTGATCATGTAACAATGAGAACATTAAACTACAATACTATTGATGTGATATATAACGATTATAGTCAACCACCTGCTGTTCTCGATTCTTACGCGGAGTAATTATGCGTTAATAACGTGAAGTTAGCTGATGGCTTCAATTGCTTTCGTTTAACGCTGCTCATTACGGATAGAAGTCGCGTCTTATCGGAATAGCATGGCAGGACTTCTATAAATGAACAAGCAAAGGCCTTAGAAAAGTAATGAAGATCAAAGACAGGAATAAGATTTGATTTTTGCCCAAATCTCGCTTTCATTATTTGGATTATTGTTAGTACCATATTGTCAACCGCAAGTTCATACTGCCCAAAAATTTACCTAATACTTCGCTATTACCTGAAAATACTATTTTAATTATACATACTACCAAATAACTGTATTTTTTGTCTATTCTACTTTAATACTAATTTAGCAACTGTTTAAACCGATGTATAGTTTATAAATTCTTATTCTTGTCAACGAGATTTACGTAACGGCATACAGCTTGTTGACAAGACAGCAAATTCCTTTTACACGTGAACATGAATAAACAAAATAAGAATCACCATTTCATTTAGCATTGGGGATGCATGGACACATTAGATATTTTTTTTTATCTAGCAACACTTTCTTTCGGTTCCAAATATTACCAATATTATTTTTTATAAATACATATTATTTGGATTGAAAGAGAGTGTCGGTGTAAAGGTAAGAAAGGGCATGCTCCGATGATTCGGACATGTAGAAAGAATTAATGATGCAAGACTGACCAAGCAGATAGACAATGTAAAATCGGATAGATGTAGGAGTCGAGGACGGCCAAGACACACAATCTAAGACCAAATAGAACGTATTCTGGAGGTAGGTGATGTTAAGAGTTTAAGAGCCTCAAAAATCGACGCGCGTGCATAAAAAGACTTATGAAAATCAACGAAGCGAGTGACGCGTGTAAGAATCGTGCCTTATGGCGCTCTGTTCTCTCAGCCTACCCCGCAAGGGATTTGGCGTGAAGTTATAATAATAATAATATCTTGGACACAAATCATACAGCGCCCTCTAGTGCCAAGCTAAGCAACTAAATGCTTGTGTTATGGATACTAGACAACGGATAATAATACATATATACTTTTGCTTTTGTAAATAAATACTATAAGTATTTATTTTTAGAATACATAGAAAAACACCCAGACGCCACACAAATATTCATGTTTGTCACAAATATTTGTGCTCGGGTGGGAATCGAACCCCTAACCTCCTTGCTGCAGCCGGTAGTTTTTTACCAATGCGCCACGAGGCTCGTCAAGGTTATGTTATTCGAGGTTATGTATGTATGTATGTTATTATTTGCCAATGAAATTCCCATTCAAAAAGAAAATGTTAATTTTCTATTGCCCATTTTACTGTTCTTATCCCAGACTAAGTAAGCCTGGCACTGCTACTCATCGCCAGCGTCTCATGGTCTCCATACCTTCTCGCTTCATACTCATATCAACTTATATACACAATTTATCTCTTTTGCGACCTTCCCTTACAATATATTCATCTGTAGTTAATTCTATATACAAATACTAATTAAGAGATACCACGTCTTTCTCTAGTAGTTTACTAGTAAAGATAAGTTAGCCGCAGTTAGATTAAGTATATATATACTAATGGGATAACGGAGTAATAGAGAAAGTTTATCAGATGTGATAATGGAACTATTTTCTCAATGTAGTACGATTACAGTGTAGTTATATTGTTTTTCTACCAATTGGTTTATCAACGCCCATACTTAGGCACATCTCAGACATATCAGCCGTCGGTTGTTTAACAAAAGCACCACTGAGCCTTTTCCATTGAGTCCACACTCGAAGGCGACACGTCAAGCCAAATTTATAATAATTTATGATGTCAATTAAAACTACTATAATATAATGTTTCTGATTCACAAGTCTTTAATCTCTTAGACGTCTTGATGTTCGCCAAGTTACCGGTTCTCCATGATAAATTTGGCCTCAAAAAATATACCAAAGGCCTAAAAATGAAGCCTTTAATATCCGTCTTTAAAATGTATTGGATTATTTCTGAAATAATTCCAAAAAAATGTTGGGGTCCCTGGGTACTTGAGTACTTGACGCTCAAACTCCAGACCCCTAAGACGACTAAATAAAAATATTTATTATTGTAACATCAATATTCTTGTACGTATATGTACTATTGAGTCTCACTAAAGCTTCTTTCATAATAAGACATCTTAACCTAAATCTAAACACAAAAGTTGAATTTCATAACGTGAGACAAAACGCAGTGAAGTATTAGGTACGCAGTAGGTACTCATTATTTGTTTATGTGAAAATTATTTAAAACATTTGTACTCAAGTGCTTTTCCATTGTACACTATGGTAATGGTAAAAGTAGTAATTAAAAGTTAAAAGTTGCTTATGAAATAGTCATGCAAAGTGTGTCACACAACTTTGAAAAAACTAACTTATGAAAATTGGTTCACTTTTGCCCTTTGACAGTCTATGCCACTGTTAGTGTACCATTTACCTGGTCATAAAAAAATTGTTATACTTTAAAATGTTTCAAATATGCCCATTTAATATACTTACAAACCTTAACATTTAGTTAATAAATAGCTTAAACCATTTTATTGATTAAATTTGGTAACAAATCAGAATGTAGTTCCAATTTAAAGCAATTAGATTTCAAACATGAAAATTTGAATCAAATTGTTATCATAAAAATTTTTGTTCTGAGTTTCATAAGATTTATAATTTAAGTGCGTAAATAATAACATAATATAAATTCACGCCTTTTTCCACCCGAAGGTGTAGGCCTCGGTGGTTAAGCATCGGCTCGACGTTATGTTTACGTCACATATGAAATAATAATTAGTGGCGAACCCGTTGCTATACGGGCTACTAAACGGGCACCAAATTTCAGTTTTCATATATATATCTTGAAATTTAGGAACCTCGTCGTTTTGGAAAACAGAAAGCAGTTTGATTAAACAACCATTAAATTTCTAGCTTTACTAAAAGGAACTATTCAAATCGATATCAAATCAATAGATATTGAAGTAGGAAATTTCCTTTTTAAGATTAAAATATTTCTTCCAAAAGAGAGTTTCATTACATAGTATAAAACAAAGTCGCTTTCCGCTGTCTGTCCCCTTATATGCTTAAAAACTACGTAACAGATTTTAAAGCGGATTTTTTAATGGATAGAAGATTTTCACGGGGTTGTGTGTGTATAATTCGTGATTTATAAAGTATAAAAAGTATAGAATGTGATGCTTTTCGAGATTTAGCACTTTAATTTAAAACGTTGTAAAAATATTTTTTGATGCGGAACAAACTTAGCTGGGTCAGCTAGTTCAGTAATAAATGTATCATCCATAAATCCAGTTCGTAAGCCCTATCATTAATGTTCAATGTTTGATATTTTATGTATCAGTCTAGAGCACCGTTTGATATATTTAATAAACAAAGACCAATAATTTAATATATAACCCAAAAATTTTGTTTTTAAACAAATTGTAAACAAAATGTAACATTTATCAAAATAACAACGCGAACTCGCCAAATATTTAATCCTTCCATTTAATATTATCGTTATCAATAGCGACTGATTGCTATGTTGTAAAATACGTCAATTAATCACTGATAATGTAAAATGTTTAAACTGTAATACACTGTCATAATATTTTAGTAATTGAAATTTTAAGTTAATATTAGAATTTTATATTTCGAAAGTTCTATTTATATTTAAATTACTCTTTTACAAAAATAGGTTTAAAGCATAAAAAAAGAAATAAAAACTGGTTTCACACTTAAAACTATTTGGGATTATTTTCGGAAGTTATGTGTGATAAATACTGACAACATTGTGCCCAATGTTTCGAAATATCATTTCCAATGCGATTGGACGAAAGCATGGGGCTAGTTGATGCGTAAAAGTCGCTGCCTACACTTCTGAATATAAAAAAAGGATGAAGTTAAACAGAACATATGCTGTTTTCTATTTCATAATCTTGGATTTTGTCTGCATTATTGGTTTGTTATTCCCGGTTATCAAGAGAATTTGTTTTAATCCATAAGAACTTAGCACTGTTTTTATATTTCGTAATATATCAAGACTTTTTTTTTTTGTAAAACTACTAAGCTATAGATTCCTAAGATGATTCCTTGATTACGAAGCTATAGAGTACAGCTATAGATTCTGTATAGTATACGCATACATATAAATAATCGTGTGAATATCCGTTATATTGTAATTTTCGATTCCTAAAAAGGTTAGAAAATGTTTATTTTATATTTACTTACTTTTTTATTTACTTTATAACAACACAAAGATAAGTTAACATTTTTTACTGTGAAATATAACCGTTTTTTTACACATAATCAATTTTTATTTTTATTTTATAATAAAAACATAAATTATTTTTGTTTTTAAATATATCAAAAAACTTACCCGGCTTTGGAACAACATTTGATATTGCTGTTTCAATCATTTTTCATACACAGACACGTCACGCACACTTGAATCGAAAATTAATTTCGAATTTAATAGACAAACGTGGATACTTTTACAAAATATGTTGGACTTATATATACTTTAAGTATGTTAGTATGTCCGTTTGTGCGTTCTGACAAGGTGACGCTGAGCCGGAAGTTAATGGAGGCGCGCGCGCCGTACCTCTGCCGCTGTCCTGACAGACGCGACCAATATATTTGCCGTATTGATACCGTGTACTTACAGTTCGATTTGCTCATACTTTTATTGAACACTAGTTTTCGTACGTGATTTGCTTGCAATATACAAAAATAAAATATTTTTCACTTTTAAATGTTATATATACAGTGTATATAACAGTGTATATGTATATAGTATATAACAGTGATAGAGCCAAATAATTATAGTTTACTAACATTTTTTTCTATAGCAGATTTAAGAGTTTAAAACACCCAAGCTTAAAATATAGCCTAGACAGACAAACAAACATAATTGAAATTATTATAAAACTTATAAAGGCAGGTGTTAATTTCGTGTTGATTCCCAAAAAGTACTTCTTTGTCTTATACTAGATTGAATTGAAAGAAAATAAACAAATATACGGTCTGATAATTTCAACATATAGTGATTGTAATGCATTTAAGTGACGTCATATCGGTATAAGTATCCAATCGGTGATATTGTTATTTTATCATTTAGCGTATTATCTATATGATACCCAAGTGTTTAATGAGTGGGATTTGTAGGTCATCGATATCCATCGATATCCATGGAATCTTTACTAAATAAAAACCTTTGCTTGAAATTAACCCAAGAGACAATACAATTACGACATCCTAACGGGCATTTAAAGAACATTTAAAAAAAATCGTTCCAAATTAAATTTGAGAGCCTTATTCCAAATTTGAATTTAAACAAATAAAACTAGCACAGGTTATACTTTAAGGTTATTTTTAAGAAAGGTAAAATCGATTGCATAAGAGTAAGTTCACATGGACATTTGATTCCGTACAAAACTTATCATTCGCGGTACAAAAACAAAGTAAATAGTGCTTTTGTACATACATGGCATTATTGCATGGTCCAGATCTGTAAACTTGTATTGGTCAGTTCATTTTCACAGTATCAAATTACTGTCATGTGTACGCAGTTTATTTGACTTTAAAGGTACTATTGCTTCACATAAACCGTTATAGTAGATTGAGCACGCAATAGTCACAGATAAAAACAGTCTCTTCTTCCAGGTTTCTGATAAATAAAAAAATCTGTACGTTTAAATGTAACACACGCGTTTAATTGTTAATGTTATTTCTATTGTTTTTAACATAAATAACATAGCTTCACGAGTTTTTTTACCCGAAGGTGTAGGCCAGTGGCTGTTAAGCCTCGACTCACCGTTATGTTTACGTCCCAAATGGAATAGTTGGCGAACCTATTGTGATACCAGGCACAAAGTTTTTAGTCATAGATATTTATCACACAACTTATAAATTATTTAAATTCGAAAAGTCATTGGTGTGTGCCAAGATTCGAACCCACAACCTCTGGATTTAGAAACCGTGTGCTTGACAACTGGACCACCGAGGCTATATAAATTATTTTTAATATATATTTTTATTAATGTCATTAATATTAGTGTCATTTAAATTTCATTGCAAAATCATGAATCACTGTCACACAAATTGCTAAATTTTATATAACGGCAAATTCTATTAAAATAAATTGCAATATTTCAATTTGATAGTGGCCAGATTAAAAATTTGATATTCATATATAAAATGCACTTTAAAATAAAATATAGTTAAAATTCGAAAAGAATATGTAGCGTGGTTTATGAATTTGAATAAAGTGAACAGAATTTGTACCGATTATATTACATCTGGTGGAAGGCTAAAATCTTTGCTTACATCTTTGCTTACATTACATTAAATGGGCCGGCTCGGCTATTTGACGGGTGTCAAATACATTAATCTGTCAATGTAAAAAAGTTGATACCGTGCTACGTTCAGTAAGAAAGGTGTCACCACCCATACTAATCCTATATCATAGAACAAGAGTCAACTGTGACCCTCTTGGAGTTGACCATCGAGTGACCCCAACTTTGTCCACTTTTTCTTAAAAAAAAAACGACGAAAATACTTATCTTCTTGTTATTTGTTCAGTCCAGCAAACGCCATTGCATTTGCACAGTATGACTTACGGGTTGTTTTCGAATTACGAAACTCCATCATAAATAATAATTAAAATGTTTGCTGCAAAACCTTGATAGCGTAGAATTATTTTCTTAAGAATATTTAAGGCATTTAAGGAACTTCCAAGAGGACGACTCTCTAAAGGATATAAATAAACGTTAATGTAAGGGAAGCAATATTTATTTATTATTCACAAAGCTAATGAACAATCCAAAGATAAGAATGCTCGGAAAATATAATATTACAGAGAAGTTATGATGAGAAAACTAAGCCTTCTTAAATAATATTAATGAAATTATTCCGGAAATGTGAATGGACGTTTGCAATCTTGTTTTTTTTTTGTTTCAGGTACTCATTCTTTTTTATGTGATAGAGAAGTAAGCGAATAGGTGGAGTGGGGTATCTGGTTACCTCTCTCACCGAGCGAAACGCAGCATGAGCCATTTTACATCGATATTCTGAGAAGTTTTGGTATTTCACCGGCCCTATCGTGCCGCGGAACTTTGTAGCTGGAACTATTGTTTGTTATTTTTTGTTAGGAACTAATGGTTTCTCGGATATTTTTTTGGATTTGTGTGATAAATATTGATTGATTTATAACTGTTTGCCCAGCATAATATGGTGATACGTTGCGCTACTTGTTCCATATGGGAAGTGATGATTCGGTTAGTCGAGCTCCTGTTTACACCTTCGCGTAGAAAAATGCATGAAAGCTACTAAAAGTGAAAAGATGAACATTTTTCTACTAAACTCTTCCTCTGAAAATGGAGGGTCTCCTCTCCAGAAATACATAATGTATCAACTACCGTGTTCAGTGAACCGGTGCAGAATTATAAAAATTTAAGCATCTGTCGAGACCAGGGACATCTAATTCAAACGGAATCTGCGATTCGGGAGTCGTACAAAACTCGAGAATTTCGAAGGAAAGCAAGCTTAGCTGTGCCGATTTCTATGTTGCTATTTTGCTTATAAAGCTGAACATATATTTGTATTTTTGGTTTGTTAATCGCTTTAATTTCAGGAAATCTTCTTCTCTTCAAGGAATTCTTCTGTTCGATGTTCCAGTTATCAACAAAGGCTACTGGTTATAGATTATCACGCTATGTATAATATAAAGTAATTATAATTTGCTGGGTTGGCACAACATGCATCTTTTTCCGTTCTCTTCAATTACTTATTTACTCCCTTCATATTTATTCACAGTCTATCCATATCTTTTTCACCATCCCTTGAATTTTGTATTGTATTGTAATTGAACTTTGTAATGGAAATGGAGAGCTAATCAGGTAGTATACAAGACTAATGTCTAAGCAGTCTTCGCGGTAATTTGCATCTCTTACCCCCCGCTTTACAATCAAGAAGCATCTGGTTAGATAGAATCCTTACATTTTCAATGACTTATATTATATGTACCTATCATAAATCGTCTATCCAATCAAACACACCTCCGAGTATTATTAGTTTGAAGATATAAGCCCAAAAATTTACACTCACATCACAATCTTCTTAAGTAAGCGCGTGTATAGCTTTATTAATGTCTTTCCTCCAACATCCTTCATAATAATTGAGGACGTAAAATACACGAAAACATATTTGCTCGAGGAAAATATTTGTTGACATGTAAGATACGATGCGAGGTACATCCGTATTATCTTCTGCAATAATAATCATCAAAGATTATTCATTATATTGTCTCGAGGGTCGAGCAATTCACCTCTAAATCAGATCGGGCGGGATAGAATTCGCTTTCACATCAATGACAGACAACTTCGTACCCGATGTATGGCAATCGGTTCCGTCACCTTTTTCATCTGGGATGTAAAAATTCGGCTTTTTTTTTAAATAACCAAGTAACAGCATTTTTCTAGAACACTTAATAATTATATTGATAAATGACACTATCATGTTTTTTTTCTTTTACTCTATTTACTTTACCGACTTTTATTTCTAATTGTTTAGTTTTATAAAATATTAGTAATTTCACAGAGAATGCATCTAGACAATATTTTTATTAATTCATTAGTTTAATTATTATTTTTATATTTAGCCCGATGACATCAAATAAGATGCACTTAGTAAGCTGACAAGGTTTTGGATACCACAAAAGACGTGATTATAATAGTACATACTATTTAGTTCTAAGAATATACCAATGATCAGGGAAGTTGCCTTGTTTTGTTCTGCATTATTTGTGAAGGTATCAATATCCGCACCATCTTTCACGGGGTCATCGAGTTTTCCTTTGAATATTAATTATTATAAAGTAACGTAGATTTCCACAACATTCTTCATGTAGTTCTTAACGTTAAGCTTAGATAATTATAGCATCTGCACTCAAAATACATTTATAAGCAATTTATTTCAATCATAATTTATTCTTAAATACTGCTAATTACAATAAACTTTAAAGCAGTATATAGGCTTTAACTATATTATTAAATATATCAGCATATTGGAGAAAATATCTTGATTGCAAAAGAAAAATCTAAGTTCTCCCAGTTAGATTTCGTCGTTTTCTTAAAGGTTAGGACACTTAATTGTCTCTATTTATTACGACAGCTAAGTGGTTCCTATATCTTAATTTGTTATCTTATTTCATGTAAGTGTTATGTATAAAGCATATAAACACACATACACACAGACACACACAAAGAAACAAGCACGTGCCCATACCCATTGAGATAATTGTAATGCTGTTAAGAAAACTTCATATAGGGTAAGGTAAGCAGTATTACCTACTGATATGTTATAGGTAAACATTACTCGCGTTAGTACCTACATTTACTCATTATTTTACAACTGGTATTACCCAAAATCTGTATTTATTTATTTATGCATATTGAACGTCGTTCCAAGAACACAACTTCAATATATTATAATTATATGTACATTATATACTACGTTCGTTTAGATTTGTTTTTATTAAAACCTCATTTGTTTACTTCAATATATTTAAAGTTCTATAAAAATAAATATAATTACCATTTATTTCTAACTAACGATATCGTATTTTAATGTACTCTAAAATATAATTTAATAATACCGAAATAAAATTTCCAGTTGGACCTTCAAAAACTTTTAATTCATTCTTTAATTAAAAATCTATAAAACTTTCAAGTTTACAGATACTCAAAAACACAAAAAAATGAAGTGTTCTCTAAAACTTTCATTAATTAACTTTTAGACGTAAAAACAATTAGGTGAAATTAAATCGTTGTGATATTTATAGGACTTAGGTACTAGCTAGTTATTGCGTATGGCATTGCTTTTGTGAGAGAAAATTACTTAAATTAACCAACAAAATTATAAAATGAATAAATTACTTTACTTTAAATATTCCAAACTAAAATTAAGTGCAGCGACACGAGGTCAGAACAAAATTGGGATTACAATTTGTCTAATGTTTTTTTATTCCGAGTTCATAATCACTTCCGCGTGAAATGTATTACTACAATATACCTACACGTAGCTTGAAAATGAGTTGCGAAATGCATTGGTAACAGTGTTGTGCATGAATGGGATGGCTCGATTAAATAAAATGACTCATACCGTTTCGTTCGGTAAAAAAGATATCCCGAGGATTCTAAGTATGCTTGTGAAGAATATTTGCGCTCTATGCAATTCAGATTAAATTGTGTAGAGATATATAAACAATGTGAACCGGTGAATCGTGACATAGTTGCCGCTGTCCACATCTTCGGATGTAAAAGGTGTGATGTTACAAAACATTATGAATATTAATTTCTTATATCTACTCACCATTACTTAATTGTTATTCAAGGCGTGCCATATAATTAGTAGGTCAGATACAGGATAAACGTTAAAATTACGTGATGCCAGTACCAAATACCAATTTCCGGGATTCCGGGTTATAGATGTATCCTGGAGGAAAAATGATGGTAATAGTTTGGCATCTCAGCGAGGGAGGAAATAAATAGGTTTCTTTTAAGTGTGAAAATGGATGGACTTAAACCTTTTTGGAAGTAATGCGTTATGCATACTGTTGATTGTTAATTTTTGGGTGATGTTTTACCTATAGCTTCACTCATGTACGAACACTTGAATTAATCTAGTATTTATTTCTTATATTTTAGCGAACCACATTCATAACATTGAAACAACTTTTTATGGATTATATCGCGTTTATTTAGAATTTAGAATAGAATACCTCAATCTTACCCAAGTGTCATATATAATTAATATAAATTAATAAGATTTAAATAATGAAAGAAATTCTTTAACAATAACTTACCTTTAAATTTAAATCAATCAATATTTAATAATAGTTATACTCTGATTTAAACTAATTTAAAAATCTTCATCTTTTTCACTTTTATTTCTAAAATGTGGGTACTTTCTGTATCAATGAAAATAGCTTTCGCGAACGACAAATCTTTTTGTTCATTACTCGTGAAAATGATCTCTGTAAAGAGTTCGAAACGTCGGGAAATAAATAGAAAATAAGTTCTAATTAAACGCGATATAATCCATAAAAAGTTGTTTCAATGTTATAATCTAATATTTACATCTACAGCGGCACCAACTCCATCTAGTGAGAAAATCAAAACTAAAAGCACTGTAATTGTGTCTAATTAAAATAACACAAAATTTGAACTATTATTTCGAAGGAACACACAACGTATGTTACTCTAGAATATGTTCAATCTTTATGGCAATTTTCATCAAATTTTGTTCAAAGATTGACGGTCTGATAGATTCACAAAGTTAAGAGTAAAATAAACAATAATAACATTAATATAAGTATGTTGAATTTATAACTTCACTCTATATGTAATTTAGGAAACATAAAACAATGGTCGGCGGGTTGAGTTTCTCAATAACATTAATGGAGTAGAGGGACTGGAGATGATGTTAATGAAACATGAACATCTACTTTGATTATTGCCCGGGAGCCTGATTGAAACGCCTTTGTTACAGCTTTCTCATTTCACTTAAAGCTTAGTGTGGCCACCACAATTGTTATAGACGTGTTCGTGCCAATAAGTTATTTTACAAATGAAATGTTATTGTAATAAACATAATATAACTTGAAGCCTTTTCTACCCTAAGGTGTAGGCAGTGGCTTTTAATTATTTATTTCTGTGTGATTTTAAGCCTCGACTTGCCGTAATATTTATGTCCCAAATGGAATAAGAAGAAAAGTCATTCCTGTCAGCCCGGATTCAAACCTGCGTCTACTTTATTCAGAATCGGGGCTGTCGACCACTGGATCACCGAGACGGATTAAATGGTAATACATAAAATAATAATAGTAAGTATTTTGGGTTTTTATGAACTTTACTTGAATCCAATTTTTTTTTTAGGATAGCTAACTTCTGACCGCCTATGAACACCGTAGTGTGTTGTCCTTTAAGGGAGTAGGTGGGAGTAGAGGGAAAGGTGAACGCGTCTCTGTATACCTCTTTTACCGAACCAAACGCGGCAAATTTACGTTGATTTTCTGTGAGGTCATAGTATTTTACTGGTCGAGTCGGCCCATTCATTCAGCGAACTACAGGACTCTATCATTACGATTTTGAGCAAATAATTACTAACAATTTTTTTTTATAAATAGTTGAATATAATAGATATTAAATAATTTAAATTGCTATGCAATCAGTGTGCAGTTTCTAATTTATACCCAATACATTTGCGAAAGTGTGATTACGGAAGTTAGAGCGATATAAAGCAAACAGGCTGTACGAGGATTGCATCTAGCTATAGGCAGGCACTTCTATTTATTTGATATTAATATATATATTTAATATTAACAGATAGAGATTTAAGATAAATTAAATATATTCGTTTATTGGTCAAGCTTAAGTTAAGAGAAACATTAATTAGGATTATTATTGATGA
The DNA here is from genome assembly GCA_905147225.2 of Euproctis similis. Classification (NCBI taxonomy): domain Eukaryota; kingdom Metazoa; phylum Arthropoda; class Insecta; order Lepidoptera; family Erebidae; genus Euproctis; species Euproctis similis. The sequence goes on from LR990104.1 coordinate 14,122,566, forward strand.
CAAGACATTTTGTCTTATAAGGCGTTCAGGCTCAAGTTCAGGCGTTACACAAATTAGAGAATTCCGCCATAAGCACGTATTGACTTGCGTTCACCAGACTATTCTAATTAAAAAAATAGTTAATAAGCAAAGTTCTAATATGTTTGTTGCAGTTATTTAATTTATACCCGAGGATCTGGACAGCATCTATGATGCCTCGAACCTCGGAAGCTTTTTTTGTCTCACGGCAAGTGCTGTCAGGACCTCTTGGAAAACATAGATTTAGCATAGACTATAATAGATGGCACTTTTTAATAGATTTTAATTATGTTTGCACTATATTTTATATATTGTTTGAAGTAATTTTTGTACTGATTTTATATTTTTATTGTAAAACTGTGTTTGAAATACTTGAATAATTTTAAAAACTTATTTATTAGCCAGTACGCTGTTGACAGTATCGCAGTAGTACCCTCTCAACCAGACAAACAAAATCAACAGGTTCAGTACTGGAAGTGATCACCGACTTCTTCGAGGCTCTCTAAATATTAACTCGAAACCTGAAAGGGCCCGGAAGATAAGGTCTATTCTCCGACCTACGGCACTCCAAATAGCCGAAACCGAAAAGTTCCAAACGGAACTTAAAAATCCATTCAACCTGCTAGAAACCACAGGCAACGTGGACGAAAAAGTGAAACACTGTGGTCAGTACGCTGAGGAAAGTGTCTGTTAAGGACAGCGACTTAGCATAGTTAGAAATAATTGTATATGTTTCGTTTAGGCTAAGGGAATAGAAATAATCGTATGTATTTTATTTAGGATAAGATGTATTCATAAAAATAAAGTCAATTCTAGTGTATAAGTAGGATAATAAGGCCCCGAGACTCCGAAACGAGAGTCGTTACCCCGACCGCGCGAGGAAAATTGTTAGTTAAACGCTTGGTGTCTCGGGATAAGCCGCGACAGGATTGTGAAATCTCTCACAGATAAGAGAGACGGTCGTGGCCTATCTTTAGAGGCATCAAGCGTACCTGTAAGTCACATAGAACCGGAGTTACGACGCAAAAGGACCCTGGTTCATAGTGAAAATAAGCGGTCGATGGGGCCGAGTTTAGCGCGGCTCTCGTTACGGTAAAGTTTCGGGGTTATTAAGCGGCCCGATATTTGCGAGGATTTATGAAGCGAACGGGCATCAAGCGAACGGGCACTAAGCGAATAAACAAGAAAAATTGAAGATCAGTTATTTTATTTTCGAATAAAGAACCCATACAGTCCACCCCGAAGTTATCCACAACAGTGTCTCAAAGGTTGTTCCCGAGATCGCAGAAAAAGGAGTCCAAGCTCTCTGCCGAGACACTCGAGCTGTTGAGGCAAAGGCGAGAAACTCCATCCGATCAGCGATCTTCTATCTTCATCAGAATGGAAAAGCTTAAACCAGCGTATTAAAAAGCTGATGCGGCGCGACCTCCGTCGATCGAATGCTCGAGCAAACGAGGACGCGATCGACCGCAACAAAGGGTCGAAAGTGTTCGCTCAGCAGCTTGAAAGGCCCCATCTGACGAAGCTAAAAACTGCGGGTGGACGTGTCGTCACCTCTAAGCCTGAGATTCTCGCAGAGATAGAATCTTTTTATGGGCTCCTATATTCCACATGGATGACCAAGCCGACGGGACACAGCGGTGATGACCACAGAGCCCCGCTAACGCGTCACTACAGTGAGCACATCCCACTTTGCAGAAACCGAGATAAGTGCGGCTCTCGGGTAACTCCAGAACAACAAGATAATAACAAGGCACCCGGTGATGACGGAATCACTACAGAGCTTCTAAACGCCGGCGGGAGTCCTATCCTAAAGTAATTAGCAAGTATTTTTAATTCCGTCATACACCAGGGCATAACACTACAGGCTTGGAGCAAGAGTGCGGTGGAGCTGTTCTTCAAAAAAGGTGATAAAACCTTAATGAAAAATTACAGACCCATCTCACTCTTGAGCCATATCTACAAGTTGTTCTCGAGGGTCGTCACGAATCGTCTCGTTGCAAGACTCGACGAATTCCAGCCTCCGGAGCAGGCCGGGTTTCGAAAAGGCTTTAGTACCGTGGACCACATCCATACTGTTCGGCAGATTGTACAGAATACCGAAGAGTACAATCAGCCGCTGTGTATGGCATTCGTGGATTACGAAAAAGCCTTCGACCCCATCGAAACTTGGGCAGTTCTGGATGCATTGCAGCGATGTCGGATTGACTGGCGTTATATCGAGGTGTTGAGATGCTTGTATGACACTGCCACGATGGCTGTCCAGATACATCGAGCTGAATCGAGATGTAAGACAGGAAGCTGTCATATCTCCCAAACTCTTCACCAACGCCCTGGAGGACGTCTTCAAGACCCTGGATTGGACTGGACAGGGTATCAAGGTGAATGGTGAGTACATCTCACATCTTCGGTTTGCCGACGACATCGTTGTGATGGCAGAGTCGCTGGAACAGTTAAGCGGAATGCTGCGCAGCCTAGACGAGTCCTCCCGGCGTGTCAATTTGGGCATGAACTTGGACAAGGCCAAGGTCATGTTTAATGAACATGTCGTGCCCGGGCCGATAAGCGTCGAAGGGTCAGTTCTCGAAATCATAAACAAATACGTGTACCTAGGCCAAATTATCCAGTTTATTAGACGAAACTTCGCGAAGGAGGCCGAAAGGAGGATTCAGTTGGATTGGGCTGCATTCGGCAAACTGTGTCGAGTCTTCAGCTCGCCTATACCGCAATGTCTGAAGACTAAAGTCTTTGACCAGTGCGTCTTAAGGGTGATGACCTACGGTGCCGAAACGTAGACACTCACGGTGGGGCTAGTCCACAAATTTAAAGTCGCTCAGCGAGCTATGGAGCGGGCTATGCTCGGGGTATCTCTGAAAGATATACTCAGGAATTAGTATATCCGCCAGAGAACTGGAGTAACCGACATAGCTCGTAGAATGAGCTCGCTGAAGTGGCAATGGGCTGGTCATATCTGCCGAAGGACCGACGGTAGATGGAGTAAGAAGGTCATAGAGTGGAGACCGCGTCTTGGTAAACGTAGCGTAGGACGCCCACCAGTCCGATGGTCAGACGACCTCAGAAAGGCTGCTGGAAAAGACTGTAGCGATTTAACGGAATGATTGTTTCAATAGTCCATGCCAAATTGCATAGGCCCATTTCTAATAGAAAATTATTTTAAAACTACTCTGAATTCAATTGCCCAATTAAACTCAATATGGTGACAAAATCAAATATATATAAATTTCATTAATTCTTAGCATAATTAAATAGCAACTAAATATCTGAGCTTTTTTTTTAATTTTACGTTGAAGACCCTTTTCTATGTAAAAATATATAGCTGTAAGGAAAATAGTACAGAAGATGCTATTCATCTCTTAGCATGTAAATAATAAAAAGTATACACTTTTTAATATTTTACTTCTCTTTATTGCAGTTTCAGTATAAGTTGAAATTCATCAAGAACTTTGCCACAAACAGGCAACATAGTCACTATACAAACAGTTCCACGCTCGTATTCAGGTAGTCCCCCACCTCACATTTCCCAGATCCTACGACATTTACACACGGCACACAACATGCTCGAGTAGACTCCAGTTCCAGCATGTGAATCGTCACTTGAAAAGGCGAAGCGCTCGATACGTGTCGACTTGCCAGCTTAAATTTAATATTTACTTTACTTTATACAGCACATAAATTTGCAGATACGAAGTAAGTTATTTTATATTAAATAGTTTACACTTTGAGAAAGTTTTATATTTGCTCCAATACTGGAAAGATATTTGCGTTATGCATAAGGAATATTCATTGACATCATGACTTCTTCTATGCTAGAATAACTCTCTTAACACTTTAGATCAATAGAATTTTATAGTTATAAAATTCTATTGATCTAAAGTAATAAGAGACGAGACGAGATAAAATTCTATTGATTTAAAGTAATAAGAGACGAGACGACTAAGAATAATTTTATAGTTATAAAATTCTATTGATCGAAGCCAATCTATCGGTCCAAGCTATTATTATTATTTTGTAGTTATAGATAATTGGGTGATGTAATTTTATTATAGTTTATTTACAAAACAAGTGTTTTTACTACTCAATCAGAATACTAATAAAGTTAGTCACTGGTAAATTTAAATCAGTTTTTTTTGGCTCTGCTCAATTAAAGTATTCGGTATGGAAATCTAGAATTCGTAACCTCTATTTTGTATTCGATCAACAAATACAAAATAGAGGTCACTTAAAGAGGAGAAAATTTCGGGTTGTATGTATTTTTATATGTATGTTGTCAAAAAATAGATGTTGTCCTATTCTCAGATCTACCCTACATGCACACATAATCTTATGAAAATCGGTCAAGCTGTTTCGGAGAAGTGCGATAACAAACACTGTCACACGAGAATTTTATAAATCAGATGTAAGTATTTGTATTTATATTATCAACGCCTGCTTATTTAACTCCATAGTTAAATATGAGAAATAAAGATTTCTATATTAATTATTATCTTGAAAACCGCAGGCGTATTGAAAATAAAGTTAATCACTGGTAAATTTAAATCTGTTTTATTTTTTATTTTGCTCAGCCCAATGAAAGTGTTCGGTCTGGAAATCTAGTATTCGTAAAGCGTAGACTATTAGGGTCTCTTTCTTTTTACTAGTTCCCACACGTATGTGGACCTTTAGGGAATAATTTTCAAATAACTTTTCCAAGCCTGTATATTTCTGATCGATGTTCATAATATGTTAATATATTTATTTCTTAGATTATCGCGAACCATATTTATCAAAAATAATATAATATGTTGTACGTTCTCACGTATAGTTTTTTGTTTGTCCAGATAACAAAGTCATTTTTTCCTCAACTTCGCTGTTTTCGTAATTATATTAAACTGGTAATAAATATACCTACTTGTTTATATCCATTCAAAATAAAATAATTTAGGTAAGGGAATAAATAAAATTTTATTTAGGTACATGAAATCGAATTATGCTAATATTATAGATTAATAACTGACAATATATTGGTGTACAAACATTCAGCAAATGATGGAAATACTTTAATTTTAAATGATTGATCTTTCGACAATTTATTATTTAACGCTTACGAAAAAATTGAAAAATTTTGATAAAATCATAACAAATAACTTGAATGTATGATAAATAATGAATTAAATTATTCATCCCTAAAAATAGTAGTACTATCAATACACTACTTTCAATAATTAATTTATTAATATACATCTACGAATTCTTTTATTAACTTTGCACCAATATAATTACAATAAGTGTCATTAATAGAGTAAACAATATTATTTCAGAAAATTTAAAAAAAATGGCTGATCTTAACCAATGTCCATTATAGTTGAACTTTAATAAACTGTGAACGAATTTTTGTTGTTCACGACAAGATTTAGTCATTTTAAGTCCGGGCGTCGAAATTATGATATTTTTGTTACATAGGTATATACCTCATGTAGTCAAATTAATTGTAAATTCTTCTTCATCTTAATTTTTTTTCTAATCACCGCTAACTTTTCTCGCTATTTTTTTCTTGATTCCTCATTTCTGAAAATATTAAAAAGCGTACAAATTTGTGTACATATTTTATGCGTGCAATATTAATTAAATATCAAATTAGTTCAAGACAAAGAAGTTATATAAATCCAAGCCTTATCTAATTGCACCAGAGGGAAAGTTATACTCCAACCCACATACACAAACTTCAAGTCAAGTCCCTAGCGGGAAAAGCAGAGAGATCGAAGCGAATGAGAGCGTTATAAGCCTTTTCTTTTTCTTTGACTCTCGGAACTGTTTTTATACACGCTAGTCAATTTTTAAGATTCCCAACATCTTCTTTTTCAAGGACTCGTTCTATCTGCTTATGGAAAATGTGTCGTGGCCGTCTTCAACTACCACATCTATTCACTTTAGCATGGTATATCCGCTTAGTCAATCTTACATCATCTATTCTTTCTCCATGTCCGAACCATCGGAGCATACCCTTTCTTACTTTTACACCGACACTCTCTTTTAATGCAACGTCCTTCCTTACAACTTTGTTTTTGACGATATCAGCGAGAGTCGCTGCGCCATTTTTTTGTATTAAAAATTAAAAACTTTTGTGATAAATCTGACGTAATTACACAATGTAAATAATTTTAATAGTAAAGAGGTCTTCTTACCAACATCCTCCTCTTTAGGTTCATTCCATGGTTGTCTTTCTGATGTGGCAAATAATACAAAGAATAGATTGGTAAAGAAATATACTCCAGAGGCCACGAAGAACACTTTTCTCCACTCGTGGGGCTCCGTCTAATATTGAAAATATCATTGTCCATATAATTTATAATTAAAAGTTTGCGAAAATTTTGAAGGTACAGAACAAAAGAAATACTTTTACTACCTATTTACTAAAGAGTGGATCAAAAATATTTTGAAATCGAGTCCCATATGTAATAGCAAAACGTTATTTTCTTTCGTTTCTTTGCAATATATAAATTTACGAAAACATTATCAACGACACTGTTTGAATTGTCTAATATTTTTAACACTTTTTGTTAAATTGTTTACACTAATTATTATTTTTTTACAAACCTCGTCTTTAATTATAAATCCACACACAAGCGGAGCGATGAGTGAACTGATATTTGCCAAGAAATTGGTAATGCCCATCAGATTGGCGCTGAAATTTGGAGCCAAGTCGATGTGCACCAACTGTAAAAAGAACAAAGAAAATTTCTCAACAACTTTTCTTTCTAAACCCAAAGTTATAAGCGATGGTAATTAGTATTCACCGGAAAAAATGTTAGTCCTTGTTGTTAAAACGACTCTTGATTCAAAACTGATGTTTCAATATATATAATAATTTAATTTTTTTCCTTACATTTAATACATAAGGATAACTAATTAATTAGTATTCCTCAACATAACCGTTGATAAGTTGCAATTACCTCAAGAGAATGAGTCCTTGATGAGAGCGGCTGAGGTCGTGCGTGAGATAAGTTATACAATGAATGAAAAACTGTTTTACTTGTTGTGTATAAAATTCGCGTATATATAGAGTAGCTCTAAGAAGATCGAGATATAAGAAGATCCTCGTTTCTGACTCAGAAGTCGTGAGTTCCAATCCGGACATCACACGGATTTTTTTGGAGGTTATGTATGATAAATATCGCTGACTGACAACTTTGTGCCCATATGGAATGGCTATAGCTTGGCCACCTATTCCATTTAGGATGTAACAAGTCGGCAAATCGAGGCTTTAATAGCCGCTGCCTACACCTTCACGTTTTTTTAATATTTTAAGGATATCTAATGAGTTTGGGACTTTGATATATCATAATATATCTAATACTAGCTGAATTTTCACATCCCAAATGAGATAGCTGGCGAAACCTATTGCTACATACTGGGAACAAGCACAATGTTGTTAGTCATCGATATTCACATACATAAATTAATTTCAAAAAGTCATTGTTTTGGATCCCTGATTTGATTACCCCACGACTTTTTAAATCTTGCGGGGTACTCCATACCATCGAGATGAATATTTAATTGATTGACATATGTGTAGGAGTAAATGTAAATGGCGATTGATAAATGAAGAAAAAGTATGTATAGAACGAACGGAACGAGAGAGATATATATAGAGACAGAGAGATAGAGAGAGAGGGAGAGAGAACCAAAAGATCAGCAGACGGCCAAACGACTTTTAACTATGAAGACGTGTAGATGATATCGTTTAATACAATTTTATCAAGAAAAGATTTATATTATTTTGAGGCAAATAAATAAAGTTAAGTCTTAATTGGAAACGCTGTTTTCTTTGAGAAGATACCTAAATATATAGATCAATAAGTATTAAAATTGCTGGAGACATATTTCATAGCAATAGTACTCTTGAAACTCACGAAAATATAAGGCTCACACTTTAAGCACTAAGGCTCATGGACCTTACAGATGAAAACAGCACTACAGTTAGTACATGTTTTAAGAGCTTTTACTAATTGAATGCCATTTAATTAGTTCAAAGCTTTGCTTCTGGTGAAACTGCACGACTTATTGCGCATTAATAGTAGTCACATTATAAGTCTATATATAAGTATAGTCTAGTATATAAGTATAAGTGCTTGTAGTGCTTATAGTACCTTAGCATGGATCCTCTTATCAGACATACCGTTTTTTTTTTAATATTCGGTTCTATGAGCGACTTTTAGGGGAAGATGTGTATTGATTGATGTTATTTTATTTATAACATGCAAATACGCCTTGATATTTTAAATATATTGAAGATTTTTACTTAAATACATTTACCATATATCCAGCAAATTGTCCTGCGTTGATTCCTACAGCAATGGTGAGCATTATTACTGCATAAATCTTTTCTCCTGCAGGTATATATGACAAACCTATTAATGCAATAGCCGGTCCCCACAGACCTGAAACAAAAAAATAAACGTGTTTTGCTTAGTTAGCTTTTTAATTAAATTGATCTAAGAACAAGAAGAGAAGAAGAGACCTAAGAGAAAACGGATGGATTGTGTGAAAGACGACATGATTCAGGAGGCTGTTGGTGTGGAAGATAGAAATGATATGATTATGGGAACGAGGCAGGAAGATAATGATGAATAATAAATTAATTAATCTTAGCTGTATAGAGTTATTAAATTTAGAAAAAAAATTCTGTCATCATCATCTTTACAGAATTTTTTGGACCTCTGAACACAGCGCTTATCAACAAGAACATCATTTTAATATGTATTTGTGTATGACTGGTTTACCAAAAGAGTTGCAAAGCTTTCGGGTACTTGTGACACTAAGCCATTTTCTAGCAGTAATGAGATCAGTCATTGAACCGAAAACAAAACTAAGCAAGTACATAGCTAGGTACGGTAGAGACGACAGCACCCCGTTCTGAAACAAATAAATATTCAGGTGAACATTAGCAATGTAAATTTTTGTCAGAAAAAAGTGGCCTTATTTCGTATACTGCTAATATAAAACATTTACATCATAAAAAGATTATAATAAAACTTAGCCGGTATATGCTGATTCGCTTAATTTAGCGGTCCGTAATTTTTAATGAATTTTTAACATATTTCAGCTACCTTCGCTATATAATATATATTCTGTAATTTCTTCCTGTATTCTCACTTGTCCAAGAATGACTAAAAATCATTGTTTTATCTACTAATACGCACAGTAGTATTTACACACACTGGCATTTGGGCGTTAGCAAACTGTAAGGGTTCCGTATTGACTATTGACAATAAAAAAGGGCCTACAATAAGCTCAAGTGAAGAATTTATTTGTGTAATCTTTAACAAATTATATAGACATACTTGTGATATTTATATAATATTTTATAAATCTCGGTTATTTGGAGGTCAAGCACCCCGCTTCTAAATCAAAAAGTCTTGGAATCGAATACAGACTCACGTCAGTGACTCCTCGGAATCCTTTTCAGATTTTTTTTGGTGAAAATTTGAAATGAAAAAATTTGGTTTCTGATTGTGCTCGACGTACGGCAATAGGTCGTCATCTATTCCATTTGGCACGTAAATATCGACGTGACGTGATAAAAGCGTAAAGTTATGAAAAATGATTAAGTGCAAAAAGTTATAGTGACTTACGTTTTTGAGATTGACATTCAATACTCTAGCCATATATGTCGGCATCTCAGTCATGAGAGTAAAGAATCCCCAGTTTTGCCCGCAGTGGGCCACAATTACCGCCCAGAAAGGCAGCGAAGTCAAAATTTTCATCCATGGTGTTGGATGTTTCTGAAAATATATGATAAAGGGTTACATTATAGTGGTAGAGACACGCAATTTGCTGCGTGAATGGGCGACTGGTGAAAAACCATGACCTGTCCGAAAATCCAGGTATGGTGCATTTTGGTCGATAACAGAGGTATCTAGAGGCCCTCTGCGAATATTTTTTTAAAACATAATTCGAATAATAAATAAAACTGGCAGTAAATCTATGTTCTACTACTTTTGTGTGTGTGTTCATTCCTTATACGTTAAATCTGATATTTAATTTATCCTAGTTAATAGGCAGGTACAGTAAAATAGAATATAGAACTTTAATAATAATTAGGAAGAAAGTAAAAAAAAAATATCTTGAAATTTCAGTAAGGTATCAAAAATATTTTAATAACGATGTCTATGATCAAACGAACGGTTAAATATTTAATATCGTTTCATATTACCATATTATTAGAATGTATGGAATTTTTAATTAACGTTTTTTTTGTAATGAATTATATTTTCTTTTCGCATTTGATCAACTCATTTGTAATGAAATACACACATACATTAAGCATTATAACACATGATGTTTCGTCATATGGGCCGTAAAAAATTGGCGAAACTAGGCTTTACTACCGCTACCTTAGGGTAGAAAAGGTGTAGTTATAAATAAATTATTACAAATTTTCATAATTCAAAGTTTATCAAAGAAGTATAAAAAATTTAGAATCAAAGGTAAATAAGCTTTTAATCTATTTGTATAAAGATTAGTACCGATTAAGGAAAACTTTATGTGAATCCATAATTATTTTATAAAGTTATTTAATTTTTTATCAAGAAATTTCATTTCTAGCTCACCTTTAGTTCACCTTCTCGACCTAAGGATTTTTGAATGTATAAAACTTCACTTGGACGTATAAACTTCGATGTTTCAGGGGAATTGGAGCCAAAAATCATGTAGCCTATTGCCCATACTAGGCCGAGTGTACCATTTGTGTAGAAGATAGCTTGCCAGCCCCAAGCTGACGCGAGGAAACCAGATGCCAAGAGCTGAAGCGCAATACCCAGCTGACCACCTAAATTTTGTAATTATTAAATTTTTATAACTGTACGTAGTGATTTTGCCCCGAAATTACCACTTATGAGGCAAGTTAGGGATTATACTTGAAAGGAACCACTTCTTATACCATAAGACTTGATGTTCTGATGAATCAACACTCCCACTTCCAGATCAGAGATCTCAAATTTGAATTCAAGTCACAGCAAAGATTTTTAAAAAATTTATGATAATTGATGAATAATAAAATCATGCTTGTTGTATGGTAATAAGTCTCACTGCTTGGATTTGAAAAAATAACCCACTATGTTAATACATAATTTCCACTACCTACACCTCTAAATATTAAAGGTGTAGATAGATATCTGTCAATGTTTACAATACTACCAATGAAAAATCCTTGACATACGCATATGTTTGTAAATATCGGACGTGTATATATAGTATATATTAAATACGTATGTGTATTTATAATCTAATATATAAAATTCTCGAGTCTAGATGTGCGTAATTGAACTCCTCCGAAACGGCTCGACCGATTCTCATGAAATTTTGTGTGCATATCGGGTAGGTCTGAGAATAGGACAACATTTATTTTTCATCCCCCTAAATCACAAGGGTAGCCCACCCCTCAATATTTTTTTTTAATTTTTCGACATTTTCTGTTTCTTATTTTTTTTATAAAACGGGATACAAAAATACATACAACCCTAAAATTTCAACCCCCTACGATCAACCCTTATTTTTAAATTTTATTTTTTGGCAAGACAACGTTTGCGGGGTCAGCTAGTATACTATATAATAGATATGTAAATCGTTATGTAGTGTATGTAAATTTCTTATGTTATAGTTTATTAATTATGATTTAGACTAATCTTACCGGCGTAAACGATGGTGGATAGAAGTCCTTTCTCTTCAATAGGCATCCATTGACTGATCAGATGATGTGTGCTGGGATAAATGAATGCTTGTGTAAGTCCTTGAAATACTCGACAGGCACATACTAATTTCCAACCACCCTGAAATGGAAAACTATTAATTTTAAATGGTGTTACATTAGGTTAGGCATTGGTGGATTACGACAAACCCTTCGACTCCATCGAAACTTGGGCAGTTCTCGATGCACTACAGCGATGTCGGATTGACTGGCGTTATATCGAGGTATTGAGATGCTGGTATAACACCGCCACGATGGCTGTCTAGATCTAGGATCAAGTGACGAACTCCATCGAGCTGAATCGAGGTGTAAGATAGGGAGTTGTCATATCTCCCAAACTCTTTGGGCATGAACATGTACAAGACCAAGGTCATGTTCAATGAACATGTCGTGCCCAGACCGATAAGTGTCGAAGGGTCAGTTATCGAAGTCGTAATCAAATACGTCTAGGTATAAACGGGTATGACGGGCCTCGTGGCGCATTGGTAAAACTACCGGCTGCAGCAATGAGGTCGGGGGTTTGATTCCCACCCGAGCACAAATATTTGTGACAAACATGAATATTTGTGTGGCGTCTGTGTGTTTTTCTATATATTATAAGTATGTATTTACAAAATAAAAATATATATGTATTAATATCTGTTATCTAGTATCCATAACACAAGCATTTAGTTGCTTAGCTTGGAACTAGATAGCGCTGTGTGTATTGTGTCCAAGATATTATTATTATTATTATAAACCCAATAAGATAGACGAAACTTCGAGAAGGAAGCCGACAGGAGGATTCAGCTGGGATGGGAAGCATTCGGCAAACTGCGTCGAGTTTTCAACTTGCCTATACCGCAATGCCTGAAGACCAAATCTTTACCTACCAGTAATGAAAGATAGAGTCAGGAATGAGTATATCCGACAGAAAACCAAGTAACCGAAATAGCTCGTCTACGCTATTTCGGTTACTCTGATTTATAAGCTCGCTAAAGTGGCAATGGACTGGTCACATCTGTCGAAGGACCGATGGTAGATGGAGCAAGAAGGTCATAGAGCGGAGACCGCGACTTGGTAAGCGTAGTGTAGGATGCCCACCAGCTCGATGGTCAGACGACCTCAGAAAGGCTGCTGGAAAAGACTGGATGCAGATCTGATATCCATTGATTTTGAGATCCATTTGATACTGAATCGGATGTTGTGGCGCAAATTGGGTGAGGCCTATGTCCAGCAGTGGACTACAACAGGCTAATGATGAAATAATTAATGATGATGGTGTTAGGTAAATTTTGTGATTGGTTTAATTCAACTAAGATATAATTTTCAACATTGTGAAAGATATAAAGACGTCAGAGTCAGTGAGGTTAAAGCCACACAGTTTGCTGCATGAATAGGTCAGATCGACCGGTGAAATACTAGGACCTCTCAGAATATCTCAGTTTTTTTTTGGTAAGAAACATGTTCGGAAGCCTACCTAGCCTACCTCCCTTTCCTTTCCTTCCCGTTCTTCCAGCATAAAGGCCGGCAACGCAATTAGAGGCGAATATAAACAAATATTTTTATCAATTGATTGTACTTATTTTATATTTTATGTTACTTGTTTTGTTGTTTTTGATTGTATTTGACATGTTTTAAAAATGCCTTCAGATACTCTTAACGATTATCCAAAGGCATTTTGCAAACAAGTCAAATACAATTTATACAAGACGAACTATTATAACAACAATCACTAGATCAGACAAACTATAAGGCACTACAAGAATTATGACCATTAAAACGACCAAATGCATTGGTTTAAGTCATTGCAGTTCTTAACAAAGAGCAAGTCAACAGTTGAATACAAATACTTACGTGAATTGCTCCAAAGGGAATGACCAACGACAACAACGAGTTGACTACTACTGCAGTAATAAACAGCACTTTTCCACCGAATCGCCTCGCCAACTCTCCCGCGGGAACCTGTAGTATTATATATCCCCAGAAGAAGGCTGACAGGATGATGGATTGAACACTGTGTGACCAATCAAAATGCTGGAGATAAAAAAATGAGTTGATGAGATAAATACGACAATATTTGTTTTTTTAATTTTTATAACCTCTGGTATTATGGCTTTAATATCAATAATAAGTTTGTTCGTTTTTTTTTTCATAATTCATGCTACACTTCCTTAAGTACCAGCAAAATGTTTCCCCAAGGCGAATCAAATCGATCAATTTAAATAAGAAGGTTGTTAAGGAAAAAAAGGCTCTTTAACTGTGTATCGAAAATATAAAATTTCCTTTGATTGACCATAAAAGTGGAAGTCTTTAATTTTTTTTTCGCCTCATCTTTTGATTCCATTTTTGTTAGTCAATTTCGTGTACGTTCTATTTGGTAATTTAATTTTGTTTTAATTTTTTTTACTTATATTCTATAGATACATTTTATCAAAGATTATTAACGCTAGATTTATATAATACAGTATACGGCAAACAATCTGAAATATCATCAATATTAGTTTAGGTTGAAGTGATTACATAATAATACTTAATCTTCAGACAATAAGTAAGTAAGGTACTTGCTCTAAGAGGAAATTAAGCAAAATCCAATTATGTAGATAACAGGATTGTGGACAGAATCTTTAAGAAAAGCTAATTAGGTAATTATTGTACGGGACTTTTGTGGAGATAAACTGTAATAGCACAGACGGGATATAGAAAAATAAGAGGATTGGGTTTTTTTACTTATATATTTTATACATACATACAATCACGCCTTTTTTCGATGACAGAATTCATTCGAGACAAATTCTTTGCATTTGCCACGACACGACGTTTTTTGCTTCCTTGACTCTCATCATCGGTTTCGTACTCGTATTAACATATAATACTTTAATATTTTAAATTTGTACTAATATCTGGTGTAAATTAAAATTTTATGTGGTTAATTCAGTGCCCAAAAATGAGAAATTATGTTTTGTTAAATTTATTTAGCTTTTTTTTTTTAGATTTCTGATCAAGTCATTACTCACTTTGGTAAGATGGAAATTTATTCACTTTTAAAAAATACGCGACATTTCTTTAAACGAAATAAAATATAAATATAATAATATAAAATCAATAAAATATAACAACTAAATATACTAATAAAATATTGCATAATGACATTTAAACTGAAGTACTTATTTAATTGAGGTCAACTCTTCACGTGGGAAAAATATTATATGGTACAATTTTAATAAATATACAATAGTTTATTGAGACACTGATGTCAAGGGTTTCGTACCCGCCCACTTCGATAACGTGCACTACGTGATAACTGATATTTGTAACTTAAAAACAATATATATTTTTGTAAAGTCTTGATGGTCCAGTGGTCGAGTACCCCTGAATCGAGAAGTCGCGAGTATGAATCCTGACTCACACCAATAGCTTTTTAAAATTCTTTTCATTCTTTTCTGTTTGTTAAATATCGATGACTGAATAACTTTCTGCCCGGTATGGTAATAAGTACTCTTTTTCTACATCTACCTTTTATTCTGCTAAATGCTCATCCTAGATATACAACCTCATCCAATTCTAAGTTATCAATGTTTAAACAATATAACATTTAAACAGTATATTCCTTGAATTTGTTTTGATTAAAACATATATTAATTAATTTAATTTAATTTTTAAAGCATTACCCGTCTTCCTTGCATATATCTCCTCATAAAGGTACCTTAGGTTGCCTGGAAGAGATTGCTGTAAGCGATAAGGCCGCCGTTTGTGCTCCTAGCTATAAGACTTTTCTGTACATATTATTTTTTTTATAAGATCGGATGTTTATGGTGTGCAAATAAAGAGTATTATTATTATATATTATGTTAATTGCGAAACTATTAAAGGAAATATATCAAAATATAATTGATTACGTCAAGTACATTATTATAATTCTTTTAAATACGTATTTATAATAACGTGTCAGTTGAAGATATTGAGTCAGTATTTATCATCTGTCCCTTTTCAATTTGATGTCAACCCCTGTCTACATTAAGTAGTAAGATTGATTATATTAGTTATTTACTACATTCAAAGTATTTTGATTGCCCTCTGATCTTAATTGGAATTATAAAGATCATCGATAAAAATGATATAGACATTCCCCTATATCATTATTATGAATCTACATTATTTTAAAAGCAAAGATTTGACAATAACGATAACAGAATGTTTTTACCCTTAATTATTTGACGTATCAGTTAAATAATTTATGTAATTTTTCGTAACATCACTTTTTTTTATACTAGAAGGTATAGGCAACGGCAATCACGCCTCGAGTCTCTAAATTTATTAGAACTCAATTTTAGTGAAACTAGTTGAAATATATAAAATCGATCATTGTATGTAATTGTCATGTAATTCATGTATATTTATCACACAAAACTTGAAAGAAAACTCATTAGCGTAAGCCAAGATTCGAACTCGAGCATTCCTATTTAGAAGCGAGATGCTTAATCTCCGGGTCATCGAGACTCAATTAATTAAATATAATCAGCTGCTGATAGAAAAGTGCAATTGCGCGTTAATTTTGATGATGTATTCTGTGCATATTCCTTCAAGTTATCTATTGTATTGTAATATAGTGACTTATGACATAGATTTATCAGTTTGAAATTAAAGTTATCTCTCGTAATTTTATGAAGTGGAAAATTTCACAGCGCGTTGACATAATTCATTATATTTATACAAACAAAATAGAAACGTATGTTTGTAGTTATGAAACAGCTGCACAAACATACAATCAACAAATGCAATTAGAAAAAATGATTCATTTAAAACCTAGCAATGCAAATCGCAAGTTATCCATGATATTATTAAGAATTTTTATCAATTTGGTTTTGAATTAAAATAAACATAATAAAGCAATGTTACTATTTATTATAACTGCAGTTTATTTTGTAATTATTAATATAGAACAAATTATTCAAAGATACCTATACAAAAAAAAATCGATAATACCATGACCATTTTATGTGAATTAAAACATTACTGTAAATTTAAAAATTTGGAACAACTAGCGTTTATATTTTGAGCAATGTAGTAAAATTTTAAAAACAAAATAAGGCCCCACAAAATGACAAAATAAGGCCACATAAGGGACGGGGTTGAATTGGATTTTGAATATCATTTAATAGTATCACCATATACTTACTATATTATTGTTATGCTCGTCTGTCATGTCTACGATGGCCATGCTTATGTTTACTCTCATAGTGAACGCAAGCAACATCCCCAAGAATAGAAGTATCGTCTGCGCATGACGTACACCAAAGCCTCCTGTTAAAAGAAAAAAAAATTACGAAACAGGTCTAATTAGATAATAGTGTTTCAATGACCAAAAATATCTTTCAAAATCTTCTAAAGGTCTTTAAAATAGTATGTTTATTAATATTAATAAGCTTTGATTTATTAATTAACATTTCAAAATAATTTTAAATTTCATTCTAACACAATTAATATTTAATTAGAATAAATGTTATTATTTTATAGATAAAATCCCCCAGTACCTTCCTATAACAAATTTAATGTTATTGTGCAATGAGTATAATATTCTAATTACATTTTAGATATGATATTTTATTCCGAAATACTCACGGGGTTTAACATTATTTATTTTTTCTGTTACAATTCCCATCTTAATTAAATATGTTATTTATCTTTATAATATTGTCACTATTGAAGAGTGGTCCAGCACTACATGTGGATTCAGTGCCGGCGCTCTGCTAAGACAAGATGTCTAATTATCTTCGTTCATATTTCCCGCGGATTCAAAACTATGGAGACTTAACTATATTTGTTTTTCCGTATATTAATTAAAGGATCATCTAGTTGACTTTCTTAGTCTTTCTCGTTTTAATCGTGCAAGGTTTCATCACCCTTTGATAGTCAAAGTCTTCTTATTATTTCATATTTTTTTTCAAATCGGGTTATAATTTTTAAATTATTATTATAGAAATTCGAAAGTGCTTAAGTATTGTGCTAAGATTATAATAAATGAATTTAATTGAATCAATTAGCGAACATGATTTTAAAATTGACGAATAGAATTTTTACAATACCGTTGATGGAAAGTTCCCTGCAGTGTCAAGAACTTTGTACAATAATATTTTTATAGTACAAACTAGCTGACCCAGCAAACGTTGAGTTGCCAAAAAATTAAATTTAAAAAACAGGGGTTGATTGTAGGAGGTTGAAACTTTAGGGTTGTATGTATTTTTGTATAGCGTTTTATAAAAAAAAAACAGAAATATATCGAAAAATAAAAAAAAATATTGAGGAATTTAGGGGGACGAAAAATAAATGTTGTCCTATTCTCAGACTTACCACACACACACATATGCACACAAAATTTCACGAGAATCGATCAAGCCGTTTCGGAGGAGTAGGTATGGGAACGAACATTGTAACACGAGAATTCTATATATTAGATAATAAGTATTTAGAAAAAATCTATTCATAATTTAATTATTGGATGGCATCCCTATGGATTTTTATGTTATAAACAATTTGTCAAGTTCAAAGTGTATAGATAATTGTAGAATGGGTTATCTTTAAAGGACAAATGTTATCTCCGGTATATATATTTGACAACATAAGTTTTTGCTATAGAAAAATAGCCGCTGTATCTTCACATTAAACTGCGCTACAATAAATAATGTTTATCTGAATTTTTTATTCATTTTAAGATCTATTTGAACTTTAAACTTTAATTTTAAAAATATCAGATAAGCTAAAATTAAAATTTTAATAATAAATTGTTCTATTCTTGTTCCAATAGTAATTTTGATACAAGGTCTTATTATATACAGCCTCGAACAACATAAATAGGGGTCTACAACTGGTTTACTGGGGTGACGCAAAAAATAATACTTCTTAAAATATCGTAAGTAGCATTAACTTATTTAGTAGTAAGTAAGTAATTTAATTTCTTTGACTTTATTATTTTATTTTAATTTATTTTCTTGTTTTAATCAGACAACCTTATGATAACACATTTAAATTTCGATCAGAAGTATTAATTATTTCATCAGTATTGTATGCGACGTAACATTAAAAGGATTTATGTGAAATTGATAACCAGTTTTGTTAGGCATTGATTTATTTACTCTTAAAACTTTCAAATGAAGACTATCTGTCTGTTATTTTTCAGTCTTTTCTTTGATTTTCTCACCATTATGCGCGTTATATTTAATATTTAATTTAAATATAGTTACCATTTAAATCTCCATCGCTGTTATTTTTTCAGACAAAATGTTTTGCCAAGTGTGATTATATTTGCTATTTGAAAACAATAGTTTGCTTGGATTCCTCTCCTTTTTTAAAAGGAAAGTTATCCAAATGCCGTCTATTTTCTTCTCGACTGAACAAAGGGTTAGTTGCGCTATTTTTTTTTGCAATGTTCATGACGTCTTCTGATAAAAATATGACTTAAGATAGAGATGGACAAAAATATATTATACATTTTACTGTGAAGGTAGACAAATAATAGCCATGGTACGAATTTTAACCAAATCCAGCTAAACTAAGCTTGAAGGGTAAGAAGTTCTCTTGACAGAACGTTATTATTGCGGCTTGCGATACTCAAGCATTAATTTATTCTATACACTGAAATTTTAAATTCAGTTACTCTAATCACCTTGATAATTCTTCTCACTAATGCTACAAAGTCGAGGTATTTGGTTCCGATTAGACGTTTGTTTAGACACAATTAAAAAATAAAAGTATTAAAAAATACTCTTTTTGACTTTTCGGCAACAACTTTCTTTCTATTGTTTTTTAAGTGAATATATAATATTTTTTAAGCCAGCTATGGACACATGAAAGAGAAGATGGATTTGCCTTTGGATATCACTCTCACCAAATGAAATGTAGCTTATAACACTTTTTAATATTCTTGTTGTGGTAATCAGTTGAAAATCCAACGTTCCCATTTTTTTGCTGAATAACTTTTTATGTCGTTACGTTACTCAACATACCTACATCATTAAAAAACTTTGCAGAAATTGTTCATTGCGCATAGTTACACTCTTTCATGATGATACTCTACGCGATGATCAAAGAAATTTAATAGTTGTGTAATTCAGGTTGAGTGCCCGATATAACTTCATATCAACATATGAAATTCCTCACTTGTGGGCTTGATATAGGCAGTGGGCATTTTATATTATGGATAGAGTAGCTACGCACAAGGGAAATATTTTTGTCTGGTTTTGAAATAATGTTTCATACTAACCGGGTCGTTTGAGAAACGTTTATTTTTAATAGAAACGGAATTTATGTATTATTAAAAGGGCAGGGACATTTAGTTTGTAGCTTGTGTTCGTAGCATAATCTTAAAGATTATCGACAAAAGGTGCACATGCCGTATTTCTTTAAAAAAAAACCCGTACCACTTCAGATCAATCCCTTTATCATCTTAAAGAGGCATCGGCAATGAAATTGTAACACTATCTGTTTTTCAGGTTTCCAGGTGTACGCCGAATATTTGTTCCTAAAATAGATATATTATTTTATTAAAGAAATATCCGATTTTCTGAGAACAAACAAACAAAGTTTTGTCTTGTGTAACGACCCAGATAATGCTGAACGACTGTTATTAACAACTTTGGTATGACGCGTGTTGCGTACCATTAGATGTTTGTGTCACTCTAAGTGGCAATAGTAACAAATGCTCACATAAAAAGTTTAAAAAGCCTCTTTGGAAAAGATTCAAGCAATTCAAGCATTTCAAAATTTTTACAATTCAATTTGATTTCAAAATTAAAACTCATATTATTACAATTTTAAAGTCAGAATTATTTTAATAGGGTAATTTATTTGTAATGTTTACGCGAATATTAATTATGAACTTTAAAAAAAAGTGTATTTTGAAATTTATCGCAATTAACTCTGCTTATTGAACAGATCAGGGATTGGGATAGAGACAGGAATAGGCAATATGACACAGGGTTTGGACGGGGAGAGATTTGGCCACCGTATACCTGTTTGAACAAACGTGATATGAGCCACTTTACGTAAATATTCTAAAAGATCGTGGTTTTTAACATTCGAACCGAACCATTCACGCAGCAAACCAAGTTTATCCACCAGTTCTAGCTAATACTGATGTTTTTAATAGTTCTCTCGATTTATCACATTAACTATTGCCATCCTTAATTCTATTATAAGTTTCTAAATTGAAAATATTATTTATCGTTCGCAAATAATATAATGCAAACCCTAGTCGATCTTTAGTAGGTATTGAACATTTTGTATTCAGCTCGGTTTTCCTTTCAAAAAGCTTTCAACTTTCAATAAAATGTCCTGGCACATTGCCAACTAGTTAACCAAAGTTTCTGCGTCCCGTATTAACTTTTATTTCCTTATTTATTTATAGTAAGGAACTCTGTTAATTTTAAATATTGCAAACGTTACCTATTCAGAGCAAGTCAGTCTACAGGCTACATATGTAGATGATATGAAAAAGGTAGAAAAATCATTAAAAATCAAAACTCCTATGTTGATAAGCATTACTTTTGCCAGTTGCCATCCTACAAAGCTAAGGACGTATCTAAGCTTTTATTAATCTATTTACACGAACTCGAAAGGAACATGTACTAATACGAAATAAAATTTTACTTAGATTTAATATATAGAATAATATAAATATAAAATACAGCAAATAAAAAGCGATATTTTTACATAATTTAATTAAACACCTTCAAAAGGTATAAAAAATATTAGCTTATTTATTAGCTGAGGCGAAACAAACTTCGCTGGGTCAATTAGTTTTTATACATAATAAGAAGACACACATTTCACGACCAAATAGAACCTGTTCTGGAGGAAGGTGCTGTCAGGTGCCTCAAAAATCAACGTGCGTGTATGAAAAGAGTTATGAAAGTCAACGAAGCGAGTGAGGTGTGTAAGAATCGTGCCTTATGGCGCTCCGTTCTATCTGCCTACCCCGCAAGGGATTTGGCGTGAAGTTATTTATGTATGTGTGTATGTACGTAATAAGAAAACAAAATGCACATATCTGCATACAGATTACATAAAGATTATTTTTTCAATTTCATCATTTATGCACCATCATTTTAAATAAAAAAATATTTATAATAGTTGAAAAAATCGAAGTTGAAAAATCGATCGTATATTTAAATTTTTTCACACTGATTTCACTGTTAGTACCTATTATTGCTCGCTGGGCATGCGGAATGACAATAGCAATTTTATAGATCTAATCTTTTCTAATCGTCTTAACTTCTAAAAGTTGATTAATATTTCATATTTTCTATACGTAAATTGATTGATTTGCGTTTTTAATAAAACGTAGGTTATGATAAGGCGGGTGACGTATGATTGGCCGTGTTTGACGAATAGCTTTGTTTATCATATCGACATAGCTATCTATTGAACACTTGCATGCCGTTAATATTATAATTAAATCACTCAATTAGATGGAACAGATAGTTTAGTTTTATTATTATAAAATAATAAAACTAAACTAATGAATCCATCATGAATTCCATCTAATGAATGTAATAATGTAATGAGGTAATGTATGTATATATAAATATACATACATTACTTCATTTCAATTATTTTTTTTATGGGATAGGAGGGCAAACGAGCAGGCGTGTCACCTGATGTTAAGTGACCAACGCCGCCCATGGACACCTGCAACACATATAGTGTTACAGTTGCGTTGCCAACCTTTAAAGGAGTAGGATAGGAAGGGGTGGGGAGGGGGGATGGGCCTCCGGGTACCTCTCTCACCGAACGAAACGCGGCATGAGCCACTTTACGTCGATCTTCTGAGAGGTGGTGGTATTTCACCGGTCGAGCCGGCCCATTCATGCAGCAAACTGCTTGGCTCCACCACTCTTAACAGAGACAGAGTAGAGTACAGAGTAGACAGAGACAGAGCTGAACCGACATGAACTTTTACTAATTTATTATATCTTTTCATGCTATTTTGGTAAAGTAAAAGCAAGTAAAATCTTTAAAATTTACCTCCTGAAAATTTCCAATCGCAAAACTCGGTTCTAATTTGGTCGTGCAAAATATTCTCGAATATTTTTCATGCCGGAGGTAAATTTAGAGGGAATTCCTTTTTATCCCTTACCTAAGGCAAACACGGCACTACGGCCAATATTTCAGAAGTTCTATTTCAGCCGTTTTATTAGCGATTTACTACGGCAGTGTAATGGCTGTAAACAAAAAGTTTCCCGTCCGGATTATTTTTGGGTCCCTCAAATAAGTGGATATGTTTAGTTGAAAAAAAAGTTAGTTATTTATCTTGAAATATTTATGCGATTTGATTTTCTTAATATACACCAACACAAATAACATTTTACCACTTTTGTGACCTTATTATTTAATACTGTTATAAATCTAAAACTTTTTTCGGTTTTAGGGGGCAAACGAGCGGGTGTGTCACTCGATGGTAAGCAATAAACGTCGCCCATGGACACCTGAACACAGAAAGTGTTGCAGTTGCGTTGGCGGCCCTTACAATGGGATATAAAAGGGGACCCAGGTGGGCTGGTAAGGGGAAAGGGTTTGGGCTTTCGGATACCTCTCTTACCGAGTGAAACGCGGCATGAGCCACTTTACGTCTATATTTTGAGAGGGCATGATATTTCACCGGTCGAGTCGGCTCCTCTAAGCAGAAATTTTCTTACGTATCAAAACTTGATTATTTATTCACAAGTTAGCAATACGGATACATTACATATATAACATAACTGCACCCCTTTTGTTACCCGAAGGTGTAGTCAGTGGCTGCTAAGCCTCGTTTCGCCGTTATGTTTACGTCCCAAATGGGTAATAGGTGGCCAACCTATTGCCATACCGGGCACAAAGTTCATCGATATTTATTACACATAACTTCCGAAAACAATTTCGAAAAGTCATTGGTGTGAGCCAGTGTCAGGAATCGAACCTGGGACCTGTGGATCAGAAGCCGTGTGCTCGACCACTCCGCCACCGAGACGTGTACATTACTTACGCATACATTACTTTCAGAATTTACTGAATACAGACTTTACTAGATAATTATAGACAGTAGATATGTGTTATAGTGAACAAAATAATTTTAAAAATCTAGAGGTGATGAGCGGACACAGGCTGCAACAAGAAACGGACGGTGCAAAACGAGAGATAACACGACGACTCCCCGAGGCGTACTCATTGTTTTAATGAACGCAGATTAAATAACGCCGCAGTACAATTTTTTAGCTCTTCCCTTTTGTATTGGTTTAACTTTCTACAATGTCCAATATAAACAATAGCTTTGAAATGTATTTATTGAACAAATAAGAAAAATGTACCTGTAGTTATTGTATTATCTCAGAGTAATATGAAAATGATGAAAATATAACATGAAAATTTGTCGTCGTAACGGTCGTTTGGAAGTCGAGCACTCGTTTCTGAAACAAAACTCGTGGCATCGAATCCTGGGTCCAACCCATCACCGTTTAAAATTCTGTTCAGAAGTTATGTATGATAAAAATGATCGTATGACTTAGAACACTGTGCCCGGTTAATAAGTAAAGACATATATTAGTATATGTCTTTACTTATTAACCGGGCACAGTGTAGGGTAGTCAGTTTTAAACGACCGTTACGACGACAAATTTTCATGTTATATTTTCATCATTTTAATCATTTTAATATCTAAATATACAAGTAATATAAATATAACATAGCATAACTTCACGCCTTTGTTACCCAAAAGTGTAGACTGCCGTTATGTTTACGTCCCAAATGGACGAATTGGTAAAACTAGCGGCTGGAGCAATGAGATCGGGGGTTCGATTCCCACCCGAGACACCACACAAACATGAATATTTGTGTGGCGTCCGGGTGTTTTTCTATGTATTATAAGTATGTATTTACAAAAGAAAAGTATATATGTATTAATATCCGTTATCTAGTATCCATAACACAAGCATTTAGTTACTTAGCTTGGAACTAGAGGGCGCTGTGTGTATTGTGTCCAAGATATTAAATTTATTATTATTATTATTATATCGGGCACAAAGTTTTCAGTCATCGATATTTATCACACTTCCGAAAACAATTTCAAAAAGTCATTGGTGTGAGCCAGTGTCAGGATTCGAACCTCTGGATCAGAAGCCGTGTGCCACTGGACCACTGAGATTCTAGGTTAGGTATAAATATAGGTTTAGAACTAAAGGTTATACCTATATATTCACCATAATTTAAAACAAAAAACACAGTAAGTCCATCCTTTATAGCCGCTGCCCACACCTTTAAGCAGAAAAAAAAGTTATGTAAAAAATGTATCTATACATATAATAAAATTGTAGAAAAGTCAAAACTGTACATTGAATATTTTTTAAAAAGAATACTTGGTGTGTGATCTGCAATCGATACCGAAGCCAAAAATATACTTTTTAGAATTTTTGTCTGTTTGTCTGTTTGTCTGTTTGTCTGTTTGTCTGTATGTATGTCCGGGATAAACTCAAAAAGTACTGCATGGATTTACTTCAAATTTGGCACGAAAATTATTAAGAAGTCGGGTCAACATATAGGCTACATATTATCACGCTATCACCTACGAGGAACGAGCAGTGAACCTTTATTTCTTCAATGTATTCTGTAGCAACGTGTAATCTAACGACGCATATTTGTATGTTGTTATGGTGTTATTATGTTAATAACCATGCTTTAATCTATACATATAATAATAATATAATATAAGTTAGCTTCACATTTTAATTAACTTATGCCGTTAAACATAACAGACAATTTTAAAACAGTGCCATCTATGAGATTTACAAAACAGAAAACATTAAGTTGAATTACACGTGTAAGCACTTTTTGGTTTTAGATATAAATAAATCTTTGAGATTTTAAAAACATCAAGTCGAATTACATGTTTAAACACTTTTTGAATATAAATAATTGAAATTTCATCATGCGCTTGCGGTCAATAGATGTTTTTAAGAGTCATAGATGGAGTTGTGCATTTTCTTCTTTAAAATTGTATCGTTAATTCTTTTCAGAGATGAGCAAGACAATTAAAAAAATGTATTTGTATATGCTAAAAACTGTTAATATTTTTGTTCGGTATTTATTGGTGTAATGATTGCTTCGTAATTTTATAATTTTACACCATTAAAAAAAAATGTTTCCTATTCGCTAACTAGATGGCGTTGGCGTCGAATTAGATCGCGCTATAATTTCGTTCACCAAAAGTGATGTTATGAGTACGGATGTCGCCGCGACAACTCATAGAAACTGGGGTTACCTGCGTTGCTATAAGTTATCGTGTGCTTAGTCGAATTTAACGTGAAAACTGAAAATACTTTCCTGAAATATAATTAAAAAAAAAATATTTACTTAAATAAACTTCATTCGGAATCGGACTACTGCTTACTGCTTAGCTATCATTATCTGTGTGTAAATTCTCAGCGTGTAAATTATTTTCTGTTATTTTTCAAACTTAAAATAATCAAAATGCCTAGAAAACGGTCTAATCTATCCCAATCCTCAAACGATAGTCGAAGGAAAAGGTTAGCTCGATCTCTTGAAACCACCATTGAGCGTGAGGCAAGGATAGCTACTCTTCGAGAACACAATGCGGAAATTCGAGATGGAGAAAGTAGTACGTCGCGCCAGTCCCGATTAGATACTATGCGCACTCAAAATGCATCGTTGCGGTCTCTGGAAAGTATAGAAGCATACGAAATGCGGCTATTAAATGATCGGAAGCGCCATGCTGAGTCTCGCGCGTCAGAGACATACACGCAACAAGAGACAAGACTGAGTTTGCAGCGCAGCCGCACTTATGCCGCTCGATCGTGCGAGAGTGCTGAAATTCGAGAAGCTCGATTGGAAAGCGACCGGGAGCGTCACGCTGAGTCTCGCGCGTCAGAGACGTACACGCAGCTAGAGACGAGGTTGAGTTCCCAGCGCTCTCGCACAGATGCAGCTCGATTTTGTGAGAGTGTCGAAGCGCGAGAAGCTCGACTGGAAAGCGACCGGGAGCGCCACGCTGAGTCTCGCGCGTCAGAGACGTACACGCAGCTAGAGACGAGGTTGAGTTCCCAGCGCTCTCGCACAGATGCAGCTCGATTTTGTGAGAGTGTCGAAGCGCGAAAAGCTCGACTGGAAAGCGACCGGGAGCGCCACGCTGAGTCTCGCGCGTCAGAGACGTACACGCAGCAAGAGACGAGGTTGAGTTCCCAGCGCTCTCGCACAGATGCAGCTCGATTTTGTGAGAGTGTCGAAGCGCGAGAAGCTCGACTGGAAAGCGACCGGGAGCGCCACGCTGAGTCTCGCGCGTCAGAGACGTACACGCAGCAAGAGACGAGGTTGAGTTCCCAGCGCTCTCGCTCAGATGCCGCTCGATTTTATGAGAGTGTCGAAGCGCGAGAAGCGCGACTGGAAAGCGACCGGGAGCGCCACGCCGAGTCTCGCGCGTCAGAGACATACACGCAGCGAGAGACGAGGTTGAATTCGCAGCGGAGTCGCACTTCTCTTTCTCGGTCGATCGAAGATCATGAAGAGCGGATGACCCGGTTAAGAAGAGATCGTTCTCAGCATGCCCTTTCACGGTCGTTAGAGAACGATGAGCAGCGTGAAGAACGTCGTGCAGCTGCTCGGCAGCGGTACCACGACGTGTGTGGCGATACGTCTGCTCATCTATCGCTAGAACGGGATAGAATTCAAGAGTTTCGAGGATCTTGGTCGGGTGAACAGCGTGCGGCACAACTAGAACTAGATCGTCTGCGGCGTAGCATGAATCAACTTTCAACATCTGACGATGAATCCATGGTTTACGATATCGAAGAGCAATCGTGGCTAAATAAAGAGGGAAGTGGATTTATGTACAATGTTGCGATTAACTACGCCGCACACGGAGATATTGGTGTCTTAGAAGAAGTGTGTGCCCACTGTCAAGCCCGCAAATGGAAAGGAGAGCCCAATGGGATGTGTTGTGCATCTGGTAAGGTACGCTTGGAGTCTATGCAAGACCCACCAGATCTGTTAAGAATCTTACTAAATGGCGAACATCCGAAGTCCAGCCATTTTTTGAAAAACATCCGAGCTTATAACAGCGCCTTCCAGATGACTTCGTTTGGTGCAAATCAAATCGTTGAAGCAGGTTTCATGCCGACATTCAAGGTCCAGGGGCAAGTTTACCATCAAATCGGTTCGCTGCTACCTACAGACATTCCAAAATTTTTGCAAATTTATTTTGTAAGTGATTTTGAAGAACAAGCAAACCTACGAAGTAGACACATCCCCAATTTGGACCCTGTTCTGGTCAGAGGATTGCAAAGTATGTTGCATAACGTTAATCCGCACATTGGCAACTTCAAAGCCGCTCTGGCGTCGGTGCCTGAGAACGAGCGCAACCGCTTTAAGTTTGTCATCAGTGCAGATAGAAAGCCGATTGCAGCCCATCCGGGACGATATAATGCGCCAACGACGAATGAGGTCGCCGTTCTCTTAGTCGATCAGGAGTGTGATAAAAGAGATATCGTCTTACGCACGCACGATGACCGGCTTCAAAGGATCAGCGAAACTCACCGCGCGTACGATTCTCTTCAATATCCGCTCATGTTTTGTCGCGGAGAGGATGGCTACCATTTCGCCCACTATAATGTAGACCCCCAGACAGGCTCCCCAAATTATAACAAAAAAACGTCCGCCATGCAGTTCTACAGCTTCTTGATCCAGCTGAGGGTGAACAATGGCTCTTATCTCCACCATCATCGTACACTCTTTAGTCAGTTTCTGGTGGACATGTATGCCAAAATTGAGACAGAGCGTTTGGTATTTATAAGGTCCAATCAAAGAAAGCTGAGAGCTGAGAACTACGTCCATCTCAGAGATGCCATGCAGAATGATGCCAATGCTCAAGATGTAGGAAGGATGGTCATTCTCCCCTCCACCTTCACAGGAGGTCCGCGGTACATGCACGAGAGGACCCAAGATGCATTTTGCTATGTGCGAAAGTTTGGTCGCCCGGACCTCTTTATTACTATCACTACCAACCCAAAGTGGCCTGAAATAACAGCTCAACTCCTTGCAGGACAGGTTTCGTACGACAGGCACGACTTGATCTCTCGCGTATTCCACCTGAAGTTGAAATGCCTTATGGATCTTCTAACAAAGGCAAAAGTGTTTGGTACAGTCCGATGTCATATGTACTCCGTGGAATGGCAAAAACGCGGCTTGCCACACGCGCATCTGCTTTTGTGGTTGGAAGAAAAGATCAGGCCTATCCAGATTGATCAAGTCATAAGTGCAGAGCTTCCGGACCCTGACGTTGATCCTGTTCTGCATCAAATTGTTAAAAGTCACATGGTGCATGGCCCCTGTGGCACGTTAAATCCAAGTTCCCCTTGTATGAAAGACGGACGTTGTACAAAAAGATTCCCAAAAAAATTTACCAACGAAACCATTACTGGTGAGGATGGATATCCCTCATACCGGCGCCGATCACCAGCAGAGGGCGGGCATTCCACTGAGCTGAGCGTGCGTGGCCAGGCGCGACCGGTCGATAACCGATGGATTGTTCCTTACTCACCAGTACTGTCCAGGACCTTCCAGACGCACATCAACGTCGAGTCGTGCACCAGCGTCGGGTCGATCAAATATATCTGCAAATACGTGAACAAAGGTAGCGATCAGGCGACGTTTGCTTTACAGAACACTGACAGAGACGAGGTGACCAAGTATCAGTCCGGTCGCTACATCAGCACGTCTGAAGCAGTTTGGCGGATACTGGCGTTCTCTATACATGACAGGCATCCTGCCGTCATGCATTTAGACGTCCACCTAGAAAACGGTCAGCGCATATATTTTGATCCCAACAACGTTGCTGAGCGCTTAGAAAATCCGCGCCAAACAACTCTCTTGGCATTTTTCAGGCTCTGCGAAATCGACCAGTTTGCGAGGTTCCTTACGTATGACGAGGTGCCTTCATATTACACGTACGACAAGCAAAGGGGAATATTTAACCGACGTCGAAGAGGAGGTGCTGTCGAAGGTTTTCCGGGAATTTTCAAGGACACCGTATTGGGTAGAGTTTATACCGTGCACCCGAATAATGGCGAATGCTATTTTCTGCGGTTATTACTTCACACGATCCGAGGCCCAACGTCTTTTGCCTTTCTGAGAACATTTGATGGCGTGGAGTATCCCACTTACCGCGCAGCCTGTGTAGCACGTCACCTTCTCGACGGTGACCAAAACTGGGATGACACCCTCGCGGAGGCGAGCGTCAGTAACAGCCCCAGCCGTATGCGTCATCTGTTTGCCGTCATCTTGGTGTTTTGTGGAGTCACGAACCCGGTAGCTTTGTGGGAAAAATATCGACATCATCTATCTGAAGATTTTCTACGAGCTTTGAGGCGTGCTACTGGAGACGAAGTCGAAGTAACTGATGAACGCGTGCTGAACACCTGTCTTAGTTCACTTCAAGACGTGGTCATTTCCATCGGCGGCAATCCATTGGTCGAATATGGGTTACCAGCTCCCCAATCATCACCGCATCAAGACCGTGGAAATCGAGAGTATAACGCTGAGACAATTTACGATCCGAGCGAAATGACCACCATACGAAATCACCATGTCGCTTTGTTCTCTTCAGAGCAAAAACAAATTTATGACATTGTTCTTAAAAGCGTTGGGCAAAACCAGGGTAAAATGTTTTTCTTGGATGCTCCTGGTGGAACAGGAAAAACATTTGTTACCACTGGCATACTTGCAGAGGTCAGGAGGCAAGGCAAAATTGCCATTGCTGTAGCGTCGTCGGGAATCGCTGCCACACTGCTTCCGGGTGGCAAGACAGCACATGCCATGTTTAAAATTCCCATCGATTTAGAGAGCACCGAAACGCCTGTTTGTGGTGTGTCACGCAATAGTGATAAGGGACACGTGCTGAAGGATTGCTCTCTGATCGTATGGGATGAGTGTACGATGGCCAATAGAAAAGCAGTTGAGGCCGTGGACAGAACCCTGCAGGACATCCGCAGGAACGAACACTTGATGGGTGGTGTCACAGTTCTATTCAGTGGCGATTTCCGACAAACGCTTCCCGTGGTGACGCGGGGATCGAGGGCTGACGAGGTGAATGCTTCGTTGAAACGATCTTCGCTGTGGTCACGAGTTCGTACGCTGCGCTTGACCATTAATATGAGAGCTCGGCTCGGCGGCAATGCACGTGCTCAAGAATTCTCCGATGTTCTTCTAAGTCTTGGCGAAGGCACTCTACCAGAGGAGAGAGGTGGGCAGGTGGTGCTTCCAGAGTCTCTCGGTAGTCGGAGTCGGAGTCGTATCCAGCTTAGAAGAACTCATTCGCTGTGTGTACGGGGACATCAGTCATATACCGCACCAGCAGAATTCTTGGGTATGTGAGCGGGCAATTTTGACGCCCAAAAATGGTCAGGCTGAAGCAATCAACGAATGCATTCTCTCGAAAATTGAGGGGAATGAAGTGGTTTACACCTCTATAAACACTGTCATCGAGCAAGATGATGCCACACATTATCCCGTGGAATTTCTGAACTCTCTGTCAGCAAGTGGACTTCCAGCGCATACTATCAAGCTGAAAGTCGGTGTCCCGATTATGCTTCTTCGGAACCTATCTCCTCCGAAGTTGTGTAACGGGACCCGCCTTAAAGTCATCTCGCTCCACAGACACAGCATTGAGGCGGAAATTCTTACGGGTTCGTTCCAGTTCAAGCGCGTACAGTTCCCCGTGAGTGTTTGCTTCGCGATGACCATCAATAAGTCGCAGGGGCAGACACTGAGAGCAGCGGGTGTCGACCTCAGGACGAGCTGCTTCTCACACGGGCAGCTGTACGTCGCTTGCTCCCGCGTCACCAGTCCTGACTCTCTTTACATTTTGGCTGCGGAGAGCCAAACCAGCAATGTTGTTTATAGAGAAGTTTTATAAGTATATATTTTTATCCTTTTCTATATTTATATTTTCTTATTCATTATTTTCTACATTTGCTTCAGTCGCAACTTATTACTTAATTCAGCAGAATCACCATAAAGTCCTTTATTCAAAGCAGACTGAAAATCAGCACTTTTGAAGTTCAACAATTTTACAAAAGACAGTCTCCCTCTGTTACTGTACTTTCTGTATTTATGAAATGTAAAGAAGTAACGGGTAAATAAATGTTATTTTAAAAGGTATAATCGTAGGTATTTTTGGTGCTGTATAGCGTTCAGGCAGATGACGTCGCGGGCTACAGCTATACTACAAAAATTCCTGTTAAAATGAAAATAAACAATGCGGGCAACAACCATTGCTACCGCAATCTGTACTTATCCTACCAGTTACAATTTCATTTTAGAGGTAATTACTTCTCAACTGTCTATGTAAAAATATAGCTATCTGATCACAAATTCCACGCGTACGAAGTCGCGGGCACAGCTAGTTATAAAATAAAATTGAAAAAATGTAAATAAATTATTAGATTAGTTGACGATTAACCTGAAATCAAATATTATGGCTCTAATGTTTCACATCGAAAGTGAAGAAATAGCCACTCGAATATATCTGAAATGTGTAGGCACACCCAGCAACTAACAACAAGTCTTAAAATAAGAACATATTGTCAACTTTACTGTACTACGATATTAAAGGACATTATAGTTGGTCAACATTATCAAACTCCAAATACGATTAGCTGTTGAGCGTATTAAAGAGTTCGTTCCAACGTTCCCACCCAACAGACAATGAAAACTGAAGTTAATAAACGTTACATATTAAGTAGAATTTTTCGTTCACTTGCAGAGATATCAGGATAAAATTGTTCTCGTTACACAACATGAAATTGGGTCAATATCCGCTCTTAGGGTGTTGGATTAAGGATATATATATATATAAAATTTTCTTCCCGTTGTTAGAAAGATTATCTGACTAATTTTAGAAGTACGCTGAGTTAATTAATGATTTAGCACACAAACTTTTATTTTAAACTCCTGAGTTCAAATCTAGAAACATGACAAACTCTCTTTGGATAACATTTTCAGATTTTTCTAATAAATAAAATCTACGAAATCGTGTGTGACAAATGGCAATAGGCAAATAGACCTAAACCTACACTTTCGGATATCAAAGGGAGAAAGCCACAAAAAGTCATGCCTGTGCAGAAAATAAAGAATAAACATCCTTTATCCTGCCACGCCATTTGACCTCGTATAAGCAAGGTAAGTCCTAATAACAAAATTGTTTTCAACCTATAAGACACAACTTTGCTGTGTTTTTTATACCTGCACTCTAATTTATATTTTTATTACCTGCACTCTAATTTGACCCTTTTAATTGTAGATGTGAAATAGGGGGTCCGTGAAATTGTGAAAGGCTATTTTCCTGAATTTCATAGGGCGTAACTGGCCGGACCTGATAAAATAAGTATTAATTGAGAGCTTTAAATAATTAATCTTTGTTTAAACAATACAAAATATGATGTTTATATAATTCATACATTTATTACAAATTTGTTAAATATGCAACTGAAAATGGCCAAATAATCCACAGAACGTGCGCCTACATTAAGTGGTTTGTAATCGAGAGGCTTTTTCAATGTGATTCCAACGGCGGCGGCGTAGAGCGTTCC
The DNA here is from genome assembly GCA_905147225.2 of Euproctis similis. Lineage (NCBI taxonomy): Eukaryota > Metazoa > Arthropoda > Insecta > Lepidoptera > Erebidae > Euproctis > Euproctis similis. The sequence continues at coordinate 14,155,935 of LR990104.1, forward strand.
TCTACGCTAGGCGCTGATACCATAAGTAATTCTTACCTGAGACCAGACGCGTTGCTGAAAGCGAATATCCATACTAGGGTTACTTTAATTTTGCTTTTGAATTTTGTCTAAAGAGTCTTAACATTTTTCTTACCAAACAATTCTATCCAACCAAATTCGAAAACTAAATATCTCATGAAGATCGCAGAGAGAAGTAAATACGGGAGGATTTTGACACATTCTACTCGCTTCCTTGATTTAGAACTGTTGTTGTTGTTTGTTGTGCACACTCATTATTTTATACTTTGTGATATTGTAATTTTCGGTTAATACTCGTCAAAAAAGACACTTGATTATTCCTGGCTAAGCTCGTATAAAAAGCGAGAAAATTGAAAATTCTACAGTATTTTTTTATTAGCAATTATACTTCTTTCAGAACTGCAGTAATAATCCTTATGTTTTTCCCTGAGTTTCTTGCCAATTCTTCTCGGCGCGAGAGTAATCGAATTGGCGGATTTCAAAGAAGTGACCTTCATAAGTGTCTGTATATGACCTAAATTGAATAAGCGAGTTTTGATTTGATTTTACTTTGTACCTACATTGAAACCAAAAATATTTGTTGTTACAAAATAGTAGGTAATTGTTTGTTTTTTGATTCCGTAAATTTTATCTTCAGTCAATAATGCTTCTGTGAGTGTGATTATTATATTATTCAGCATGAGATAGTATGAACATTTATTATTGAACTATCACATAACCACGAGTAGAGAAACGTATAATGCTTACAATGTACTGTCCCTGGCAAAATTATTAGACGCACTGTAAGATTTCATGTCAAATGTTAATCTCTAACTGATATTTTACTGCTTTATTATATTAATTTGTTTTTATGTTTAAGTTCAATCAATAACTTTATTTTATGCGTTAAACATTAACCGCAGAAAACTTTAAATCTTCGACATACTCGTATTTCAGGCACAAACAAAGTACGCACAGTTGAGGAAAAAACAGCTCGGTCAGGTCGGCCTTCTAATGATGGACATTTTTCAAATAGTTTGTGATAGTAATTGTATTCTTTCTTTACAATATATTTCAGACTAAACTACCTACTAGACTATCGAGAAATTATGATTTCTCATAATTTCTCGATAGTCTAGAAGACAAATATCGAATTCGGGTTGATGACTTTTGTCTTGGATGTTATATATCAGAATGAAAATCAAATCAGGCATTTAAAATTCGGCGAGTTGTGGCTTTAAAACCTATTATGTGTTCTTCTACAGGTAGAAAACAGCGGGGAGCTTTATAAATATAAATCATAGATTTAGTTAAGTTAAAACATACACTTCAAATATTAATACAGAGAATGCTATTAGCCAATGAATGATGTTTGAATTTCAACAACCACAGAACTGTAAGCGAACGGCAATGGGATAATATTTTAGGCAACTCTATTAATTTGGTAAAGTGACATCATCAATGTAAGTATAGTGGAGGAGTTTGAATGAAAAAGGTGTGATTCTTTAGTTGTTCCTTTTTTCATTACTACTTTTATAAATCATATTTCTCTATTCATATGGGGATTTTGATTTACTTAGATTAAATTACATCTGCTATCTTAAATGAAATTTAGCTTCGCCACTAAAATGTACTTAAGAATTTATGCCATGTTCCGGCTAATAATGTGGTATTCATAAAAGGTTCAACTTTAATAAAGTTTGATAATTATTCGGATCCGACGTTCACGCAGAAATTACGTGATTAGCATACTCTGACAACGTCTCAAGGTTAGGATTGTAGAACGTGAGCCGCCGTGTATTAAAGACGATTATTGAAAGGACTATCAGCGACGTCAAAATGTAATCTATACATATAATAAAATTGTAGAAAAGTCAAAACTGTACATTGAATATTTTTTAAAAAGAATACTTGGTGTGTGATCTGCAATCGATACCGAAGCCAAAAATATACTTTTTAGAATTTTTGTCTGTTTGTCTGTTTGTCTGTTTGTCTGTTTGTCTGTTTGTCTGTTTGTCTGTATGTATGTCCGGGATAAACTCAAAAAGTACTGCATGGATTTACTTCAAATTTGGCACGAAAATTATTAAGAAGTCGGGTCAACATATAGGCTACATATTATCACGCTATCACCTACGAGGAACGAGCAGTGAACCTTTATTTCTTCAATGTATTCTGTAGCAACGTGTAATCTAACGACGCATATTTGTATGTTGTTATGGTGTTATTATGTTAATAACCATGCTTTAATCTATACATATAATAATAATAATAATATAATATAAGTTAGCTTCACATTTTAATTAACTTATGCCGTTAAACATAACAGACAATTTTAAAACAGTGCCATCTATGAGATTTACAAAACAGAAAACATTAAGTTGAATTACACGTGTAAGCACTTTTTGGTTTTAGATATAAATAAATCTTTGAGATTTTAAAAACATCAAGTCGAATTACATGTTTAAACACTTTTTGAATATAAATAATTGAAATTTCATCATGCGCTTGCGGTCAATAGATGTTTTTAAGAGTCATAGATGGAGTTGTGCATTTTCTTCTTTAAAATTGTATCGTTAATTCTTTTCAGAGATGAGCAAGACAATTAAAAAAATGTATTTGTATATGCTAAAAACTGTTAATATTTTTGTTCGGTATTTATTGGTGTAATGATTGCTTCGTAATTTTATAATTTTACACCATTAAAAAAAAATGTTTCCTATTCGCTAACTAGATGGCGTTGGCGTCGAATTAGATCGGATGGAATATGGCGGATACTGGCGTTCTCTATACATCACAGGCATCCTGCCGTCATGCATTTAGACGTCCACCTAGAAAACGGTCAGCGCATATATTTTGATCCCAACAACGTTGCTGAGCGCTTAGAAAATCCGCGCCAAACAACTCTCTTGGCATTTTTCAGGCTCTGCGAAATCGACCAGTTTGCGAGGTTCCTTACGTATGACGAGGTGCCTTCATATTACACGTACGACAAGCAAAGGGGAATATTTAACCGACGTCGAAGAGGAGGTGCTGTCGAAGGTTTTCCGGGAATTTTCAAGGACACCGTATTGGGTAGAGTTTATACCGTGCACCCGAATAATGGCGAATGCTATTTTCTGCGGTTATTACTTCACACGATCCGAGGCCCAACGTCTTTTGCCTTTCTGAGAACATTTGATGGCGTGGAGTATCCCACTTACCGCGCAGCCTGTGTAGCACGTCACCTTCTCGACGGTGACCAAAACTGGGATGACACCCTCGCGGAGGCGAGCGTCAGTAACAGCCCCAGCCGTATGCGTCATCTGTTTGCCGTCATCTTGGTGTTTTGTGGAGTCACGAACCCGGTAGCTTTGTGGGAAAAATATCGACATCATCTATCTGAAGATTTTCTACGAGCTTTGAGGCGTGCTACTGGAGACGAAGTCGAAGTAACTGATGAACGCGTGCTGAACACCTGTCTTAGTTCACTTCAAGACGTGGTCATTTCCATCGGCGGCAATCCATTGGTCGAATATGGGTTACCAGCTCCCCAATCATCACCGCATCAAGACCGTGGAAATCGAGAGTATAACGCTGAGACAATTTACGATCCGAGCGAAATGACCACCATACGAAATCACCATGTCGCTTTGTTCTCTTCAGAGCAAAAACAAATTTATGACACTGTTCTTAAAAGCGTTGGGCAAAACCAGGGTAAAATGTTTTTCTTGGATGCTCCTGGTGGAACAGGAAAAACATTTGTTACCACTGGCATACTTGCAGAGGTCAGGAGGCAAGGCAAAATTGCCATTGCTGTAGCGTCGTCGGGAATCGCTGCCACACTGCTTCCGGGTGGCAAGACAGCACATGCCATGTTTAAAATTCCCATCGATTTAGAGAGCACCGAAACGCCTGTTTGTGGTGTGTCACGCAATAGTGATAAGGGACACGTGCTGAAGGATTGCTCTCTGATCGTATGGGATGAGTGTACGATGGCCAATAGAAAAGCAGTTGAGGCCGTGGACAGAACCCTGCAGGACATCCGCAGGAACGAACACTTGATGGGTGGTGTCACAGTTCTATTCAGTGGCGATTTCCGACAAACGCTTCCCGTGGTGACGCGGGGATCGAGGGCTGACGAGGTGAATGCTTCGTTGAAACGATCTTCGCTGTGGTCACGAGTTCGTACGCTGCGCTTGACCATTAATATGAGAGCTCGGCTCGGCGGCAATGCACGTGCTCAAGAATTCTCCGATGTTCTTCTAAGTCTTGGCGAAGGCACTCTACCAGAGGAGAGAGGTGGGCAGGTGGTGCTTCCAGAGTCTCTCGGTAGAGTCGTATCCAGCTTAGAAGAACTCATTCGCTGTGTGTACGGGGACATCAGTCATATACCGCACCAGCAGAATTCTTGGGTATGTGAGCGGGCAATTTTGACGCAAAAATGGTCAGGCTGAAGCAATCAACGAATGCATTCTCTCGAAAATTGAGGGGAATGAAGTGGTTTACACCTCTATAAACACTGTCATCGAGCAAGATGATGCCACACATTATCCCGTGGAATTTCTGAACTCTCTGTCAGCAAGTGGACTTCCAGCGCATACTATCAAGCTGAAAGTCGGTGTCCCGATTATGCTTCTTCGGAACCTATCTCCTCCGAAGTTGTGTAACGGGACCCGCCTTAAAGTCATCTCGCTCCACAGACACAGCATTGAGGCGGAAATTCTTACGGGTTGTGGCGTAGGCGAGGCAGTATTTGTACCACGCATTCCCCTCATACCTCATAACTTCCCGTTCCAGTTCAAGCGCGTACAGTTCCCCGTGAGTGTTTGCTTCGCGATGACCATCAATAAGTCGCAGGGGCAGACACTGAGAGCAGCGGGTGTCGACCTCAGGACGAGCTGCTTCTCACACGGGCAGCTGTACGTCGCTTGCTCCCGCGTCACCAGTCCTGACTCTCTTTACATTTTGGCTGCGGAGAGCCAAACCAGCAATGTTGTTTATAGAGAAGTTTTATAAGTATATATTTTTATCCTTTTCTATATTTATATTTTCTTATTCATTATTTTCTACATTTGCTTCAGTCGCAACTTATTACTTAATTCAGCAGAATCACCATAAAGTCATTTATTCAAAGCAGACTGAAAATCAGCACTTTTGAAGTTCAACAATTTTACAAAAGACAGTCTCCCTCTGTTACTGTACTTTCTGTATTTATGAAATGTAAAGAAGTAACGGGTAAATAAATGTTATTTTAAAAGGTATAATCGTAGGTATTTTTGGTGCTGTATAGCGTTCAGGCAGATGACGTCGCGGGCTACAGCTATACTACAAAAATTCCTGTTAAAATGAAAATAAACAATGCGGGCAACAACCATTGCTACCGCAATCTGTACTTATCCTACCAGTTACAATTTCATTTTAGAGGTAATTACTTCTCAACTGTCTATGTAAAAATATAGCTATCTGATCACAAATTCCACGCGTACGAAGTCGCGGGCACAGCTAGTTGATTATAATATTGTTAAGTATAGTACTATATGGAATTGAACCGTATTGCGGCGTGGTATCAATTTTGTTTTGGAAATCCCTTCAAAAGCCATAATTCAAAATTATTAGATTTGATGAAGGTTATAAAATATGTATGACTGTCTCCCAGATAATTCACTGCGTAAACGGTCCAGCTTGATCAGTAAAATTCCACGACCTCTGAAATAATCGACTTGAAATGGCTGAAATAGAGAGTGAGGTATCCGGAAGACTAACCTCCACCCCATCCCAAATTCAGCCTTCTTTGTCAAATTTATCTAGTGCAGGTGTCTAAAGGCTGTCCTAAAGGCACTTACCCCCGGATAGAAAGACCAATGGCTTTGAGGAAACGTAGTTAATAAAATCAGGTACAAATTGCTTAATCATTACATAGTATAAAACATAGTTGCTTTCCGCTGTCGTTCCCCTTATATGCTTAGATTTTTGAAACTATGCAACGAACTTTCTTGCAGTTTTTTTAAAGGAAAGAACGTATGGAACGTAATAGACGTAATGGAAAGATGGTTTTCATCTATGGTTCATGTATGATGTAGTTAAGAAAAAGTGATAAATCCAAAATTTACTTATTTATTACTTTTAATGCGGAACAAAGATCGCCGGGTTAGCTGGTTGTTTATATTATGATCATAACATAACATAAGGTCACGCCTTTGTTACCCGAAGGTGTAGCGAACCAGCGACTTCCGGATTCAGAAGCGAAGTGCTTGACCACTGCACCACCGAAGCATATTATGATCATGGTAAAATATTACTTCACTTGCAAGGTTTGCAATGAGCTCGGGGACTATTATTACGTTTACCAAAGCGAATATTTCCAACGACATCGGATCAGCCTGCCAATTGCAATTTGATAACTTGTTTTCGTAATTGCATGGAGCTCACCACAATACTGCCCGGAGTGAACATTTTACCATGCTAAAACAACACAAACTGAATACATATAAATAAAATTGAAGTGTCTGTTTGTTGAATTAAAATAATTGCTTTCGTTCATATAAATATATATACGGTACATACACTACAATTTTTAAAGGTCTGTATCTCTTTGTCTGTCTGTCTTATTGTTTAGAGTAATCTCTGAAATGGATGGCTGATTTGGAGGGGGCTCTTATTGGCTTACTTAGGCTAGGCTTAATTTTTTAATTTTTTTATTTATTGCTTCCGAGGCGCAATAAAGTTCACCGGGTCAGCTTGCAGTACATAAACATAACGGAAATCACTATTTCTATACAGTGAAAAACTATTTTGTGTACAAAAATAAAGTTTACATGTGATACATGTTTACACGCGAGTACAAACAATAATATAGATTTTAATGTCTTTGTAATCCAAATCAATTTCGGTATATAACGTATTTAATCACTATAAATTATTTCGTAGAGGTATCGTTTTAAAAGCCTTTATAGCAACGCTGTGATTCGTTATCCAAGATAAATAACTGTGGCAGAGCCACGTAACTGGCTGCATCAATGGGCTGGCTCGACCGGTGAAACACCACAACCTCTCAGTATATCGAAATAAAAAGAGGTTCAAACCGTGTTACCCTCAACGTGGGTATGCGAAGGCTTACCTCTATCTTGTCTTCTTTCTTCTCTGCCACTCTTAATCCCGTCTTTATCCTAGCTTAAAGGCCGGCAACGCAACAGTACGAAGGTAGGCATAGCTACTACCAAGAGACTCGCTTGTTTATTAGCCCCAATTCCATAAAAAGATAATTGTACTAAAAGTCTTCTATAGAGTAACATATTATTGATTATATAAGTAAGTCACATAAAATTTCTTTAACCCTATATCGAAAAGAAAGAGATCGTAAATAAATAAAAACATGAATAATCACATTTTATAATCAGAAGCGCGATGAGTCACATTTTTAAAATACATCGCGTTTTATCATTCGTTAAGCCACACTTTATCTTATACTTTTTCAATGACTCAAAGAACCATTTAAATTTCCTAATAACTATAATATCTGTGGCTGAATCCTATTTTTTATATATTACTAGCTGACCGGGCGAACTTTGTTCCGCTTTGTTCAAAAGTAATAAATGGGTAAAATTTGGATCTTAAAAAGTTCAATTTGTGTTATTTATCGGCATGCGTTTTGGCGCGCAACGCAACTGCTATGTCCCGATATGTTAATACTGTAATATCTTCCTAAATATTCGTTTAAATTACATACTGTTCAGCGCAATATTGATCTATTTTAAATGCACAATCTATTTAATACACTTAAGTGGAAGAAAATTAATGCTGTAATGTTTAAAATCGCTTCGCCCTTATTTCTCGTAAAAAGTAAAAAAATAAAAAGGGTCATTGTGGGTTTTCCCTAAGAGATAGACATATGCCATCACGGACTTTTTTGTAGACCTTTTGAAGGCGTATTACAATGTTGCTATTAAAGATCTAAATCTTGAAAATTATCACTTTTTTTTACATAAATTACATTACATAAATTAGAGATCAAAACCACCCCGTTGACACCTTCTAACTATTAAAAAAAACGCATGAAAATCCGTTGCGTAGTTTTAACCTTCCTATACTCGCGCCAATTTTTGTAACACCTATACTCGCGCACGGTGTCACAGACCGATAGTTTGTACCCCTACAACATATTTTTTTTAACAAGAAACACATAAAGTATTACTATTATTTTAAAGTTTAGGATGTAATGAAACAAAACAGTATAACTAAAAGTTATTTTATTAATTATTTTACCAACTTATAGTTTTATCACAAATCAGTCTTAAAATTTGAGATTATTTTCTTAAGTACTAAAAAATTAAAATAAAATCTGAACTTCTTTTTAAAAACAAATTAAACTTCTTATTAATAACAACAAACATATCAATAAACATATTTATCTATGTTTGACTTAATTTTGAGCCTCGCCATAGCAATCAGGGCATACGGTTACAGCATGCTCCAAACAAAAGTATTTTTTGCAGGTGGCACAGTTGTAACGTGTCTTGCGGTTTTTTTTCGAAGAGCAGTATCCACAACGACCTACTTTATTATTGTAAGATGTTGCTGCAGACTCGGGTCCATCTAATTTGCATATTTCGGTGAGCCTGAGTCTTATGCTTCTCGGCAAGGATGAAATGAGAGCCCGTCGTCTAAGTTGCGGATTGATCAAATCGTATGCTAAGGCTTCAAGGAAGACTCGACGGCTAATTTTCTTGTTAGGGTTATTCTGCAGGTATATTATAAACGTATTTATACCCGCTACATTCATTAGGCTATAAAATATCACCATTGGCCATCTATTTGTCCCACGTGCGACGTTGTAAGTCTCACACATTTTGTCTACGGTATCTACTCCACCTTTGGTTCTATTGTAGTCCATTATAATTTCCGGTTTACCTGTATCTTCATTGATCTGGGCATCATCGTGCATGCTGGATACGAGAAGGACATTTTTGCCTTTTTTTGGTACATAGGATACAAGACTGCAATTGCCACGGTGCCCGAATAAACTAGATTTTTCGGCTCTTCCTCGTATTTCCGTGAAATTTTTAGGCAATTCTCGTTTGTTTTTACGAATTGTCCCAATAACTGTCAATTTGTGTTGAGACTCAAGCTTATCTATCAATGGAATACTAGTGAAGAAGTTATCACATGTGATATTACGCCCAGTATTGTGAATATTTTCACTCAATCGCAAAACCAAAGCCAAAGCGGAGTTATCAACTTGGTATGGACCGTCTGGTTGCTTCCCAACATAAACTTCCATGGTATGGGTATAAAACATTTTGGCATCTGTCAACGCATAAATTTTGATTCCGTATTTGTTGGGTTTTGATGGAATGTACTGGCGAAAGTTACAACGTCCTCTAAAAGCCTCTAACTTCTCGTCAATTGTAACATACTGAGACACGCTGTAATATTTTTTGAACGTTCCCACAACTATATCAAACAACTCTCTAATAGGTGCCAGTTTATCCAGTTGTATTCTCTCTTCTCGTGTATCTTTACTGTCAAATCTGAGACAACGCATCAATAGAAAGAACCTGGATAATCCCATAGTCAAACGAAATATCTCCGGGGATGACCCGTCAGTTCTGAAAAAATCTTTGGCATTTAGACGAGCGTTCCTTCTGACTCCAGCAAATAGTAAAAGGCCTAAAAAAGCTTCAATTTCAATATTGTCTGTATCGGCGCAGTCTCTCTCTCTTGTGAAATTATGCTTCATGCGATTAATTTGTTCATTAGTGTACTTTACTATCAGGCTGATAGTGCCCTCCGAAAAAAAAAGCCGCCACAGCTCACCTGGTTCCTTCAAATTTCTAGCTTCTCCTCTAGCGCCTGGAAGTTGAGTAACTATATTTCTAGCACGTCGCCTAGTTGGGTTTGAGGCAGGAGATTTATTCCACCTTGTCTGTCCATCTTTTCCTAAGTAAAAATCATGGGATCGTTCATTATGTTCTTCCTCAGATATCTCGTCATTGTCATCGTCTTGCTCGGTATCATATGTCTCTTCTTGTACCTCCACGTTATCTTCCACCTCACTGTCATTTTCGTCTTCATAGCTTGAGCTAGAACTTAATTCTTCCAGCAACAATCTGATGTGATCATCGTCCATTTTGATATGGATTAAAACCTAAAAAAGAATGATAAAATTGGTCAAAATATAATATAGAGCAACATACATACATATATTTTACTATATATACTTTATAAAGTAATCAAAGTCCGCAAAAAATATACAAATGCACGAAATAAATTATATTAATACTTACACAAAAAGTTACACCTATACTCGCGTCGGTCTCGTGGACCGATTGGTGACGAGTGCTACAACACGTGTGTTTCGCCCGAACGCGCGGCGTGCACTAAAACGAAGTTAGCCACAAATCCGGCAGCTAGCAAGGAACTCAACTTCTTAGGATTTACCTGCATAAAAATAATTACGAAAATGTGTTTCGTCGGTCTCACAGACCAACGCGCGAGTATAGGAAGGTTAAAGATATACAAATATAAGTGGACAGACAGCGGAAAGTGACTTTGTTTTATACTATGTAATGATTATGTAATTAAAAATACAGCGTTAAATTATGTTTGAACAGTCTCGGTGGCCCAGTGGTATGAGCACACGGCTTCTGATCCAGAGTTCCGGGTTCGAATCCTGACACTGGCTCACACCAATGACTTTTCGAAATAGTTTTCGGAAGTCAAGTGTGATAAATAGCGATGACTGAAAATTTTGTGCCCGGTATGGCAATAGGTTCGCCACCTATTCCATTTGGGACGTAAACATAACGGTGAAACGAGGCTTAACAGCCGCTGCCTACACCATCGGGTAACAAAAGGCGTCAAATAATGTTCATACGTTTGTTTTATGTTAAATTATGTAAAACTGTACGATGCAAATGTTATCGATATAATATATCAAATATACTAATCTAAAATTTCGATAACTCAAGGGATGGAGAACAGATTATATCAATGGCCCTCCCACTTTTTTTAAGATATTTTCTACCATGTGAATTTATTTTAAAACACACAGCACCCACTAGTTCGAAGCTAAGCAACTGAATGCTTGTGTTATGTATAATAGATAAAGTATATATATAATATATATATATATTTTTGAAAATAATATTTATAATAAATAGAAAAACACCCAGACTAAGATTCATGCTTTTCATAAATATTTGTACTCGCTTGGGGATTGAACACTGACTTCGTTTGCGCAATCGGTATGGCGAATAGGACATGGGGTAAGAATGCTCGCGCATTCTACAAAGATCTTGCAAAGAGACTGATTGAGACCTCTTGCGACCAGAGGGCTGGTCTATTATTCTCACAGCCAATTAACATTGCCATTTAGCGAGGCAATGCGGCCAGTTATATGGGAACCCTGCCAGTTGACAGACATGCGGATAAATTTGATTTCAGATGGTCTTTTAGTTGTTTATTTTGTAAACAATGTTATTAATTTATTTCTTCTTTAATTCGTGACATTATTTTGTAAGCCAATGAATAAGAATGCTGAATAGAGAGACGATCTATATTTTATTTTGATTTATATATGATCACTTTATTATAATTATTATAATATATGCGTAGATAATGTACTTCCTTACGAATGTCTTTATTTACTACATGATATACCTATATTGTAAATAAATCATGATATATTATTTATTTTGCATGTATCTGCACGTTACATTTGATTTAAAATGTTTTAATGGCTACAATATTAATAACAGTTCCGATATTAAATTTATTAGTATTGTATCAGTTACGAAAACTAATCGTATGAGCAATCTAATTGTTTCGTATGCGAAGATAAGGGGATTATTAATGTCTTGGAATAATTATCATTCTAAATAAATGTGACTAATAGTTATAAAGTCCAGATCCGTCTACTCAGACACTTCCTTAAAATGACTAAATAATTATATTTTCGAAACGTAAGAGAGAAAGTTGAAGTCAATTGACTATATTCTTATATATAATTTCTAAATTTGATATATTGTATTTAAATTATTATATATTGTTACGGTATAAAATAGTTAAGATATAGCTTTATTACAATGTAGCATGTAAAGCAAAATGCAAACTTAAAGGCTTTTTAAATATTCTTAGACTATGATTAATATTTTTGGAGGTGAATATTTTTGAAAACGATTATTCAAACTTTTAATACGTTGTCCACAAATCTGAAAAATTTCAATGCCATGATAAAGCTATTTTTCACGAAGATAAATAGTTTCTTTTTAATTTTATCTTAAAAATCTGGATTTCCCAAATTAAAGAAAATATTCAAATTAATGTGATAAATTTTGCACTTACCTTTTATGTTTATTTCGTATCGATTCAAACAAATGTTAGATTAGAATTTGATTATGATTAAACAATGATTTAGTCAAATCCGGCATTGATTTGATTGCTTTTAAATGAATATTTATTAACAATCCATAACAATGATTAAAAATGAACATTGAAATTAAAAACTCTACTATTCATCATCATCATCAGCCTATTGCAGTCCACTGCTGGACATAGGCCTCTCCCAATGTGCGCCACAACATCCGATTCCCTGCCTTCCGCATCCATTCTTTTCCAGCAGCCTTTCTGAGATCGTCTGACCATCGGGCTGGTGGGCGTCATACGCTACGTTTACCAAGACGTGGTCTCCGCTCTATGACCTTCTTACTCCATCTACCATCGGTCCTTCGGCAGACATGACCAGCCCATTGCCACTTCAGCGAGCTTATTCTACTATCTATGTCGGTTACCCCCGTTCTCTGGCGGATATACTCATTCCTGAGTTTATCTTTCAGAGATACCCCAAGTATAGCTCACTCCATAGCTCGCTGAGCGACTTTAAATTTGTGGACTAGCCCCACCGTGGGTGTCCACGTTTCGGCACCGTAGGTCATTACCGGTAAAACGCACTGGTCAAAAACTTTGGTCTTCAGGCATTGCGGTATAGGCGAACTGAAGACTCGACGCAGTTTGCCGAATGCAGCCCAACCCAGCTGAATCCTCCTGTCGGCCTCCTTCTTGAAGTTTCGTCTACCTAACTGGATAATTTGGCCTAGGTAGACGTATTTGTTTACGACTTCGAGAACTGACCCTTCGACGATTATCGGTCCGGGCACGACATGTTCATTGATCATGACCTTGGTCTTATCTAAGTTCATGTCCAAACCGACACGCCGTGAGGACTCGTCTAGGCTGCGCAACATTCCGCTTAACTGTTCCAGCGACTCTGCTATTACAACGATGTCGTCGGCAAACCGAAGATGCGAAATGTACTCACCATTCACGTTGATACCCTGTCCAGCCCAATCCAGTGTCTTGAAGACGTCCTCCAGAGCGTTGGTGAAGAGTTTGGGAGATATGACATCTCCCTGTCTTACACCTCGATTCAGCTCGATGGAGTTCGTCACCTGGTCCTATATCTGGACAGTCATCGTGGCGGAGTCATGCAAGCATCTCAACACCTCGATATAGCGCCAGTCGATCTGACATCGCTGCAATGCATCCAGAACTGCCCAAGTTTCGATAGAGTCGAAGGTTTTTTTGTAATCCACGAATGCCATACACAGCGGCTGATTGTACTCTTTGGTCTTCTGTACAATCTGCCGAACAGTATGGATGTGGTCCACGGTACTAAAGCCTTTCCGAAACCCGGCCTGCTCCGGAGGCTGAAATTCGTCGAGTTTTGCAGTGAGACGATTCGTGACGACCCTCGAGAACAACTTGTAGATATGGCTCAGGAGTGAGATGGGTCTGTAATTCCTCAGTAAGGTCTTATCACCTTTTTTAAAGAACAGCACCACCGCACTCCCGGTCTAAACCCCATCCATGTCTCATCAGCTCGAGCGTCTCAGCAGAGAGCTTGGACTCCTTTTTCTGCGATCTCGGGAACAACCTTTGAGACACTTTCCTCAGCGTGTTGACCACAGTGTCGGTCCTTTCGTTCACGTTGCCTGTGGTTTCCAGCAGGTCAAAACGATTTTGAAGTTCCACTTGGAACTTTTCGGTGGCGTAGGTCGGAGAATAGACCTCATCTTCCGGGTCCTTTCAGCTTTCAAGTTAATATTTAGAGAGCCTCGAAGAAGTCGGTGATCACTTTCAGAATTGAACCTGTTGATCACAGAGACATCTCTAAATATATGCTTACTATCCGTTATGATAAAATCTATCTCGTTCCTTGTCACAAAATCAGGGCTTCGCCAAGTCCACCTCCTGTGGACACTGTTAATTAATTAATGTCAATTAATAACAACGATGTAGTATTAAATATTTTTAATTAATAGTTGTAGTATATACATACATAACTGCATACCAAATCCCTTTGGGATGGGCAAAGAGGACAGAGGACCATAATGCACGATTTGTACACACCTCACTCACTTCTTTGAAATTCAATACCCTTTTCAGGCATGCGCGTTGATTTTCATAGCTCCTAACATCTCCTTCCTTCAACATACGTTCTATATTCCAATATTTGTTGGTCTTAGAAGTGGTGTCGTGGCCGTCTTCGACTCATACATCCATACGCTTTTTCATGGTATATCTGTTTAGTCAATCTTACATAATCCATTCTTTCTACATGTCTGAACCATTGGAGCGTGCCTTATCTTACTTTTACAATGACACTTTCTATCAATTCAACTTCCTTCCTTATAATCTTATTTTAGACGCAGTAAGCGTTACTCCGCAGGTTTTGGGTAGTGTCCTCATTTAAACGGCATTTATCCTACTTTCATGCACACTCTGCCATACTTAACTCTCGATTCAATTTGTTAGCATGGGGATCAGTACTGCATCGTGGCCGGGTAGCTGGGCTTTACTGCTGACGTTCTTTGCGCCCAGGAATATGCCCAACGTTCCAATTACATTGTTGTTGTTGTCCTAACGCCACTCTTCTTTCGATGTCCGTGGTGTACCTATTACTACTACAAGATATACAATTTCATTTACCTGCTCCAGCACTACATCATCAACCACCATCCTTGCATCCGTTCTGCATTCTTTCCTTTCAAACACCATACATAATTGTAGCGGTGTAAATATTTACTCCTAGTGGGTACCTTCTAGTTAAGATCTATAAGGTCGGGGAAAAAGTCTTTTCGCATAACGTAGGTATAAACTTATTATAAAATTTCTTTGACTATTATAATATTTGTGTCTGGCTGGTTTTGGTAACATTAAAAAGGTTACATTATAAAGAAAAGAAAAAAATAAAAAAAAGTTGTTTCCCGCTATTTTTCATTTGTTTTTCTCTCCGTAAAAATGAGTGAATCTAATGAAGAAATTCGATACATTTTAAAATTTTATTATAAAAAAGGCAAAAATGCAACTCAAGCAGTGAAAAAAATTTGTGATGTTTATGGACCTGATGCAGTGTCAGTAAGAGTAGCACAAATTTGGTTCAAACGTTTTCAGTCCGGAAATTTTGATGTTAAAGATGCACCTCGCTCTGGTCGCCCTGTTACGAATAAAATGGACGCCATTTTTGAAAGAGTGGAGCAAGATCGGCATATTAGTAGTTACGATGTAGCTGAAGAACTGGGAATTGACCACAAAACAGTTTTGACCCATTTGAAGAAAGCTGGTTATACAAAAAAGCTCGATATTTGGGTGCCACACGAGCTCACTCAAAGAAACTTAATGAACCGTGTACTCATTTGCGATTCATTATTGAGACGTAATGAAACCGAGCCGTTTTTGAAGAGATTGATAACTGGCGATGAAAAGTGGATCACGTACGACAAGAACGTGCGAAAAAGGTCGTGGTCGAAAGTTGGCCAGGCTTCACAGACTGTGGCCAAACCTGGCCTAACACGAAATAAGGTGATGCTGTGTGTATGGTGGGATTGGAAGGGCATTGTTCATTATGAGCTTTTACCGTCCGGCAAAACCATCGATTCTGATCTTTACTGCCAGCAACTGATGAGATTAAAGGAAGCAGTCGAGAGAAAACGGCCGGAATTGATCAACAGGAAGGGTGTGGTCTTTCATCACGATAACGCTAGACCACACACATCTTTTGCCACTCAGCAAAAATTAAGAGAGTTCGACTGGGAGGTCCTAGTGCATGCACCATATAGCCCTGACCTTGCGCCTTCAGATTTTCACCTGTTTCGGTCTCTTCAGAATTCTTTAGGTTCTGTAAGGTTGACCTCAAGAGAGGACTGCCAAAACTATTTGTCCCGTTTTTTTGATCAGAAGTCCCAAAGTTTCTACAGTAACGGGATAATGTCTCTGCCCACAAAATGGCAGAAAGTTATTCAACAAAACGGTACATATATATTGTAAATAAATGTAAATAAACTTTGAAAAAAATGTCTTGACTTTTCATACAAAAGTACGAAAATACTTTTTCCCCAACCTATTATTTCTTGCCCATTACTTGAAATTGTATTTTTACTTATTGTAATTTATAAAAAAGTGTGCTCTTAATTGTAATTGTGTAGATTGGTAGAGCCAAGTAGTTCGCTGCAAAAATGGTCCGGCTCGACTGTTGAAATATCATGACCTCTCAGAAGATCGACGTAAAGTAGCTCATGCTGCGTTTCGTTTCGTGAGTGAGGTACCCGGAGGCCCATCCCCCTTCTCCATCCTTTGCTATACTACTCCCTTAAAGGTTGGCATCGCAACTGTAATACTATTTGTGTTGCTGGTGTCCATGGGCGGCGCAGGTTGCTTACCATCAGGTGACACGCTTGCTCGTTTGCCCTCATATCTCATAAAAAAATGTATTACAGTGCTACAACTAATATTATTGGTTTTATATTGTTAGCCTAGGGTGGTGCAAATAATGGTACACACATTATTTATGAACCAATTTACACACAGTCACTAGCATCCAAACTAGACCAAGCTCTTATCTTGGACAGTAGTTCCTTCCTATAAACCTGCACCACACTAGGCTAACAATATAAAACCAATAATATTAGTTGTAGCACTGTAATACATTTTTTTGGAATAAACAATAGCAAGTAAATCTGTGAACATCTATACATATAATAAAATTGTAGAAAAGTCAAAACTGTACATTGAATATTTTTTAAAAAGAATACTTGGTGTGTGATCTGCAATCGATACCGAAGCCAAAAATATACTTTTTAGAATTTTTGTCTGTTTGTCTGTTTGTCTGTTTGTCTGTTTGTCTGTATGTATGTCCGGGATAAACTCAAAAAGTACTGCATGGATTTACTTCAAATTTGGCACGAAAATTATTAAGAAGTCGGGTCAACATATAGGCTACATATTATCACGCTATCACCTACGAGGAACGAGCAGTGAACCTTTATTTCTTCAATGTATTCTGTAGCAACGTGTAATCTAACGACGCATATTTGTATGTTGTTATGGTGTTATTATGTTAATAACCATGCTTTAATCTATACATATAATAATAATAATAATATAATATAAGTTAGCTTCACATTTTAATTAACTTATGCCGTTAAACATAACAGACAATTTTAAAACAGTGCCATCTATGAGATTTACAAAACAGAAAACATTAAGTTGAATTACACGTGTAAGCACTTTTTGGTTTTAGATATAAATAAATCTTTGAGATTTTAAAAACATCAAGTCGAATTACATGTTTAAACACTTTTTGAATATAAATAATTGAAATTTCATCATGCGCTTGCGGTCAATAGATGTTTTTAAGAGTCATAGATGGAGTTGTGCATTTTCTTCTTTAAAATTGTATCGTTAATTCTTTTCAGAGATGAGCAAGACAATTAAAAAAATGTATTTGTATATGCTAAAAACTGTTAATATTTTTGTTCGGTATTTATTGGTGTAATGATTGCTTCGTAATTTTATAATTTTACACCATTAAAAAAAATGTTTCCTATTCGCTAACTAGATGGCGTTGGCGTCGAATTAGATCGCGCTATAATTTCGTTCACCAAAAGTGATGTTATGAGTACGGATGTCGCCGCGACAACTCATAGAAACTGGGGTTACCTGCGTTGCTATAAGTTATCGTGTGCTTAGTCGAATTTAACGTGAAAACTGAAAATACTTTCCTGAAATATAATTAAAAAAAAAAATATTTACTTAAATAAACTTCATTCGGAATCGGACTACTGCTTACTGCTTAGCTATCATTATCTGTGTGTAAATTCTCAGCGTGTAAATTATTTTCTGTTATTTTTCAAACTTAAAATAATCAAAATGCCTAGAAAACGGTCTAATCTATCCCAATCCTCAAACGATAGTCGAAGGAAAAGGTTAGCTCGATCTCTTGAAACCACCATTGAGCGTGAGGCAAGGATAGCTACTCTTCGAGAACACAATGCGGAAATTCGAGATGGAGAAAGTAGTACGTCGCGCCAGTCCCGATTAGATACTATGCGCACTCAAAATGCATCGTTGCGGTCTCTGGAAAGTATAGAAGCATACGAAATGCGGCTATTAAATGATCGGAAGCGCCATGCTGAGTCTCGCGCGTCAGAGACATACACGCAACAAGAGACAAGACTGAGTTTGCAGCGCAGCCGCACTTATGCCGCTCGATCGTGCGAGAGTGCTGAAATTCGAGAAGCTCGATTGGAAAGCGACCGGGAGCGTCACGCTGAGTCTCGCGCGTCAGAGACGTACACGCAGCTAGAGACGAGGTTGAGTTCCCAGCGCTCTCGCACAGATGCAGCTCGATTTTGTGAGAGTGTCGAAGCGCGAGAAGCTCGACTGGAAAGCGACCGGGAGCGCCACGCTGAGTCTCGCGCGTCAGAGACGTACACGCAGCTAGAGACGAGGTTGAGTTCCCAGCGCTCTCGCACAGATGCAGCTCGATTTTGTGAGAGTGTCGAAGCGCGAAAAGCTCGACTGGAAAGCGACCGGGAGCGCCACGCTGAGTCTCGCGCGTCAGAGACGTACACGCAGCAAGAGACGAGGTTGAGTTCCCAGCGCTCTCGCACAGATGCAGCTCGATTTTGTGAGAGTGTCGAAGCGCGAGAAGCTCGACTGGAAAGCGACCGGGAGCGCCACGCTGAGTCTCGCGCGTCAGAGACGTACACGCAGCAAAAGACGAGGTTGAGTTCCCAGCGCTCTCGCTCAGATGCCGCTCGATTTTATGAGAGTGTCGAAGCGCGAGAAGCGCGACTGGAAAGCGACCGGGAGCGCCACGCCGAGTCTCGCGCGTCAGAGACATACACGCAGCGAGAGACGAGGTTGAATTCGCAGCGGAGTCGCACTTCTCTTTCTCGGTCGATCGAAGATCATGAAGAGCGGATGACCCGGTTAAGAAGAGATCGTTCTCAGCATGCCCTTTCACGGTCGTTAGAGAACGATGAGCAGCGTGAAGAACGTCGTGCAGCTGCTCGGCAGCGGTACCACGACGTGTGTGGCGATACGTCTGCTCATCTATCGCTAGAACGGGATAGAATTCAAGAGTTTCGAGGATCTTGGTCGGGTGAACAGCGTGCGGCACAACTAGAACTAGATCGTCTGCGGCGTAGCATGAATCAACTTTCAACATCTGACGATGAATCCATGGTTTACGATATCGAAGAGCAATCGTGGCTAAATAAAGAGGGAAGTGGATTTATGTACAATGTTGCGATTAACTACGCCGCACACGGAGATATTGGTGTCTTGGAAGAAGTGTGTGCCCACTGTCAAGCCCGCAAATGGAAAGGAGAGCCCAATAGGATGTGTTGTGCATCTGGTAAGGTACGCTTGGAGTCTATGCAAGACCCACCAGATCTGTTAAGAATCTTACTAAATGGCGAACATCCTAAGTCCAGCCATTTTTTGAAAAACATCCGAGCTTATAACAGCGCCTTCCAGATGACTTCGTTTGGTGCAAATCAAATCGTTGAAGCAGGTTTCATGCCGACATTCAAGGTCCAGGGGCAAGTTTACCATCAAATCGGTTCGCTGCTACCTACAGACATTCCAAAATTTTTGCAAATTTATTTTGTAAGTGATTTTGAAGAACAAGCAAACCTACGAAGTAGACACATCCCCAATTTGGACCCTGTTCTGGTCAGAGGATTGCAAAGTATGTTGCATAACGTTAATCCGCACATTGGCAACTTCAAAGCCGCTCTGGCGTCGGTGCCTGAGAACGAGCGCAACCGCTTTAAGTTTGTCATCAGTGCAGATAGAAAGCCGATTGCAGCCCATCCGGGACGATATAATGCGCCAACGACGAATGAGGTCGCCGTTCTCTTAGTCGATCAGGAGTGTGATAAAAGAGATATCGTCTTACGCACGCACGATGACCGGCTTCAAAGGATCAGCGAAACTCACCGCGCGTACGATTCTCTTCAATATCCGCTCATGTTTTGTCGCGGAGAGGATGGCTACCATTTCGCCCACTATAATGTAGACCCCCAGACAGGCTCCCCAAATTATAACAAAAAAACGTCCGCCATGCAGTTCTACAGCTTCTTGATCCAGCTGAGGGTGAACAATGGCTCTTATCTCCACCATCATCGTACACTCTTTAGTCAGTTTCTGGTGGACATGTATGCCAAAATTGAGACAGAGCGTTTGGTATTTATAAGGTCCAATCAAAGAAAGCTGAGAGCTGAGAACTACGTCCATCTCAGAGATGCCATGCAGAATGATGCCAATGCTCAAGATGTAGGAAGGATGGTCATTCTCCCCTCCACCTTCACAGGAGGTCCGCGGTACATGCACGAGAGGACCCAAGATGCATTTTGCTATGTGCGAAAGTTTGGTCGCCCGGACCTCTTTATTACTATCACTACCAACCCAAAGTGGCCTGAAATAACAGCTCAACTCCTTGCAGGACAGGTTTCGTACGACAGGCACGACTTGATCTCTCGCGTATTCCACCTGAAGTTGAAATGCCTTATAGATCTTCTAACAAAGGCAAAAGTGTTTGGTACAGTCCGATGTCATATGTACTCCGTGGAATGGCAAAAACGCGGCTTGCCACACGCGCATCTGCTTTTGTGGTTGGAAGAAAAGATCAGGCCTATCCAGATTGATCAAGTCATAAGTGCAGAGCTTCCGGACCCTGACGTTGATCCTGTTCTGCATCAAATTGTTAAAAGTCACATGGTGCATGGCCCCTGTGGCACGTTAAATCCAAGTTCCCCTTGTATGAAAGACGGACGTTGTACAAAAAGATTCCCAAAAAAATTTACCAACGAAACCATTACTGGTGAGGATGGATATCCCTCATACCGGCGCCGATCACCAGCAGAGGGCGGGCATTCCACTGAGCTGAGCGTGCGTGGCCAGGCGCGACCGGTCGATAACCGATGGATTGTTCCTTACTCACCAGTACTGTCCAGGACCTTCCAGACGCACATCAACGTCGAGTCGTGCACCAGCGTCGGGTCGATCAAATATATCTGCAAATACGTGAACAAAGGTAGCGATCAGGCGACGTTTGCTTTACAGAACACTGACAGAGACGAGGTGACCAAGTATCAGTCCGGTCGCTACATCAGCACGTCTGAAGCAGTTTGGCGGATACTGGCGTTCTCTATACATGACAGGCATCCTGCCGTCATGCATTTAGACGTCCACCTAGAAAACGGTCAGCGCATATATTTTGATCCCAACAACGTTGCTGAGCGCTTAGAAAATCCGCGCCAAACAACTCTCTTGGCATTTTTCAGGCTCTGCGAAATCGACCAGTTTGCGAGGTTCCTTACGTATGACGAGGTGCCTTCATATTACACGTACGACAAGCAAAGGGGAATATTTAACCGGCGTCGAAGAGGAGGTGCTGTCGAAGGTTTTCCGGGAATTTTCAAGGACACCGTATTGGGTAGAGTTTATACCGTGCACCCGAATAATGGCGAATGCTATTTTCTGCGGTTATTACTTCACACGATCCGAGGCCCAACGTCTTTTGCCTTTCTGAGAACATTTGATGGCGTGGAGTATCCCACTTACCGCGCAGCCTGTGTAGCACGTCACCTTCTCGACGGTGACCAAAACTGGGATGACACCCTCGCGGAGGCGAGCGTCAGTAACAGCCCCAGCCGTATGCGTCATCTGTTTGCCGTCATCTTGGTGTTTTGTGGAGTCACGAACCCGGTAGCTTTGTGGGAAAAATATCGACATCATCTATCTGAAGATTTTCTACGAGCTTTGAGGCGTGCTACTGGAGACGAAGTCGAAGTAACTGATGAACGCGTGCTGAACACCTGTCTTAGTTCACTTCAAGACGTGGTCATTTCCATCGGCGGCAATCCATTGGTCGAATATGGGTTACCAGCTCCCCAATCATCACCGCATCAAGACCGTGGAAATCGAGAGTATAACGCTGAGACAATTTACGATCCGAGCGAAATGACCACCATACGAAATCACCATGTCGCTTTGTTCTCTTCAGAGCAAAAACAAATTTATGACATTGTTCTTAAAAGCGTTGGGCAAAACCAGGGTAAAATGTTTTTCTTGGATGCTCCTGGTGGAACAGGAAAAACATTTGTTACCACTGGCATACTTGCAGAGGTCAGGAGGCAAGGCAAAATTGCCATTGCTGTAGCGTCGTCGGGAATCGCTGCCACACTGCTTCCGGGTGGCAAGACAGCACATGCCATGTTTAAAATTCCCATCGATTTAGAGAGCACCGAAACGCCTGTTTGTGGTGTGTCACGCAATAGTGATAAGGGACACGTGCTGAAGGATTGCTCT
Source organism: Euproctis similis (assembly GCA_905147225.2). Classification (NCBI taxonomy): domain Eukaryota; kingdom Metazoa; phylum Arthropoda; class Insecta; order Lepidoptera; family Erebidae; genus Euproctis; species Euproctis similis. Next base: position 14,178,570 of record LR990104.1, read on the forward strand.
CTGATCGTATGGGATGAGTGTACGATGGCCAATAGAAAAGCAGTTGAGGCCGTGGACAGAACCCTGCAGGACATCCGCAGGAACGAACACTTGATGGGTGGTGTCACAGTTCTATTCAGTGGCGATTTCCGACAAACGCTTCCCGTGGTGACGCGGGGATCGAGGGCTGACGAGGTGAATGCTTCGTTGAAACGATCTTCGCTGTGGTCACGAGTTCGTACGCTGCGCTTGACCATTAATATGAGAGCTCGGCTCGGCGGCAATGCACGTGCTCAAGAATTCTCCGATGTTCTTCTAAGTCTTGGCGAAGGCACTCTACCAGAGGAGAGAGGTGGGCAGGTGGTGCTTCCAGAGTCTCTCGGTAGAGTCGTATCCAGCTTAGAAGAACTCATTCGCTGTGTGTACGGGGACATCAGTCATATACCGCACCAGCAGAATTCTTGGGTATGTGAGCGGGCAATTTTGACGCCCAAAAATGGTCAGGCTGAAGCAATCAACGAATGCATTCTCTCGAAAATTGAGGGGAATGAAGTGGTTTACACCTCTATAAACACTGTCATCGAGCAAGATGATGCCACACATTATCCCGTGGAATTTCTGAACTCTCTGTCAGCAAGTGGACTTCCAGCGCATACTATCAAGCTGAAAGTCGGTGTCCCGATTATGCTTCTTCGGAACCTATCTCCTCCGAAGTTGTGTAACGGGACCCGCCTTAAAGTCATCTCGCTCCACAGACACAGCATTGAGGCGGAAATTCTTACGGGTTGTGGCGTAGGCGAGGCAGTATTTGTACCACGCATTCCCCTCATACCTCATAACTTCCCGTTCCAGTTCAAGCGCGTACAGTTCCCCGTGAGTGTTTGCTTCGCGATGACCATCAATAAGTCGCAGGGGCAGACACTGAGAGCAGCGGGTGTCGACCTCAGGACGAGCTGCTTCTCACACGGGCAGCTGTACGTCGCTTGCTCCCGCGTCACCAGTCCTGACTCTCTTTACATTTTGGCTGCGGAGAGCCAAACCAGCAATGTTGTTTATAGAGAAGTTTTATAAGTATATATTTTTATCCTTTTCTATATTTATATTTTCTTATTCATTATTTTCTACATTTGCTTCAGTCGCAACTTATTACTTAATTCAGCAGAATCACCATAAAGTCATTTATTCAAAGCAGACTGAAAATCAGCACTTTTGAAGTTCAACAATTTTACAAAAGACAGTCTCCCTCTGTTACTGTACTTTCTGTATTTATGAAATGTAAAGAAGTAACGGGTAAATAAATGTTATTTTAAAAGGTATAATCGTAGGTATTTTTGGTGCTGTATAGCGTTCAGGCAGATGACGTCGCGGGCTACAGCTATACTACAAAAATTCTTGTTAAAATGAAAATAAACAATGCGGGCAACAACCATTGCTACCGCAATCTGTACTTATCCTACCAGTTACAATTTCATTTTAGAGGTAATTACTTCTCAACTGTCTATGTAAAAATATAGCTATCTGATCACAAATTCCACGCGTACGAAGTCGCGGGCACAGCTAGTATAATATAAAATAAATATATTTATTATATTCGTTATTATTGCAATCTATAATAAAACTAGATCTACGAATTTTTTATAACGTATACAGAGAGAATACATTTTTGTACGGCGTAATACAAAGTAATTTCTAATAAATAATGCTCTGTTTTCATCTTGATGATCTTGAGATTCTACATCCCGCTTCTAAATCCGAAATTTTGGGATGGAATCCGAGTGGTACAGCAAAGAATTTACAGCAAATTTTCAGAAGGGCTTGTGATGAATATAGATTATTGACTGTATAATAACCAATATTTGGCACTTCGTGTTTAGCCTTCAGGATTTGAGAGCAAGAAGTCAGAAAAAAACATATGAAAGAAGGGAGAAAAATAAATAAAAAAACAAATTTATATTATTTTTAGGACTTGTATCAACTATCAAAGAGGAATACCAAAAATTGGAAAGGGGTCTATTTCTTGTACAAATAGCCCAGAGTGTCCGGAAGGATGGCAGGGAATACCAATAGGCCAGAAATACGTGACTTGGCGTGATTGCGAATATCTATGTGTAATACAGCTTCGGCTAGCAGCACCGCCTGCGAACAAAAGTGAAAAAAAACTTCCCCTATCTCCTAATGTATGAGTAACGTATGGTCATGGATGAATTTTAATCTTTTACGCTTGATCCTTGATTATGAAAAAAAAAACAATAACAGTCCTGAATAAACTAGCTTTGTAATAATAATTGAAATCGATTTATTAATTTTAAAGTTTGTCAAGAAAAGAGATACTTTTTCTTTTAATTATTAGTATAGATAGATATTTATGTTTTTCTTAAATCTTTTTCTGAAAAAAAAAATACACTAAAATTTGACTATTATTCGCACCTGTGACCTTCGAAAAAGTTACCTTAATTATGATTTAAGGTATCTAAAATTACCGATGGCCCGAGTATTATGACAGTAAAGTGTAAACCCTCAATACTCAAAGCAATCAGTTGATATACCTATACACGCAGAATTGACTTTCTGGTCACAATGCTGATAATGGCTAAACTTATCATCATGGCTTACTATACACATTTTTAAGTCATCCTTATATACCACACATAACTTCTGCAAAGCCAAGTGGTAGAGCCAAGCAGTTCGCTGCATGAATGGGCCGGTTCGATCGGGGAAATACCACGACCTCTCAGAAGATCGACGTAAAGTGGCTCATGCCGCGTTTAGTTCGGTGAGAGAAGTACCCGAAGGCCCATCCCCCTTCCCCATCGGCAACGCAACTGTAACACTATATGTGTTGCATGTGTCCATGGGCGGCGCTGGTCTCTTACCATCAGAAGACACGCCTGCTCGTTTGCCCTCCTATCCTATAAAAAAAAGTTATTTGTGTGTGCCAGTATTTCAAAAACCACTAAGTCCATCGAGGCTTTTGGCCAATCTCGCTAGGTCTATTATTTGCCTATTACGATATCTATGGAAATATTTAAGTTACACTATTCTTTTGATTGATGATGTGATGTCACGCTGTTTCAAATATTTTATAAATCCTTTAAAATGTATTTATCTCATCATGGCTTTTAGATAAGTTTAATTTTTATCATACCTAATACCTACTTTGTCTAATGCAATAAAAAAAAATAAAAATCGATCTATGTTAGTAAATGTAAGTGTGAAATTATAAAATTTAAAAAGTCTCGAAGGTCATTCACAAAGCACAACCAAGCTAAGCAACTATCTCTTGCGCCCCGGGATTGGACAACAGATACAAATAAATATCAATCAATTATATAATTATAAATACATGGTAAACATAAATAAATAAATTACATTACTTACAATATATTCAATGAAAAAACTAGCTGAATATTTATTTCTAAGACTTTCGCGAATCTCACTCATTGATCTAAACAACTTTTAGGATTATATCGCGTTTATTTATTATTTATTTATATTTATTTCCCGACATTTGACGTGAAAATGATCTCTGTAAAGAGTTCGAAACGTCGGGAAATAAATATAAATAAATAATAAGTAAACGCGATATAATCCTAAAAGTTGTTTTGATCAAAAACTAGCTGAAATCAAATTTCTCCGCATCTCGATCTACTGACAGCGTGCCCAGAAAACTGGCCGCATTGCCATGCTGAATGGCACTGCTAATCCTCTGTGCGAATAATAGACCAGCCCTCTGGTCGCAAGAGGCCTCGATCAGTCTCTTTGCAAGATCTTTATAAAGTGCACGAAAACTTGGATCCAATGTCCCCAGAGTCTCAACAGCTCAAATACATATTCACCTACAAGGCTTCCATATTTGTGCTGCTAGAGATGTTCTGCTGAAGCAGCATTGCACCAGCTACCCCTACAGTGCTTGGAAGGTATTATGGCATGGTAAAATATAAATATATGAGTAAAAGTAAGAAAGGCCATGCTCCGACGGTTTGGACGACCAGTCAGTACAAAGAACTGACTAAGCAGATATATAAATCAAAAACGGATGGATGTAGAAGACGGCCAGGAGACACTTTCTACAACCAAATAGAACGAGTCCTTGAAGAAGATGATATCAGGAGCCAATAAAATCTTCGAGCGTTTATGACAAAGAGTTATGAAAGTCAAATAAGCGAGTAAGCCGTGTCAGAATCTGGCCTTACGGTGTTCTGTTCCTCTCTGCCTACACTATAAAATACATGTGATGTTATGTACGTATAGCCATATTCAAAGACTTAGGGTTGATCTCTCCGACTCTAATATCGCATTTGATATTTTTATAAAACCTACACAAAAATATCGTTGATAAAAATACACGTGCACGCTGAGTTTCTTTAAGATAATTATTACCTACAACTTTGCCATTTGACTTTTTCCATAGATCTTTTAGTTTTGCCGAAAATCGAGAAAACCGTTTTTTATCCCCTAAAAACTCTCTTTTTCCTTTCATTTTTATAATATTCTCCTCCTTTTCTAATGGGTTATGGCCTTCTATTATTTATTTGGTTTTATAAATTATTATCAACCTTGGTCTATGAAGCGTTATCTAATTTAATATGCGCTATTTCTAGCTTCACAGAAGTCTTCCTACTGTTACATTGTTAACTATATCATATTGCTAAGCTAATTAAATAATATAAATATGTCACTGGTAAGCAAAGCCAATATTTTTATTTAGGTACAATAAAAAAATAGGAAGCGTATAATATCTTTATTAATTTTATTTCTAATCTAATCGTAAACAGCTTATCTGCAGACATCGCAATTATTCATATAATATTTTTGTTACCAATAATTGTATACATAATATTTGCATAAATATTTACACATTTATAGTTATTCTTTTCGTGCTTTTTTTATGGGATAGGAGGGCAAACGAGCAGGCGTGTCACCTGATGGTAAGCAACTAACGCCGCCCATGGACACCAGCAGCACATATAGTGTTACTGTTGCGTTGCCGACCTTTAAGGAAAGGGGATAGGAAAGGATGGGAAGGGGGTGGGCCTCCGGGTACCTCTCTCACCGAACGAAATGCGGCATGAGCCACTTTAGGTCGGTCTTCTGAGAGGTCGTGGTATTTCACCGGTCGAGCCGGCCCATTTATGCAGTAAACTGCTTGGCGATGTTCTATGTTCTATTAGTTTCGTTACAGTATATTCTATGTTTATAGAATTATACTTACAGTACTGGACCTATATCATAATTTTTTTTAATTAAATCATTTAGTGTAATATGTTTGTTAGGAGCTCATTCGAATTTTCGAATCAAAGTTTCGCTTGGTTCTTCGGTATATTTTTTTTACTAGTCTCTTAGAGTAGTTCATCGCCGAATAATCCTCTCAATGTATAAATGGATTATTTCTTATAACGCTTACGTATAACTAATTTGAAGATATGACATGTAGCGATTAAAGTCACGGGCAATACACCGTACTTCATAATCGGCTGATTATAATATGCCAAATAATTTAAACGGCAAGGTAGTATTGCTTAGCATTGAAAACTATCTACTGATAGTGTGGTAGCCAATCTCAATCTTCCGCGCAATGTAAATATATCTTTATTCCTTAAGTAACCTCCAAAATAATATTAAGAAAATTAAAACTTGTAATTTTAATTAAATCTTCTTCTTAACTCGTCGTTCGTCGTCGTTAATTAATTCGTTTTCTTAAAACCCCCCTCTTTTACTCAGTGGAAACCTGTTAACAGGTACCACCAGCACCGGGGCGTGCCGGTGATTACGTTGAACTCCCCGTCCCTCCTAATCATATTCAATCGGGACAGTATACCAACTAAAGCCACTATTCCTCCTCACCAAATGCGACGGGGTCGCGGGAATTGTGCTATCAAACACCTATCGACCCCGTCTGTGGTGGCCCATTTCAGAGCCCTCCGTTATCGGTCCCCCTTTTGTCTCCACAATAGGCGCTCCAGAACACATGGAGTGCCTTTCCTCTCGGGGCCTAAGCTCCTTACCGGCGCCGAATCACCCGGTTCACCACCCAAGGATCCCTCTATGGCGGCAGGTGGTCTGTATATGCACGTCTACTGCGGCCTCTCCTTCCACGGCGGAACATGCACGCGAGTGGATTACTCTCGCGCGCCCTCTCCGCTGACTTTTTTCTGATCATTACGGCACCGGCAAAGGCCAGCACCGCCTCCCAAGCCTGCTCACTATCCAACATCGCACGAACGACAGTGGGCAGCGAGAGATCCGCCCCGATGCTCAAGATAAGTGTTGTGCGGTCATTTGACCATGCGGGGCATACGGCGCAGGTGTGATGCGCCTTGTCTTCGGCCGCTACACAATGGTGGCACTTCTTAACATCCCTTATGCCAAGATTGGTTACTATCTGCAGTTCAGCTTTAATGGTCTTTCTAATATCAATTGTCACTGTTAGCACAGATTCAGATTGTAAAGAAACAAACTTTATAAATAATCAAAAATTAAGTCAATCTGGTCAATTACATTTGTAATAGAAATAAAAATGTGCTTTAGTTTGAGTTAAATTTGTCCGTGGCATGAAATCATATTTCTGATAATACGCTTCTAACAATATATCAGCGATACTTATATGGAAGTGCGTGATATTTTTTGAGTAAAGGAACAAACAAAATCAATTGAAAAAAAAAAACCTATACGCTCTAGTCTTTTCTAGTGTCTCTATGTTATGGAGCACAAAATTAAAAAGCATTGTGAGAGATTGTACTCACATCTCCTTATACAGCCAATTTGAAGTGAATGAATCTAAACAGTTTAACCAAAAAGGTCCAGATATAAACCGATTGCAAAGTTACCAATTTCGTAATATTAATACAGGTATTGATTGAATTAAACGCGAAATAAGTTGTGCAAGTGCAATAACAGTTAGACTTTGCACTTTAAACTTTGTTACATACGTTTGTACACACGTGTGTGAAAAAACATAGTTCAGAGTACAAAGTCTGATTGTAATATGATTAAAACTTACTTGACGTCCATTTCAATTAATATTATCAGTTAATTTAATATTGATATATTAGGTCGGGGAAAAAGTCTTTTCGCATAACGTAGGTATAAACTTATTATAAAATTTCTTTGACTGTACTATTTGTGTCTGGCTGGTTTTGGTAACATTAAAAAGGTTACATTATAAAGAAAAGGAAAAAATAAAAAAAAGTTGTTTCCCGCTATTTTTCATTTGTTTTTCTCTCCGTAAAAATGAGTGAATCTAATGAAGAAATTCGATACATTTTAAAATTTTATTATAAAAAAGGCAAAAATGCAACTCAAGCAGTGAAAAAAATTTGTGATGTTTATGGACCTGATGCAGTGTCAGTAAGAGTAGCACAAATTTGGTTCAAACGTTTTCAGTCCGGAAATTTTGATGTTAAAGATGCACCTCGCTCTGGTCGCCCTGTTACGAATAAAATGGACGCCATTTTTGAAAGAGTGGAGCAAGATCGGCATATTAGTAGTTACGATGTAGCTGAAGAACTGGGAATTGACCACAAAACAGTTTTGACCCATTTGAAGAAAGCTGGTTATACAAAAAAGCTCGATATTTGGGTGCCACACGAGCTCACTCAAAGAAACTTAATGAACCGTGTACTCATTTGCGATTCATTATTGAGACGTAATGAAACCGAGCCGTTTTTGAAGAGATTGATAACTGGCGATGAAAAGTGGATCACGTACGACAAGAACGTGCGAAAAAGGTCGTGGTCGAAAGTTGGCCAGGCTTCACAGACTGTGGCCAAACCTGGCCTAACACGAAATAAGGTGATGCTGTGTGTATGGTGGGATTGGAAGGGCATTGTTCATTATGAGCTTTTACCGTCCGGCAAAACCATCGATTCTGATCTTTACTGCCAGCAACTGATGAGATTAAAGGAAGCAGTCGAGAGAAAACGGCCGGAATTGATCAACAGAAAGGGTGTGGTCTTTCATCACGATAACGCTAGACCACACACATCTTTAGCCACTCAGCAAAAATTAAGAGAGTTCGACTGGGAGGTCCTAGTGCATCCACCATATAGCCCTGACCTTGCGCCTTCAGATTTTCACCTGTTTCGGTCTCTTCAGAATTCTTTAGGTTCTGTAAGGTTGACCTCAAGAGAGGACTGCCAAAACTATTTGTCCCGTTTTTTTGATCAGAAGTCCCAAAGTTTCTACAGTAACGGCATAATGTCTCTGCCCACAAAATGGCAGAAAGTTATTTAACAAAACGGTACATATATATTGTAAATAAATGTAAATAAACTTTGAAAAAAATGTCTTGACTTTTCATACAAAAATACGAAAATACTTTTTCCCCAACCTATTATTATGGATGTGGACTAGTAAATATTTACAATATCATAAAACTAGACAAAATGGAATTTCTTCCAACAGTTGCTATAATTATGATGCAAGTATATCATAAATTTAATAATTTTATAAAGTTTTGAAATTAGAGTTAAAATTATTAAAAATGAACACAATAATATTATGTATATTATAACTATATATAGTCTCGGTGGTCCAGTGGTCGAGCACACGGCTTCTGAGTCAGAGGTCCGGGTTCGAACCCTGACACTGACTCACACCAATGACTTGTTTTCGGAAGTTATCTATACTTATATTATAAAGCGGAAGAGTTTGTTTGTTTGTTTGTTTGTTTGTTTGAACGCGCTAATCTCAGAAACCACCAGTCCGATTTTAAAAATTCTTTCAGTGGTATATAGTCCATTTATCGAGGAAGGCTTTAGGCTATATTATATTTTCAAATTAATTAGGGATCCTTACTATAAGTCCAATAATGTAACCCAAGGTGTAAGAAAATGACTCGAAAATAATTCTTACATCGTGAACGCTGCGAAAACTATTGATTCTAGAATAAAACAATGTACTACACTTTTACAGAACATAAATTTGTCTATAAAAAAGTCCGCGATGGCATATGTCTAACTATTGTAGTTATCTCACAATAAGTGTTTTTTGAGTTTTTTAAAATAATTAAATTGATGTCGTTATAAAAATGCTTTATTTTGTACCTTGAATTTAACTTTCCTGAAAATAAATTACTTCAATATAAAGACAGATTCAATACCTTTCTAGAACTGTTTGAATAATTCAATTCGGACATTTAATTCCAAAGATATCGCAAAATACAAAATGTAAGTATTCATTTCATAGGGAAATATTTAGTTACACTGATGATGTATCCGACTCGGACAGCTCGGACCGCGACAGCTAGCAGGTAGATTTTTTTACGTTTGTTTCTTGCTAAAAGGTACCGGTGGTCCAGTTGTCGAGAACCCCACTTCTGTATAAAGTAGTCGCGGGTTCGAGTTCTGGCTCACAGCAATGACTTTTTGAAATTGTTTTCTGAAGTTATGTGTATTTAGATATCGATGACTATAAACTTTGTGCCTGGTATGGCAGTAAGTTTGCCACCTATTCCATTTGGGATGAAAACATAGTGGTGAAACGAGGTTTAACAGCCGCTGCCTACACCTTCGAGTAGAAAAGGCGTGAAGTTATGTTTTGTTGTTGTTTCTCTCTTTGTCATCATATCGCTCAATACTTTAATCAGAATTTAAAATTTAAAAAAGTCTCGGTGGCGCAGTGGGCGAGCGCACGGCCTCTGATCCAGAGGTCCGGGGTTCGATTCCAGACACTGGCTCACACCAATGACTTTTCGAAATTGTTTTCGGAAGTTATGTGTGATAAATATCGATGACTGACAAACTTTGTGCCCGATATGGCAATAGGTTCGCCACCTATTCCATTTGGGACGTAAACATAATGGCGAGACGAGTCTTAACAGCCGCTGCCTACACCTTCGGGTAACAAAAGGCGTGAAGTTATGTTTAGTTTAAAATTTGTAGTATTTAATCGTATTTTGTGGTATTTTTATTTATAAAAGTTACTAGCTTTTACCCGCGGCTTCGCTCGCATTAAATCCATTAAATAGATATCAAAGATCATTACTATAGGTAGAAGTTAACCAATATGATAACTCTGTTTTATTGCTTGGCTGGAATCATTAGGTTTTAAAATTACTACTTACAATGACGTTTAAAAAACTAACAACATTTTTTTAAGGTAAAATATATAATACACGGTAATACAAAAATAAATAATTTTGGACTGTAACAATTTTATAAGAGTATGTAGGATATTGTTGTAGACTATTTTATAAGTTTTTCCTTCGGGTTCAAAAATATGTAAATTACTTTAAAGAATATGTGTACAAAGTTTCATGGTGATCGATTGAGTAGTTATCGCGTGAAAGCACGCAAACAAACTTACATTCACATTTATATTTTACTAGCTGACCCGGCAAACGTTGTCTTACCAAAAAATTAAATTTAAAAAATAGGGGTTGATCGTAGGGGGTTGAAAATTCTCAGACTTACCCGATATGCATACAAAATTTCATGAGAATCGGTCAAGCCGTTTCGAAGGAGTATGGGAAAATTGTGACACGAGAATTTTATATATTAGAAGTAGGATAGGATAGGAATTAGGTTACATTTTTATTGTATAAGGGGCAAACGAGCAGGCTTATGATAGTTACAAACGCCGCCCATGGCCACCTCATCACATGCAGTGTTACAGTTGCGTTGCCGGCGCTTACAATGGGATATGAGTGGGGTCGGGAGTGGGTTTCGGTAGGGGAGGGGAAAAGGGATTGGGCCTCCGAACACCTCTCAGCGAGTGAAACGCGGCTAAGGCCACTTTTCAGCGATAATCTGAGAGGTCGTGGTATTCCACGGGTCGAGCCGGCCCATTCATGCAGCGAACACTGCGTGACTTTACCACTGACAAGGTGTGACTGATGTGACTAATTTATAATACATTCTAGATATATGTAATAAACTTTACATTTTTAAGATCGTGATATCTTTTAAAATGTAGTAAATTTATATCGATAAGCTTAATCGCTAAACCGACATCATTTGACTTATAAAAAAAAACACTCACTGTGAGTTAGCTACCCCGGTTTGAACATATGGTGACCCGTTTTTTTCGTTGAAGTCAACAATAGTGACCATATAAAAAAAGTTGTTTAAGTTGTATTAAAAAAAACTAAAGGTTGAGCAAAAACTTGGGACAAGTTCATTGCTATATTCATTGTTTATAAGTGGCATTGCTAATAAAGCTTTCTTTGAAGTTGTAAATAATATCAATGTCTTGGTTGTCAGTACGCTAATACATACTAGCTAAGCGAGTGACACGTGTAATAATCGTGCCTTATGGCACTTTGTTCTCTCTGCCTACCCCGCAAGGGATCTGGCCTGAAGTTATGTATGTATGTATCAAGAACTTGAATTGAAATAAATATTAGTGTTAGATAGTCCATTTATGATGAAAGCTTTGGGGTATTAATATGATTGCGGCAATAATCTTTTGAGTGGAAAATGTATAAAATATGGCGGTACGAAGTTCGCGCGGTCTGCTAGTGTGTGATAAATATCGATGACTGAAAACTTTATGCATAGCGGCGAGAAGAAGCTTAACAGCCTAACAGCCTACACCTTCCTAATATAATCTTCATCTGAGTCCAATAATCGCTTCAATCTTCAATACGCACACAATTAGGGTAGTCACCCTAATTGTGTGCGTCTAGTCATCTAGTCTAGACATCTAGATCTAGGACTAGACATCTAGACATCTAGTCAGATGTTAGTAAGAATAAAACAAGCTGTATGTGAAATAGAAGACTCTTGTATGCCATTATGAATGCAATATAATATCGTTCATGCAAATTATTATACTGAATAGAGCCGTATAATATTTAGGGCTTGGTTTAAATTCACTTTCAGGACATTGGGTGAAACTGGCTTACTGGTTTAGACATGTGAGTTCAGTATTTTGCAATTGCATGATCTTGGTTTCGCGTCACCTCCGTGAGAGATAACCTTGCCTTCAAATCGTGGATCGTCCGTCGAGATTAAGCATCAGTACTAAATGGTAAACAACAGTTTAGATAAACGCTCCCCAAATAAGCAGATTGTTACAGGCCGCCAACAACTACCCACTTTAATTGAAATGCAAGGCATGCAATAGCATGTTGGTAAAGGCAAAATTCACTTATTTGGACATGCAGAAGGAATGTTACATTAAAGGACTACTAATCTCAGCTTTATTGTCAAACCAGAAAGACGTCTTAAAGAATCTAGGACATGCACTCCATAGTCACCGAGATCAAAATTGACTTGTTTTATCAAAAGAAAGAGATTTGTTAGCCGGCGAGAACCTCATTAAACAATATTGGCTCTACAGCGTGGTCTATAATTTGCAAATGAAAACATATCTTCATATACTTGTAAATCTGACAAACAAATACTTTGTAAGCATGCAAAATTAACTCAGTCTAGTATTGCATCTATCACATACGAGTATTGTATTTTTATAATGGCTAATTAAGGATATCCCAAGAATTATTCTTCTGTATCATCATTTCATAATTTAAATCGCAAAATGATTCATTATTTTTATCAATAATACCATACAGTATTATCAATAATAATACCATACAGATAAATTAGCGATATATTACACTTATCGAACGTATAAAATCACTGATTGTAATAAATATTATCGCATATTAAAACGCTACATATTCATACACTTACACAGTTATTCCATATTCGACGCCGGGAACTGCTGAGTAGTAGACACGATGGGTAGACAGGCGTATTATGTATTTGCCTTGCTTTTAAGTGGAGTTCTATCGGTTAATTCAAAAAGTGCATTTGATCTTGATCTGTACGAAAATGTATTAGATTCCGATGAATGTAATAGACAGTTAAATTTCTTAGCTACGGATAGTTTGGGCTTACAATGTGAGTATAAGATTATCTCTTTATTTTTCATAACTAGTCAATAAAAACGTCACAGGTTACGCTTAAATGTTATTTATTCTACAGCTACATAGCTAACTAGTAGCTGAATCAAATGATAATCAAATAATACGTGTAAAACGGAACTACGATAAGTGAAATGAAAGAACCAAAAAGAAAATGGAATGTTAAAACTATTTATATGTGAATTTATGCGTGAAATTTCGAATATTTTTAACGAAACATTGTAAATATTTCGTTAAATATTACAGGCTAACGTGATCTATTAGGACATGCTATCAGATGCTATGATATATAATGGGAACTGTACTTAAATCGGGATTATATCCATTACGAAATTATTTTGGAATATTAACCATAGTACTGCGCTAGTATACTCGTAAATATCACTTAGAGTACATATTTTTCTTTGAGTTGACTTTTCGGAAAGCTATTCGAAAGCTATGCGTTACAAATATCGATGGCTGACAAAATTATGCTGTTTTTTTTATTGGCATTTCTTGTGTCAAAATAATATCTACAGTTTTGGATTATCGCGAGCGTGAACTTATCATTAAAATAAAATTATCATTTTTGTCGAATAATAATGGAAAAGATATATTTTAAAGACAAAAACATGACATGACTTTTTAATCCGCAGTAATATATAGTTCATATTACTTTTATCTGATTTTTTAAATCCTGGGTATTTAGAAATATTAGCGGAAAAGGCTGTCTGACCAATTTAAAGATAGCAAGATAGCAATAAATTAAATGCACGTGTTATTTTCAAAAACATGTTAATTGTTATCTAGTTTCCAATGTCGTGGATAAATTTCAACAAGTGATAAGTAAACGCTAAAATTTGTGTAAAAACGATTCATTATTTCTGTTTTGCACTTTTTCTGGCCATTGTCATTATAAAAAAAAAACTCATTTCCTTTAGTAACCATAGAATTTCCTAATATCGCAAACATTTGCTTACACGCACTCGCAAATATATATTCAATGGCTCAGAATTAAAAAATATTTATGCGACTATTCTTGAACCATTTATAGACTGTAAAAAAAAACAAAACAATGTTTTTCAAATTTAAAGTAATTATAATTTTTTTTTAAGCTTATTATTTTCACATAAAACCTTACTCATAAGCAGGTCTCTTTTGTTAACAATATTATATTACGGTTTGAATTATGTTGATATATACACATTTATTTATATTTGGGCAAAGTTACCGCTGCTAACGTAGAATCAGTTGCATGGAAGGATCGTAATAAACTCGTACAGTTTAAAAAACACAATAGCTACATTATGTTTAACTAAATCAATCTTATTTTTTTATTTATATAACTAGTTGACCCAGCGAACTTTGTTTCGCTACATTGCCAAGGAAAAAATTGTTGCGTAGTTTTAAATATCTAAGTATATATGGGGACAGAAATCGGAAATCGACTTTGTTTTATGCCATGAAAATGATATTGTACATTGTCTATAACAAAAAAAGCATAGTTTTTAAACCCATAGAATATTTCTTAGTTAATTAATACTTATAAATATTGTCTTTTATAGTTATCGATGCGAGTGCTAGAATACCAAGCGGGTTGGGTAAAGGTAATGTGAATGATATGGGAGACTATTTTCAATGCCTCGACATCAACACCGTTCGAGAAGAAATGGAGTTTCAAGGAAAATATTGTATGATTAACATTCCACTGAATCATAATCCTATACAAATACCGGATATACCAGAATTACCTGAATTACCTGATCTACCAGATGAATGGCCCGAAGACTGGCCTGAATGGCCAACTTTGCCCTCTGATGGTCAGCAGCAACCTGCACAAAGGTATGTGATTTTTTTAACAACCAAACTACCAATCTTTTGAAGTAAAACATTACAAACATTCATTAATATTATTTAAAGGTTATCAATACTTTAAAAATAAGACATACACTTGGACATTACATGAACATAAACTAATAATTTTACTTGAGTATTTCCTTTTAATAATATTGGATAGTAAAATCGATGATTCGTACAATTTATGCTACTTTCGGAGCAATTTCATTACCAAAAATTATCACTCAATAAATGTACCTAACTTACAGCCGTGTGTTTCCACGATATGGTTTATTTATAATATGGCAATGTTGCATTGTGCTAAATTGTAAATAAATAAATTTGCTTTTATTTTCAGAATTTTCCCCGCTCTCTTCATAGCCCAAAACATATCAACAATGGCAATTTGCATTCCCAAAGTGTGTACAGTTGAAGAAACCATAACTTTTGTGCAGAACATAAGTGCGGAAGTACTAGATCTAGCTTACAGCCCATATTTTTGTAGATTACCAAATGATAAACCTCTGGTTGCAGCAGATTACACTGCGATGTAAGTATATTGACTATTAGTTTGTTCAAACATAATCTCAAAGAAATACGATTGATATGATAGACATTTGCCATTAGAGCCACCAGAATATATAATAAACGACAATCTAATATCTATAAAAAAATCACTAATTCTAACTTTTCTAAGTATAAATTAACAATACATAGAGCGCTCTTTATTATCATTTCAATTGCATCCATTAATATAATTTGATGAATAATTATTTACTATTATTTTTTTCAGAGCAATATTCTCAGTACTTGGTCTGCTCTTATTGGTCAGTACTTGCTACGATCTTTATCAACAGTTGTATTTAAAAAGAGGTTAGTTTATTATTATTTATTAAATATTTTTTCCATAAATAAACATAACTTCACGCCTTTTTGTTACCCGAAGGTGTAGGCAGCGGCTGTTAAGCCTCGTCTCGCCGTTATGTTTACGTCCCAATTGGAATAGGTGGCGAACCTATTGCCATACCGGGCACAAAGTTTATCAGTCATCGATATTTATCACACATAACTTCCGAAAACAATTTCGAAAAGTCATTGGTGTGAGCCAGTGTCTGGAATCGAAACGCGGACCTCTGGATCAGAGGCCGTGCGCTCGCCCACTGCGCCACCGAGACTAAAAAATATAAACATATGTTATATGTTTATATTTTCCCATAAATATAATTGTTTATATGGCATATCACTTTTCAAAAATATTGAATTATGTTTAAGAAATATTATCGAAAATATTTAAAGTTTAACATTATTTTCTTTTACAGATCCATCAAAACTGAACAGTCTACATACTTGTTTTTCCATATACACAAACACTAGACGGTTTCTGACCTTCCGATCATCACCAGGTTCTTTAGAGTGTATTGACGGTATCCGCGCTCTGTCCATGTTCTGGGTGGTAATTGGACACACATATTGTATGACATTGCTTGGCTTCATTCATAATTTGGATTATACATTCTCTGTAAGTATGATTTGTAGTTATTAATTTACATAGATACATACTTCAATGCGTTAATATAAAATACTTTATACTTATTAACAACTGAATTAGTAATATTTTTTACGTAATTATTAAGTTAATGCTGTTTTACACCAGTTTAAGTTCCTATTGCATTAACAATTTCTATATTTTTAAATAAAACATTTCTTGAATTACAGTGGTTGACAAAAGTGTCAAGCGTGTGGATCACTTCAGCGCCGATTGTTGTTGACACATTTTTCTTGATCAGCGGGATCTTGGCTGTGTATACTACAATTGGAAAAATAAGTAGAGGTTCGTACCTACATATATTTTATCCCCGAAATTATTTTATAAAGCAATTCTTGTTTTCCTATAACTTTCGTCCATCGAGACCGAACATTATAAGTATAACCAATTCAAAATGAATATTTTCATTAAAATTATTCGTCTGAAAAAGATGAAAATAAATAAAAAAAAACTTCATTTTGACCAACAAAACTTGAAATTATATAATATATAAACGTTATCTTTTATTT
This sequence comes from Euproctis similis, assembly GCA_905147225.2. Lineage (NCBI taxonomy): Eukaryota > Metazoa > Arthropoda > Insecta > Lepidoptera > Erebidae > Euproctis > Euproctis similis. Next base: position 14,195,287 of record LR990104.1, read on the forward strand.
TTCAGCAAAATTTGTGAGAACAGTTCATTGGTTCATACTGAATCGTCTTCTGAGAATGTTCCCACTGCTAGCTGTTGTTATTCTACTCCAAGCATCAGTTTTTAATCAAGTTTCTGACGGTCCCTATTGGTTGAACGTGGCACGTGCTACAGAGGATTGTAGAAGATATTGGTGGTCAGCACTATTACATGTTCAGAATTACGTCAACCCTATTGACCTCGTAAGTCTTTATTTATTCATAATCGTTAAGAAAGTAAAAAGTTTTTCTATTCGAAAATTAAACTTCGCTTTCTTTTTACATCTTTCTGTACTAAAGACCTAAAATTTAATTTAACTTTTCAGTGCCTCGTCCATTCCTGGTATCTCTCCGTGGACACTCAGTTGTATATAGTATCTCCGATAGTTCTTTTCTTCCTGTTTGGTCGCAAGGCGTTGGCATGGTCTGCACTGACTGTGTTCTTGCTACTAACACTTGTATCATCTACTCTCTATAGCTTCTTGAACAATTTCTCAGCAGCATTAGGAAATATAAGGTCAGTATTGAGCCTTTTTAATTTCACCGAAACCTCTATCGGCTATAAGCTCATGTTTTATAATCATACATAGATACGTGATAAATTTTTCAAGATTGTCTGAGATAAATTGCTTCCAACAATAAGGCTGCCCATTGTGCTATTATTATAATAAGGTTTTACTATGGATCTATTATCTTTTGTATGCTATAAAGTGTTAATAAATAAATATGATGCAAATTACTTATAAGAAAATCTTTATAAAAAATAACTTTATTAATCTGAAAGTCATTCATTAATCACTATTTTGGATAGTTACTTACTCATCAAACTGAGTTAATGTTAATGATATCACGCAAAACAACGTCGAAAGTCGCGAAAAAATTGTATTGGTTGTACTAAAGAAATATATCTATTTTCGTATAATTCCCGTTCTCATAGAGTTCTGAGCAATCATTTCATAAGATATATTTTTTATGGTGTAAGTTAATTAAATTATATTTATTTTAAGACATGTGAAAATGAAGTGTTCATTAAATAATATAATCTTTGTTTTTTCCACAGCCGTTTGCCGGAATTTTCTGATTACGTTCAGTACTATTACCTCAACACATTGACTCGAGCACCACCCTTCGTTATTGGCATGTTCTACGGATACAAATTGTATTTATGTAAAGATAATAAAATTAAAATATCTAAGGTAAGTGTTTTATTATATTAACTTATATTTATTTACTGGTTTTATATACAGTATATACATATTTTTTAAAACAAATATTTTATTGGTTATAAAATTACATGATAGTATGTATAAAAAAAATACTTTTTGCTAGAAAAAACTTAATCATAAAACATTTTTTTTAGGTTAACGTTACAATTCTCTGGTTGATGTCATTTTTGTTGATGGCGTTCTGCATCTTCTCCATACATCCAGTTATACAGCCTGACCACACAGCGCAGGTGTTCGATAATTTACTTAACGCATACATGCGTGCTCTGTGGGGTGCCGGTCTGGGCTGGTTGATATTCGCTTGCGTTCAAGGTTATGGAGGTAAATAGCCTATTTATACTCAAATAAAAAAATAATACTAGAAAACCTCTAGAGCTATTATAAATCTACTTCCGAAAAACAGCTTTGACAGGTCTCAGGTTCAAACCCAATGCGATTGTTGTGCCGGTCCGCACAACAATCGCATCAAAATGTTCCATGTTATCAGTGTTTTTTACGGCAGTAAAAAAAACTAATGAAACGAAAAACATGGCATTGCCCATACCTTTGGATATTAAAGGTGCGAAGTTTCATAGTTTCGTGCACATGTGTTATTTATCACAAAATTATTTGATCACCAGGTCCAATCAATTGGTTCCTCTCTCTGAACATATGGAAGTTGCCTGCTCGTATGTCTTACGCCATGTATCTCATACACTTACCCATTATCATGATTGCCAACGGCAGCTGGGTCAAGACTTATTACTTTACGGACGGAAATAATGTGAGTTTTTTTTTCCTTTTACTATGTGTACTATTTGTGTCTTTTCTATGAACTACTTTTTATCCGATTAATAACGATAATTCGGTGAAAACCTACCAATTGTATTTCAACGCGTCTTAAATTTTCCTATATTAATAAATTTTAGTAATTTCATGCTAAACTTAGATTAGAGACTTATTTCATTGCAAGTAAATTTTTGATCAATGTTTCATTATTGGAATACTTGTATGTACTTATAGTTTAAAACCTTAATTTTAAAGTGATTTTTTTTTTGTATTTACAGTTCTATAGGTTTTTCGGTGATGTTTCGCTAAGCTTCATCTTTGCCTTCGTTCTTTGTATCACGATCGACGCACCGTTTTCAACGTTACAGAAATTGCTCAATGGAGGTAATTTTTATGCTTCATTTACTTATTTGACTTTCTTACCCTTTAAATGAAAAAAGTAAGAATTTTCAAGGATATTCTTTTGGTTCGATAAGAAACTTTCAGAACTTTATCTTTCGGTTTAATTATTAAGAAAACCCAAAATACTATTATATCTTACTATTTAGAAAAAAATATTAAACAAAATCTCATTTAGAAATGTAATAAACAATCGATTTATACATACCAAATTGGCATTGGAAGTAATAAATATTCTAATTTAATTTCAAACATATTCTTCTTTATTTACAGGCGGAAGAAAACCAGCTCCCAAGCCTGAGATAGTATCTTCACTTCCAGGACCTACGGTTGTTACGGAGGAAGAAAGTTATGTGAAAACTGCTTTGTAGTATAACTATTTAAGACTGAATAATGATTGTTATAGGTTGTGATCCGAGATTAATCTCTTCGGTAATTGATTACTCCTTTACAAGGTAGGAGTCGTCGAAATTGAAAATACACTAATTCGGATTCAGACATCATCGAATAAATAAACTGACGTTATGAAAGCTCATAGAAAAAAAACTTAAGGTATTAAGGAATAATATGTAACGTAATGCACTTATTACTAAAAGATGTAGACAATGGATACAGTTATGCTTATTTTTGGTTCTTTGTTGAAGGATTCATTGACCGGGCAAATTTTTACTAGACGGCTATGTTTATCAAACATAACTTCCTAATAGATCTAGAATAGTACACACCAGTCAGTCTTTTATAGAGTATTTGAATTCGAAGACCAAGACCTGTGAATCAGTAGTCGAGTGTTATACCACTAGGCTATGTGTGTTAATTATTATTGAAGAGTGAACAATTTTTACCCAATGGATGGATGCGGGTTCCACCATTTTGGGAGTGGTAATGAAAGTAAAAAAAGAGATGGAGTAACACGATAGGTTATTTGTAAATAAATTTAGATTTAGTTTTGTGAATCTTTAACAATTAATTAGCTTTAATAATTTAACTAACATGTACATATTATGTTGTAAATATTAAAAGTGATACTTTAAATTATATCATTGTTTAATTTGCTTCTAGCTAACAAAAAAATAGTTAAAAATAAATAGTATTACATTGGTATTAAGCAGTCATTTAATTTATTTAGTAAGTTGGATAAATGACAAAATCTAGAATTTATTTTTCAAAGAAAATCTGAAAAGCCTGTCATTAATGACATCAATGACACACCAATGACTTTTCGAAATTGTTTTCGGAAGTTAAGTGTGATAAATATCGATGGCTGAAAACTTTGTACCCGGTATGGCAATAGGTTCGCCACCTATTCCATTTGGGACGTAAAGATAATGGTGAGACGAGGCTTAACAGCCGCTGCCTACACATTTGGGTAACAAAGGCGTGAAGTTATGTTATGTTATAATGAAATGACATAAATAAATAGGTAGAATATTATCAGATAATTTCACGCATAATAAAAACTAAATTGTGTCAACACTTATGTCAACATCGCCGATATAAAACTAGTAATAGCGAGCTGCCGCTTTTAATAGACACTTTAATGGAAAAGTTTTTTATATGACGCACATGACACACATTACTTTAAACATTACACATATTACGCTTTTTTAACAGTTAATTTAGGCACGCGAATACACCAAATTTTGACATTAATATTATCAAACTTACCTTCTGAAAACATTTTTAAAACCATTAGTTTGAGTCGGGATCGAAACCCTAGATTATAGAAGATTTGTCAGTTCTTAAGCAGAGTCCTCCACCTCCAGACCATCGAGACAATTATACTGCGACAGTAAATATTAATTATTTAATGTAAACGTTATCAAGACATACTCTTAAAATATTGGCGCCCTGACGCAAGAGTATTGTAAAACTTATACAATATATTAAAACTTTTGTAATGACTAAAAAGGTTAAAATGCAATTACAAAACCAATTAAATAAATAACATAACATAACTTCACGCCTTTTGTTACCCGAAGGTGTAGGCAGCGGCTGTTAATCCTCGTCTCGCCGTTATGTTAACATCCCAAATGGTGGCGAACCTATATCCATAACGGGCACAAAGTTTTCAGCCATCGATATTTATCACACATAACTTCAGAAAACAATTTCGAAAAGTCATTGGTGTAAGCCAGTGTCAGGGATTGAAACCGGACCTCTGGATCAAAAGCCGTGTAATCAACCACTGGGACACCGAGACTAAATAAATAAATCAAAGATCCTTAAAATATATGAAAAGCTTAAAATAAGCATTCAGATATGAATAATTCTTCAGCAAAATTCTTAAAATTAGACGATAACCCTATATCACCTATGGATTAAGGCGATTGATATTTCGTTAAGGTAATCACAATAATTGTAATGAAGTATTAAAAATTGTTCTACACATGACTCAAATAAACTAATTGAATTGCTCACTATTTTAAATGACTCTACTATTGAGGTTGAAAATATTCTCATTAATTTTAAATCAACATTTGCTGTGGGATGAGGAGGAATAACAACTCAATTACCTAAACTATATAAAAAACTATCCTGATTACTTAATCGCCTTTGTCAATCTTTAAAATGAGACTACTACTTTTCCGCGTATGTTTAATATGTTAATAATACCTACATCTATTATTTAAAACAGGCGATAGAGACTTTGTCGCAATTACCGTCAAATTTAAACTAATATTTTTAAGCAATGATATATTATTTTTAAGCAATAAAATGGATGATGCAAGATTGACTAAGCAGATATACAATGCAAAAGCGGAAGGATGTAGGAGTCGAGGACGCCCAAGACACACATTCCATGATCAAATAGAACGTGTTCTGGAGGAAGGTGATGTAAGTAGCCTCAAAAATCGACACGCGTGCATAAAAAGAGTTATGAAAGTAAACGAAGCAAGTGAAGTGTCTAAGAATCGTGCCCTATGGCGCTCCGTTCTCTCTGCCTACCCCGAAAGCCACTAAAGCCACTTAAATATCTAAGTTGACACTTAATTTCTTGCAGCATTTTACTTGTGTGCGATTCTAAATATTTGGATACAACTAGATATACTTGTAATTTATTTGGATATCACCAAGTTAATGTTTTATATAAGAGATAAAACATTAACATCGTATCAATCAATTAACCAAAAAATAAGAAAGCCTGCAGCGTGCCGGAAAATTTGAAATATATGTCTGTAAAGAGCTCAAAAATGACTCAAAACTAGTGAGAGGGTTGGTAGATGACCACCATGCTTTAGTATAGTTCCCAAAAAAAATGTCTGTAATGTAATAAGTCTGTAACTATCAGTAGATAAATTACTTTATAATATGGCATCGTGCACTGTTACGACACTGTTATTTACTGTCACGTCCCAATGACAATACTAGCAATATACGTCAAAGCGGGGAAATTCGTTTTATAATGACTAATAAAACTAAAAGTAGTTCTTGAATACTCTAAGGATAACACCACTATGTTCACTCTCCCACACGGCCATTCTGACTAGTCGTTATCTAACTCTGAAGATCAAGTTGGAAATAAACAACTCTCGCACGCTTAACAAACAATTCAAAACCATCAACCTTACACAAAAACAAACAAAATCAGAACCAAATATCATCACTCGTCAATTGAAAACAAACTTACGGATATTACGGTTCCTCATATTTCCAACCATGTAATTATCATCATACCAAAGACAAATCGTCGTCAATATAGACGCAATCACAGAAACAAGAATGATCATGAAAATACGAAATCGCATAAACAACCCTTTTCATTTAACATAAATACAAGAAGAATAAATATGAAAGTAGATAATAATGGGGAAAAAATATTTCATCAGAAACAAGGATAATCATGCAAGCTTGTTATAAAAGAGTACCGTCGCACTAACGACTAATCCATCCCGCACTCATCTTTTCAATTTTTACAACCAAGCAATTTGTTGCATGAATATAAACAAAAAATATAAACAAAAGAAAAAATAACCGGTGAAATACCACGATCTCTTAGAATATCTTTTTTAGGGGATGGTGTGGCAAACAAGCAAGCATGTTGCCCGATGGTAAACACCTACCGCCGCTCATGGAATGTTGCCGGCTTTTAAAATGGGATAGAGAAGTGTTCGAAGGTAGAATGGGGAGGTGAGAGGGTGGTGTAAAAGTAAGAAAAGGTATGCTCCAAGGGTCCGAGCATGTAGAAAGAATGGATGTAACAAAATTGACAACTCAGATATGTAGCGTCGAGATCAAATTGAAGGAGCATTTGAAAAAGGTGCTGGTAGCTAAGAATCATGCCTAATGACGGTTTGTTCTCTCTGCTTATTCTACTAGAGACTTGACCAGAAAGTTATATGTATGTACGTATTAGTCAAATACTCAAATATTTTATCTGTCTTCTTTTAGTTTATTTTAGAGTAATATATAATATTCAGATTTTATTAATAGCTATCGTAGTATTATCGTAGTAGTTCATAAAAACCTTACGTCATTGTTCTGTTCTTTCAAATTTTTCATCTTTTCAAACGGTAACTTTAAGAGTCTAAATTTCTTATGGATTACAGTAAGTTTTTTGGGTATAATTTGTCTCTGTATGAGCGAGTCATTTTTTTCTTTCAAATAGCTTTATCGGGTTGTCCATCAATCATTCGAAGAAATGAGGAAAATAAAATTCTAAATTTTACTCTAGTTTTTATATGGAATCAAAGCTGGTCGGCGATTCATCTTTAACATTAGTTATTGATACAATATTTGTAGATAATACGAAACGTTCAAAAATATTCAAAAACATATTTTATAATGATAATACGCATTATAAAATATGTTTTTGAATATTTCTGAACATATGTATTTATGTATATATTTTTATTACATAAATTTCAAACATCAAAATTTACTCTCGGAAAAAAAAAAACAAAAATTAAATTATTGGATTTCGCACAAATGCATTAAAATTAATATCACCATAGGTGACGAGTTCCGGTACCCGTAAAGTTATTTGTATAGGTTTTAACGATAAATAACATAACATAACATAACATAACTTCACGCCTTTTGTTACCCGAAGGTGTAGGCAGCGGCTGTTAAAGCCTCGTCTCGCCGTTATGTTTACGTCCCAAATGGAATAGGTGGCGAACCTATTGCCATACCGGGCACAAAGTTTGTCAGTCATCGGTATTTATCACACATAACTTCCGAAAACAATTTCGAAAAGTCATTGGTGTGAGCCAGTGTCTGGAATCGAACCCCGGACCTCTGGATCAGAGGCCGTGCGCTCGCCCACTGCGCCACCGAGACTTTTAACGATAAATAAATTATACGAAAAGATTTGAAATTAAATTTAGGGCCACCACCGCGTCCATGTCTATACTTATATTATAAAGCGGAAGAAATTGTTTGTTTGTTTGAACGCGCTAATCGCAGAAACCACCGGACCGATTTGAAAAATTCTTGAAAGCTTTGGGGTATTAATATGATCGCGGCAATAATCTTTTTATTGAAAAATTTATAAAATATGGCGGTACGAAGTTCGCGCGGTCTGCTAGTTAGGATGTACAATGGGAGAGGTATCAAAAGATTTTATATAAAGTGTAGCTTCTGAACTGATTCCAACTTATGACCAGATATAATTGGAAACTTGAGATATCTAAACATTTTTTAAGCTATTTATTTCTAAGACTTTCGCGAATCTCACTCATAGATTAAAACAACTTTTAGGATTGGATTATATCGCGTTTATTTATTACTTATTTATATTTATTTCCCGACGTTTTTTTAACAAATACTTTAACTTTAAATTTAAAATCAATCAATATTTAATAATAGTTATACTTTGATTTTAACCATCTTAGAAAAATAAGATAATTTTCTAATAATTAAATAATAACAACATTTACTTATTAAAACATACAACAAAGGATCTTTTTTACAAACAAAATTTTTTTCTCTGGAGAATACATCTTATAAATAAGTATTTAACTTTTGTTTTCATGGTCTCATATGGGTTACCAATAGTAAAAATCATATTTTTAACATCAACTTTTTGATTTTTATTTCCAAAAAGTGGGTGCTCTTTGTATCAATGAAAATAGCTTTTGAACAACTACCATCTTTATGTTCGTCACTCGTGAAAATGATTTCTGTAAAGAGTTCGAAACGTCGGGAAATAAATATAAATAAGTAATAAATAAACGCGATATAATCCTAAAATTTGTTTTAATCTATTTTTAAGCTGTAAACTAACTGTACTAGCCTATGTCCAGCAGTGGACTGTAATAGGCTGATGATGAAATTATATTATCATTTCAAAACTTTAGATTAATAGATACGATCCCGCATTTTTTCCTACGGGAGCAGGAACTGATTACTTCTTTTCAGTTGCTAAGACTGTGACACACATTTATTGCTTTCATCTCCTTTAATGTCGCTTTCTTACACGCTATTTGGTTCTGGACATTCTTGACCTAGCCTTTTTCTAGTAGAAACTAGTTTCACCTTTATCAACTTACACTTTCTCCTTTCCTTTTTAGATTTTTGTCTTATTTATTTCATCTTTGTGATCTTTAGTAAAGTTATTTTTTTTATATAATTATCTATACTGCAATGGAAACTCACAATACCAAAAATAGCCGCAACAGGCTCAATCAAACTACTACCTGTTAGAACTGTCACCACACTGATGGCCTAAGTAAACTTCTCTAAATACAATACAAATATTAACTAACACAATGATATGAGTAAAACTTTTAATAAGTGATAAACTCAAGAGGAACGAAGTGAACTATAAACAATAGTTTATCTATAAAACAAACTCTATGCAAATATGTATTCTAAACATATAAACATATAGTCATTAAGTACTTACATAAATTTTAAAATTAGCGACATAACTATTATATGTGAAAAGTTAAATTGGTCTGTACATTTATCTGAGTTACAGTATCGTTTCTTTTTTGATGGAAACTTTTTAGATTTAGATAGAAATTAAGCACAACGATGCGTTTGTTATTTAGGTTAAAAAGAATATTGCATATTTATATTTGAAACTAGAATTAACATTTATAAATTACTAGATGACCCGGCAAACTTTGTTCCGCATCAAAAGTACTAAATGAGTAAATTTTGGATATCATGAGGTTCAATTTGTGCTACTTATCGGTTTTAACTGCTGTCTTGCTATGTTAATACTGCAAAATCTTCGAAAATATTCGTTTAAATTGCATGCTGTAAAGAGCCAGGATCATCATGCACAATTTATTTAAGACACTTGATTGGATAAAAATTAATGCTGTAATGTTTAAGATCGCTTCGTAAATAAGCCATTACTTCTCGTAAAAAGTAAAAAAACTAAAAATGGTCATGTGTGTTATCCCTAAGAGATAGACATATGCCCTCGCGGACTTTTTGTAGACCTTCTGAAGGTGTTTAGTAATGCAGCATTGTTTTGATCTATCACTTGGGGTTCAGCCAGCGTTTGCAATTAAAGTGCTAAATCTCGCAAATTATCACTTTTTCTTTACATCATTACATATGAATTAGAGATCAAAACCACCTCGTTGATACCTTCTTTCTAACTATTAAAAAAACCGCATCAAAATCGTTGTGTAGTTTTAAAAATATAAGCATATAAGGGGACAGATAGCGGAAAGTGACTTTGTTTTATACTATGTAATGATAATATATAAAAAAAATCGTATTCATTACATAGTATAAAATAAAGTCGCTTTCGGCTGTCTGTACCGTTATATGCTTAGATCTTGAAAACTACGAAACGGATTTTAATGCGGTGTTTTAATAGATAGAGGGTGTCAACGAAGTGATTTTTAGCTATAATGCATAATATGATGAAGTAAAGAATTCAAAATTTACTTATTTATTACTTGTCATGCGGAACAAAGTTTGCCGGGTCAGCTAGTATTATTATAAAATAATGTAAATAAAATATATTTATATTTAATTAATTAAAATAAAGATTACACTCAGACTGCAGCGCAGCATATATAATATATAAACTATCTTGATTTTTTTTTGGCAGAGCGTCATAACGTGTGCTGAAAATATCCAAGCGAAGTCATGAAAATCCACCTAACTAATAGGTTACATTATCTTTAATTACATATCACTAACTAAAATTAAACTTGGTATTGTGGACTTTTTGATACACACCTCTCTTTGGAACTGCATTATTACTTGGTACAATTTAAAATGAACTCTCTAGATATGAATATAAGATGAAATTTTGCAAAGTAAATGTTTATGGAATTATATATTATTAAATAGTAAGCACAGATGCGAATTTCTCATTCTTTGTCGAGGAGCGAGGATGCGATCAAACACCTGCTGATAAAAAATAAAAACAGAAAATGAAGTCTACGGAAAAAACGACGAAATCGACTAAATGTGAGTTTTTTATTTATTTTAATTACCATAAACTTTGTTATTATTATAAAATCTAGTATAGGAGAATTTAATAATTGGTGTTCAAATGAATCGTGGCCAATTTTCACCAGGAAAGCCCCTGAGACTTTTCTGACCGGTCGCTGTTTGAAAGGTAAAATATACATAGAATTATGTAATTATTCATCGCATAATATTATAATAACCGCGCCTAACCATGTTCTGATCCATAAATTGACCAAGATAATTTTTTTTCAAGGCTTTGGCTTATTTAGTTTAAAACGAAGGAATTTGATGCGGTGATGAATTTCATAGTCTAAAAAATCAGCTAAGTTTATCTACTAACCGGCTGCAGAAGAAGAAGAGGTTATGTTATTTCATACATATTTTATTTATCATTCATATTTTCTAAATAACAAATTAGTCGCGCTTCTCGCTATATGAAAATGTTTAATACAAACAAGCAAAAAGTAATATTTCCATATTCATGATCCTTTTTAAAAATGTATTACTAAGTCCCAAACAAAGAGATAAAAACGATTACATTCTATCCTAAACAAATGATTGAGTTTTGTCAAATAAATTGACGAAAGTATTACAAGTAAGTTTGAAAACAAACCTCATTTTTAATTATATTCTTAAACTTCTTTTTTCTACCTTGTTCCTATTAGGTATTTGGGATCAAAACAACACTTTTTCTTTTCTAAACTCTCATAACTATCATTATATTCTTCCACATTAAGACGACATGATGAAGAAAACAAGAGAAGAGAACAAGAATTTCACACACTCCATCCATGTTTGCTTAGGTCTTTCTTTTTTCTTATTTCCTTTCATACGCAGGTTTATCATTCTTCTCGCAATATGTGCATCATCATCATACTACTCAAGGTAATTTCCACCTTTAGATACTCATTTTACCGGATACTCATTCATTTTATCCCTATTCGTCACTCCATCCATAATATCTTCATTCATCCATTATTTTTAAGGATCAGCATTTTGATTTATACATGACTACAGGTTTGATAATTTTTTGGGTATGTTGCTTGTTATCGAAAAAATATTTGGTGGTAGGTAAAGTAAAATGAAATACAAGAATAATAGATAGTTATCGATGGGTGGAAAGTATACTCTATAAATAATAACGTTTATGACTTTTAATACCCTTAAAAGTATTTAGGTATAATTGATCCTCTTTGAAGTATCCGCTCAAGAGAGGATTAAACAGACAGGCTTAGTGTGATATATATAGATGGGTTGGTATATTATTACATATATATAGGTATACATATGTCTAGATGATATATGTTGGTGTGGGTGTGTGTGTTAATTATGAATTAATAAAAGATTATTCTTTGATGATTGGCTTGCAATTGAACGCGATGAAAACGAAAGTTATGGTGGTTGCCGCCGAAGGGCCGCGTTGGAGCCGTTGGAGCCGCCCCGCCCTGGGGAGGCTCCCCGAGGATGAGCCCGAGGATCGGATTGCAGCTACTGCTTTGGGAGTCCCAAATTACCCCCTGCCGTCACTAGGCTGGGGGTGTGCATAAAGCATTTGCTCACGCAAAAAAATGGTGGTTGAACGGGAAGAAACCAAAAAGAATGCAAGGATAATGGTTGATGATGTAGTGTTGGTGTAGGTGGATGAAATTGTATATCCTGGGTGTGCTTTTAGCAGAGCTGTCAGGGCTCGGATGTGAAATAAAGCGTGGCATTAGGAAACACTGTAAATAAAGCGTTGGGTAGGAATTAGGTAGTGCATAGCACATTGTTATTTTGGCTAGAGTGTGGCCAAACTGAGCGGCCTTACAGGTCGGAGGGTCGTTCACCTTTGCAATGGGATCTCTCGTTCCCTTCGTTAGAATAGGTAACCGAAGTTATTACCATAACCTGGGCACATGGTTTACAGTCATTTATATTAATTTTACATGATTTGAGAAAATAATTTCGAAAAGTCGTTGGTGTGAACTATAATTCGATCTCACGACTTTTTAATTCAGACGCGAGATGATGTGTTATAAATAATGATGAAACAAGGTCTGACATTAACATTTTCAAAATTATTTCTGGAAGTCACGTGTGATAAAATATAATAGATGCCCACCACCTATTCCATTTGGGACGTAAACATAACGGTGAGACGAGGCTTAACAGCCGCTGCCTACATGTTCGGGTAGAAAAAGGCGTCAAGTTATGTTATGAAACATGTTGTTAGTAAATTCACTTCACAGTATTTGATATCAGGAAAACGATATTTAATAATATTATATCAAAATATATTTTTACCTTGAAATATAAAATTAAGCGGAAAATTCGGATCAGCAAATAAAGTTGTACAATGAGCTGGATTGGATTCATTTATATAAATCGCTACGTGACTGCCGGGACAATATGAGGCAATTAAAAACTAATCTGTCCATATTGTTTTCTCTCAGTATCCTCTAATATCAGCTATAAGATTTTGTTCATTAAGATTATTTTGTTTGGCATCAGATTATTTTTTTCGATTCGCGTTTAAAGCTACTTTATGTTCCAATAAATAACTATTATTATAAATAGCAAGTTTGATTTATTTCAGATAATGACGATATTCATCTCTCTAATTAGTTTTTGGTTCGTTTTTATAATACCCAATTTTGAAAGGAATTAAAATAAATGCAACTTTTATTGAACACGCTTTTTATTGAGAATGTATAACAAACTCGTGACATATGTTTTTCTAGATAACCGAAACGGACCGACTCATGGACCACATACAAACGGCTGTAGATTCCGTACTTCAACATGTCCCATCTGCGGAGATTGTGATCATCGGCGATTTCAATGTCCATCACGCCAATTGGCTGGGATCACCCACAACCGATCACGCAGGTAGATCTGTCCATGACTTTGCTCTAGCATATGAACTGAGACAACTGGTTACAGCGCCCACGCGCATTCCAGATATCGACGATCATTTACCTTCCCTGTTGGATCTTCTGCTGCCCTCCATCCCGACGGATATGTGGTCTCAGTAGACGCCCCTTTGGGCTCTCTGGACCACTGTCTGATAAGCAGTACAGTGCCACTCACGTGCCCACTTCGACCGCGTATTACGAGTCGCCGCCGTGTGTGGCACTATAGGCCAGCGGACTGGGATGGGATGCGAAATTTCTTCGCGTCCTACCCATGGGGGCAGGTTTGCTTTTCGTCGAGTGATCCTGACGTCGTTGCTGCAGGGAATGGAGCTTTTCGTTCCATCCTCAGTGGTGCCAATCGGTGGCAGATCCCAGCCCTGGTTTGATCGTTCAAAAATGGCATCAAGCTTTAAGCAGGAATGTTATCAAACCTGGGCAAATGCAGCGGCGTCTAGGGCCCTAAATATCGGCATTTACAAGAAGAAGTACAACTATGCCTCCAGATCTTTCAAAAGAGTGATAGCTGTAGCAAAGTCTAAGTACATAGGCAACATTGGGGAGAAACTAGTTCGCCTTCCCTTGGGATCTCGTGTCGCTCGCCAAGGCTGTCTATGGAAACTTCTGCAAACCGTTTCTTCCGCCATTGCACAGGGAGGACCAATGCCCACGACGCTAAAGAGAAAGCCGTCTTTTTGGCACTTTTTTTGCGTCCAACTCGACTTTGGACGATAGGGGGAAAATTTCACCTCTAATACCGCGGTGTGACTTCGCCATGCCAGACATTCATTTCCGGCAAAGTACTGTGCGGCGTATACTTTTCTCCCTGGATGTCCACAAGTCGAGTGGGCCTGACGGAATCCCAGCAATAGTGTTGAAGACGTGTGTTCCAGAGTTGGAACCGGTCCTAACGCGTCATATCCGGTTCTCCTACTCTCTCGGCGCCTTACCATCATCATGGAAGGTAGCTTTAGTCCACCCGATCCCTAAAAAAGATGACCGCTCAGACCCGTCTAACTACAGACCTATCGCTACCACCTCCTTGTTCTCAAAAATAATGGAAACCATTATTAACCGCCAGCTCCTGGATTATCTGGAGGAACACCAGCTGATTAGTGATCGCCAGTATGGATTTCGACGCGGCCGCAAAGCTGGTGATCTCTTAGTTTACCTAACTCATCGTTGGGCAGAGGCAGCTGAGAGCAAGGGGGAGGCGCTGGCTGTTAGTTTTGACATAGCGAACGCCTTCGATCGGGTTTTGCACAAAGCACTTCTATTGAAGCTTCCCTTTTATAGGCTTCCCGAGAAATTGTGCGATTGGATTACCAGTTTTCTCGCCGCTCGGAGTATTAAGGTCGTTGTTGACGGTGCATGCTCTGACTTAAAACCAGTCAATGCTGGAGTCCCACAAGGTTGCGTGCTATCCCCTACGCTGTTTCTTCTGCACATCAATGATATGCTGAATAACAGCAATTTGCATTGTTATGCAGACGACAGCACGGGGGATACTTTATGTACCGGCCGCGCTAGAATTTCTCGGGAAAACGTCGATGAGTATCGGAAGGGACTTTTGTCTGAAGTTGAAACTCAGCTTAGTCAAGTCTCTGACTGGGGCCGACTAAACTTAGTCCAATTCAATGCCAAAAAGATACAGGTCTGCGCGTTTAGCATTATAAAGACACCCTTTGCCGTAGCTCCCTGTTTCGAGAACACTCTCGTGACACCATCAGCTCATATCGGAATCCTTGGTGTCGACGTGTTGAACAACGTCCAGTTTTGCGGTCATCTGGAAGGCAAAGCCAAACTGACCTCAAACAAGCTCGGTGTGCTCAATAGAGCGGGATGATACTTCACGTCAGGTCATCGATTGGAACTTTATAAAGCGCAGGTAAGACCTCACGTGGAGTACTGTTCCCATCTTTGGGCAGGAGCACCCCAGTACCAGCTTGCTCCATTTGATCCCATTCAACGAAAGGCGGTTCGGCTCGTCGACAACCAGGCAATTTCCGACAGGCTTGATTCCCTGGCACTGTGGAGGGACATTGCTTCTCTGTGTGTCCTATATCGAATCTACCACGGGGAGCGTTCCCAGGAATTGTTCAGACTAATACCACCCGCTGATTTCTGCCACCGCACATCGCGCCAACATTAACACGCACATAAACTAAATGGTTGGCGATCTACGCCAGTGCGCTTCAGCCGACATTTTTTGCCGCGCACGTCTCCTCTATGGAACCAGTTGTCGGCAGAGGTATTCCCGGACCGATACGACTTAGGGACCTTCAAGAAAAGAGCATACTCCCACTTAAAAGGCCGCCAACGCTGATTCGACGCCCCTGATGTTGAGAGGATGTCTATGGGAGGCGGTGGTCACTTTCCATCAGGTGACCCGCACGCTCGTTTGCCCCTTATTCTCATAAAAAAAAATAACTTAGAAATTCCGCACGCTATACTTTTAACACTCACTAATTCTGATTACAACTCCCAAGCTTATGAAAATTGTAAAACTACTATGAAAAATAATTCTAGCAGCTATTCCTCGGGACTAATTAATAATTTAACTGTTTCGGAACACAATAGCCGCTGCGTCGATTTCGGTTATTAACCGCGTAATTCAAAGTACCTATAGATCCAAAATTAATTTAAACGGAGCAACTGCATTAACTCATAAGTAGATTTTTTAAAATAATAAAGTGTCCTTTTATTTAAATAATACAGCGAGAATAAATTCAAAAACTAATTCTCAACTAGTATTAGAGTAACAATACAAAACATCTTCACACTAAGTCCTTTGCTGCGTAAATTGAAATAAGAGAGTGCTATGCAAGACGATTCTTTCATAACTCACTCGCTTCTTTGACTTTCATAACTCTGGTGATGTCTTCAGTTCTTAAGACTTCAGAAGTTACAGTGAATTTGATAAATGAAAATTTGTCGTGGCTTTTCTCGACTCGTGATTGTCAACCTCCTTGCGCTTTTGCGTTGCATAATATCAGCTAAGTCTTTCCAATCTCCGCTTCAGGAAAATAACTTATCACGAAAATTAAACACTTGCCCTAAAATTTGAGGGTAAATATAATGAGGAAAGAATACAATTTTCATTTTGGTGGTGACTTACCAAATTATAATGTCACTATTGTTTTATATTGCTTGCAATTTTCTTTGTAATCGGTATTTATCATAAATAACTTCCGGAAAGATTGCCAAAAAGTTATTGCTACGTTTCGAATCCTAATATTTTAAACTTTATTTATGGTATAGATGTGCAAACAAGCATATCTCCTGATGGTGAGCAACTAACACCACCTAGCAACGTAACATAGGTCAGAAGTGGGATAAAAGGGGTAAAAGGGGTTTGTCATCCTTAAGCCATGTTCGTGGTATTTCACCGGTCGTGGCGACCCCTTCATGCAGCAAACTGCATGGCTCCACCACTTTATTGATTGTGATTTATAAGTGGGGTGGTTCAAACAGTTTTTACTTGATACGTGTTATTCAATTTCAGTCCACGGCCTTGGTATTCGACATGTGCAAATGATAAGCATGTCCTTCTGTATGATAGCGTTATTGATGGCGCGCAGCAGTTTGGGCGTTGCGATCCTTGCTATGACTGATACACAACACAAAAACAACACTAGCGCCGAGGTAATTAAATTTCGATTGTATTTTCTATGTTAGTACCTGTGTTTTTATAAGCATACACCTTAGTGCTACATTATTATTATGTTATTATCATGATAGTGGATGTAAGTTAAAATAAGTCCATTTAACTTTTTTTTGATTTTTCATAAAGAGCTAACGAGCAAGCATTAGTTGCCGTTTGTGATGGGCAGTGGAGGGAAAGGATCTTCGGATGTTTCTCTCATCAAACGAAATTTGGAATTAGCCACTTTACATCGATATCTTTAATAACCGTTCAAGCAGGGCCACTCACACAGTGAATCATGTTCCTCTAGTATTAATCACATTTCCAGAAGTATGAAATTATCATGTGTATGCATTCACTGTCAGTGTGTATTCTAATAATGGTACCCTTATTCTTCTTTTCTTATTTGACTTCATCCAATTTTTTATATAACCATGTGCCATTAAAACGTTTTATTTTTTTGGACTAAATTTTTTGCTTGACGTTGGTGTTATGAAAATATGTGTTTTGATAATTATTTGATAATATTATGTAACTTTCAATATGCGATTCTGTAATGTTTATTATTATAATAACTTAATGTCACTAAGGGAATTTTTCCATATTAAGATAAAGAAAGTTTGTTTTTATGGTATCGCATTGTTTGCATGTACGTATCACGAGATACTACTACGTAGCTCTTTTGATTTATAAAACTGATAACATTCTTTAGATCTTTTAATGACGTACTTAAAAATACACTTCATACGGGGCCATCTAGTTTCAAGTTAGGAAACTAAAAGTTATGTCATGGAAGCTGTTAAAGTTTTATGCTTTTTTAGTAAATCAATATTTAATGTATATATAACATCACCTAAATTCGATAAAGATGACCGTTATTGTTTGACAAATATTTGCACCCAATCAGAAATCATATTTATCTATTAACGCAGCAGCTGATAGAGTTATCACAGCACGGCGAAAACAGTGTTTCTTGTCATAAAGATGTTTATTTGATTTATACTTAACTAGCTGACCCGGCGAACTTTGTTCCGCATCAAAAGTAATAACTGCTGTCCCGCTGTGTTAATATTGCAAAATCGTCGAAAACATTTGTTTAAATTGCATGCTGTAAAGGGCCAGGATCAACTATATTACATGCACAATCTATTTAAGACACTTAATTGGATGAAAATTAATGCTGTAATATTTAAAATCGCTTCGTAAATAGGCCATTATTTGTCGTAAAAAGTAAAAAAATAAAAATGGTCATTGTGGGTTATCCCTAAGAGATAGACATATGCCCTCGCGGACTTTTTTGTAGACCTCTTAAAGGTGTATAATAATGTAATACGTTGTTTTGATTTATCACTTAGGGTTCAGGCAGCGTTTGCGATTAAAGTTCTAAATCTTGTAAATTATCACTTTTTTTTTACTACACTGTACATGAATTATAGATCAAAACCAGCCCGTTAACACCCTCTAACTATTAAAAAAACGCATCAAAATCCGTTGCGTGGTTTTAAAGATATGCGCATATAAGTGGACAGACAGCGGAAAGTGACTTTTGTTTTATACTATGTAATAACAATAATGATTATGTAATAAAATTTTCAGGTATATGAATGGGATAAAAAGACCCAGGGCTTAATTCTGTCATCATTTTTCTGGGGTTATATGTCAATGCAAATACCAGCGGGTTTACTGGCAAGGAAATTTGGCGGGAAACCTATTTTATTAATTGCTTTATTAGCTAATGCAACTCTCACTGCCATCTTTCCGATCCTCGCTAACTTGGTGAGTCTTATATCTTTATTGGATGCAATTTTTACGAATTGCCAGTGAAACATAAATCTATCATTCTCTACATAATCAGCAAAATGGGGTGCTCGTCTGAATCTAACTCAGTAGTTCCTTTCAATAAAATGGTATTTTAGTGATATAAGGCTTAAACTAATATTTATATTTTTAGCATCATAGCTTTCTGTAAATGCACTGAAGATCCCATTCGTATCATTCCTATCGAAGATTTAAAAGATATATTAAAGAAGCCTTTTATCAGCCATATTAATATTAAACATTTTTTTTTATATTTGTTTCACTTCAGCTTGTAGACATAATGACCTAGCAGGTAATAAATGGTTGTAACCATGTTTTACTACTGCTCTCTAGTCCTTTTTTAAGTTCCTCAAGTTCAAACCGTAGTAGCATCAAGGAGTTTTGGAAATTATTGTTAAAAAACAGCAACGCCTGAATCAAAATGCAGAGTTTGTGTTATTATACTTGCCATCTATTTCCATAGATTCAAATATTTCATTGATTAAGATAATAAGATGAACGAAGTATTTTTGCCTAATTTACGGTTATTATAGATCTAAATCTGTAGTAATATGTTAAAATCTCATACATCTTGCAGGGAGGATGGCCAGTGGTATGTATTGTGCGTGTTGCTATGGGTCTCACTCAGGCTTGCTTATACCCCGCCAGTCATACGCTTCTCGGCAAGTGGCTACCAGTCAATGAAAGAACGTCAGGCAGTGGTATTGTATATACAGGTAAGAGAATCTTATGGATTGTTTATGAATGTGGCCCCATTTTTAATTAAATCTAAATCATGAAAACCTATGGAGTACGCTGGAAAATAAAAATATTATTTATGTCCTGATAACTAAAGAAACTTATTTTTTCTCAATATATCTACTTCCCGTCCCTTGGTTCCAGAAAATTTCATAAACCTCAAAGTTAAATAATACTTACTAATATTTTCTTTATTATTTACAGGCCCTCAAATAGGCACAATTATAGCCATGCCTCTATCAGGCTACTTAGCGGACACATATCTTGGTTGGAAAATGATCTTTTATGTGATATCAGTAATAATGCTTTTAACTGCTGGTATGTGGTATTGGTGCTCAGCAAGCTCTCCCGACAAACATCCTATGATTAGCGACGAGGAAAAAAATTACATTGAAATGGGATTAAATGGTCTAGAACCAACGGTAAACCCATTTTTTTTTAATTATTTGACTTGATCTTACATGCTTAAGTTCATCCAATAATACTAGTACATAACAATAATACTAGATGTATAGTATTATTAAATAGGCGTATTCTATCTACAAAGAAGTGGATCCTGGGAGCAGGATTTCTCTTGGATGAACTTAAGCTTAATTGCTTAATTTTATCTGTAGATAACTACAGATAAAATTATACATATATATATTACAGGGATCATTATATATTACAGGGATCGTAAAAAAGTAAAAAACAGATATCTTATTAGACTTTGATCAAAGAATCTTAAAGTGAATAGAATACTGATTTACCGGTTTCTTTCTAAATTCAATATTTGTTATCATAATCATTTCATTCTTGCTAAATTAAATTTATGGAAATTATGGATGAATTTCAAAGAAAGAACATGGAATTATCCAAATTGATTATTTTGTGCTTGTTTCGTACCTGTTTTATATTTAAATAAACTTAATTCAAAGTCCCTGGTTCGGAATATCTTTGATGGTGACTAATTGTGTCCTAAGTGTAGTAAAATTTCATCACCTATGTAAATTAATATTATTATTTAATTTTACCATGGATCCAATAATTCCTTAAGTTAGGATATTAGGATACTAATAGCATAATAGGAATAATTCCTCAAGTTGAGGTATTTTCTCCATTGGTCAGAAAGATGAAAGTACGAGTATTTAAAAATGTCGCGATGACCTATTGGTTCAGCACTCTACGTTTCTAGTATAGAGGTTCCAAGTTCATATTCTGTTTTATATTATGCACTTATTTGAAATAATGTTAGCTAAATATCTATGATTTCCAAAATTATCTTCGGAGAATGGTTGTCAGCTTCACCACTACAAATTGGCGTGTTGATGGAAAATTTTAGCAAATATGAAATAAATCACTACAAAATAATATAATTTATAACTGCAAAAAAATAAATAAAAATGTGATAAAAGTGTAGTTAAACATATAATTTTATCTTTAACAGGGTGATCAATCGACACCTTGGAAGGAAATTTTACGTACTGGACCATTGTGGGCTATAGTAGCAACACATATAGGAGGTTCTTGGATGTACATGATGTTCTTCGTAGAACTACCCACTTACCTGGAGAGAGCCATGAATATATCATTGAAAAATGTGAGTATTTTATAAGTAACGTGATAATTATGACAAACATCTAATATAGATTAAAACAACTTTTAGTATTATATCGCGTTTATTTATTACTTATTTTTATTTATTTCCCGACGTTTCGAACTCTTTACAGAGATCGTGAAAATGATCTGTTTTAATCTATGAGTGAGATTCGCGAAAGTCTGAGAAATAAATATGTGAACATCTAATATTTTAA
Source organism: Euproctis similis (assembly GCA_905147225.2). Classification (NCBI taxonomy): domain Eukaryota; kingdom Metazoa; phylum Arthropoda; class Insecta; order Lepidoptera; family Erebidae; genus Euproctis; species Euproctis similis. Next base: position 14,216,967 of record LR990104.1, read on the forward strand.
CAGTCTCAGTGGCCCAGTGGTCGAGCACACGGCTTCTGATCTGACCTCAAAAGGCTAATGATGATGATGATGATAAGATTGTAAATAAAATCGGTAATAACTAGCGGGTTATTAGATTATTAGGTTCGGTTAATAAACGAGAGTAACTTTGAAATTAATAATAATAAGTTGTTATCAATATACGTATATAGACTAAAATGGTTAAGACTTTTGATACTACAAGTATCGCTGTAAGATAATCACAAAAAATGTATTCATTTAATATTTTTTTAATATTTATTTTATTTGAGTGATTAATTTAATTATTGGAGTAAATATACTTTTTTCAATTATTACAGAGTGCATTGTTATCTGCCTTACCATATGTCGGTATGGGGGTCGGTGGTGTTGTTTTTAGCTCGATCTGCGAATGGATATATAACAGAGGTTATCTCTCAGTAACGAGTGCACGAAAATTGTTTAACTCTATTGGTAAGATAAGATGAAATTTTATTTATTTATTTTATTAGAATGGAGGCAGACAGGCAATGGTGGGAAGTAACCAGCGCCTTCTACGGACATTTGCAAATCAAAGGGTTACTAATTACTACATATCACAGTTACACTGTCGGAGATGGAAATAGGATAAATGCAGTACACCACACTTTCGATTGATGTTCTCAGCGAAATGCATGGCTTTACTACTACACTCCACTCTCTCGTATTTTAATTGAATTAGATTTTTTTCTCCAAGTAACAATCTGGGTTATAATTTAAAATGTTATAAAAAAAAAAATCTTTTACTTTGAATAGTAACGTTTGATTCAGTTTATTTGAAGTAAAATAAGTTAATTGTATTTTTATTTATTTCTAATTACCGATGTTTGAATTAATAAGAGCTCTTTATGTTTGTTTACATAATCAATAACACGTTATATCTATACACATATTTTTAATAGTTTCCATTTCATTGATTTACAGAAAAGCGTGGGATGGGGAATAAATTTCGTAGTTGTTCATATATAAATGGTATCTGTTTTAGTGTGTTTGAAGTTCATGAAAATTTAATTATTATTCCAGCAATGTTCGGCGGTGGTATTGGAATAATTGCTTTAGCTTTCCTCGGCCCCGATGATAAATACTCTGCTATAGCGTTAATTGTTGTTATACTAACAGCATATGGAGCCACATCTGCTGGATTTATGGTAAGATACAGCACGAAAAGCTAATAAATTACCTAACATTATTTTAAAATACGATATTTCATTGTCAAAGACAAGAAAGTAAATTGAAAACAAGGTAGCGATAAAATATTTTTTTAATGCTTTTTCTACTAGAAGGTCTGAACTGTCGTCGAATTGTCGTGTTATTACTTCACTACTGAAACGGACTGAAAAATCTTTGCCAATTTCACTAATAGCTTAACATTGGGAAAGATTTGGCTAGATATAGATATTTAACTCACATAAGTTCTCAAAAGAAATCCGAAAAAGGATTAGTTTTAAGCCAAGTCTCCTAGATTTAGAAGCGGGGTACACGACCGCTAGACCAATGGGTCTTACATAATAATATATCGATTAAATGGAAATTTTGAATTTTATTTTAGGTGAATCATCTGGATCTATCGCCACAGTTCGCTGGAGTGATGCTTGCAATAACCAATTTCTCCGGAACTGTCGCCAGCATATTCACACCTGTTGCAAACAGTTTCATACTTGGAAATGACCTTGTAAGTGAAAGAAACAATTATCTAAACTGTTAGTATGTTAGAAATACATATTACTGTGCGATCTAAAATAACACAACCTAAAACCTTTTTTTTATGTTTTCTGTAATACTGCTTGAAGTTGAATCCATCTTGAAAGCTAGCTAATGAGTATTATTATATTATTTTTCTTGTGAGAACGTAATCTGTTCGGGCAGCTAGTTATCAGACTTGTAAGTCGTTAATGATTTCTTATAAAAAAAACTGTATTTTAACATAACATAACTTCACGCCTCTTTCTACCCGAAGGCGTAGGCAGCGGCTGTTAAACCTGGTCTCGACGTTATGTTTAAGTCCCGAAAGGAATAGGTGGCGAACCTATTGCCATACCGGGCACAAAGTTTTTAGTCATCAATATTTATCACACATAACTTACGAAATTAATTTCGAAATTCATTGTTGTGAGCCAATGAGAGGATTGGAACCTGCGACCTCTGGATTCAAAATCCGGGTGCTCGACCACTGGACCACCGAAATTCAACTTAACTTTCTGTATTTTTTCTCAAAATAATCCCTTACTGTAAAATTAATTAATAATATTTTCATACCCAGTCAGATGTCACCCGCTGGCGGATGGTATTTTTACTGGCAGCTGGAATAGCTATTGGAGCCAATATCGTTTATGTCATATTTGGCAGTTCAGATCGCCAGCCTTGGGATAATCCTCACTACAAAATTAGAAGGAAAACAGGTTAGCAATATAAAGAGTTGTATATAATAATAAGTTAATTAGTGAATTATATTTTCTTTTCGATGACTTTTTATAGAAGTGAAAATATCAACATAATTAATTTAGATTTTAAATTAATTAAATATGTAATTAGACTTCTATAGTCTATGTCTAAATATTTTTATTTTCAACTTTTTTTGAAAATCATCTCAATTTCACCTCACCCTTTCCACATCTTCCATCATACCCTCTTTGTTTTAATAATTATAATTTATTTTATTAAAATAACCGTTTCTTTGCAGAGGAGTTGATGCAGTTTGACAGGAAACAAATCAAGGAATTGGAGGCGCTTAAGAGTAGTACAGAAAGTAGTTGAAAACTTGTCAAATATGTACTCATACGTTTATAAATAAAATATCTCTTTAACTATATAGTTATTGAATTTAAATTTAATGACTGATACGTCTAATGTAAAAAAAACTTTATTTCAAGCTTTTGCTTTTATGCCTTTTGACATAAAACAATTGGGAGTTAATAATAATTAATTTATCTCAATATAATAAATAAATAAATGTGATAAATAGCGATGACTGAAAACTTTGTGCCCGGTATGGCAATAGGTTCGCCACCTATTCCATTTGGGACGTAAACATAACGGCGAGACGAGGCTTAACAGACGCTGCCTACACCTTCGGGTAACAAAAGGCGTGAAGTTATGTTATGTTAAGTTAATATGTTCTAAGAGATTGAATTAATATTGTTGTAATAACTTTTGGCAGACTGATTTGATGTAAACAATTATAATAATAAAGATAATTTAATTGAGAATGGAGCTGTTATAATCATTAGGAGCCCGGCGTGTTCTTGATATTCAACATCAAAATTCCATGAATTTCTTTTATATCTCCCAGATCTGAAATGTAATTCTCTCTTCGGTATGCAATTTACGAACTGAGAGCTAACAACGTTTTTGAGCGACGATTTTCGCTCGGCGAGTTTTACGATATGTCTATTCCTCTCACTCTCCCCAACGTAACACAGGCAGTCTGGCTGCGTGGTTGCGTTCATCAGTGCCTATTTATACATGCAATATATCTGTTTTTCAAATTATTTTAAGAAGATTTTTGTTTGTTACATTATATTTATTGAAGTTTTTGCAACATATATTTTTTGCCAGACCGTTCTGATGTTGCTAAAACCGTGCCAGACGCAATTTTATCTTTCACCTTTTTAACTACCAGGACTTAATAATAAAGTATTTTTATATTACTATTTCTTGATCGTTTCAAATTTTGTGGCCCCTCCACATCCACTTGAGCAATGACCGTCGGATCACTCATCAATGATATAAGATCAATAACTGGTATTAATATCAGCCAGCATACTATGAATTTTCCATTTGCAACGTTAAGCCCCGTTAAGTCCCGTTAAGAAAAGGTTTCATTGGAATTCTTATACTAAGAATTCCAATGAAACCTTTTCTTTTTCATATTTGTATATAATACTTGCAGACCGCGTGAACTTCGTACCGCCATATTTTATACATTCTCCACTAAAAAAAAATATTGTCCCACTCATATTAATACTTGGGGTATTAATATGAGTGGGACAATATTTTTTTTAGCTTTCCTCATAAATGGACTATCTAACACTAATATTTTTTTAATTCAAGTTCCTGATACATACAATCTTAACTTCACGCTGGATCCCTTGCAGGGTAGGTAGAGAGAACAAAGGGCCATAAGGCACGATTAATACACACCTCACTTGCTTAGCTGTTGACATTAGCGACTAATAACCTAGATTTATGATAAAAATAACAGTTAAAATAATGAGCAGTTCGCTTGGGCCGGCTAAACTGGTGAAATACTACGACCTCCCAGAAGATCTACGTAAAGTGGCTCATGCCGCGTTTCGTTCCCGAGGCCAGAGGTCAGAGGTACCCGGAGGCCTACCCGCCTTACCCATCCTTCTCCCTTAAAGGTCGGCAACGCAACGGTAACACTATAACTATGTTGCCGGTGTCTATGGGCGGCGCAGGTTGCTTACTATTTTAAGTAATATTAATAACAATACCAGGGACTTTGTCCGAAGTTTTTTGACAATCTTTAGTTTTTGTAATACTAATTAAAGCTTATTTTATTTCGTCATTGTCGTCGATTTAAAAAAAAACCTGGTCACCATATGTTCTTACCATGGCATGGCATACCACCAGCATGGCAACTCAAGGTGAGTGTTTCTATTTAATAAAAAAAAAAATTCGCGTGGAGTCTCTCCGCGCTATGGAAGTAAAACTTTGTAACAAACATACATTTATAACACGCTTAATTTAAAAAGATCACATCTTACTTACATTACGACGAGCCTCGTGGTGCATTGGTAAAATCGAATGTAGAACGGAGATTGGCGGATTCAATCCCCACTTGAGTATAAATCTTAATATGGGTCTGAGTAGAATTTGGTAATTACTCCTCTATTTAAGAAGATACCCCATATTCAACGTCGTATTGTTCTTTGATTTAGGTACTCCCCCAAGCTCAAGCCCATTCAACCCATATTGTAAAAATGCATTAAAATACTTATTCCGCAATATTGGATTTAGGATGACGTCACATTTTTCAACATACTATCGAAAAGCCCTTTTATTTGATACACAAAAAAGCATTAAAACTATCTGTGAATGAGAGCTATTGGTATTTCCCGGGCGAGCCAGCCCATTTATGCAGCGGACTGCTTGGCTCCTCGTGTTTAAAAACTTAAAAAATGACTTGTAAGATCAAGAACTACGTAATATATAATAAGTAATATTTATTACATTCAAAATATATACCTACATACTACATTGCAAAATGAAAAATTCGATCCATGCGGTTCGAATAAGAATATCGACGTAAAGTTGCTCGTGCCGCTTTTCGTTCGGTGAGGGAGGTATCCAAAGGTCCGAGCCCCTTTCCCTCCTATTCTCTTAAAGGAGCGCAACGCACCACAGTGTTCATGGGCGGTGTCAAATTGCTTACCATCAGGTGACCCACTTACTCGTTTGCCCTCCTATCCCATAAAAAACTAAGAATTGAATTGTTATTATCATTTTCGCGTGGAGAATTATCCAAATCTCAAATTTTTACCATGGGTTACCTACCTAATATCAAGTAATTCAGAGAAATCATTGGCTCGGAATCGATCCCACGACCAGCGAGACTATTAATATTAAAATATTATAGGTACTATTAAAAATTGGAATGATAACTAAGTTCAAATGATAACTAAGTTCCTAACTAGTAAGTAAGTGGTGTAACCTAATGGTATTATTACATCACTAGTAAAACTAATAATCACTTTGAACTTTGAAAATGTATAATGTGTTGAAATGTAAATTATAAAAGGCATGGCACTTCAAATAGAATGTGATTAACAGACATAAAATAGAATGATCAACATTATCATAATGGTGCCTGTATAGATATTTAATCCAAATATCTATTTGGAATATATATGAAACGGACACGTCACAGACATGTCTGTTAATCACTATCTATTTGAAGTGCCATGCCTTTTATAATTTACATTTCAACACATTATACATTTTCAAAGTTCAAAGGAATTATATTAAAGATAATATATATATATATATATATCAAATATAAAAATATTTGATATTTATTTATTTCATAATATAGAGATTATTTGACCGAGGACCATAAACAGACTATTATTATACCCTTATTCTGAACTTATTTTATTCCAAATAACTCTGGTTCAGCGCTTATTTCTAAGATCTTGTAACTTGTAATTGCCAAACTAGTTATGAATTAACTATATTTATTTATTACACTTGAACAACCAAGGCTCATGTATATGTAAAAATTGGATGGGTAGATAGCAGTATCTTTGTATTTCATAATATAGAAATTATTTCACCGAGCACCAGAAACAGACTATTATTTAAACCCATAATCTGAACTTATAAATGTTTCTTTTTATAAGATTAGTTAACCATGAGTATAAACCACGAGTGATGATTGAAGTCAGTTTATCATTAAATTATCCTTGAAATATATTATACTTGAAAATTAATTCTCTTAAAAATTATAAATGAAAATTATACATCAAGTTACTTGATAAATAACATAGTTTTATGTAATATATAAAGAAAACTGTAAATAGCTAATGTTGTTTAGGTATGCTTTGCAATATTTTAAATGTGATGAATTAAAAAAAAAATACAGTTTATAAGTTTATAATTACCAAAATATTCGTAAGTACATCCAGTAACAAGTAATATATTTGTTCATATCACGACTAATTTTGGTTTAAGCAAAAGCTCTTTGTCGTATTGTCTTTCACAGAGTAAAATTAATTCATCGTCACTCGTTATGCACTATTTTTTTACGTTCATAAGCTTTACTACAGAACAAAGTACTCCTAAACCAATTTACACTTTACAGTTGGAGTATATAGTTGAATATATTTAATAAAAACAAACAAATAGAGCAGAGTACCGAACTGTCACGATTATTTACTAATAATATGTTTTTACTTTTTCGGTCATAGAGGTCGCGCTTCGCATACGTCAACTTATTAAATCGCGCTATGGTTTTACTACCGTAGGGTTTATATATAATTGACATTCCAAATCAATTAGTACCTCCACTTGCCACTAGATGTCTGTGTACTATTATAATTCAAGCTTAACAAATTGAAAAGTTAGCTTCATATATACTTCGATGTTTTAAAGTAGTACTAAATATTAATATATATTGCCCCGCGAGGGCCGCAAGGGGCCGTTAAAAGCGTTAAACGCTCTTGCACGAGACATTAGAAGTTTTACTTCAATAAATGATGTCGATTTGGTACCTTATATTACTCTTATCAAAATAAATTCACTACATTTTAAAAGAGTTTACTATATTATAAATGTAAATATAGATGGGGATCTCTATGTGGTTTGCTGACGTGTAACAAGCCCGCAAAGTCTTTATATTTTAGCAAAAGACGATAAGATCGAGATGCGTAGGCCTATCTTGCGCTTCGTCCGTTTATATGAAGTTGCAATATTGTAAAGAATTATAGATAATATTATAATATCTGCGTGAAGAAGTAACTGTAAAATAACTCTAGCTTTGACCATGACTTTGGTTACCTGAGTATGAAAATATGTTTGCATATTACATAAATAAAATGAACAGAACATAACGCGATACATTTAAGTAAACAAATTATCTGTCTGCTTGTGACTACGGTCAGTGCAGTCAGGTCTAAACGTCAAGCTAATAATAAAAGTAAGTATTTGTTTACGTCATCGTCACCGCGTCACCGCGTTATATCTGGTTTATTATACTCTTAAATTCTAATCTATGTGTCTAAATAGACACGGGGTCACATATATTACATGATCACATCACCTATTAACTATTACAAAACAAAAACATGTATACCCCAAAAGACGATTAAATACTACAAACTCATTAGGACAAAAAGAAACAAAATAGTGTCTAATAATAATAAAAAAAAATACCTGCCAGCTATGTATGAGCAGCGCTCATGACCTAGTCAGGCGGGACTTGGTAAATTTATATATATGTTACGGTTTTTTTTTTTTTTTTTTTTTTTTTATATTTCCGCCTTGTACCCTACCGGGCCGCGGGAACTACGTGAGTATGACCTCCGCGGCCCGGCGAGGGGGGGCCCCTTTGCGTCGGGGCCCGACGTGGAACGACCCACTCCCGTGGAGTGGGGAGGGGTCGTCCGCCGTTTCCACGGCGCGACGCGTCTTACGACGCGTCGCGCGTGGGGTTATGTCCCGGCCAGGGCCGCCATCAGACTCGACGGCGGCCCCGGGCCGGGGCCCGGCGGGGCGGGAGCGTGCCACCAGCACGCTCGCGCTCCCGCAGGGCTTCACGTTTGGCCGCCATCACCTCGCTAGCGAACGAGGCGACGGCGGCCCAACACTGGTCGCTGCCGGCCATGGCAGCGACGACGGCCGGCAGCGACAAATCCGTCCCGATTGCGCCAACGAGTCGGGCGCGTTGGGCGCCCCAGCCCGTGCACACGGCCAGAGTGTGTTCGGCCGTGTCCACGGCGCCGGACGCGCAGTGGTGGCACGCGGGCTCCGCGAGGATGCCCACCAGTTCCCACAGGTACTTGCCGAAACAGCCGTGACCTGTGAGAAGCTGAGTGAGCCAATACGCGGGAGCCCGGTGCCTCGCCTCGACCCATTGGCGCAATACGGGTCGGACAGCCTCGGCGAGCCGTCTGCTCGCCGAGGGGTCCTCCAGCCTTTGAGCCCATCGCTGGAAGAGATCCTCGCGACATTCGCTCCTCCAGCGAGCGATCTCCTCCGCGAGGGGCTCCGACGATGTCTGCCGCATCAGGGCCCTTCTTCGGGTCAGGGCCCTTCTTCGGATATATGTTACGGTAAATCTGATTAATTGAAAATTATTAATATTTTTACAAAATGCACTTAATTTTTACAAACAAGGTTAAAACTAACCTTTTTTTTTTTTTTTTTTTTTTTTTTTTTTTTACGCGAGGAAATGCTTTATGCACACCCCCCGCCTGGGGACGGCAGGGGGTAGTGTGGGACTCCCAAAACAGTAAACTGAAATCCGATCCTAGGGTTACCCACTAAAACCTCGCGGCGGCCTTCCTCCGGCGTTGGGGTGGTCCAGGATTCGGTTAAACCCCTCTGGTCCACCCCGCCGTCGCCCCCCCTCTGTCACGAGGGGGTGCTCATCCTCGGGGAGCCTGGCGAGGCTCCCCCGGGCGGGGCGGCTCCGACCGCGCGCTGTAAAGAGGCGCGCGGCCGGCGGCGCCCCGGACGACCCTCCCCGGCCGCACCGGGGGGTCATCCTTCCCGGGCCGCGACCCGGGCGCACCCGCGGGGTGTGCGCCCTCGCGGCCCGTCGGCGGCGGCGATCACTGAGCTCGCCGCCGCCGCCTTCGAGCGGGATCGGCTCTCTCCCGACCCCGCTCGGCGGCCTCCTTCTGGAGCATGACTGCTTCGCAGAAGGAGGCCACAGCCCTCCACTCCTCCTCGCCCGCCAGCATTGCCGCGACCAACGCCGGCGGGGACAAGTCTCGCCCGATCCCGTCGACCAGGACTCGGCGCTCGTCCGCCCAGGCCGGGCAGACCTCCAGCGTGTGCTGGGCCGAGTCCAGGTCGGATGCGCAATGGTGGCATCTCGCCGTCTCTTCACGTTTTATTCGACTCAGATACTCACCGAAGCACCCGTGCCCGGTGAGTATCTGAGTCAACCTGTAGGTGACAGTGCCCCATTTGCGGAGCACCCAGGCCTCGAGGTGGGGCAGGACGGCCCCGACGGCGCGCGAACGCGTACCGCCCTGGAGGACCAGCGCGTCGCGCCAGTCCCCCAGGACCCGCCGGAAGGCCTCCCGCCTCCGCACTTCGTGTCCCCGCGTGTCCCCCCCTCCCCGGCCGAGATCGTACGCGGCTGCGTACATCTCGGCCAGGATGATGAAGGGGGGATAACTCGCGAGGACTGTCGCCGCCTCGTACGAGATTGTACGGTAGCCCCGTACGATCCGTATGGCCATGATCCGCTCCAGGCTCCTCAGCAGAGCCCTGGAGCGGGAGGCCCCCGCGAGGTCTCGCGACCAAACGGGGGCCCCGTACAGGGCCACGGACCGCACGACGCCACCGTAGAGGCGGCGAACTCCCTCCCCCGGTCCCCCGAGGTTGGGCAGCAGGCGGTGTAGAGCGCCCGCCACCCGTCGCGCTCGGGGGACCATCCGTACGAAGTGCTCCTCGAAGCTCCAGCGGCTGTCCAGGGTGAGGCCGAGGTACTTCATGTACCGCCCCACCGGGACAGCCGTGTCACCCACCTGGATCCGCGAGGCCGGGGGTTCCCTGCCTCTGGTGAGGCGGTGGAACCATAGCGCCTCACTTTTGTGAGGCGCCACCTCCAGGCCCAGCCCGCGGATCCGTCTGACGACGATTGCCACCCCCAGCTCGGCGAACCTGAGCGTCCGCTCGAAGTCGGGCCCCGTGGCGACCACCAGAGTGTCGTCTGCGTAGCAAACTACACTCACGCCACGGGGCAGACTGGTGCGGAGGACCGGATCATAGGCGAGGTTCCACAGCAGGGGCCCGAGCACAGACCGCTGCGGAACCCCGCACGTTAAGGTTAAAACTAACCTAACCTAACCTAACCTAACCTAACCTTAACCTGAACTGGGCAGCAATTTTTAAAATAACTCAATATCAAACAATATCAAAATTAATCCAAACAGGGCATGGACCTTCAGTCTATGGAGAAAGCATAGAGGGCAGGAGACAGGTTTAGCCGGTAAGAGTCCGGAACTACCCAAACTACCTCATACGTGACGTAGTTTGGTTGTCCATGAGGATTCCGACTCCTACCTAGAAACAAAAAAAACCCTAACCTAACCGCGTGGCATCCCCCCCGCACCTTTCGCACGTCGCACACAACGCCCCGCCCCGCAACCCTTGGCCACTTATTAGATTTATCACTACTAGGATTAAATTATTAATAAAGACCGACAAATGTGATTAATTTATCACTTTAACCTCGACTCTTGGTAATTATTATTAATAATCTTCAATTATTCACTCTTACCGTGACATATATATATGTATATATATATATATATATATATATATATATATATATATATATATATATTTATCCCCCAAACAATAAGACGTCCTCTGAAGAGAAAAATGCATTTAAACTGGCGTCCACCTGCTTTTGGCGTCCGCATACTGGACGCCACTTTGATAGCCAGTGGCATTTACGTCCTATTGATCCTGACTAGTCGTAGGATAAATATCGATAGAAGTCAAAATATCGCATAAACGGCTGCAAAAATATATCAAAAAGTTCGCGACAAAATCTTAGTGCAGGTGTAGCGCTGCTGTCGCGCGTATACTGACAGCCGCATATCTCCGGGAGTTCCCGACTATGGACCCGCGTATTTGGCGTCCACAACTGCGACGTTGCCAGTTCGTTTGCAACAATAGATCACAATTATCACATAACACACGATATTTAATCAAAACAATATATTCACCGTAGGTGGTGTACGCGTTGCGTATTATTAGGAGCCCGAGTTTGATAAAATCTGTTGTGAAAATTACTTTTGTTAATAATGTACGGCGAAGTTGAAAAATTGTCTAAGGCATAAACTTTTAACAATAGTGCGTTAATTTTCTCAACCTTACACTAAATCTAAGATGTTTTAGAATTACAGTATCTAAGTACTTACCTTAGTTGTGTGTCTAGCACGAAATGCCAAAGTTGTACCTATATAATAAACGTTGTGTTGTTGACTAAATTAATCAACGCTTGTCTTTCTTATTTCTAGCTCTTGCGTATTATAAGTCTACTCTCTCTCTCTAAGACACTGAATAAAAGTGATACATCTACATGTTCTTTGTTTTTATTTATTTACCTAATACCGGGCTACCCCGTATAAATAAACTGTAGATTAAATACATACGTTCTAACATTCTTAGACCCCGCCACCCGGCTCCCGAGTACAAGAATAATTTGTTCGTGAACCCACAACTCGCCCGAGTCGTGCCTATATCTAGCTAGCTCAACACCCGCTTCATCATCATCATCATCATCAGCCCGCATCAGTCCACTGCTGGACATAGGCCTCTCCTAGTGCACGCCACCGCTTCCGATCTTCGGCTACTCTCATCCAGACCACATCGGCCTGCTTGCGAATATCGTCACTCCATCTTGCCGAGTGTAAATTAAAATGCGATGATAAAGCTGCTAAATACTCGTATGTTTAGTCAATTCTTTGAATAATGGAGAAATCGGACACCCAATAGCTTTATAAGGACGACTAATAGCTATATTGCACACTGGTCCTGTCTGAAAACCAGCGCCGCAATAATATTACTTTATTGTGGCATGTGCTGAGACAGGGTCCATTTTTTTCATAAACAGTTAACTTATTATTTTTGTTTTTTTTATTTAAGATGTTTGTGAGTTGTTTATGTTAAAATAAATATTTTTCTTTCTTTCTTTCTATATACGGACGCTCAATTGCTATATACGGATGTCCAATTCAAATCTAGTTAGATAGTCAAGAGAAGTTGATTAAAAATATTCCTACTGCCAATAATTCCCATTTATCCCGGGAAAATCTGTGGGGACAAATGGAAATAATCCAATACGGTGCAACATGATTGGCAACAGTATTTCCACCATACAGTAGCTTGTTGTAGCAAAACAGTACTGCTTTAGATAATGCCGTATTTTTATAATTAAACTAGCTAGGTTATTAGACGTCCGTATATAGCTATTGGACGTCCGTATATAGCTATTGGACGTCCGTATATAGCTATTGGGCGTCCGTATATAGCTATTAGACGTCCGTATATAGCTATTAGACGTCCGTATAGAGCTATTAGACGTCCGTATATAACTATTAGACGTCCGTATATAGATATTGGGGTCCGTGTATAGCTATTAGACGTCCGTATATAGCTATTAGACGTCCGTATAGAGCTATTAGACGTCCGTATATAACTATTAGACGTCCGTATATAGATATTGGGGTCCGTGTATAATATTAGACGTTCATATATAATATTGCTTCAGGCCATGGTAAGATACAATCTCGATTTTATCATACCTATATTTATATGTAACCCACAAATGAAGTCATCACGTACCTACTTGTCTTATATTTAAAAAAAATGACTAGACAAAACATGTACATACTATATGCTTGTCATTCTAGCTACTACATGCAAAATCTCAGAGACAGAGCTTAATTTTCTTTATCTTATTTTAAACTATTTGTGTACTTAACTTTATCAAAATGCATTATTACTAATACTGTAGTAGTAGATAGATAATAATAAATTATATAAAAATATCGGGCATCCGTATATGTATAAATTTAGGATTAGACGAAATTGGTATAAATGTACAGACACGCGATTGTCAAAGAAAGAGAAAGTAAACATAAAGCTGGCAACGTCGCACTGACAAATGTCGTTCATCCTATGAGGACGCTTAATAGTCGATGCCATAGGTAAATCACGATCAATATATCCAGGACGCCAATAATTTATGACCATGGTTCGGGGTTCAAAAGTGTAGCGGCACAAACGCAAGAAGAATATCGCGAAAAATAAAATTATCGGAAAATGACGTATCTCACGGAGCTGGCAATCGAAAAACTAAGCAATATTCATTAAGACATGTTAAAAAAAGCGATGGAATCTGGAGGACGCCGTAATGATGCACGACGTGCATGACGCCAAAAAGATTGTAGGATGTATATATATATATATATATATGTATACATATATATATATATATATATAACGGGTGATTTTTTAAGAGCTTGAGAACTTTTTTAAACAATAAAACGCATAAAATTTGCAAAATCTCATCGGTTCTTTATTTTAAACGTTAGATTGGTACATGACATTTACTTTTTGAAGATAATTTCATTTAAATGTTGACCGCGGCTGCGTCTTAGGTGGTCCATTCGGAAAGTCCAATTTTGGGCAACTTTTTCGAGCATTTCGGCCGGAATAGCCCAAATTTCTTCGGAAATGTTGTCTTCCAAAGCTGGAATAGTTACTGGCTTATTTCTGTAGACTTTAGACTTGACGTAGGCGTCAAATCGCTTGATCTTGGTGGCCAACTTACCGGTCCATTTCTTGAGATGAATTGTTCTCCGAAGTTTTCCCTCAAAATGGCCATAGAATCGCGAGCTGTGTGGCATGTAGCGCCATCTTGTTGAAACCACATGTCAACCAAGTTCAGTTCTTCCATTTTTGGCAACAAAAAGTTTGTTAGCATCGAACGATAGCGATCGCCATTCACTGTAACGTTGCGTCCAACAGCATCTTTGAAAAAATACGGTCCAATGATTCCACCAGCGTACAAACCACACCAAACAGTGCATTTTTCGGGATGCATGGGCAGTTCTTGAACGGCTTCTGGTTGCTCTTCACTCCAAATGCGGCAATTTTGCTTATTTACGTAGCCATTCAACCAGAAATGAGCCTCATCGCTGAACAAAATTTGTCGATAAAAAAGCGGATTTTCTGCCAACTTTTCTAGGGCCCATTCACTGAAAATTCGACGTTGTGGCAGATCGTTCGGCTTCAGTTCTTGCAGGAGCTGTATTTTATACGGTTTTACACCAAGATCTTTGCGTAAAATCTTCCATGTGGTCGAATAACACAAACCCAATTGCTGCGAACGGCGACGAATAGACATTTCACGGTCTTCAGCAACACTCTCAGAAACAGACGCAATATTCTCTTCTGTACGCACTGTACGCATTCGTGTGGTTGGTTTAATGTCCAATAAAGTAAACTGAGTGCGAAACTTGGTCACAATCGCATTAATTGTTTGCTCACTTGGTCGATTATGTAGACCATAAATCGGGCGTAAAGCGCGAAACACATTTCGAACCGAACACTGATTTTGGTAATAAAATTCAATGATTTGCAAGCGTTGCTCGTTAGTAAGTCTATTCATGATGAAATGTCAAAGCATACTGAGCAAATAATAATGCATGAAAATCATAACCTCAAAAAATCTGAGCAAATACTAATGCATGAAAATCCTAACCTCAAAAAAATCACCCATTATATATATGTATATATATATATATATATATATATATATATATATATATATATATATATATATATATATATATATATATATATATATATATACAGAAACCACCGGTCCGATTTCAAAAATTCTACCACTGGGGTATAGTCCATTTATCGAGTAAGGCTTCAGGTTATATTATATTTTCAAATAAATTAGGGATCCTGACTATAATTCCAATAACTATAGTAACTCAAGTTGTAAGAAAAAGACCCGAAAAATATTCTTTCATCGCGAACGCTGCAAAAACTATTGAATAAAGAACAAAACAATGTACTACACTTTCATAGAACATATAATTGTCGACAAAAAAGTCTGCGTCACTATATGTCTAACTGTTGTAGCTATCGCACAATAAGTGTTTTTTGAATTTTTAAAAATAATTATAATGAGGTCGTTTTAAAATTTCTTTATTTTGTACCTTGGTATTAACTTTCCTCAAAATAAATTACTTCAATATAAACTTTGCGTGGAGTCCCGCCGCGTTATAGAAGTGGAACTTTGTAACACGTATTCAAAATAGGTTTATTTTTATAGGTCTTCACAGACATTTAAAAATAGTCAATAAATATTTAACAATATACATTTATAATATACTGCTAATGTAAGTAAGGGTAAGGTCTGGTGGTGCGTTGGTAAAACTACCGACTGTGGAATCGAGATTGGCGGGTTCGATCCCCACACAAGTATAAATATTTATGATGATGATGAATTTTTGATAATTAAAATAATTAGTTTATATATTTACAAACTATTTCATACTAAAACTGGTCAAAATATTACTAAAATCTATTATTTAGTTATGTAAAATTCATTAGGTTTCGTAACTTTTTTGGTGATATTTCCTTTTATTCTTTATATTAATACTGATGCTGCATGAATATTCATAATAATCATTTTCATAATTAATATCTTAATGCTAGATAATATCAACTCGTTCTATGTAATAATTGTAACATAACATGACTTAATTTTAAAACATCCTAGTAGCGCCATCCGCCGAAAGATATTGAATTTTGATTGTTAAAATAAGTAATTTATACATTCACAAACTATTTCGTACTAAAACTGGTGTTATAATTATGTAAAATTGTTATTTTGAATTTTAACCTGTTTTTCAAGTATAATTCTCGAGTAGATTCATTTGTTAAGTAAAAAAAATGTTGTTATCTGAGTTTATCATTTTTCTAATATCAATTAGGAATAGCTAGTACCACTATCCACTACTAGATGTCTGTACGGGTAGTTTAAAAAGTCGCTATACCTTTTCGTCCTTGGTTTATATGGATCTTCCCTTTTATCTTACGATTATATAATATTAATAGTGGCTGCAACGGGGCGTTTAAAGCGTTAAACGCCCTTGCACGAGACATTAGAAGTTCCACTTCAAAAAGACCAGGAAAAATTTTTACATCGCAAAGGCTGCAAAAGCTATTGATTATAAAACAAAATAATGTACTACACTTTCACAGAACATATTATAATTGCCGACAAAAAAGTCCGCGACGCTATCGCCCGAATACTGAACCGCCACTCAAATCTGACAATCAATAAAGTGCTACTTACTGCTCAAATTACACCTACTTAAATGCTTAAATAGCGCTTATATATTTGAGTGGCGGTTCAGTATACGGGCTTATATGTCTTAACTATTGTACTTATCGCACAATAAGTGTTTTTTGAATTATTAAAAATAATTTTAATGAGATCGTTTTAAAAGTTCTTTATTTTGTACCTTAGTATTAACTCTCCTCAAAATAAATCACTTCAATATAAAGATAGATTCAATACCTTTCTAGAACTTTTTGAATAATTCAATTCGGACATTTAATTCAAAAGATATAGCAAAATACAAAATGTAAGTATTCGTTTCTTATGCAAATATTCCGCGCACATATATATGATCGGGAGTCCCGCTCGACTCGGTCATGAGCGCCGCTCATAGCTGGCAGGTAAATTATTTTTTAATTTTCTTAGACTTTTTTTTGTTTCTTTTTGTCCTAATAAGTTTTAATCGTCTTTTGGGGTATATATATATATATATTTTATTTTGTAATAATTAATAGGTGATGTGAACATGTAACATCTGTAACCCCTTGTCTATTTAGACCCATAGATTAGAATTTGATATATTTAAGAGTCGCGAGTAATATTCGCGTTGCATATTACATAATTATTACATATTAAATATAATATAATGAACGGGAAATAACGCGACACGTTTAGGTAAACAAATACTTACTTTTATTATTAGCTTGACGTTTCGGCCTGGTTGCACTGGCCGTAGTCACAAGCAGACAGATAATTTGTTTACCTAAATGTGTCGCGTTATATTCCGTTCATTATATTTATGTAATATGCAACGCGAATATTAAAATATTTAAAAATATTTTCATACTTAAGTAACCAAAGTCATCGGTCAAAGCTAGAGTTAGAGTTCTTCACGCAGATATTATAATATTATCTATAATTCTTTACAATATTGCAACTTCATATAAATGGACGAAGCGCAAGATATGCCTACGCACCTCGATCTTGACGTCTTTTGCTAAAATATAAAGACTGCGGGTTTATTACACGCCTGCATACCACATAGAGTTGCCCATCTATATTTACATTTTTTTGCATGATCTCTTTTAAAATTTACTGAATTTATTTTGATAAGATTAATACCAAGGTGAGTTAGCCACACTGGTAAGAACATGTGGTGACCAGGTTTTTTTTATCGACAACAATGACCAATTAAAAAAAGGTTCAAGTAGTATTAAAAAAAAACTAAAGATTGACAAAAAACTTCTGACAAAATCCCTGGTATTGATTGAAGTTGATAATATTTTTTATGGGATAGGAGGGCAAAGGAGCAAGCGTGTGACCTGATGGTAAGCAACCTGCGCCGCCCATGGACACCGGCTATACTTATAGTGTTACTGTTGCGTTGCCGACTTTTAAGGGAGAAGGATGGGGAAGGGAGGTGGACCTCCGGGTACCTGTCTTATCGAACGAAACGCGGGATGAGCCACTTTACGTCGATCTTCTGAGAGGTGGTGGTATTTCACCCGTTGAGCCGGCCCATTCATGCAGCTAACTGCTTATTATTTTACCTGCTATTATTTTCATCATATCTTGGTTGTTAGTCGCTAATATAAGTTAAGCAAGTAAGGTGTGTAATAATCGTGCCTTATGGCGCTTTGTACTACCTACCTATCCAGCAAGGGATCTGGCGTGAAGTTATGTACGTATGTATCAGGAACTTATATTGAAAAAAAAAAAGTGTTAGATAGTCCATTTATGAGGAAAGATTTGCTGTATTAATATGATCGCGGCAATAATCTTTTTAGTGGAAAATGTATAAAATATGGCGGTACGAAGTTCGCGCTGTCTGCTAGTTTAATTTATGTATAGATTTCAATCTATGTTTTGTAATGATTCACGATTCTTAAGAACCATGAACGTTCCTAGATAAACCTAACAGAAAAAGTATTTATGTACATATATAAATAACTTCACGCCAAGTCTCTTGCGGTGTAGGTAGAGAGAAGAGAGCGCCATAAGGCACGCCTCTTGAACACCAAACTTGCTTCTTTGACGTTTATGACTTTTTTTATGGAATGGGAGGGCAAACAAGCAGGCGTGTCACCTGATGGTCAGTGACCAGCCCCGTCCATGGACACCTGCAACAGTTAAAGTGTCACAGTTAAATTGGCGACCATTAAAGGAGTAGGATGGGAAAGGATGGGAAAGGGAGGTGGGTCTCAGGGTACCTCTCTCACCGAACGAAATGCGGTATGAGCCACTTTACGTTGATTTTCTGAGAGTTTTCGTGGTATTTCACCGGTCGACTCGGCCCCCTCATGCAGCGAACTGCTTGGCTCTGCCATTGAAACACTGACTCTTCTTTTTAAAGTTCCTCACATCATCCATTCTTCTGGGACTCGTTCAATTTAGTGATGAAAATTGAGTCCTTCGCTTCGCTGTATATCTGAATATATAATTATTGTTTTTTTTCTACATGTACCAATGACTATTGACTCTTCTAATTTCCATGTTATAAACATACAGTATTTGCTTGATTTTTAATTACTGTCTCCATATTAAAAAAAAAGTACAATATGTCTAAAGATTTACGCTTATCTACTGACGATTATTTGGGAAATCATGTAAATACTAGGCAATATCGCCTTTTGTTCTTGTACTGAGTTACTCGAGTATTCTTGTTATGAATGTCTTGCAAAGCATCTTGCAGCAAAAAGATTTTTTTTTTTACTTTACTTTACTTTAAACAGACCTTAAGCGAGACAAAGAAAAAGTAAAAGTATTTTACCAGAATTTTACCTTTCCTGTCATTGACGTGGACTGGTATCAGACAGCAAAGTAATTACGTAAACAGTCAAAATACACACATAACATCAAAATAACTTGAAGAGATATCAGTATTTACGTACAGAATCAGTGTTATTTACATGAAGCTAGAAATTTCATTGTCTCCGTAATTGTCTGTTAGATATGAAAGATAAATTGCGTTTAATGTCAATATATTTTTTTTTAGTTGAAATGTTTTTTAGTAAATTTTAGTTGTGTTATGATACTCTTTGATAGTTTTACTTTACACAATGGACGTAGATTGGTTAAGGTGGCAATTTCAAGATGCATATTATGGTGTCATTACTAAGAATGGTAAGAGAAATATTAAAATATACCATTTTTAGGTTAGTTCGTAGTCAAACCTTTTTATATGTCCAATAAAAAACTTCAAATTTGAGAAAGTATAATGTAGGTTTTTTTTTTAATTAGAAAATATTATGATTTGGATTTTTTTTTATTTAATAAGTGTCTCTTCTTTCCGCTTTCTAATCATAAATAGAAGTTAAATAAAAATGATAGTCTCGGTGGTCTAGTGGTCGAGCACACGGTTTCTGAATCAATAAAAATGCTCGTGGTTCGAACCCTGACACTGGCTCACACCAATGACTTTTAGAAATTGAAAGTTATGTGTGATAAATATCGATGACTGAAAACTTTGAGCCCGGTATGGCAATAGGTTCGCCACCTATTCCATTTGGGACGTAAACATAACGGCGAGACGAGGCTTAGCAGCCGCTGCCTACACCTTCGGGTAACAATGGCGTGAAGTTATGTTATGTAAATAAAAATGAATAAGGAGAAACAAATAAACAATACATTATTATTATTTTTGGAGTCATAATCAAAAGAGCTTTAATTTCATAGGTCAGATTTCGCAGACACTTAAAATTATTCAACAAGTAGAAAGATTTAACTTATTATTTAAAATGAAATACTTAAACAAAACGCTTGTGTAAAGTATCTCCGTGGAAAAAGAAAACACGAACGCAATCGCCACGAGCGGCCCAATGCCGAGTACGGACTATCATGAGAAGAATCGGTCAAGGATTGAAGACATTAGATATTCAGTTACTTTCCTAATTACTTAAAATATAACTAACTCAAGCGATGTAGTATAATAAAACAATTAATTTACAAATCAATATATGAAAAAAATCTTCATTGAACTCAGCCACGCAGTTCGCTGCATAAATGAGCTGACTCAGTGAAATACCAATACCACAAAAATATTCAGAGTATAAACGTGAAGTGGCTCACGCCGCGTTTCGTGCGGTGAGAAAGGTTTCCGGAGGCCCACCTCCCTCACCCTCCCTTTTCATCCTATTGCATTAAAGGTCAGCCACGCAACTTTGTTGCAGGTGACCATGGACGGTAGTAGTTGCTTACCATCATTCATCACTCTTAATTCATAAAAGTAATAATAAAATTTTGAATTGATAATATTTAAATTATCTTACGTATTTAATTTTGAAAGGTTTTCGATAACCAAATAAATTTATTTAAATTGGAAGAGACTCTCAAGACGTCGATATTGAATTTGCAATAACTGCTTACTTGAATACTGTTGCGGAATTTAAGCTTAAGTGAATCAAAGTATCTGTATAAACTTATTTCTCTGTCTGCAGTTATAAATCAACATTATGAAAATAGCATTTCGAGTTTGCTTATCAATTTCCTTATAGGTATGGTTTAAAAATGGCTGTGATTGTCTGTTTATTTGATATTCATTTAAGTATCTATGGGAAAATATAAATCTGGGAACGACTGAATCAGTACTGTACTGTACAATAAACCCGTTGAAACATTATACCCATTTTTATAAAGAAACATTGCTCATAGATTATACTTAATTATTAATTTTAATGACATTTAAAAATGGAGCAAAATGATAACAAGTAATGTATTCTTAGTGACATATTTCTTCGTCAATAGTTCATCATAAATGGTCAAACGAAATGATAAAAAGCCAAGGATAAAGAAAACTAAAAAGAACTTAACAGTGATAGAGTGTTGCTGTTCCCTGCATGAATACCACGTGAAATGCGTGAAATATCACGGCCTCTCGGAATATAGGCGTGAGGTCGCTCGAGCCGTGTTTGGTTTGGTGAAACAGGTATCCGGAGGCCTGATCCCCTTTCCCCTTATCGATAAGTAACACAACTTACCATCAGGTGACCCACTTCCTCGTTTGCCGTCCAAGCCAATAAAATAAACATATGAAATATAAGTATATATAAATTAATCTTTTCAGGTAGCAAACTACCTGAAAAGATTGATTCTTTTCATGATTTAATTTCTATCCCTATGATCACAGGGTTCAAGATTGGCGTTCGTCATGTACAAATGCTGTACATGCTATTGACTGCCATCACTGTCGGTATAACGAGAGGCAGTATGGGTGTCGCTGTACTGGCTATGAATGATCACACGCGGCTTAATGATACTTATATACAGGTATTAATTATATAGCGTTTTAATTTTGAAGTGATCTTGTATTTAATTAATTTTGTTAGTGGGGCTGTGTGGTAGGTACCAGTTACAGTTCTGTGTGGTAACGTAAAAGGCAATTATAAGTCATAGGCCATAAAAATATAGTACTACTGGTCAAAAAAACACATTTCCCAAAAAAGGTTAGACGTCAGGCCATCCGGCCTTTATACATTAGTCAAATTCTATTTTATACAATATGGTTTTTATGAATGAACGCCTGAGTGATAAAGCTAAGAAGGGTGTTAGTGTGGGAGAACCAAATGACAGGAAAAAATCAGTTTGGGTGATTTGTAACCCCAAATAATGTGAACAGGGTTGGAAGATGAAGATAGTATTTTGCCAAAGAATACTTTGAAGCGTATAGCGATAGAGAAATTAGGACATTATTGCGTATTTGCTAGTAGTATGGTAATCATTTATACGTAGAGGATTAGATCCCCACCCTAGCATATCGCTTCTGGTATTTTTCTGACTGCATAATATCTGACCAATATAGCCAGCTGTGTGGTCATCAGAGACATTACATTCACCTATTGATTTTTCCAGATTTACAATTGGGATGGAAAAATTCGTGGTACAGTTCTATCCTCGTTCTTCTTTGGATATGCGATGATGTTGGTGCCCTCTGAACTGTACCTACGTAAAGTTTGTGGCAAACTTTTAACAACCATTCTATTATTGATCAACGGTATACTTTTTGTTGCACTTCCAACGATTTTGAATAAGGTAAGTTGTAATATAACTGATTAATAATAAGTAGTGATATAGTTAAATTGCTGAAAGTAGGCCTCAAAGAAATAAATTATAATAATGTTAACATCTGGCAGAAAATCTGCACAAAATGTTTTATGTATCAAAATAATAGAGCATGCATTGGAATTGCTGTTTTTTTTTCTCCTGGAACATCTTTTTATTATATTATAATTATTTAACCTTTCCCACCCTTTACTCGATGTAAGGAACGCGAACCCATCTCACTGATTTCACTATTAGGTTATATTGAATAAGTAACGACAAATTATCATATATCACAATGACAAGTTCGATTCGAAACCGTTACCAAACTGAAGTGCAAGTGCTAAGCTTTGGCTATGATTTTTTTAATAGGTTACAGGAGCGACTAACGCTGCCTGCAATACAAATAGTGTTACAGTTGCATTGCTGGCCTTTAAAATGGAATAGGGAAGGGGTCGAAAGTGAGATGAGGAGTGGAGCCGGGCCGGACCTCTGAGTCTCGGTTCTCGGCCTCTTTTACTGAGCAAAACGCAGCATGTGCCACTTTACAGCGACATTAAGAGAGGTCGTGGTATTTCACCGATAGAGCCGGCCCATTGATGCAGCAAATTATACAAGGTCTTACTACTGCTATCACAACAGTATAATATATGTTGCTTGTATATATTTATGTTTACAGGGCGGATGGTTGGCGCTATGCAATGCTAATTTCCTCTTGGGAGCATCACAAGCTTGTTTCTTCGTGGTGAACCAGTCCTTACTAGATAATTGGCTTCCACCAAATGAAAGAAAAATATTCAACCATGTTATTTATGGAGGTATGAAAGTATTTTAAAATTCATATCACAATTTATTTTCTACACTCAAAAATGGTACATATAATAAAATTGTAGGAAAGTTGAAACTGTAAATTGAATATTTTTTTAGAATACTTGGGACATGATCTAAAATCGATACCGAATCCAAAAATATGGTTTTTAGAATTTTTATCTGTTTGTCTGTGGATCTGTTTTTCTGTATATTTGCTATGGATAAACGGAGGTCGGGTCAACACATAGGCTAAATATTATCATGCTATCACTAATTGGGGGTGAGCAATGAACTCTTTTATCTACTGTGCACAGTATATGTGTGCAACATATACTGTGCAAGCAACTAATCTATTGACCAATCTATTGATTTCAGGAATTCAATTGGGCATTATAATATCACTACCGGTTTCTGGTTTGATATCAACGGCAAGACTGGGTTGGGAGTTGGTGTGTTATTCTCTAGGAATACTGACCCTATCCATGGCCACCATTACCGGCACCTTGACAGCTGGATCACCAGATACTCATCCGGCAGTTGGAGATACTGAAAAAGAATATATCAAGGAGACTTTAAATCTATATCGTAAGGTAAAACTCTTTTTAAATAATATTGAATCACTATGTTTATCACTAACAACATATCCATAATTCGATATAATTCAAATTAAATATACAAAGACCTCACTTTTAATTTTTGTATGTATGTTTTCTAGAAATCTTTGCGGAAACCTTGGAGGGATATACTAACGACACCTAGTTTTTGGGCAGTGACGTGCGCCCATGGAGCAAGTAGTTGCCTATTTGTTTTTGGCTTAGCTTATGGACCCGCTTATCTGATGAGATTCAATTTAACATTAAAATATGTAAGTTGTTCAGTATTAATCACGAATATAAAAGTATGCAGAAATTCAAAGTGCTTAAAAAAAATATTTCCATTCGATATTGATTTTATATGCCTAAAAAATGCATATTTCAATGAATTGGCGAGATTTCCTAGCCTAAAAGCAACATAATACTAAGAGATATGCTTATTAAATACCTTACTTGCTTTATTTGGTTGTGGTCTTTCTCATCCTCTGCGCACTTCGGTATTTTATTGCATATCTGGTCTTTTTCATGAGTTTCTACCTGAAAGTTTAGGCAGCGACTGGTATACTTCAATCCGCCGAATTTTGTCAGTCATTGACATTTATCGCATATACTTTTTGAGAATAACTCTAAGAAAATGAATGGTAACAGCCGGAGATGAGTTACGAGGCTTCTTCATTTAATAAAAACTGGAGTGCTTGCGCTCTAGCCCAAGATATTAAGAATTATTTTTTCATTCAAGTAACTTTAGAATTTTGTTGGTTTCAGAGTGCTCAATACTGTATGATACCTTTCATTACAATGTCAGTAATTTATTTAGTAGCGGAACCAATTCTCATCTGGATTTACAACATTAAGTATGTTAACTTTCTGTTTAGTGCGAGTTTATACAGAAAATCAGTGAATGCTTTGGGTAAGGATTGTTATTAAATTCTTTTCATCTGAAATTTTTTTGCCAAGTATTTGAAACCTAGTTGAAAGAGAATAGATATAGGAGTAAATTTATTATTATTTATTCTTTACTTGTATATTATTTACTCTTATATCTATTTAGTTGTTTTTTTGTTTTGTTTGTTTTGTTGTAACAACGTCTAATTTTTGGAAGATTTAAACGTTTATCTTATTTTTACTGTTTTTTTTTTACTGTTTATTTTTACTGTTTTTTAAACATTTTTTTTCCTTCGGAAATATTTATACAAGAAGTACCTGAAATGAATATATTACTCAAAATTAGAAAATTAATATAATTTAGCTGTCAGAAATCATATATCTGCATTATTTTACTCGTGATTAAATAATTTTAAAGTTAATCGTGAATCAGAATTTTATTGTATTTGTAAGCGGATTAATAACAGCCAACGGAAAGTTTTAGTGGGAGATGGGTGTTTTTTTTTATGGGATAGGAGGGCAAACGAGCAGGCATGTCACCTGATGGTAAGCAACCAACGCCGCCCATGGACACCAGCAACACATATAGTGTTACTGTTGCGTTGCCGACCTTTAAGGGATAGGGGATAGGAAAGGATGAGGAAGGGGGTGGGACCTCTATCACCGAACGAAACGCGGCATGAGCCACTTTACGGTCGTGCCGGCCCATTCATGCAGTGAACTGCTTGGCTCTACCACTGTTGAAATTGTGTTTCAAATTTACCTTTTAAATATTACTCTTATATTTATAACTCTTTATTGACAAATTAAGCATCGTGATATTATATTACAGGAGCCTTTGGAATAATAATTGGTTTAATGATGCAGTTGGATTTGGCTCAAAACATTACTGATTCTTCTAAAATCATAATGTTCATAATTATTATGGGATTCCTTGGGTTTCAATATTGTGGTTTTTTGGTAAGTACTAATGAGAATTACTTTTGTAAGATTAAATTAGATAATAGTCTCGGTGGCGCAGTGGGCGAGCGCACGTCCTCTGATCCAGAGGTCCGAGGTTCGATTCCAGACACTGGCTCACACCAATGACTTTTCGAAATGGTTTTCGGAAGTTATGTGTGATAAATACCGATGACTGACAAACTTTGTGCCCGGTATGGCAATAGGTTCGCCACCTATTCCATTTGGGACGTAAACATAACGGCGAGACGAGGCTTAACAGCCGCTGCCTACACCTTTGGGTAACAAAAGGCGTGAAGTTATGTATGTATGTATGTAAATTAGATAAGTTTCATAAGTTTGCAACATTAAACCATGGAATGGAAAAAATAAACATCTTTATACTTGCGTGGTGTTTTAGTAGTAATACTTTTTTCCAACATGCCTATATACCTATGTACTATACTGAATTATTTATTATGTCAAAAAGATTCTTAAAGTGAACATTTTAATTTCAGAGCACGTACAGAGACATGTCAGAAAATTTCTCTGGGACGTTGATGATGCTATCTTGTTTGTTTAGCAGTGTCAGCAGTGGAGCAATGACTTTTGTATTTGGCCTTATCCTTGGTAGAAATACTTCTTACTTATATGGCGTAAGTTATTTACATAAACCTGCCATTTTTTTAAACTGACAGTTACTTAATTTAACGTAGTAAGTAAGTAAGGAAATAGTAAAATTAAACATATATCTACAATTTTAACTATTGTATGTGTAATTAATCTATTTAAATTCAAATATTATAACTTTTATATTACAAACTACACGAAAACGTTTCTTTTTTTAGTTTGATCCATTTCGATGGCAAATAATCTTTATAACATTGTCAAGCTTATATTTGGTCTGCAATTTAATGTACACAATATTTGGCAGCAACGAAAGACAATATTGGGATTATATTAACTGCAAGGGACACGACAATGAAGTCTTGAGTAAGTTCTTCTATTATTATTAATTTAGTTATATACTAGTTTATCCAGCGAACTTTCAACTTTGAACAATTGGTGCCGCTGCACGAAGCAATCGCTATAAGTCCCTACATTTTAAATCTGTCATATCGTCGAAAATATTCCTTAAATTAAATGCTGTAAAAGGGCTATATTAATATTATATCTTAAGCAGTTGGATTACAATAAATTCTGTAATGTTTTAAACCGCTTCGTAAATAAGACATAAATAAATAAAAATGGTCACTGCGGGTTATCCCTAAGAGATAGAGATATACTACTATAGACTCTTTTGTAGGCCTTCTAAAGGTGTATATTAATGTAGTACATAGTTTTGATCTATCACTTAGGGTTCAGCCAGCGTTTGAAATAAAAGTGCCACATCTTAAAAATATCACTTCTTTTTATGGGATAGGAGGGCAAACGAGCAGGCGTGTTACCTGTAAGTGACAAGCGCCGCCCATGGACACCTACAACATATATAGTGTTCCAGTTGCGTTGCCGATGTTTAAGGGAGTGGGATAGGAAAGGATGGGAAAGGGGGTGGGCCTCCGGGTACCTCTCTCAACGAACGAAACGCGGCTTGAGCCACTTCACGTCGATCTTCTGAGTGGTCGTGGTATTTTACCGGTCGAGCCGGCCCATTCATGCAGCGAACTGTTTGGCTCTACCTCTGTAAAAACTATCTATACTATATTATATGTAAATTATACATACAAACCACCCCGTTGACACCTTCTATCTAATAAAAAGACCTAATCCAAATCCGTTGCGTCGTTTCAAAGATCTAAGCATATAAGGAGAAAGACAGTAGAAAGTGACTATGTAATGTTAATATACTGTGTAATGTTAATGATGATGCATGAAAGTGTGGCCAAGATGAAGGATAATTGAGCAAATAATACTATATCATATTTTTATTATCTCTTTACATAAAAGTTAAAGTAAGTCAGACATTTAGTCAAAATGTACAAGATATATGTAGAGTAAATCCCAATTATCATTAGTGAAATAATTGGAGCAAAGTTAGTCTGTTCGAGATATGCCTTTCGTAGGCAGTGGAGCGTGGTAATCTAATTTCGATCATCAGAAGCGACCACTAGCTGAAGATAGTCTCAAAATAATGATAACCAATGTGATAAATGTGATAATCTTTTAAAATTGTTTTAAAAGCTCAAATTACGAGGGTGAACCTGGTAAACATTCCCATGTAATACACATTATACATACAATGAATTATTAATACATATATGTATTATTAATACATATATGTATTAATAATTCATTGTAATGTAGGTGAAGACAAAGGTACTGACATATTTTTTATATTTTTCAGATACTACTACCGTACATTTAGAAGAAAATGGTTATAAAACGATCGACACAGCATTATAGAACATTAAATTTAACATACACAAAATAATAAAACTGCAAAATATTTATACTTTTATTTGATATCCAAATAATAAAAAATAATAGTAATAATATAAACCAGTGTAAGGTTTTTTCAAGTAAAAACCGAACATAAGCATTCATAAACTTAACTTCATAACTTTTTCTACCCAAAGGTGTAGACAGCGGCTATTAAGCCTCGTCTCGCCGTTATAATAATAATCATTTATTTCAGGCAACATGGCCCATAAATACATATAAAGTTATGGTAACGTCCCAAATGAAATAGGTGGCGAACCTATTGCCATACCGGGCACAAAATATTACATCACTATTACGCAACAAAAACACCATACTCGCATACTTTTTTTGGTGGATGCCTTCGATTTCTCCTGGTTCCCATCATCAGATCCTGACTTGGTGAAAATGAGACCATCTCGGAGGTAAACACTATGAAACGAAAAAAAAATTCGAAATCCGTCCATAATTGACGAAAATATCGGTGAACATACATAAAAAAAAAAAAATTACGTGGAGAAATAGCTTTACTTTTATAGGTCTTCACAGACACTTGAAAGTAGTCAAAAAATAATTAACAATATACATTTATAACATACTGCTAATGTAAGTAAGGGTAAGGTAAGGGTCTGGTGGTGCGTTGGTAAAACTACCGACTGTGGAATCGAGATTGGCGGTTCGATCCCCACCCAAGTATAAATATTTATCTGGGTCTAGGTAGAATGTGGCTGGAGTGACACAAAAGTGAAGTGCTGTGGTTCCACCACCTCACTCGGCGCTAAGAACTACCAGCCGCGCGGATCCAGGTGGGTGACACGGCTGTCCTGGTGGGGAGGTACTTGAAGTACCTCGGCCTCACCCTGGACCGCCGCTGGAGCTTCGAGGAGTACTTCGTGAGGATGGTCCCCCGAGTGCGACGAGTGGCAGGCGCGCTACACCGCCTCCCCCGAGATTCGCCGCCTCTACGGTGGTGTCGCGCGATCCGTGGCGCTACGGGGCTCCCGCAGTGTCTGTAACGCCTCGACTCGTTTTGTTTACGTCCCGAATGGAATAGGAGGCGAACCTATTGCCCTACATAGAGTGCAAAGTTTTCTCCCATCGGTATTTATGACACTCAGTTTTCAAAAATAATTTTCATAAAGTTAGTGTTAGCCAGAATACGAACCTACAACTTCTTAATTCAGGAGGGGGGTGCTCAACCACTGGAGCGCCGAGACTACCGAGATGACTATAGTAGTTCAAAATTGAGTTCTAATATTCACCCGAACGTACGTACGGCGTAGGACGCCATCTAGCGGTATGATGATGTTATAATAATAACCCTATAAAACATTATTAGGTAAACTGATTTATTATGATTACATGTTAATACATATTTATATCAATATATTACTGAAATATATTATTTAGTTAAGTAAAATGCGCGAAAATTATAATTATGTGATTAAACAATTTATTAAATTTCGTAACTGTTTTGGTGATATTTCCTTTTATTGTTTAAATTTTTAATTCAGTACTGACTGTGCATGAATATTCATAATAATTATTGATATAATAAATTTCTTAATAATAGATAATATCAACTCGTTCTATGTAATATTTGTAAAATAAAAGAACTTAATTTTAAAACATCCTAGTAGCGCCATCCGCCGAAAGACAGTGAAATGTTTGATTATTAAAATAATTAGTTTATATATTTACCAACTATTTCGTACTAAAACTGGTCAAGATATTACTTAAATCTATTATTTAGTAAAGTAAAATGCGTGAAATTTATAATTAGCTGATTAAATAATTCATTACGTTTCGTAACTGTTTTGGTAATATTTCCTTTTATTGTTTAAATGTTTAAATGCATACTGATGCTGCATAAATATTCATAATATTTATTTTCATAATTAATATCTTAATACTAGATAATATCAACTCGTTCTATGTAATATTTGTAAATTAAGATAACTTAATTTTAAAACATCCTAGTAGCACCATCCGCCAAAAGATGGAGAAAATTTTTGATTATTAAAATAATTAATTTAAATATTTACAAATATTTCGTACTAAAACTGGTCAAGATATTACTAAAATCTATTATTTAGTTAAGTAAAATGCGCGAATTGTTAACTATGTGATTAAACAATTTATTAAATTTCGTAACTGTTTTGGTGATATTTCCTATTATTGTTTAAATGTTTAATTCAATACTGATAGTGCATGAATATTCATAATAATTATTGCCATAGTAAATATCTTTATAATGGATAATATCGACTCGTTCTATGTAATATTTGCAAAATAAGAGAACTTAATTTTAAAACATCCTAGTAGCGCCATCCGCCGAAAGACAGTGAAATTTTTGATTAATAAAATAAGTAATGTCTGGACGACGAGTGCGCGCCGGGTGCAACTATGCCGGGCCTATGCAAGTACAACCGATCGCGAGCGGAATGCAGTCATTCTGTCGCTAACCACCGCAGCGAACATACTCGACACATTATCTTGATGTACTACATACTTATTACAATATACAAAACATACAGTCCGCTAATCTATTATTCTCTCCAACGAGTTATCCTCAACAAATGGTCCTTCGAGCCGGATTACTATGCCGGGCCTATGCAAGTACAACCGCTCGCGATCGGTTGTACTTGCATAGGCCCGGCATAGTTGCACCCGGCGCGCACTCGTCGTCCAGACAAGTAATTTATACATTTACAAACTATTTCGTACTAAAACTGGTGTTATAATTATCTAAAATTGTTATTTTGAATTTTAACCTGTTTTTTAACTATTATTGTCGATTAGTTTCATTTATTATGTAAAAAGATGTTGTTAACTGAGTTTATCATTTTTGTAATATCAATTATGACCAGCTAGTACCACCATCCGCTACTAGATGTCTGTACGGGTAGTTTAAAAAGTCGCTATACTTTTTCGTCCTTGGTTGATATGGATCTTGACTTTTATCTTACCTTTAAATAATATTATTAATTAATTAATGGCCGCATGGGGGCGTTAAAAGCGTTAAACGCTCTTGCACGAGACATTAGAAGTTCCACTTCAATTATACATACTGACTGACGAATTGAGAACCTCCTCCTTTTTTTTAAGTCGGTTAATAATATTGAACATAAACTACAGGTTACGGTAGTCGTGGGTCGTAACGTCTTTTGCGCGTAATCGTTATACGCAGTTTCGAATATGTGAAAAACTAGTTTCAAAACTGATTATTTTTGTATCGAGTTACTTTTGTATACTGACAGTAGGTTAAGTGTTATGTGGTCATGTGTTACTTTGTATTAAGTTATGATTACGAATATGCAATAGTTTAAATATATTGCAATGTGTATACATTGTCATTTTGTTTGAGTACCTATTTCCAGGCATGTTTTTCTGGAAGACAGAAAGCAGGCGTATTTAAAAGTTCATTTGATTTTATATAGAATTTCTGTTCTATGTTTAACAGTGGTAGAGCTAAGCAGTTCGCTGCATGAATGAGCCGGCTCCACCGGTGAAATACTACGACATCTAAGAAGATCGACGTAAAGTGGCTCATGCCACGTTTCGTTCGGTGAGAGAGGTACCCGGAGGCCCACCCCCTTCCCCATCCTTCCCTATCCCCTATCACTTAAAGGTCGGCATCGCAACAGTAACGCTATAGTGACACGACACGCCTGCTCGTTTGCCCTCCTATTCCATAAAAAAATACGTATATTATTACAGTTTTGTTAAAATATTTACACTTTGAATATATATTAAATTTATTGTATTAAATTCTATTTATATAATAAAAAACAAACAACTTAAGCTTTTTCAATTTATTCTCTTTCCAATTGCTTACAATTTACAATAGAAATTAAAACAGACATAACAATTATCATACTTTCACGTAATGCGAGTCGTCTAAGAATAACTATTAATAATCTTGGTTGAACGAAACACACGAAACGCTTACAAGTTACTGTAGTTACCACAGAGTACGTAGTTACAGCAGTAAGCGCTTACGCGTGCACTGGTCGTTGTGTGGGTGGAGCTGCGTATATAAAATAAGCGTTACATTCGTGTCTACGAAACTACGTATACGGGTTATAAGCCGCGTAATAGTTTACTGAAACCGATTTTGTTAAATAACGCTCACGCCTAGGTTACGGTCATTTGTTTTTTCACGTATTTTAAGTGAAAAGTGTAGAATACAAACAGAATCATATATAATAACATTTTCCAAATTTTATTTTGATCACTTTATGTACTTTCTAAATAATTTGAAAATATCTTTGCACAAAGATAAAATTTTATATTAAAAACGAAAGAAACTAAGTAACGTACACATTTGTAATACCTGCACAGAAATCGTTATGTCAAAATTTGATATTAAAAACTAATAAATTTGAAAGAAACGAGCTTATTCTCATCTGAAAGGCCGGCAACGCTGATGTGATGCCCCTGGTATTGCAGACGCCATGGGTAGCGGTGATCGTGGGAAGATCGATTGCCCCCTTCTATCATAAAATAAATAAATATCAGTTCATTGTCGTTCATTCACTCGTACCAATATATAAGTATAATAACTAGCTGTTGCCGCTAGTTCGTCTGCGTGGAAGCCATAGAGCAGCAAAAATACTGTGCCTACACACGCACAGTATTTTTGTATTTGTATTTCACCTTTATACACATAAAGGTTCATTGCTCACTCCCAATTAGTGATAGCGTGATAATATTTAGCCTATGTATTGACCTGACTTCTAGGCTATATTTATGAAAAATTGGACGTAAAATCATTCAGTAATTTTAGAGTTTATCCGTAACAAACATACAGATAAACAGAAAACAGACAAAAATTCTATAAACCATATTTTTTCGGTATCGATTATAGATCATGTCCCAAGTATTCTAAACAAAAAATATTCACTGTACAGTTTTAAGTTTTGTAAGTTTTTAAGTTTCCTACTATATGTACAATGTACATCCCTACCAATGCCACCAACTATTAGGACAAAATAAGACAATTAAAAGGAGCCAAAACTTTTGACAACATGGTTAGTTGGAAAGAATGACATGTTGTGCCAACCCCATTAAGAGTGGGTTAAGGGGAAGAAAATGATGATTTGTATGGGAAAATAAAAAAAGTTATGAATGCTGACATTAGTCAAATAACTAAAATTACAAATTGTAACAATATACGTTACGTGATTTATTTTTGTTGATCTTTTTGGATAGTGTGGCATTTTACTGCTAAGTATGCGGGAACGGAAAAAACGATGGTAGTAGTAGTAGTCAATGTAATGTGCGCAGAGCTATTTCACGTGCTAACTGCACTAATGACTAGAGATTGATCAAGAGAAGAGTCATATTGGTATGTCAGAATTGTGTAAATTTTATTTATCCATGTCGGGTACGTCAAACACAAAAACAGCCGCACGACATATTTTGATTTTTTGTGGGTATCTAATGTAATAAGAAGTAACTATTATTACTTACTTTGATTTTTGAAAAAATCTTTTATTAATTCATATAATGCTTTTGAGGTTAAACAAAGTTTGCCGGGTCAGCTAGTATGTTATAAGTATTAATAATAAATATCTAATCACACCTTTTTACCCAAATCCTTTACATTTGCTACGATCCTGACATACATTTCTTGATTCCTCCACTCTCATTATCGCTTCATACTTGCTTGTCGGTTGTGACCACTCTCAACCTGGCCTCTCACCATCACTTCATTGATTTGATCGTTGTAGGTTTGCCTAAGTCGACCTTTACCAGCTTACCCTTTTTCACTTGTCTTTTACATTCGTTTAGTCAGTCTTCTTTCGTCCACCCTTTCTACATATCCGAACCATCTAAGCATTCCTTTCCCTATCCTTAGACACGCATGAATTCACGTATTTATAATTAAGGTATAGGAATACATACCTGATAACCGTTTTAGTTGTTTAGTAAAAAGATTATTTGAACTAAGGTTCTTTACTAAATTTTGTTATCAGCCTATGTTATTTATTCTTGATTTACAGTTAGTTTGTCTAAATTACCTCTATCATTTTTATTTTCATTTATAATGTCGCTGACTGATAATTTTGGCGGCAAATGAATATTGTATCAGGTTTTGAAATTATATCTGAGTGCTGCTAGTTGTTCTTAGTATTTTTAGTAACTATAAATAGATCATGTTAATGGTGCTTTCTTTGTTTTCCTTATCTCACTTACGTTCTCTGTTCTGGTTCTATTTATGTCTTATATAGAATTGAGTAATTTTATTGTGTCAGAACTTTTCCTTTCGCTTATATATGATTCTGTATAATTTATTATTTTCTAATAAAAACTATCTCTTCTTTATTCTTTGTTTTGTGGAGATAAGTTTTTTTTTTTATGGGGTAGGAGGGCAAACGAGCAGGCGTGTCACCTGATGGTAAGCAACTAACGCCGCCCATGGACACCAGCAGCACATATAGTGTTACTGTTGCGTTGCCGACCTTTAAGGGAAGGGGATAGGAAAGGATGGTGAAGGGGGTGGGCCTCCGGGTACCTCTCTCACCGAATGAAACGTGGCATGGGCCACTTTACGTCGGTCTTCTGAGAGGTCGTGGTATTTTACCGGTCGAGCCGGCCCATTTGTGCAGTAAACTGCTTGGCTCTACCACTGTTATTAAAACTTTAAGGGTTTTAATATTATGATTTTATGTACAATTCTTAAAGTTTTATTAACAGACGTATAAACAATAAATAATAGTTTAAAAAAACTAAAAAACACGCTTTTTATAGAAAACCGAACTAAAAAATAGAAAATAAATTTTAATGAATTTAAATTAAGAAAATAGTGTTAAAAATTTCAATGAATATAAATTAATAAGTGTGAATAAAAAAAAAATATGTTATTTTAAAAAAAGCGTGGGGTGCATGGTGTCAATAGTTATAAATATTTTATTGACAGATATGAGTAGAGTGATTTATCATTTCGATAATAGCTTAAAAAGCACCCCACGATTTTTTTTAAATATTTTTTTTTTATTCACCTTATTATTAATTTATATTCATTGAAATTTTTAACACTATTTTCTTAATTTAAATTCATTAAAATTTATTTTCTATTTTTTAGTTCGGTTTTCTATAAAAAGCGTGTTTTTTAGTTTTTTTAAACTATTATTTATTTTATATTTTTTAGTTCGGTTTTCTATAACAAGCGCGTTTCTTAGTTTTTTAAACTATTGCTTAACTATTTTAAAGCGTGCTAACAACGGATATCCAAACCGAATTTGAGGAATAGCGTTTCAAGTTGATAACGTAGACTTTCCGCCACGTCACG
Organism: Euproctis similis; assembly: GCA_905147225.2. Taxonomy (NCBI): domain Eukaryota; kingdom Metazoa; phylum Arthropoda; class Insecta; order Lepidoptera; family Erebidae; genus Euproctis; species Euproctis similis. The sequence continues at coordinate 14,252,554 of LR990104.1, forward strand.
TAGATTGCCACTAGATGGTGCGAGAAGTGAACTATGAACACTAAAAAATTAACAAAAATCATATTTTGCAAATTGAAAAATGGAATAATTTTATCAAATTAGTGTATTGTCATCGGTCCTCAATAAATTTACAAAGTTTGAACGAAATCTGGCCGTTTAAAGTGGGTCGAAATCGCGCCCAAAGAAGTCGGTTACAAACAAACATACAGGTGAAGCTAATAAAAAGCTAATAATTAAAAATTACTTTTGATGTATCAAAATACGTAAATCATTTTGACATTTATTCTCTTTAGAAGATTTTACTTTGTAATACTACTATTCGGTCTTACAAATTAAGATGTTCTAAAGAGAATCATTAAAACGAAACATTGAATTATGAAAAATAAAAATGACTTTTTATCTATTGACTATAAATATTTCTCAAATGTGAGGTAAGGTTTGAATCCACGAGTTTTTGATTCAGAAGCGGGGTGCTAGATTGCCAATATAACCATCTAAAAGTAATAAAAAACAAATTGTCAGTCTACAAAATCAAATTCTCGCTATTGACATCTGTGTATTAACGCACAACGGCTGAGTTTAATTACAATTCAACTTTTCCAGCTACCGCAGTGGTGAAATTTATCACTGATCTTACCAAATATTAGTGTAACTGCAGCGTACGTGTTGGCAAATAAATTGTAGTAACAGCTTATACGTGTCTGTTTGGTATACGAATATATAGTAAGTATTGCTTTAAGCATTTTTACCAAGAACTAACTCTGTGCAACAAATATCTTATATATGTTACTGACTTGAATGAAAAATGTTACCGAATGCAAATTTAATATAAAATTTACAGAACTTATATCAAAAGAGAGTTTCGGTGTAAGGGAGGGTGGTTACCGATGGTTCGAACATGTAGAAAGAATGGATGATGGAGGATTTACTTAGCTAATATACAATGCAAAAGCGGATGGATGTAGGAGTCATGACACTCATTCCATGATCATGTAAACTAGCAAAAATCAAATTTCTCCGCATCTCGGTCTACTGGCAGCGTGCCCAGAAGACTAGTGCCCGCATTGCCACGCTGAATGACAATGCTAATCCTCTGTGCGAAGAATAGACCAGCCCTCTGGTAGCGAGAGGCCTCGATCAGTCTCTTTGCCAGATCTTTATAAAGCGCACGAGCACTCGTACCCTATGTCCCCAGAGTCTAAACCCCAAACGGCTCAAATATATGTATTTCAATCAAATAAAACTGTGTGGAACTATTTCCATAAATCGGACACAATGTTTTCGGTCATCGATATTTATCACACATAACTACCGAAAAAAAAATCTAAAATTTAATTTTAAAAATCAGAATAATCTATAAATGATACCTGTTAGTGATTGACACATTCAGACTCTTCTATTTTTTTACTACGGCATCGAGTACGTTAAATTGACTACCCACGTTAAATAGGATCTCTTAGTGACTGACATCACTGTATTTATTTCTGGGCCCTACTTACTATTCTGGAGGTAGGAATCCTCTGATGATAATTCCTGTTCTCTTTAATGTATTTTCAACTTGAATTTTAAATTGGGATAAAATTTTAAATAAATCATCTTTTTATAATACTAATTTCGGATGAAAAATTTACATCTTGTCCTAGATGTCAACTGGTATTTAACATAATTTTATCACAAGTACAAATAATACTTGAGCAAACTATATGTGAGACCTGAAATGCCACAACGATCTCTTTTCATTAGAAGCTATTATGGCAGTGGATAAGGTCGTATACCAAACTGTGCCCAAAAATGAGAAGATCCATGGTAAGAAATACCCTTAACTATAATCAATTTATCGTGATTAAATTTATTTCAAAGAAAAATAAACAATTTATTAATAGTTATAACCAATGCTTAACTTATTGTGTATTTATTAATGTTCCAGTTTTCATTGATAAGAATATATCTAATAATAGTAATATAGTAATAGATTTTTAATGATAACAGTTTATTGCTAGTCATGCTACTTACAGTCAATTTCTTATTAGATAGCGATAATTGTATGCAATAAAATAGGTTTATTTTTACGGGATTGTAGGGCAAATGAGCAGGCATATAACCTTATGGTGATCGACCAGCGCCGCCCATGGACACCTGCAACACATATAGTGTTACAGTTGCGTTATCGAGGAAGTAGGATGGCAAGGGATTGGCTCTATTACTGATAATAAGTTTTTTTGTTTTAAAATTTCTAATGTTTGTTCTTTGCATTTCTAGGAACATTACCCTTTTATCATCCTCCTAAGGGATTTGGAGTCAGACACTTACAGGCATTGCTTCTTTTTATTACTCTTGCAATAGGATTAGCAATGAGATCTCAACTTAGCGTACTTATGGTTGCAATGACCAATATTGATCACGCCGACAACCGCATGAATTTTACAAACCATAGAAATATTACTGATAGAGATAGCCACCAAATACAGAGCACTTTTAGTGTTTATCGTGTAAGTTTATGTTTTATGGTCATTATTAACTACTTATGTTATGTTTTATTTACTAAGCTTGCATTAATTGTACAAATAAATTGGTTTTATCATTTTGATGCTATGGTTCATTTTTGTGGAAAAATACAAATATGGTAATTTAAAGAAGGTTTATATGCACGATTGGATATAAAAGTTAATTTATTTGATAGCAAGGCCGTGCATTATTTGTGTATGAGACTTTTTTGTAAGTATTTGTACATGCATATGGACCAATTTTCTACCAATTCATCAACATCCCACTTTCCGGTCTCGGTCGTAAAAACTTTCTGGCCAGCAGTCTTCTTTGACTTCATAACATGAAACATATATTGAATCACTTTTAAAAATTTTAAATTACGTGTACGAGTATTTCCTTTAAATCGCCAACCGCTTTTAATAAACATAGTGGATAAATCACTTTTAACACAATTAAAGAAATTGTGAATGATGTCACAAAAAAGATAACTTTTAACAACTGAACATGGCGCCCATGGTTGTTAGAATGGACTGCATTAGTAAATAAAGGAATACAGACTACTTTTTATGAACATTAATAATAAATCCTTATGGAGCCCTAAGACCTTAGTCACTTGCTGAAGTACATTTGAAAGATTTTTTTTTGGGATAGGTGGCAAACGAGCACCACCGACACCAGCGACACATATAGTGTTACTGTTGCGTTGTCGACCTTTATTTAAGGGATAGGGTATAGGCAATATGGGGAATACGGGGGGGGGGGGGGGGTACCTCTCTCACCGAACGAACTCGATTTTCTGAGTGCCTCTCTCACCGAACGAAACGCGGCATGAGCCACTTTACGTCGATGTTCTGAGAGGCCGTGGTATTTCACTGGTTATTTAGCCGCTTGGTTTTATAAGGCCGGGTTAAGTACCGATGGGCTGTTCTGCTTCAAAGAGATAAATCTGGATGTGTCCTATTCTCTGTAAATAAAGTTATTTTTGGTAAATAGAAATTAAATGTCTCTCACAATAATTTGTTTATTTAGAGTACCAGTTCGTTATTTCATTATAATGAATAACATTACGACATATTTTGTCCATTTGGTATCGCTTATACAAACATACAGCTTACTCTATCTTGATAGGTCTCTAGGAAAGTTTTATTAATTTGTAAAGGAAAAGATAACACATCTTTACGAAATAATGCGCAATTTCATTAACAAATTATCTCTAAGACTTTCGCGAATCACGTTCATGACTTTAAAACAACTTTTAGGATTATATCGCGTTTATTTATTACTAATTTTATTTATTTCCCGACGTTTCGAACTCTTTACTCTTTACTCGTGAAAATAATCTCTGTAAAGAGTTCGAAACGTCGGGAAATAAATAAAATTAGTAATAAATAAACGCGATATAATCCTAAAAGTTGTTTTAATGTCATTAACAAATTAATTGTGTTAAGGCTAGCTAAATAACAAATGTACTTTAAGTTCATTATAATACAGACCCAGTTTTTTATTTTGAGCCATGGGAAATTATTTTATTTTTTTCCACTTATGTAATTATATTTGTCAATGATTTTATCGTATGATTATATTACTGGGATCTAAACAATATGTAATCTCTGTTAAAAATTTACCTTAATATTATATCTTTAACAAGTTAACAAAAAAATTATATCTTGAAAATAAGGAAACAAATGACCTTGATTTTCATGAATAATTTTCTTATTGTTTTTTGAATATCGCGTAAATATTCTATTTAAAAAAAAAAGCAAGCACACGTACATAATATACATGATGCCAAAAAACGCTTTTAGGTAAAAAATTATAATGATTTATTTTTTAATATTATAATTATAATCATTTAATTTTAAACTTTACTCCAGTTCAATTATTCAATAATAACTAACTAATAATGTGTCAAAACTGTGTGACTTATTTTTTTTAAGACTTATGACTGGACTAAATCTAAACAAGAAATAATGATGTTCGCATTCTTTGCCGGATATACAAGCATGCAGATACCCATGGGTCTAATTGCACAAAAAGTAGGAGGAAAAATACCATTAATGGTAGCGCTGGGTGTGAATGGTATATTATCAATAAGTATGCCTTGGATACCTTTATTGGTAAGTATTGCCTCAAAAATTCAATTTTTTAAGTAAAACTTTTGTTATTATGAATATGTATTCTATTCTTAACGAAGAAACATTTTTAAAATTGCGATTCAGGTTTTCAATTCAAGTATTTTGAGTCAAACATTTTCAATATAATATTCATATATTTTCGGAAAAAGGACATAAAATCATACAAATAGTTTTCCTACATCATACAAACAAATTTTATTTAACAAGTTTAAATTATTTTTTTATTGTTTTATTTGTTGATAGGGTGGTTGGATAGGGGTATCAGTTTGTCGTTTTATGCAAGGTATGACACAAGCCGCCTTTTATCCAAGTATTCATACAATGTTAGCTAAGTGGTCTCCGCTGTGTGAACGAGGCAGGCTTAGTACTTACATTTATTCAGGTGAGTCAACACTAATATCCGCTGATAAGTTCTATGAAGCTTTAGAAAAGCTTTGAAAGCGATCATCTTTCCATCCATCGCTATTGATGAAAGAAAGAAATCGTAATCAAACATTTTCGACATAAAGCGCTTTATATCGAAAATGTTTGATTTTCATTATAAAAAAATTAAATTTAAATTAATATTGATAATAAATTGATAATAAATGTAATAAATATTGATTAATAAATATAAATAAATAATAAATAAACGCGATACAATCCTAAAAGTTGTTTTAATCAATAAATTAATATTATTATAGTTTTAAAACCTTATGCTGCTATGCTTACCCTATACTTCTAAGATTGTAGGCAGCGTTATGTCTCATTATTAAATCAAATGTTGTCTGCCATAGAATACCTAATGGAGCACAAATTACTAATCCACAAAGTATAAGTTCATTCATGATTAATCATCATAAATGATAATACTTTCTGGTAGTATGGAAAGAGTAAATTTTAAGTATGTAATGAATAATATTTACCAGTACTTTAAAAAGACTTCCAGCAAAGGAGACCATCGCGAAAAATTAAAAATAAAATTGTATTTTCAAACCGAAGGTTCTCAAATTGGTACGATCCTTGCATTCCAATTATCCGGTTGGTTTGCTGGTACTCCAGCACTTGGTTGGCCGGCGTCATTTTGGATATTTGGAACATTGAGCCTCGTTATTTGTGGTTTGCTTGGATGGCTCGCTGCTGCCTCTCCTCATGAACATCCATCTATATCGTCTGAGGAGATTATGTATATTACGCAAAACGGAAATGCGGATATCGTACCAAAGGTAATATTAATAGGTGATTTTAGACCGAAACCGTGCTCCTCTTTTTATGACAATAACTTTTCACAGACCGTAAAAAATCTTATTTTAGTGAAACAAAGCTTATATTAATATTATCTGAAAAGTAATGATAATTATCTTAATGTTAATTACTAAAAAATTCTATCTATTCATTTCGGAGTTCAAAGCAACATACATAATACATACATAAATATAAAACATACAAAATAAATGTGAATCTCTCACAGAACATAAGAAAACATGTATTTTGCATGTGTCTCATTTATTTGTATAAATTATAAACATAAATTTATTTGGAAGCTACTATGAATCCTAAACTTTGTTTATAAAAGATTCGTTTACTCATATCATATTTTTTAATAGCTACCTATATGATATATAGGTGGCTATTAAAAAAGTTTTGCAATTGAACAAAACTAGTGAAGATTTCACTAACTGTCTTAGAGAAGTCTTTCTAATTGCCTCTAAAGTTATGCGATGATATTTCTATAAATATTTTTGTTGATGGTTCAGTAACTTTTAGCACAGCTTCAATCATGAAAAAATAAAATTTAAAAACTAGCAGCCTTGCCAATAAACATCAATAATCTGTAGAATTTTGAGTTTCCAAGTAAATATAACTTCTCCAACTGTATTTTATCGCTTACCTAAATTATGTCGAGTATATATATTTACTTTAACTATACCGAGATGATAATGTATAATAAATACATTTACAGGATTTTATCTTTTGTACTTCAAAGTTGTTATCTATAATAATAAATATCAACACAAATTACAATGTATGCAAGATCATGAAAATAATGCCTATATTTAACTGTAAATTGCAATTAAAAGGACATTTATGTTTAGAAATATATCGAACTTTTAAAAACATACGTATAATATTTGGTACATTTTTTTGTCACGATCATTTTATTTTTCAATTTAACGCCTGTTTAACATAACTTCACGCCTTTTTCTACCCGAAGGCTTAGGCAGCGGGTTTTAAGCCTCGTCTCGCCGTTATATTTACGTCCCAAATAGAATAGGATGTGAAGATTCGAACCCACAACCTCTAGATTCAGAAGCGAGGTGCTCGGCCACTTTACTACCGATACTTTTTGACGCCTGTTTCTTTATTGAAATATGGCATAAAATTTAATAAAGTTCTTTCCTTTTTAACAGAAACGCAAGACTCCTTGGGTAGATATTCTTAAATGCCGTGCAGTATGGGGAATTGTGTGTTCTCAAGCTGGCAGCTCGATCGGTTATATTCTTGTTCTAACCGAAATGCCACTCTATATGAGTGGTGTGCTAGAAGTTGACATTAAGAGGGTAAGAATATTGTTCAAATCAAACGTGAATCAATTAAGAATTTACGGAGAGATTCAATTTACATTCTCAATTTACATAAATAAAACTTTCTCCAAATATACTAATGCCGTCGTACCCAAAAAAAACTGTTGATAGAATTCCCTACAAGTTGGCGTTAAGCGGAGCCTTGAAACAGTAGTTTTACCTGAACATTAAGGGCATTAGCATTTATTCATCTAACGACCCAATTTTAATCAGATACTAGGATTACTTAGCACCGCCTGAGAAGGTTGAATGTTTGTTGAACCTATGAGGTATTACACTATGTCCATGAGTTGGAGGAAGGTAGATATTCCCGCGCGAAGTGTGTCACCAATTCCGAATCGATGTCCACGACCACTCTGCCAAGAGTGTGCCAATTGAGAAGAACCATAATATACTGGAATCAATTTGGATTCCCTGTCTCCAAGTGAATGTCTCGCCGCAATTTAGCCGTTTCGGAGATTAACCAAAAAATATAGGCTCCCCAAATTATTTTCTTTATCTACCAAATCATTTTCTTATTAGTACCCTATGGCCTTACTAATAATATCGTGCTACCAGTAGTGTAATCAGTTTTTTTTTTAAATATTACAAACACTTATATGTTTTTTCAACTATTATTTTTACATAACAAGATAATATTTATAAGATTTATTAACGAATAATAACTGTTTCTAATTATTTACGTTTCGTTGACTTTATATAAAAGCGGTAAATCCCAAATATGCATCTCTCAAGTTATTTTTTGAAAGACTTTTCTTTAATTCACATGTCAATACCTTAATTCGCAAACCTACTAACTCCACTTTTTTACGAAAATACCTTAATTCGCAAACCTACTAACTCCACTTTTTTACGAAAATGGCATTTTGATACCGGCAGACAGTAGATATTATCTAGTTTCTATTGGTATCAAAATTTTAAGATTCGAAAAAAAGTGGAGTTAGTAGGTTTGCGAATTAAGGTATCACATAACATAACATAACTTCACGCCTTTTGTTACCCGAAGGTGTAGGCAGCGGCTGTTAAGCCTCGTCTCGCCGTTATGTTTACGTCCCAAATGGAATAGGTGGCGAGCCTTTTGCCATACCGGGCACAAAGTTTGTCAGTCATCGATATTTATCACACATAACTTCCGAAAACAATTTCGAAAAGTCATTGGTGTGACCCAGTGTCTGGAATCGAACCCCGGACCTCTGGATCAGAGGCCGTGCGCCCGCCCACTGCGCCACCGAGACTGTTAACCGAGAATTAAGGTATCGATATGTAAATTTACGCAGGTATCCCACAGAAACTTTAGTTTTCCACAAGCTACGACCCTGACACATTTTCTTCGCCTCATCACCAATCGCACATCTCATCATGCATTGCGTTTTTACGCATGTTTCCTTTTTAAACACGTGACTATGCCACTCATATTTGCATAACATTATTTCAAACAAAACAAACATAACTTCACGCCTTGTTTATACCCAAAGGTGTAGGCAGAGGCTTTTAAGCCTCTATAGTACCGGGCACGACGTTTTCACTCATCTTTATGTATCAAACATGAGTTTCGTAATTAATTTCGAAAAGTCATTGCTATTTTTAAAATAGGTAATTTTAGGTAAACATTGTTTTCATTTAACCTTGTGCCGAAATTAAAAAAATAAAGCTCAGGGAGAAAATATGCAAATACAAGAATTTAACTTAATTCTGTTATCCGCACCAATTTTAAGAGTGAGGAATATAATGGGATGACTGCTTTGAATCTCATAACTTTGAAGACGTCAAAGGTGGAATTGTTTGGGAACTTCCAGTCAACAGGGCCAAAAGGAAGCCAAGTTAGAGGAATGTTAACTAATTAACGGATGATTCGGCACACGTTATAAGTGAAAGTATTTAAGATATGCCTTAATTAATTTATAGTAATTTTCTCTCTCACAGAAGAGAGAGGAGTGTGCGGAACTATGTAGGTATTTATTTGAACTATATTTTTTGCATTTACGAGAATGTCATTAAAATGTGGAAATGTATGGGCGATTTTGTTAAGTTCTAAAACAACTTCAAGATATTATTAAAGTTTAGTATGGAAAGCCACAGTAGAGATATTCTGATATATTTTTTAGTTTACTTAATAATGACTTAGTCTCGGTGGTTCAGTGTTCCGGAAGGTTAACCGGAAGGTTTTCTGCGGTTTTGTGGATCTGGAAAAAGCGTTTGACAGAGTGTTACGAAAGGATCTGTGGGATATACTCCCGGGCTACGGGGTGAGCGGAGCACTGCGGCGCGCTGTGCAGTCCACTTATGAGGGCTGCACAGCGTGTGTGCGTGTTGACGGCGGCTTGTCCCCCTGGTTTGACGTCAATATCGGCGTCAGACAGGGTTGCGTGCTGTCCGCTCGACTGTTCATCCTGTACCTGGACAGTTGTCTCCAGAGAATGAGATCGATGGATGTAGGGTTGCAAATGGGTGACCTAGTTGTGAGCTGCCTGCTTTACGCAGATGACGCTGTGCTTCTATCCGAATCGCCGTCGGACCTGCAAACACTAGTCACTACTATGAAAGATGATTGCATGATTAAAGGCTTGCAGTTGAATGCGAAGAAAACGAAAGTCATGGTGTTTGAAAGGGAGGAATCCAGAGCAGATGCAAGGATAATGGTTGATGATGTAGTGCTGGAACAGGTGAATGAAATTGTATATCTTGGATGCGCTTTTAGCAGAGATGGAAGGTACACCGCGGATGTAGAAAGACGAGTGGCGATAGGAAATAGCGTAAACGGAGTGTTGGGCAGATTCCTGGGCGCAAAAAATATTAGCAGAAAGGCCCAGTTAGCAATCCACAATGCAGTCCTGATCCCAACACTTATGGAAGCGAGAGCTGGGTATGGCAGAGTGTGCATGAAAGTAGAATAAACGCGGTAGAAATGAGGGCTCTACGCAAAATCTGCGGAGTGACTCTCGCTGACCGCGTAGAAAACAAGGTTGTAAGGAAGGAAGTTGGTTTGAAAGAGAGTATCGGTGTAAAAGTAAGAAAGGGCATGCTCCGATGGTTCGGACATGTAGAAAGAATGGTTGACGCAAGACTGACTAAGCAGATATACAATGCAAAAGCGGACGGATGTAGGAGTCGAGGACGGCCAAGACACACATTCCAAGACCAAATAGAACGTGTTCTGGAGGAAGGTGATGTTAAGAGCCTCAAAAACCGACGCGCGTGCATGAAAAGAGTTATGAAAGTCAACGAAGCGAGTGAGGTGTGTAAGAATCGTGCCCTATGGCGCTCTGTTCTCTCTGCCTACCCCGCAAGGGATTTGGCGTGAAGTTATGTATGTGTGTGTATGTATGTTCAGTGTTCGAGTTCTCCGTTACTAACCCAGGAGCCGTGAGTTCAATTCCGGATTCAAGTTATGTGTGATAGTAACTATCACTGGGCACAAAATTGTCAGTCATCGATAACTGTCATCGATGAATGACAACTTTGTGCCCATTGTATGTTTTTTTTTGTTTAGTTGGTTGATTAAACACCAATTCCATTCGGGACGTAACGAAACTATTTGGTGAGTCGATGTTTAAAGCCGATGCCTACCCCTTTGGGTAGAAAAAGGATAAAATAACATTTAATTTACGTGCTAATACGTAAATTAAATGTAACTTCGTGCCTACCTATGATTAATTTTTAGAAGTATCTAATATCTTAAATCCTCGTGTCACAGTGTTAGTTACCTGCTCCTCCAAAATGGCTTGACCCATTCTCATTCATCATCTTACAGATCAAATTTTATAGACATATCACGTAGTTCTCAGAATAGGTCAACATCTATTCTACATCGCCCTAAATGTTATTATTCCGTTTTTTTTTAAATATTTGGACAAATTTTTGTTGTTTTTTTTGTTATATGAAACAACATACAAAAATACATACAACAATTAGTTTGCACGTCCCTATGATAAACCAATGATCAACAATTAAAAATATTTTAATTGTTGATCAAAGTATAATATTTAAATATGATCACTGACTTATTCCTCAGAGGTAGAAATACACCATTGTGGACTTTTATTGAAGAACTTTCTCAGGTGCACAGTAATTTAGTACATTGTTTTGATCTGTCACATAAGGTTTAGCCAGCGTTTGCAATTAAAGTTTTAAGTCTCGAAAATTATTACTTTTTGTCAATATATTATACATGAATTATAGATATAAACCACCCCGTTGATATTCTTTATCTAATAAAAAAACTGCATCAAAATTTGTAGCTTACTTCCAAAGATTTAATAATATAAAGATTTAACATCTTATTTCAGAATGGTCTATTTTCATCTCTACCATACATTGCAATGTATATCATGGTGCTGTCATTCGGTTACGTGGTGGATTTTGCCACCAATAGAAAACTTATGAAGGTCGTAAACATTAGACGGACAGCAAACACAATAGGTAAGATTGGTTGAATACTTTTTAATCTAAAACTTTTTAATTTTAAAGTATTACAGATACAATTGTCCGTGTTTATGACGAAAAATGGAACCACATGACATTTTATCATTTTTGGTTTTATAAAATTACACTACACAAAATATTGTTGAAATTCTCATGAAAAATAGAACCACATGACATTCCCAACAAAAACTAGATTTACAAGAAGTAGAATAGAACTAAGAGCAATAACGAGTAAAGTAGTTATAGAAAGCGAATGCGAACCATAACTCTATGGATCTTGATTGTCAAATAAATAAACAATATCACTACCGGATCATTTTATAGAAAAGAAAATCACATGCACTTGGTACCATTATACATTATTAATAATCGCAGTAATTTACAATACGTTAAAATAAAAGCAAAATGTTTAAGATCGTCATGTTTACACATCGACATTGATGTTATAGAAGTCGACATAGATGGACTAGACACGGTGGATTTCAATATTTAGTTTGATAATAATGTTTAATGATCACTTTTAAAATAAATCTCCGATTGTTTTGTAATATCTAATTAGTAAACGTTCAAAGGAACTACATGCATATTTTCTTATATAATATCTTTAATGTAATTTAATAAATTTTAATCAAATACATATACTTAAATGAGAAATTTAGCTATACTCTTAAATTAAAATACAACTAAGAGTAAATTGACTTTTTTTAAATAAGCTGCTTATTGTTTTACAAATTCTTTGATATCTCAAAAGTTATCCAAGTAATTTTAGACAAATGGATAGATGGAGACTATGAGGCTGTAGAAAGCGGTTAGTTTATAATATTCAAATAATTTTAATGTACTTTCAGGTATGGTTGCCTCTGCATTGTTCCTTGTGGCATTCAGCTTAGTTAAAAATACACCGTTGGCTGTTTGTCTACTTGTTATATCATTGGCATTACACTCCGGAGTTCACGTAGGCTTTCATGTAAGTTTCAAGTCCAGTGATTAATGCTGATTAGAGCAAAAAAAAACAGGATCCAAAAAAGAGAAGTATCATTTAATTCAAACATGTTCGTCTGGTTTCGTCGTACTTTTTAAAAAAAATGACGAATAAAAACTAACTTAACTGTAACTTTGATAATACAGATATTTTAAATTGAAAGATATCAATACACTTGGATTACTTACTAAACCGTGAGCCGATGAATATAGATCTCCAAATACTTAATTTTAATATTGAAGATGTGGGCAGCGGCTGTTAAAGGCTCGACTCGCTGCCGAATCATAACGTTACGACCCAAATAGAATAGGTGGCAAAACTATTTCATTACACCAGGCACAAAGTTGCCAGACATCGAAATTATTCATCATCATAACTTCCGAAAATCATTGATGTGAATCCGGAATAAAGTCACTAAATTATTGCTTCTAAATTTACTCCAGCTTCATTCTTAACTCTATTTACATAACACATTTGCAATAATAAGTCGCAAAAGACGAAAAATAATTATATCACCATCTGCTTATTTCGTACAATATTCTGCTTCAGATAAATCAAATCGACTTGGCTCCAAATTTCGCTGGCTCTATAATGGCCCTGGGGAACATGCTAGGACATCTAACGAGTCTGTTAGTGCCTGTGATTGTTTCTAACATTGTCACAGACGTGGTAAGTGATGCCAAGTTTACTCAATGCATTTATCATACAAGTAGTAGAGTCACAATGTTTTTTGAATGAATGGATCGGACCGTCTGTAAAATATACGTCTCAAAAATATGAGTCAAGTTTTCCAACTGTCTCCTCCCCTCTCTCTTTGCTCTATCTTAAAGGCCGGCAACACAACTCTTGGTGTAGGGCAATGCTAGTCGCTGAAATATCTGATTCAAAAAAAAAACAAAAAAAAATAATTTTACGCCTTTTTCTACCCGAAGGAGCAGGTAGTGGCTGTTAAGCCAATTAATTAATTTTTTTAACATAACATAACTTCACGCCTTTTTCTACCCAAAGGTGTAGGCAGCGACTGTTAAGCCTCGTCTCGCCGTTTTGTTTACGTCCCAAATGGAATAGGTGGCGAACCTATTGCCATACCGGGCAAAACCTTGTCAGTCATCGATATTTATCACACGTAACTTCCGAAAATTTCGAAAAGTCATTAGTGTGTGCTAGGATTTGAACCCACTACTTCTTGAATCAGAAGCGGGGTGCTAGCCACTGCGCTACCGAGACTGTTTATTTTTTATGCTGTTAATTAATATCTAATTTAAGAAACCTCAATAATACCTCAATATATTTTGATTAAAATATTTCACTAAACCTATTCTAATATTAAAAACTGGAGTGTTTTTTTCATTGTATTATTTATAAGCATTAATCTGACTAGTGCTACAATTCGAAAAAAATCTTTGCGTGTTATATATTGGTGTATGTAATAATATAAAATTGTTTCTTACCTGAAGACAAACATTTCCAAAGCTTTCCTTGTTTGCTTTTTGCAAAATATTATAAAATAATAAATATGCAACCGGACTGTTCACTTTTGGAAGTAAAACAATCATGCACAAGCATAATTAACCCTTTACTTTACTTTGTACGAAGTTTGGCGCATCCGCTGATTTTTTATAAATGCTTAGTTGACACTCGGAAATTCGTACGGCCACTGCCCATTTTAATTAAATCTTTGAAGTTTTACGGGTTTACTTTTTACATTAATACAAACGTTTATTTTGCAGAGGAATCATGGTCAATGGAAAATAGTATTTATAACAATTGCTGCCATACAATGTATAGCCAACACCATATATGTAGTATTTGCCAAAGGAGAAATACAACCTTGGAACTATTATGGAGAAGAAGGTGAATAATTTAATTAAATCAAACTTTCTATCAAAATCGTCGTCATGACTAATGAAATTATTATACAAAAGTTTTGGGGTCAAATTCTGGCTTGCACCAATAACTTTTTGCTAATTTTTACCCTATTATTGCATTAAATACGGTGACAGAAACCATAGCTATGGTTTCTGTCACCGTAGGGTAAAAAAATATTTTGACTATCGAGACATGATTGACGTAACCATGTGTTTAGATTGTACATTTTGATGTTAAAAGCGTGATATTATGGAAAAAAATATTTAATGCAATAAATACCAGTGTCCCTGGCACACCAATTATATTTTCACATAGAACTTAAAGAAAATCAGCGAAATTAATTCAAAAATTATTGTATTCTTCAAAGAAATATTTTCATTCGCGAATATTTTATTGGTATTCGTATTCGCATGCGCGAATGTCCAAAATCTAACATTCGTAACATCACTAAACTACAGCTATCATTAGTTAAAATATGTTTTACTATAGATTCTAAATCAAATTACGTGTTACGAATGAAACAATGAATGCAGAATTATTAATAAAACAGATATCAATAATGTATAAATTGATTTAATATTATCGGTATATTTTTATTCAGAACGTTAAGAACAGAAATTTATTTATGAGCGCCGATTTGTATTTATCTATGTTAATAATATAAGTCAGGCACATTGATTCTTTAGGCACGGAATTTTTAAAGAATAAATTTTATTACATTATCTCGGATTCTTAAAACATTGGATTCATCATATGCTATCTAAAATTAAAGAGAAGATGACTTTTTATTAGATTAACCTACGAGTAGTACTACCCGCTACATAGTTTATTTCCTATAGCACATTTAAATACGAAATTGTAAAAAAAATCTTGTTTGGTTGGGTTTCTAATAATATTAAGTGTGAGAGAAAAAAAAAAAACCATTTCTTATACGTATAACGCCTACTAATTATTAATTTATTGATAAAAAAATATGAAATTTAATTATTTATAGTATCTTAATTATATAATGAATAAAAAGTTTAAAAAAAAGAGAATAAAATGAGACACACGAGAATCTTGGGACTCAATTTGGTAGTAGATATCTTGTATCTTAACAGTGTATAACATTATTCTAAATCTAATATGGCGGACATTTCTACATTTCTGACATTTCTACAATATGGGTATCAAAAGAAAGAGCTTGTCAAAAAATAATGTAAAGTCATTCTAAATTCAATATGGCGGAAGAGACATTTTTTATGCATATCTACATAAAATCCATTCCGTCCTCTCTGCTTACCCCGCAAGGGATTTGGCATGAAGTTATGTATGTATGTTCTACAACTTATCGCGAGTTTCAAGTATCAATCAGTATTTTATTAAATTACTTGTTCACCACATATATGGACACTATCAAGCGTAATAAGTAAATTTTGGATTTACCACTTTTTCTTTTCTACAATAATGATTATAATGAACTCTACATATAAATCACCCCGTTGACACTCTCTATCTCTAGGTTTAGAATACATAGCTATCAATAGGGTTTGTATACTTTTTTGTACTTGTTTTATAATACGTCGTGATAATAAAGTTCAATCAATTGACCTAACTAGATTGGTATTAGTTTATATACATATTGTACGATAATATTGTGATGTTATTAGTTTATATTAAAATTTTTAAAGAAAAATATTCCTTATTCTTTTTAGACCGTTAAAATAAAACCGTTGGTTTCTACTTGTGATTTGTGATAGTCTTATTTTAAGACCGATAGTATCTATAAACTGAAGCATGTTATTAAAAAACTAGTGATCATCATATTTTTTTGCAGAGAATAATAAAGAATCGGATGCGACCAAAGGAATTATTAATGGTGCCAAAAAAAATGGGGTTTGTAACAATGAAGACAGCAAATTATAACAATAAATAAAATCTAATTAACAAAAATATTTATTCGTTTTAATTCTGTATTTATTTAAATATCATCTACTTTATAACCTATGAATAGGCCATAATGCGTATTATTTAGTATTTAAAATATACCGTATATATTAGAGTGCTATAAAATTGGTTAATAATAATTTATTGAAGGCAACATGGCCCATTTTGAGTCTTCTGATCCAGAGGTCCGGGTGCGCATCCAGACGCTTGCTCACACCAATGACTTTTCGAATTTGTTTTCGGAAGTTATGTGTGATAAATATCGATGACTGAAAACTTATGCATGGTTGATTATAAGTTTCTCAGTAACACAACATAACTTCACGCCCTTTTCTACCCTAAGGTGTAGGCAGTGGCTGTTAAGCCTCGTTATGTTTACGTCCCAAATGGAATAGGTAGTGAACTTATTGCCATACCGGGCACAAAGTTTTTAGTCATCCATAATATTTATCACAAATATCTTCGAAATTAATCTTTTGATTCTGAAGCCGTGTGCTCAACCACTGGACCACCGAGACTTTAGTTTAGTTTCTCAATAAATAATAAAAATAACGAGTTATCTTCTACCCGATGACGTACTTAACTAACAGAATCCAACAGAGATTAAATAGGAATCGCTAACTATATCCGTAGTAAAATAAAACTCAATTAATAAATTGTATGATTCCTGTATATGAGTAAAGTTTCTGAGTTCCATGATGGGACCACATATCGAGAGTCTAACAGATAACCCCTTTTCAGTAGATTTTTAAAGTGTATATTCAGTATCGTCCCACGCTGACCTAGCGTGCGCAGTGGAAGATACACCAGACCAGAGACGGTCTAAGGCGCACGAACTAAAACTTGCACTTCACAAGGATAACACAATTGTGATTGTTACGTAGGTATTATTTATAATGGCATTAAAGGACTTACTGAAGTCAGGGTGAGCTGTCTGTTAAACCTAATCGATATAATCTGGGATTGGCCAATCAAAATAGATAACTGTTAGGACTTATATTAGAGGCAGAGAACGACGACACAACAGAGCCTCGGTGCGAGTTATCACCACTCAATATTCAAGTCCAGTTTACTGCTATTACTTTTCGCGGTGTGAGTTGCAACCACATTATTGAACTAAAAGTAAAATCAATAAATGGCGACACTTTCTTAAAATTACAAACAACAATGAACAACTACCAAAAACGACTAATTACGGACTTATAAACATAATATACCTAGAAATTCAAATATTTCAGTTTCATTTGATCAAGTTTTATTTGATTTAAAACCGGGTATAAAATATGTATGTATTCGCAGGCAAATTGCTTATACAGAGCGGTGGCTGTATATGTATGTTAGTTAGTTATAGTTATAGTTAAAAAAAAAAACCTTGAGCGAGTTGAGGGAACGCCGCTGAGTGGATCTTTGGAATCTAAAATGCGAAGTTTGGCTATATTCTTTACTAAAAGCAGAGTACTTTTCACTTAAGTACTAAAAAATAAACGCTTTTTTAGCAACGGCGCAACATAACATAACATAACATAACTTCACGCCTTTTGTTACCCGAAGGTGTAGGCAGCGGCTGTTAAGCCTCGTCTCGCCGTTATGTTTACGTCCCAAATGGAATAGGTGGCGAACCTATTGCCATACCGGGCACAAAGTTTGTCAGTCATCGGTATTTATCACACATAACTTCCGAAAACAATTTCGAAAAGTCATTGGTGTGAGCCAGTGTCTGGAATCGAACCCCGGACCTCAGGATCAGAGGCCGTGCGCTCGCCCACTGCGCCACCGAGACGCTAAGTCCACCGGCAACGGCATCGGCGCAAATTATAATTTTAAATGAGATGACACACAAGACGTTCCTATATTCATGCGCAAAGAGACGGGATATTATGTTTTAATTTAATATCAATATAGAATTCGAGTGACATAATATTTTGCAGATATTAGCCATAAAATTGACACAAAGGCAATAGAGATTGAAGAAAATGTAAAAAAAAAACAAAAGTCTCTGAAAATTCACAGAGCCTTTAAACCGTGGATTCCTTCAAGAGTGTAATGAAATTCTTCCGTCGAAGGAAATTAATTGTTTTTTTTTGGCTGCCCTTTACTGCCCTCATTTTTGAGGCGAACATATTTGTTTAGGTCGAAAAAACGTTAAAATTGGAATGGTATTGATTGACAAAGTTTTCTAATTTACATCTTGTCTGTCTTTTAATTATCAACTGTTTTCATTAGTATTTTTTATTATTTCAGTATTTTATTAAGTTCCTCTAAATTTAATTATAAAATTGAATAAAATAATATACTAGAATCCATAAATTTATGTGACGTTAGTAGCCTCAAAAAGCGACGCGAATGCATGAAAAGAGTTATGAAAGTCAACGAAGCGAGTGAGGTGTGTAAGAATCGTGCCTTATGGAGCTCTTTTCACTATGTCTACCCCGCAAGGGATTTGGGGTGAAGTTATTTTATGTTGTTATATTTATAAATTTATAAATATATATATTGTTTAGCAGGCGTGTCAAAAGATATCAAGAAACGAACGCCTATGGGCACCTGAACACTGATAGTGTAGCAGTTGCGTCGCCGAGCCTTACATTGGGATATGGAAGTTGGAACTAGGATGAGAAGGGGAGAGGAAAAAGGGTTGGTCCTGCGGATACGTCTCTCACCGAGCGAAATGCGGCAAGGGCCACTATACGTCTACATTACGGTATTCTTAGAGGTCAAGATATTTCACCAATCGATCGGGTCCTTGTCTATCATTGTCGATTTAATTTTGAGTTCTTTTAGGTACCTAATTCTGGCCCACATATTCATACATACATATCATGAAAATACAGGTAGAATTTTCCCAGCCTTTATAATCTAGTTCAATGATTTATTAAATTTAGTTATACCTTTTGTTTTACATTCTAAAATACAGATGACCTTTAAATATATAATTTTTAATAATAAAATCTATAGTATATTACAATGACGTTTCAGATAAATGCAAACTAAATTCATTATCTATATCTGCGAACATTTCATTGATATTACGTAAGTGCGGAAGTACGCATTAAAAAAAATACGTCAAAATAAATATATAACATGATATTATAGATAGACAGATAAATAAAAAGGAATGTTATACAGAATGATATTTAATTTAACCACGCGTATGAACATCTGTGGCTAATATTAATTAAAAATTAAAATAAGATGATATTTTATTTATGAATTTATTTATTATTTCCACGAAAAGACCACAAAATATAAACGATTAGAAATTGATAAAAGGATGAGTTGTGATGATTGATGTTTGCGGTTTTTCTATACATACGAACTTACTAGATTTAAAAACTGTAAAAAAGATGGATAAATCTCATCATTACCTATGGCCATATTAATGAGACTATCTGCCTGGAGCTTCCGACAGCAAAAAAAGACAAGTCAATATTAAATTTTTACAGTGGTAGAGCCAAGCAGTTCGCCGCATGTGAAATACCACTATACTCTCAGAAGATCGACGTAAAGTGTTCATGCCGCGATTCGTTCGGTGAGAGAGGTACCTGAAGCCCCCCCCCCCCTTCCCCATCCTTCCCTATCCCCTAACCATTAAAGGTCGGCAACGCAACAGTAACACTATATGTGTTGTTGGTGTCCATGGGCGGCGTGGGTTGCTTACTTTCAGGTGACACGCCTGCTGGTTTGTCCTCCTATCCCATGAAAAAAAAAAAATAATCTTTACTATTTAAATTATCAGTATTAATGACCCATTTTAGTGTACTATTGGAGTGCAGTATTTAATCTATTCAAAAATAATATTCATCATTAGCCTTTTAAGGTACTGGACGTAGGCCTCCCCCATAGAGCACCACAACTGCCGGTCCTGTGTAATCAAGGGGGGTTTTTGCCATAATCGCCACGCTTGGCAGGCGGGTTGGCGATCGCAGTAGGCTGTATTTTGTTTAGAGAGAATGCTGCTGCCCATTCTTCCAGCTTTTCCCTTAGTCGCATTTTACGACACCCACGGCAAGAGATGGGGTGGCCGTAACTCACTGCAAATAATATTCGCGGAATTTCATGACAAATAAAACAGTATGAAACTACATCCATATTAATAATTAAATCGTGTGAAAATTTCCTAATTGAGATAATATTTTGAGAAGCGTAGGAGTTATAATCGTAAAAGACTGGATATTTTTCTAGGGAGCTCTCTTTACCATAGGGAATCAAATAACGCGCAAAGTTCCTCATGTTCAAAATGTCGAAGCATAATTGTAAACTGCTTTAACCTTCAGGTATCAAGAACGTGAGGGCATTTATAATAATGAATACGCAAAATAGATCCCTTTTTAATTCTTCTCCTGGAGGATATTGTATGAAAATATCATATTTAAGACAAGACCCCAACGGCCCTGGAAAAAAACTTTGTCACTGTTTAATAAGTGCACCTAAATTTTATTCAGGTATTTGAAATCAGGTTAACAATTTAATTGAAAACGGCAGCCTGTTCCGTGGAATGAACATAATACCTATCATATATTATGCACAAAGATAAGGTATCGTGTAAACAAGCAAAGTTTGGACACAGAATCAAAAGGGATTCTGTTTGACTAAAATTTATCACGCGAAGTGTGATAATTATGACAATGTAAATACGGAAAATCTATTTAATATTATTTCTATTTAACAATCGCCATCTTACCAACGTCAAGCATTTCAGAGATATGAGATCGTGAGATAAAATTAGAATTGTTCAACATTTTAAACTTTTAACGAAATAAGTGACGTAATTGAAAACTGATATTATTCTTAATACAAAGAGTAAAGTTATTTAAAGAAAAGAAAAAAAAATGACTGAGAACATCGTTTCTCCAAAAACACAAAGCAATGTGGACGATAATGACGTCAAACGTGAGTGACGATTTTTATTGTCATGATTAAATAGTTGTAAAAGCTTTCTTTTCACATTTAACAAACAACAGAACTTATACACAGTCGGAATTCAGATACCAACGTAGCAACTACAGTAATATTATAGGTATTAAACTGTTTTCCGTTCCTCCACGTATATTTTAGATTGCATTTTTTTTGTTATAAATTACAGCTTCGAAATGGGGTTACAGACATCAGCAATGTTTTCTTTTGCTCTGGGTATTAACTATTGCCTACAGTATGAGATCTTGTATGGGCGTATCTCTAGTTGCTATGGTGTCATACAAAAGTCTAGAAAGCAATACCACTGTGGAAAATTCAACAATGGAATTTAAAGAGGAAGGGCTTCTTAATATTTTGATGTTAGTTCCACCGGTAAGTCAAATTTACATCTTACTTCTACGAGTAAAAAGTAGTCGGCGCTCTATTGGTCCCCGCTTCTGATTCAGAAGTCATGATATCTATTAGGGGTTTCACATCAATGATTCCTCGGAATTATTTTCGTAAGTTATGTGTAATAAATATCGATAACTTGCAAATTCGTACCCGGTAAATAGCAATAGATTCTGCTGCCTGTTCCATTTTGGGACGTAACAATTAAGCAAGTCAATACTTACGCTGCCTACACTTTCAGGTAGAAGAAAGCGTGAAGTTATGTTGTCGTTGTTGTACGAGTCCACATAAAAAGTTATACGAAGCCTGTAGAATTATGTTAAGTTAGATTGTACTAAATACCTTTTAATAATACAAAAGGCCAGTTGATATCCTGTTACAGCTTCATAAAACTTAGTTTTTGCTAAATGCTTACTTTTATTGTTTCGGTAATATTACAGAAGGTGGGCGTAGGACTACTTAATTACTAACAACAGTACTGTTGTTGCTTTATTTTCACTTTTTCAAGTTCTCTCATTACTTTTTATGCAAAAAAATAATATGACGTGTTTTTATTATAATAATTTTACAAATACTCCGTTTCTATTTTTTAGTACCCAATATTTCAATGGAATAAAAAGATACAAGATGCTATCATAGCATCCTTTTTCTGGGGATATATGCTACTTCAGATACCAGCAGGACAGTTGGCACATAGATTTGGAGCCAGATATTTGCTCATTGGGGCGATGAGCATCAATTGTGTAGTGTCTATTCTACTGCCTACGGCGACATACTATGTTAGTTCATATGTTCAATAACTATTTATAATTTAAGTGTATTGCTAGTACGGGTATAATTCCATGAGTTTAAATTTTGAGAATTCAGAAAATTTTGAATTATTTAAAACATTTTACAAATTTATGTGAACTTATCACGCAAATTAATGC
Source organism: Euproctis similis (assembly GCA_905147225.2). Lineage (NCBI taxonomy): Eukaryota > Metazoa > Arthropoda > Insecta > Lepidoptera > Erebidae > Euproctis > Euproctis similis. The sequence goes on from LR990104.1 coordinate 14,275,172, forward strand.
TTCGATGCTATATTCCAATTATTAGGGCAGCTGGTACTGCACTATCATTTGCAGAGTTATACAGGGCCTTAGTCAGGCTTGCATTCTTCCTAGTCTGCATACTGCACTCGGAAAATGGGCACCACTTCATGAAAGGGCACGTTTGTCTGCATTTGTGTATGGAGGCAAGTACATCGTTATTTTTTTTTACATATGATTATTATCTGTTTAATTGATTTTGGAATTTCTCAGGAATGATACACCCCCACCCAGGCTTAAACTGGCATCTCTTGGATCATGGTAAATAACCGTAATAGAGAATGAAATGGCTAGATTTTAAAGATTGAAAGATATCAATACCAGTCAGACTAATACAAAATTTTACGCGGTGAACTGCTGATTGAAATACCTGTATACTGGTATAATATACTTAGATAATAAACGCCTCTGAGAGTTGAGATAAGCTGATTAAAATCTAAAATCATACTATTGGTGGATTGGAATCGCAGATTGCGTCTTTCAAAGTCCTTGGTTTTCTGTCTGTATGAAATAACTAGAGTTCATAGCGTGAATTGCTACAAAGTGAATATTTTTGGGCACATTCACTTACTAGTCTACCTCAAGTAATAAAAGATAGCTTGGAAGAAGAAGAAATAGAAAATAAGAGCAATTATGTGTCCATTGCTGTATTGATATTAGTAAGGATACACCAGAGAAGACACGGCCTACTTATAAATCTGATATGTTTTGAGATGAACCAGTATTCTCTTTAAGATTAAGGGTGAGAGTGTTGGTAGATTTTTGCGAAGAGATAAACGTAATAACATTTTTTTAATTATTTTCATTGTTTTTCAGGCCAAGCTCTTGGAAGTGTATGCGGTTTACCCATGACAGGTTTTATATCAGCCTCACCGTTGGGATGGCCGGGCATATTTAGATTTTATGGACTTCTGTCAGGGATTATGGCACTCTTGATTTGGTTCTTCATGTCTGATTCTCCAACACAACATCCCAAAATATCAGACGCTGAGAGACAATACATAGAAGATGACTTAGGAACAAATGGAGACAAGAAGGTAAGATATGTATTATGTCAATAATACTTAGTCTACGATCAAAACAAAACGAAGTAATAAATACAAAAGCTAAACAGTCATAGTATTATTTCTATTGATAGCAGTCAAAACAACTGCCCATGTAAGCTTACAACTCTGGGTCACAGCTGCGTGTCTTTAAGATAGGCTAGGAAGCGGGTATACCTGACTAACCGAACGGAACGCGGTATGTGCTACTTTAAGTCGATTTTTTGATGTTGTGGTATTTAACGAGTTGAGCCGTCCCATTCATTCATTCTTTAAAAGAGAATGAATTAATAACAAAGACGCTTTGATAATATAGTTAATGTTTTCAATAAATACATCTTTAAAACGACGAAATAATCATTTTTACGAGTTTATTGAGAAAAATTATATTTATCTACTCAATTTAACATTACTAAAAAATAATTAAACTTGAACATTCACAGACCTTTTCGGAGACTCTTTTATACTTCCAAAATTTTATTTTTTTTCATTTGTTTTAGCAAATGCCAGTACCATGGATGAAAATACTTAGACACAAAGGAGTTTTTGCTATAGTAGTTGCACATTTTGGCCAAACGTGGGGCCAACTGGTTTTGTACTCTGAAGTGCCTGCGTACATGGATAAAATTATGGGAGTTAATATAAAAGCGGTGAGAGTTCTTGAATTAATTACGGAACAATAATTACTAAAACACTTATTGAGATATTTTAGTTATCTTTCATAATGACACATAAATATTAAATTTATTAATTTTCAGAATGGACTGCTGACTGCTTTGCCGTTCTTCATTATGTGGTTTACCAATTTCTTCTTCAGCTGGTTTACCGATTGGCTTATTGTAAACAAAATACTATCTGTGACTAATGCAAGGAAAGTCGCCAACTCATTAGGTGAGTTAATTATTTAAACGGTCATTTAGTATGAAAGTCTAGTTAGTTTAACTTTACTACTACTTAGCAATATTATCATAATTATTTCTGGAGTTAGTGTACCGGTGTACAACCAACTGAATCAGAAAATATATAAAGAGTATAAAAATATCATAATTATTATCTGTTTTATTTATAGGTAACATTCCTGCTGGTCTTGGACTAATAGCTTTGGCATATGCACCGCACAATATATACTACGTGGAAATAATTTTAGTTTTGATTTGTGCATTCAAAATATCTAGTCATAGTGGATTCCAGGTAAGATTACATACATAACTTCACGCCCTTTGTTACCCAAAGGTGTAGGTAGCGGCTGTTAAGCCTCGTCTCACCGTTATGTTTACGTCCCAAATGGAATAGCTGGCGAACCTATTGCCATACCGGGCAGAAAGTTATCAGTCATCGATATTTATCACACATAACTTCCGAAAACAATTTAGAAAAGTCATTGGTGTGAGCCAGTGTAAGGAATCGAACCCGGACCTCTGGATCAGAAGCCGTGTGCTCGACCACTGGGCCACCGAGACTATTAGGTGAGATTATTTGCTTATAATTAATATTTTGATAGAAATTAAATAATATTTTATACCCGTTATTTTATACTACTTTAACTATATGTAAATATATAAATTTTTTATTTCATATTTCAGATTAATCATATAGACATATCTCCAAACTTTGCTGGCACAATGATGAGCATTAGTAATTTCATATCAAACATGGGTGCTTCTATTGCACCTATAATAATTGGTTATATACTGTCAGATGTTGTGAGTTTATTTTAAATATTATTTCCTATGTACATTTATATTATTTTTGTAGTGTGGTATTTATCTTATTAGTATATTACTTTATCTTCCTAATACGCGATGCTTTCAAACTATAGATTGACATAATTTATATATGAATATATTTGCAATTATTACAGAGTGACCAACATCTCTGGCGTCAAGTATTTTTCCTGGCTGCAGCTCTATATCTAGTTACAAATCTAATATACGTTATATTTGGAACTAGTGAAAAAGCGGAATGGAATGAACCAACGCGTGAAATTCAAAATGATGAAGAAAACGTACCAATGATAAATAAATCTCAATTGGTATTAAGCAAAAAATAAAATGTTTTTAAATAAGATTTATAAATCCAAAGAATAGTTCTAGGTATATAGACGTAGTTTGTGATAATACTATTAAAAATAATTTAATTAAATCTTACCAAATATCCAATTGTGTTGTAATTACTTTTATACAGGATACATACATACCTTCACGGCAAATCCCTTGCGGGGTAGGCAGAGAGAACAAAGCGGCATAAGGCACGATTCTTACACGCCTCACTCGCTTCGTTGACTTTCATAACTATTTTCATGCATGCGCGTCGGTTTTTGAGGCTCCTAACATCACCTTCCTCCAGAACACGTTCTGTTTGGTCATGGAATGTCTGTCTTGGCCGTCCTCGACTCCTACATCCATCCGCTTTTCCATTGTATATCTGCTTAGTCAGTCTTGCATCAACCATTCTTTCAACATGTCCGAACCATCGGAGCATGCCCTTTCTTACTTTTACACCGACACTCTCTTTCAAACCAACTTCCTTCCTTACAACCTTGTTTTCTACGCGGTCAGCGAGAGTCACTCCGCAGATTTTGCAGAAATGCATTAGAAATGAGGGCACTACGCCCTCATTTCTACTGCATTTATTCTACTTTCATGCACACTCTGCCATACCCAGCTCTCGCTTCCATAAGTTAGCGTTGGGATCAGGACTGCATTGTGGATTGCTAGCTGGGTTTTTCTGGTAATGTTTTTTGCGCCCAGGAATCTGCCCAACGCTCCATTTACGCTATTTCCTATCGCCACTCGTCTTTCTACATCCGCGGTGTACCTTCCATCCCTGCTAAAAGCACATCTAATATATACAATTTCATTCACCTGTTCCAGCACTACATCGTCAACCGTTATCCTTGCATCCGTTCTGGATTCCTCCCTTTCAAACACCATAACTTTCGTTTTCGTCGCATTCAACTGCAAGCCTTTAATTATACAAGATAATTGTCAATTATTATTATAACTTCAAACCCTTGCCATACCCGCGGCTGAAAAATATGTATGTCTCTGTTCGCTAAATAAAAAATATTTTCTTGTAACAAATGCCTAGAGTAAGGACCCCGAATCGAATGTGATTTGCCAGTTATCGATATCTAACACTGACTCTTAACGTAAAACGTAAGTTCATACCTTTTTTTAGCCCAATACCTAGGTAGCGGCTGTTAAAGCCTCGACTCACCGAACCTTACGTTCCAAATGGAATAGATAGCAAACCTATTGCCATAAAAGTAAGGGCACAAAGTTGTCAGTAATATTTATCACACATAACTTCCGAAAATAATTCCGAGAACATAACATAACATAACTTCAAGCCTTTTGTTACCTGAAGGTGTAGGCAGAGGCTGTTAAGCCTCGTCTCGCCGTTATGTTTACGTCCCAAATGAAATAGGTGGCGAACCTATTGCTATGCCGGAAACAAAGTTTTCAGTCATCGATATTTATCACACATAACTTCCGAAAACAGTTTCGAAAAGTCATTGGTGTGAGCCAGTGTCAGGAATCAAACCCGGACCTCTGGATCAGAAGACGTGTTCTCGACCACTGGACCACCGAAACCCTAAATTCTCTCTAAACTCTAATTCCGAGAAATTATTGTATTTTTGGAAATACCCAATTTTATGACAGAATTAATAATTTTCCCGTCTTCATCGATGTTTAACAACAGGTCTTACTTAATGTTTTAAGTTAGACCAGAGGCAACATTTTAGCCAGGAATATCATTCTCCTCTAATCAGAAAATCGGGAATCTTGGAAATTACTTCGAAAATGTAATATAATTTTCATTAATTAACAAAGCTATTCATGTAAGGCACCAAGTAAATTGTTTTTGTGTGGTATTTTATAGTAAAGTTTATATTTTTAACAACTGTGGAGATCCCCGGTGGTCGACATTAATTTAAATTTAAATTAATTTTAATTATAAGTTAGAACATTATTAATTAAGGTGCTTGTGGCAGTCACAAATGATAATATTCTGTATGTCACGGGATTGAAACGTAATTAACTTTTACGTGTGTCCGAGAGGTGGTGTTGCATTTAAGATAGTGATTATATTACATACCGATGGAGTGTAATCTTCATCAATAAACTTATAATGATGAATAATTCGTATCAAGTGTAAGCTAGCGCACCCACGGTGGGTATAGGTGTCAATGACCTAGTGAAGTATTATCCGTCGAAACATCACTTTAATTTAGATGTGTCTTTAAAAGTTCATGCGAGCAGCTGATGCGTATTGTCCCGTCTACGATGGAATTGACAATCTTTTTTCAGCTCAGAATTATGACAACAATCTGTGGAAATAGTTTTGGTCGGCGTAATATTCCTTAGCAGTACTTAAAGACAGCAAAAAACCAGCTAGTATAAAACAGCTTGCTAAAAAACAGCTAGTATCAATCCTTTTTAATCTGTATTGCATAAGCTGATGGTTTTTCTGCTACCCAGTAAGCTGACCAACATTTTGAACTTGCTATGTTTATTCATCTGCAACCACAGCCCTGTCTGTGTACCATTTTCTGACAAAGGCCGCCTCCAACTTCTTCCACTCAAATCTGATTTTAGCAATTCTGGTCCAGGTGGATCCTGCTATGGCTCTAATGTCATCTATCCATCTTCTTAGTGGTCTACCTCTTTTCCTTTTCTTATCACTTGTGAACCAATTCATTACTAGATTTGACCATTTTTCTTTACCCCTGATAGTGTGTCCTGACCATTTCCATTTCAACTTTTTTACTTTTTTTATGACGTCTTTTGTTTTTGTCCGTTACTTCCTAGTTTGAATTATTTCTATCTGTTAGCTTTTCCCCAACATGCGCCTCTCCATACTGTTTATTTATTTATTTGTTTTATTTTAGTAGGGACGCCAGCAAATGATGCATATAATATATTACATTGAATAACTTAAGTACTAAGATTCATGACCGGTGTTCATTTTTTAAATGCACCCAAGGCTGTTTTGGCAGATTTCTATTTTTTTAAAGGAGTTTTATTGTGCCCAGGTTTGGCAGCCGTAAGTATAGAAAGTATGCTTGTGTCAAATAGTTTCTGCTTAATACTTATCTTTATATCTTTGTTTTTCATGACTTCCTTAAGGCTCCAAAATCTTAGATGTTAGACTTACAGGGTAAATATAACAAATTCATGGATCTTTTTTATACAAATAAAAAGGATAATTCTAATGACAGAAAAAAAAGTTACAGTGGTAGAGCCAAGCAGTTCGCGGCATGAATAGGCCGGTTCGACCGGTGAAATACCTCTCAGAAGGTCGACGAAAAGTGGCTGATACCGCGTTTCGTTCGGTTAGAGAGGTACCCGTATGAGAGGCCCACCCCTCTTCCCCATCCCTTCCTATCCTACTCCCTTAAAGGCCGGCAACGCAACTGTAACACTATATGTGCTGCAGGTGTCCATGGGCGGCGCTGGTCACTTAACATCAGGTGACACGTCTGCTCGTTTGCCCATTTATCGCATAAAAAAATTTGCAAATAGTTAACATAAAACTGTAAAGAACAATAGAGCAAAACTTACATCCATTCCTGAAAAAAACAAATTTATTAGAACTGAAATAGCAGATTTGAGTAAGAAAATTAAAACACGCTTAAAAAAATACCATCAGAAATATAGATTGGAACAACTGCAAAAATGTATCCGAAAAACCGGTGGTACTGAAAAAGCAGCTAAGTTACTGCTAGAAGATAATAAGAATTATATTCAAGGTATAAAATTGTTGTTTGTGAAACAACAATTTTAAGGGGAAGAAGCAAAATACCGGAAATAACGACTAATGAAATCGAAAAAGCTCTGAAAACACAAAAAAAAACAGATAAAGCTCCAGGTTCGGATGGCATAAGTAGCTAATTCCATATTCTAAATAAAAAAACACCTAATACCAGTTCTAAAACATCTCCTTAATGAAATGATACAAAATGAGATAGTTCCACATCAATGGACCATAATACATCATCGATTATACTTTTGCATGAAAAAGAAGATAGAAATAATATGAATAATTACAGACCTATAAGTCTATCTTCGAACATATACAAACTTTTCGCCAAAGTCTTACTCCACAGATTGACAAATACGCTAGATGAAAACCAACCCAGAGAACAGGCGGGCTTCAGGAGCCGTTATTCCACTTTAGACCACATTTATGTCTTTAAACAGCTGTTCGAAAAAGGTAAGGAATTTAACATAACTTTCTACTGCTGCTTCGTAGACAGTAAAGCCTTCGATACAATAGAACAAGATAAAATTTGGCAGTCGCTCAAAATTAAGGCATTGATATTAAATATATCAGAATGTAAAAAACACTTACGATAGTAGCAAGGCTAGAATTAAACTAGAGAAGGAGGGTGAAGAAATAAAAATAGAAAGAGGTGTACGTCAAGGAGACCCATTACCGCCGAAACTCTTTACGGTCGTTCTGGAGGAGATGTTCCGTAAATTAGACTGGGATAAATGTGGACTGCACATCAACGGCGAAAATCTATAACATTTGAGATTTGCGGATGATTTAATAATAATCAAACCGACAAGTGAAGGATTACAAACAATGTTGAGTGACCTGATAATGGAGAGTGGTAAGGTAGGACTAGAAATAAACACACTAAAGACTAATTTTATGACTAACGACAGGCAAAAACCTATTAAAGTAAATAATAAAGAAATTGAATACATCAATTTCTGCTACAGATTTAACCTCAAAAGAAATTGATAGACGTATTGGGAATGGTTGAAAAATATACTATACTATACTATACCATCACTTACTTTTTTCATTTATATTACGAATTTTCCACACCCACACTTTCCAATCCTTGAACAACTGACGGTCGGATTAGTGATATAAGATCAACAACGGTTGTCAATATCAGCCGGCAAACTTTTCCATTTGCAAGGCTACCTCCCGGACTAAGAATAAACAAAAGAATTTAATTAAAAATAATATTATTATATCAAATAATATATAATGCCGAACGCTAGTATTTATAAAAGTCTCGGTGGTCTAGTGGTCGAGCACACGGTTTCTGAATTCAGAGGTCGTGGTTCGAATCCTGACACTGGCTCACACCAATGACTTTTCGAAATTGTTTTCGGAAAGTTATGTGTGATAAATACCGATGACTGAAAAATTTGTGCCCTGTATGGCAATAGGTTCGCCACCTATTCCATTTGGGACGTAAACATAACGGCGAGACGAGGCTTAACAGCCGCTGCTTACACCTTCGGGTAACAATGGCGTGAAGTTATGTTATGTATGTATGTATGCTAGTATTTATCATACTTCTTTGTCCTCTCAATTTTTGTAAAAAGTGATCCTACAAAAATTTTATCTAAAACCTATACTCTTAATGCTATACACTTAGAAATCTTTAAATTATCTATTTATAAAATTTTGTCATTTTTAACAATGATACATTTTTATCCAGCTGGAACCTCTATAAAAACCATATTGTTTAATTGAGGTTATTGTGTAGAAAAAATGGAGAATTCAAGTGCACAAAAGAAAAAGTGTGCACAAGTTTCAGTGTTCGCTTGTAAGTGTGAGATGGTGTACAGCGGGTGCGCATGTATAACCATGTCCCAAAGTTATGTCCCAAATAGCAGCAGATCCTCTGTCACTTTGTAGTCAAAGTTGAGCAGCCATTGAAAAACAATTTTTTTGAATGCATTGCTATTTAGATCCCTGACTTTACACTCCCTGTCCAATCTATTATAAATATGTGGAGCCAAAATCGACCACTGCCTTTGTGCAAATGCTGTTCTCACCACTGGGGTGGGACAGCGCAAGTAGCGTTTAGTTATATAATATGACTAGATACTGGGACTTTTCGTTAAATGGTTTCGGTTTATGTTATAGATTAAATAGCCTCATGTTCAGAAACGGGCTCATGAATAGAAATAAATATCTAGGCAGGCACGTGCAGGGCGAAGCGGCAGATAACACCTTCGCCTTTTTGAACATCAGTTCTTTAACAACCGAGCTTACCCTATAATTATATTTTTAAGATTTAATTTATGTGTATAAATTTTATTATAGTTATTTATCTATTTTAGTATTTAAAAACAATACAGTATATAATTATTTATTTCAAATACTTTCCAAACTATACATTTTATATTATCAAAAACTATTCACTATTCACAAATGTGGAAAGATAAAATTAATAAGTCAGTAAACAAGAGATGATTACATGTGACATGAAAACCAACAAGGCTCTATTTGAATATACAACCTCGTGCAATTATATAACTGTGAATAATATAAATAAATAAATCTATAACAAAGAGCGAAATGGAGTTAGTTTGAACAGAAGCCTCACTAACGTTATTCTCAGTTTTAATTGAAAAAATAAGTGCACAGAATAAGATGTGAAAAAGTTGATCTAAAGTTAAATAATAGGAAAACAATATGTCTGGTAAAAATGATTTCTCTAAAAGTGATACGTTAATAACTCTTAACTTGAAGAATTCGGATGATAAAAAAGGAAAGAGTAAGTTAAAATATTTGTCTTTTAACTTACTATATTTAAAATACAGTGAGTCAAACAAGCAGGCGTGTAACCTTATGTCAAGCATCGAACGTCGTCCGTGAAAATCTGAACATAGATAGTGTTACAGTTGCGTTGCCGATGTTTGCATCCAGCCTACTCGTAGCCCGACCCTGTTAGAAGTGATATAAGAGGGTTAAGCCTCCGACTACCTCTCTCGCCCAGCGATACGCGGTTATGTAAAGTCGATATTCTCAGATTCCTTTAAAAGCATTCTCGTTTCAGAACCAATAAGTAAGAGTATAAGGTACATGTTTATTTTTTATGAACTAGGAGGGTAAACAAACAAGTAGGAAAACTATTTAAAAAATAAGTGCACAGACTAGCGCTGCCCATGGACACCTGCAACACAGATCGTGTTACCTGTCTCATCGAATGAAGCACGGCATGAGTTACTTTACGTTAACATTCAAAGAGGTCTTGTTATTTCACTGATCGAGCCGGTCTATGCACGCAGCGAACTGCTTGGCTCTACTCATTTTCAAATGGCGTCAATTGATTGTATATTTTTTTAGAGTGGGGTTACAGACACCAGCAATGTTTTATAATGTTATGGGTGCTATCTGTTGCTTATACTATGAGATCGAGTATGGGAGTCTCTCTAGTTGCTATGGTATCCCACAGTGATGTAAACTACGACTCCACACTCCAAAACAATTCAGAGGAATTTAAAACAAAAGGATTTTTCAACTCGTTAATTCTGATTCCACCGGTAATGTCACTTATATTAACAATATTATTGCTTTTTTTCTTAAAAATCAATTATAAAATGATTATTTAACTGAACACAGATCATATCTGAAGTTTCTTTGGATATGTTTTATAGCTGCGTTGAGTGCGGGTGAGTTACTTGGCTTCGCTGTACGATTAGAACTCGCACTTGACCGAGTTACTAATATACACATATTTTTCAGTATCCTCTATTTTGTTGGAGTAAGAAAACCCAAGATATCATAATAGCCTCTTTTTTCTGGGGCTACATGATACTACAGATACCAGCAGGCCAATTAGCTTACAGATTTGGAGCAAAACATATGCTCATAGGAGCCATGACAATCAACTGCGTAGCCTCGATTTTGCTGCCCACTTTGACTTATTATGTAAGTTATCGGTTAAATATATTATTGGAATGCCCTGATTTGATTTATTTTTAACGTCTTTTCATTGTCTAGGGTGGTTGGTATTGTACAGTCACGTGCAGAATAATCCAGGGTCTTAGTCAAGCATGTATTGTACCTAGTCTACATACTGCCATTGGAAAATGGGCACCGCTTCAGGAACGGGGACAGCTATCTGCATTTGTATATGGAGGTAAATAGATAAACTAATTATTGTTTTGAAGAGGAGGATTACCTGGACGTTGAGCTTCTAAATCAAAAGAGTTCGGTTAAATATCAATATGTTTTAAAAATTTCTACACCGTTATCAATGATAAATAACGATGACTGAAAAAAAGACCTGGATTTGTGGCGATGGCGATAGCGATAGCTAAAATTAGCCATTCAAAATATAATTTCCGCTATTTACTCTTTATATTTTTAAATATGATTATATTTTTTAGGGCAAGCATTGGGAACTGTTTTTGGCCTACCGTTGACAGGTTTTATATCAGCTTCTCGATTGGGGTGGCCTGGTATTTTTAGGTTTTATGGGGTGCTCTCTGGTATTACAGCAATATTGATATGGATATTTATATTTGATTCTCCGGCCCAACATCCTAAAATTACTAATGCTGAGAGATGGTATATAGAAGAGGACTTGGGTACAGAAAATGATGGTAAAAAGGTACACCTCTTTTCGATTTGTCTTATCAATGGTCTGCGATTTGCAGGAAGATTTGCGATTTTCTAAATAAAAAGTATAATACATTTTCAGAAAATGCCGATACCATGGTTGAAAATTGTTCGACATAGAGGTGTTTTTGCTATCATTATTGCACATTTTGGTCAGACTTGGGGCCAAACAATTTTGTATTCAGAAGTTCCGGCATATATGGACAAAATTATGGGAGTAAATATCAAAGCGGTAAGATAAAAAAAATAAATATAAAATCATTGAACGTACTACCATACGCAAACGCTGGGAGACATCTATTGTTGTTTTATATAAAAAAATCATCATACATGCATGTAATTTGGAGCACACTCTTTTGAATAAAAAATATTTACAAACCAAATAGTTATTTGGTTATATTTATGCAGATATCAAATGAAAAAAGTATTTTAAAATGATTGATTGTTTTTTTTTTATTAATTTAGAATGGAGTTTTAACAGCTTTACCTTTCTTCGTCATGTGGCTCACCAACTTCTTCTTCAGTTGGTTGAACGATTGGTTAATTGTCAATAAGGTTTTGTCCGTCACGAATGCAAGAAAATTCGCCAATTCATTAGGTAATCTTGATAGCATTATATTTTGTAAATAACAGTCTCGGTGGTCCAGTGGTTAAGCACACGGCTTCTAATACAGAGGCACGGGTTCGAATCCTGACACTAGTTCACACCAATGACTTTTCGAAATTGTTTTCGGAAGATAAGTGTGATAAATATCGATTACTGAAAACTTTGTGCCCGGTATGGCAATAGGTTCGCCACCTATTCCATTTGGGACGTAAACATAACGGCGAAACGAGGCTTAACAGCCGCTGCCTACACCTTCGGGTAACAAAGGCATGAAGTTATGTTATGTTATATATCGGCTTCAAATTAATAAATTAGATAATTAAAAAAATGTATATAAGTATGTCACAGACATAGAAATTATTTTTCTTGATATTTCTCGATCAAAAATTACTTTAAAAAAAAATGTTAAACCGACTTCTAGAAACGTAAACCATACAATCTATAAGTATATGAGAACAGTACCTCTATAACTAAAAAGCGATAAATAACGTAACTTACTCATTCTTATACTTAATATAATATACAAAACGTAAGACTTTAATAAAGTCATCTTTAACTATTATAATATTTACAAATGTTACTCATTTTTGAAGTCGGTGCAACAAAATAGAGTACGTTACCTAGACTGGCAGCGACTCCGGCATTTAGATATTTTAGGGAGCTATTATTATCATAAATAGGTACTTAGATAAAAGAGTATGATAATACTTGATAAGTACTTATATTTTTGTAACTATCATGGGTAGAACCATAACACTACAGCCCGAATGAAGGCCAATCGTGGCCTGGAAACGATTGCAGAAAATAAAAAAAAACTTTTTTCCGAATTGTGTCGTCCTATCTGTATAAGAGTTCTGTAGCTTCATCATCAGCACAGCAGTATCAGAAGTTGATTTAAGCATTCCTCCCAAGCAACACGTTAGTCCTATATACTACTAAACAGTTTCCATCGACAACTGCAGTACTGTCTCCCAACTCCTAACCATTAAGGAGTTCTGTGGCTTCTTAATCAGCATAGCAGCATCAGGTGTATATTCCAGCATACTTCACCAGCAACACGCTAGCCCTGCATACTACCAAGTAGTTTATAACGATCAATTGCAGTGCTGTCTTTACACTCCTAACCGTTGAGGAGTTTTGTGGCTTCTTCATCAGCACAGCAGCATCAAATGTTGGCACCATCAAGAATATCCCTAATACATCACTATTTTGTAATAAAAACACCTTTCTTGCATACAACTTTTGGTGGATGCCTTCGATTTCTCCTGGTTTCCTTCAACAGATCCTTACCTGGTGAAAATGGGACTATCTCGGAAGTAAACAATATACAACGTAACAATTTTTTTTGAAATCGGTCTATAATTGACGAAAATATCGGTGAACATACATAAAAAAAATTATACATACAGACGAATTGAGAACCTCCTCGTTTTTTCGAAGTCGGTTAAAATAGTTCTTTAAATTTACAGGAAGTATACCTGCTGGTCTTGGACTTATAGCTTTAGCGTATGTACCAAACAACATTTACTACGTTGAAACAATTCTAGTCTTGATTTGTGCATTTAAAGTATCCAGTAATTGTGGATTCATGGTAATTATGATCTTAGTTTTATCTTTTGTATTTTGTATTAGTTTTTGCACTCTCTTTCTCTGTTGAAAGTTATTTGTATTGTAAATATTTCTTTCCAATTTGTTTCTTTTGCATTATAAGAAAAATAACTTTAAATTCTTGGCGGCGTGAATTTTAAATTTTCTTTTTTGTTACTTAACAAGCTGACAATAGTCAACTGCAACCATTACTATACAAACTTAAGCACTAACACTTTTTTGTGACCTTTAGATAAACCACATAGACATATCACCAAACTTTGCTGGCACAATGATGAGTATCAGCAATTTTATATCAAACATTGGATCATCAATTGCGCCTATTGTCGTGGCATTTATATTGACTAATGTTGTAAGTATAACGATTGCTATTTTTTTGATAAAAAAAATATTATTAAATAAAAAGCTTCGATTAGATAAGATATGTATATCATATGTATATCATAATAAAATCATAAAAATAAATAAATAATATTTATACTTAACAAAATGTAAGGTTGTTTAAAATTTTGCAGAGTGACCAATACCTGTGGCGCCAAGTTTTCTTTCTCAGTGCAGGATTGTACCTTATTACGAATATAGTCTATGTTATAATTGGGACAAGTGACAGAGCTGAATGGAATAGTGCAATACAAGAATATCAAACTGGTGAAGAAAGCATACCCATGGTTGAAAAAGCAAAGAAAAATAACGAATCATTAAAAAGTTGAAAAGTTAATATTATAGACCAGATTTTTTTTTATAAATTTAAATTTTGCAATCTGTTTCTGTGAATATTCAGCATCTGTTTGAATTTCTTAATTCAGTCGTGAAGGGCCATCACTCTAGCGACTGCTCCCCTTATTACAGCAACTTCTACAATTCTCTAAGGGACTTCCTTTTCAGTCTTTTAAAATTTGAGTCTTCTCTTATCAAGTGTATAGTCAGGATATTTGGGTGATTACACCTGTACAATTTTATTGTATATTTAATCTCCTCTTGAACTGTTCTGATTTAAAGATCGTGGTGTAATCGCTGGTTTGTTATAAACTATGGTGCGTTTGTGATTATTCTCAGTATTTTGGACTGAAACCTTTGGAGTGTCGCTGCACACATGCATACATGCATTGGTGACCCCGACGTCAGCATAGTCACCTGTAACAAACCGTTACATTGGTGACCCCGACGAACACGTAATGAAGTGGGTTTGTGGGTAGTCGGAATAAGAACACTAAGTTTTTTGCACCTGCTATTAAAATTGAAAATAAAAATAGTTATATAGTTAATTTTTAATATTTAATGTTAATAATCAATACTTAATAGTAACTGCCTGCTGGTTGAGTATTATTCTCACATATTATTGGTATCTGCACTGAATATACTTGTTGAGAATGGAGTCTGTACAGAAAACTTTGAAAACAACTATGCTGGACATGCAAAACAATTTTGAACAGCGGATGGCCAGCTTTGAGGCGGACTTACGGACTAAATCTAGTAATTCTGATGATTTGGTAAGTTTAAGAGAAGAGTTTGCAGCTTTTAAATTGTTTACTATTCAGACCCTCAAAAACTTCCAATCTCAGTTCAGCTTACTCACTGTTCAAATAGACAACATTGAGACTCACGCCCGACGTAAGATGCTCCTCTTACATGGTGTCAAGGAGCTCCAGGATGAGAACGTGGCTGAGGTTGTTAAGAACACAATTAAAACCAAGCTCAAGATGGACTCATTTGATATCAGTGAGATTGAAAGATGTCACAGGATGGGTCGTCACCAATCGCCTGAGAAGCCCAGACCAATACTGGTTAAATTCCAAACTGTTCAGCTGAGGGCCAATATCTGGTCAACTAAATCTAGGCTAAAGGGCACCGGAGTCACAGTTTCCGAATTCTTGATACGATCAAGACATTCAACCTTTATGGCGGCACGGGAGAAGTATGGGGTCTCAAAATGCTGGACTCGGGACGGTTTTGTGTTCGTCATGTCTGCTTCCGGCTCACGGCATCGAATTCAAACAATTGAAGACCTAAATAATATTGCTAGTGTCAATCCTGATAAGCGTATTGCTAAAACTACCGTGCCTCCGAGGCCGAAAAGAGCTGCCGTCGCCAAGAAATAGCTTATTTGTTACAGTTTCAAGATTTCAATACTGTATGTATGTATGTTTACGTGTTCATACTAATATATCCACTTCATTTTTATTTGTTTTATCGTTACTTACCTTTGTTTACCATACCACTATATGTTTTTAACATAAATTTATGCCTATTTATCTAACTGCTTAATCACAGCGTTAAATTGAAGCAGTAAAATATAAATACAATACTTTTATTGTGAGAGTAATGTCAGTCAGTCTGTGATAGCGACAAACGTCACAGTGTAATCTGTCATTTTCATACTGGTATGGCGAATACAATTCAAATCTGCCAATGTCAAGTCACTATCACTAATGATAATTTTTAGAAATTATGTTTTTTTTTTTTTATGGTATGTAACTATTCCTTAAACGCTTATTTTTATTCAATTTTTTATAATTATGAAGTTATTGTTTTGTTTTTATCCACATTGATGCACAACTAGCGGGCACATAAAAACATTTGTTGTTTTTGTTTTTTTTTAATTTTTGTTAATTTTTGTTTTTACTCATTGATATTATTTACCTGTTTTTAATACCTATATATTATTTATTTATATACTGTATTTATTTATTATATGAGCTATACAAATAGTAGTGATGATGATACTTTTCTGTCTGCGTGTAGTGATGATAGTTTTGTAAGTTTACCTTCTATTGATAGCACTCTAAAGACTCATTTTTCTGACGCACCGAAACACTTCAATGCAGTCCATATTAATGCCCAGAGTATTCCTGCTCATTTCCCTGATATGCTGACCAACTTTGACTGTCCAAATTTACACGCTATTCTTATTTCTGAGTCGTGGTTAAAACCTTGCCTTTCCTCAATTTCCTTTTCTCTTCCTGGCTTCAAATTAATTAGAAATGATCGTACGGGTTCTGGTGGTGGAGGAGTCGCTATCTATTTACGCAACCATATATCTTACTCCATTGTTAGCGCGTCGACTCAGCCTCCACCTCAGAACGCCGGGGAACATCTTTTTATAGAAGTGGAACTCCTTCATTCTAAACTTCTTCTTGGCGTATATTACTGTCCTTCTTCTCGCATTGACTTCTTCTCTTCTTTCGAACAAATCCTTGAAAATCTTACTCCATCTTACAATCACACAATTATTATGGGTGACTTTAACACATGTTTAATAAAAAACGACTCTCGTGCTTTATCGCTTCGGTCGGTCGTTGAATCTACCAATTTAACGATTCTTCCCCTTAGTGCAACTCATCACTTTCCTAATTGTATCCCTTCTCTTCTTGATCTAATTTTCGTTTCTTCGACTGAACATGCCATCACCTATGGGCAATGTCCAGCTGATTCTTTTTCGTATCATGATTTAATCTATCTTTCTTACAAAATACGTCCTCCCAAGGCAAATCGCAAAATTCTGATGCAACGTTGTTTTGGTGGTATGGACCGTGATAAACTTCGTGAGGATGCTGGCAACATTAACTGGAACTCTTTGCTTGAATCGAATAATATTGACGAAAAAGTTAATCTTTTTAATGAAGCCATAATAAAACTTTATGATATCCATGCGCCTATTAAAACTATGAAAGTTAAGCATTTGCCCTCTCCTTGGCTTACGGACGATATTAGACGCATTATAAAACTAAAGGCAGCAGCCAAAACTAAATATAAAATTCGGCCAACACCTTATAACTTGGAAAAATACATTGCTGTTCGAAATCACTGCAATAAGGTGTGTAGAAACGCACAACGCCAACACATCCATGCATCTGTTGAAAACGGAGATCCAGACAGGGTCTGGAAATTTCTCAAAACTTTAGGAGTTGGAAGGATACGTAACGATGCAACTCCTAATAATCTAAATATTGATACGCTTAATCAGCATTTCTCTGCTTCGTCCAATTTTGATGGGACCACTAAAATGAAAACTTTACAATGTCTTTCATCCCTTCCAACACCTACCTATTCACCATTTTTGTTTCAGCAATTTGCAGCTTGTGATGTTAAGGAGTGCATACTTTCGATATCATCTAATGCGATAGGTACGGACTGTCTCAGCCGAAAAATGATTATCCCTATCATTGATGAGATCCTTTCCACCATATGCCATATCCTTAACTATTCTATTACCTACGGCGTTTTTCCAACTCTATGGAAAGAAGCCGAAATAATTCCGCTTCCCAAAAAATCTCGTCCCTTATCTTTTGCTGACTACCGTCCCATTTCCATCCTCCCCTTTTTGTCCAAAGTCCTCGAGCGCTTAACGCATCGCCAATTAAATTCCTTCCTAAAAGAAAACCATCTCCATAATCCTTTCCAATCAGGTTTTCGTGCTGGACATAGTACAGTATCCGCATTGGTGCATATTACAGATGACATTCGTCTGGGCATGGACAGTGGAAAGCTGACACTGCTATCCTTACTTGACTTTAGTAATGCATTTAATTCGGTAGATTTTCATGTCCTGCTCGGTATACTTCGCTCTCTTAACATATCTCCAACTGCAATTGCTTGGTTTCACAATTACCTGTTCGGACGCCGGCAACGTGTGCATGTTGGTGATAGATATTCTTCTTGGACTAGCACTACAGCCGGTGTGCCGCAGGGTGGCGTTCTTTCTCCTCTTCTTTTCGCAATTTTTATCAATTCAATCTCTAAAAATATTACTTCCACCTACCACCTTTATGCAGATGATCTTCAAATATATACGCAAGCTCCGCTTGAAACATTATGGCAGGCTTTCACGTCTTTAAACATTGACCTAGAGCGAATCTGTGAATGGAGCATCAACTATGGTCTCAATGTCAATCCGATGAAAACTCAGGTCATTGTTGTCGGCAGCTCCAGGATGATAGCTAAATTGGACTATTCACTTTTACCGCAAGTTCTTTTTAACGGTGTTAATTTACCAATCAGTAAGAAAGTTAAGAATCTAGGCCTTTATATTGATAGCACTTTATCCTGGGGCCCTCAATTGCAGGATGTAAGCCGCAAACTGTTTGCATCGGCGGGGTCTTTACGAAGATTAAAAAATTTTTTGCCCATTACCACCAAAATTGCACTTGCTCAATCTCTTCTTCTTCCTATACTCGATTATGCCGATGTCAGCTATCTAAATCTCACTGAAGCACAACTGGATAAACTTGAGCGACTTCAAAATGTATGTATACGGTTCATATTTGGTATTCGCAAATATGATCATATCTCCGAGTTTCGTAAAAAACTCAAGTGGCTTCCTATTCGCTTTCGCCGGAATACTCATATCCTTGTTTTATTATACAACATTCTATTTAGTCCAAAAACACCTAACTATCTCAAAGAACGTTTCGTGTTCTTAAATGAAACACATTCGAAGTGCCTGAGGTCTTCTGAAAATTTGAGCTTATCCATTCCAAGACATTCCACAAACTTTTATGGTGAATCATTTACAGTTCAAGCTGTACGGTTGTGGAATCAATTACCCGTAGAAATCAGAAAAGCGCAATCCGTTACCATTTTTAAATCACGGCTCACACAGCATTATTTAGCCCTACAGTAGCATTGTTAGCCCTACTATATTTGTATAAGTATATATTTTTTTTTAATGTATTTAATATATATATATATCTATATGTGTATTTTTATTTTATTATTATTAATTTTTGTATCAATACGTATGTTAATGTCGTATCGTACATATGTAGTTTAAGAATGTATTTATGTAAGTCTATGTATGTGTATTTAATTTAAATATGTATTAAAGATATGTTTATTGTTGCTATATATATTTTTGTTTAAGTCGCCGACAACCATTTATCTACTTTCTTTCTTTCCATGAAATGGTTGTCCGGAAGAAATTGCCTTGAGCGATAGGACCGCCAATTGTATAAATTTGTGTTGTTTATGATTCGATTGTTAATATTTTTAAGTACAATAAAGAGTATTCTATTCTATTCTAATGAAGAAACCCCGACGTGTGAATCCCGACGTTTCAAGAAACCCCGACTCTCAAGAAATTCTTATATCGTGAGTGCACTATTTTTTGTCAAAAATTAATCCACAAACTCCATGCTCCAGCACAATGCCGTCGCCCACGCAAAGGTCAATCGACTCGAAACCTGAAGCTTATAACGCAGCTGCATTTTCGTCGACTTGTGAATTCCGGAATTGTGGACGGACCAGCATCGCGTATGGTTTACAAGGGCAGAAGAAGTCAGACGAAGTCAAAAGAACTCACTCCACAAAAGAACAGCGACGAGACACCAAGTTCTAAGGAAAATAACCGATACGATACAATAAGTAAGAAACTTTGAAGATGCGAGACGAGACGAGGAATCACAGAGGCGCCAAATACAGAAGAATTATTAAGGAAGCCGAGTTCCCGTAACGAAGACACGGAACGAGCTCAACGCGGCCGGTCGCAACAGAAGGTTTGGCCACCGCCGTTCACGTTCCAACTCTCGCAGCCACACGCGTAGACTTCAGAACTCCAGAAAGCCAAGATTGGGTATGTCAGTATCATTCCAACGTGCTTATAGATGGTGCCACCCTGAGCCGAGAATAGGCAGCAGCAGGCCGGCAGCAGGAAAACTAGGTGTGGCGGTATACATGTAGCAGAGGCGGATATCTCCGCGCGCCAGGCGTTTACCGCCCGATAAATTTATTTGTGTTAAAACCGAATTCGCTGCTATACAGGAATAAGGGATACGTAGGCCGTCAAGAAGTCTATGAAGAAGAAAGAAGTCTACCTAGTTATCTACACGTTGTACCTAAAAATTGGAAAATTCCTCATTGCAGAGATTATAGACAATTAAACGCGGCTACTATACCGGATATGTATAATTGTTAAACACACGTAATTATAAGATGAACACTGTAACGGATGTCATTAGCATTGACATTGACCTAGTTTCCGCATCACCGAGGTATTGACAAATATTTATTGTAAAATCACGTCTTTCCCAATTAAGCATTATATTATTGTATTAATCTTATATATTAACATGAACATGTAAACATATTGTGAACTGTATACTGTGTAACTATATATTTTTTACTTTTGTGATTAATTTCAAGGATTTTTTTTCAACTAAGGGGGGAATAATGTAAGGGATACTACACCTCATGGCACGTACATGTACGTGCCATCAATAGTATATAACCACTGTACGCACATTATGCGGCTGTAGTCGGTGTGCAGCGACAGACAGTTGTCGCTGACACGAATAAAGATGACAAGATCGTAATTACGTCTTTCATTAATCGGCCACTCACCAAACCATTTGGAAGAATCAACACTCACAATATACCATCATCCATTGCGACAGTCACCAGTAACAACCTACCGTTACAGGAGTATTTCAAGGTTTGAATAGGAGGATGTGCCCCAGAGTTGGACATAAGCCCAAAACTGGTTTCAAGATAAACTTGTATAAGAGCAGTATGTTTTCCAAGGACATTTATGATTTTCTTCCGAGCATCCAGTAAATCTTCCTCAGTTTTATACCCAGTGCTTTTCGTTTTGTAAAAATGTGTTTCTTCTTGGTTAGGCGTCTATCTAAGTAAATCCCAAGGTCTTTTCGTTTGCTTGGGGTATCTGTATTTGTTAAGTGTCACAGGGGTACATGTATCTTGTCGGGTCGTGAAAGTCACCAGCACTGACTGAGTTTCATTTGCTTTTATCCTCCAGGTAGCCAACCATTCCGTGATATTGTCTAGAGAGCGTTGTAACATGTTACTTGCTTGGGAATGTTCGTTGTGCACTGTTAAAGCTGCTGTGTCATCAGCAAAAGTACCTATTACAATGCCATCCGTCGTCGGTAAGTCTGCGGTGAACACGAAATAAAGCATAGGGCCAAGTACGCTTCCTTGTGGTACTCCTGCGTAAGCTCTATATAGTCCAGTGATTTTTTTCCATGCTTAACTTAAAACAATCTATCGACAAGATATGACTTAAAAAAAATAATTTTCGCTTTGTACAATAAACCTCTGTGCCAACGTTTGGCTTTGATATGTCCAAAAATGCAGCACAGCAATATTTTTTGTTTTCGTAAGCCTTATGGATTTCGTTTACAAGTCTATGCACCTGTTCTATCGTATTGTGTTTCTTTCTAAAACCGAATTGGTGATCAGGTATGATCCTACGTTCTGCTAGTACTATGATTAATCGATTTAGGAAAAGTATTTCCGTAACTTTCGACAATACAGGTAGTAGACTAATTGGTATGTAGGAAGATGTGTTTTTAAATGGTTTACCGGGTTTAAGAATCATTTTAACTTGAGCCACTTTCCATTTCTATATATGTTATTTTAGATTTCCTATTACTTCAATGACCTCGTGAATCTTAATCCCTTTAATTGGTAGGTCATGTTGGTAAGGTTCACTTAGAAAGCTTGTGAGTTTCTCGCTGTTAGTTTTCGACGCATTCTGGCTAACGTTTGATACGAAGACGTCAGATAAGTGAGAGGCAAAGGCTGTACCCTTCTCAAGTTCAATTTTTGCCCAGGATCCGTCTTTTTTGCGTATCGGTGGATTAGTGGCAATGGGCTTTTTTTATTTTTTGGCTTGCACTCCAAAGGGAATAGTCACTAGCAACCGTAGCATATAGATTACGTAGATGGTCCAGGACGTTATCGTTTCTTTCTGCATGTCTCTTAAATTTAACTGCTAAGTAGTTCAGCCAGTAGTTTTGTCCCTGTTGTACCTAGTGGTTTGCCATAATTTACGGGTTTGTCTTTTTTTGCTACTAGTTGACGAATGGTCTTCGAGCAGCCTGATTCCATGAATGTTTTAGCAGCTGGACTGCTATTCTAGGCAGCCTTTTGGACGCACTCGTTGAAATGTTCGACGGCTATCATAATGTCCTCTTCTCTTTGACCTGAAATTACTGACCGACAACATTGATGATCCTTCCAATCACAGATATTTATCGGAATTATAATAATAATAATATTTATTTATTTCCAAAAGTAACAATTTAACAAATAAATCAACAAATAAATAAACAAACAAATAATACAAAATGAACTCTAAACTTAACTATAACAATTATTGTTTTGTTATTGGAATTGCAACCAGGATTTTATCTTATTTTTATACCGACAATTTATCACACTACAGATACTTTATCACAGCTGAAAAAGATGCTTAACACAGCAAAGATAGCCTTTATTAACATGCTTAATTCTCTTTTTACTAATTTAAAAATAATCGCTTAATGCTTACTTTAAAGTACTATTTCATTTTTAATTAAGAGCACCAGTATAGCACTAGATTTATTATTTCTTTGTTCTAAACCTTCTTCCTACTTATATTTTGTTTCTTTTACAAGAACGTTGCCAGCGTGCGAGTCTTTAGAATTCTAGTTATTTTTCCGGTTCTTGTAAATTTATCGAATTATAAAAAAAATAATAATATAATAATAAAATTTACGTCAAAATGGATTGCGGCGTAAGTAAATGTTACTCACACCACAATCCATTTATAGTATTCGTCCATACATATTAAATTATTAATAGTAATGGGAATAAATTAATGTGTAACATAGATTATTAGTAGTAGTAGTATTGTATTAGTAGATATAATTTAATTATATAACTAATTGTAAGACTATTTGTTATAAAGTAAATAAAAGCTTAGTATTAACTGATTGATTTGATTTACTAGTCCGGTCTAATTAGAATAAGCAACCAAGGTCTACATAAACTCCCATAAAATTTAGTGTTTGCAAAACGATTTTTGAACAAAACGGTTCAGTAAAAATTAGAGATTAAATTTTTTTTATTTTTTTTTTATGGGATAGTAGGGCAAACGAGCAGGCGTGTCACCTGATAGTAAGCAACCAACGCCGCCCATGGACACCAGCAACACATATAGTGTTACTGTTGCGTTGCCGACCTTTAAGGGATAGAGGAAAGGAAAAGATGGAGAAAGGGGGGTGAACCTCCGGGTACTTCTCTTACCGAACGAAACGCGGCATGAGCCACTTTACGTCGATCTTCTGAGAGGTCGTGGTATTTCACCGGTCGAGATGGGCCATTCATGCAGCGAACTGCTTGGCTCTACCACTGTAAATTTATAATTTCCTAAATGAAGAGGTTTATTTTTAGAATTTATGAAATACCAATTTAAAAAGAAAGAAAAAGAAAATATTAAAATTAGCTAAATTAATTCTAAGAAAGACTCAATTTTGTTAATAAAATGTAAATAAATATTCTACTTGGAGCATGGAAGTGTGTTTAGTAAATCTAATTTATTTTGTCAAATTATCTTGAGACAAGATAACTTTGTAAGACATAAATTAGATTACTACATAATGATACATACGAGGAAAGCAAAAAGTTTGCATTCAATTGTTACATATATTTACGTTCCGTTGTTTTATAAATTAACATTTCAATGTTATATAAATTAATATTGCGTTTTTTTTTTCAAATATCACCGTATAAAATAAAGTCGCTTTCCGCCGACTGTCCCCATAAATGTTTATATCTTTAAAATTAGGCAACGCATTTTGATGCGGTTTATTTATTAGATAGAGGGTGTCAACGAGGTGGTTTTAATCTATAATTTATGTATGATGTAGTTATGGAAAAGTGATAAATACAAAATTTACTTATTTATTAGTTTTGTTGCGGAACGAAATTCGCTGGGTCAACTGGTTAAGACCAAAATATTAATTTCAAAGACTGTCTAGGAACACCCGTATGGTGCAGTGTTAAGGTAATATGATTTCAAGCAACTTAAATACTTCTACACAAACTAATATTTTTATTGTACTCATATGTGTGAGAGTATATGAGTATACGTGGATTATTTTCTTGTTTTGCTATAAAGTTTTAGACGCAATTGGCCGAGCGAAATTACTTTTCTCGATGAATGCAACTATAAATACAAGCTCTCATATTGATATCACAAAATCTATATTTCAAATTGAATTTTCTACCTGGAAGTTACCCTCGGGACATAGGAATTGGTAAGGTAGCAATTTTATACATAACCTAACTTCGAGAGGTATCTGGATAATATAAATGGGACAATAAATATATTATGACCAATTAAAATAATTGTCGAATTAAGCATAATGAACTATTTATTAAAAAAACAAACACAGTTTTTGTATCTACTCCTTACAGATAAAAAAAAACATTATTACATAAATAGCACACGATTGTGCGATAATTCCTTTACTTACTTTCATTTTTTTCTAGAAGATACTATAACATCTTAACAAATGAGTAACAATTATTTTAAGTATTATCTGAGTGTAACAAAACGTGACACACCTCCGGCACAAATTGCAAAGTCGTTCATATTAATGATAAAGATTGTGGAACAGAGAATTAGATTATTCAAATTTTATCTCAAAGTTTATCTTACTTTGTAGTATCTACCTTGTACAAAGTTATGAGTTTACTTGACAATAAAGGTTGGTTTAATTCAAATCTATGCTCATACGTGTAACAGAGTTATCAATAGTTTTGCTACCCTGAAGTTAATAATGGCAAACGATCAAGGGGATCACCTGGTAGAGAGTGACTAGCGCCGCCAATTGATACATACAACACAGATATTGTTACAATTACACTGCCGATTTTGAAAAGATTAGGATAAGATGAATGAGGAACCGCCGCACTCCGGGCCGGGAACTACCAGCCTCGCGTATCCAGGTGGCTGACACGACTGTCCCAGTGGGGAGGTACATGAAGTACCTCGGCCTCACCCTGGACAGCCGCTGAAGCTTGGAGGAGCACGTCGTGCGGTCCGTGCACTTGTATGGGGCCCCCGTTTGGTCGCGAGACCTCGCGGGGGCCTCCCGCTCCAGGGCTCTGCTGAGTATCCTGGAGCGGGTTATGGCCATCAGAATCGTACGGGGCTACCGCACAATCTCGTAGGAGGCGGCGACGGTCCTCACACGTTCCTGTCCCCCCCCCCCCCCTACGATCTCGGCCAGGGCGGGGGGACCCGGACTCGCGGGGACAGGTAAGTGCGAAGGCAGGAGGCTGTATCCTGGACCACCCGAACGCCGGAGGAAGGTCGGCACGAGGTTTAGGTGAGTAACTCTAGGATCGGATTGCAGTTTACTGTTTTGTGAGTCCCACACTACCCCCTGCCGTCCCTAGGCGGGGAGTGTGCATAAAGCATTTCCTCGCGTAAAAAAAAAGGAAGGAAGGAACGAAGAAAGGGGGATTTAAGATACCTCTTTCAGTTAATGAAACGCGGCTTGAGCCACCGAGATTTAACACTTTAATGGTAAACATTGTAAAAATTACTTTATGGCGGAACAAAGTTCGCCAGGTCAGCTTGTAATATTTTAATCACAAAAATAGACGTAGACATCGCCATGTCAATTTCAAATATTTTAAAAGTATGAATTACAAGTACAAAATAAACATCTACCTTCATTCTAATACCCATCTGTTCTCATTATGTTATTATTATCTTGATCTCAGTTGACATTGTCAAACATTTCGATTATGTCAAAATACTGTTGATAATAATTGATCAGCATCGTGAAAAAAGTTGATAAAATAAATTTAAGGTAATAAAAAAAATAAACAGTATACTCGTGATTTTACCAAAATGAGTGTTAAAAAGGATGGCGAAATTGTTAAGCCGAGTGAGTAGATTATTTTAGTTTTAAGAGATCAACATTTTTGAAACACCTAAATGAAATATCTTTTTTGAGATGTAAGTTACTGGTCTTGTTGTAAGATTAAGCTACATTTTCAGTGTTACAGTAATATTATTATTGTCTATGTGATTTTGTTAACCGACTGCGAGGAGCTCTCCGATTCGATTCCATGTCCATATATTTTTATCTATAAAAATATATATAAATGGCTTTTATTTTATTGGCTATTTTATTGAAAATGCTTTTTTTTTAAATTATGTATTTGTTTAAATAAGTGCTCATAAAAATAAATCACGTTATAGTAACCATGATGTGATAATATTTTGGAATAATGCCTCCACTACCTCACTACTAGGATAGAAAAAAATTGGCATCTGCAACCTAATACGGGGGCTGCTATTGACAATCTGGCCTTTTTCACATAACATAACTTCACGCCTTTTGTTACCCGAAGGTGTAGGCAGCGGCTGTTAAGTCTCGCCGTTAGGTTTACGTCTCAAATGGAATAGGTGGCGAACCTATTGCCATACCGGGCACAAAGTTTTTCAGTCATCAATATTTATCACACTTAACTTCCGAAAACAATTTCGAAAAGTCATTGGTGTGAGCCAGTGTCCAACGGCACTCCACTAAGAAAATAAATATTTTTGTATAAAACAAAAGTTTTCTATTTAATAATTATTTATCTATTATTGTCTCGGTGGTGCTGTGGTCAAGCATTCCGTGCTGTGGTCAAGCATTCCGCAAAATTATGTGTGATAAATATGGGTGGCTGCCTGGTATGGCAATAGGTTTACCACCTATTCCATTTGGGACGTAAACATAACGCTGAGTCGAGGTTAAACAGCCCCTGCCTATACCTACGGGTAGAATAAGGCGTGAAGTTATGTTGTTATATTTTATTTAATAATTAATAAATAAATAACTTGTTTCTTTTTCTTTCGTTTTCGTGATTAGTTTTTAAGTCTTTAAATCATATTTCAGAAGGTTTCGGTATCCGGCACGTTCAGACTCTTATGTGGTTCATCGCGATGATACTGGGGTATGGAATGAGAGTCAACATGAGTATGGCCATAGTCGTTATGACTGATAATGAAATAGACGGTGTTAGTATTTTATTTTAATATATATGTAGATCTATAAGTCGAAACGTAACTTAGGTTATGATAGAACATACAGTTACAGCTTATGTACAATCCGTAATTTTTAGATGACTTTTGGTAATGCCTTTTCAAAGATACGAAATCAATGGTCACTTACAATTATACTTGACGAACAGTAATGACAAACAGGCTAGTTATTCTTAATAACCTACCAGTGAGGTTTGTCAAACAATGCTGTCTGACATCCAAGGCAACAGCAGAATGACAACATGGACTGACATAAGAATAAAAGCTACAGACGAGTAGCAACTAAAATAAAATTTATTTTTATTTAGTTTTTATTTACTACTAACTTTACTCCGCTACCTATTACATGAATAACGCAATAATTAAGTTAGTCGTTAAGTGCCAGCCGCTGCCTACACTTTTGAATAGAAAAAGGCTTCATTTAATAAAAAAAACTTTATAACTTTAGTGAAAACAGGTAATATGATATGCAGTACGTAGATCCGGTGTCTCAGCTCGAATGCTTTTATTCCGTTCTATCATGACTGCTCAATAAACGTCACTCTCATTTCAACAGTGGTAGAGCCAAGCAGCTTGCAGTATGATTTGCCTATTCATGCAGCAAACTGACTCGACCAATGAAATACCACGACCTCTCTGAAGATTGACGTAAAGTGGCTCATGCCAGGTTTCGTTCGGTGAGAGAGGTACCCAGAGGCCCACCTCCCTTCTCTATCCTTTCCTATCCCCTACCCCTTAAAGATCGGCAACGCAACAGTAACACTATATGTGTTGCTGGTGTCCACGGGCGGCAAAGGTTGCTTACCAACTATCCCATAAAATACATAAATAGCAACATTGGATGCTCGTGAAAATGAGATTGGTTTTACAGAGTTTTGAAAAGCTAGAAAAATTCACGAATACTCTCCTGTTCACACCGCAACGCTGACACTCGGATTAATTATGATTTTCATTTGCAATTAAAAAAAAATATTTTTTTTTTCAAGCAGTCATGTTCCAATATGCAGCAGCATAACTAATTCTAATGTTAAAATATCACAATTTCTGAGGCTTATAGCGTCCTATATCGGGTTTCATAAATATTCATAGCAGCCGACACTGCGAGCTTAGCATGCTCAACCGTGGGATTACCAAAAGACAGATTATTCTCACGTCTTTCGAAACATTCTTAAGTACATAAATCATATATAGACAGTATTTGTTCGGTAGGTTCACTGCCGCCTCTATTGGTGAAATAAAGTGTTCAATTCAACATTTTCTTTATTAAATGAGATATTAAAGTATATTATTTTATCTATAACAAGTTGACCCGGCTAATTTTGTTCGGCAACAAGTAAATTTTGGATTGATCACTTTTTCTTTTCTACATCATACATGAATTGTAGATAAAAAGCACCCCGTTGATACCGCATCAACATCCGTAACATATTGATTAAAACAACTTTTAGGATTATATCGCGTTTATTTATTATTTGTTTATGTTTATTTCCCGACGTTTCGAACTCTTTACAGAGATCATTTTCACTCGTGAAAATGATAAATAAAGGTAAGTAAAGGTAATAATAAATAAACGCGATATAATCCTAAAAGTTGTTTTAATCAATGAGTGAGATTCGCGAAAGTCTTAGAAATAAATCCGTAACATAGTTTCAAAGATATAAGCATATAAGGGGACATACAGCTGATAGCGATTTTATATGATACTATGTAATGATTAAGTACCTACTTAAAGTTTCTATTTGCATTCTTATATAATAGAGTTTCGATTGGAGTATGCAGACGCAAAGCGTGATCTTATCTTCGTTCTTCTGGGGCTACATTGTACTCCAAATACCAGCTGGAGAGATGGCTGCAAAGTATGGTGGGAGGATCCTTATCACCATAGCCATTGCTGTCAATGCTGTTGTATCAGTATTGATACCTTTTTGTGCGCGTTATGTAAGTTTGTTATTCATACTTTTAATTCTTTGTAGAATTTTTTCGTTAATTTCATTTTGTGCACTATAAATAAGACACTATTATACTATTTTATATTTAATGGCTAATGGCAGGCTTATATCGTGTTTTTTGTTTTTATTTGAAGCAACTCCCGTTTTTCCAAACATAATTTTCTAAAGCTATGTCCGCATATATACCTCTTATGTATTTACTGAAAAAGAAGCTGAAAATATATGAATATAACAGATTTCATCTACACGTTTTCTACAAGATGTAAAATATTATTGTCTGTA
This sequence comes from Euproctis similis, assembly GCA_905147225.2. NCBI lineage: Eukaryota > Metazoa > Arthropoda > Insecta > Lepidoptera > Erebidae > Euproctis > Euproctis similis. The sequence goes on from LR990104.1 coordinate 14,304,890, forward strand.
TGAGCCACTACGAAATCGAAATTGCGGGATTTTTTTGCCAAAATATAAGTTCACCTAAATTGTAACAGGGAGGTTGGCAGTTTGTATGCGGTTGTCGAGTTGTTCAAGGCTTATCGCAAGGTTTTTTGATGCCTTCAATATACAGCTGCGTTGGCAAGTGGGCCCCAGTCGAAGAGAAAAGTCGAATTGGAGCTGTCATTAATTCTGGTAAATGAACTTAAATCGGCCCCTCTGTACTATAACAGCTACTACTTAAATTATAATTGATTAGAATATTAATCATTCACTTTGTAACTCGGTAATGTAAAATTATTATTGCTATAAACGCCTTTATGACTTGACTACATGATCTCGTAAAATGTTTCGGTGTTCCAGTGGTCGAGCACCCGCTTCTGAATAAAAAAATCAGGTTATGAAGTTATGTTACGTATGCAAGCTACTATTCTGACACACATTTTTTGCCTCAACTATATCGTATGTGGCCACATATCTCATCATCATGCATTAACAACGTCAGTTCCTTTTTTAATCTGACCATGTATTTCTTCGTAATCTCTCTGGGTCTTTCGATCCCTATTTAGCCACTTTTTGTGTTTTTAGTTACAACAAATCAACTAAGCTCTGAATCGAACCTGAATCTGAACCTTTAAACTCGCATAAATTGAGGATAATACAGTCATTTTTTTATTTACAGGATCACAGCTAGGAAATGCAATTCAGATGTTAATATCGGGGTTCATAGCAGCTGCATGGGGCTGGCCAGCGATTTTCTATGCAAATGGTGTTGCTGGGATACTATTTGTTATAATATATGCAATAGTTGGCGCTGACAGTCCTCATTCATCGAAATTGATTAGTGACAAGGAACGAATATACATACAAAACTCTTTGGGTCAGACTGGTAAACCAAAGGTACATTTTATTCAGTGTTAAATTAATTAAAATTAATATTATGATTATTTTTATTATTTTAAACAATTCCAGAAATTAAAAACTCCATGGAAAGCAATTTGGACTTCAGTACCATTTCTAGCTTTGATTATACTACACTGTTGTCAAAACTGGGGCTATTGGACACTTATGACAGAAATGCCTTCTTATATGAAGAAAGTACTCAACGTTGATATTAAAGCTGTAAGTATTATTTAAGAAGTACTCTAATATTATTAAAAATTAGTATTTATTTTAATTTTTTGAATTCACCAAATTTCATAAATGTTAGAAAATATAACATAACTTCACGCCTTTTCTACCTGAAGGTGTAGGCAGCGGATGTTAAGCCTCGTCTCGTCATTATGTTTACGTCCTAAATGGAATAAGTGGCGAACCGTGCCCTACCGAGCAAAAAGTTTTCAGTCATCAATATTTATCACACATAACTTCCGAAAATAATTTCGTAAAGTCATTGGTGTGAGCCAGGATTTGAACCCACGACTTATGAATTCAGAAGTGGGATGCTCGACCACAGGACCACCGAGACCTTGCAAATATATTTATGTTAGTTTAATAAAATTATATTATTGAAATATATGACAATTATGCTCATAATTCTTTTATCAGAATGGTGTCATGTCATCCTTGCCGTACTTGGCGGTATATATATTGAGTTTTCCTTTTGGTTTCCTTTCTGATTATCTTCCTAACAAGAAATTGCTAAGTGTGACTGCTACAAGGAAACTATCTAATTCAATAGGTAATTATGATTTTATTACAATACTTTCACCAGATATTGTGATCTATACACACTTTAATAACAACGAAGTAAGTTAGAGATTATAAAAGTAATCTTTATCTTTATGTTGAAAAAGATGCTGCTTTTTTTTTTAATAATATAAACATTTTTTTTAATACTATAAAAAAAATGATGGAGATTAAACTTTTGTGTCTATGTTTGTTTGAATCTAAGATTAAGCGTGAGTTAAATTTATGTAATGTAAGAACAAACTAAACCTCCGTACAAACTCGCTGTATTGTTAATAAAAGACAAGGATTATTTTAGATATCAGCTCAATCCACATTATTTATTAAATATTGGACTAATTTGGCAGGATTCTTCGGTCCCGCTTTAGCACTGGTTGGTCTCTCTTATGTGCCCGCTGGTAACGTAACTTTAGCCGTAGTTCTACTTACTGTTGTGGTCGGTCTCAACGTAGGACATGTTACTGGTCTCATGGTAAGTATAAAGGTTATAATAATATACTTTAAGTATTTCTTTTCGTTTTACCAATTTTCCTAAATCTCTAGATCTTAAAAATCAGTTTCGAGTTATCCCTTTAATAACTCACGTGTTGTTGGTTGGTGCTTGTTTTTCTTTTCGACATCCAGTCAGCCTATTTACATTACATTAGATACTTTAAATTAAGGTATTATAATAATAATATTGATCACGCAACTTACAAAAAGTCAAAAACTTTAATATAAATACATACTGTAAGATAACACACACATATAGATACGGAAAAAACATTATCAGAAACAAAAATGCTTTTCTGATTTTTTATCCGAATATTACAGCTGGAAAGATTATTGAACTAAATAATGTCCCTATTTCAAAATATTGGTTCTACGTGTTTTTCGATTTAATATTTTTCATGTTTTTTTTTTCAAATCCAATATACAAGATATCAAAATATTCAAGGACCAATAGTACCTTATAAATGACTAAAAATATATCTATAGTCTAATCTCATTTATCGTAAAGAGGCTGACTCTTTGGAGATGAAACCATGACTTACTCAGACTTCCCATTTTTTGCCAGTATTATTTTAATATATAAATTTATTTAATACTCTTGATCTCCTAGAGTTGTAATTTCTTGATAATATTTTATTACTTTCAGATACTAATATTTATATTACCGTACTATAAGTAAATAAGAATGACTCTTGAGAGATGATATCGCGACTTTCTCATTTTTTTGCCAGGATTATTTAAATTATATATAAATTTATTTAAAACTTTTTAAAACAGTGGTAGATCCAAGCAGTTCGCTGCATGAATGGGCCGGCTCGACCGGTGAAATACCACGACCTCTCAAAAGATCGACGGAAAGTGGCTCATGCCGCGTTTCGTTCGGTGAGAGAGGTACCCGGGAGCCTACCCACCTTCCCCATCCTTCCCTATCCCCTATCCCTTAAAGGTCGGCAACGCAACAGTAACATTATAAGTGTTGCTGGTGTCCATGGGCGGCGTTGATTGCTTACCATCAGGTGACGCACCTGCTCGTTTGCCCTCCTATCCCATAAAAAAAATATATTTTCTTTTTAAAAATAATATACTTGTTAGTAGCTCGTACATTTGGATATGTCACCGAATTACGCTGGAACTTTGCTGGGCATCACAAATATGTCTGCAAACATAATATCCATCATAGCACCTTTAGTTGCTGGCATTATATTGAAAGATGAGGTAAGTACTTCACATAAAAAAAAACTGTTGAGTTTTATACATGCATGTATATGAATTAAACTACCTAATCTAAAACTAAGAGCTATGGTTGGGCTTGGATATAATCTTGATAAAAACCAAGTGATTATATTTGAAAATTGACAATGAATTTAATAAATTTTTTTTTTCATTCATTTTTTCAATTCAAAACATATCCTAAAAAAATACAATAACCTATTTTGACTAATTTAATCAGCAATAATACTAAAAATAAAGTAATAATAGATAAAATACCTTATTAAAGATATATAAAACTAGTCTATAAGATATATAAACATGTCTCGGTGGCGCAGTGGCTAGAAGTAGAAGTAGTGGGTTCAAATACTATCACACACCAATGACTTTTCAAAATTTTCGGAAGTTACGTGTGATAAATATCGATGACTTACAAGTTTGTGCCCGGTATGGCAATAGGTTCGCCACCTATTCCATTTGGGACGTAAACATTACGAGACGAGGCTTAACAGCCGCTGCCTACACCTTCGGGTAGACGTAAAAAGGCGTGAAGTTATGTTATGTTATATAAAACTATCTTAAAATTAAAATAGGGCCAAAAAATAAAATTTATAAATTACAATATAGAAATTATTAACACTTCTCTTTTCTCATCTTGCAGACAAATCCTGATGAATGGAGAGACGTATTTTACATATCATCATCTATATGGATAGGTGGTAATCTAATTTTCTTGATGTTTGGAACCAGTGAGAAACAATCATGGAATGATCCTCCTGATGACGACGCACGAGCTACAATAGGTAACAAGAACTATTTTAAAATAACTTTTGAATTTTGGATTGAATTTTTATGTTGTGATATTGCATAGCATTTTGATTAAATTCATTGAATGAACGTAGCAATATTAGTAGCACCTGTAGCAATATTAGTTGACAAGACTTATATTGATATTTATCATGATTAATACAGCGATGAAAATTACATTTCAAATTATTACAAAATAGCATAAAGATTGCTTTTAATTAGTTTGGTGAAAGAATAATTTAAAAAAACTGTGCTTAAAACTAGAGTCAAATTTGTCTATATGATTATATTATTTTTTTAACCTCATTTATAGTGTACATACACTATAATTAAGGTTGAAAAAATTTAATATTAAATATAAGTAATTTACGTCTCGGTGGTCCAGTGGTCGAGCACACGCCTTCTGATCCAAAGGTTCAGAAGGCGTGTGGCGTCAATTCCTAACATTGGCTCACACAAATGACTTTTCGAAATGTTTTCGGAAGTTAAGTGTGATTAATATCGATAGCTGAAAACTTTGTGCCCGGTATGGCAATAGGTTCGCCACCTATTCCATTTGGGACGTAAAATATAACGGCGAGACGAGGCTTAACAGCCGCTGCCTACACCTTCGGGTAGCACAAAGCATGAAGTTATGTTATGTTGCAATTTAACCAAAAATGTTTTTTACAATATTATGAAGTGTTCAAAACCAGGAACATGTTAGCATACTTTCACTATATTTTTGTATTACCTACTCCCTCTACTTTAATAACGCATTTGCAATATTTTGACAGTGGTAGAGCCAAGCAGTTCGCTGCTTGAATGGGCCGGCTCGATCGGTGAAATACCACGACCTCTCGGAAGTTCAACGTAAAGTGGCTCAAGCCGCGTTTTGTTCGATGAGAGAGGTACCCGGAGGCCCACTCCCCTTCCCCATCCCTTCCTATCCTACTCCCTTAAAGGTCGGCAACGCAACTGTAACACTATATGTGTTGCAGGTGTCCATGGGCGGCGCTGGTGACTTAACATCAGGTGACACAGCTGCTCTTTGCCCTCTATATACCATAAAAAAAATGTTTCTTACTCCAATTTTCAGATAACAGCGCTGAGAAACAAGCCAGTAGAGCAGTATAAAATGTAAAATTAAAATAAGCATGACTTATTGTTTTCGTAAAGATTAAATAAATAATTGAAGTCTAAAATTTATTTTATTGGTTTATTATTTTTAATTTTCGTTAGTATTTTATTTTAAATGTAAAACTCACTAAACCATTACTGAGTCCATTTAAATATGGAACTGAAGCACAAAGAGAATTTACATCATCATCAGCCTTTATAGGTCCACTGCTGGACGTAGGCCTCCCCCATAGAGAGCCACAACTGCCGGTCCTGTGCAACGTAATATTTGTTTGGGGGGTTTTTGCCATAATCACCACGCTTGACAGGCGGGTTGGCGATCGCGGTAGGCTGTATTTTGTTGAGAGAGAATGCTGCTGCCCATTCTTCCATTCCATTCTTTACATATCTATTTTAAATTAATTTCGTTTATTTAAATATTATTTCATTCTTATGTACATAAGGAACAATGAATGATACAAAATGCGGTCCTCATCGCAAGGAAATTGGGAATTGGGCTTTATGGAAGCGAGAGTTGGGTATGGCAGAGTGAGCATGAAAGCAGTACTAACGCAGTTTAAATAAGGGAACTGCATTAAAATATTGGAATAATGCTCGTCGATTGCAAAAATACAAGGTTGTGTAGCAGGAAGTTTTATTAAATTATTTTAGTGTAAAAGTACGGAAAGACATGTTCCCAGGTTCCGGGCAAGTGGAAAGAATGCGTGAAGCTGACTGATTGACTAAACAGATAAATAGTGAAAAAGTGATAAAAGAGGAATAGAGGACGGCCACGATACACCTTCCATAACCAAATTGGAGGTGCCCTTGTGGAAGGATACGTTAGGAGCCTTTAAACCTACGTGCGTGTGAAACACGAGTTATCAAATGAAAAGAAGCGAGCGTCGCATAAAATTTCTGCCTTATGGTGATCTGTTCTCTCTGCCGACTCTATACGCGCCTAGTGGCGCATTGGTAAAACTACCGGCTGTAGCAATGAGGTCGATCGAATCGAGGTTCGATTCCGACCCGAGCACAAATATTTGTAACAAACATGAATATTTGTGTGGTCTCTGGGTATTTTTCTATGTATTATAAGTATGTATTTACAAAAGAAAAGTATATATGTATTAATATCCGATATCTAGTATCTATAACACAAGCATTTAGTTGCTTAGCTTGGAACTAGAGCGCGCTGTGTGTATAGTGTCAATGATATTATTTATTATTTTTATATGAGACTTGGTGGAAGTAATTAATGTCTGAGTACAGCGTTGTTTCATTTACTTTCTTAGGCCAAAAAATATGTCCATTTTTTAACAGCAGTATCGACTGTCAACTTGAGGACCCTAATTGAATCAAAATTATCCAATCTTTATGCAGGTGCATTCAAATCATTTTTTTTAAATCACATTAATTTTTCTAAATTATTTCAATAGCTCTTTAATTTATAGATACTATTTAATGATCTCCAAATATTTCAATAAACTTTACTTTTCATGTTAGCAAAGGCGCTGACAAAAACTAATGTGTGTTAAATATCAATAAGATATGTGTGTTAAATATCAATAAGACATTGAATGGATAAGATTTTGCCTGATATTTATACACACATAAAGACAATAGATTTCTCATATATTATCAAAAAAAATATCCAAAAATTACCTTGGGCACAAGTTAACCCTTAACATTACTAATTGTACAGCAATACTCTTGTTTTTTTTTATATAATACTGTTTCGCCTCAGAAGCAATCAATAAGTAAACTTTGGATTGTTTTAATTTCAATTGGCGATCGGTATTGCTACCCGACGCAACCACTAAGTTCCTACATTGAAAATTTATAATATCTTCAAAAATATCTGCCTACCCCGCAAGGGATTTGGCGTGAAGTTATTTATGTATGTATGTATGTTTGTATCTTCGAAAATATTAATTTGAATTTGTTGTGAAGTATCATTTTGAAACCCCCTATCTATTGTCGTGGGACAGATAGCGGAAAGCGACTTTGTTTTGTCCTAAGTATTTAATGATATATTAAGCGAATTGACTGTGATAAATAAAAAATGAAAATGAAATGGTGAAAATTATGACGTAAAGTGGCTCATAATGCGTTTCATTCGGTGAGAAAGGTACTTGGAGGCCCACCCACCTCCCTTTCCTTTCCCGTCCAACTCTAAAAGATCGGCAATGCAACTATAATACTGTGTTGTAGTTGTCCATGGGCCGCGATAGCTGCTTACCAATAGGCTTGCTCGTTTGTGACATGTACATATATGTTTGTGATATACAAACATGTAAGTTTATATATTCACAATTTCCGCAAAACCTAATTTGAATTTGGATTAGGTGGAACTTGATCGACGAGAATTTGTTTGTGTAGGTAAATAGAAAAAAAATTACTGAATTTACTATCACCCCGAAGAGTTTTAAGATCGTAATAACAAATATCGTTTTTAATAGTTATTTTTAAAAACGCACATGTTCAATATGACTACGAAGATTTTTTTCTTTGTGTTTTTTTTTATTCACCCGTTGTCTGCCGCAGCTGAGGTTTTAAACGGAAAATACCAATGACATTTCGTAGCTTCAAGTTACAGACACATTTCGCGGTGTCTGATTGAGCTGGGTAGGTATTTTTGAGTGCTATATTACATTAGTATTTGTAGTTACAGGGGCCATAGAAATACATGATCTGTGAAAATTTAAACTGTCTAGGTATCGCTGTTCTTAAGACGGTCTGTTCTGTTGACGGACGGTTCTGGTGACAGACGCACGGACGAATATATAGTCATAGTTATAGTCCTGTTATGTATAAGGAACCCTAAAAACTGTAAAAGTCATTTAGTTTAACTTATGGTATAGTTAAAGTGAACTATAGTTTAATTTAAACTAAATAAACTAATTCTAAAAAAAATTGTAAATCACCCCAACGTTTTGGCATCTTCTCTGATGGACAACGGCTCACATTGCACCCGTAGACTGAAAAGGATTGTTCCATCCGACCTATTGAGAACATAAGCTGGCTACAGTGAAAACTAAGTAGGATGCGACACTGGTCGGCATACCTAACATGCCAATAAACTATCTGGATCATATATACATGCTTATTGTCCTTCTAACAGGACAGATTGCTGTAGTAATAAATTATTAAAAAAAAATCTAAAAAAGGACTAATTTATCCTCGTGGCACATTTTAAGTGTTACGACATCGGCAAGAATATGAAAATATTTATGTGCCTGGAAATCTTAGCCTATTATTTCCAAACCTACTAATTAACGTATTCATATATTATATTATATATAAAAAACGTCTATGTTTATGAACTTGTTTTTATTACATTACTGAACAATATTTTTATGTAAATAAAAATACATGTAAATATTATAATTTTTATTTATAACTACTTTGAAATTGTCGTTAAATTTTATCGAATACAACTAGTTACACAACCAACTTCACAGAAATTTTCATCTTTTTGACAAATAAATATAATATGCAATTGCATACAGCACGATATTTAAACATTAAAATTAGTGAAAAGTTTATATTACTGAAGCTAAATTACATTTTCATCACTACAAAAACACTCCTAACTCAAACAATTGTTGTACTGGTAATCTTGTGAATTAGTATCAACTAGGTACTTAACTTACTCAATAAATTATGTTACTTTAAATACGCTCTTGACATTGGCAGCAAAACCTCTAGCTTGCAATGAAAAAAAAAAAGAAACCACGATCAACTCTGTCGGTGAGTGGCGCGCACGCAATTCGCGCGTCCATCGTGCACTGTTCGAAAACCAAATTAAAAATATTATTATTTAACATTCTAAGTTCAAATATTATTTTTCATTGTATAGCAAATTTTACATTCGCATTATTGAATTCATATTTGTAAACGAAAAAAAAAAAACCTTATTTTAATTGTTTATAAAAAAAATACAATGGCTACAAAAGAAGAAACCGCTAATAAGGACGCCCTGTCATTAAAACCGAGTAAGTAAATGTTGTGTTACTCTGAAGTAAGTTTTTCACCAATGCGGTAATGAACTGTGTATTTAGTTAATTATTTATTTTAGAACACGTGCATAGTGGTAACCAGTGTTGATATTTTTTTGATACTATAGACAAATTATTTAAAACAAAACACATATCTAAAACATCCTCGATGGTTACTATGGTCTACTAACTTTAACTTTTATTTAATACATATATTACTATAGACTTTTTCTTTTTTTAATCAATTTAACCCATTAAACCAATCTTACAATAAATGTATGTAGCTATGCTAGTTATCAAAAAGAAAGGAACACCAAAATGATATTAAATACTGTATGTTAACAAAATTTGCAACAGTGCGTCGCGTTTTATGACCCTTTGATATTTTTAATGAAGGTTGCAAGTTGTATGATCGAGACTATGTTTAGTACTTAAATTGGTACTATTTTAAATAACACTTTGACTTGCAACATGAAAAATGTGATCATTTTTGCATTTATGCTAAAGAGTTCTGTGTTTCTACAACTAAGCAACATAATTGTTACGTATGATAGAAATGGGTTAAGTAGGTGTAAAATTGGTCTTATATAAATAAAAAAAAAAATGTTTATTATTTTTAGAATAAAATCTCCTGAGTATTTGGAAGGATCTTGGTTATATGAAATCGTTTGTATCAGCTCTTTTATGCGATATTATGAATATCGATTATCGTAATCCGTTTTCCTTGTAACTTCATGCTCTTAACAGTCGGAGGTATAAACAGTGACAGTCGTGCTTTGAATACGCCGTTAGTCATCAATACTTATCTATACTTATATTATAAAGAGGAAGAGTTTGTTTGTTTGTTTGTTTGAACGCGCTAATCTCAGAAACCACCAGTCCGATTTTAAAAATTCTTTCAGTGGTATATAGTCCATTTATCGAGGAAGGCTTTAGGTTATATTATATTTTCAAATTAATTAGGGATCCTTACTATAAGTCCAATAATGTAACCCAAGGTGTAAGAAAATGACTCGAAAACACTTACATCGTGAACGCTGCGAAAACTATTGGTTCTAGAACAAAACAATGTACTACACATTTACAGAACATAAATTTTTCTATAAAAAAGTCCGCAATGCCATATGTCTAACTATTGTAGTTATCTCACAATAAGTGTTTTTTGAATTTTTTAAAATACTTAAAGTGATGTCGTTATAAAAATGCTTTATTTTGTAACTTGATATTAATTCTCCTTAAAATAAATTACTTCAATAAAAAGATATATTCAATACCTTTCTAGAACTTTTTGAATAATTTAATTCGGACATTTAATTCAAAAGATATCGCAAAATACAAAATGTAAGTATTCATTTCATAGGGAAATATTTAGTTACACTACGGATGATGTATCCGACTCGGACAGCTCGGACCGCGACAGCTAGCAGGTAGATTTTTTTACGTTTGTTTCTTGCTAAAAGGTATCGGTGGTCCAGTTGTCGAGAACCCCACTTCTGAATAAAGTAGTCGCGAGTTCGAATTCTGGCTCACACCAATGACTTTTTGAAATTGTTTTCGGAAGTTATGCGTATTTAGATATCGATGACTATAAACTTTGTGCCTGGTATGGCAATAAGTTCGCCACCTATTCCATTTGCGATGGAGACATAGTGGCGAAACGAGGTTTAACAGCCGCTGCCTACACTTTCGAGTAGAAAAGGCGTGAAGTTATGTTGTGTTGTTGTTTCTCTCTTTGTCATCATATCGCTCAATACTTTAATTAGAATTTAAAATTTGTAGTATTTAATCGTATTTTGTGGTATTTTTATTTATAAAAGTTACTAGCTTTTACCCGCGGCTTCGCTCGCATTAAATCCATTAAATAGGTATCATCAAAGATCATTACTATAGAAGTTAATCAATATGATAACTCTGTTTTATTGCTTAGCTGGAATTATTAATTTTTAAAATTACTACATACAATGACGTTTAAAAAACTAACAACATTTTTTTAAGGTAAAATATATTTCTCTGTAACAAAAATAAATAATTTTGGACTGTAACAATTTTATAAGAGTATGTAGGATATTGTTGTAGACTATTTTATAAGTTTTTCCTTCGGGTTCAAATATATGTAAATTACCTCAAAGATCATGATGATCGATTGAGTAGTTATCGCGTGAAAGCATAACATACAAACAAACTTACATTCACATTTATATATTACTAGCTAGCCCGGCAAACGTTGTCTTGCCAAAAAATAAAATTTTAAAAATAGGGGTTGATTGTAGGGGGTTGAAAATTCTCAGACTTACACGATATGCATACAAAATTTCATGAGAATCGATCAAGCCGTTTCGAAGGAGTATGGGAACGAAAATTGTGACACGAGAATTTTATATATTAGAAGTAGGATGGGATAGAAATTAGGTTACATTTATATTGTATAAGGGGCAAACGAGCAGGCTTATGATAGTTACAAACGCCGCCTATGGCCACCTCACCACATGCAGTGTTACAGTTGCGTTGCCGGCCCTTACAATGGGATATGGGTGGGGTCGGGAGTGGGTTTCGGAAGAGGAGGGGGAAAGGGATTGGGCCTCCGAATACCCCTCTCAGCGAGTGAAACGCGGCTAAGGCCACTTTTCAGCAATAATCTGAGAGGTCGTGGTATTCCACGGGTCGAGCCGGTCCATTCATGCAGGGAACGGCGTGACTTTACCACTGACAAGGTGTGACTGATGTGACTGATTTATAATACATTCTAGATATATGTAATTTGTTAAAATAATAATCTTGGTTGTTAGTCGCTAATATCAACAGCTAAGCAAGTGAGGTGTGTAATAATCGTGCCTTATGGCCCTTTGTTCTCTCTACCTACCCCGCAAGGGATCTGGCCTGAAGTTATGTATGTATGTATCAAGAACTTGAATTGAAATAAATATTAGTGTTAGATAGTCCATTTATGAGGAAAGCTTTGGGATATAGTATTAATATGATTGCGGCAATAATCTTTTTAGTGGAAAATGTATAAAATATGGCGGTACGAAGTACGCGCGGTCTGCTAGTTAAACATAAATCCATAAAAAAATTATGGAAAGTTATTGGATTTGAACTCCATTGTCGTCGAACTCGTCTTCTATGCCAAAATTATGAGCCATTGGATATTTTTATTTATAGCAATGGAAGTTTTTATCAATATGTTTAAAATGTTGTCATAAATTTAAGTCGAAAAAAAGTATAGATTATTTCAAGATAAATTAAGAATCAATATTTATTAAGTCACCAGTACATTTGGTGGTCTGAAGGTCGATTGGCCACTACTGAATAAAAAGTCTTAGATTCGAATACTGCCTCACTCCACCGTCTTTCCTTCAGATCTTATCAGTTATTATTGTCATTAAGTACTTAAGAAAATATAATAAAGCTATACTTAATAAATAGTTAACAGTTTTAATAATCCTTACATGAAAAAAATATACAGTTGTAAAACTTCGAGGTTCATACAGCAAAAGATTACAATTAAATGAGATCTGACTCAAATCAAGAGATTAATTTAAATAGCAGAAAATCTGTCGTGAGTTATTAAATATAAAAGCAATTTACTTTTCACAACTTATTCACTGCAACTGCTATGTTGCAAAACTTAGTTCAACGACATCGGAAGTCGAAATTTGAAAACTTGCAATGCGAACACTACATTGCCACATTTAGAGTTCAAAGCTTGGAAAACAAAATTAAAATATTCTTGGAAATATGGAACTAACCAAATTTTAAATAACGGCACGTCCCTATTAATATTAACCTTCCGATGCAAGTTAAAAAATAATTCTGAGACCTGTTGTTATCAGAATGTTGGGCTATGAAAGAGATGGATGAAAGAGAATGCATGCTACGGAGATGCGAATCTTGAGATGGATGTGTGAAGAGACGAAAATTTATAAATATGAATCGAATATGCAATAGGAAGCTTGCAAGTTGTGCCAATACCGAGAGAGGAGATAAGGGAAACGTCTTGCGTAGTATGGGCATGTCATGTAATGAGGATGGATAATACACACGTCGCGAGAAGAATGATAAGCCTGGATATGGAGGGAAATAAAAGAAGAGCAAGACCTAAGAAAATATGGATGGATTGTGTGAAAATACGCGGTCCATTATTTACAATATATACAATTAAAAACTAGCTGAAATTTAATTTCTCCGGATCTCGGTCTACTGGCAGCATGCCCGGAAGACTGGCCGCATTGCCACGCTGAATGGCAACGCTAATCATCTATGCGATAATGATTATTTCTACTATTCCTGTTTTTTCCGGCTTAAAAATAACGGTAACGCTAAAAAACAAAATTAACTTACGGGTACGAACAAATTATTTAATCTTTATTATTTAGGTTTAGACTTTAATATTTTTTATTGTCATTTATGACGTATTTTATATTTGTGTCCTATTTTTTATTTATAATAGCTTGTTATTCATACAGCTAAAGCTTCACTCTAATTTTATGAAAAAATGAATGTGAATGTGCTTTATTATGAGTATGTTTATACAGAACAAAGCGTTATCTTTTTGGGCTAGAGTAAGGGTAGATTAATGTTCATTTTTAGTAGTTCCGGCTTCTGCAGAAATGTTAGCGATAATATTATGTTATTATTTTAAGATCCCAAGAAAATATCGAAACGAAATCTAGTTGTGTTATCCGTTATTAAAATAATATAAATTTCGAATAGCAAGAATTAAATATAAGGCATTGTAAAGGGTCAGATCCGCAACTACTACCCCGAATATTCATTGAACCGGAGCAATGAATTGCAATTGAGGCAAAAGTTTGTCCTCAATTATATTATTATGATGAAGCCTCTTCCACTCTTGTTATAATATTAATAAAATAAAAATCTTATATTTCATGGCAAAAAAAAAACAACTTAAAAATAATTTTAATATGCGCTAACCTAACAATAACTTTGATTAATTACTAATTGTTTTACAGTTAGATTTAAATATTTATTTGGTTTTGCAGAAGCCCTTCATTCTCTATTTAAAGTACTTTTCTCCACTCGTAAAGTCTCGGTGGCCCAGTGGTTGAACACACGGCTTCTGATCCAGAGGTCCGGGTTCGATTCCTGACACTGGCTCACACCAATGACTTTTCGAAATTGTTTTTGGAAGTTATATGTGATAAATATCGATGACTGAAAACTTTGTGCCCGGTATGGCAATAGGTTCGCCACCTATTCCGTTTGGGACGTAAACATAACGGCGAGACGAGGCTTTTACAGCCGCTGCCTACACCTTCGGGTAACAAAAGGCGTGAAGTTATGTTATGTTATGTTATGTTATGTTATGTTATGTTATGTTATGTTATGTTATGTTATGTTCTCCACTCTTATTAAATAAATAAAATTAAGTGTGCTGCTCTATCAAAACTTGAAGCATGAAAAAATTAAAGATTTTTCAAGCTTTATGGCAAACATCATAGTTTTATAGATATTAAATTTAAGTTTCATATTAAAAACAGTTTCAAATGTTTAATAATTAAGGTAATCAGGTGTTTATACAACAATCCGCAAATAAAATCAATAATTGCCGATTGGTTGATGAGAGTTAGTGAGACAGGTATCAGAAAGTGAAGCACTTGTATGTGGCGTTAGAAATCTTAAAATTATCCATGACAAATCTTAGAAAATTTAGTTGTTTCTATTTTTTTTACTTACAGAGTCACTACTGGGATTTCGCCATGTCCAAGTCGTGTTGATGTTCTTTGGTATGCTGCTCGCGTTTAGTATGAGAGTCAATATGAGCATGGCAATCGTCGCCATGACTGACAAAGATGATGAAAATGTAAGTAATATTAGGATTAATTTTATTAACTTTCAAGCTGATCCACGCGTACACGGTAACGCCATGTTATATAATAGTAGTAGTTAGTAGTAGTAGATGAAATATATGCAATAATTTAAGAAACTAATTAAAACCTTTGGATATATACACATACATATACATATATAAACATAGCTTAATAATAAAAATACTTAATAAATTACTGTAATTTTATATTTAGCTTACCTATACTAACCATGGATAAGTACAAAGTACATATTTTTCGTCAGATAAACAATCTAAAACGTACATCTTAACATTGATGGTATCGGTTGTTACAAAACATAACAACACTTTTAAAGATACTAGATTGAAATCTATACATATTAGAATTATTGTATATGAGCTGATTAGAAAAAAGCAACAAAATGAGATTACTGATTTTCCTCCACAGATTTCACCTTGAAAATTACCAAATTCGTCATCATCATGATATTTCACAAAATATCAAGATAATGATTGTCAACAAATAAATATTCAAGACAGTATTATCTATATCTATGAAGTGTCATTGTGTCAACAAAATATATAATAACACTCCAGATGAACCATGTAGGTATTGATAATGTCTTATAAGTTCTAACACGTGACATATGTAAATGTCTAGTATCGTTGCTAAATGTTCCATTTTTAAAACCAGCTTCTTATTATTTTTGTACAGATATTAAATATAAGATAGTTAATATATTTACAATTTAGATAAATTAAAATAATAACATTCAAGTAGAGTATTACCTGACGTCGACGCATCGACAACGATGCGGAGTAATTTTTTGACCAACCAATAGACAACTATTGGTTATATG
Organism: Euproctis similis; assembly: GCA_905147225.2. Lineage (NCBI taxonomy): Eukaryota > Metazoa > Arthropoda > Insecta > Lepidoptera > Erebidae > Euproctis > Euproctis similis. The sequence goes on from LR990104.1 coordinate 14,320,864, forward strand.
CCCAGAAGATGTATGCAGCATTGCCATGTTGAATGGCAATGCTAATTCTCTGTACAAATTACAAGTTACCCCTCTGGCCACACGTGAAAATCTCAATATAATTCAAGCACATTTACTCGAAGATTTTCGACCCCAAATGACTCAAACACTTAATAATGTATGTATGTATGTATTTGTATCTTTACTACCTAACCAATATTTTAAATTCCTAATGTCCTCTGTGCTCACAACCACGTGGACTTCTGTTTGCAATCTAGTAGGTAAACATCAACGATTTTAGGTGATGTTTTTTCTTCACTCTGTTTCATATACATACGAATGACTGAACAAGCTATTGTCGGTATATCAATGTATATCGATGTATTAAATGATTCTAAATACGAAAACGAAATTCTTGGTTTATCGCTTGCGTGACAATGCGGCCAGTCTTCTGGGCACGCCGCCAGTAGTCCGAGATGCGGAGAAGTTTGATTTCAGCTAGTCTTTTGATTGTATATATTGTAAATAATTTATAAAATTAAAACAACTCTTTATGGATTATATCGCGTTTATTTTGAACTTATTTTTATTTATTTCCCGACGTTTCGAACTCTTTACAGAGATCATTTTCACGAGAAAAGACTCGTTCGACTCGTAAGTTCTAAATAAACGCGATATAATCCATAAAGAGTTGTTTTAATGTTATAGTGATTCGCGAAAATCTAATAAATGAATATGTAAATGATCTATTTCTAAAACCAAATGAAATAATAATTAAATAAATGTTTAATAAAAATATCGCTCTTATTTTTAAAATACCATTAAGCTAATTACAAAAACAAATGTTTTTCTTTATGATTATTATTGATTATATGTAGCTTTTCATTTTATTTCTTTGGTTTGTCATAGTATTTTAAAAAAATATTCAATGTGATGAGTAATTGTTTGAATCTCGACAATACACTGCTTAGACAGTAGGTATATATTTATCGTAACGCTTGCTACACATCGTCGCGGACAATAATTTTATATTAAAGCTGTTATGCAAAGTAGATGGTACTTATGTAAATTAAATGGACGACACAAATTTAATGAGAATAATCACAAAATATTTATTTTCATTGTTTTTTCTTAGGAACACAAAGCGAATGATTTTTCAGTTAAGATATAATTATTACTTTATATAAAACTGTTGAAGAAGCAGCGAATTTTAACTATGCCTAGATGTGTCCAGAATCTCCAGGAAACTGCACACAGTACATTTTAATAATATTTTTTTTACACTTACCTATTAAATTGTACTGAAATATCCTACATATCATAGATACAGGTAAAAATGGTATGATATCCAAAACATACAATTATCATGTTTCTTCAGCAGAAAATCTCAAGCTCAAGGTGATTATGACAACAGAAACCGTTTAGGTGATTATGTTTTTGAGCCGTTTGGGATTGAGATTCTAGGGACATGGTCCGAGTGCCCGTGCACTCAATAAAAATTTTGCAAAGTAACTGCTAGTGGCCCCTTGCGATCAGAGGGCTGATTTATTCTTCGCACAGAGGATCAGCTTTGCCATTCAGCATTGCGGCACACTGCCAGTAGACCGAGATGCGGAGAAATTTAATTTCAGTTAGTTTTTAAAGGAATATATATAAACAGTCTCGGTGGCGCAGTGGCTAGCACCCCGCTTCTGATTCAAGAAGTAGTGGGTTCAAATCCTGGCACACACCAATGATTATTCGAAATTTTTCGGAAGTTACGTGTGATAAATATCGATGACTGACAACTTTGTGCCCGGTATGACAATAGGTTCGCCACCTATTCCATTTGGGACGTAAACATAACGGCGAAATGAGGCTTAACAGCCGCTGCCTACACCTTCGGGTAGAAAAAGGCGTGAAGTTATGTTATATATTATAAATAAAACAATTATTAAATTAATTATTACGATAAATAATAGTTATTGCAGTCATTTTAAGTAAAAATTACATCTTAATTCAGTTTATTTAACGACACGAAAAAAAACACACAAAATAAATTATTCAGTCAAATATGTTATAATATAGCGAAGCTAAGGTAATTGTGGTTTATCTCAAAGAGATAGACATACACCACCGTGGTCTTTTTTGTACACCTTCTTCAGGTATATAATAATGTAGTACATTATTTTGATCTATTACTTGGGTTTAGCTAGCGTTTTCAATTAAAGTTCTAGATATCGAAAGTTATCACTGTTCTTTTATACATCATACACTAATTGTAGATACAAACCATCCCGTTGACACCCACTATCAATTAAAATTACCCGCATTAACATCCGTTGCGTAGTTTCAAAGAACTTAGCACATTATTATGGAAACAGACACGGAAAGCGACTTTGTTTTATACTTTTTATTTTTTTACGGGATAGGAGGGCAAACGAGCAGGCGTGTCACCTGATGGTATGCAACTAACGCCGCCCATGGACACCAGCAGCACATGTAGTGTTACTGTTGCGTTGCCGACCTTTAAGGGAAGGGGATAGGAAAGGATGGGGAAGGGGGTGGGCCTCCGGGTACCTCTCTCACCGAACGAAACGCGGTATGAGCCACTTTACGTCGGTCTTCTGAGAGGTCGTGGTGTTTCACCGGTCGAGCCGGCCCATTTATGCAGTAAACTGCTTGGCTCTACCACTGTTAACTATGTGTGTAATAATACTATGTATAATTGATAATGTATAATTTGTATAATTGATCTTTTTTAGGCCTTCGACTGGAGTATGCAAACGCAGAGTGTCGTTCTCTCCTCATTCTTTTGGGGTTACATTATACTCCAGATACCAGCTGGTGAGCTGGCTGCAAGGTTTGGAGGCAGTTTGCTTTTCATTGCAGTTGTCGCTGGTAATGCTGCTATCTCTTTGTTCATCCCGATAGCTTCGTATTATGTGAGTAGTTAAATTTTATGTATCTTTTAGATAGTAGAAGTTTTTTTTTAGACATTAGGTATTTGACAGTTATTGTTATCATAGTTAGCTTAATCTTTAGTTTATGTCCCATGACTTACAGGGAAAATAATAAAATAAACTGAACCTGATTGGGTTAGTTCGACTATTATTTCCAGTATTTTTAACTAATGTAAGTTGTGTAGAATAACGTAGAACCTCATCTCACCTCATCTCTAATATTACTGTTAGATTTTAGTAATGTATGGATGGCCTTTCTGTGGATTAATGTTAAACTATCAAAATAAATAAAAAAAGTATTTGATGGCTGATGGATCATTGACTATATTCAGTACAATGAAAAATAACGTCCCAAATGGAATAGCTGGCGAACCTATTGTCATGCCTATTGCCATGGGTGCTTGTCCACTTGACCACCGAAACATATAATAATAGATTTAATTATTTTTTAAATTCTAATATTCCATACTAGCATAATCCGTGACTACATACCGGGACTAACAGATTAGTCGGCTGGTCACGGCAATATATTGTGTGAACAACTGTTACAAAGTCAAGTCAATATCTGAAAATAATGTTGTTTTCATTGTAAATTTACATAGATTGTTCATAATTTATAACATATCCAACTGTCCACAGTGGGCTGGAATGTTTCACTGGGATAAAATAAGTAATTTATCTTTTTCAAGTTATGTTTGTATAATGATAAATTTCATTTCCGACTTGTATGTATTTAATTTATTTAATTCGTATATAATTGTTGTAATCCAATAATATTATTTAAATATATATTTAATATATTTTCAAAAGAGTGTGAGTTCACTAAAACAAGGAACTTATTGGTCGGTGCAATATAGTTTACATATACTTCCGTGAATTTTAATTTATAGATAACATTATTTTGGTTTTAATTTAAAATGATATTACCTTTGTAGCTCTTTAATTTAAAGTGACGCATATTTTTACGTCTATAATATAAAATATTTACCTACTAACTATTAAAATCCACTACGAAACATTATTTTTAGAAGATAACTTCCTTAAAGAAAACTAAGGTCGAATTTGCCTTGGAGTGTTTTAAAATTCATTTCTTTCAGGGTGGCTGGCAAAGTCTATGTGCGTGTCGCGTGTTGCAAGGCTTAACTCAGGGTTTCCTGTATCCTTCTACACACAACCTTATAGGAAAATGGGTACCGCTAGAGGAAAAAAGTCGACTTGGTACCTTAATTTATGCCGGTAATGCATTTCTTTATGTATATTATATATAATTATATTTATTTTAATTTTTTTTAACTGTTAGATACAAAACATTCCATTATATTATTAGATTAGATGTATTCTTAAATCTTATTCACATCGTCTTATTGATAGGTTGATAAACTTACGTAGCAACTTTAATTGAGATAAAATTTCTAGCAATTTAAATGAAACTATTTACTAACCTATCATCTTTATTTTGTTAATTTAGAAATAATAATACCAACTTTATACACTTATTACACATTAGTAGGGCTCTGATGCCAATTAAAACACATACAACCAAGCGTCCTTGCTATTTCATGACGCATTCACAGCATACAATTATTGTAAAAGTAATTATTCGCTTATTATTAGTTGGATGACAGATAAACGATACTTAGAGTTGTAAAGTCACGTATGTAGCAGACTTTAAAGAACCAGGTCTGGCAACTAGCAAATAATCGGAATAATAATAATAGGTTGGGGAAAAAGTATTTTCGTATTTTTGCATGAAAAGTCAAGACATTTTTTTCAAAGTTTATTTACATTTATTTACAATATATATGTACCGTTTTGTTGAATAACTTTCTGCCATTTTGTGGGCAGAGACATTATCCCGTTACTGTAGAAACTTTGGGACTTCTGATCAAAAAAACGGGACAAATAGTTTTGGCAGTCCTCTCTTGAGGTCAACCTTACAGAACCTAAATAATTCTGAAGAGACCGAAACAGGTGAAAATCTGAAGGCGCAAGGTCAGGGCTATATGGTGGATGCACTAGGACCTCCCAGTCGAACTCTCTTAATTTTTGCTGAGTGGCTAAAGATGTGTGTGGTCTAGCGTTATCGTGATGAAAGACCACACCCTTCCTGTTAATCAATTCCGGCCGTTTTCTCTCGACTGCTTCCTTTAATCTCATCAGTTGCTGGCAGTAAAGATCAGAATCGATGGTTTTGCCGGACGGTAAAAGCTCATAATGAACAATGCCCTTCCAATCCCACCATACACACAGCATCACCTTATTTCGTGTTAGGCCAGGTTTGGCCACAGTCTGTGACGCCTGGCCAACTTTCGACCACGACCTTTTTCGCACGTTCTTGTCGTACGTGATCCACTTTTCATCGCCAGTTATCAATCTCTTCAAAAACGGCTCGGTTTCATTACGTCTCAATAATGAATCGCAAATGAGTACACGGTTCATTAAGTTTCTTTGAGTGAGCTCGTGTGGCACCCAAATATCGAGCTTTTTTGTATAACCAGCTTTCTTCAAATGGGTCAAAACTGTTTTGTGGTCAATTCCCAGTTCTTCAGCTACATCGTAACTACTAATATGCCGATCTTGCTCCACTCTTTCAAAAATGGCGTCCATTTTATTCGTAACAGGGCGACCAGAGCGAGGTGCATCTTTAACATCAAAATTTCCGGACTGAAAACGTTTGAACCAAATTTGTGCTACTCTTACTGACACTGCATCAGGTCCATAAACATCACAAATTTTTTTCACTGCTTGAGTTGCATTTTTGCCTTTTTTATAATAAAATTTTAAAATGTATCGAATTTCTTCATTAGATTCACTCATTTTTACGGAGAGAAAAACAAATGAAAAATAGCGGGAAACAACTTTTTTTTTTTTTTTTCTTTTCTTTATAATGTAACCTTTTTAATGTTACCAAAACCAGCCAGACACAAATAGTACAGTCAAAGAAATTTTATAATAAGTTTATATCTACCTACGTTATGCGAAAAGACTTTTTCCCCGACCTAATATATCAGAACAGCAGTATTAAATAAGACTAACTTCTGACACAATTTCTTTTGTTTAAACGTTAAAAAACGACCATGCCTTTCCTCATCGATTATTAATAAATATATTTTAAGAAATTTTAGTTTATTGACACTGAATATAAATATTTTGATAAGCAGGAATAAATGCACTAACAAATAAATTTAATTTAAAATCTTAAACTGAAATCTATGTCCAGTCAATGCTGAATCTCCAGTGCAGTATGTAAGCTAGAAAATGTTTGAGGCTCTTAACATCACCTTCCTCCAGAACACGTTCTATTTGGTCTTGGAATGTGTGTCTTGGCCGTCCTTGTACTCTTGTTAAGAGCCTCAAAAACCGACGCGCGTGCATGAAAAGAGTTATGAAAGTCAACGAAGCGAGTGAGGTGTGTAAGAATCGTGCCCTATGGCGCTCTGTTCTCTCTGCCTACCCCGCAAGGGATTTGGCGTGAAGTTATGTATGTATGTATGTATGTAAAATGTTTGAAATTTACTCTTACAAAATTATCAAAGTATTTAAATTTTTAAAGCACCTAATTAGTCAATATTTCAGTAAAATTAATTAAAAAATAAGAGTTAACTCTTATTATCTATGGCCTGTACCTATAGTGGAATTGATTACATTCTCAACTATTATCTATTAAGCTGTAGACATCGACTTTTTTCTAATATCCCTGGATCTTACGACATCAACGCCATCGATAACTCGGTTAAAACCTAGTAAATAAATAATAGAAGGAAAAACCGCTATTCGAGAAACTAAAAAAATTATGCAATTCTAGACTCAATATTTTATTTTTACTCAATATCCAAGGACTATATTATACTATCAGTAAATATTTGTTTATTTTTGAGGTTATATAATTTTCTACTTATAAAATAATACGCCACAAAATCCCGATCATATCACCGCCACGCCCAGAGCCTATGAGTATATCGGAATGAAATAAACATCTCCATTCGAAATTGTGCAAGTTTGAAGAATCATGTCTGCGGCACGGAATCGTTTTATGATACATTTATAAAATGACACTCAATACCTACAGATTTATTATTACGTACTTTAGATGGATAATTCGATGGACAGTCATGATTCCTATATTTTCATTTATCCACTTATGACTACTTAAATCAAGGTTTTCAATAAGTTATAGATATTTTGGATGACTGAAATCACTATTACCATCTGTCTAGAATACATTAATATAATGGACATGTAAAGATATAATTAATCGATACTAGTTTCGAATCATCATTCTTAACGTTAAAAAAAACTAACATTAAATTTGCTAACTCTAGTGTTAGTAATCATAATATAACTTCACGCCTTTTGTTACCCGAAGGTGAAGACAGCGGCTGTTAAGCCTCGTCTCGCTGTTATGTTTACGTCCCAAATGGAATAAGGGGCGAACCTATTGCCATACCGGGCACAAAGTTTTCAGTCATCTAAATTTATCACACATAACTTCCGAAAATAATTTCGAAAAGTCATTGGTGTGAGCCAGTGTCTGGAATAGAACCCGGACCTCTGGATCAGAAGCCGTGTGCTCGACCACTGCGCCACCGAGACCTTATAAATTGTTAGTATTCAATGTAATAAATAATTATTATATTGGATACAATACACACAGCGCCCTCTAATTTTCCAATCATTTTGTTGCTTATAACTAAATGCTTGAGTTATGGAAACTAGATAACGGATATTAATACAAATATGATTTTATTTTGTAAATACATACTTATAATACATAGAAAAACGATATACAAACATTCATGCCTGTCATAAATATTTATTTTCGGGTGGGAATCAAACCCGCCAACCTCGAATCCGCAGTCAGTATATTTATAAATGCACCACGAGGCCCGTCAATTAAATTTAACTATATTCAAATCATGTTAATATTTAAGTATACAATTCGTTAAACTTATTTTATGACTTATAACGACTGATAAACCAGTGATTTGGCCTTATCTCATAAATACTACTTGATCTATCAAAGCGATTGGAAATGATGTGTCATATTTATCTTGAAATAAGATGGATCAATGTCACATTAGCATTTATCTGTAGATACGGTATCTTAAAATGCGCAATAAATTTTGATGCAGGATAATGAAGGACATTCAAAAATCTTTTTGCATGTATCAACTTTTTTCTTAAATAATTTTCATTTTTTACGTAAAAAATTTTTGACTATGTTAAACAGAAGTCAAGAAGAAGGTTTTAGTATTGGTAAAATACAAAAAAACTAATCGCATACTTTTGTTTTTCTATCTAGTTAATTTAACTTCATTTTGACATGTCCACTTATGTTCCATTTTGATTATATTTTTACACATTTAGGTACAAGATTTTCTCTTTACATGATCAACATTCATAACAAAAACCCACTAAAATTTCCCTTTTTACTAAGTATCTATATTAGGTACTTATTAATTACTTTTACTATTGTTTACTAGATAATAAAAATTATCAGTAAATTATTCTCTTTAAATCACGAATAAAGTAATGTATGAAAGATGAGGTGAAATGCACTATTATTTTTTATGTTTTATTATTATTAACTCAATGTGAATAGACATAAAGTTCAAATAGCAGGATTCCATCCAATATCAATCGGTGTATACTTAGTCTGGCCATAAATACTGTTACAACTAAAAATAAAAAAATATTACATTTGAATTTGGAATCTGTCATTTTTATACGATTGTTCATTGTGTTTTCTCGTTTTGGCGCCAATACATTGTACAATATTTTGCGATATTAAAATGGAGTGGGGTGATAAAGAGAACCGATTCGCTGTGATTGCATTACACAAAGTAGGTATGGAGACAAATGCAATTTTTAAAACTCTCCATACACTTGGTATTAGTCAAATGTTTGTGTACCGGGCTATTAATAGGTACAATGAGACCTCCTCTGTTTGTAACAGAAAAAGACCTGGCCGTCCACGTAGTGTTCGTACGAAAAAGGTGGTCAAAGCAGTAAGGGAAAGAATTCGAAGAAATCCTGTCCGCAAGCAAAAGATTTTATCTCGGGAGATGAAGATAGCACCTAGAACAATGTCGCGTATTTTAAAAGATGACTTAGGACTTGCAGCCTATAAGAGGCGCACTGGTCATTTATTAACTGATAATTTAAAAAAGAATAGGGTGTTAAAATCTAAACAACTACTGAAGCGGTACGCAAAGGGAGGTCACAGAAAAATATTGTTTACGGATGAAAAAGTTTTTACAATTGAGCAACATTTTAACAAACAAAATGACCGTATTTATGCTCAAAGCTCTAAGGAAGCTTCCCAATTAGTTGACAGAGTGCAACGTGGGCATTATCCGACTTCAGTGATGGTTTGGTGGGGTGTTAGCTACGAAGGAGTGACTGAGCCATATTTTTGTAAAAAAGGTATGAAAACATCGGCACAAGTGTATCAAGATACCATTCTTGAAAAGGTAGTCAAGCCCCTTAACAACACCATGTTCAATAACGAATTATGGTCCTTCCAACAAGACTCGGCACCGGGTCATAAAGCTCGGTCCACGCAATCTTGGTTGGAAGCGAACGTTTCGGACTTCATTAGAGCTGAAGACTGGCCGTCGTCTAGTCCCGATCTTAATCCACTGGATTATGATTTGTGGTCAGTTTTAGAGACTATAGCTTGCTCTAAACGTCATAATAATTTAGAGTCCCTAAAACAATCCATACGATTGGCAGTGAAGAATTTTCTCATGGAAAGAGTGCGTGTTTCTATTGATAACTGGCCTCAACGTTTAAAGGCCTGTATTGCAGCCAATGGAGACCACTTCGAATAAGCTTTTTATATTTTATATCGTTTTATATTTATGTATTAAAGTAACACACTGTAAAAGTAATAAATGTTATTTGCAATTAAAAAATTTTTTTTTTCTTATTTACAATATTTATGGCATGACTAAGTAAATGTTTATTCAAGTGAAACTGGTTTCTTATAGTCAGTTTTAAATTAAATAGGCACTATTAAAATTAATAGTGCCTATTTAATTTAAAACTCAAAGTAAACCATTTGGTTTACTTGGCAAATTTTCCTTATATTGGCAAGCAAGTATCAGAGCAGTAGCACTAAAATAATAAGCTTTTACTTAATTTCTCGAGGAATACTAATATTTTTATTCTTGGTATTTTTTTATGGGATAGGAGAGCAAATGAGCAGGCGTGTCACCTGATGGTAAGCAACCAATGCCGCCCATGGACACCAGCAACACATATAGTGTTACTGTTGCGTTGTCGACCTTTAAGGGATAGAGGGTAAGAAAGGATGGGGAAGGGGGGTGGGCCTCTGGGTACCTCTCTCACCGAACGAAACACGGCATGAGCCACTTTACATCGGTCTTCTAAGAGGTCGTGGTATTTCACAGGTCGAGCCGGCCCATTCATGCAGCGAACTACTTGGCTCTACCACTGTTAAATATATTCCTCAAATTCTACCCACTCGATAGAACTCAGACTAAGGCGAATCTAATATAAGTTGACTGTACTTCGCAATCAAACTACTGTAACTACCTTATTGAGCTGCTCCACTTTAAGATAAATAAATTCCCACTGAGTCTTGCCCATGTAACTTGAAGTTTTTACTAATAGTGCCACAGAATTACGTTTTTCTGCACTCTTACAATATATTGCTCATCCAATATCCCATTAACGAGGTGTAGCTTTTTCAAATTCGGCGACATTGCGGGAGTCTAGATGGGCTTAGAATATACTTCAGCATTAAGCCGCGTTTTCATATCTCCCGTATTAATTGAAGAGATAATAAGTATTACCTCTCAACAATATCAGTAAATAAAAAAAAACTCTTCATATCAACATCAACAACGTGTGTTTTGCGTAAATAATAATCAGATGGCTGTCAATCAATCCTATAAATAAGATTACATACTTTGAAATGTGTTAAGATAATATAGTTAAATGTTGTTGAATGAAACACGTGACAAAAATATGTGACTAATGTTGAACAGTTCGCATATGAGCGTCAATTAATTATTCGTTCAAACTTACTAATAAAACAAGAAATTATATTTAACTGGTCGAGCCGGCCCATTCGTGCAGCGAACTGCTTGGCTCTACCACTGTAAAAAAATTTTAATTCATAAATAATATTTGTCGAATTGGAAACCTATCTAGTAATAATAAATGTATATTGACTAAGTTACTCCGCTAACATAACTATCTATTTAGTCCAAGGCAATCACGTCAATGCTTCATGCTATATTTTGATATTTATTTCTAAGATTTTCGCGAATCTCACTCATTGATCAAAACAACTTTTAGGATTATATCGCGTTTATTTATTATTTATTTATATTTATTTCCCGACGTTTCGAACTCTTTACAGAGATCATTTTCACGAGTGACGAACAAAAAGATGGTAGTTGTTCAAAAGCTATTTTCATTGATACAGAGAGCACCCACTTTTTGGAAATAAAAATCAAAAAGTTGATGTCAAAAATATGATTTTTACTATTGGTAACCCACATCTAAAGGATCTTTAGAAGCAGGATATATTAATGCATCTTATAAATAAGTATTTAACTTTTGTTCTCATGGTCTGATGTGGGTTACCAATAGTAAAAATCATATTTTTGACATCAACTTTTTGATTTTTAGAAAGGAAAAGGATCTTTAGAAGCAGAATATATGAATGCATCTTATAAATAAGTATTTAACTTTTGTTCCCATGGTCTGATGTGGGTTACCAATAGTAAAAATCATATTTTTGACATCAATTTTTTGATTTTTATTTCCAAAAAGTGGGTGCTCTCTGTATCAATGAAAATAGCTTTTGAACAACTACCATCTTTTTGTTCGTCACTCGTGAAAATGATCTCTGTAAAGAGTTCGAAACGTCGGGAAATAAATATAAATAAATAATAAATAAACGCGATATAATCCTAAAAGTTGTTTTGATCTATATTTTGATGTTGTGTTTTAATCTGTTATTGAGTGCGAATATTTAGATTAGAAAAGTTGGCAAATTATATTAGAAATACCTGTGCTTGCCAGCACCTTCAGGCAAGGTATAAGACATGCAAAATAAACACTATAAAACTTATAATTTCCGTAGCGATACGAAATTCAAGAAATTTACCTATTGTCTTTATGCTTACTAAATTGTAAAAAGGGTTTTTTTATGTAATCGATATAAATTTAAAAAAGGTTTTATTTTGAAACTGATAAAAATGTTTGAAAAAATCTCTGAAATATATCTTGCCTATCATCTAGTTTTATTATTATACGACGAAACTGGGTTTTTTTTTGCGCCGACTAACCCACTGCGATTATTTGGTTTGTTTAGGCGATTAATAGGTCGAACTAAATGTGAAATAGAAAGTTTTATTGTCTTTAATAATATAATAACATAACTCATAATATAACATAACTTCACGCCTTTTTCTGACCGAAGGTGTAGGCAGCGGCTGTTAAGCCTCGCCTCGCCGTAATGTTTACGTCCCAAATGGCACACAATGGAAAACTTTGTGCCCGGTATGGCAATAGGTTCGCCTATATCCATACCTATTTCATTTGGGACGTAAACATAACGACGAGACGAGGCTTAGCAGCCGCTGCCTATACCTTTGGGTAGAAAAAGGCGTGAAATTATGTTATGTGTTTAATGATTCTTTTTTACAAATTATGTAGATAAAATTACCATGTTCATATTCTTTGGATACCCATATTGATATTACGTGGTCTTAATTTTGTTTCACATTTACATTTGTACTGACGAAGTCATGTAGGTACTTAAGCTTATAAATTAGCGTTAATATGATCGGATTTGTAATTGGTGTTCTATATTTTAATTTAGCAGAAGGTTATATCTTATAAATAAGGATATATAGTTTGTCGTCTCGATAATATGTTTAACGGTTGGTAGTCTCATATTCGAATCCGAGCACACACGAAAGACTTAAAAATATTTTTTTAATTTATCTGTAATACGTCTATTTGGCTACCACAAAATATCTACCCTTGGATTAGGTGGCGGGTTTTTTTTTTTTATTATTTTGGTACATGTTATCTCGAAGATTTTAAAGTATTTTAAAAGTATTCGTAACTTCACGACTTTTTCTTACCGAAAATATAGGCAAAACCTATTAAAGCCATGCTGCGCCGAATCGTTACGTTACTTACGTCCCGAATGGAATAAAGATGGTGAATTGCCATTACACACCGGGCCCAAAGATGTCAGTTATCGACACATAACTTTCGAAAAGAGTTCCAAGAAATCATTGGAATCCGGAATCAAACTCACGACTCGATCAGAAGCGCGGTACATAACCACTGAACCACCGAGACTAATATAATATTTTATACTAATATATACCTAGGTACTGAAGTAAGAAATCTCTGATTAAAATATTACTTCGCCAAGTTTTAAGGCTTTAATAAATAAGTTTTTTTTTATATTATGTAGGGACTAGGTACCCACTATAAATTATTTCGTTTGTTTTGCAAAGAAGATATTAAATAGATCATATGTATAGTAATATTACTATGTCAGTTATATAGTGACATATCAACAAAAACTGCACTTAGTTGAACTATCAGTAATCTGAAGCACAGCAAGAAACATGTGTCTTATTTTGTAATGATCGTGTTCCAGGTGCCCAATTCGGTACAGCCTTACAGCTGTTGATATCAGGATTCATTGCCGATTTCTGGGGTTGGCCAGCCATATTTTACGTAAACGGAGGTCTGGGTGCAATATGGACAGCGCTATACGTCATATTTGGATCTGACTCGCCACAAAAGTCTACGATGATTAGTGATCAAGAGAGGTTATATATCCAAACCTCTTTGGGACAAGTTGGTGGTCAGCAGGTGATAGAAATATTTAATACGTTAATATTTCATGTTTAATATATTAAAAACAAAAAACAATTTCGGCTCCAATTCCTATATTATTTGTTTAAGTAATGAGAAAACAAAATTGCACTTGCAACTTACAGGATATTTTTTAACATTATATAAATTCCTGGTGGCATAATGTTTTACAAAAAATGACAAAAAAACAATGGAAGCATATTCGATTAACAAATATAAATATAATTTGAATACCTATAAATGAACTTTTGCTGCATATTTCATATTTTAAACATAAATAGAAGCAAGATAATAGCGACTGGAGGTACTTTGTTGAGAAACAGTAAATCCCCAAGCTGATTGGGCTGACTGCAAATCTCTTATGACATACTGTCGTAAAAGATGAAAATACAAATGTAAAGTTTGTAATATATTGTGGTATATCTTTTAATTAAATCAACCAAGCTGTTTACGTACTACCTGTTTAGCTGCTTGTTTAGTAAATTAGAAATTAAATGATTATATGACCGTGTCTTATGGGTGGGTAACATTAGAAACCCTAAAACCTAGCTAGCGTGAAAATCCAGAGTTAGAAACCCTATAGAAGCCAATGAGAGAGTAAGAATGGCAAATGATGTATTGTGGCGTTCAGTTCATTGCGTCTATCCCACCGGGAACTCAGCGTGAAGTTGTATTGTTATAAAAGCTAAATTAAAAGAATCTCAAATAAAAATACTAGATTACTGTTAACTTTTCAGAAACTTGTAACTCCATGGAAGTCGATCTGGACATCACTGCCGTTCTTTGCGCTTATTATTGCTCACAGTGGACAGAATTGGGGCTTTTGGACTCTGATGACCGAGATGCCATCTTATATGAAACAAATCCTTGGAGTAGACATTAAGGCGGTAAGGATTAACTTATCTTTCTAGAGAATCATTTTCATATTACTGCCACAGACGGTATTATTTGCTTATCTAAATAAAATATAACATAAAATAACTTCACGCCATTGTTACCCGAAGGTGAAGGCAGCGGCTGTGAAGCCTCATCTCGCCGTTATGTTTACGTCCCAAATGAAATAGGTATGAAAATAGGCGAACCTATTGCCATACTGGGCACAAAATTTTAAGTCATCGATATTTATCACACATAACTTTCCGAAAACAATTTGGAAAAGTCATTGGTGTGAGCTAGTGCCAGGATTCGAACCACGACCTCTGTATTCAGAACTCTAAATAAAATAGCCAATTTATTACTGGCATTTCCCAATAATCTCTGAAAGTAAAAGAGGAGACCTCATACTAGAATAAGATCTTCTTTTTTAGATTTGGCATATGCACACTTGATTAAAAGCACCCACATTATGATGATAAGAATGATTAAATTCACGGTTTTCGCCGCCAATTCACCACTAATAAAATATTTTGCATACACTCTAGTCTCGGTGATCCAGTGGTCAAGCTCGCGGCTTCTGATCCAGAGATCCGGGTTCGAATCCTGTCACTGGCTCACACTAATGACTTTTCCAAATTGTTTTCGGAAGTTAAGTGTGATAAATATCGATAACTGAAAACTTTGTACCCGCTATGGCAATAGATACTCGACTTATTCCATTTGGGACGTAAAAATAACGGCGAGACGAGGCTTAACAGCCGCTGATTACACCTTCGGGTAACAAAGGCGTGAAGTTATGTTATGTTACTCAAGTCAAAGTAAACAAGTTTCAACCAATTTCAGCCGTTTCCAAGCTATATCTACAATATTATCTGCCTACCCTGCAAGGGATTTGGCGTGAAGTTATGTATGTTTGTATTTATCTATAATATTCAAGTTTTTTTTTCACAGAATGGTGTAATGTCAGCCCTGCCATATTTAGCAATGTATTTGCTGGGATTCCCGTTCGGTTTTATATCAGACTATGTACTTAAAAAGAAGTGGGTCAGCATCAGCACGTGCAGAAAAGTTTCCAACTCTATCGGTAAGTAAACTTTTATGATATCTATTGTCAAAATCATAAATCACTTAACTAAAAGTATGTTTAATGTAACTAAATGGACTCATTTCGGCTTTGCTTGAATTAAATATTTGTCTTTAGCATATTTTAGCATTTTTTCTGGATCTTTTTTTTTAATTAAATATTTACGTATATTAAAAGTTTATGTTTAGAATTTTTGTTTTTCAATTGTGAATCCCCTTATACAGCTCTCGCTAGCACTGACTCCTTCAAGAAAAAAATCTTTCAATATTCAGTTATTTATTCATATGAATGATATTGACTTTTTATTTTAATCTGAATTTGGAATTTGATTTTCTGTACATTTTTAATTTGAAATCGATATGAAAGTATTTTAAGAAGGTTATTTTTTCGCAGTTAGTAAATATATTTATATATACCAGTATTGTTGGTATAAGTATACAATCAAGTATAAGTATATCATCAAAGATACATAAATATGTTATCTTAGTATATTGAACACGACCTAATATCTAAATCGAGACGTAACTCTCGTTAGACTGTACAAATAGCAATTAAACAAGTATCAGTACGACTCAGATTACTAAACTTGTCAGTATTCCGGGTGACTTGTATTAAACTTATAAAACACGTTAAGTTAGCTAGGATTGAATCGAAATACCTATAATTTGTAACACAGGAAGTAGCGTTAACCACAAGATACCGCGACATGTATTTATTTTAATTGTTAAACATTAAAAAATATTCTTAATATTATAATTTACTCAAAGTTGCATAGCATAAGTACTATATTCTATGCAACTTTGAATGTATCTTTGTAATCAGTAAAAAATAAATTATTGGTGACAAAGATCGATATCTGCAACAAACAGTTTAGAAAATATTTTCATAGAATCTAATATAATATAATAAATAGTTCAAAGCCACTAAAATTATCTGACTACATAATACTTGGAGAGCTTGGAGTGTTTAATGAAAAGAAAGAAAGAATCGAAAAGTTCCTTAAAAACGGCATAAAAATACGTTTATTTAATTGGAAATTCAATGCAAATGGAATTTTGATTTGATTATTTGTTGTTGTGACTAAAAAAACCGAAAAACCCCATTTGTATGTAAATTGCAATTAATTATCACACTTCTTGGACGTCTTATATATATGGTCCAACAGTTTTTGTTTAAATATAAAACTTAGTACTACTAAACTATAAAAAATAATGTTACTTATAATTTTAAGTAAATACATAACATAACTGCATTATTTTACTTCCCGAAGGTGTAGGCAGTGGCTATTAAGCCTCAAGTCGCCGTTATGTATAAGTACGAAATGGAATAGGTGGCGAACCTATTGCCATACCGGACACAAAGTTTTCTGTCATCGATATATAACACACATAACTATTGAAAAGTCATTGGTGTGAGCCAGGACTCAAACCCGCAACTTCTTGATTCAGAAACGGGTGCTCGACCACTGAACCACCGAGATTATAAAATAAGTACAGAAGTAAAATAGTGAATATTGACATTTATTTTTCTCATCTTTGACAAGCCTCGTGGAGCATTGGTAAAGCTACCGACTGTGTAATCGAGGTTGGCCGATTCGATTCCCACCCGAGTACAAATAATTGTGACAAGCATGAAAAAAAGTACTATTAAAGTAACTTTTAGGATTATATCGCGTTTATTTATTACTTATTTTTATTTATTTCCCGACGTTTCGATCTCTTTACAGAGATCATTTTTACTCGTGAATTATTTCCCGACGTTTCGAACTCTTTACAGAGATTTTCACTCGTGAAAATGATCTCTGTAAAGAGTTCGAAACGTCGGGAAATTAATAAAAATAAGTAATAAACAAACGCGGTATAATCCTAAAAGTTGTTTTAATGTTATGAATGTGATTCGCGAAAGTCTAAGAAATAAATACTATTAAAGTATTGCGTCTGGGTGTTTTTCTATGTATTATAAGTATGTATTTACAAAAGAAAAATATATTTGTATTATTATCCGTTATCTAGAATCCATATCACAAGCATTTAGTTGCTTAATTTGGAACTAGAAGGCGCTGTGTAATTTGTGTCCAAGATATTACTATTAATGTTGTGTTGATATTATTCTGTACTGTTATTTCCAGGTATATGGGGACCTGCTCTAGCTTTGATTGGATTGTGTTACGTCCCAGCTGGGGATGTGACACTGGCTGTCACACTTTTAACTATAGTCGTCGCATTGAATGCCGGACATTACACTGGATTCTTGGTAAATATAATTACTGTTTTTGTAACCAAACTGACATAACAATACTTCTTGGCAGCCAATGTTTCATTTCACTGATTACGATGAATTGCCATTGATCAAAAAAATGATCGAAAAAAGTACTTTTTGTTGGACTATGTCAGTGTCGTTAATTCCACAAATCGTTTCGTACTGTATTAATTTGTAAAGAACCTATTTCTATTATTGAATAAGTCCTCCAATTGTACATTAAAAATGCTCTAATCATATTATTAGCTAAAAGAGTGATTTTTTAATGGCGTAAAAAAACTGAAAATTAAAACGTTTACAAAAAAGTCCACGATGTCTATATATTAGGCATAACCCGCAATAACCATTTTTGCTTCTGAGACGAAACAAAGTTACTGGGCTTTTGTAACAGTGACCCAGTTAGCTTTTCGGATACAAGAAATCTAGATTCCATTTTGCTACACTTACCACCTATTCATTAAACTTATTGTGTATTTTTTTCTAAATATAGATGACACATATTGATATGGCGCCAAACTACGCCGGCTCACTCATGGGCATCACCAATTTCTTCGCGAACATTGTCTCCATAATATCACCACTTGTTGCTGGACTTCTGCTTCAGGATGAGGTTAATATTTATAGCTAGAAGAATTATTCCCAATTGAATACATACATAATGTTCTCATCATTACATATTATAAAACAAAGTCGCGTTCCGATCTCTGTCCACTTATGCTTAGATCTTTTAAACCACGCAATGGATTTTGATGGGGTTTTTTAATAATCTAAAGGGTGTCAGCGGGTGGTTAGGTTATATAATTCATATATTATGTAGTAATTTTTGACATTTAGCTTTTTAATTGTAAACGCTGTAAAAATTACTTTTGATGCGGAACAAAGTTCGCCGGGTCAGCTAGTCAGCCGGTAATAAGTATATAAAATTAACAGTTACTAATTCAAGTTGAAGAGGATGCAGATAAAATTTAGTCGATAAGACAGCCACCATTATTTTCCGTTAGCATCTGTCGACAAGATCATGAAAAGTGTGACTGAGCCATCCTCGACTACTACCATCTTTCGTTTTTGCACTATATATGTGCTTAGTCAACATTACATAGTCTACTTATAATAATAAAATTACCAATTAATAATGTGAAAATGCCCGCGCAAATTGCAGCTGTGATAAATGATACTCATAATATGTCAGTAACTCAGCCGAGAACTCAGAACAGAAATAGAACTTAATTTATTTTAAGGCTATTACTACACAAAGTGTGTTTTTGTGTTAGAACATGGTATATACATTACATCTAACTTTGCAGGAGAAAACATATTTGGCGAACATACATACATAATTATTTTAGGGTTCCAGTTTTCCACGTATTTTCATATGTCACGTGTAATTTTACAGACGGATCCCCAACAATGGCGGAACGTGTTTTACTTATCATCGGCTATTTACTTCGCTTCTAATCTTTTCTTCATAATATTTGGTTCTTGTGAGGTTCAGTCTTGGAACACTCCAATAGAAGCGGATAACACTAACAATGGTTAGCATTATTTTCATTATAGTTTTGACTAGTACTACCACTTTTCAATATGCATATTTGATTATTAAAACCTATAAACAAGCCTAACAAAACAATAAAAAAATATTAAAACTTAACATAACAAAACTTCACACCTTTTTCTACCCAAAAGTGTAGGCAGCGGCTTTTAAGCCTCAACTCATGGCGAACCTATTGCCATAAACCGGGCACAAATTTGATAGTCATCATCATACATGACTTCCGAAAAGAGTTTCGACAAGTCATTTTGACGACGTCCCACGACTTTTTGATTCAGAAGCTCGACTGCTGGACTAAGTTTAAGAACGTTTTTATCTTTTAAAATCTAAATTATTTAGGTATACTGGTTTTATGTATTTTTAAACAATTTTCTGCAAAAGTTATAATCCACCCAATTCTTTCAGAAACGACAGCCAAACCAGAAAAAGCTGTTTGAAAATATGGCTAAGCGGATTGGAAAATTATGTATAAAAATATGCCATTTGTAAATTGTGTAAATAATAATAAATTAATTTATCATTAAGAAAAACTAAATGTGTAATTATTTTAATACCTATTAGTTATAACTTATCTCTAATTTAAAACTGCTAATACTTTTTGTATTATATTAAAAATAATTAAATTACATTACTTTTTTTGACCACATTATGACGGATTTTGTTTTTGTCAAAATAAATGCCTAATAAGTTGAAGATAATATCAAATACTTATTATCACTGTCGCAAAATTTTGGTATTATGAAAATATAATATCTCTCAAATTATTTAAGAAAAAACTACTTCTGGCGTAGCCTAAATAATTCCTAAACCTCTTTGTTTAATTAAGTTTCACTTATTTCGTTGTGAAGTCGCGTGAGCCCTATTTTGTGTTCAGTATTTTTTTATCAGTGGAAATAAACATATTTGTAGATATTACAAGTGTCTATCACGATTCGTGAACTAAAGCCATTGGGCTTTAGATAGATACAAAGATACATGCAACCCTAAATTTTCAACCCCCTACGATCAACCCCTATTTTTTAAATTTTATTTTTCGGCAAGACAACGTTTGCTGGGTCAGCTAGTCTATTTATATTGTTATAGGAGTCTCGGTAGTGGTAGAGCACCCCGCTTCTGAATCAGGAGGCCGCGGGTTCGAATCCAAGCTGTGCAAACACCAATGTCTTTCCGAAATTATTTTCGAAAGTTATGTGTGATAAATGTCGATGACTGAAATTTATCACTGAAAACAACGTTTTCAGTCATCGACAATCGACATCCATTTGGGACGTAAACATATCGGTGAATCGAGGCTTAACAGCCACTGCTTGCCTAGGTAGGCAAGCAGTGGCTGTTAAGCACTAGTTAAGCTGTTAACATAATTTCACACCTCATTCTACCTTCGGGTAGAATGAGGTGTGAAATTATGTTATATATTGATATTACAAAATTCGGATTGGGTATGATAGGTTATGTATATGGGCCATTAATCGCTTCTAAATGCAGTTGAAGCTCTTCTACTCAGTTAAACAATTATTCCTATCTTTACACCTTGATCACTGAATTTTTCATACTTTGCTAATGCTGTGTCTTTATATTGCCGGCGGGCGTCTGTATATGTTTATTTAAATTTAACTTCTGATAAAATTTTTTTTTATAGGATATCGAGTAAACGAATAACGGCTCACCTGATGGTAAGCAACTGGAGCCCCCCATGATTTATTGTGTTAATGCTTTAGTTGTGTTGCCAGCCTTTTCAGGCGTGATATGCAGGAAGTGGAGTGGAGAGATATCCGATAAATCCATCGGATGAAACGCCTGTGTCACTTTACGTCTATTCCCAGAGGTTGAGGTATCAGACCTGTCGAGCCAGCCCGTTCATGCAGTAAGCTCCGTGGCTTTACCACTGTTAAAATCCAGCTGTTCTCAAGATATAGAGAGGATACATCATCGTTTTTATTTGTTCTTAGATTATTAATTTTTATTATTGTAGTTTTTTACGGTATAGGAGAGCCGTTTGCTCTCCTATACCACACTTGTCACCTGATGGTAAGTGAGCAGCACCACCCATGGACACCTGCAACATATATAAGTGAGTAGGAAGGGGAAAGGGAGGTGGGTATCTCTCTCACCGACCGGAACGCAGCATGAGCTTCTTTACCTCGATCTTCTGAGAGGTCGTGGTATTTCACTGGGCGAGCCGGCCTCGATTCACCGATATGTTTACGTACCAAATGGATGTCGATTGTCGATGACTGAAAACGTTGTTTTCAGTGAAAAATTCATCGACATTTATCACACATAACTTTCGAAAATAATTTCGGAAAGACATTGGTGTTTGCACAGCTTGGATTCGAACCCGCGGCCTCCTGATTCAGAAGCGGGGTGCTCTACCACTACCGAGACTCCTATAACAATATAAATAGACTAGCTGACCCAGCAAACGTTGTCTTGCCGAAAAATAAAATTTTAAAAATAGAGGTTGATCGTAGGGGGTTGAAAATTTAGGGTTGCATGTATTTTTGTATCTCGTTTTATAAAAAAAATAAGAAATAGAAATATGTCGAAAAATTAAAAAAAAAAATTGAAAAATAGATGTTGTCCTTTTCTCAGACCTACCCGACACGCACATAAAATTTCATGAAAATCGGTCAAGCCGTTTCGGAGGAGTTCAATTACGCACATCTAGACTCGAGAATTTTATATATTAGATTAAAATGAAGATCAAACAATCTTAAGTTGTTTTTTTTTTAACGTTCTATTTTAAGAATGCATACGTAATATTGTGATAAACTGCATAACAGTGACGATCTTGACAAGTTAATCCTGAGCGGCTTACTTGACTGACTATATTTGATCATAATAATATATTGAAAAAAAAATATCTGCATACTTATAATATCATTACATATCACATATTGATACACAGAAGTTGTGTAAAATATTAGCAAAATCAGAAATAGTTAAAAGCTTACACTATTTGCCGTAAAATTTAATACTATAGCTACTTAAGAAAATACTAAAAACGATTTGTATAATTTTATTATTAATTAAATAAAGATGAAAGTCAAAGAAGAACTAAAAGAAGATAATGGAGTGAAAAGAAGTAAGTAACCTACATATTATATGCAACTGCTGTTAAATATGTTCTATGTGAAAGAAACTATTGCCTAAGTTGATAAATAAATATTAAGCACTGATAACTTACAAAGATAATTCCAAAAAGTCATTGATTTTGACTTCTTGCTTTATAATCTGGATGCTCCAACTAAAGACCACCGAGATCAAATTTAAAGTCACAAGTTAAATATTACAATTTCCAAGTGAAAATACATTTAAAATTTTGTTGTGATATTTTGATCAATAGAGACGGGTCTTGCTAAGCTTCTTAATGTTAGTACTACTTTGTTACCTTCGGTTTAAGATGAGGATTATCATAAGGGGATTAAATGTTAATTTACGTTTTCCGATAAAGATTAATTTACATAAACACATTTATGGATATATTGATCGACCTACACTACATACAATGTTAACTGAAACGTTAAACTTTATTTCCTATGATATTTTCTTTGTTTTGTATTCGTATATAATTGTATATATATTGTAAATAATTTAATATTCTAGTTTTTTTTTATATTTAATATTCTTGTTTAATTATCATAAGAGATTATATGGCGTCTCTATTGGTGTTATTTTTAGTGAATAACTCGTAAGAGTACCTTTAACTTGTACTCCTAACAGCATTCAGAACATATTCTCTTAAACACAGTAGTTATTAAAACTAGTTTTTATTGTAATTAACAATTCCTATTTCTATTGTATTTCAAAGATAAGCTAATGATCAATGAAAATATATCATCATCATCATCATCATCTACCTGCTCTGTTCCCATTATTTGGAGTAAGCGCAACAGTTTTTTCTTTTCAAAACTTCGTGATACAGTTGCATTGCCTACCTTTAAGGAAGTAGGAAAGGAAAGGGTGGCGAAAGGGTGTGAGCCTCCGGGTACCTCTCTCACTGAACGAAACGGTCCATTTATGCAGCGAACTGCTTGGTACTACCACCAATTAAAAGTTCTTGTTTTAGAAGTAACATTAGGGGTACGTCATATTCAAGTAGCCATGCTCTTTCTTGGAACAGTAGCAGCATATGGAATGAGGGTGAATATGAGCATGGCAATCGTTGCAATGACAGATAAATCAAATGATAATGTAAGTTTGTAACATAACTTATTTGCGAAAATGTACCAAGTACGACAATATTGTAGTGTATTTTTTTATGGAATATGAGGGCAAAAGAGCAGGCGTGTCACCTAATGGTAAGCAACCAACGCCACCCATGGACACCAGCAACACATATAGTGTTACTGTTGCGTTGCCGACCTTTAAGGGACACGGGATAGGGAAGGATGGGGAATGGGCGTAGGCCTCCGGGTACCTCTCTCACCGAACGAAACGCGGCATGAGCCACTTTACGTCGATCCTCTGAGAGGTGGTGGTATTTCACCAGTAGAGCCGGTCCAGCTAATCTCTAAAATGACTATACAGATCGTGTATGGATTTTTTCTAGCCGATTAAATAAAGTATAGTTCTGAGTAAATTTATTTAAAACCTGAATTGATTTGTTAAAATCCCTACAGATGATGTGACTGGCATAGTTATAACCAACTATGACCGTGACTTCGTGTTTTGCTACTAATAGCTACTGCAATTTATTCTCGGTCTTTTCCCTTGAGTAATAGTTAGAAAATGAACCTGCTTTATCTATAAGCCCTTTGCAACCAGAGTGATCTAGTTATATTACTGACTATCGGATTAGTATAATCATCAGTTATATTTTGACCAGAACTAATTGTCTCAATATATATATCTGTGTTATTTTTTTAGTCTTTCGACTGGAGCATACAAACTCAAAGCGTGATTTTATCTTCATATTTCTGGGGTTATGTAGTACTACAAATACCAAGCGGTGAACTAGCTAAAAGATTTGGAGGAATGATTCTTGTCTTGACTTGTATGGTGGTAAACTCTGTCATATCATTACTTCTACCTTTAGGATCTTATTATGTGAGTATTGGATTGATGATTTTTGTTATAAAATATTCTATATAAATATTTTTTTACGTTCATTTGCTGTTTGTTTGTTAATATCACTTAGTTGTGAAATCTGCCGACAGCCAAACAACACTTTTAAATAAGTAAAACTGTCTCACAATAAATATTTTTACTCTATAACAAACCATTATACCTACACACTTCTTCCCCACTCGTCTTGACAGATGCATCGACCACACATTCATCAAAACCAAAAATACACATATAACGACACTTGTATTGGAATCACACATCACCGACCACAAACCACTGGTAGTAACACTTCCCAATACAAACAAAGGCCACAGAACAGCTAAACACTATTCGACCACTGTTAATTATGAAGCAATAAATGCTGAACTGGGCTGCACGGATTTTTCATATATTTTTGGTATAAATGACCCAAACCTATTAATGAATTCCTTTATTACGAATATTGTTACAGTTACAGACAGACACACCAAACAAATTGAAATACCCAGACGACAAAAAATAATAAAGCCGTGGATTACAAAAGGTCTTTTAAAATGTATCAATAACAGAGACAAATTACATACAAGGGCAAGAAGGGATCCGGAAAACCTTATCCTTAAAATTACATATAGCCGCTACCGTAATTTCTGTAACTCAATATTACGAAAACAAAAAACTGCGTACGAAAAAAACGAATTGGAGAAAGCTAAAAATAACCCACGAGCCCTCTGGGCCACCATTAAAGACATAACTAATACTTGTAAGCCTAAGTCGAGTCCTATTGAGTTACTTAAAATCTGTGATACCCCCAGTTCTTCTATTAACGAAGTCTGCACCACCTTCACTAATCTGGGTAAAATTATGGCAACCGACATTTTATCCAAAAACCCCTTATCTTCTTCTGTAACTCAGAACACTAACACGGACTCCATAAACACTCACCATCTGCCTCCCTGTAACTCCTTCGCCATGCTGGATGTAGACGAATCCGAGGTGGAGTCTCTCGTCCTACAGCTGCGTGATAACTCAGCCATAGGTTGGGACGGAATCTCCCCTTCTCTTTTAAAATATTGTCGGCATTCATTGATACCACCCCTAACACATATAATTAATCATTGTTTAGGAATGGGTATTTTTCCGGACGCCTTAAAAAAAGGTATAATTCACCCCATACACAAGGGAGGGGACAGGAGTTGTGTAGGCAATTATAGGCCCATCTCGGTACTAAGCTCACTGTCTAAGGTCTTTGAGAGAGTTCTCAGTAACCGACTCAAGAACTTCTTGGATAATCACAAAATTATCTCTAATAACCAATACGGCTTTCGTTCCGGGGTATCAACTGAGGATGCTGTGTTAGACTTAACTCAATCAGTTGCCGAGTCCCTTGACAAAAAGACCAAGTGCCTAGGCATCTTCTTGGATCTTTCAAAGGCGTTTGATACTGTTTCAATCCCCATTCTTACCACTAAATTGGAACGCGTTGGTGTGAGAGGCTCTGCCCTCGAAATTTTTAAGAGTTACCTTAATAATCGTACCCAACGTGTTAAAATTAACGACCTCCTCAGTAAAGAAGAACCTGTCTCCTACGGAGTCCCGCAAGGTAGCATCCTGGGCCCGACTTTATTCCAAGTATATGTCAATGATCTGTGCAATATGTCCCTCCCAAATGCCAAAATCTATGCCTATGCAGATGATACCGCAATTATAGTCAACGGTCCCTCGTGGGATAGCGTTAAAAGCAGTGCAGAAACGCCTCTGGCTAAAATAACTTCTTGGCTCCACTCTAATCTTTTAACATTAAATGTAAGTAAGACTTGTTATATCCCTTTTGCTCTTCGAAAAACTACTTTACCGAATCAGTCATTCTCGATAGTTGCTCATAATTGTTCCCAAATAACTTCCGCGTGTGACTGTCCGACCCTCACAAGGACTGAGTCGGTAAAATACTTAGGAGTAAATATTGATAGGGGTTTGAGTTGGGATATACATATAGACACGCTTAAAACTAGGACTATGAGACTTATTCATATTTTTAAAACACTCCGAGCCTCTGCACTAAAAATGGTGTTCTCTTCTCTGTGTCAGTCGGTTATAGGATATTGTATCGCGGCATGGGGAGCGGCAGCCAAATCTAAGTTTCTGGAAATTGAGAGAGCGCAGAGATCAATCCTTAAAGTTATGACTCGGAAACCATATCGGTATCCTACAACCCAACTATATTTGGAATGTAAGACGCTAACTGTCCGCCAGCTATATGTCCTTCGTTCAATTCTTAAGAAGCATCCTAGTGTTTCCCCCTCTGACCCATGTAAGCGAACAAACTTTCCATCAACTGCCCGACACAGAACTACATTTGCGAAGCGCCAATTCTACATCATGAGCACACACCTTTATAAACAAGTCCATAAAGAGCTTAACATAATAGATCTGAAGGTAAAGCAGCTTAAACCTTTGGTGACCAGTTGGCTCCTTCAGCAGGATTACTCGCAGACTGAGTCACTACTAATGTTTCTCGCTTAATTATAACTACATACTTACACTCTATCATGTACATCACATATACATGTACTCACACTCTTGAACACTTTCATACATTTCACTTATCATACTTTCACACACATTCAAAGTATGTATTCACATACAAACAATTGTACAAGGTCCTAGCATTTTAATGGGTGGCTGGAGCGACTTGTTCACTCTACATATTATGTTAAACATTATTGTTAGCCGAACACTGTCTCTTATAATACAGGTCACCCTAGTTTAAGAGGCAGGGTTCTTATTTCTTAGTATGTACTACATTGTTACATTATTAAACTATGTATCTTTCCTTAGCACTAAGTTTTGAATTGTATCAGCCATCTCTTGTTAACACTTTGTCCGAGCAAAGAGCCTGTTCGTTTGCAGATAGCAATTCCACGCGCAAGACAATTAGTGTTAATTAATTTTAAGTGCAGTCATTCCACCTTTGTTCGTCATCAAGGCAATACACGTTTTTTACTATTTTGGAGTTTTATGAAGAGTCCCCATTCAATTCCCTAACATGTGGTCCATCGAGCTCGGATTTTGGATTTCTTGAAGATTGAAGAAATTACCTATATCAAACAGCGGAATTGAATAATAATTACATTAAAATTTGCCGTGGAGGTTATAAGCCGGTAACGTGTATCTGGACAAAAAACTTCAAGATAATTTACGGTGTTTAACATTATAGTAAAATATCATCACCCAACACTCGGTCAGGTAGTATGTAACCATAATTAAGGATATTAAAAGGTTAGTGCTGTTTTTTTCCTGAGATTTTATGTACTTTAACGTAGGTACCTATGTGCATTGTGAATAACTTGCCTTATCGTCTTTAATGATGATTATTTGCGAATACAATTATACGTACTTATTGTAACAGTGAAGTACAGTAGATATTTGCTACATTTATAATTGTATAGTTGCATTTTAGCTAATTATTCACCTTAAATAGTTGTTAGTGTAGGTAGGTAGGTATTATTAATGTTTAGTTGGCGTTAGATAGATATTAAAGAATTTAATTTGCTATAATTCAGTTAATAAAACCGTATTAGTGTACATAATAAATAATTAATTATTGTATTGTCCTTAATTTCCGACGTTAGGTAATTAGTATATAGGTATTTAGGAATTTGGTCAAAATTAAATTGTTATTAAATCAATTCCAGGTTGACTACACTCGGTTCCCAGTATGTCCGAAGAAAGAGAATTAATTAAAAAACGAGGAAGTTTCAAGGGTCGTTTAACTGCATTTCACAACTTCATTGATGCATCGAGTAACAAGCAGTTGACTGCTTGTGAGATCAAGGAATTACAGTTACGGATGGGTAAAATCGAGGCTTTGTATGAGCAGTACGACGAGGTACAGTTACGATTAGAATGTTTGGTAGATGATGTCAAAGCTCAGTTCTCTGAACGTGCCGAGTTTGAGTCGCTGTATTACAAAACTCTGTCTAGGTCACAGGAGTTGATAAGTAAATATAAAAATGATAATGAGTCTGTAAATAGTGATAAATGTTCCCGTATTAGTCAACGTAAACCTGTCAAGCTGCCCACTATACAGCTGCCAAAGTTTAATGGGTGTTATAGCAATTGGTTGGAGTTCCGGGACACTTTTACTAGTCTCATTCATTGTAACGATGAAATTGATCAAATTAACAAGTTTCATTATTTGCGAGCGTCTCTGGAAGGATCTGCTGCTGTGGTAATCAATTCTATTGGGTTCTCGGCAAGCAATTATGATATAGCTTGGAAGCTAATTTGTGATCGCTTCGATAACAAAAGGTTGTTAGTGCAAAACCATGTGTCGTCCTTATTTAACCTGAACACTATTTTAAAGGAATCCTCTGTTGCGTTAAAAGGTATGATCGACCAACTTAACAAGAATTTGCGAGCTTTAGAGTTTTTAGGTGAACCTGTTCAGCATTGGGACACTTTACTTATATACATAGTTACTCGTAAGTTAAGTCAGCAAACATATCGTGAGTGGGAGGAACACAAAGGTCGCATAGACAAAGATAGTACAATAACATTTGATGCATTCCTGCAATTTATTCGCACTCGCGCTGATTTGATAGAAACACTAGAGTTAACACGAAATAGCAATAATCCCACTGTCGCTAAGCCTAAGTCCAATTATAATGCGATGCAATCTATGGTTATATCACAGGATTATAATAGTTCTAGTAAGCAATGTCCCCACTGTCAAGCCGATCACATTCTAAGTAATTGTTCAGCATTTCTTGCACTCAGTATAGACGCCCGTATAAAATTATTACCTAATTATAAAGTCTGCTATAATTGTTTTCGTGCAGGTCACTTTGCTAATCGATGTAAAAGGCCGGGTTGCAAAATATGTAAGCGCCGGCATAACACGTTGATACATTCGTCGGAGAACAAAGGTACTTCAAACTTTAGTAATAATAATCATAAAACCATGTCAAACGGGAGTTCGTCTCATCCCGTATCTACGTCATCGCCCACTGACGCCGTAGCGAGCACTAATGCAACTGCGAGTGCAAATAATTTAACGTTGTCGGCGGCCCTCAGCTCATCTTGTGGCGAGCGTAAACAACGCGGTGTGTTATTGTCCACCGCTCTTATCAAGTTATGTGATCAAAATGATCGTGAGCACACAGTGCGGGCCATGCTTGATAGCGGTAGCACATCTTGTTTTATGACGGAACGATTATTTAAACGGCTTAACTTAAATTCTAGTCAGGTAAATGGTTCAGTACATGGCATTAATAACGTGAGTTCTCGCGTAGGCAAAATTTGTCAAGTGAAAATGACGTCATTAGACAATAGCTATTCCAATAAGTTTTATTGTTTTATTTTGCCATCATTAACGACTGTGTTGCCAAGTCGTGAAGTCGACATTTCAGACCTGAATATTCCTGATACCTTGTGTTTAGCTGACCCCACCTTTTATAAGCCGTCAGAAGTGGATGTCTTAATCGGTGCTGATCTCTTTTGGGACCTGGTCGGTTCACAAAGAATTAATTTAGGTTTAGATAAGCCAGTTTTGTGTGAAACATTGTTAGGCTGGATTGTATCTGGGCCTGTTAGTTATAATAATAACAGTAAATCATTTTCGCATGATATATCATGTAATTTTACTCAAACCGATCCCTCTGGTAACAGTGATTTAAATAAAATTCACACAGATTTAATGAAATTTTGGAATTTAGAGGAGATTAACTCGCAATCCCCAAATTATTTACCCGAGGAAAAGTTGTGTGAAGAGCATTTTGTTGAAAATACGACACGTTTAGAGGATGGTCATTTTTGTGTTCGTATTCCTTTAAAGCAAAGTCCTTCTGTCTTAGGAGAATCCTCTCAAAGAGCTTCTAAATGTTTATATTCTTTGGAACGCAGACTGAAGTCAAAACCTGATTTAGGTAAATTATATCGCGACTTCATGTCCGAATATGAGACTTTAGGACACATGACCGAAAATCAAAATAGTGACAGTCCCAATGGCTATTTTATACCTCACCACGGGGTACTGCGCGAATGTAGCACTACTACCAAACTCCGTGTAGTCTTTAATGCGAGTAGTGTTACTTCTTCGGGAGTGTCCTTCAATGATCTGCAAATGGTGGGTCCTACGGTGCAGGACGATCTTATATCTATACTTCTTCGGTTTCGACAGCACAAGTTCGTCTTGTCAGCTGATGTTGCGAAAATGTACAGGTGTGTATACGTCCACCCGTCTGACAGATACCTACAAAAGGTACTGTGGCGTGATACTGCGTGCGACCCTGTTAAGACGTACACATTAAATACTGTAACGTATGGTACGGCTAGTGCACCATTTCTCGCTACGCGCTGTCTAAAGCAAATAGGTATTGACTATAAAAACAGCGCTATTAAGATGTCTTCGCATTCTGTAGGTGAGCCATACCCAGGTATCAGGGATAGGATCGCTGACGTCATCAAGCATGACTTTTACGTTGATGACCTGCTGACTGGAGGTGATGATTTAAATGAGGTTATGTTCATGCGCACCGAGGTCACCAACGCACTGGCGTCTGCTTGTATGCCACTCAGAAAGTGGAGATCCAACGTACCTGGCTTAGTATCTGGCGCTTCACAGTCGTCGTTAGATTTAGATATGGGCTCTAATGAACCCAACAAGTTGTTAGGACTTGACTGGTTTTCTAGCTCCGATGAATTGGGCTTTTCATGTTCTACGCTATCTACTAAAGTTTCTGCGACTAAGCGAGACATACTTTCTGCCATTGCACGTATTTTTGACCCCCTAGGACTTTTATCTCCTTGCGTAGTTACCATGAAAATGTTATTACAAAGAATGTGGTTAGATAAACTCTCATGGGATGAGCCGTTAACCCCGGCACTTAATGATATTTGGAATAACACTGTGAAAGCATTGCCATTCATCAATGATTTCCGTGTTCCACGACTCGTGTGTGATTCATGTACGAACGCAGAATTACACATTTTCACGGACGCATCTGAGCGTGCGTATGGCGCCTGCGCCTATGTGCGCAGCACCAATGACCAGGGTGAATATAAGGTTAGTTTATTAGTCGCTAAAAGTCGAGTGGCGCCGATCAAGCCGACCACCATTCCAAGACTGGAATTGTGTGGGGCTGTTGTAGGAGCTCGTTTGTGCGAGAAAGTCGTGAACTCACTGAGACTACAGTTTCGTCAAATTCATTGCTGGACTGACTCCACAGTCGTGTTGGGATGGTTGCAGATGTTGCCTTCTAAGTTACAGCCGTTCGTGCGAAATCGAGTTGCTGAAGTTTTAGACAAGGCGGGAAATTGTACTTGGCGACACGTCCCAACCCATCAGAACCCAGCAGACCTAATATCTCGTGGCGTGGATATTAGTGTTCTGCAATCATTGGATTTGTGGTGGAGTGGCCCTAGTTTTTTGAAGCAGGAACCGTCTCATTGGCCTTCTCAACAAAAATGGTTAGAGTTAGATAAGCTGCCTGAAACTCGACCAATTTCATTTAGCGCTAGTGTTAGTGAAACTAAACACTGTAATAATGCATTCATAGAGTTCAATCGGTTTTCTAATTATTTAAGGCTTATTCGCAGCATAGCAACTGTCTTAAGGTTTATTAAAATGTGTAGAAAAAATCCTCCTCACAGTAAGTTTCTATCACAATCAGAGTTGCAGGATGCATTGAATGTAATTATAATTATAAGTCAAATTGAATCCTTTCCCGAATATAAATTATTAATTAACAATCAGAAATTGCCTAATAAAAGCGCTCTTATTAAATTTAATGTGTTTATAGATAGTAATAAAATAATGCGTGTCGGAGGACGCTTAGCAAATTCTGAATTTTTTTTTGATAAAAAACACCCAATAATTTTACAGTCCACTCACAAATTTACCAAGTTACTGTTCGAGTATGAACATGTAAAACTAATGAATGCGGGCCCTCAATTATTGCTAGCTTCGATTAGAGAATCGTACTGGCCCATAGGCGGACGAAGTTTAGCAAAGAGTTGTTATCGTAATTGCGTGCGTTGTTGTCGCCAGTCGGGTAGAACGATTACTCCGTTGATGGGTAACTTGCCACAGCAGCGTCTCCTTCCAGGCGGTTATCCATTTGAAAGCACTGGTGTAGATTATGCTGGTCCCATCATGGCTGCTAGTAGGCAAGGTCGAGGATGTAGGCTATTAAAAGTGTACATAGCAATCTTTGTGTGTTTCACCACCAAGGCTATTCACCTGGAGCTGGTTAGTGACTTAACCAGCAATAAATATTTACTAGCCCTATATAGATTTATTTCGCGACGGGGAAAACCTACTAACATCTACTCAGACAACGGTACCTCTTTTGTTGGTGCATGCAAGGAACTTTCAAAGTTCCTTAAATCTAACTGTGATTCCTTGGGCGAGCAACTAGCTAATGACGGGATTAAATTCTATTTCATCCCAGCGTACACCCCTCATTTTGGCGGACTCTGGGAAGCGGGTGTCAAGTCGACAAAATACCATCTCAGGCGAGTGTTGGGAAATTGTAATCTCACTTTTGAAGAACTTAACACCACGTTAGTCCAGATTGAGGCAATAATAAATTCACGTCCGCTGACGCCGCTGTCTTCCGATCCAGCAGACTGCACTCCACTGACTCCGGGTCATTTTCTCATTGGTCGGCCGCTTACGTCACTTCCGCAACAAGATGTACAGGACTACTCCGCTACTTCACTGTCTCGCTTTCAACGGATCGAGCAACTTCGCCAGCATTTTTGGACTCGTTGGAGCAAAGAGTTTGTGTCAGAGTTGCAGCAAGGGACCAAATGGCACACTTGCAAAGACACACTGAAGCTTCGATCCTTGGTTATTATAAAGGAGGATCATCTACCTCCCCTCAAATGGAGATTAGGTAGAGTCGTCGCCGTCCATCCAGGATCAGATGGGATTGTTCGCGTGGCAGATATTGAAACCACCGCTGGAGTCATCCGCAGAGCCTTTAACAGGATTTGCCCACTGCCCGTTGATTCTACATTTGTTTGAAAGCGCACCTGCTGCTTCCAACGTCCGGGGGCATGTCCGAGCAAAGAGCCTGTTCGTTTGCAGATAGCAATTCCACGCGCAAGACAATTAGTGTTAATTAATTTTAAGTGCAGTCATTCCACCTTTGTTCGTCATCAAGGCAATACACGTTTTTTTTTTTTTTTTTAGTAATGTTATGTACATTATGTATATTATGTACAGTTATGTACATTAGTTTTGGTTGAAATAAATATTATTATTATTATCCACACCCAAACCCTAAATAAATTGAAAATAGCCAAGTGCAATCTGTTTCCGAATGCGAGGTCTTGATTTAGTAGTTATTTTTCAAAAGTTCCAGAACAAAATAGATTTTAGAGTTTCGGAATAAAATATATTTAACAAGTTGTAACAGTAAGCTTCAGTACCGTAAGTGTTAAGGGTAGGCTTGTACGCTATAATATCTAACATTATTTATCTCTAATTAGAGAATCATGTAATTCAGGGCACAAAGGTTGTAACTTGAAACTGTGGGTCGACGTTAAGAGTAAAAACCCTTATCGTTATATTTATTTTACGGAACAATACAAAATGGCCAAGATGTCAAGTATTTCTCCGTGTTAGCACTCTAAAAATTGCTTGACCCTTACATCTATATAAATATTTTCAAAAGAGATGCTGAATCTTTTCAGTTTGCTTGTATATAAGGAAGGAATTTTCTTGGCAAAAAGGAAAATTCTTTGCGACAGTAACAAATAAAATTTTCATTATGGATTTCCAGCATTCAAGGAAAATTGTATTATAGAATTTAAATATTATTTACAGGGAGGATGGAAGGTTGTTTGTGGGTGTAGAGTTATCCAGGGTTTGACTCAAGGTTTTTTATACCCATCTATACACCATCTCATTGGTAAATGGATACCATTAGAAGAAAAAAGTTCTATGGGCACTATTATCTATGCCGGTAAGAAAATTATTTACAAAAATAGTAGTGAAATGTTTTTTTTTTAAACTTTTTATTTGGCCAGTATTTTATATTTCGTGGAGACATTAAACCTCATTATTAGAATCTGCCGAAACAAGTATAGACTGTTTTTTTATCATTTTACTTTTTTCCATTTATTAATCTGTAAACTCTTTTTTTCTTTTAATTGTTAACTAATCCCTGAGGTCTAGTTAAAACAACATTAAATACAGCTTAATACCAATTTCGTTTCTAAAACAAAAAAAAAAGTTTATATTATTATTTCTTATTCATATAATATCTCGTATTATTGTATAACTCTTGTATAACTCACAAATCGTATTCACATGTAATGATTAATGTTAAATTAATTCTCAATAGGTGCTCAACTTGGAACAGCTCTTCAAATGTTATCTTCAGGTTTCATAGCAGATTATTGGGGCTGGCCATTTATATTTTACGTCAATGGCATCATTGGTTGTATATGGAGTATTGCTTATATATTATTGGGATCGAATAGCCCACAAGCATCCCGAATGATAAGCAAAGACGAACTACTGTATATACAAACTTCATTGGGACATGTTGGCGATGAGAAGGTAAAAAACTTATCAGCAATATTTTACAAGCAATTTAATAAGAAATCTGTGCAAATATAATGTAAAATAGAGCAATATATGAAATATAACAGAAATATTAAATATAACAAATATAAAGCTACGTGTAAGTTTTCAGATAACAAATAAAAACGACCAAAAATCTGAACATATATAATAATGTATATTTATTTCGAAATCGTCCATTTCTTTCGATAAAGGAATCTCTTATGAAAGTCTTTTACTACAAAGATTCAAACCATTGCCAATAAAAACAAGTTTTTTAGAGAGTCCGTACTCCCTGGAGATCGCTGTGGACATCCTTGCCATTCATATCACTGATCGTAGCGAGTTGTGGATTCAACTGGGGTTTCTGGACCCTCATGACTGAAATACCTACTTATATGAAACAAGTAATGGGCGTCGATATTAAATCGGTAAATACTTTTCAACCCTATTTTCTGATTGATTTTCCATCTATAACTCGACTGATATTAGTAATGTTTTATTACAATTCTACTTGCCTATATACTATGATTTAAAAAATAGAACATCTTGTTTTGACGAGGCTCGTAGGTCACTGGCATAGCTACAGACTGCAGAATGGAACCTGGCAGGTTCAATCTCCACCCGAGTATGTACCTAGAAATATTTGTGACAAGCACGAATGTTTGTATGGCGTCTGGGTGTTTTACTATTTTTTATAAGTATGTATTTACAAAAAAAAGTATTTATGTATTCACATCTGTTATCTAGTATCCATAACACAAGCATTTAATTGCTTAGCTTGGAGCTAGATGACACTCTGTATACTGTTATTATTATAGTTTTATAAAAAGTAATAAAATAAATAAATTTTGAAATGAATGGCTGATGTGTCAAATTATTCAAAGGATCCAAGTTATTTTGTCTTTTAACTACTAAGTGCTTTGTCTCCTCAAATCGTTAGTTTCTTTGACTTTGAATTTACATTACAAAGTTAATTACTTTTAAACAAACATAACAAAACATAACACAACACAACACAGCACAACACAGCACAACACAGCACAACACAACACAACACAACACAACACAACACAACACAACACAACACGGGGGGCTGGGTGGGAAACCTCCACGATGGTGCATCGTTTCTGTTGCCCTGGAAATCTCGCGATCTCCGGGGCAAGGGAAGCGGTGTTCTGGTGCTCCCTGGGCGGCGGTCGGATTCGTTCCGACCCATATTTATATGGGAGGAGGGTTTCTGGCCGTTGGCTGATATCCCACCGGCTGACCCATGGAGGGATCGTGGTTTGGCGGACTTGCAAGGTCCGCGGCGGTGCTTCGCCACCGCGAGTGTCGGCGACTGCCCCGCTCCCGGTACTACTCTGCTCATCAGAGCTGACTGGCCGAGCGGGGCGGTCACACCCGAGATCGGGCGCCGCTCCGGCGCGAGAGCGCAACGCTCTCTGAGGGTCCTTATGGACAGCGGTCCCTATGGACGTGGCGATGGGCGGGAGTACCCCGCGGCTCGGCGGTCCCTCTGGATGCGTTAACTCGTATACAGGGGGATGCTCGGATGCGCTCGGGATCGAGCTCCCCCTCCCCGATGGGCCGCTTGTGGCGGAAGCGGCCTCTGGAGGGTGACGAGGCGGCTTCAGCCAGAACCGGCGCGCGGCCCAAGCGGGGACGAGGGCGTCCGCCTACGACGGGCGAGTACGTCGGCCTGGCAAAAGCGAAGGCCGACCTGTGCGCCCAGCGCCAGCGGGAGTTGGAGCTGCGCGCCGAGGAGGAGCTGGCGGCCGAGGTCGCCGCGAAGAACGCGGCGTTGCGGGACCGGTCCTGGGCGTTGTCACCGGCGGACCCTGCCCAGGAGGGGGCGGCGGCGGCCGCGTGCGGCACAGACGAGCTTGTGGGGGTGGCCGACTCAGCCTTGGAGCTGATCGGCTCGCTTGCCCGCAAGCAAACTCGAATGAAGTGCCAGCACGTGGCTTACATTAGGAAGGCGGTGGCGACGGTGGCTGAGGCCGTCCGCAAGCTCGCCGCGAGAAACGAGACCGAGGAGGTCGCCCAACTTCGGGCCGAAATCCTCGCGCTCAGGGCCGAAGTGGAGGCCCATAGGCGAGTGGCGACCTATGTCCCTGCCCCGGCACCCGCGGCGACGATGACCAGGGAGGAAATCTTCCTCCTGGTCGACGCCAGGATGTCGGGGATACAGCGGCCGCGGCCCCCGCTGGCGGCGGACGCGCGCAGGATGCCGGAGCGCAACGCCCCGGCACCAGCGGTTGACGCTTCGGCCGCACCGCCGGCGATGGTCTCCCCGACGCGCGGTGGCCCTGCGCCTGCTTCCGTAGCCTCCTCCGCCCCCGCCGCAACTTCCAATGCGGGGGCGAAGGGCCAAAAGAGAGGCGGCAGGAGGAGCCTGGCGACCCGCGAGGCCGAGGCGGCCCGCGGAGCCGCTCCTCCGGCCCCGACTCGTCCCGCCACCCGTCCTGCTCCACCACCGCCGCCTCTGAAAGAGGCGTGGAACGTGGTGGCGCGGGGGGGCCGAGCGCCGAGGCCAACCTCCCCGGCATCTCGGGCGCCGAGGCCAGCTGCTCCGGCGT
This sequence comes from Euproctis similis, assembly GCA_905147225.2. NCBI lineage: Eukaryota > Metazoa > Arthropoda > Insecta > Lepidoptera > Erebidae > Euproctis > Euproctis similis. The sequence goes on from LR990104.1 coordinate 14,358,638, forward strand.
CCCGGGCGCCGGCTGCTCCGGCAGCCCAGCCCTAGCGGAAACGGAAGCGCGGCCGTCGCCTGCGAGTTCCTGCGTCGGAGGCGGTAGCCATCACACTGCCGCAGGGCTCGACGGTGAGCTATGCCGACGTGTTGTCCAGGGCCGAGAGGGGAATAAACCTCGCGGCCCTGGAGATCAGCGGGCTGCGTTTCCGCACGGCCCGCACTGGGGGCCGGCTGCTGGAAGAAGAGGGCCGACGAACTCGCGTCCAAGCTGCGCGAGGTCGTCGGCGAGGTGGCCCGCGTCTCCAGGCCGGAGCGATGCGCAGAGATGCGCATTTCCGGCCTGAGCGACGCGGTCACCAAGGAAATGGTGGCCGCGCGAGTGGCTGAGGTGGGGGGATGCCGCCCCGAATCGATAAAGGTGGGCACGATCAACCACCCACCTGGCCGCCCGGGGACCGTCTGGGTCAAATGCCCGGTCCTGGCGGCCAAAAAGATTACGGGGGCCGGCCACCTCACCATAGGCTGGTCGATGGCCAGGGCCGCGCTCCTCGACGCACGGCCGCAGCGGTGTTACCGCTGCCTGGTGCCGGGGCACCTGGGGGTGCAGTGCAGCTGCGAGACGGACCGCAGCGCACTGTGCTTCCGGTGCGGCCAGCCGGGCCACAAGGCGGCCACCTGCGTCGCCGACCCCAAATGCGCAATCTGCGCGACCGAGGGCGGCGACGCCGGCCATCGCCTCGGGCACAAAAAGTGCCCGGCGATGGCCAACACCAAGAAGAAGAGGACGGGCGGGGGTAATCGCGACACCCCCGCCGCGTCCGCGACGGCTCCAAGAGCTGCAGAGGTGGCAATGGACACCGCCACCAATTAAATGGCTCACAGGGTCTCCATCCTGCAGGCGAACGTCAACCACTGCGCGGCCGCACAGGATCTGCTTCTCCAGACGGCTGCGCAGTGGCAAATCGACGTCGCCATAGTCGCCGAGCTGTACCGCGTCCAAGCCCGCGACGACTGGGCGGGCGCCGACGACGGTTCGGTGGCTATCGTCGCCTGGCAGCGCGGCGCTTCGTTGTGCCTCCCCTTCCGCAGGGTGCGGAGGGGGCGCGGATGCGTCCTCGCGCTGCTGGGCGAAGTTGCAGTGATCGGGGTGTACTTCTCTCCGAACAGGACCCTCGCCGACTTCGAGCGTCTGCTGGTCGAGGTCGGCGACCTGGTCCAAGAAGTGCACCCCACCCCTGTGGTGGTCGCCGGAGACTTCAACGCCAAATCCCGTTCGTGGGGATCTCCGGCGACCAGCGCCAGGGGCGAGACCCTGGAGGAGTGGGCGGTGTCCACGGGAATGGTCCTCCTGAACCGGGGGGCGGTCCACACGTGCGTGCGTCAACAGGGCGGGTCGATCGTCGACATTTCGTTCGCGAGTCCCGCCCTGGCCCGCCACGCAATCGGGTGGCGGGTTGAGGAGGGGGTGGAGACGCTGTCGGACCACTTGTACATAAGGTTCGACCTAGTCCCATCCCCTTCGGACGCCGGAGCGGGCGGTGTGGACCGTCCCCGGTCGGAGGAGGGTCCGCGGTGGCGGTTGTCCACCCTGGACCCGGAGCTGGCCACGGAGGCGGCCATCGTGGAGCGATGGGCCGCCGCTAACGCCGATAGCGGCCCGGACGTAGACGCGAGATGCGAAAGGCTCTCCGGAGCACTGTCTCGCGTCTGCGACGCGGCGATGCGACGGGCGGGTCCCTCACAACAGCGCAGGCAGGTGTACTGGTGGCGGCCCCACCTCACGGGGCTACAGGCCGAGTGTGTCTCGGCCCGCCGCCGGTGCACCAGAAGCCGAAGGAGAAGCGCCAGGGACCCGGCACGCGAGGAGGCGTTGCTCGCCGCGTACCGGGCCGCTCGCGCGGCCCTGACCTCCGCCATAAGGGCCGCCAAAGCGGAGGCCTGGCAGGGGTGGCTCGACAGCGTCGACGGCGATCCGTGGGGGCGCCCGTACAAGGTCGTGACGCAGAAGCTCCGACCTGCGGCGCCCCCGCTGACGATGTCTCTTGACCCCCCCCTGCTGGAGCGCGTGGTCAGCTCCCTATTCCCGAGCCGAGGAGAGGAATGGGTGCCGCCCAGAATGGCGGCACCGACTCCCGAAGGAGGGCTGGTCGCGGGCGAGGTCGTTCCGCCCGTGTCCGAAGACGAGCTGGGGGCTGCGGTTCAGACGCTCAAGGTGAAGAACCGCGCCCCAGGTCCGGACGGTGTCCCCGGGCGGATCCTCGTCCGCGTGATGCCGGTCCTCGGGAGGAGACGCTGTCCCTCATGTCGGAGATAATGGCGTCCGGCACGATCCCGCGGCGGTGGAAGTCGGGGAAGCTCGTGCTTATCCCGAAGCGCGGGCGACCCCCCGACTCGCCGTCGGCCTACCGCCCCATCGTTCTGCTCGATGAGGCGTGCAAGCTCTTCGAGCGCGTGCTCGCTGCGCGCCTCGTCGAGCACCTGGAGGCGGTAGCCCGAATCTCAGCGACGGCCAATTCGGCTTTCGCCGCGGAAGGTCCACGCTGGACGCCATCTCTCGGCTGCGGGACAGCGTCGAGAGCGCTGTCTCCCGGGGGGAGGTGTTGTTGGCGGTGTCGCTCGACATCGCCAACGCCTTCAACACCATCCCCTGGGAGACAATCGCGGAGGCCCTGAGGTACCACAACGGCCCGTGGTACCTCAGGCGCGTCCTTGCGGACTACTTCGCCGACCGGGCCATCACATACCCGGTCCGGGGGCGAGTGGTCCGCAGGGCGATGGGGTGCGGTGTTCCACAGGGGTCGGTTCTAGGCCCACTCCTGTGGAACATCGGATTCGACTGGGCCCTGCGCGGCGCCAATCTTCGGGGGGTCGGCGTAATCTGTTACGCCGACGATACCCTGGTGACCGCGCGGGGCAAATCGTTCAGGGACGCGGGCGTGCTCGCCACGGCGGGCACGGCCCATGTTGTCAGCCGCATCAGGGCCCTCGGGCTGCAGGTGGCCCTTGAGAAGTCCGAGGCCCTCTTCTTCCATGGGCCTCGGACGAAGCCCCCCCCCGGGGTATTCGATAACGGTGGGCGGAGCCCGCATCGCCGTCGGCGGGACCATGAAATACCTTGGTCTCGTCCTCGACGGTCGGTGGGGGTTCAGCGGGCATTTCCGCGCGCTGGCGCCCAAACTGGTGTCGTGCGCGGGAATGCTCGCACGCCTGCTCCCCAACTGTGGGGGGGGCGGGGTGCGTCGGCCGCCGCCTATACGACGGTGTGGTTCGCTCCATGGCGCTCTACGGGGCGCCAATATGGGCGGCGGCGGCCCTCAGTGCCGAGAACGTGGCTCTGCTGCGACGCCCGCAGCGGGTCATGGCGCAGAGGGCCTCCAGGGCGTACCACACCGTCTCCTACGAGGCGGCGTGCCTTATTGCCGGGAGCCTCCCCTGGGACCTCGAGGCCGGGGTCCTGGCGGAGGTTTACCGAAGGAGGGCCCTGATGCGGCAGACATCGTCGGAGCCCCTCGAGGAAGAGATCGTTCGCTGGAGGAGCGAATGTCGCGACGATCTCTTCCAGCGATGGGCTGAAAGGCTGGAGGACCCCTCGGCGAGCAAACGGCTCGCCGAGGCTGTCCGGCCCGTATTGCACCAATGGGTCGAGGCGAGGCACCGGGCTCCCACATATTGGCTCACCCAGCTTCTCACAGGTCACGGCTGTTTCGGCAAGTACCTGTGGGAGCTGGTGGGGATCCTGGCGGAGCCCGTGTGCCACCACTGCGCGTCCGGCGCCGTGGACACGGCCGAACACACCCTGGCCGTGTGCACGGGCTGGGGCGCCCAACGCGCCGGGCTCGTTGGCGCAATCGGGACGGATTTGTCGCTGCCGGCCGTCGTCGCTGCCATGGCCGGCAGCGACCAGTGTTGGGCCGCCGTCGCCTCGTTCGCTAGCGAGGTGATGGCGGCCAAAAGAGAAGCCCTGCGGGAGCGCGAGCGTGCCGGCGGTACGCTCCCGCCCCGCCGGGCCGCCGGCGAGTCTGATGGCGACCCTGGCCGGGACATAATTCCACAACGGAAAATGGCGGACGACCCCTCCCTAGTCCTGGGAGTGGGTCGTACCAAGTCGGGCCCCGAAAACAAAAAGGGGCCCCCCCCTTGCCGGGCCGCGGACGTATACTAACGTAGTTCCCGCGGTCCGGTAGGGGTGCAGAGGACATTTAAAAAAAAAAAAAAAAAAAAAAAAAAAAAAAAACACAACACAACACAACACAACACAACATAGCATAACATAACTTCACGCCTTTTTCTACCCGAAGGTGTAGGCAGCGGCTGAAGCCAAGTCTCACCGATATGTTTTTGTCCCCAATGGAATAGGTGGCGAACCTATTGCCAAGCCGGGCACAAAGTTGTCAGTCATTGATATTTATCACACGTAACTTCCGAAAATCTCGAAAAGTCCTTGGTGTGTGCCGGGTTTTGAACCCACTACTTCTTGAATCAGAAGCGGAATGCTAGCCACTGCGCCAACAAACTTGTAATAAACAAGTTGTATTTTAAGTCTTCTTAAATTTTTTTATATGTACATAATCATTTTGTTTTTGTTGACTAGAACGGCGTCATATCAGCGCTACCGTACATAGCTATGTATATTATGAGCTTTCCATTTGGTTTCACTTCCGATTATATTCTGAAAAGGAAGTGGTTAAGTATAACTGCTTGTCGGAAGTGGTCTAATTCCATTGGTACGTACAAATGTTATTCTATATTTCTGTAGGATTAATGTCCCATTTTACAGTACGCGGCTACTACCACCTATGGTCATAAATGAAAAACTAAACAAATGCTGTGTTCACTCTATAAAGATCTCGTTGTAAATAGTTATTAATGTATAATATTTATTTTGTATAATGTTATTTGTATATTTAGTTTAATTAGTACGTTTACGCTGAACTGCTCCATTTTAAGTGAAAACTGTCTCTGTACCAAAAAAAGAAATACTAACCGACAAATTGAAAAAAAATACGTTATGCTATTAACATACGTAACTTTTTGCGCTTCACGTAAAATGAGATTACATTTAGATGTTAATTATCATTTCTAATACAAAATGGTATAAAGCTATGATTGGTAACATCTGCCATTTAAAAAGTGATATTCATTTATTTCAGGACATTTCGGCCCCGCTGTGGTATTGGTAACATTAGCATGTTTACCTGTAGATATGATAACAGCAATTGTACTACTGACGATTGCCGTAGGCATTAATGCGGGCGCATATACTGGATTCCTGGTAAGATTAATTTCAGTACAAACAATTATTCTGCCGTTTTAATTCGAGGTTATTATTAATTTGATTTTGTTCCGTGATATTGTGTGAAAAGTTTTTGATATTATTTAGCTATTAACTACATTCACAACCCGGATTCGATCCGACGACTATTTGGCACAGAAAGTAGGTGCTCGGCTTCCATACCACCGAGACCACGAACTTATTTTAAATATCTAATTGATCAAAACAACTTTTAGGATTATATCGCGTTTATTTATTAATTATTTATATTTATTTCCCGATGTTTCGAACTCTTTACAGAGATCATTTTCACGAGTTTTTTCACTGTAAAGAGTTCGAAACGTCGGGAAATAAATATAAATAAATAATAAATAAACGCGATATAATCCTAAAAGTTGTTTTGATCAATGAGTGAGATTCGCGAAAATCTTAGAAATAAATATCTAATTATTGATTTATGACATTGACATAGCCTTAAAGTAAAAAGTAAAGGCGACAAAATAATTAATCGTTTCTGCGATTAATAATGTCTGCAGATAGTTAGCGACAAAATAATTAGTTAAAGAGAAATTAATATCCCAAGTTATTACAATGTCGTCACACATCTGGCTCTCTATTGTGGAACAGTTAATTTCGAAAGCAATTGTTTGGGTTCGTAATTCTCTAACGCTGTCACGGATGTGCATAACTAAGGGAGCTTTCTGAGTAAATTGTCTCCTCCTACTTCCCAGCTGTGTCTAGATTTTACAAACGGTATTTAGATGACATATTCGTATATTATTGTATTGTTAATTCTATTCTTGCGTTAGCATGAGTAGAGCTACGTAGTCAAGTGCATGAATGGCCCATTCACTCAACTAACTGCCTTGACCGGTGGAATACTTTGGCCTCTCAAAATATCAATGTAAAGTGGCTCTTGCCGCATTTATTTTGGTGAGATAGGTATCCGGATGCGCACCCCTCTGCTCCTTCCCTTTCCATAACACTTCCTTAAAGACCTACAACGTAACTGTAACACTGTACTGTAGGTGTGCATGGGCAGTGCTAGTTGCTTACCATCAGGTAACTCGCTTAATCCACAAACAACAATTTACAACTATTACAACCTGTTATCGATAATTATTACCTATAATTATATATTACTTGCGTATTGCTTGATATTTTTAAATTGTTTCTTAGTTTCTATATGAAAAAAAATTATATAAATTGATAACGAAATAGAAGATATCTGGATAATTTTATCTAGTTACCTCGAAACTAGGTACAGGTAATGTTTATCTATTTCATACCCTTAATACAGTTAATAATCGTTAGCAACCGTCGGCTGCGGTTTTCAGTAAGACTGGGTTAACTATTACTAGCAAGCTATTCTACTTTAAGAGACTGTGTTCTACCTAGAATAACTCGATTATATAATTTATAAGGCTTCGGAAATTTTAAAGAAAAATTAAGAAAATAAATTCAAAATAGATATTACGTAAGTATTATTTAAGATCTATAGTATCTCAAATAGTATTGTTGTAACTTTTCAGTTAGTTCACCTAGATATGGCGCCAAACTTTGCGGGAACTATGATGGGAATCACTAACTCGCTCAGCAATTTTGTTTCAATATTAGCTCCTCTTGCAGCTGGTGTTATTATAAAAGATGAAGTAAGTATTTAAATACTTTAAACGTTTTCGTCTGATGTTGATATTACAAATTTAACAGTCTAATGATAAGATAAAATGTAACAACTGTTGTTTAATAAAACTTTATTTCTGTATTTTAGACGGAACCATTGGAATGGCGCAAAGTATTCTTCTTGTCATCGGGTATTTACTTCGGATGCAATTTGTTTTATGTAATTTTTGGAAGCAGTGAAAGGCAGACTTGGAATGAACCGGGTATCAAACCTGGCCTTCCTGAAGGTAAATTGTTATCGAAAGATTTCTATGATTTGATGATGAAGGACCTCGTGGCGCATTGGTAAAACTACCGGCTGCAGCAATGAGGTCGGGGGTTCGAATCCCACCCGAGCACAAATATTTGTGACAAACATGAATATTTGTGTGGAGTCTGGGTGTTTTTCTATGTATTATAAGTATGTATTTACAAAAGAAAAGTATGTATGTATTAATATCCGTTATCTAGTATCCATAACACAAGCATTCAGTTGCTTAGCTTGGTACTAGAGGGTGCTGTGTGTATTGTGTCGAAGATATTTATTTATTTTGTCCTAATCCTGAATTATTAAGTCTCATTTTTTTTTCAGAATCAACAGTCGATAAAAAAGCGGCGTCGATACCTTAATTTATTTTTTATTTTTATATATCTTATTTCTATTTCAAATCGAGCTAAGAATAATAACATATTAAGTTATATTTTTCTTTAAATAACAACGGTGGCCAACAGTCATACTATACACCTACATACTACATAAATTGATAGCAGCTACCACGATCTCAGGATGAGTTGAAAAAATGTCTATGGGTCGATTTTACTATAAATTTTATCCTAACTTGGTTGTGAAATATTCCATAAAATATATAATATATTTAATGTCAACAGTAAATTTATCAACTTTGATTTACGCAGGTTTTTTATACCTACGATGATACCTATTGATATCTCCAACAAAACTAGATCCCGCGAAAGACTTACTAACGATCTTCAAAAATTACAGGATACTTTCTGATAGCTGAAATTCAATACGTAAGCTAGTACCTACACAAAAAATAAATAGGTCTTTGAAATTTAGTACTTTCGTAAATTTAGACGTCTGAAAATTAATATAAGAATATTCTTTAGAAATAAAAAGAAATGAATTTCAGAATCTTCAATTTATTACTTTTTATTAAACGTTGTAAAAACGACAATCTGGTTTTTTTTTTATAAATGCGGTAGTTCTTGATATATTCTTGCGAGACTATATGTGCCTCCACTAGCTAAATATTTTTTGCGTTCAAATATAAATTAATGTGTTCTAATTTAACCCCTTTTAAGCTTACAAAGAATACAGGCAAATACAAAAGAGGCATTTTTAATGTACCGGAAATATATTCTACAAGGGAAATAAAATATAAATTCCCCCTAGTATCATAAAACTCCAGTGGTTTACGTCCCGAAATGGAATAGGTGACGAATCTATAGCCATACCGGGCACAAAGTTTTCAGGCATCGATATTTATCACAGGATTCGAACCCGGGACTTTTTGATTCAGAAGCTGGACCACCCAGATTCCGATTAAACAACCAACATATATACTTAAAAGCAACAATGATAACGAATTTAAATACCCGAACAGTAACAATTCATACTGTTATATATTGTATTAATATTTTTAACTTACAATATTTATAAATCAAATACGTCATGAGAGTCCACAATGAAAAAGTCATAAATATTATATGTGTTTGGGTTTTGAAAATTATGAGGTAAAACAACTTTTTGGTATTTCAATTAAATTTTAGATAATTGTGTTTTGGTTTTCATATAAATCATTACATTTTATTACAAAACTCTGAATTCAAAGTAATTTATTATGTGTTTTAAAACAGTAACAAAATCTAATATATAAAATTCTCGAGTCTAGATGTGCGTAATTGAACTCCTCCGAAACGGCTTGACCGATTCTCATGAAATTTTATGTGCGTGTCGGGTAGGTCTGAGAATAGGCCAACATCTATTTTTCATCCCCCTAAATCACAAGGGTAGCCCACCCCTCAATTTTTTTTTTTAATTTTTCGACATATTTCTGTTTCTTATTTTTTTTATAAAACGGAATACAAAAATACATGCAACCCTAAATTTTCAACCCCCTACGATCAACCCCTATTTTTTAAATTTTATTTTTCGGCAAGACAACGTTTGCTGGGTCAGCTAGTTTTATATAATTTTATTGGTTAGCAGCGGAAAATACTCTCCGCTAACGTCTTTGAATGAACATGGGCATATTAATGTGTTCATTTACTCAATTGCATTGTATGTCTTTTAAACAAGGTGATTATAAATAAAATCCTTATTTAAATATAAATTGTAATCATCAAGAGCCGAGAATACGAACTAATCGCCAGCCTCCAGCCGTTATGCAATCAATAGAACAACAGTGAACCAAGCTATTATCATCCAACAATCAGTAGCCACTGTTAATGATTGCTCAGTTACTGATAGTGTTGCCAGAGAAATTCGGAAATGTCCAGGAATTTTGCCTCGTTCTGCCTGTCATTAGAACTTATTTAATAGGATTATTAAAATGTGTAAATTTTGAACTAAATTAGTTTATGTGCGATATTTATTGGATTATTTTATGTATTCATGGAATAGAACACACAGAAGTATCATTTTGAAAATATTCTTAAAATCCTATATTTTTTCAAATCAAGATAATCTCTAAAATATATTTAAATAAAATATGAGTTTTCAATTCATAATTTTCCTCAGGACTTTTGAATTATAATCCCAGTAAAAACAAATGACTTTTTAAAAAAATTTTCCTTTCTTTAGAAATGGCTTTCCAAGAGTGAAGTAAGTTTGTTAAGTGGAAAAACTTCGTCACTTATTTCATAGTATAAAGTATTAAAGTACATCTAGACGACAACGCGGTACGCTTAGCATCTAAACAAGAGAAGCACAATGTCTTGTCATTGTTCCGTTTCTGCTTAAAACATATTTAGACAGCCAGTTATCAACCAGCTAAAGATTATTATAAAAAAACCCTCATCAGAATCCATTCCCTGAGGAGCTGCAGTCCTTGACAGGTAAAACTTTTGCTACCCTTCTTTTCAGGTGGGGTATAAAATACCCAGTTGCTCATTGTCGTCATAAACCACTTGATGTAAGATATTATAAACACGTACAACAAGCCAGGCTTTTCGTCCTTTTAACACCCAGATAACGCGCTTTTGTAATAACAAAAATATGTAAAAGGGTCTTAGGGTCCGTTATCGTGCTTTGACAAAATTGTTTGAGGTCAACAAAATATTTAACGAGCCCTTTATATCACAAAATGTAAAGTCATATAATTTTCTAACATGAATTTTCAAATTATAGTATCACAATTATGGTCGTATAAAATATCAAAAAAGTCTTATTATAAATGCGTAAAATTTATTGTTTTAATTGTTTATTTACATGACAATTGATAATGATATTTAATGTCTGTGAAAAAATATGTATACAGTACAGTACAAAACTTACTTTGTCAGTTAGTGTAAAATTTAAATTTGTCTTGAGTATCTAAACTGGCCATATTATATACAGATGACAAGACATAATTTGTTCTCAAGTTATATAAATACAGTGTATTACATTAGAGCGATGTCAAAGTTAAAAATATTTCACTTATTAGGAAATATTGATGGAATAGCATTAAAATTGGAAAGAAAAATAACATTAGTTTTTTCTTTACAAAACCGATTCAAATGCATATTAAATTACAAGATACCATTTTTTATGGGATACGAGATCCAATTAGCAAGTGCGTCACCTGGTGGTAAGCAACTACCGCCACCCATGGACACCTGCAATACAAGTGGTAATACAGTTGCGTAGCCAGTACTATTTAAAGGAATTAGGATAAGAATAGGGGTAAGTCATAATTAATAAAACTTATTAGGCAAGCGTGAAAGAATCGCTTTACAATTGATGACAGAAAAAGTCATTACAATGTGTTTTTTTTACGAAAGCAATTTAAATTCGTATAAATTTTATAGATACTACTAGCTGACCCAGCAAACGTTGTCTTGCCGAAAAATAAAATTTAAAAAATAGGGGTTGATCGTAGGGGGTTGAAAATTTAGGGTTGCATGTATTTTGGTATCCCGTTTTATAAAAAAAATAAGAAACAGAAATATGTCGAAAAATTAAAAAAAAAAATTGAGGGGTGGGCTACCCTTGTGATTTAGGGGGATGAAAAATAGATGTTGTCCTATTCTCAGACCTACCCGACACGCACATAAAATTTCATGAGAATCGATCAAGCCGTTTCGGAGGAGTTCAATTACGCACATATAGGACTCGAGAATTTTATATATTAGATTATTTTTTTATTTTATTGAATAGGAGGGCAAACGAGCAAGTGTATCATTTGATGGTAAGTGCTTATCGTCGTCCATGAACACCTGCAATACAAATAGTGTTACAGTTGCGATGCCGGCCTTCAACGGAGTAGCATAGAAATGAAGAATGAATTGAGGAATACCGGTGGCGGCCCACCGCCCTTCGTATACCAGTCTTACCCAACGAAAATGGCATAAGCCACTTTAGGTTGTCATTCTGAGATGGCATGGCATTTCACCAGTCACATAGGCCCTTTTCATGCGGCTAACTGCGTTGCGAGATCCGCATTATTTTTGCCATATTCCGTAAAAAACAGCATTTAATTCATATTATATTAACAGTAGTAGAGCCAAGCAGTTCTCTGCATGAATGGGCCGACTCGACCGGTGAAATACCACGATCTCTCGGCAGACCGACGTAAAGTGGCTCATGCCGCGTTTCGTTCGGTGAGAGAGGTACCCGGAGGCCCACCCCCCTTTCCCCATCCTTTCCTTTCCCCTATCCCTTAAGGTCGGCAACGCAACAGTAACACTATAAGTGTTGCTGGTGTCCATGGGCGGTGTTGGTTGCTTACCATCAGGTGACACGCCTGCTCGTTTGCGCGCCTATCCCATAAAAAAAAATCATTTGTTTCCTGAGAGAGATCGCACCTTTCAATAACAACACCTATTGTTCTTGCCTAACATGAACCACTACAATATATTCTTTATACAGTACAGTAAATATTACATTCTATATGTTATGTATCTTATCAAAAAACATAATTATATTATAATACTTAAATATAAAAAAACTCTAACGAATATTTTTTACACTAGTCAGTATTTTTCATCATACCTAATAATAATAATCGGGGGTGCAGTGGTCGAGCACCCGCAAATCTAGAGGTCGCGGGTTCGAATCCTCACATTGGCTCACACCAATGAATTTTCGAAATTAATTACGTAAGCTATATGTGAAAAATAACGATGACTAATAAACTTTGTACCCGGTATGGCAATAGCGACCCATTCCATTTTGGACATAAACATAACGGCGAGACGTGGCTTAATAGCCGCTGCCTACACCTTCGGGTAGAAAAAGGCGTTAAGTTATGTTATATTATGTGTGTCTGTATTATAACACTTCTTTGAAGATACAATCTTACATACGTAGGTATAATATATAAATGTACAAAGTTTCACCGATATTAAAGTAAAAAGGCCCTAATCAAAATTCTAATTTCCCGAAGGACGCCACAACACAATTACAAAACCAATAATAAACCAAAATGATTTTGTCCTTTTATTTTTATTCAAATTCCTCTCGATGTTTTGTTAAGTAAATATAAATTTGTTGCTTAATTAAGTTAGGTTTCAATTAATATTTAGACATATGATAATGAGAATTAGATATTGAATAGTACTTTATATTAATTGAGTAGTAGGTGATTTATTATAGGCTTTAATTCAGTGTAAGATTATGTTTAAGCGTGATCAGAAATTCGTTACTGTTGAAAAAATATAAATGATGAGCTGAGTGAATTTTTCGTCGTTCTTCATATAAAATCGATTAAGGAACAGTAACAAAAAGCCATCGAATATTGCTGCCTCATCGTATTCATCAAAGTCTAGAACTTTTTGCAACACTATGTAATAGGTACCCATCAAGCCTTGAAATAGGTTACCTGTAACAAATTACAGAACCCCAAAAAATAAAAGAATTTGGCAATTCACCATTGTATAGGTCTGTGGGCGTGCTTATATATATTTATCTCTAAGATTTTCGCGAATCACGTTCATGACGTTAAAACAAACTTTAGGATTATATCGCGTTTATTTATTAATTTCCCGACGTTTCGAACTCTTTACAGAGATCATTTTCACGAGTGATGAACAAAAAGATTTGTTCACCACTCGTGAAAATGATCATGAGTTTGTTTTAATGTCACGTGCTTATACATTTTTTTTCTGTGATTTATTTTTTCATAACAAGTCCAAATATTTTTATTTGTTTATTACTCAATAAAATAATACTAGTAAATAACAACGCATAGCGCTTCTGATGACGCTCACTTTTTTTTTAATAAAAATCATATTATGATAAAAGAAATATTATCCATCCAAAGGTTTTGAACTTTGAAAACTGAATGAAGAAATGTCTCGGTAGTTTAGAGGTTAGGCACGCTGTATATTACTGTATCAAGGAGCACTGGGTTATTCACAGGTGTGATATTTTTCGAAGTCTGATTTCTACCCGTTGTTTAACAACAACTTTTGCATCCAATTTTAAAAGCTAAGATTTCATCGAGGTGTAACTACTGCATCCTACACTTTCAGTAATAAAAAGGTATGAACTGGGAAAATAAATTTCTGTCACCCTTAAGAAAAAAAAAATCTACTATTGCGTACCATTGTAATTCGTGTAGAATAAAGAATGGGGCACATAGTGAAAAGCTTTGAGGATTTACCTAAGTGAAAACGTGGGCTTCCTTGTTGCCTTTATAAGAAAATATTGTTATTAGATATGTATGAAATCTTGTGGCAGAGGAGGAAAATAAAGGAAGGGAAGGTTTCGTATAATAAACTGATTAACATATTTATTAGTACGTTGTAGCCCTATGGGTATCTATAGTTCAAACCAATGACACAGGATCACCGGAAAATAGCTTCTTCTTTGATAATATCAATACCCGAAGTGACATTTTATATCCGCTTTCTAAAGCCTTAAGCTTTTCAGCTACGTTTAGACAGTGGTAGAGCTAAGCAGTTCGCTGCATGAATGGGCCGGCTCAACCGGTGAAATACCACGACCTCTCAGAAGACCGACGTAAGGTGGCTCATGCAGCGTTTCGTTCGGTGAGAGAGGTACCCGGAGGCCCACCCCCCTTCCCCGTCCTTTCCTATCCCCTATCCCTTAAAGGTCGGCAACGCTACAGTAACACTATATGTGTTGCTGGTGTCCATGGGCGGCGTCGATTGCTTACCATCAGGTGACACGCCTGCTCGTTTGCCCTCCTATCCCATAAAAAAAAAATGCCTCGTCTCGCCGTTATGTTTACGTCCCAAATGGAATAAGGTGGCGAACCTATTGCCATACCGGGCACAAAGTTTTCAGTCATCGATATTTATCACACTTAATGTGATGAATATCGATGACTGAATTCGACAACAATTTCGAAAAGTCATTGGTGTGAGACAGTGTCAGGATTCGAATCCGGATCTCTGGATCAGAAGCCGTGTGCTCGACGACTGGACCACCGTGACTAGACCACAGAGACTACGTTTTCTAAAATAATAGAATTGCCTGCTTACTAAACCGCTAAAATACATAAAAATGAACGGCCAAATACTGGCCACCAAACTTTTTTTTAACCTGTCACAAAAATAATTAAAATTTAAAATAAAATGTCGAAATATGGCAAATAAATGGTTTCGTAAAAATTCTAAATTTTATTCAGGCAGTTCTATTCTGCTACACTATTTTAATCCTATGGGGAAATATGTATCATTTCCGAATCGTGTTTGTACAGATGACAATTCGTTATTTTTCAATGTACAAAATATATTAAAATGTTCTCTCGAGAATTACCGCAACAAATTGAATTGTTTAAATCAAATTGTACAAAGTATGTATTCAAAAAGCTAAGCTTTCCACAGGTTTCTGTTTAGTTGTTTTTCTTTGCAAATTACATTCGTTATATATAGCCTTTTTTATGGGATGGGATGAGCAAGGAAACTGCTTACCTAACTACTGTGACTAACGCCGCCTAATAAAAACCAGCAACATTTGTTATATTTAGTAGACTTTCCGGCATCTTAGGGAGTAGGATTGGAAGGATAGAATAAAGTTGGCGGGCTTCCGTATACCTCTCTTGTGAAATGAAACTCAGCACGATCCACTTTACGTCGCTATTCTGAGAGGTCGTGACAGTTCACCATTCTTGCTGGCCCATTAAAACAGCAAACTGCGTGGCTGGTGATTTTTACTATAGACATATTGATCAGATTGAATATGAGTTTCTTGCCCGATTCTTCTCATGATAGCCCCTACACTCGGAATCGGGCCGCTCGTGGCGATTGCGTCCGTGTCTTTTTTTGTTCCACGGAGGCACTTTCCACAAGCGCTCGTGTTTGTTTTTTTTTTTATTAAATTTTAAATCATAATGTTATCTGTACTTGTTGACTATTTTTAAGTGTCTGTGAAGACCTATAAAAATAAAGTTATTTTGACTTTGACTTATTAATTTACATACTTATTAACTGAGCAGTTTCTAACAGCTCAAGTTGATGACTATGTACTTAGCATAATACATTTATTTTAAATGCTAATAACGCTCTGGTACATACTTTGTCCATCAGATGATAAGAAAGGTCTAGGGGCTTTGGGGCTTTATTTATACTTGATATAAAATCACTCGCAAAGAGAAGGGTAGAGCACTGGAATTTGGAACTCAATATCTCTCTCCCTCTCTCTCTTCACCTTGGATTTAATCTCATATAGGAATGTAACCTCACGAAAAGCGTAGGTCAAGCAGCGATTAATGTGTTTTTTTTTAATTTTAAGTCTTTTATTATAATATTATTATTTCTATGGGAAGACGTGAACAGTCATCTGGTGATAAGCAACAAGCGCCCACTACAATTGAGTTTTCCCTGTATAAGATGGGCTGTATAATATTTTCGGCTACTAAAAAAATTACCACCTAACATTGTTTTACTCAAGATGATCTACAATAACGAAAGGATGTCATTTGCCAAGATGGGACAGGGAAGGGATTGAAGGCTATCTCCATATACTTTTTTCAACAAACAAAACACAGTATAAACCACTTTACTTACATTTTCTTGGAAGTCATGCTTGATTCACCGAGTTGGCTCAATTATGCAGCGAACCGCTTGCTTCTATGACTATCAGAATTAATTCTTTTAATTTTCATTTGATATAAACCTAGAATTAAGTTAATAGAAATTGTATCTAATTATTTAAATAGGATATTATTTATTTATGAATAAATAGATAAAGAATAAGAATGATACATACATACATGATGTAGCAAGATAGGGGAGTTAATCAAATGTTACACGTTTTTATATCAGTAAAAAATACTAGTCGTTATATTCCCCTGGAGCGCCACACGGCACGCGTAAAGAAATTGCGTGTGCATTTCAGTTAGATTTCATTTTTCACACATGGCAATATTGGACGTTATGGAATTACCAATGATTAAATTATAGCAATGATATTGACAATAGCAGACCATAGTATAATAATAATTATAAAATACCAGGCCAAATTTAAGACATAAAAGGCAAACAAAACAAGCCAGGCTTTCCTTCCTTTTTGCTCTAATGACGCGTTTTATGTAACAAAATATTTAAAAGGGTCTTAGGCTCTGTTAGCGTGCTTTGACAAAATTATTTGACGTCGACAAAATATTTTCGGAGCCCTTTAATATCGCAAAATATAATATTTTAAAATGTTCTACTGTGAATCAGCTCCATTATCACGCGAACAGCTTGCGAAGACTTTAAAGATAAATATCTTATTTATCTTTTTTTTTCTTCCACAATATTACTGCCAAATACCATTGCGTTTAAGGAGAATGAAATCTGTATAGGTTTACTTTTTAATGACTAAAACTAGATATAACTTTCCTAATGGTTTTTTTTTATATAATTAGTGACATCAAACTGTGTATTTTTTTCTATGGAAAAGGGGGGAAAGGAACAGACGTGTCACCTGATGACAAGCAAGAATCGCTGCCCAGGCACACCTGAACATAGATAGTAATACAGTTACGTTGCCGGCCCTTACATTGGGATATATAAGTATAAGGGGTCGGAAGTGGGAGTTTACATACATACATAACTTCACGCCTTTTGTTACCCGAAGGTGTAGGCAGCGGCTTTTAAGCCTCGTCCCAAATGGAATAGGTGGCGAACCTATTGCCATACCGGGCACAAAGTTTTCAGTCATCGATATTTATCACACTTAACTTCCGAAAACAACTTCGAAAAGTCATTGGTATGTGCCAGGATTTGAACCCACTACTTCTTGAATCAGAAGCAGGGTGTTAGCCACTGCGCCACCGAGACTGTTAAATAATAATTTCACAGATACTATAATAGAAAGCTACAATGAAAATTTTAATTTCCCAAAGGATCCCTTACACAACAATTTTGTGTATTACTATGAACCACCTATAATTTAGCACAACATTTTCCATAAGTATATGAAAATAAGCAGAAAAGAAGAATTAAATAGTGTCGGGTATGAATTCTACTAATTATGAATTTTTTATTGTAAATGATGTAATATCCATAAAAAGGTAATAAATATAGGCAGTCTGTATAATAAACAGAAAATAAAATAATGATACCTAGTAACTGAAATAAGAAAAAAAATAGCATACGCCTAAACACTATTTAATACAAAACCATATACATTGAAATAGTAATTTCGTAAACAGGCCTAATACAAATAAACTTTCTAAAATCCTAACGAACAAATCTTCTACACCTTTACACTTATCAACCAACCAACAACAAAGCCATCAAAAGACAATGCAAAGCTGAAAGAAGAACGAACAGAACAACAAAGATGTCGGTAGCTGTTCTACTATTATTTCTAGCAACCGAATTACCCCAAGGAATTCTTGGATTGCTGAGCGGGTTATTGGGTAGATGTTTCTTCAAAAGATGCTACGATATATTTGGAGAATTGATGGACGCTTTGGCATTGCTCAACAGGGCGATCAACTTTGTACTATACTGTTCAATGTCGAGGGACCCAAGCTTTAATAATACCAAATAATTTGATAATACCTAGTAAACAAGTTGGTTCAGAGCCAAAATTTGGGTATCACTATTAACGCTAAACCTCTGCTTATGGTTTACGTAAACACATATCTAACATAACATAACTTCACGCCTTTTGTTATGTTTACGTCTCAAATGGTATAGGTGGCGAACCTATTGCCATACCGGGCACAAAGTTTTCAGCCATCGGTATTTATCACACATAACTTCCGAAAACTATTTCGAAAAGTCATTCTCAGTTCAGTCAGTCAGCTCTGGATCAGAAGCCGTATGCTCGACCACTGGGCCACCGAGACTAAACACATATCTAATGTGAAATAATAGTTATCAACAATCAACAGTTAAATTTTCAGTTAAATTCTGGAAATTTTCATTGCTTATTCCGTACTTGTTTCAACTTAGTTATTTGGTGAAAACGGATATATTATGGTCTTACGTGTTCCATTATTTCTGTTTGATGTGTTTATATTTTTATTAAATAAATTACATGGCTTTTAACTTTGCAGCTGTGCTGTCATAGAAATTAATATTAATATTTACGAGTACATTTTCTTGGGCTGTTCCTATTATTAGGGTCGTCATCTGTTTTTTTCGTTCTCTGAGTCTTTTTAATTTCAATAGTCAGGGATCTTATATGAAATATAATAATTATAACAATTTCAGGCCTAACCCCTATATAGTTTGGGTGGGTAATATAAAACTAATACCTAAGACTTCTAAGAAGTCTTCTTCTTCTAAGAATTCTAACGTAACTGCCAATGTCGGTAACGTCTCAGAATCAACACTTATTTGGGAAGTCCTTGAACTGGCTTCAGATCTTAGCTTTAATACTGTGCCTAACGCCTTGTTTTTGTGCCTGTATTACATTGACAAATAAGTGACTAAGACTACACTGTGACTTTTTTTTTTGCTCTCTCCTCGGTTTGTTTTATTTTGTCTTGCCATCTTTTTCGTTGGTTTCCTGTATTTTTTTTCCATTAATAACTAACTATAGCCATTAAGTAGCTGTCTTATTTCATTTTTACTGAATAAATTTTAAAAAAATCCTGTTCCATGTTCCTGTTCCATGATTTTTGAGAATACTTTAAATAGATTGAACATAAAACTAATTTGTCTGTAGCTGACTGAGTATGTTTTATTTGGGGCCCTTCTTGTGTACAAATATTATATGTGATGTTTTCCACAATTTCGGAATATATTTTAATATTTAAATGTCATTAAAGATTTTAGTTAGCATTGGGGCCAGTTCTTATAACCTACTCTTCTGTAGTTTGTTTGTGATTTTGGTAAAATTTCAGGTTTGCAATTTAAGTTTGAAGGAGATATCATTGAACCCGCGCACCTGTTTTTGTTTACGGTATCTCTGCTACAGTACAGGTATTAGTAGAATTATGTAGTCTTATAGTATATTGAAATATCACTCCAATATTTCTATACTCTGAAGAGTATAGAAATATTGGAGTACACAATAAGAACACAATTTCGTTATTTGTTTTTCCATTCGGTAATATACTAGATAGTTAATGACTGGTAACGACAAAATAGGTACATAATAATTTCAAAAAATAACGAAACCGTTGTATCCATTTGCATATATTAGGCAATTTAAACGTTGGAAATTCTTTAACGCCAGCGAAATAGTGCCTAGTTATTTTACTTTTTTGGCTCGTTAAGCTTTTAACACATGTAATTCGGAATTCCCTAACGTTTTTCCCACTTAAAAACTATATATACTATATTTAATTCAATTATTAATAAAAAGCGGATGGATGTAGGAGTCGAGGACGGCCTAGACACACATTCCATGACCAAATAGAACGGGTTCTGGAGGAAGGTGATGTTAGAAGCCTCAAAAAACGACGCGCGTGCATGAAAAGAGTTATGAAAGTCAACGAAGCGAGTGAGGTGTGTAAGAATCGCGCCTTATGGCGCTCTGTTCTCTCTGCCTACCCTGCAAGGGATTTGGCGTCAAGTTATATGTATGTGTATTAATATTAAATTTTCAACATAATACTAATTCAGTACTTACAAGTTCGGCTACCCATGCACAGTATACTGTTAACTAAACTTTATTAATGCTCTTATAAGTAGTTGAAATTTCCGTGTAGATATAAGTATCTATTATGAGTATTTAAATATATTTTCTACTAGCTCAGGTATCATAAAATAAGCTAAGCGTGCTCGTTTGCTGGTTGTGGAAGAGTGGGAGTCCAGTTTTTGGCATAAGGCACTGCCATAAATAATATGACATTTCGTATCGCAACTTGCAATCGTTTAGGTGGTCCCTGTGTTTCCTCGCATCTGTGTCACTGCGAAGAGGTTGTCGACAGCAAGGGGCATCATGTCCTCTCATGCGCCAGGAGCGCCGGCCACATTTCCCGTTACGCCAATATCAGCGACATTATCTGTCGTTCTCTTGTCACCGTCTGTGTACCAGCTGCAATAGAACCAAAAAGTTAGGTTTGCGACGATGCTAAGAGACCGGTCGGTATGACTCTTTTGCTTTGGAAGATTGGAAGGCTTTTTGTTTGAGACGCTACTTGCGTCAACACCCTTGTCCAATAACTACCAAGGATGGTAGGGGTAGCCGATGCAGCTGCTGCTTCAGCGGGAAATCTCAAGCGGCATAAATACAGAAACCTTGTAGGTGATTATGTTTTTGAGCCGTTTGGGTTTCAAACTCTAGTAACATGGGGTTAGAATGCTTGTTCATTTTATGAAGATATTGCAAAGAGACTAATCGAGGCCTTTTGCGACCATAGAGATGGTTTATTCTTCGAGGATTAACATTGCTTCTCAGCGTGGCAATGCGGCCAGTATTTTGGGCCCGCTGCCAGTATCTAGTAGTAGACCTAGATGAGATTTTTTTTCATTTCAGCTTGTTTTTTAATTGTTAATATTTTATATAATATAATTAAATTGTAATATAATTAAAATGTGCGGAATAGTGAAGATATTGGAATAATATCAAATTAAAGATATTTTAAGCATTTGGTGAATTTTCATATAACAAATTGCGACTTTGTGACGTCAATGATACAAGTAAGTTGATATTATATAATAATATAATGTTTTTAATATTCATAATATCTGGCAGAAATCTTATTTCAGAGAGTGTCAGTTGATGGTAAAGTAAGGGACATATCAAAAGTGTTGAAAAATAAAAAAAAACCTTTATAACGTTTAATACTCTTATCTCTCAGTTTTCAAAATTTTTGATTTCAAAGTATCTGAAGTAATAAAATATATTACATAATAAATATGATTAGGTATTAATATTTAATATACTTTTCAAAAAACACATTCTTGTCATCCATATAAAAACATACAGACGCCCTCAAAACATTCATGTTTATCATAAATATTTATGTTCTAGTGGGGATCAAACACACCAACCTCGATTCTGCAGCCGATAATTGTATCGATGCCCGGCGTCTATCATCATTACATAGTATAAAACAAAGTCACTTCCCGCTATCTGTCCCCTTATAACTGTCCGCTTATATGCTTATATCTTTAAAACTACGCAACGGATTTTGATGCGGTTTTTATATAGTTAGAGGGTGTCAACGGGGTGGTTTTGATCTCTAATTCACATAAGATGTTGTAAAGAAAAAATGATAATGATTAATTTTAATTAATGATTTAGATTTATTTTTTTTACTTATTGTACGTCTAGGCATTCAATTCCGGAAATTATGGACAGTTGGAATTATTTCCAAGATGACTTCTACTACAAAATATGAAGCGAACCTCTCTATTCTATTACCTAAGTTATTTATTATACTGGACCGAAAGATTAAAATTAAAAGAGAGAGAACTTAATTATATTTTACATTTAGAATATTGCCATAATCATTTCAGTAGTTTGTTTCGCTATGCTATTAAATAATAAGTTGAAATTCGGATGTAGTTTACTAGTACTAGAAAATAAGTAGGTATAATTTTTCCTCATTTTTCGTCATAGGTTAATAAATAGATCATATCGCATTTAGAATAGTATAGCAGTAGTTGAAATCTATTTACTAAACTTATTTACCTACACACTTAACTTGTTGTCACGTCATGGTAGGCAGTGAGAAGAAAGCGTCAAAAAGTATTACAAAGCCGTCACTGAATCTTGTAAGAATATGTTTCATATTGACATCTCCCAGCATAATTTATTACATCTGGCATTAAGAGTTTTATTAGTCGGAAACATCGCGATAAATAAGTAAAATAAACGTCATATTACTCTGAAATCGTTTTAAAGACTAAGCATATATGCAAACGTAGGAAATGATGTACTTGAATTTAAATTTGTTTTATTAAATAAGAAAACAAGCCGGGCAAAAACGCGAATACAAATTCTCTTTACGTTAGAATGGACGTGATATATGAGAGTACATGAAACAAACATACGTTGCCGTCAGTTCTACTGTTGTGTAAAGTCTTTAATATAGGAAATTATTAGTGTATGGTCGACTAACTAATATTTCGTTTCATCATTTTTTCGTTATATAGGTTATCAAGGTAAGGACAAGGTTGGCTTTGACGAACATATCGACAACAAATGGGTTATATGTTTGTGAAAGTCCAGATTAGGAGTATCTGACATCCGACGAGAGTCTGACGGAGAGTCGGAGAAAGCGGTCATGAAAATCTAAAAGGGGGAGAAATATGTATCAGACTTGTAGCATATGGAAAGAACTGTATTCGTCTTATCTCTCGCGGAAAAGACTTGATCATATTATATTCATATACTTTTTTTATTGTTGACGCTTTAGTCATAACATGATTTTTTACAGAATTTCACAGCACATTATTTTGTACAGAATGAGAATTAAATATTTAGTAATCGTAAGTAAGATCAAAAAGACAAAAACTAGGTCTTTTTTAACTATTGTGTAAGCATTAATTAAAACAACTTTTAGGATTATATCGCGTTTATTTATTATTTATTTATTTCCCGACGTTTCGAACTCTTTACAGAGATCATTTTCACGAGTATGAACAAAAAGATGGTAGTTGTTGATGTACCCACATCAGGAACCAAAATAATGTAGAATTTTGAGTATTGCAGTATATAATCAAAACATAATAATTTTAATTTAATTTTTATTAACCTAGAAACCAAGTCCCTTTCTTTTTCTCAAAAACTTTATAAATAATAGCAATATCAATAGCCCGTTCAAAATGAAATAATAATCAGTTTTGCAGAACAGCCGCTGAGTTTTCTTGCTGGGTCTTTCTCAGGACTGGCCGCGTTTTTTGACCCAGTGGTAGATTTTTAATAAACACTTTACCTTTTAATTTAAAATCAATGAATATTTAATAATAGTTATACTTTAATCTCAACCAACTTAGAAAATAAGATGATTTGTAATAATTTAATAATAACAACTTTTACTTATTAAATCATACAACATAGGATCTTTAGAAGCAGGATATATTAATGCATCTTATATATAAGTATTTAACTTTTGTTCTTATGGTCTGATGTGGGTTACCAATAGTAAAAATCATATTTTTAACATCAACTTTTTGATTTTTATTTCCAAAAAGTGGGTGCTCTCTGTATCAATGAAGATAGCTTTTGAACAACTACCATCTTTTTGTTCATACTCGTGAAAATGATCTCTGTAAAGAGTTCGAAACGTCGGGAAATAAATAAATAATAAATAAACGCGATATAATCCTAAAAGTTGTTTTAATCAATGAGTGAGATTCGCGAAAATCTTAGAAACAAATATATTGTGTAAGCAGCTTACCGCTTCAACAGATTTAAACTAGATAAATTTAAAATTAGATTGTTGTATCACTAGAAACACATTTATTATTCCCAACTCTTGTGGCTGTTCGTTCACTTCCTGAAGCATATACAAGACAAGTATTCAAGACACACTTGCGGTTCAAATTTTAATTAGATTTATTCTAAGCCGAATGAGACGCAGACACATGTGCGGTACACCATACAAAGTTGTTCAAATAATAATATAAGCATAAAGAAGGAGCTATTGGCACAATTATATTATGAAAAAAATTTCAATACGGTAATTTTATTAAATGTACTACGCAAAATCAATTATAAAACTTATTTCTTGTAATGTTGAATAGTAGTCATTGCTTAACTTATTACTGGTACATTTAAAAAAGAAATAATAATAACAATACTTTAGTTTTAAGAAATTGAGTTAGTAAGTATATAATATTTCGACCGGTATTCAATGTTGCATCAACCTTAAATGCAAATTTCTATATCTATCCCTTTGAGTAAGCCAATGTGGAATAGTCACATTCATACTCAATAACTCCAAACAAATATTTGATATATATAATTTAGTTCATGATCTATCAAATAGATCATGAACTCAATTTCAACACGGTATAATAATATATTTATATTGTAAATCTGTCAAGAGTATAAAAACACCCAGTTACTACACAAACAAACGTGCAATTAATTTAAGAGTTTAATGCAAAATCCTGATCTTCATTATAATAAGCTCCTATCAAGTGCTTTAATTAAACTTTACGAAGCTTCCGTCATCTATTACAGGGCGTCGATGTCAATTGACAAAATTGAACGTCAATATTATTTGTAGAGAGGAAATCAAAATTTCGTATAACGAATCGTTTTGCGTCAATACTGGTATTGGTACATTTGTATATTAAAGTATCTTACTCGAGGAGTCGTCTCTGAAATGTATTCTACATGTTTATCAAATTTAATACAATAGTCTCTGTTTTTGTCACGGGTATTATATTTTTAAATGTAAGTAATATGACTTTTTCAAGTTACATGATTGAGCCGGCTCTTCTCGACTCTTTTAATTTGTAAATGCGTTATGCTTAGTAGGGGAGCCCAAGTGGGGATTTGAGGAGTTACTCGAGCGCGTCAGAAAACTATATAAGGAGGAACCTTATTCCTTGTAATTAAAAAACATTTGATATAAGGGCGTGCTCCAAAGACAGCTCGTCAGATTAGTAAAAAATCAATCCTCAGAAAAACTCGAGCGCAACAAATTAAGGCCAGATAAGTTTAATACATACAGAACAGAATATATTTCAATAATCTGACGATTTTTATGGGGCGATGTAGCTTAAACCAGCTGCTGAGAACTGGATTAAAATTCCGCGCCTCAGTTATCAAATCCAAATCGTCAGATATTGAAATAGGGCACTTTTTTGAGTTTTCTAAATATTTCCTTCTAATATCTGAGACACTCGAATAACTTTTTGGTTTTTTTTCTACCCTTTTCTACAGCCATCCTCCCCTAATCTCGTCAGAATAATATCTCTCGGTTGTTAGAAAAACAAAGCGGGTAAACACCGTAAATGTCTGAGGCGTTCGAGTATTTTTCAGTGAATGATTTTTTAAAGTGAAACTTTTATTACATCGTCTCAAACTTTTTCGTCTGCGTGTTGCATGTCGCGTGACGGTCGGCCGCGGAGTAGGGATAAAGTGAAAGGCGCTCGCCAGAGCGCCTTTCACGTCTATTATCGTTTATAAATGTAACCAATATTTTATGGTAACTAAAATACGTGAACAGTGACTTACATTCGATTTTCGAAAAAAATAATATTTCGAAAATTTTTAGTTAAGTGTCTATAATGTGAAAAAAAGTTTCACTTTTACGGTGGTTTCATAAATTTATTTAACATTTTTTGAAAATTAGCACACGCTCCCCTCTTCACTAAAATGGCATAATGAACATAAATTATTAGTTTTAGGCCCAAATCTTCACAATCTAACTGGTCTCCATGACGCTCTAGTAACTGAAACTTTTGCGGTCCGGCCTCCCCTACTATTATTAGCGCTAAAGGTCATAATTAGGTTGCTCCTCACAAAGTATAAAGTAAAGATAAGTGTTACTCAAGTACACATATTCATTTTCAATTTAAAATTGACAAAACTCATATTTATTTTCTACGTTAATAGCTCGACCACTTTAAGTCATTTATATTGTCAACAATATACCATATATGTACAATATACATAATATAATATAGTAAATATATATATATTATTCAGTATATTTATGTAATTTTAAATTGCGATCTTTGATATTTTGTGTTGTCATTACTCAACTTAAAAATTACCTCTTAAACTGTAGTTGGAAGCCTATAACTTGTACAAACTTTATTTATTTATATATTTTAAGGAATATGTTTGAGGTATTCCTATAACAAACGGAAGACTTATTCTTTTGTCCGATAAATCAAATGTTCTAAATATCACGACGACAAATTTTAGGTTGGTCTCATGTAGATATATTAACCAAGTTCATTAATTAATATATGTTCATGGTTTTAAATTTTCAATACTTCTATAATTATCAATTGAAATACCGTTAAGTAAATACTCATTCATTACTACATTCAAACTTTTTTTGTACTGACACCAAAATTTGTTAAGGGTAGTTCTACAAATAAGCCAATAGATATATCAATAGATAAGCCTTTTTTTACTTTTACACCATTGGCTTGTATATATGGACAAGACATATTGTTCTATAAGTACAATTGCCTATATAAATATTAGGAATTTCGTCGGCGCACACATAAACATATATCTGTCTCGTTTTTATTTAGCACTGTCACTCGCATGAAAGCAGTATAACAGTATTTCAGTGCGTACATAAAGTTAATGAATGCGGAAATAAGATTGTATGTAAAAAGTTACTGACGCCAAAAATCCGCAAAGTATGGCGGATTTTCTGTCAGTTCTTAAAGTTAAAAAAGTGTTGGGAAAAAGTTTACCGACAAAATTTATTTGCCAAAATTTACTTACATATTAGGAATTATCCAAATAAATTAGTATCATTTCGTAACGAGTAAAAACCTATTGTAAATTCGCTAAATATGTAATAATGAAATGATCTTAGACTAGAAGTCACAAGATATGCATTTGTTACCAAAAAATGTTCTGAAGATGTTTCGTTTTTTTATGTTTTTTTTTTGTATTTAGAGATATGTTGCAGTAGTGTGTTACTTACTTTAGAGTCAGCAACTTAATTAAAATCGTTTTTAAAACAGAGGTAAGTAGTCTAAGAAAAACTTGTTTTCTTATTTTGATATCCAAAACGGAATATTTAGCATAACAATATACTCACTTCCTATTTAAGTAATAAATCTATGAATAAATAATACTCAACATTAATTACAATTAAACTAGCCAAGAACGTTTATAGGTAAATAAAAATCTTCGGCGCAGCACTAAACCGCCATTTTATGCGGCCACATGACGTCACACCCGGGTTTAATTTGCTGTTGATATGCCACTTCCATAGGTTTCCTTCTCCATTGTTTTACACCAATACTCACTTTCAATCCAACTTCCTTCCTTACAACCTTGTTTTTGATGCGGTCAGGTAGAGCCACTTCACAATTTTGCGAGGTACCCTCATTTCAGCAGCATTTATCCTACTTTCATGCACACTCTGCCATACACAACTCTCATATCCATAAGTTAGCGTTGGGATCCGTACCGCATTGTGTATAGCTAACAGGGGTTTTCTGCTAACATTCTTTATACCCATAAATTTACTCAACGCTCCATTTACGCTGTTTCCTAACGCTACTCTTTTTTTGAAGTCCGCAGTGTACCGGTCATATCTGATAAAAGCGCATCCAAGATATAAAATTTCATCCACCTGCTACGGCACTACATCATCAACTATTTATCATTGCATTCATTATGGTCTATTCTGTTTCATAACCATCTTTCATAATAGTGACGAGTATTTGCAGGTACGACGGTGATTCGGCTAAAAGCACAGCGTCATCTACGAAAAATAGGCAGCTCATAAATAGGTCACCCATTCTCATCCATACCGTCGTCGATCTCAC
The DNA here is from genome assembly GCA_905147225.2 of Euproctis similis. Lineage (NCBI taxonomy): Eukaryota > Metazoa > Arthropoda > Insecta > Lepidoptera > Erebidae > Euproctis > Euproctis similis. Next base: position 14,386,565 of record LR990104.1, read on the forward strand.
TCTCTGGAGACAACTGTCTAGGTACAGGATAAACAGCCTAGCGGACAGCACGCAACCGTGTCTGACGCCGATACCGATGTAAAACTAGGGCGACAATCCACTGTCAACACGCACACACGCTGTGCGGCCCTAATAGTTTTAACACTTTAATAATACTGCACCTGTGTGCAACTGTAAAAATTGGTATAATAAATAATATGTGTCGTCATATTTTTAATTTACGTTATAGTGTGTGACGTCATACTTGTGTGACCTACACAATCATTTTTATTTTTTGTTACGAATTCTATTTCAACTCTATATGTCGCGGTTAAGGCTCAATCCGAGTAATTTTTTTTCTATTCTACAAATTTTTTTCAATTCCTACCCGTCATTATACATATATACTAGGGTGCTTTTTTTTTTGGAACTATTTTTTTTTTTTCGGCCCCATAGTGAAATTTTGTTGGAAGTACCATAAAAAATTCCCTGAAAGTTTGAGCCCTTAATATTAATATTAAGTACTAGACCAAGGCGTGTAAAGATTTCCCATATAAAATACACGTAAATCTTGATTTTTTTTCTTTTAAATTTTATAACTCAGAGGCATTTAATGGGATTATCTCGCCCATGAATAGGTCTTTCTCAGAATTGAACGCTCTACAAAAGTCTCCATTACAGTTAAGTCATAACTTTCACCTACGGGGTAGTACGGGCCCCTAAACCTAATTTTTCCATAAAATTTGCGTTTTTTTGGATTTATCTCGTATAAAACACTAGCTACAGAAAAAGTGTAAATGACAAACTTGTAGGAAATTTAATTTCCTACAAAAAAGTCTTTGGCACCAAATCGTGAATATTGATACTTTTTGAGATACAGACATTTTGAGTAGAAGTGGTATAAAATTCTCAAGTTACCACCACATACACATACGTACATACCACATACGTACATACTGTACTATATTCCGTACGTGGCCGGGATGCAGACTGCTAAGAGCCTCATCAAGCTTGCGGATCTCGGCATCCTCGGGGGGCTTAAGGTCCGAAACGCGGTGACCGGGGCTTACCTACTAGAGATTCCCGGTCCGGACAGTTCAGCCAAGGCTGACGCCTTAGCGGAGAGAATGAGGGTGGCCGTCGCTGACACGGGCGCTATAATATCGCGCCCGTGCAAAATGGGCGACCTGAGGGTGATGGATTTAGACGAGTCCATCACCCCGGCAGCCGTCGCAGAGGTGATCGCCGAAACGGGTGGATGCGCCCTGCCGGACGTAAAAGTCGGGCAGATACGCTCCAGCCAGTCTCGGCTGGGTTCGGTCTGGGTCCGGTGCCCGCTCGGGGCCGTCAGAAAACTGGCAGCTCTGAGGCGGGTTCTGGTCGGGTGGACCGCGGCGCGTGTCGAGGCACTGGCGGCTAGACCGCTCCAATGCTTCCGGTGCCTCGAAAAGGGGCACGTCCGTGTGAAGTGCTCCAGCGCCGTGGATAGGAGCGGGCGCTGCTACCGATGTGGCGAGGCGGGTCACATAGCCGGTGCCTGCACTGCGTCCGCTCCTCGATGCCCGATCTGTGCGGACCTGGGCAGACGGGCCGATCATCGGATGGGGGGCCACAAGTGCTCCCCACCGAAATCTAATAAGAGAGCGACGGCTACAAGGCCACCCTCCCCTCCTAGGGGAGCAGGGAGTGAAATGGAGGTCCACTAACGGATCTACATGCCCGCTTTCTCCAGGGCAACTTGAACCACTGCCGCGCAGCGAATAATCTGCTCATGCAGACGCTGGCGGAGTGGTCGATTGCCCTGGCTGTGGTCGCCGAGCCCTATCGCGTCCCCGTCCACCCGCGATGGTTTGGGGATGACACGGGCTCGGTAGCAATATATTGGAAGGAAGGCATTTATTGCTCCCTCCTATGGAAAGGTCCAGGCTACGTCGCCGTGGAGTGGGGATCCATGGTCGTAGTGGGTTGCTACATCTCCCCCAACTGCGGTCTCGATGTTTACGAGGCATACCTGGGCGGGCTGGCGGGCCGCCTTCGCGGTTACGCCGCCCGTCCGGTATTCGTCTTGGGTGATTTTAATGCCCACTCGCGGGAGTTGGGGGACGCCCGGGATGACGTCAGGGGGGAGACACTTCTGGAGTGGGCGGCAGGGCTTGACCTCCGGTTACTCAACCGGGGGTCGGTCAGCACCTGCGTGCGGTGGCAGGGGGAGTCGATAGTCGACCTATCGTGGGTGACTCCCTCTGCGGCCGCCCTAGTGATAGGATGGCGGGTGGCGGAGGAGGTGGTCAATCTCTCTGACCACCGACACATCTTCCTGGATGTGTCGCTCCGCCGCCCCAGGCGCCCGCGCCAGAATAGCGGCCCTCCGCGGCGCTGGTCTCTCAAACGACTCAACCGGGACATGGTCGTGGCCGCCGCCAGCGTCGCGGACTGGACGGAGGGAGCGGTATCGCCCGATCCCGAGGCGCAAGCGGCCTGGCTGCGCGGCACGATGACGTCAATCTGCGACGCGTCGATGCCGCGGGTCGGGCCACCCCGGCGGGGCTCTGTGTACTGGTGGAGCGAGGAGATAGAGCGGCTTCGCAAGGCCGCTTTTGTCGCCTGCCGCCGGTACAAAACGGCCCGCAGAAGAATGCGAACCACGGTCGAGGAGGCTCTCAGAGCCAGACGGGAATACGGGGCCGCTGCGCACGCCGTATGCGTCGCCATTGCTGCGGCTCGTGAGCGGTCCTGGAACGAGCTCGTCGAGGGACTGGACAGGGACCCATGGGGACGCCCGTACAAAATGGTACTGGGCAAACTGACCCCGTGGGTCATTCCGTTGACGGAGTCCCTGGACCCGGACGTCGTGGGAAGAGTCGTGGATTCGCTCTTCCCTAGGGTCCAGGGCGGTACCTCGGATCCTCCGTCTCAGTCGGACCATACTCCGTGGTCCGACGAGCTGGAGGTAACGGAGGACGAGCTCGGGCGAGCCGTCGCGCGGTTCGCCTCCCGCAGCGCCGCTCCCGGCCCGGACGGAGTTCCTGGCCGAGTCCTGGCGCTCGCTCTGGGAGTCCTAGGGAACAAAGCGAGGCAGCTGTTCACCAGCTGCCTCCAGCCTCCAGCTGCGGGGTGTTCCCCCTCGACTGGAAGTCGGCAAGGCTGGTGCTCATCAGGAAGCCAGGGAGGACCGGGGACGCTCCGTCGTCGTTCCGGCCGATATGCCTGCTGAATGAGGCGGGGAAGCTCTTTGAAAGGGTTATCTCCGCCCGTATCAGCAGCCACCGGCCCGGACATATCGGACTGCCAGTTCGGGTTCCGGCAGGGGCGCTCGACCATCGACGTCGGGTGCGGGCCCTGTCGGAACCGGTAGTCCGATCGGGGGGGGGGGGGGGGGGTCGCTGGCGGTTTCGCTTGACATCGTCAACGCCTAGATGCCACCATTGCGGATCCAACCTGGACTCGGCCCAGCACACGCTGGAGGTCTGCCTGGCATGGGTGGCCGAGCGCCGAGTCCTGGTCGACGGGATCGGGCAAGACTTGTCTCCGCCAGCGTTGGTCGCGGCAATGCTGGCGGGCGAGGAGAAGTGGAGGGCTGTGGTCTCCTTCTGCGAAGCTGTGATGCTCCAGAAGGAGGCCGCCGAGCGGGGTCGGGAGAGAGCCGATCCTGCTCGAAGGCGACGGCGGCGAGCTCAGTGATTGCCGCCGCTGACGGGCCGCGAGGGCGCACACCCCGCGGGTGCGCCCGGGTTGCGGCCCGGGAAGGATGACCCCCCGGTGCAGCCGGGGAGGGTTGTCGGGGGCGCCGCCGGCCGCGCGCCTTTTTACAGCGCGCGGTCGGAGCCGCTCCACACCCCCGGGGGAGCTTCACCGAGGCTCCCCGAGGATGAGTACCCCCTCGTGACAGAAGGGGGGCGACGGCGGGGTGGACCAGAGGGCCGATGCACTGTCCTGGGCCACCCCAACGCCGGAGGAAGGCCGCCGCGAGGTTTTAGTGGGTAACCCTAGGATCGAATTGCAGTTTACTGTTTTGGGAGTCCCACACTACCCCTGCCGTCCCCAGGCGGGGGTGTGCAGTAAGCATTTCCTCGCGTAAAAAAAAAAAAGGCTGTACTATATTCAGATTTCCAATCGTACATAATATTCATTTTACTTTTTTGTTTTGCTTACACACGTTCTTAGAAATAAAACATAACTGACATAGCTTCACGCTCTTTTTTACTAGTATATGTAACAGCGGCTGTTAAACCTCAAATCGCCGTTATGTTACGTCCCAAATGGAATAGTTGGCGAACTTATTGCCATACACCGACCCTAAAGTCAACGATATTTATCACACATAAATCTCGAAAAATCATTGGTGTGAACGGATGAAACCCATCAAAAATATAACAATTTACGCCAATGGATCGTTAGATATGAAATGTGGATATCTTAGATATATGGATATTTGGACCTACGCTATTGGGTTATATAAGGCGAACTCACAAAAACATATTATCCTCTCACTACTAAAAATACATTTTCCCTTAACTATATTTTGTTTAGTCCGAGTTCAAAACGATAAATAAACTTCGTAGTCATTTAATTCAATTGTAATAATATTAATAATAAAAAAAAGGTGCGGGTGACAAATCTTGAGAGTATTCTGATAAGTAAATAAAAGTTTTCATTTCGCAGACCATTATCTTTTTCTTAAACCATTTATATCGCTTTTTGATCCATGAATGTAACATGTTCAATGAAATTAATAAACAACAATAAGACGCAGTAATACAACCTTATATCAGCTTAAAGAACTTTACCCACAAAACGCTTCTTTTTTGTTCTTTAATGAATATAATAGGATTTTATTATTAAGAAAAGTTCCATAGACTTTGTTCCCGCGCCTCATTTCTGCAGCCTTCAATATAATTGCACGTTCACAAAGCAACTGACTTTCTCACCGTAAGTTATAAGAGAATTTGGGCTTTTTAAATCGTTTATGCAAAGATTTTAAGGTAAGAAAGTTTTCAAAGAGGTTTGAATAAATTACAAAGCTAAGAACAAGATAGGTGTTTCGGGTACTTTACTTTTATAATAAAATGCTTTGCGATGAGATGGCTACTAACGTCGTCAGAATATTTGTTGTATAATTATTTTTTGACATTCATACTTTTGGTACATTTAAAGGTGTAATATTAGGTCTCACAGATTAGGCATTATCACACTTGTGACACAATTGATTCAAAATACAAGCATATTCAGTTGGGATTGATGTGGTCTTAGGATTCGAACATATGACCTACGTAAACGACTAGATCATTCAAGCGACGAATAATTATTCAAATATATGCCAACATACATAACTTCACGCCAACTCCATAACGGGGTAAACAGTTAGAACAGAGAGCCATAAGGCCCATAAGGCACTATTTGTACACACGTTCTCGCTTCTTTAACTTTCATAACTTTTGTCATACATATATTGAAATATTTCTGAAGATCTTCCATTGGAAGGAAATTTTATTCCTGAAGAGTTGAAGAGTAGAGGGTACCTACTTATATTTTAAGTTAGATCTCTAACCCAAGACCATGCAATAGCTTTTATGTAACGCGAGTGCAAACATACACACAGGAGGACAGAAAAAAATCTGAACCAGAAGCTTTGAACTAGAGCTAACTAACGCCTGTGCTATGAAAATTAGATAAAGGATATTAATATTTATATTATTACTTATATACTTTTTTGTTAATACATACTTATTGAAAACAACCTAGATGCCATACAAACATTCAAGCTAGTCATAAATATTTGTTCTCGGGTGGGGATTGGACCCCCACACTCGATTTTGTGGTCGGTTGTGAGAGCCATACGGCCCATAAGGCACGATTCGTACACAGTTCTCGCTTCTTTAACTTTCATAACTTTTGTCATACATATATTGAAATATTTCTGAAGATCCTCCATTGGAAGGAAATTTTATTCCTGAAGAGTTGAAGAGTAGAGGGTACCTACTTATATTTTAAGTTAGATCTCTAACCCAAGACCATGCAATAGTTTTTATGTAACGCGAGTGCAAACATACACACAGGAGGACAGAAAAAAATCTGAACCAGAAGCTTTGAACCAGAGCTAACTAACGCCTGTGCTATGAAAACTAGATAAAGGATATTAATATTTATATTATTACTTATATACTTTTTTGTAAATACATACTTATTGAAAACAACCTAGATGCCATACAAACATTCAAGCTAGCCATAAATATTTGTTCTCGGGTGGGGATTGTACCCCCAAACTCGATTTTGTGGTCGGTTGTTTCACCAATAAACCACGAGGCCCGTCAAATATGTAAGAAAATATTATTATGATAAGTTCACATCTAACAGAAATTTAACTAATATTCCTTTGATATATGAAAAACACGTATTGCATTATATAATGACGTGTGTGATATGGTCACTTGAACCTCTATCGGTGCCAACAAATGTCACATAAATCTCGATGATTTGGCAAATTAGCGTTTTAATATGTTATACTTAAATACTTACTGGAGAATATAAAATGTATGTTTATAGATAGTCCATTGGTTGAGCCTCCCACTTTTAATTCCAGAAGTCTCGGGGCTTAATCATAGCTCAATCACCATTGTTTTTCAAGAATTTATTTTCGGAGTTTTTGTCTGATACATATAATATGAAAAATGTACGCTCGATGTATCTCAATAGACCCACCACATAATACATTTGGGAAAGTAAGTATTGCGTACCTACACTTTTAAGATATCAAAACGGGGAAAATAAATAATAAAAAAAATAAATGGGTGCGTGTACTTATGTACGCGCGTGAGAAGTTATACTTCTTTGGCATCATTAAAATATATACTACTCTGTGTAAAAAGTATCGAGCATATGTCAATAACGAGACCCGCGTAAAAGAGGTCGTTCTAATTTTTTTACTGCATGTGTGCACTGTACTGATTTAGCGCGCAAAATTTTAACGGGATCTGTCATTTAATTTGTTTTAAACTAAACTTTTTGTTGGTCATAGTTTTGAGTCCTCGGCGATTTTTACAATGGAAAATATTGTTGAACAAAGAGTGTGCCTTAAATTTTGTGTTTCGAATGCTATTTCATGTGGTGAACCACTAAAAATGTTGCGAAATACCTACGGCGAATCATGTATATCGAAAACAAGGGCTTATGAATGGTATAAGGCTTTTAAAGAAGGCCGAGAAGTAGTAGTAGACTTGCCTCGTTCTGGTAGACCTTCAACCGCTACGACCAAAGAAAACATCGACAGAATCAAGAAGCTAGTGCTCGAAAATCGACGTATGAGTCTGAGAGAGTTGGCTAGTGAGGTGAACATATCTTTTAAGTCCGTCCACAATATTCTCATTGACATTTTAGGCATGAAACGCGTCGCCGCTCGACTAGTTCCAAAAGAGCTCAATTTTGTTCAAAAAGGGCAGCGAAAGCATGTCGCTGAAGACATGGTTTCCCGAGCTTCTACGGATCCGACCTTTATGAAACGTATAATAACTGGCGACGAGACATGGGTTTATGAGTATGACATGCAAACAAGCCAACAGTCTTCAGAATGGCGTCTCGAAAACGAGCTGAAACCCAAAAAACCGCGGCAAAGTCGCACCAAAGTCAAGGTGATGCTGACAGTTTTTTTTGACTACCGTGGTGTGGTTCACTCCGAATTCCTTCTAGAGGGAGAAACAGTGAATAAAGAATATTATTTAGGCGTCATGAAGCGTTTGCGTGAGAGTATCCGCCGAAAACGTCCAGATTTGTGGCGACACAACTCATGGATGCTGCACCATGATAATGCACCATCACACACAGCCATTATAGTGAAAGAGTTTTTAGCGAAAAATTCAACAAACGTTCTCGACCAAGCACCCTATCCACCTGATATGGCTCCGTCTGACTTTTTTTTATTTCTCAAGTTAAAATTACCACTTCGAGGAAAACGTTTTGAGTCAATAGAAGCCATAAAAGAAAATTCGCTGAATGAGCTAAAGGCCATACCGCAAATAGCCTAAGAAAAATGTATGGAAGACTGGGTGAAGCGGTGGAGATGTTGTATTGCAAGCGATAGGGGGGCCTACTTTGAAGGCGATAAAATAAATTTAGATGAATAATTTGTATTTTTTGTTTTATTGACAAATTCCCGATACTTAGTACACAGAAGGTATTTAGATAATTATTAAAAACAAAATTTAGAGAATAATAAATATATAAGACATTATTTTGTAAATATTAAATAACCAATAATAAGTATTTAACATTAATAATTTAATAATATTTAGTATTAATTATATTAAATAAAAGTATTTTAATTTATATCAATAAATAATACATACGGATAGTTAACCTCAATTATATTGGAGCACTTGAAAAAGTATATAAGCACAATTTTTTTCACTAATATTCACAAATAGTAAGTAATATCAATCAAAATATTCAATTTAAATCACTACTGAATATAATTTATTAGCACATATATAATTCGCACTTGTATGAAACTAAAACTTCATACTGTTAATTTTGTGTCATAGATGCGCGCGCATCTTAAAATTTCACTCTCATCATTTTTTCATAACGCGCCTAAAGAAGTATAACTTCAATAACTTCAAAAACAAAGTGTTAAAGGCTCCACCCGATTGGAGTAAAAATTCTTCCCTAACAAAACCGAAAGTCAAACTTATTTATAAAACAAATAAGAAAACACGGGGAAAAACTAGAAACATATATCGTTGGTTCCGTTTTAATTACGGGATATATTTTCTATTTTCATGCTGCACATGGAAACATACCTTTTTATACAACCTTGTGTGCGAATGTCTTCCGTCTAATTACTTAGCATATATTTATCAGAGTGAAACGAAAGCCGTACACCGCCGTTTTGTGTGGGTACACCGGCAATTGTTAGAAATGATTATTTATTTAAATAATTATACATACATACATAACTTCACGCCAAATCCCTTGCGGGATAGGCAGAGACAACAGAGCGCCATAAAGCACGATTCTTACACGCCTCACTCGCTTCGTTGACTTTCATAACTCTTTTGATGCACGCGCGACGGTTGTTGAGGCTCCTTACATCACCTTCCTCCAGAACACGTTCTATTTGGTCATGGAATGTGTGTCTTGGCCGTCCTCGACTCCTACATCCATCCGCTTTTGCATTGTATATCTGCTTAGTCAGTCTTGCATCAACCATTCTTTCTACATGTCCGAACCATCGGAGCATGCCCTTTCTTACTTTTACACCGACACTCTTTCAATCCAACTTCCTTCCTGACATCCTTGTTTTCTACGCGGTCAGCGAGAGTCACTCCTCAGATTTTGCGCAGTGCCCTTATTTCTACCGCGTTTATTCTACTTTCATGCACACTCTACCATACCCAGCTCTCGCTTTCATAAGTTAGCGTTGGGATCAGGACTGCATTGTGGATATTGCTAGCTGGGTATTTCTAAAAATGTTTTTTGCGCCAACGCTCTATTTACGCTATTTCCTATCGCCACTCGTCTTTCTACATCCGCGGTGTACCTTCCATCTCTGCTAAAAGCACATTCAAGATATACAATTTCATTCACCTGTTCCAGCACTACATCATCAACCATTATCCTCGTATCTGTTCTAGATTCCTCCCTGTCAAACACCATAACTTTCGTTTTCGTCGCATTCAACTGCAAGCCTTTAATCATGCAATCATCTTTCATAGTAGTGACAGTTTGAAGGTCCAACGGCGATTCGGCTAGAAGCACGGCGTCTTCTGCGTAAAGCAGGCAGCTCACAACTAGGTCACCCATTCGCATCCCTACAGTCATCGATCTCAATCTCTGGAGACAACTGTCCAGGTACAGGATGAACAGTCGAGAGGACAGCACGCAACCCTGTCTGACGCCGATATTGACGTCAAACCAGGGGACTAGCCGCCGTCAACACGCACACACGCTGCGCAGCCCTCATAAGTGGACTGCATAGCACGCGGCAGTGTGCCGCTCACCTCGTAGCCCGAGAGTATGTCCCACAGATCAAACTCTTTTTCCAGATTCACAAAACCGCAGAAAACCTTCCGGTTAACAGCCAGTTGTTTCTCCACAATGTTGCAGAGTGAAAAAATCTGATCCATGCACCCTCGTCCGCTTCAAAAACCACCCTGAGCCTCCCACAACACTCCATCAGATATCACCCTCATTCTCCTTTCGATAATTTTCCTATACACTTTCGCTGCTAAGCTGATCAAATTGATGGCCCTGTAACTGGCGCACTGCATACGTGATCCTTTACCTTTATACAAGGGCACGATGACAGCGCGCCTCCAGTCCATGGGAACCTTACCCGACCTCCAGCATAGATTGCTCAAGGTCAGGAAAGCGTCTCGGGTACAGGTTCCACAGTGTTTGATCATTTCAGCAGAAATCATATCAATTCCAGCTGCCTTACCATTTTTCATACTTCGTATCGACCAATCAATCTTTTCCATAGTAATGTCCTCGTCAGAAGTTGACGCAGCGGCGTCAGTCCTAGACTCAATCCGAAACATACTCGTACATTTCCCCAAAAACTCACTTCACCTACGCAATACGTCGTTTAGATTTGCAAGAATGTCACCAGCCTTAGACATAATTTTGTCCATTCTGGATGTTGACAAAGAACCCCGAGACTTTCTAACTTCCCTCCAGAAGAGTTTGTTATTCGCTTCAAAGGTCTCCGTCAACTTCACTTCCTCATTCGCAACTAATCTTTGACGCTTCTCTTTCACTAAGGCTTTGATAACATTCCTGCAGCAGCGGTAGCTCTCATACTTTTTCTCTGTCATACTATCATTTTGATTTAAACTTGAGACTTAATCCAACCATGCTTTTTTTTTCTTTTGACGCTGGATTTTACATCCGCGTCGCACCAGACCATCTCTCAGAATCTTATGCCTCTTTGCACAATCACATACTTTTTTTGCACTATCCACTATACTTTCTTTCATTCTTTTCCAGCATTCTTCAACACCTAGGTCAGAAAGACCGTGTCATTGAGTCTTTTACTGACTAGGTCTACATACATTTTATTCTTTCAAGCTCTCCGAAATGGGTACGCACTCGCCAGTGTCTCCACTTCTTGAAAAGGCCCACGAATCGGCTTACCACCAGGTCGTGGTCCGTATCAAGAGTAGGACCTCCGTAGGCTTTTGTATCCCTTAGAGTATTTCGGAGACTACTATCTACCAAAATCAAATCAATTATACTCTTTTGTTCATTTCTTCTCCACGTATACGTGTGAATATCTTTATGCCGGAATAATGTGTTAGACACAAGGAGGCTTCGTTCCTGGCATACGTCCAAGATTGGCTTACCAGCATCATTCACTCTCTTGTCACCATTCGGACCAAGGACAGCCTCCAGGCCATCTCTCTTGGTTCCGACCCATCCATTAAGATCACCACACAGAATTATCCTTTCATTTCCTTCAAACAAATCCAGAATATCCCTAACAGTTTCCCAAAACTCCTCGAGTTTGCGGGGATCGGCGGAGCTGACGGGAGCATAAGCTGCGACCAGGAAGACTTGCGTGATCCCCAGTTTTATTCGAACCCAAAGATGTCTCGGGCCTACCAACTCATAGTCTTTCATTCCGGAAGCAAAAAGGGAGGAGAGAACGACTCCAACACCCCCAATGGTACGGACGTCCAGGTCCACTACGGACCATAGGGCTACCATGCCACCGGGGAGGTCCTCGGTCTCACTCCCCTTCCGCTTTGCCTCCGTCAAACATAAGGCATCCAGGCTCATTTATTACATCCATCATCTCATTCATCTTTCTTGTCATACTTCCTCTTACATTCCACATGCCTGTACGGCACTCTCCACTCCTCTTTCCCCCAGGTTTGGCACTGCGTGAATGGTGGCGCCCCTCTTCGCCGCATGCGCATGCAGCCGCACCGACGGGGGCTGATCAGTGCCCGTCGCTTTCGGGGCACGCCCTAGCAGCCCGTCCGGCTGAACTTGTTTCGGTCAAGATTGCACGATTGCGCGACGTGCACGCTCTTGACATGACCCGCATCTTATATAAGTATACAATAAATAATTGTATCGAAAATAATTACTTAGATTAATAAATAAATTATAAAAGCAATCAATCAGTAATAGTTATTATTGAATTTCGGCTATGTAGCTACTGTTAAAATTACTTTAATAAAATATACTCGGGTTTATAATCACAAATTTGCAATACAGAACGGATGATAGTTGCCGATCTTTAAGATGGGATAGGGGATGGGGGTAAAGGCGCTCTTCTGATAGCTTTCTCACCAAAAGCAACACAGAATATACCATGTTACGTAAATTTTCTTAGAAATAGTGTTTAGTTCGCAGAGCTGGCCCATCCTAATCATCCATCGAACTGGTCAGCACTGCGACTATTCGAATTAAATCTATTTGTTTTCATTCGTATTGTACCTAGATTCAAATTTTTATTAGATGTAATTATATTAAAAACTTTTTTAATAAAATATATAAGTATATAACATTTATAGGCCCGCTCGATCGGTGAAATACCACGACCTCTCAGAAGATCGACGTAAAGTTTCGTTTTCGGCGTTTCGTTCGGTAAGAGAGGTACCCGGAGGCCCACTCCCCTTCCCCATCCTTTCCTATCCTACTCCCTTAAAGGTCCGCAATGCAACGGTAATACTATATGTGTTGCTGGTGTCCATGGGCGGCGCAGGTTGTTAAAAAAAATTAAAACATTTATAACCTGTCTTATAATAATAAAAATACATGATGCAGCAAGTGCAGCAAGAGAAGTCATTAATTCAAATGTAACGTATTTTTATATCAGGGAAAAGTACTAGACGTAGTATTCCCCTGGAGCGCCACACGGCACGCGTAAGAGAAATGCGTATAACTTTTAGTAAAATGTACATGGCAATATTAGACGTAATGGATTTGTTAATAACACAGAGAATAATATTATATAGAGAATTATATTGTATAGAGCATAGCATAATTATAAAAGACCAGCACAAAATAAGACATAACACTTTTTATGTAACAAAATATTTAAAAGGGTCTTAAGCTCTGTAAGCGTGCTTTGATAAAATTATTTGGCGTCGAAAAAAATTTTTCGGAGCTTTTTAAATTGCAAAATTCAATATTTTATAAGTTATTTTAAATATTTGGCTCTAAAGATTTTTTGGTGTTGTTAATATCAGCAAATAAAATATTCTTCTGAGCCGTTCATTTTTCTTTAATTAATAATAAAAAACTGATTGCTAACTTATAACAATAGAACAAGATATGTCTTATCAATGACTAACGGTGAGAAACAGCCTTTTTTCGGTATTTATTTTTGACAACGTGGAGAGTTTGAAATTATGACATGCCCTTATCCCACTTTATATGAGGACGGCACCTTCAAATAAAGTGGGATAAGGGCAGGAAAATGATGATGACGACATCAGGTTGTGAAATTTGAAACAAAAGAAGGAAAACTCAAAATATCTGCTCAAATAAGCCTTATTAATATGATAAAATATAATGGTTATTAGACAAAACTTTATACATAAATGTATAATTTCACCGATACCAAAGTAGAAAGCCACAATGAAAATTTTAATTTCCCAAAGGACCTCTTACACAACAATTTTGTGTATCACGGATAAACCACCATAAATTGACCTATAATTTTGTACAAAACTTTCCAAAGGAATATAATATATTACATAGATAACATTAAAACATTTTCACGAGTGATGAACAAAACTCATCACTCGTGAAAATGATCTCTGTAACGAGTTCGAAACGTCGGGAAGTAAATAATAATAAGTTCTTAATAAATACGATATAATCCTAAAAAGTTGTTTTAATGTTATGAATGTGATTCGCGTTAATCTAAGAAAAAAATATATTACATAAAATTATAAATACGAAATAAGAAAAAAAAAGAGAAGCCAGTAAAGTTTGAATCATACTTCACATCATGTCAATGTATTTTCGGAGTTAATGCATAATCAGTAGTTATTCATAATTATTATTTCAAAGTATTGAATAGCATATTGAATGTATGAATATAAAGTTTAAACTTAAGTTTAATTTCTAAAATCAATTCTGTTAAGTAAATTACAAATCTTCAAATTAATTATTTCGAAATATTACCAATAATCTTTCAAAGATATTTTACCACAACAATATGAAAACTAACAAAAAATTTGAAACAACAGCTGACAATTTTGCATACTACTAAACACTCTTTAATATAAACCACCAAAAAAATTAATTTCGTAGTCAGCTAAATTTCAAATAAATTTTCTAAAACCCTAACGAACAATATTTTTACACCAGATTGTGTACGTAACTTCATAATTACCATTTCTAATACTTAGTAAGCGATTTAGTTCAGAGCCAAAATTTGCGTATTACTATTAACTCTAAACGTTTTGCTTATGGTTTACGTAAACACATATCTAATGTTAAATAATAGTTTTCAAGATTTAACAATTAATTTTACAGTTATATTTTAGAGATTATCCTTGTTTAATCTCACAAACTTAGTTGTTTAGTGAAAACGGTCTTTGGCGTTTCTGTATTTGTAGTATGAATAGAATAGTATACATTGTATTGTATACGATATAAAAAATACATTACAATGAGTAGGTACATGGTAAATATTAGACTAGTACAAAAGGCGGTCTTACCGCATGCTATAAGCCTTGCCCCAGAATCTTTAAAGGGGCATATTAAGCTAGGAAGAGTAATATGCGGTGTAGTGTATCTTGTTTTAGATATATACAATCCAACGTCATCTAGATAGATACATAGAAATATATAAGTACATATAAATATGTACGCAGATAAACAGTATTATATTGTATGTATAAAAACATGACTTTTGAGTTTTTAGGCGACATAAAAATTCGGCGAGTCGAGTATGAACACAACCACAACACCAGCAAGTATGAATGACAAATGTATGTGCGTAAGGTTTAATAAGACACGTGTAAGAGACACGTTTAATATAAGTCTAAATATGAGTCTTTTCAAATCCAGAAATCAACAACCTTATTTTAAATATGATAATAATAATAATAGTGTTTGTTTTAAGCATTAAACATTTCGGGTAGTATAATATTAACAATAATCCTTACTTAGTATTGTAGTAGTAGATCAACACATAGAGATCTTAAGCTCACTAATACGCTCTTTTATTTAAAGGTTCCTAAGTCGTACCTGCTGCAGGCTACTAGTACCGCAGAGGAACAATCCATGGCAAGAAGTGACGCAATAATGGTATGATTGGAACACAGAATTATCATCAACCATAAACACGATATTTTAAATATTTAATGACCGCTTCTTTTACAAAATTAACTGGGATTTTTTTATTAGAGAATTCTCTTGATTACGCCATAACTCACAATTCTTACACAACTCACTCGCTTTGGTGACTTTCATAACTCTGCATGCACGCGCGTCGATTTTTGAGGCTCCTAACATCACCTTCCTCCATAACACATTGCATTACTTTTACACCGACACTCCCTTTCAATCCGACTTCCTTCCTTACAATTTTGTTTTCGACGAGGTCAGCGAGTGTCACCTCAGATTTTGCGCAGTGCCCTCATTTCGACGGCTTTTATCCTATTGTCGTGCACACTATACTATACCTAGCTGTTGGCTCCATAAGTTGGCGTTGGGATCAGTATTGCATTGTGGATTGCTAGCTGGGCTTTTCTGCTAATATTTTTTGCGCCTAAGAATCTACCCAGCGCTCCTTTTACGCTATTTTCTAACACCACTCTTCTTTTTACATCCGCGGTGTACCTTTCATCCCTGCTAAAAGCGCATCCAAGATATACAATATCATTCATCTATTCCAGCACTACATCGTCAACCATTATCCTTGCATCTGTTCTGGATTCCTCCTTTTCCAACAATTTTGGCAAGTTCGTTGTTTTTGTTTCTAACCAACGTTTTGTATACAAAGAGATTTAATAAAAGCTTCTCATGTATTGGATGTTTACTTCAAATATTGTATCACACAGACTGCAAAGAAATAAGTGTGTGTTTCAATAAATAAACAACAATTTTTAATATAACAAAATAAAGTTAACCTTCTTTATTGCAATAAAATAACAACAATATATATAATAATACGCGGCTGGAATAAAGTTATAATATCAAAAGCATTTTAGCTTTCAAATATCACTCAAATATATTACAATTCTGTACCTAGTGTCTAGTACCAGTAGAATAGATACATAATAATTTCAACAAATAACGAAACTCTTGTATCCATTTGCATACATTAGGCAATTTAAACGTTGGAAATTATTTAACGCCAGCGAAATAGCACCTACTTTTTTTTGGCTTGCTAAGCATTTAGCGTATGCAAACTGCATTCGGAATTTCCGTAATTTATTTCATCTATTTTACTACTCAGTCCCTTTATTTATGTAGGTAGATAATTCACAATATTGATATTAAATGTTCAATATAATTCTATTAACAGTACTTATCAAGTTCGAGTACCAGTCTTCAGTATACATGAAATGTAAACAATTCAACGTAAAATATCCCGGACCGGAACTCGGACCTCTGGATCAGAAGCCGTGTGCTCGACTGCTGGACCACTGAGACTGTTTGAAAATATATTAATTAATGTTCTTATAAGTATAGTTTGTATAGATATTAACAATTAAAGATATCTTAAATTAAATGATTGCTCTTATAAGTATTAGAAATTCTGGAACTGGTCTAGAATCCTCCTCCTTTTTCTTATTTCAACTTGTCATTTTAGAAAGTTTTAAAGCATTCTCTGGTGATGGAAATAAAGTATGAAAATAATGTTACATGAAATAATGTCTAAGAAAATATACTAACAGTGGACAACCGAAGAATGCAGAGACTCGTGGGAAGTCTTGATAATAAAAGAATAGTACTCTTCTCTTACTGAATTTTGTAAACTTTAGTAAGGTAAGAGACAGTGAGGTTTCATTTGGGTATTTGATATCTAACCAATGACAATATTAGTCATAACATGGTACCAATAAAAAATAGTGAAACAACAATAACAAACAATAATTAAAAGAGATAATATAAAAAGATTATATATAAGTCTCGGTGGTCCAGTGGTCGGGCACACGGTTTCTGATCCAGAGGTCCAGGTTCGAATCCTGACGCTGGCCCACACCAATGACTTTTCGAAATTGTTTTCGGAAGTTAAGTGTGATAAATATCGATGACTGAAAAATTTTGTGCCCGGTTTATTATTATTTATTATATTAGGTTCGCCACCTATTCCATTTGGGACGTAAACATAACAGCGAGACGAGGCTTAACAGCTGCTGCCTACCTTTCGGGTAACAAAGGCGTGAAGTTATGTTATGATAAGTTATTATATATAACTCTTCTATATAAAAATATTGAAGATGTAATCCTAAAATTGGCCATAACACAATTCTTCACAATGTTTGAATTTTCGTATCTTTTTTCTGGTCAATTACTTTTCTAATATTTCCAGAAAGCAGCGTTATATAACATTTTTTTTTCAGTTCATCATAATTATATTTCAATGGTTATCAGATTAAAGTCGATCAAACTTTCTAATCTACTGAGGAACCTATTACTTGAAACATTTTCAGTCGTGCTCAGTCACGCAAATCCGAATGAATAATTGCTATTGTAAAATTATGTGAATTTTTCGTACAAGGATACTTTATTTTTTTAACTTCACGACATTAATAGCTGAAGATGTAATCGCAAAAAGCTGATGGTACAAAATTTAGAATGAATTATTTTTATTTCAATTAAATATGTACCGGAGCTTATCTCCTTACTATAAAATTAACTTAATCTAATAATTTATAAAAATATTTTAATATTAATATTAAATTAGAGGTAGCTCCAGTTATTGCCTAGATACGCCTAATAAATTATACTAAAAAACATGCGGTGGAACTTAACTCAGCTTACGGAACGGACTCAATTACTCAGCTTAATAATAGTCAAAGATATGTATTACACTGGACTGAAATAATTTTCTAAACGAGTGTGTACTCAGATTCGACATTAGACATCTGAAGCAAAAGTTAATATGCATAAAGCATTAAGTGATCGAGACCCCTTTAAAGTATTATCCCATTTTGTACCTTGTAACAAATGACCTGAATCATGAACCCTGATTCTGCGAGGTGAAAATGTACTTAAAAGCATTTTACATGCATTTGGATAAAATAATATGTTGAGTTGAGAAAACGTAAATACATTTTAAACATAACTTCACGCCTTTTTGTACCCAAATGTGTAGGAAGTGGTTGAGAAGCTTCAACTCGCCGTTATGTTTTACATTCCAAATGGATTAGGTGGCGAAGCTATTGCCATACCGGGCACTAAGTTTTCAGTCATCGATATTTATCACACATAACTCTCGTTATTAATTTTAAAAAGTCATTTGTTTGAGCAAGGATTTGAACCCGCGATCTCTTGATTCAGAAGCGGGATGCTCGACCACTGGGCCACCGAGACACAATTACATTTTTTATTTAGAATATAGCCACAAATATGTTAGTAGCTACACAATATCTTGTTTTCTTGTTACCAGTAGCAGAAAATATCTTTAATTTTTAAATAATTGTGTCAATTAAATTATATGAATTTAACTTACTAAACTTTTTTACCTGTATTTAAACTTTGCAGGTAAGGCAGAGAAGATAGATTTCCATAAAGCACTACTAAGCCTTTGTAAATATATAAATTGAAGTATTAAACATACATCGTACAATTTTACTTTAAAAACTTTAGTCGTAAGTAAATGTTAAAATATTTTGACCTCTTTTTAAATTTCTTCTGACCTAAAAAGTTAGAATTTATATTTTTCTGGGTAAATGGCTTTTTTAGTGTAATCATATACATACTCTATAACTCACATTTTTTTTAATAATATCATATCGTTGATAGGGAACAAATACTACACTATATATCATACACTATATAGGTTTACAATTGTTTTATAATTTAAAATTTTAATGCCAAATCCCAGGCCCTGATAAACTTCCAAACTGCTTTAATTAAATTTCAAGAAGCTTCAGTCATCTATTACAGGGCGTCGATGTCAATTGACAAAATTGAACGTCAATATTATTTGTAAAGAGGAAATCAAAATGTTGTATAAAGAATCGTTTTGAGTTAAATGCATACATATTAACGTTAACAATCAAACAGTGTTTTTAACTCATATTAAACATTGGTTTCCAATTTTTACTTTCGTCCACTTTCACTCACAATTTGATCATAGACTCATAGACTTTGTTATCTATAGATTTTAAGTAAAATCTTCGACGTATTTATCGAACAAACGAAATGCCTACCCGTTAAGTTCTTAATCTTTAAAACTGCGCAACAGATTTTGATGTGTTTCTTTTATTATAATATAAAGGTTAGTTTTTGTGTATAATTTAGTAAAGAAAAGTGATTCGAGACTTAAAACTTTCATTGCAAACGCTGGGTAATATTTAGGTGATAAATCTAAATAACGTGCTACATTATTATACAACTTTGGACTGTCTACAAAAAATACTATTATTACTGGGGATAACCTACAATTACAATTATGCTTTTGGGGCGAAACAAAGTTCGCCGGGTCAACTAGTAAGCATATAAATGAAGAATGTTACGAATTTTATTTCAACTCTTCAGGTCGCAGGTTTTAGATTCAATTCTAGTAGATTTTTTATATTCTACGAAATTATTATCTATCATTAGGGTTTAAATCCTAACTTCATAATTATCATTTCTAATACTTAGAAAGCGTAAGATTATCATTAGGGTTTAAATCCTAACTTCATAATTACCATTTCTAATAATAAGTAAGCGTAAGATTTGGTTCAGAGCCAAAATTTGCGATCACTATTAAGGTTAATCGTATGCTTTAGTAAACACATTAGATATGCGAATTAATAGTTTCAACAATTAACAATTGAATTTTCAGTTATATTCTAGGTAAAGATAGGTTATACCGATGACTGGCAACCCTCTACCCGATTTATAGCAGAGATATAAATTTCGGCAAGTAGCGTAACTAACATTTGATGTTTTCACTAGGGTTTTATTAACGAAGAATTTTCCGAAATAAAAAGTATATGAAATAGACTGTGGCCAGTCGATAGGTTATATCAGTATACTTAAAAACTAGCAATTTAGAATAACCATAGCGTACGAATGAGATATCTAAAGGTAAAATAATATATGCCCATCTGTTCCTACGACATTCACCTCAAGTGACTTCGGGCAAAGTTGCTTACTGCAAACTAACAAGCACTTTTAAGAAATACAAGATATCAAGACTCCCTTTAGTTCCAAAAATCTGGGACGATATATTAAATTAAATAATTATAACTAGTTTAGATTTTATTAAGTTTTAAACATTTTGTGTAATACAATGCCAAACATAAAACTTATCCAAACTTTTATACTGAAAACCCTAATCTACCGTTTAACGTGAATTAAAGTCGTTAAATACGTAACAGCTGATGTCAGTAACGTCTCGGGATCAACATTTATTTGGTAAGGCCTGGAACGGGAAAACGGCATAAAATTTTGTCTGTGCAAAAATAGGTTACGATTCGGTTTAGCGACGAAATTTCGCATCTAAATAAACGTTGGGCCAGATCTTCTTAAAATAAGGTTATGTACATTGACGCTGTTAAAATGTGAAGCTATAGGCACTCTTTTCTTCGACAGATGACGATGCTGTGTCGGTAAATTTGTACAGTCTATGATAGTAATCGGTTATAGACTTTTTAAATAATTTACATTGTAATAATATAATTATATTAATCGTTCTTCAAAGCCCCAACTACATGGCCTGTAATAATAATATTCAGATTTGAATAAAACAGAGCCTAGATCATTATCTACAAACTAACAAACTAAGTTTAAATAATCTCTAAAAGAATCCTAAATAAACCCATCTAATAATTTTTGAGCCTAAATTAGTATATTTATAAGTATTTTAAATATGAAGTAAAGTCTACTTATTTCCTCCTCGTCATGGCATGCTTCTTATTATTGTGGGTTGTAATTCCCCTGCAGAATCACTCTTTTTCTTACCATAGTTCACCTATTTTAGTACATAATAATATATGTATCATCGTATCGTATCGTATTTTTTTAAAAGTATATTTAATTACAACTGAACTCTATTGACTATTATTCACTATAGTGTTAAAGTTAAGTCTATTCACTCTTATTTATGGTAATGAGTTGCCGCCATTCATATTATCTACATGATAATCATTTTTAAAAGGCGTAAATTTGCGCTGCCTGTACTCCCAAATATTAAGGAATTGAAGTTGTTGAAGTTGAAGAACAAGATAATTTTATAAAAATGGATGCACTTAGGTAATTATAAAAAGAAAAAACAATCTCTGATTAAGATACGTTTCCATTGAGACTAAGGGATGAAAACGCGCCGAGTGCAACTAATAAAAGAAGTAAGTCTTTCTGTAATAAAGAAATTATTACAGAAACAGTTACTTCTTTTATTATTCTCTCTCTCTTTATAATTCCTGTTACAATTACTAAGTAAATTACCATCTATTTCCAGTTGAATAATTTAATTTAAAATAATTGTATTAGCACGTTTATATTTTGTAAAATCTCATTTATTGTGTGTGCATACCACAACAGAAGGAAACGACAAGTTGTCTTGAAAACTTAAGCAGAACAAGGACAATAAACTGTGGATGTATTTTGAATTAAAAGTAATTATTATATTCAACCTCAGTCTTTTATATATATAACACAAAATGATTTCATAAAAGCTTCACGTAGACTGGCAAAGTTAGAAGTGAGTATTTGAACAAACAAACAAACAACAAATTTTGACAAAAAATGTAGGCGTTCTTTTTTGCTATAACAATATATAATATAAGGACACGTGGCTAGAATAAAGTTATGAATATGAGACGCATTGTAGCCTTAAAATATCACTCGAATATAGTACTGCATACAAACATAATGTATCAAATGACCTATCTTCAAGTAACACAAGTTTGTTAATACTTTTTCCACTCATTATTTATACTAAACCGTTAATTTCGAGTTTCAGTAGAAAGGGTACACATTAATTTTAGCAAATAACAAAATACTTGTATCCATTTGCATACATTGGGCAATTTAAACATTGGTAAATCTTTAACGCCGGCGAAATACCGCCTACTTTATTTGTTTGGCTCATCAAGCGTTTAGCAAATGCATTGCGAAGGTCCGAAATTTATTTTTATTTTATTAAAGTCAAAGTCAGAGAAGATTTATTTTCGTAGGTCTTCTTATAACATAACACAACTTCACGCCTTTTCTCTCTTATGTTTTCGTCTCAAATGCAATAGGTGGCGAACCTATTGCCATACTGGGTACATAGTTTTCAGTCATCGATATTTATCTCACATGACTTGCGGAAACAACTTCGAAAAATCTTTGGTGTGAGTCAGGATTACAACCCGCGACCTCTTGATTCAATTCAAAGACATTATTTAAGTAATAGACTAGATTTTCACTGACCCTCATACCTTAAAACAAAGCTTGATTGTTTACTTTAAGTAAAACTGTATGAAGGTACCTGTGTACCTCGTCAATCTGTAAAGGATGTTTTATTTGTCACTCAAGGGTTAAACATAATCGACTAAATAGTTTGGGAGTCTATTGCAGATAAACAGCGTAACACTTATTTTAAATGGATATTAAATTATTGATATTAAATCTACCTAGAATGATAACACCTGTGCAATATTTCGAAATGAAGTCTTTTATAAGGCCGGAGTCTTGACGAGCTTGTTTCTAAAATTATTTACCAATTATTTTGAAACAAAGTACCTTTAAAATAACGACAAAGAAACACTTTAAATTAAACTTCTTGCAGTAGTAAAGATATCGAAACAATAACAAATTAGTTCCTTAAAAGTACGTATTTGATAAACTTTTTTACTACACAAACTGCAACTTTGAGATGGCAATGATCGAAAATGATAGATATAATCTAATATGATAATATTAATATTTACAATGTCTGGTAGAGAATTGATTTAGGAGAGTGACGGTTTTATAGTAAGATTTTATAGCATGCTCCACTGGTTCCGACAAGTGGAAACAATGTTAGACACGAAAGAAAATCTAACTAAAATGCAAACATACATTGCAATTTTTTAAAATATTGTGTTAAAATATATAATAGTTAAATTTTGATGTAACAATAATGATAACGTATTAATAAAAGTGGCCATTTCATAATTGTACAACAATGGTTGAATTTTTTTTTTATTTTTTTTTTATGGGATAGGAGGGCAAACGAGCAGGCGTGTCACCTGATGGTAAGCAACTAACGCCGCCCATGAACACCAGCAGCACATATAGTGTTACTGTTGCGTTGCCGACCTTTAAGGGAAGGGGATAGGAAAGGATGGGGAAGGGGGTGGGCCTCCGGGTACCTCTCTCACCGAACGAAACGTGGCATGGGCCACTTTACGTCGGTCTTCTGAGAGGTCGTGGTATTTCACCGGTCGAGCCGGCCCATTTATGCAGTAAACTGCTTGGCTTAAAAAATATTTGACAACTTTTTCTGGTCAATTACTTTTCTTATATTTCCAGAAAGTAGCGTTATATAACATTTTCTTTTCATCATAATTATGTTACATTGGTTGGTTATCCGTGGTTGGCCGTGTGGCGTGCGGCGAAGAATACCGCCACCCCATTTCTTCTCGTGGGTGTCGTAAAAGGCGACTAAGAGAAAAGCAAGAAAAATGGGCAGCAGCGTTTTTCTCCTCATAACATAGCAAACAAACATAGCTTACTGCGATCGCCAACCCGCCTGCCAAGCGTGGCGATTACGGCAAATACCCCCCAAATGAACGACGTAACATGGACGGCCCCTAGTCACGGCGACTCCGCTATTCCATTGACCTATGGTAGCGGGTCTGGTAACGGCGGAGTGAGGGGTGCTAAGAATCCCCGGTCGCGATACGGCTACCACAAAAAACGACTATATTTTCAGTCGTATTCAGTCACGTAAATCCGAAAAAAAATATGTTATCGCAGAATTGTGAGACATTTCTTACAAGAATGATTTTTTGTATCTTCACGACCTAAATTGTGTAGATGTAAGCAATGGAAATTAATACTTCGTGATATTGTTTTTTTTTTCGATAGCATATTATGTTGTAGTCTTCTATACATTTTGTTACACAGCTAATTCATACAAACATTGTAATATTAGTTAATATTTAAAAAAGGTAAAATTAACATGGTCAGTTTTCATAATTTTAAATTTCATTGTTGTAAGTCTACGTCCTCAATGGCGGAAAGTATTAAGCAATTAGCAATTTATAAGTCGGGCACATAAGTTATACGAAAATATCTATTACATTGGACCAAAAGATTTTCCCGAAAGCGTGTTTATTTGGAGACCCTGAGCTGGGCTGAGGTTGCTATGTTAAAACAATTAAACGATCGAAAATAATATACTATTTTTAGCGTGTAAAAAAATGACCTAAGTTATAAAGGTGGGGTCAAAATATGCCATGCAAATATGTAATGTAAATGCATTTGCACGATATTAGAACTGAGAAAACATAATAACATTTTGTATTGAGTATATATAGCCACAAAAAGTGTCACTAACTTTTTAACATCTTGTTTTCTTATGCTATAAAAATAAGTTCTTATTCGGATGTAGTTTACCTTTAGTAGAAAATAAAATTATTAGTTTCAATAATTGTGTCAGTTAAATGATATTTATTTAACTTACTAAACTAATTTACCTACTTATCTAACCTAAAGTTCATTGAAGGGTAGGCAGAGAAGACAGATTGCCATAAAGCATTACTAAACCGTCAATAAACCTTTGTAAGTATATAACTTCTTTTGACAACTACCATCTTTATCTACTACGCTGGACAATAACATTTTTAAAGAGTTCGAAACTTTGTAATAAATAAGTAAAATATATGCAATATTATTTTAACTAAACATTTTAATAACCAAGCATATATGCATACGTAGGAAAGGATGTAGTTAAAATTAAAATTTGTTTTATTAAATTAGGTAACATTCGCTGAGCAAAAACACGAACACAAATTCTCTTTACGTTAGAATAGAAGTGATATATGTGACTACAGGAAACAAACATACATCGCCGTCGGTTCTACTGTTGTGTAAATAAATTTAATATAGAATATTATAAGCGTCTAGTTGACTAATTGCTACTGAAAATTATATTTATTTTTCCTTTATTTGCTGTATAATATGTCATACTGTCAGAGAATAAATCAGGCACGACAGGTTGACAAGCCGAACTACATGGTAGGCGGGTGTTAGGTTTTCTTTCCGTTACGGAATTTCTTGATTCGGACATCGTGCTCAAAGCCCGCGAAAGCTTAAAAGTATTAGCAGAATTACAGCACATTGTTTCGTACAAATATTTCTCGTGCTTGAATTCACTCAACGAGTAATATTCTTACTAAACTATTATTTATACGAATTGTTTAATATACTCTTTAATAGCTTTTAAGGTGACAAATTTTGTGATTAACATTTTGATAAAAAAAAGTTGTATCACTAAAACAGACACTTATTATTCACAACCTTGTAGATGTTAATTCACTCCCTGGGGAAAATACAAAACAAGTAATAGAGATACACATGCGGTGCAATTTTAAGTTGTTGTGAGTTATCTATACTTGTAAGATATAGTATCAAATGTTGAATATTTTTACCGTTAATTACGTGAAGAAACGTTAAAATAATAAAAAGTCGGGAAACTAAGAGACATCTACTCATTCAAACTCCCGCAGTGCCTTAAGTGTAAGGTTTTTGATCAATATTTGTAACCAGTGCTGACATGGAACTGAGACGTGGTCCCTAAATGTTGACCTCACTACGAAGTTCAATGCCGCTCAGCTTGCTATGGAGCTATGCTGAAAATCTCCCTGCGAGACAAAATCCTTAGTACAGATCTTCACATTAGCACGTTGAAGTAGAAATGTGCAGGTCACATAGCTCGATGAAACTCTTGCCTTTAAAATTGTTTTCATACAAATTAAATGTGATTTTTTCATATAAATTAGTTCACACATTTATATGCAAGAGTATTATCCATTCACAGAATTGTTCAATATTCTGCAGAACTGAAACGAATACTCATATATCTCACTGGGAATTTATATGAGTGGAATAATTATATATTTAAATTATTAACGTAATAAGTCTCGGTGGTCCAGTGGTCGAGCACCCCGCTTCTGAATCAAGAGGCGACCTCGAGGGTTCGAATCCTGGCTCACACCAATGACTTTTCACAATTAATGTCGAAATTTACCTGTGATAATAATCGACTAAAAACTTTGTGCCTGGTATGGCTATAGGTTCGCCACCTATTTATATCGTTGGCTAGTCGAGGCTTAACTACCACTGCCTACACCTTCGAGTAGAAAAAGGCCTGAAGTTATGTTATTTTAATTTAATAACTCCGTTATTTTATAATAGCTAACATATTTCTGATAGATCACCAAGCCGATTGCAAAACTGTATTATTTACATAAACCTATCAATTCTAAAGAAAAACCCTAACTACACAAACAATCGTTCAAATAATCTAAGACTTAAATGCAAAGTCCTGGCTCATAATATGTTATTAAGCCTCTATCGAAGTGCTTTAATTAAATTTCACGAAGCTACCGTCATCTATTACAGGGCGTCGATGTCAATTGAACGTCAATATTATTTGTGGAGAGGAAATCAAAATTTTGTGTAATAAATGGTTCTGCAGGAATACTGTTATTGTTACATTTGTTTAATAAAACATCTTACTTATGTAGTGCTTTCACGTTCGAAACGTTTACAGTTTAGCAAATTTAATAACGGCCGAATGTTCTTGTTGTCCGTAAATTTATATTTTAGATATAATACCGACAGTACATAATCAAATCAAATAATAAAATATAATAATCAAATAAAATACTCAATCAAAGTACATAATCGAACTGGTAGCCCTTATACTCACAATTGGGTTGCTCGTGATGAATACATTGTAATTTTACGTGTCGAATACAGACTAATTTTTAGTTAGGTTGATGTGAGAAACCAAGATATGTAACCAAATTCATGAATTAATTTATGGTCAATTTCCATTAACACTATTTTATGGTTAGTTCTATATTAATTTCTAGTAATATCGCAAGTTTTTTTTTCTATTCTAAATTGTTTTATTAATTTCCTACCCGTCATTCTACATATCAATTACGCAGTAGCCCGCTCCTTTCGGGCATTCAAGGTAATCGCATTTTTGTGAAGCCTCCTAAAAATTTCGCAAAGAATTTTTTGTTAAATGAAAATTCTTGTCATTATTTTTTTCTTTTTACAATCATCGGAGTTTGATAAACTGTCAGCCTATTCGTTATATCAAATTCAGTGAAAACTATACCAAATACCAATTCGATGCATACACTGCCTTTAACAACCAACAAAATATGTGAGCGTGCAACATTTTGGACGTAAGTCGATTAAGTGCTTTTATATCTTTACACCTGTAAGTCTGCTAGCCAACACGCCCCGTATTTCCAAAAAAATAGGGATAATAAATCTGCTAGCTTAAAAATGGGGATTGATGTCGGAGATCGTACCTTTGATAGAAATTTATGTGGTTGATAAAACAGAGATAGAAAAGCATTTCACCAATGCAATTGGTCATATGCTTAACAATACGTAAAAGGTATTTATTATTTTAGTTAAGCCTCGACTCGCTGTTATGTTTACGTCCCAAATGAAATAGGTGGCGAACCTGTTGCCATACCAGACACAAAGTTTTTAGTCATCGATATTTATCATACATAACTTTTGAAAAGAATTTCGAAAAGTTTTCGGTGTGAGCCAGGATTTGAACCCACAACTGATTGATTCAGAAACGGGCCGTTCTACCATTAGACCACCGAGACTTATTATTGGAAACGTATTAGTTTTTTTTCATATAAACGTAATTTTTCCCCAAGTTTTCTATTCTGTAAGAAGATTACCCATTGAAATTAATATAAATTTAACGACAGAAATTCTGCTCACTAAACATAGAGTGTAGCTACCTTTTAAATAAACGACGGATACATGCTGGTTTAATTAAAGTTTTAATCACTCGAATCAGTTCGGATGAGTTCGAAAGTAGCTGAGTGTCACTCATAATATTCACAAACTTAATAACGGAAGAGTCGTTTTCTAAATAATCCTTAACTGTCCGGTCATTAATCTTTATCAAAACATGAAGATGCTTATGAAATCTTTATCGAGAAATATAATTAATTTAATTAATGTCTTTAGATTGAGATTTACAAAAATTATAGGTTCTTTATTTTCACAGCACCGATTTTTTTTTTCTGTCATGGATGGCATGAAGGCAATAGATCGGTTACCTGTAACATTTGCGATGAGAAAGACTGGATGAATCGAGGTATAATTGCCAGTACCTATACTTTTCGTTACATATTAGGTGTAAACCTAAACTTATAAACAAGAATGTCATTTTCTCCTACAGGGAAAACCAGACATATTCCCTTGACTATGTTTGGTTTAAGTTAGTTAATTTCAGATTTGATTAAAACAATAAATAAATTTCATTGCAATTTAATTGAATAATAAAAACAGTTTTGACAGTGGTAGTGTCGCTGCACTAATGGGTAGGCTCGACCGGTGAAATACCACGACCTCTCAGAATATCGACCTTTGATAGATTTAAGATTTAGGCACCGTTTAAAATTGGGTCTCATAGAATAGGCTCACACCTTGGGGACAATTGATTCAGTCCATATTCACATACAGGACAATGGACTGATGGATGGACACAAAATGATTGATCTGGTCTTATGATTCAAACATATGACCTATATTGACCGCTAGTAGTCCATCCAAGTGACGAATACCTATACAAATGTGTTTTCATATTTTTTCCATAAAAGGAAATGACATTCCTGAGGAAAAGGGGTACACAGATACCACTTTTCCTGTGAAAGCAAACCCTTTGCAGAACACTTTTGAGGGTCGAAATTGGCAAGAAAATTATTATGGACAGTTACCGGATAATGTCTGTATCTCAGATCCAGTAAATAACACTGGTGATAATCTTAAAAATGCATCCCTCATTTCAGTACAAAGCTATAAAATTAAGTAAATAAATAATTGAGAAATAACTGCACTTACCTTGTGAACGACTATGTTGGTAAAAAAGGATGTTTCTGGAGAATCAGTAACTTGGTCTAATATTTACTTCCGCATATTGAAACAATATCACACATCGCAGTAACGTATAATAAGGGGGGAACAGGATGTCTCTTCTATATGATTGAGTTTACTGCTACATCAGTATTATTTATAGATTTACACGTGAGTGTGTCACATTTCCTTTATGAACTTGAAACTTGTAATAATGTAAGTAGAGCAGATGTTGCAACGCTTAAGTAAAATACAAACTATCGTTCCTGCTCAAAAGGAGTCAACTTGTTATATCTTTATTTCAACGACGTTTTATAGTTATTAATATGTAGTTTTCTTTTCATAAATAACAGTAACAGTAGTAAATAAATAAAAATAACTTTTTTATGGTATTGGGAGGTAAAGCAGGGGTATTATCTGATGGTTAGCAACGATCACCGACCATGGACATCTGAACACAAATAGTGTTACAGTTGCATTGCCAGCCCTCACAATGGGATCTGGAATGGTTCGGAAGGGGAGGAGTACAGGGTTGGGCCTCCCGATACCTCTCTCATCGAGGCAAGAGCCACTTTACATTGATTTTCTGAGAGATCGTGGTATTTCACCGGTCGAACCGGTTTCATTCATGTAGCGAACTGCGTGGCTTTACCACTGTAGAATAAGACTAACTATTAAGAATCGTTAAAGGACAACATTTTTAGCTTAAGCAACAATTTGATTCGTTATTTATTCTCTTTATTGTGAGATATTGTCCTAGTAAATAAGTAAGCTGAAACTAGTATGAAATTGGTACGATAATTTATTTATTTTTTAAATGAAATTAATAAATATATTGACTATTTTGACATACGAAAAAAAAATGTATTTGGCATAAATATTTATTATTCGATATAACAAAGAGAGAGAATTTTATTATATTATCATGGCTAAATATACTTGTATTGAAGTTGTATTGAAGTTGACACGTTGTGTAATTTCAAAACAAGAAGAAATGTTTCTTTTTAATCATTGGAATTAAAACAACTTTTTATGGATTATATCACGTTTATTTAGAACTTATTTTATTTTCCCGACGTTTCGAACTTTTTACAGAGATCAGTTTCACGAGTGGTCATTTTCATGATCTCTAATAAATAATTAATTGGAATTAGTACATTTTCATGTCTCTTTAAGACTGAAAACCTCAAAATTTGTTATTTTAATAGGTTATTAAATATGTGAGTACGATAGCAAATAAATTTTCCTAGAATAATGCTGAATGTAGAACGTTGGTACTTACGTCCTACATCCTACGTCCTACATCCAGTAAAATACAAAAGATATTTAATTAAAATATCTGCAGGTAACTTATAAAACAGTTCATCGGATTTTTATTCGAATTATATTTTTCACATTTATAGTCTCGGTGATCCAGAGCACACGGCTTCTGATCCAGAGGTCCGGGTTCGAATCCTGACGCTGGCTCGCACCAATGACTTTTCGAAATTGTTTTCGGAAGTTAAGTGTGATAAATATCGATGACTGAAAACTTTGTGCCCGGTGCGGCAATAGGTTCGCCACCTATTCCATTTGGGACGTAAACATAACGGCGAGACGAGGCTTAACAGCCGCTGCCTAGACCTCCGGGTAACAAAAGACGTGAAGTTATGTTTTGTTATATTTTTCACATAAATTAGTTTCAATGAAGAATTTAAAAACGCTTAATTTTTTTACATCTATAAAATATAATTAAAATTTTAGTGTCTGTTTGTAACATTGAAATAACCACTTTTTACTACCTTCAAATGAATATATATACGGTACACACACCAAAATAACACTTTTTACCATTTCTGTCCGTCTATCTGTTTGCTTCAGCTAATCTCTAAAATGGATTGACCAATTTTCACTGGACTTTTATTGACAGTTAGCTGATAGATGTAATAAGTAGTAACTAAGGCTACTTTTATTTTGGAAAAAATATTTTATTTATTCATTTAATGCTTTTGAGGTAAAATAAACTTTGCTGGGTCAGCTAGTAATTGCATACTATAAGTACAAAGTCACTTTCCACTGTCTGTCCCCTTATATTAGGTCTTTGAAACTACACCACGGATTGTGACGTGATTTTTTTTATAAGATAGAATGTGTCAACGACAAGGTTTGTGTGTTTATTTCATGTATAATGTAACAAATAAAAAGTGATCATTTTCGATATTTAGCACTTTAAATGCAAACGAACTGGTTCAGCGAAAACCCTAGTAAGTGATAGATTAAAACAATATACTACAATATTATACACATTTAAAAGATCTACAAAAACATCCACGACGACAAATGTTTATCGCTTATGGATAACCCATTTAAACAGTGGTAGAGCCAAGCAGTTCGCTGCATGAATGGGCCGGCCCGACCGATGAAATACCGACCTCTCAGAAGATCGACGTAAAGTGGCTCTTGCCGCGTTTCGTTTGGTGAGAGAGGTACCTGGAGGCCCTACCGCCTTAAAGGTCGGGAATGCAACAGTAACACTATATGTATTGCTGGTGTCCATGAGGCGAAACGACGTGCCTGCGTACGTCGTTTCGCCTCAGAAGTAAAGAAATAAAAATGAACATTTTGGGTTTTATTTATTTATTTATTTTTTATTTATACTATAGGAGGGCAAACGATCAAACGTGTCACCTGATGGTAAGCAACCTGCGCTGCCCATGGACACCAGCAATACATATAGTGTTACAACTAGTCTAAAATAAATACATAATTCTACCGTATTAATATCGGGTTTTCATCATAAATGCAATATTGCGTTAAACTTTCCAATTTGTATTCGATGATATCAAATAACCAATATTTGATTACATCGAATAATGGACGTTATTAAATGTAGAGTTTGACGCGAACATTCAATGCAGTATTACTAAAATTACTTGCCTTTATATTTTCACATAATCATCATTTGTAATATTAATTTTGTAAATTACAAAATTATTGTAATCATCTAATTAAAATCACTATGTAAACGTGAAATTAATGTTTATCAATGATCCTAAAATATCATGTTAAACAAAACTACGTTAATTTATCGCTTCAGAAAAAGCTTCATCAAAGTGTGAAAATTGCATGAAATACTGTCCAGCAATTTAGGAGATTCCCAAATTTTTATGAGAGTTGATATTATTCCTAAAATCAAATTGAGTCTATTTAGCACGCTATGCCAGCCCATAAATTAAAACCATATTAAACACGATACTGTTTTTTTTATTATGATTCGTACACAAACATACAGACAGATGGACCGAAGTTCAAAAAGTTGTGATTGCTTATGTTGCTGTTATAAAAAGCTCTCCATATAGATTTCCTTTTCAATATCTCCAAAATAAATAGCTATTAGGCCTGTTATATTTTGATTGTAGAGAGAACGACGTACGTTACTTGACTTGGAAATTAATGAATTATACGTACGTAACGTATAATTCATTAATTTCCAAGTCAAGTAACATACGACGTATAGCTCACTAAAATCGTACAAATAATTAAAATCCTTCATTTTTCAGCCAATAAATTATAATTACAATAAAAAAATAATATTTAAAAAAAATTAAGATTGGAACAAGGCGGCGAAATTTCATATCAAAATGTAAAAGAATACTTGAATTGAGATCCTAAAACTTTCAGTAGCTGATACGCTGTAAGGTCCTATTTGTTTGTTAAGCCTTAGACTCTCTTCAGTATGTACCCGACCGTCGTACGGGACACATCGATGCCTGAAGGCTATCAACACTCCCGACAGTTGATGAGGCAGCCGATATAACGACTTTGAGAGTTTTAAAAATTAGATTTTGCGACATTTAGAAATTTACTTAGTAGTTAGTGGTATATTTATTAATGTGAAGTTTGGGTCTTTTATTTTCGGTTACCCGATTCGCGGTGAAAGGTGAGTAATTTCAAATAAATATTTTAATTGATTATTTTCAAACTATCTTATATAATAATTAATTATGAACTATTATAATTTGGCACATTTACTTTTTAGCAATTCGTAGCCTTTAAGTTCAAATCTCGTAGAAATTATGATAGAAAAAAGCTTAGTTTTTGTGTTAGAATATTTTTGTTTTTTTTTTTTATCAGAATAATTGAATTAAAATAAAGATTACAATTATAAGTAAATATATTTTTTAATACTGAGTAGGTTGCCAACTTATCTTAATTTTCAACCAGTAAGCTAACGTAGTAATTTCTTAAATAGCTTGAGTATAGAATTCTACATATCTTTGTCTCTTTACTAATACGTTATTTATTTATACCGCCATTGAATACAGAATATTTGGGTTATTTTTTTGGGAAATTTTATATGAACAATCCTTTCAAAGCTTTGACAAAGGCTATATAGGTTATAAAAGCACGCATGAAAAATAAGAATGATTTTATTAAATTTTGCTTTTCTAAAAATTTATCTATTTGAAAATAAATAAGAATAGAGATAGAAAATAGATAAGATTATTTATTATCCACCAAATTATCCGCAAATTATCCACCAATTTGCGTCGTTGGATTTCAATTGTTGGCTACCTAATAGCATGTCATAGGACCCGCTGGAATCTTCAGGAGAGTTTTCTTTTTATGGGATAGGAGGGCAAACGAGCAGGCGTGTCACCTGATGGAAAGCAACCAACGCCGCCCATGGACACCAGCAACACATATAGTGTTACTGTTGCGTTGCCGACCTTTAAAGGATAGGGAAGAGGAAAGGATGGGGAAAGGGGGGTGGGCCTCCGGGTACCTCTCTCACCGAACGAAACGCGGCATGAGCCACTTTACGTCGACCTTCTGAGAGGTCGTGGTATTTCACCGGTCGAGCCGGCCCATTCATGCAGCGAACTGCTTGGCTCTACCACTGTTAAGAGTAGAGAGTAATTTAGTCCAATTTTTCTGTAATCATAGTACGCTTTTATCTATACAGTAATAGGTAACTAATATCTTAGTTAGATGATAATTAGATTTCAAATAACAGGAGCACTACATAGTAACAAATATATGGACAGAAATTAAAAAACTCATGAAAATATATCTGAATTTCATAAAGAAACAGGTTGTACAATTAAAAAGACAAGCCAGAAGTGTTATAGAGAGTTTTGAAGTTTAACTCCATTGAATTATTTCTTTCTTTAAGTGCTTTACATAAATAAGTAGATAAAAATAATTTTATTTTTGATTTAACATTCACTAAGGTGAGCTCCGAAACATTTTAGATTTCGTCCAAACATTTTGTGAATGAGAAGAAGAAAGAGAGATTTAATGTGAGTGATATTTGAGAAATTGTTGAAACAATTTTATCGTGTTCATAATTATATACGACTTTTTATGGTATAGGAGGGTAAACGAGCAGGCTTATCACCTGATGGTAAGTGACCTGCGCCGCCCATGGACACCTCTAACACACATAGTGTTACAGTTGCGTTGCCGACCTTTAAAGGAGTAGGATAGGAAAGAATGGGGAAGAGGTGTGGGCCTCCGGTTACCTCTCTCACCGAAAGAAACATGGCAAGAGCCACTTTACGTCGATTTTCTGAGCGGTCAAGGTATTTCACCAGTCGAGGCAGCCCTTTCATGCAGCGAACTGCTTGGCTCTACCACTTTATAAACGACTAATCAAAAAGGAGGGTCATAATTTTTAAGTGTTTTGTTTATGTTTCTTAGACTTTAGCCTATAAATCTGAACGAAATTTAGTTTGAATGGTGTCATTAGACTTTGTTAAATGGGAGGGGGTCGTTTTCCTTTTCTTAATACTGAATGCTATTTTCAATTCCTTTTGTCATATAAGTTTATTTCATTCTAATAAATATCTACATCGCTTGTCTAGAATTTTTTTTTTAATTCTTATTCAACCTTATAGGTTTGCTTTTCAAAATGTTTCTTTTGTCTATGGTATATAATGGTTCTATATTGACATATATATATGCTTTATTTTTTTTTAATGCATACCTATTGTCTACACGTCTTTTTACCATTGTACTATTAAAAAAGATCTACTAAAGAGAGCATGGTGTCAAGTTTTAATGTAAAACTAATTTACAGCAAAATTTTACGCCATGGTTTTTGCAAAGGCAAAAAGAACTGAGAGCAAGACATGATTACTTAGATTTTTCGCTATCTTAACTTTCATAACTCTTAATATATAGGTACTCATTACTTGACCTCATCGTCCGATAGCCCTGTTATTAATGGACTTTCGCACTGTATTCTTGCTTAGTCATTCTTCCATCATCCATTTTTTCTACATGCTCAAATATCCGGAACAAGTATTTCTGCGTGTCAACATCAGCTTACCTTATTCTAAAATTGGGAAACCATATTAAGATAATTACTTGTGTTATATAATATTATAGTCTCGGTGGTCCAGTGGTCGAGCACACTGCTTCTGATCCAGAAAACTTTGTGCCCGGTACGGCAATAGGTTCGCCACCTATTCCATTTGGGACGTAAACATAACGGCGAGACGAGGCTTAACAGCCGCTGCCTCCACCTTCCGGTAACAAAAAGGCGTGAAGTTATATTACTTGTGTTAATTTTCAATAAAACATAAAATATAAAAAATATCTTGGACACAATACACACAGCGCCCTCTAGTTCCAAACTAAGCAACTAAATGCTTGTGTTATGGATACTACATAACTGATATTTTTGACATTTTTGTATTTTTGTCAATACATACTATACTATAGTATACTACCCCAGATAATGCCCCAGACGCCATACAAAAATTCATGCTTGTCACAAATATTTGTACTCGGGTGGGAATCGAACCCACCAATCACCATTCTGCAGCCTGTAGCTATACCAATGCACCACGAGACTCATCAAAGTAAAGGTTAGTAATTATATTATAATGTTATGATTATAATATTATGTACACAACGTATGTATTAAAATTATATCGTCAGTACATTTTCATAAATTAGTTAGTAACTTCTGTTGATCTTGCATTAGTTACCAAGTATAATGTTGAACTTAATAGGAACTTTCAGATAACTTATTAAAGTTAAGTTCTATTACACTCAAGCTCTTCTTTGCTATATTATAGTTATGAGATATTGATTTTATACCGTGTTCTTCTTATTTACCTGATTAAAACTGTGCGAGTAGGAGGCAGGTTAGTTAGTAGGTTGTTTGTTTTTTTTTCCTTCACTTATTGAAAGAGATTGTCAGTATTTAAACGAAAGAATATGCTCCGATGGTTCAGACATGGAGAAATAATGGATGGTGCAAGATTGAATAAGCAGATATACAAATAAAAAAACGAAATCTTTCTATATTTGATATAAAATCCTATATACTTTGCGTAACTAAATTATTTTATCTTATGTCTTAAAGAAGTTAGTAGTAGAAGAAGCAAGTGAGGTGTGTACGAATCGTCTCTTTTGACGCCTTATTCTCTTTGCCTTCCCCGTAAGGGACTTACCCTATAGAAAAATGAGTTAGTAATTATTTTTTTCCTTTCTCTATAGCACCGGAAACTGTAAAAAAAGTTAAGATTTATATTATTTGTCCTAAACCGAATTCCCAGCTGCCCGATAAAATAAATACGTCTATCACTAAGACCATAGTTGTTAAAGTCAAGGCTTTCTATCTAAGCCCTCGTTAACTGTATCTTCTTTTGTGTCATAAAAAAGATACAAACATTGAGTTTTATGTGAGTCTTGAGGTATTTCGCGCGGCAAGTTTATATTAAAGATAGTACTAACAACTTATTGTGTATATTTAAATAACAAGAATTAAATTGTCTTTTCTTCAACTAGTTGACAAACAAAAAATCTAGATTTTTATTACTTTATTAATTTAGATTAAGTCTCTTTTCGGACTTATGTGCTTATAAATAAAAGTGCTTAAATATAAATATTATTATTGCAGACTACCTTGTTAAATTAAGATTCCTCTACATTTTGTTGTTAAATTTATGCTTAACTGATTTACTATCAATTCACTGATTATACTAAAGGCAAAAAAAATCGCCACATATATAAAATCAACATGCCGTGCGAAATGCGGTCACCAAAAAATTAAGGAACCCTAATAGCTTATTACATTTATCATGCCAATGAAAAATAAATTGGTCGGAGATTGCTGACACACTACGTGACATGCCTGTACTCCACGGAACCCGAATCGTCTTCAGTGTGATTGAAATTAAAGATTCAGATCAGATTCTAAACCCGAAAAGAAGTGTTCAGTCTTTAATGTTTATATTATAGCAAATAGTTGGTATAGCTGTTAAACAGCTAATACCAGCATCTTTAAAGACATCATCATCATCATCTCTGATGAGTGGTTTAAGAATTAGACATCGAGTTTTGAGGCCTCGAGTTTTAAATTCTGACTCACACCAATGAAGTTTTGCCTGATAATGAATTTATGACCAACATTCTGAGCTGAAAGATACAATAAATTCCTCTGGCTATACCGTCAAGTATTAAGAGAATGAAATTACAGTTAACTATTTCATTACAGTAATGAGAATGTCATACCAATACCTATATAGGAATACAATTACTAGTAGTTACGACAATAGTTTTTTTGACTCTCTAATTGTGAATCTTCGTCATAAATATAATTAATTTTAATATTATGATGCAAACACTCAAAATTTACACTATGACTTCAATTGTATTAGCACAGTGTTGACAAAGACCACTAACTCTTGATTAAGCTGTGCCAAGATCAAATAGTAGCAGCATTTAATTTTCTCTATAGCTACGGTAACTTGAGGACGATTGTAGCCGGCAATGAAGTTTTGACTTGCCTATTTCATGTTCTCATATGTATATTTATTAACTGCCTCATTTGAAGAAAACTGCAAAATGTTGTTGTACAGTATTCAAACGTATTCAAACCTGACCCTTGCTGCTCAACCTCCTACCCAACGAGACGATATAAAAGAGGTGTTTTACCTTAAATTTTATTAAAATTACTTGTATTCACATTAATATTTAGTATACGATATATTAGGTCGGGGAAAAAGTCTTTTCGCATAACGTAGGTATAAACTTATTATAAAATTTCTTTGACTGTACTATTTGTGTCTGGCTGGTTTTGGTAACATTAAAAAGGTTACATTATAAAGAAAAGAAAAAAAAAAAAAAAGTTGTTTCCCGCTATTTTTCATTTGTTTTTCTCTCCGTAAAAATTAGTGAATCTAATGAAGAAATTCGATACATTTTAAAATTTTATTATAAAAAAGGCAAAAATGCAACTCAAGCAGTGAAAAAAATTTGTGATGTTTATGGACCTGATGCAGTGTCAGTAAGAGTAGCACAAATTTGGTTCAAACGTTTTCAGTCCGGAAATTTTGATGTTAAAGATGCACCTCGCTCTGGTCGCCCTGTTACGAATAAAATGGACGCCATTTTTGAAAGAGTGGAGCAAGATCGGCATATTAGTTACGATGTAGCTGAAGAACTGGGAATTGACCACAAAACAGTTTTGACCCATTTGAAGAAAGCTGGTTATACAAAAAAGCTCGATATTTGGGTGCCACACGAGCTCACTCAAAGAAACTTAATGAACCGTGTACTCATTTGCGATTCATTATTGAGACGTAATGAAACCGAGCCGTTTTTGAAGAGATTGATAACTGGCGATGAAAAGTGGATCACGTACGACAAGAACGTGCGAAAAAGGTCGTGGTCGAAAGTTGGCCAGGCTTCACAGACTGTGGCCAAACCTGGCCTAACACGAAATAAGGTGATGCTGTGTGTATGGTGGGATTGGAAGGGCATTGTTCATTATGAGCTTTTACCGTCCGGCAAAACCATCGATTCTGATCTTTACTGCCAGCAACTGATGAGATTAAAGGAAGCAGTCGAGAGAAAACGGCCGGAATTGATCAACAGGAAGGGTGTGGTCTTTCATCACGATAACGCTAGACCACACACATCTTTAGCCACTCAGCAAAAATTAAGAGAGTTCGACTGGGAGGTCCTAGTGCATCCACCATATAGCCCTGACCTTGCGCCTTCAGATTTTCACCTGTTTCGGTCTCTTCAGAATTCTTTAGGTTCTGTAAGGTTGACCTCAAGAGAGGACTGCCAAAACTATTTGTCCCGTTTTTTTGATCAGAAGTCCCAAAGTTTCTACAGTAACGGGATAATGTCTCTGCCCACAAAATGGCAGAAAGTTATTCAACAAAACGGTACATATATATTGTAAATAAATGTAAATAAACTTTGAAAAAAATGTCTTGACTTTTCATACAAAAATACGAAAATACTTTTTCCCCAACCTATTATTTTAATTTTTGATTGACATGCTTTTGTTTTGCTTAGTTTAAATTAAGAATCAGTTCAAGTTAAGAATCAATGAAACATTTGTTTGTTTTCAATATATCCTCGTGGCGCATGGGTAAAACTACCGGCTGAAGCAATGAGGTCGGGGGTTCGATTCCCACCCGAGCACAAATATTTGTGACAAACATGAATATTTGTGCGGTGTCTATTAGCGGTGTGCGGTTTCTATGTATTGCAAATATATTATGTATTTACAAAAAAAAGGTATATATGTATTTATATCCGTTATCTAGTATCCATAACACAAGCATTTAATTGCTTAGCTTGGAACTAGAGGGCGCTATGTATATTGTGTCCAAGATATTATTATTATTATAAAGTCGAATAATTTATAAGTGGGAGGACTTTGCGTACTTGTACCAGAAGTACTAATACTCCGAGTTCGGAAAAAAACCTTCACCGTATCTAAATCAAATATTAATTCCTGCATGGAAAGTCTATTAGAACAATAACTACCTTTGAACTATTTACACGTGACATGATAAAAGCATTTTCTTAATATTTCTCGGAAGTAGGTATAAATGCTTTTTTTTATGTTTTTTCAGTCATCTTTTTATCACATTTTTTTTTACAAAAATGAGTACTTTACGAATAATAGGTACGGTACTTAAAGGAATATGATCTTTATTTAATAATTTATAAATTCAACGTTCAATATTGATCAACAGGAATTGCCCTTATTGATCACTACTGCTATTATTACTATTAAAGTAATTATGAGCTTTTATTTTTAATTACGAAGTTAAGTACGTAGTTGGTTTAGTACCAAAGAAAGACTTAGATATGCTTTTATCACGAGAATTCACTGTTTCGTGTATAAGAATGAATAAGAGATGGCATTTAAATAGGCAAAACTCAAAGGTCAAACTCTAATTTAGGTCGTCAGAACACGATAGTCTGACAAAATATGCGGCAGGTGGAGAAATAACCAATAATTATCGATATTAGTCATTACGTAGTTAAAACGCTGTGCTTTCCGCTGTCTATCTCCTTAAATGCTTAATCTTTGGAAACTATGGAACGCATTTTAATGAGGTTTTAATAGACAGAGGGTATCAACGAGGTGCTTTATAAATATAATTCATTTATACTGTAGCAAATAAAAAGTAATAATTTTCGAAATTTAGCTCTATAACTAGTATTAAATTGACTTACGCCAGAATATTGAACCGCCACTCAAATCTGACAATCAATAAAGTGCTACTTACTGCTCAAGTTTCACCCATTCTGTCTAATGTGACAGCTACTTAAACGCTTAAGTAGCACTTGTATATTTGAGTGGCGGTTCAGTATTCGCCTATTAGCTACAAAAGTAA
The DNA here is from genome assembly GCA_905147225.2 of Euproctis similis. Taxonomy (NCBI): domain Eukaryota; kingdom Metazoa; phylum Arthropoda; class Insecta; order Lepidoptera; family Erebidae; genus Euproctis; species Euproctis similis. Next base: position 14,427,406 of record LR990104.1, read on the forward strand.
AGAAGAGTAAGTATATCACAATAACTAAAATTAGAATAGGTCTCATGTTGTACTGATAAAACTAGGGATTGTAGAATCGGCGTATTCCATCCCGTCCAGAATAGCAACATTTATGATGAAAATGAATATTTGTGTGGCGTAGTATATTTTGTCAAAAAAAAATCAACAACGTTAAATAAATAAACTTTTGTTACCAAAAATTCACCTCTATATAGTTTCATTTGGAAACATTGGCTATGTAATTTTGAAGTTCACTGGCTTATTAGATTTGAACAATGTTTCTTACATTTATTTTACTTGTCTGTCTGTACAAATTCAATTTATCGCAAAGTTTTTTTTTTCTATCACGTATCTACTATTTTTATAAACACGATTGTATTTCGAAATAAGGCGTATATGTTAAAATAATATAATACTTATAACAATAGAACTACTTTAAGCGTCAGTTAACGACCTAAGCTTTGTTGGACGACCATCGTGATCTAGTACAGCTTCCTAAATAATATGACAATTAAGTAACTATCAGCAGGATTATATTTGTAAAATATGAGAGCATGCACTATCTATTATGACACCGGTAATTTCTGTTGCGTCTCAATGATAATACTGTATTACTAGTGCACGTCCAAAGAGAGGAATTTTGGTTTGCATGGGTGGCTCTTCATCCACCAGAAGTGCATCTGTACTCAACAGCTACTTCCTCCCTCTTACATTGTCCTATAACTCAGGTATACTAGTTCATAAATGTTATGCTCACATAATCGGCAGGCCTGCATAATATTGACTAAGTATTACCAATACCACCCGTACTATGAAACCAAAAGTAGTTCCAGAATACTCTCTAGATTTGACAAATTGAATAGTGTTATAGAAATAATTTTTCAGTTAGGTGCATAAAAGTATAAATTTTTGAAGTCTCTGCCTTATAATAAACAAAATATTAGAAACAATAAATTATTTATATTAAATTACTGCTATACATGTAGGTACTGCTATTACAAACAACACTACCTAAACCACTTTTTTTTTCATAGTCTTTTTAATCCTCTGTAGGGCTCGCTAGTCTCATCGGGAATCTCTCAACGACTGGCCCAGAAGGTATACTAAAACAATACATAAAATCGGTGAGTCGAGTAGAAAAAGGCGTGAATTTGCAAAAAGTACTACTTGCCTTATACAAATGTTCATATTATATAGGTGGCGATTCCCACCTGTGATTCTACAGACCCAATACCAGCCACTACAGCACGACGCATGTCACCACACATGTTATATTAAATTTAGAATATTGAGATAAATGAATAAAATGACTTTCATTGCTCCGCATTGTATTATTTCAAACTATTCGTCTTAACGGTCGTTTAGGGTATTCATAAAGATACAGAGTAGGTAACATTTACACAGAGCAGTCATCGCAGCAGTTTACTCAGACATATTTCCTGATCTCCGCGTCAGACAAGAGACATTATTCTTAATTGGATCTCTTTACGTTCAACAAACTATGTTTTATTGTAATATACGATTATAATATCCCTGTTCCCTTGGATCTAAATGCGTGGTCATAAGGGCTAATATTGCCGAGACAGAAAAACTTGGATCGCCGACGCATCGTTTAAATTTTTCACAAACACCTACCGATTGTGTAGGTGGCTTTCACAAAGTTTTAGAAAAGGGTGGCGGTATCTCGAGGCAACGACGCTTGGTTATTCAAAACAATTTTTAAGTAAACATTTAAAGTAGCCCATTTTGTTGAGTCCTTTTTATTACACAGTTTCAAATATTCTTTCACAACACCAAATCAATTAGGCTAGCTAGAATATTAATAAAAGTGTGTACAAGTACAAGTGTATTGGTAGCCTAGTGGTTCATTAGGCATTTTGCTTCTTATTCAAAAGTCTTGAGTTCGTTTTTTAATATTTCTTTCTAACATAATATAAAGTAACATAACTTCACGCCTTTGTTACCCGAAGGTGTTGGCAGCGGCTGTTAAGGCTCGTCTTGCCGTTATATTTGCGTCCCAAATGGGTGGCGAAGCTATTGCCATACCGGGCACAAAGATTTCAGTCATCGATATACATCACACATAACTTTCGAAAACAATTTCGAAACGTCATTTCCAGGAGCCAGTGTCAGGATTCGAGCCCGCAACTTCCGGATTCAGAAGCGGGGTGCTCGACCACTGCACCACTGAGACCGTATACTTCTTTTTAGTAAGTAATTATGTGTGATAAAAATTCATCACTATTTAATTTATACCCGATTTATGGAAAATCGCTTGCCACAAGGGAACCCAAAATTTGGCGAGTCCATATGGCCGCTGCCTATACCCTCTCGTATTAAGAATGTAAAGTTACTTTATCACATTACGTATAAATCACTTTACGGATAGAAAACTTCGTAATATAAACAATAAGGGTCCATCGGCAGTATTATCATAGTTCGTCATCTCTTTTACGCTATTGGTAACTAGGTATGATTTGTTATAATTATTTTTAGATTAATACAACAGTTAATATTAATGGACTTAAAAGTTTGACAATCTCGTTGGTTCAGTAATCGAGAATACCCGTTTCTGCATCGAAGAGTCGAGGGATCGAATCCGGGCTCACACTAAGAAGTTAAAATGAAGCCGATACTTTAAATCATATCCTATCCTATATATGTACTTGTTGTCTGTGTAACTTCTTGATTCAACCGACCTTTGACCTTTTTAATATGCTATTAATTTTACCTGTACCGAGTATACCTAACCGCGAGTATATATGTAAACAAATTCTTTGGGCCCGATTTTCGCCTACTTTAAAGGAACTTACTGTATTAAAACCTTGTAAACCTATCAAAGTCCGATAAAAATGCAATAATTTTATTTAAAAAAATCCGATTACCCTAAATAGATTAGCCAGAATTCCACGATTTCTTTCCGACTAGCTCTATCACTCTTACTCTCATGCAAAGTTTCGGAATACGCATGCGAGTAAGAGAGATGGTTAGAGCAAGTCGGCTGTTTAGCATACTAAAACGCTTTGAGTCCTATATTGTAATATTTGCGTCTTGTTTAGTAGGAATAAGAATACTAAACAAGATATACTGATAAATTTTGGTAGCTATTTACTGGTTAATAAAGGACAAATATACTTCAAAAAATTTTGAAAAGATAAAATTAACAAGCTCCAATCAATTTGGCTGCCAGAAAAAAACCTTTTCTGTGGTCTTGTTTTGACTTTTTCAGAGTCTGGGTTTACCCGCTCTCTAGAATAATTCTATTGTGAATGTGTATTAACAATTGTTCGCAATGAAAGAGTGTAAATCTGGTAATTAGAACCAGAATCTGACATCATGATAAGGATTTTTACTAATGACCTATGATCTACCTGAGGGACATGATTACTCCTGACAAATTTATAATACAATCAATTTACTGTTAGTTAGTACCTATATATAATACATATATTAGTATTGAATGAACAGAAGGATAGGTAAGAGGGATAGTTAAATCATTATAATTACATAGTATAAAACAAAGTCGTTTTCCGCCGTTTGACTCTTAAATATTTAGATGTGTTTTTTTAATAGATATAGGATGTCCACGGGGTGGTTTGTATATATAATTCATGTAAAAAGTTGTAATAAAGTGATAATTTTCACTATTTTGCACTTAAACTGTAAATTGTACCTTAAGCTGTAAACTGTACCTTAAGTTAAGTGAAGAAACAAAACAATATAGCTACTTCATTAATATACACATTCAAAAGGTCTACAAAAGAGGTGTATATCCCGCGATGGTGTATATCTATCGCTTACGAATAACCCACAATGACGATTTTTATTTCTTTTTATTGCTTCTAAGGCGAAACAAAGTTCACTGGGTCAACTAGTCTAATATTAATCTTATAATCTTATGTTTTGTGTTCACTAATAGTTATATTTTCTTAATACATCGATACATTTAAACTATAAAAATTGACGATAAATGCATGATTCAATCCCAATATACAAAACTTCCCATTTACTTTCTATTTTGGAATGTATAGAGATCCACATTGTTAAGAAGCACTATAGGTATACCTACATGTAAAAAATATATATTAAAAATAAACATTAAACCATAATCCTACAGCATATAGTGCTAAATTCATATTGTTCAAAAACAATATCGTGGCTTTCACCCTTACTTACACACCCCTAAACTAAACAGTTCCAAACTGAGCACAAAACCGCAAATTTCTTGAGCCAGCAATTGCTCACACCTCAATATTTGAAGTTTTGGAGAAATCTTTGACAAAACTTATTTAGCTTATTTGTCAACGCGGAGTCGAATACTAATGTGTTTTCGTGATCGTTCGTGAGGATTCACATCTCTTGAATAACAATGAAGCGGATCCTGTCAAGTGTTCAATTCAATGATATGGACAGATTGTAGATATCAACTAACTCGAAAAATCATTATAGAACATGCGATGTATTTTCTTCAACTGATTGAATTTCCATTTTTAGGGTATATTAATGAGACAGATTTTGTTATGTCTTCTCATTAGATGGAGATAATAATAATATCTTGGACACAATACACACAGCGCCCTCTAGTTCCAAGCTAAGCAACTAAAATGCTTGTGTTATGGATGCTAGATAATGGATATTAATACATATATGCTTTTCTTTTGTAAATACATACTTATAATACATAGAAAAACACCCAGACGCCACACAAATAATCATTTTTGTCACAAATATTTGTACTCGGGTGGGAATCGAACCCCCGACCTCATTGGCCACGAGGCCCGTCAAATGGAGATGGTGTCGTATTAAACATAACTTCATACCTTTTTCTAACCGAAGGTGCAGGTAGCGGCTGTTAAAGCCTCGACTCACCACGTCGCTACGTTACGTCTCAAATGGAATAACGTGGATATTAGACCAAGCCGGACCAAGGAACACCAAGATTTAAATTAGTGTCGTTAAAGATTGGAATTACTAGCTCCATTCCTTTTGAATAGAGCTAGTATTTTAAGTCTCGGTGGCGCAGTGGGCGAGCGCACGGCCTCTGATCCAGAGGTCCGGGGTTCGATTCCAGACACTGGCTCACACCAATGACTTTTCGAAATTGTTTTCGGAAGTTATGTGTGATAAATACCGATGACTGACAAACTTTGTGCCCGGTATGGCAATAGGTTCGCCACCTATTCCATTTGGGACGTAAACATAACGGTGAGACGAGGCTTAACAGCCGCTGCCTACACCTTCGGGTAACAAAAGGCGTGAAGTTATGTTATGTTATGTTAGTATTTTCAATCTATACTGTGTATACAATATGTATGAATACAAATTCTAAATCAATATAATACTTCAAACATTACCTGTTAAAACTTACACCATCATTACATAGTATAAAAATAAAGTTCCTTTCCGCTGTCTATCCCCATAAATGCTTATAACTTTGAATCTACGGATTTTGATACGGGTTTTTAATAGATAGGGGGTATCCACGGGGGTGGTTTTTATCTATAATTCATTTAAGATGTAGTAAAGGAAAAGTGAAATCCAAAATTTACTTAATTATTACTTTTGTGGCGGAACAAAGTTCGCCTGGTCGGCAAGTATTAACTAATATTTTAAAGAATTAGGTAGATTTATTTTGATTTTGTTAACTAAAATGAATTTGACTCGGGAACGAATTAATACGATTTGTTTTAGAAATAGGCTGTTTAGGTTTACATAGGATATTTTTATGTTGCTACTGCCCAAAGTAAAGCCCAAGTTTATCCGATCAGCCACTATTTATAAGGGCCATAATACACAAGGGGCTGTCTTGTTTCAAACTGACCTTAAAGTTATGATAACCACACCATATAAGGGATTCATGTATTATGTATACTTTTTCAAGAGCTTTTATCTAACTTTGCATGTTTGGGTCAAATATTACAATCTAATATTAAAGCCGTTAACTTTATCTTGAACTGAAATTTGATACACCCACGTATTGTGACAAATGAATAGCAAGGTATAGACTACATGCCCATACACAAAATTTAAATATAATATGAATCAACGTGTATATTGGTTAGAAGACTATTACTACATTATTATAGATGAGTTAATTTATTGAATAAAAAAATATATTTTTAATTATAACTGATTTTAACATTTACATTTACACCCAGTTAAATAAATAACACAACTTTAAACTAAGAGACGCGAATTTCTTATGTCAACCGTATACTCCGATCGCCGAAGGTAAACGTTTAAGTTGCTCGTCAGTGCTGAAATCTGGTGATCTTGGCTTGGAAGTATATAGGGCTAGCTATGCCTCTGTGACGTCATCCTTTTTGGTAGAGCCAAGCAGTTCGCTGCATGTATGCGCATGCTCGACCGGTAAAATACCACGACCTCACAGAAGACCGACGTAAAGTGGCTCATGCCGCGTTTCGTTCGGTGAGAGAGGTACCCGGAGGCCCAACCCCTTCCCCATCCTTTCCTATCCTCTACCCCTTAAAGGTTGGCAACGCAACAGTAACACTATATGTGTTGCTGGTGTCCATGGGCGGCGTTGGTTGTTTACCACCAGGTGACCCGCCTGCTCGTTTGCCCTCCTATCCCATAAAAAAAAGAATCATTATCAGCATCATTACTTACGTAGTATAAAACGAGGTTGCTTTCCACTGTCTGTCCCCTGTTATGCTTAGATCATTGAAACTACGCAACGGATTTTGATCACGTTTTTTTAATAGAAAGAAAAAAACTGCGAATATACGAACGAATTATTACATCAACAGCAAAATACTTAATAACAAAACATCGTAGTAATAAATAATAAAATTTAATTAGTATACAAATCTATTTAAGAAAAAATAATTCAAGCAGACAATGAACATTTGGAGTGAATTATTTTATTTTTATTTTCGTAATGTTTATTTCTGTTGAAGCAATTTTCAAACGTTCTTTCGATGTTACAGTCTGTCGCCCCGAAGATTACAGCGAACGCGCTGACATTTCATTTCTCAAGTATTGCTTAATTAAAAATGTTTCCTTTTTCCTTATTTATAATTTTGGTCAGCTAACCTGAATACGAATATAAAATTGATACAGTGAATATTTTGGAAAAAAGTGTAAAAATCAAAAGCAGAATTTGTTATTTACAGTATGGAAATTTCTAAGAAAAACATGGATTTTAACTAACTATTTACATACATACATAACTTCACGCCAAATCTACGCGGGTAGGCAGAGAGTACGGAGCGCCATAAGCCACGATTCTTACACACTCACTCGCTTCGTTGACTTTCATAACTCTTGTCAGGCACGCGCGTCGATTCAGAAGCAGGGTGCTCGACCACTGGACCGCCGAGACAGTGCATTTTAAATTCTTTCGATTTTTCTATCATAATAATCATGCCTTTTTCTACCCGAAGGTGTAGGCGGGGGCTGTTAAGCGTTAACACGTGGAATAGTTACATCCCAAATAGAAGAGCTGGCGGAACTTATTGCCATGCATCGGGAACAAAGTTGTCAATCATCGATAATTATCACATATTCTTCGAATTCCGAAAATAATTCCAAAAACTGATTAGTGTGCTCTCGAAATCGATCCCAGAGCTTCTTGATTCAGAATCGGGATAATATATTATAGACTATTGCATAGGTACAGCAATTTATTAAGATTTTTATGTCAACAGATGTCGCTGTTGACATTCTTTCTTACAGACGGATATTAAAATGCTAAAGGAGTTTCTTTATAATAAAAGAGACATAACTCATATGAGAATATTTTCTACGCTTGACACTATACCTACGCGTGGTTTTTTTATACATAATACAGTACTTTATCCGCAAGGCCCTCGTTAAAATCTAGATTATATTATATCTATAAGATAACATAACTTCACTTCTTTTCTACACGAAGGTGTAGGCAGCGGCAATTAAGCCTTGACTCGCCATTATGATTTACGTCCCAAATAGAATAAGTGGCGAATATTGCCATACCGGGCACGAAGTTTTTAGTCATCGATATTTATCACACATAACTTTCGAAATTAATTTCAAAAAGTCATAGGTGTGAACCAGTATTCGGACCCGCGACCTCTTGATTCAGAAGCGGGTGCTCGACCACCGGACCACCTAGACGAGATCTATATTATAAATATTTATGAAAAATCCGCTTTTGTATATCAATATTAAAATATATATTTTTATATATACACTTTACCCGAGTGAGAATGCAGCTGCAGCAGTAATCTGTACAATTTGTGAGATCGCTGCAATTTCTGCGCTTCGATAATGTCTGAAGCACTTACCGCTAGTTTTAAGTTATTTTGTTTTCAGATTCCGTAATGTAATGTCGCTATTAAATATATTTTTGCTATTTTATTAATTTAAAAGACGTTATTAAACTTAAGTGGCACTTTGAAAATATTTATTTCTTAAATTTGACCTAACGCCATTAAATTAATAAAGTCCAAATTTGACGTTAGTACACGTACGGCTAACCTTTGAAAGATAATGAAAATAGAAAACTGTGAAGTATTTATTACTTATATTCATGTCCTTAATTCCCAAAGAATTCTCTTATAATCTATCTTCTATATATATATAAGAGATTTCCACCTATATATTGACTCATCACGATATCTCTGGAACCATAAGGCGTAGCGACTTGAAATTTGGTAGGATTATTCCTTTCGCCGAGTAGAGGTCAGCTAAGAACGGATTTTACGAAATTCCACCCACAAGGGGTGTTGCAGGGGTGTTAACAATGGAAAATTCCCATTTTTAACCTATAGCTGCTATCGACTTCAAATTTGTCGAAGATATTGCAGTATTAACATAGCGGGGCAGCAGTTATTACTTTTGATGCGAAACAGAGTTCGCCGGGTCAGCTAGTATATGTATAAAAGATACAAAAATGCAAGCAAAGGTGTCGCGTTTAGGACCTCTCAAATAAAAGTCGGAAGTACTGAGTGAAAAAGTACTGATTTAATAACCAACATACGCCCTAATAATTTAGTTTTAAAAAAAAATCTATGTTTTCGTTACATACAGAACTCAACAACTACCCTTCTATGAGATTCAGATGGTAAGAATGGGCATGGATTAAAATTGTTTTGCTTTTTTGTTACTTTTTAAAAGATATAATAAAATGTCACGCACAAAATTAAACATGTTCGTAACACAAATTGATTTCATATGCTATAGAAAATACTATAACAGTTGAACAAGTTTTAAATATTCATCATCATCATCATCAGCCTTTAGAAGTCCACTGCTGGACGTAGGCCTCCCCATAGAGCGCCACAACTGCCGGTCCTGTGCACGGCCTACTCCGCTTCGACCAGTTCGTGGTCGCCACTCAAGAACCTTTCTACCCCAGCGGTGATCCGTTCGTCGAGCGATGTTGCCAGCCCATCTCCACTTCAGCGTGCTAATCTTACGGGCTATGTCGGTCACGCCAGATCTCTTGCGAATCTCCGTATTGCGGATTTTATATCGCAGAGAGATTCCGAGCATAGCCCGTTCCATAGCACGCTGAGCCATCTTGAGCTTCGTTATGAGGCCAACAATTAGAGACCATGTCTCAGTTCCATATGTCATCACTGGTAATACACATTGGTCATAGACCTTAGACTTAAGGCACTGTTTAAATATTACATCTCATTTATATAAACTTATTTATTTATTCCATTTATTCTCTGTAAGTAAAGAGGCTGTAAAGCATCCGATATGTCTAGATAATTTATATGTTTTATTGAATCCAATACAGTTCAAAAATATGTTCGATAAGTGTGAATTGCTCTACCACCTTCTTCTGGTGTATTGAATGAGGTATTGAAATAATCTTCAATACTGGTGTATTGAATTTAATATAGCATATAAATTATCTACTACTACTATCTAATATGTCAAGCAGTTCACTGCATGAATGGGCCGGCTCCACTGGTGAAATACCAAGACCTCTCAAAAGATCGACGTAAATTGGCTCATGCAGCGTTTCGTTCAGTGAGAGAGGTCCCGGAGGGCCACCTCCCTTCCCCATCCTTTCCCATCCTACTCCCTTAAGGGTCGGCAACGAAACTGTAACACTATGTATGTTGCAGGTATTCATAGTATGTGGTGCTGATCACTTACTATCAGGTGACACGCAGGCTCGCTTGGCCTCCTATCCCATAAAAATTATATGCGTATAATAAAATTATCAATTTATTAATTATTGATTAAACATGATCTAACAATTCTAATTTTTGATTTTTATGGAATTATTATTGTTATATATATATATATATAGTATTTAAGTCTAGCTGGTATAGTCGTCGAGCTCCCCGCTTTTTAAAAAGACATGGAATCAATTCAGGACTCACAGTAATATTTTCTTAGAATTCTTTTCGGAACTTGTGTCTGGTAAATATCGATGACTAACACCATCGTGTCCGGTATATGGCATTAGGTTCCGTCATCTAATCCATTTAGGACTTAACGATTCAGCGAGTCGAGACTTAACAGCCGCTGCCTACACCTGTAGGTAGGTTTAATTATTATGATATATCCTCTTTTATAATTCATGATCGTTCCCCCTAACATAATGATACTCAAACATTGCGATTGAATTCAAATATTGATCAATCATAAATACACATAACGCTAAGTAGAATGTTCAGTTCACACTGAACTGCACAATGACAGTCACGAACATATGCCACCGCAAAACCAAATATCCAATCTGGTGTGTATTTTGCAAATGTACCGAACATTGAGCACACATCAAATGATCGGGCATATATCGCGGCCAGATACAGCCAGTTAATGGGACTTAATAGTACTTTCAATAGTAACTTTATTTCACCATAAAGAGTTCGAAAGTATTGTATCATAAAATGGTGTTCTTTTTTGTTTTGTTCAGTCGGTTTTTACGGTTTTTACGCCTCGACTCGCCGAATTTTTACGCCCTGAATGTAATAGGCAACGGAACGTAACGCCATATAATGGTCACCATATCAATATTTGTATAACATTAACACACAACTCTCGAAAAGACACCGAGACTTTATGGTATTTTTAACTATTTTTACACAAATATAACAGAAAATGGCTATTCATTTCAATCATATATGTAGTAGAGCCACGTAGTTCTCTGCGTGAATGGGCCGGCTCGACCGGTGAAATACCACGACCTCACAGAATATCGACGTAAAGTGGGTCATGAGGCGTGAGCGTCATGAGCCACTTTACGTCGTCAAAAAACATCATATAATTATGGGTCTCCCAGGAAATGGGTCGGTAAAATCGGGAATATGCAAAAGCAATTTAACATAATTCATAGTTCAATTAAATTTTTCCTGAATTGGCATATAAACTCATAATTTGATTGTATTAAAATTGAAAATTTGCTGTTGTCGTCAGTTAAGAATATAAAATAAATATTATAAAGAGCAAAACTGGATATAATTTTCAGGAAAGTTTTCTGAAGCATAGTTTCTTAAAGACATAAATTGAAGACTAATGAATAATGAATGGTATTGTGCATTAGATCAAAGAAACTCAGCAAAATAGTTGGTTGATCTACTAAGACTATATTTGGATTACAGATGAATTGTTAGTAAATAAATAAAAAAAAAATGCTAAAAATCGGCTGTAAATGTGCTAACACTATCAATATGTTCTAAAAATATGTATAATTATAAAAATAAATGTAAAATTGTGTAAAAACAAACAATAATATTTCCATTTGAATATCTTGTAAGCCGTATAGAATGAAGAACATGCCAACCAATATCCGCACAGTCTGATATTCCGTATAAATCGTTCCGTACAGCGAACAAATCAAAGTTCTACTATAAATCAGTCAACCAATTGTAGGAAACCATACAGTTGGATTCTAACCATATTTTGGGTGCACACACACTCAAATGTTTTATATGTATGCAAAATTACACACAAATACATAAACCTCCTTTTAAGGCTGTTAATCCACAGTTTGAGTAAAGAGTGTTTAGTAATTCTTAACAAAAATATTATAAACTGGTATTTAATAATTTAAACAAGTTTTTAAATTTAGAACACATCACAACACATTTTTTTTATTTTCATTGCTTACTTGGCATCAGGTTATTCCAGACAAGAAGCAAAGGTAAAAAATAATACAATCTCAAGGAATAATCATATGCATATATAATTAAATGGTGTTTAAAATAATCCCTTATAATCCTGTTTTTTTTTTAATTACAATTTTCTGAAGACATAAATTAAGGCATATACATAAAGATATGCACGGCTAAATTATAGGGTTGCGATGTAATTTTTTGTACACAACCCTAAAAGCATAAATTGGTACATAAATCATTCGATTCGTTACTGATTCCAAATCAATTAAAACTGTGGTTTTAATTTGAAACGGGAGTTAGATATATTGAATGTTTCTCTTAATTCAATCGGAATATTATATTTATTCCATTTGGGAAGTAAAACCTTATAATAATATCTTGGACACAATATACACAGCGCCCTCTAGTTCCAAGCTAAGCAACTAAATGCTTGTGTTATGGATACTAGATAACGGATATTAATTAATACATATATACTTTTCTTTTGTAAATACATACTTATAATACCTAGAAAAACACCCAGACGCCACACAAATATTCATGTTTGTCACAAATATTTGTGCTCGGGTGGTAATCGAACCCCCGACCTCGTTGCCGCAGCCGGTAGTTTTACCAATGCGCCACGAAGCCATTCTGAGTAAATGTGTTAAAATTTCTGCCTACACGCTCCCAAAATTAAATAATCTATGATGCGATATAACGATTTGGAATAGATCTTTATGAATACCCTTACCTTTAAAGTATAGGTTACCCGACTCAAGTATAACTCACTAGCAAAGATAAAGTCACGTACAACACGATAAGCAAAAGTAAAGAAAGAAAAACGCTTACTTGTAACACATATATATAAGAATCCCATATTAGAAATCCGTAAATTCCGATATAAATTGTATTTTATTGATATTGGTTCTTAACAAGCAATATAAATGCAGCACGCTTTTATACGGCAGCACAGTTTTATGTGACCGTTATAAAAATGTAACGTTGCTGAAGTAACATTTTGAGGTCCGTTACTACCCCATTTCTCGTGGCAAAAGGTGAATTTGGGATATGATAAATTTAAAATATTGGAAAAAAAATCAGAACAAGAAATTACAACTGCTCTCAAGCCATGGCGAGTTGATTTCAATAATAAGAATAAAATGTTTATTGCATAACATTATGAAATGAACTTGGGTAATTTTATCTTTTGCTTTTTGTTATGACCAAGAATTATACCCGATTCTTCAGTTGTTTATAATAATATCTATATTAGGAATCCGGAGCAGTTGTATGCTGAGCGTGTTCTTTCTTTACGGATAAACTCGCCCCTAGCTCGCATTTTCTTGAAATAGTAGATTATAAATATTTTACAAAAGCCTAAGGAATGCCAAAAAAAAAAAAAATATTTTGAAACAACTTTTAGGATTATATCGCGTTTATTTCCTATTTATTTATATTCATTTCCCGACGTTTCGAACTCTTTACAGAGATCATTTTCACGAGTGACGAACAAAAAGACGGCAGTTGTTCAAAAGCTATTTTCATTGATACAGAGAGCACCCACTTTTTGGAAATAAAAATCAAAAAGTTGATGTTAAAAATATGTAATATGTTAAAAATATATATTTTTACTATTGGTAACCCACATCAGACCATGAAAACAAAAGTTAAATACTTATCTATAAGATGCATTCATATTTTTTTTTGTTTGTAAAGATCCTTTGTTGTATGACTTAATAAGTAAAAGTTGTTATTATTAAGTTATAAGAATATTATATAATATTCTTATAACTTAATAATAATAACTTGTGACTTTACTTTACTCGTGAAAATGATCTCTGTAAAGAGTTCGAAACGTCGGGAAATGAATATAAATAAATAGGAAATAAACGCGATATAATCCTAAAAGTTGTTTTAATGAGTGCGATTCGCGAAAGTCTTAGAAATAAATATATAAAAAAAAAATATTTTGAGTTAGCAAAAATATTAAAATCAAACACGAATGTACAAGAATTAAAAGCATGTTCTTAATACCCCCGAATTCAATCATATATTCTCGGTGGCCCTTATTGACGAATTGTGTTTCGTTTAAATAATTTATACAGAATAACTCGCGCCTAACGGTCCGACCACGTTCATATAAATGCAATATTTAAACTCAAGCCCACAATCTATTCATTATACAAATATTGATCCATATCAATGTTAGAAAAGAGAAACTTTAATATATTAGCCACACAATCCACAACCAAATGGCTAAACGATTCTGAATAAACTTGGCATTACATTACATACATAACGTGTTTGTGAGACGCACGGTTTTGTGAGATAAAAAGAAAAAAGTCTCTATAAATATACTTAAGATTTGGTTCACAAATAATAATAATAATAAATCATTTAATTTCAGGCAATAATTTCCCATAGATTACAATTTAAATCAGTTTTAAAATTACAATTAATAAGTAAAATAGTTCTTTCATGTCTTCAATATTATTTTTAAGCGGGTGGTCTTGACCTCAGCACATAAATGTTTTGGAAGACAGATCTTATAATGCTGTTTTTACAATTATACAGGCGTTCGTTAAAAGACGTTCTCAGTTTGCTTAAAAGTGTGGCAAAGCCGGACACTTGGTTTTCCGCGAACATATCGGTCGCACTACATCGCCACGGGAGACGGAGCATACATCTAAAGGCGTTGTTATATTGTACGCGCAGAGTGTTGTATGCACATTTCGTGTAATCATACCAGAGTTGGCTCGTGTACAACGATTGACAGTAGGCCTGAAACAATGTAACCTTTACTTCTACAGAGCAGCAACCAAAACGACTGGCCAGCATGTTACTCTTACATGCGATGCTACGTCTTTGTCTTTCTAAGTCGTTATTATCAGACAGTGTGTCGGTTAAGATATGGCCCAAATATTTAAAAGTCGTAACAATTTTCAAAGGTTTGCCGTACAAGTTAATAAGCAGGATGTGATGAGGCGAGTGTTTTGATTTGAAGATCATAACTTCAGATTTATTTACGTTATATGTCAATTGATGACCGTCCGCGTATTTCTCACAAATATTTATGAGTCTTCTAAAACCGTGTACTGAGGGACCTAGCAACACCATATCGTCGGCATAACTCAAGTTATTTAGACATTCGCCATTATAAAAGGAGCCAGCCTTAGTAAGACGTAGGTCTTCAATTAGGTCATTCATGTATAGATTGAACAGAATAGGAGAAGTAAGTCCGCCCTGTCTCACCCCGCTCGCCAACGTATAAGTCGCGGACGACACATTGTTCCATTTTACTTCATTAAGTTGATTTGCGTACCAATATTCTAGTAAGTTGATAATTTTAGGTGGGACTTCTGTATTTCTTAATTTTTTCCATAGTGTTTTATAATTAATGGAATCGAAAGCGCGGCTTAAATCTAGAAAGCAAGCAAAAACTGATGTACGTCTCGAAATATACTTATGTATGGTATTTTTAAGTGCAAATATCGCCATATCATGCAAAATGCTATTCTAGTCACAAATAAACTTCAATTGCAAGCTCTACTTTATACGCATTTATCTTCATAATTAATGGGCAGTAAAACAATAAAATTCTGTGAATAATCGTATCTCTGTAATTAATACAATAAATCATAACTTAATTTTATTATTCAATAGATAATTTATTTTTGCTAATCTAAATACTAAGATCTCACTATAAAAGTACCGGATTGTTTTTATTTAGTGCAGCCGGTGAAGGAAACCTCAATTCATCCCAACTGGCCTGAATGCTAAACTTCTGAAGCTTTCAAACAACGTACATTCAAGTAATATATTGTTCTGGCTCGGTGCCTACTACGCCCAATGTCGCATTCGTGACCCACTATATGTGATATTGGAAATTCAATGGATATTATGAAGTCAGCAGATAAAAGGTTTAAAAAATTGCACTTTTTAATACACGTGTGGTATTTGCAAATAGTTCAAACTAGTCTTGCTTCTTTCGAATGGTTTCGGGACTACATTGAATATTAAAAAGTATTAAATTTGTAATAATGTTGTAAATAATTATTATAATTATTCAATCTCGGTGGTCCAGTGGTTAGAGCACACGGCTTCTGATCCAGAGGTCCGGGTTCGAATCCTGACACTGGCTCACACCAATGACTACTCGAAATAGTTTTCGGAAGTGTGATAAACATCGATGACTGAAAACTTTGTGCCCGGTATGGCAATAGATTCGTCACCTATTCCATTTGGGACGTAAACATAACGGCGAGACGAGGCTTAACAGCCGCTGCTTACACCTTCGGGTAACAAGGGCGTGAAGTATGTAGTATGTATGTATATGTATGTAGTATGCATGTATTATTATAATAAACTATGTAGAAACCAATAATATCTTATATTGTGTAATCGGTCGTTTTAAGTTCTAGAGGTCGAGCATCCCGCTCCTGAATCAGAAGACTCAGATTCAAATCCTGGCTCAGAGAAATGACTGTGAGGATTACTCTTTGGAGGTTATATGAATGAGAATTATTCGGCCTTCAAGTAGAAGACAACAAATTAAAAAAAAAACTAAAATAGTACGGTAATTAGAGTTTTGCTTAGAGTTAAATTGTAAAATTAAAAATCATATCACGGATTAGATTAGAAAGCTTGTCTTCTCCAAAACTCTATCGTTACAATAACCAGCTGAATTGTCATGAAAATAAATCATTCATATCGAAATGGTTCTTCGCGAGTTTATAGATTTATTAAACGCAACCATTTGTCTCTTTTCACAATATAATATCAAATAGTTGTAAATGTGAGCGATGAATGCTCAATTTCACGAGAAATTCATCGCAGTCTTTATACTTTGATTAATTATACACATTTATATAATAGTCAGTTGCCATACGTTGCTTGGTGCTATTAAGATAATTGCTTTTTTACGAGTACACATAGCGCTAATGTTTTAGTTATTAGCGGATTTCTTGACTGTTTAGAATCTACTAAAATACTTATAATTTGGTAGATTTCAGATGTTCAGAAAGATTGTCTTCATCCATAAAAATACTGATAGTCTAATGCAGTTGTAGTTAGTTAGTTAAACAGGTTCGACCGGTAAAATATCACGACCTCTACGAATATAGGCGTGAAGTGGTTCGTGCCGCGCTCATTCGGTGAGAGAGGTATATGGAGGCCCAACCCCCTTTCCCCTCCTTCTCACATAAAGGACGGCAACGCAACACGGTATTTATGGGCGCTGAGTAGTTGCTAACCATCAGGTCACCCGCTTGCTCGTTTGCCCTCCTATCTCATAATATGTTTTAAGAAAATATCAGTTAAGTTTATTAAAAAAAGAGGACTATCTCAGTAATTAATTCTATTTAATTATTAGTTGAATTTTACAAAATGTTGTAAACCTTATTTTAAGCTAAATCAACATACAATGCACAACTTGAAATTAAATAACTATAAACGAACAAACAAACAACCGTTCACATTTAAATGTTCACAAATCTTATAAAAATTGCTAAATAATTATGACAAAGAAATAGTGCCGATATTTACAACCGTATATAACCGTTCGAAAATAAGCCAACGAAAAAGAGACTGACAAGTTTATTAACCCGTTTTATAGGCTTTGCTTCTACCCCCAACTTGCTATTCTAAAGATAGATGCTAACAATATATATATATAATGTAAAACTCGCGCACTCAAGATCTGGAGGTCCTTGGTAGCTGCTTTTATACAATGAATCGATTACCTTTCTTGCCCTTAATGTGATGAAACATATGGTCATTCATAGTGTAATTTCATTTAAAAATAATAGAGCCTCACAGACCAGGGCAAAAAAGGATTAGCTTGAGCGGTGAAATGGCACAATCTCCCAACAAATCGACGAAAATGAGTTATGTCTCGTGTCATTTGGTGAAAGAGGTATCGGGAAACCTACTCCTTTTTTAAAGTGAAACTTTTATTACATCGTCTCAAACTTTTTCGTCTGCGTGTTGCATGTCGCGTGACGGTCGGCCGCGGAGTAGGGATAAAGTGAAAGGCGCTCGTCAGAGCGCCTTTCACGTCTATTATCGTTTATTTACACGTACAAACAACACAATAAATATATTTGTTTGTTTGCACTCGGGTGGGATCGAACCCGCCCCGACCTCGTGTTATCGGTAGTGCGGTTTACCGATGCACCACGAGGCCCGTATGAATGATTGTCTAATTACCGTCCTCTTTACCAATTTCGACACATTTTCTAGGATCGGGTTTGTTTGTTTGTTTGTTTTTTACATACATACATATACGTACGTACGTATTGCAGGCAGAGAAAAAAAAAATATATATTATTAATATAACAAATGACACGATAAAAGGGAATATAATAAATTCGTATGTATTGTAAACGACGGAGGCTTTTAAGTTTCCAATTCAAAAAAAGTGAACTACATATATGTGACACAGTTATGTTCGTCAATTTATTAGCGATAAGATAGTGCTCTTTATATATGTATTTGTCACATTTTCATAATAAATCGAAATATCATATTTACTGGAGGAAAAAATATCGTTTTGTTTTGTAAAGATCCTTTGTTGTAATGTTGTTAACGTTTAATAGGTGTCGCGTTATCCCTAGTGCCGTAGCTGGAATACTTGTCGATTCGGGCGACATCTATCGATATAATACGATATTACGGCAGAATCATCAATAGTAGCAACCTAGTAGCGCCATCTAGGAATTATTGTCGTGACCACGTAAAATAAAAAACATTTATTAAACCCTATTAACAAATACAAGATGGCAAGTAAATTAAAATCGCCCTTATCGCACAATCCCCTGAAAGCCGGTGACGTCCGGTTCGATTTCAAATTAAACTAGTTTTATTTCTCTTTGCAAAACTGCCACTGACTTGTAACTAACGAATTAGTGGAGGAAGCAGACTGACGCCTTTCTTACTTTACTTAAGTTTCCAATTCCAAAAAGTGTGCCAGGATTCGAACACGCGACCTATGCGATTCGGAAGCCGTGTGCTCGACCACTGGACCACCGGAACTACATATATGTGACACAGTTATGTTCGTCAATTTATTAGCGATAAGATAGTGCTCTTTATATATGTATTTGTCACATTTTCATAATAAATCAAATATCATATTTACTGGAGGAAATATTTTATGGTAACTAAAATACGTGAACAGTGACTTACATTCGATTTTCGAAAAAAATAATATTTCGAAAATTTTTAGTTAAATGTCTATAATGTGAAAAAAAGTTTCACTTTTACGGTGGTTTCATAAAACCACACAAGTTTTTCATTTTTGCCTCGATATTCTATCATCCCACCAATGGCCGGCTACTAAACTATAAGCTTCTTGGTATTTAAGTTGCCAAAAAACACTTTTATTCCATTGGCCAAGTTTCCTGAATAAAAATGAAATAGCAACGTTAGAGCAAGTGAATAATGATAATATAATATCTTGGACACAAATCATACAGCGTCCTCCAGTTCCAAACTAAACAACTAAATGCTTGTGCTATGGATACTAGATAACGGATACTAATACATATATACTTTTCTTTTGTAAATACATACTTATAATACATAGAAAAACACCCAGACGCCGCACAAATATTCATGTTTGTCACAAATATATGTGCTCGGGTGGGGATCGAACCCTCGACCTCAGTGCTGCAGCCGGTAGTTTTACCAATGCGCCACGAGGCCCGTATGACTAATATTTACCTCATATTTCATTATATCCTTGAAAAAGCACGTTTTTTCAGGTACAATAAATACAAAAACACATTTCCAAGAAGATATATCTCTCCGAATAAAAATGTCCAATCATTGATGCGATGCTACGTACATTTATATTCCTCACATATAACAAATAAATCCTCATATATTTTTTCTTGTCAAGTCTTGAATTTTTCGCAATATTAATTAGTGAGTTCTCAGAAATGAGGAAATCGTTTAAGCGTTTCTACGAGAATATACAGTGTCCAAGCAACCAAACAACATGGAAGATACAAAATAAAAAAAAAACGAAGGAAATTTTCACGCATTGATAACTTTTTAGCAATCTTTTGCAATTTAATAATTTTTCGACACAAATTATAACGCCGTTACGTTTTCAGCAATTAAAATTTTCAGTCGAGTTAAATCCACTTCAGCACCAACGTGTTCAATCTTCTCATGTTATATATTAAAAATATAGAGATATATATGGTTTTTAAATTTTCATGCTCATTTAACACCGCAGCGTAGGCTTCCACCATGATACTGAACGAAATGTTTGGTACTGATCCCATTGTTATATATTAGGCACATTTTGTTCTTGCATCTGAAAATCTCCCTAAGCCCTTCTAAAGAGAAATCTCAAAGCTGAAACACAGATAAGAATCTCCACTATCCTTCTGTACATAATTTAGCCACCCTCTCAGAATATTGAGGTAAAGTGGCTGCTGCTGAATTTCGTTAGGTGTAGGCAAAACTACCCCCTCCCGTGGAAGGTAACCCAACCGTGACACTATCTGTAACTCTCTCTATCTGACCAAGGGTGACGCTAGTCACTCAACACCAGGTAATCCGCTGCTTCGTTTACCCCCTAACCAATAAAACACAACTAGACTATTATCCTAAGTGGCCTAAAATGATATAGATAAAATTATTCACCAATACGAGGAAAGCGACGACAATATCGAGTCACGTTTTTCTTCTCGACCAAATTATATTATGTACAAGACATTTTTTTTTTTTGCTAGAAATTTCCATACTACTCTGATTCCACGTACGTTATTGATTGACATAACACGTTCAGACTTTGATTTGCTACGAACGTACGCAACTGCAAAATATACAACACCATTTTATACGTTGCAAACGTTACATAAACCGTACTTGGAGTATGAAAATATTTGTCAAAGATTTCAGATGGTACAACAGTGGGCGATGTTTGGGTATAAAGCTCCTGGGCTACGAAACGAGCGATAGAAATTGTTACGTTCGACTTTTGATTTATGATTTGAGATATGACTATAACGATGGTTATTACGGATCGAAATATTTCTATGATATTGTAGTTTATAGACCTGGTATTGAATGTGAAATGGTTCTAGCCGTATTATTTATTCGTAACTCCATACCTAACATTTTTAATAACAAATAAATAGTATCGAAATTAAATAAAAAGTTTTGAGTATTAATACTTCGAATGGATATTGTTAGATTTATTAAATTTTCCTTTAAGTGATATTTTAATATTATGGTAAATAAAACGGTTTTTAATAATTTTATGTTCCGTTCAATGTTTAATAAAAAAGCTAAGTATAAAAACGAGAAAAAATACTTATCTCAAACCAACAAACTCTATAGTTTTATTTGTTTCCGTGGCAGATGTTGTCATCGCTAAAAATCAATATATCGTAAATTTTATAGCCCCGAAGTCACACACTTCAGGAAAAAGCCTATTTTTTCTGCGAAAATAAAATAGTTGTATATCTTTTGTTCTGCTGCTAAGATATTAAATATATGGGCATATGATACATATTAGTATTGAGTTAATTTTTTTTATTCTGCTATTGTTTTGTTTTTGAATAAACAACACATTAGGTACCGTTTTCATCTATAATATATATACGATCCTTTATATTTTTTATATATTTACTTCTCTAAAAGCACCTGTACATTACATTCACCTATAAAGAGAATACAATTATTTTCATTTACTTACTTACTTACTTAACTTAGAACATAAGAAAGTAGATTTCTCGGAAACATGACTAGACAACTATTATTACAATCAAGCAGCAAGTAAAAATTGCTTTTTAAATATATCATAACATAACTTCACGTATTTTTCTACCCAAAGGTGAAGGCAGTGTCTGTTAAGTCTCGACTCGTCGAATCTTTTTGTGCCAAAATGGATTATGTAGCGGAAACTATTGTCATATACCGGGCACAAAGTTGTCACTCATCAATATTTACCACATATGACTTCCGAAAATAAATCCAAGAATTATTTGGTTTAAGCCCGAAATCAATCCAATAACTTCTGAATCAGAAGCGGGGATCTCGACCACTGGACCACCGAAACTAACTACCAACCTGCTTAACTCAGAATATAACATCTTATGTGTGTTTAATAAATTAACATACAAATTAGCATGATATTATGTTTAATAGAAACTTAAGAACAACTCTGAAACTGACTGTTATGATGGCGGTTCGTGAATATATATGAAGTTACTTTGAACTAGTCATGTTATATTTCCCGGTCGCTGTTTTACTTGTAGTGTTGTTCCCAGTATTCTTTTATCTAGACTCCCTATCTACACAGACCCAAGGTAGATAAGTTTCAGAGGGATCCACGGGTTCTTATGCAAGAACCGGGGAGTACCGCGGGAGTAGAGAAAAGTCCACTGCGGGGGGCTGGCGTTTACGCACAGTGCGCTCGCTCGTGACTCTGCATTCAAAGTTGGCCTCGCGGGGGTTGTGGTTGAGCTGTAGGGCTTAGACATGTGTATCTGCACGGTAAATGGTTGTCGTGCGTCAGATTTCCCGCGCAGCAAGAGGCTGTGAGACCTGTCAGGCAGGGGCGCCGTGGTCTTCAGTCGCGGGTGCAGTGAGTACGCCTTAAGTGGGAACCAACGGTTATTTTGTTAAAGGGGACCACATTTCCGATACTTTCCTGGATAGCAAGTAGTACAGCTTTCGCTAGTGGTTGTGCCAGTCGACTCTGCTGGGCTTGGGCCGATCAGTGACTGGCATGGATTAGCATCGCGAGAAGACCGTACTTTACACCTCTGAAACCAGTTGGATACTGGTAGCCAGCTTCTCTGGCGTCCCAAGTATAGATTGAAGTGTCAGCTAGCTCTTGGACGTAGCGTACGGTTAGCAGGCGTTACACTGCTACGGAACCCAAACGGATAATGGAGAGTGGGGGAATTCACGAGGCAACTCTACTTATGAATACTATTAAGACCCATACGCTTGAGGTGCTTCAAACTTTGGTCCCACACTTTGACTTCGGTTAGGGTATGGCCATACCTTACAGGTCGTTGAGTATAAACAAAACAAACCCTGTAGAAAAGGGGAAAGGGATCTCTATTCTTTTAGGAGTTCTTTGAAAAGATTTATATTTAACAATTTGACATTTTCCAAATTTTTGTGAAGGCGCTAACTTTGTACGAAAGATGCAGTGACATATTATTCAAAAATATGTTGTTTAGTTACTAAAATAAGCATGCATAAATATTTGTGTGTCCTTTTTATAAATGTCTACTTATACTACTAAGAGAGCTTTTAGAAAGAATTAAGTGTGATTTTGTGAATTTCTAATTTGGAGGGCAGATCTAATTTTATGTTGTTTGTTTATTTCTATAAGTAGGCGTGTATTCATTGTATTGAGACAGATAAGCAGAGGGAGCTCTGAGTCTACTACTACTTAAAATCTAAGTTAAATTATCAAATAGTAATTAATAATATAAATAAATTAGTCTCGATGGTCCACTGGTCGACCACACGATTTCTGATCCAGAGGTCCGGGTTCGTATCCTGACACTGACCCACGCCAATGACTTTTCGAAATTGTTTTCGGTTAGTAGGTTAAAGTTAAGTGTGATAAATATCGATGACTGAAAACTTTGTGCCCGATATGGCAATGGGTTCGCCACCTATTCCATTTGGGACGTAAATGTAACGACAAGACGAGGCTTAACAGCCGCTGCCTATACCTTCGGGTAACAGAGGTGCGAAGTTATGTTATGTTGTTATAAATAAATGAATCATATTAGATTAAAATAAAATGCATAATATTAAAATAATATTAAAAAAAAATAATTCAATAAAGCCATACTAGAGAGATCAACTCTGCGACGCCAGCCTGAAAATTAGTATGGTGTTTTGGAAATTCAATATGTTATTGTGTTTTAGTAGGGCGGACATACCAGCAGGCATGTCATTCAATGGCAAGCAACAAACGCCGCCCATGAAGACCTGAACACTGATAGTGTTACAGTTACGTTGTCGGCCCTTTCAATAGTATATGGAAGGAGTCGGAAGTGGGTTAGGAGCAGAGAGGGAAAGGCATGGGGTCTACGGATACTTCTCGAAATGCGGCATGAGCCTCATAACTTCAATATTCTGAGAGGTCGTGGTATTTCACCAGCCAATTCATGCAGCGAACTGTGTGGCTCTACCACTATTAAAATTCGTACCACACCAGAGAATTAATGCTGCTATCTAGGTTGCTGACGTCAGTCACTTATCCTCTTATATAATCAGGACAATTCATCGATGTTTCCAGATTAATTATTATTCAAATTACTTGATATCTATCGTTGATGGATAATTCCATCGAGCAAATCGATCACGTAGCCATTGAGAGGAACAAATTGACTATCCCGAAAGTGCTTTAGGGTTGCCAATCACAATATTAGTAATCAGTTTGTTTTATATATATATATAACCTACAGAAACGTCAAAGAACAATATAATTACCTTCGCTCTCCCAAAAGCCTACACACGACCCTAATCAAAAAGGGTTGGTACTAATTAAAGAATCGGCAAAACAAAT
This sequence comes from Euproctis similis, assembly GCA_905147225.2. Taxonomy (NCBI): domain Eukaryota; kingdom Metazoa; phylum Arthropoda; class Insecta; order Lepidoptera; family Erebidae; genus Euproctis; species Euproctis similis. The sequence goes on from LR990104.1 coordinate 14,452,030, forward strand.
CTTTTACTAATTTTTAAAGGACCGTGGACCGTGAGAAAGAGCTGGCTCGATAGGTAAAATAAAGGCATAACTTTATTTTACCTATCGAGCCAGACCATCTATGCATCGAATTGCGTAGCTCTACCGCGGCGTTTACGTGCTTAATTGTAATCACTGTGAGCTGTATTACTAAAAAGTATTAAACCTGCAAAAACTAATAGTAAATGTGGTCAGCTATAATTATGTCTCAGCACCACGTATGAATTCTTTAATCTTTATTTAATAGAAATCTTCATAAATGCTTACAAAGGTGATATTTACTAAGACACATTACGATTAATACGTAGAATGAAAGCCTCTTCAAATCATACGCTGTATATTGTGACTTCCATTTTAAAAGAATCACTGTAGTCTTCGTTTATATAGTCCGTTAATTTTAGTATTATTAATAATATTTATATTAGGCAGGTATACTTTAAAGGGCGAACACGTAAACCTATTTAATTTCATCAACAAAAGAGAATTTCTGCTTTCAAATAAGTTCGCACAAATATTATGAAGATTTTCTCAGTTCAAAGAAAACGGAATATATTACAAAAAAAAAATGAAATGAAGTATGAAGTATTTTCGGCGGCTAAACTTATTTACGGTTTCTTTGTATCGTAATAATAATAAGAATAATTTTATATGCCCTCTGTCGACTTTTGTAAGGAGTTTCGGATCAATTCATCGGTTACATTTTTCCATTATGATTTTTGCTAAGTAATAATTAGGACAAAAATAATATTCAGATTTAGAGGATCTAATAGTGATGCAGGTAGCTGCCCGAATGGGCCGACCCGACTGGCAAAATATCACGACTTCTCAGAAAAACACAGTAAAGTGACTCATCCTACGTTTAGTTTATGCGGTAGATTCTCCACTCTACATAAAGGCCGAGAATGCAAATGTATTTCTCTTTCGGTGTTGCAGCTGTCGGTGCCGCAACTTTGTTTTGCTTCAGAAGCAATAAGGTTTTTGGGGAAAAAGTAGCCTAAGCTACTCTTTATTATATCACCTACCCGGCAATAAAAGTACCGTCAACATCGGTCCAGCCATTTCAGACATTAACCAAAACAAACAGAAAGACCGACAGACATCTTAACATGTAGTAAAAAGCGATTATTTTAACATTAGAAATAGAAACTTCAATTATTATTTTCTTATATAGATAGTTTGAACAGCTACTAAATTTTCTTTCCAGACAGACTTTTTCATATTATTTCAATACATTCATGCAAAAGTACCTTCTCGTAGTACAAAAGTCCGATTGATCTTGTGTCTTGTCTTATTCGTAGTGGTTTTCTCTTCTTCCAAGTTCTCTTAAAAATACTGAACACATCACAAATATAAAGACATCAGTAACTCAAATATTCTTAGGATTTACTCATAAGTTATCATATATACACGTTACGTGTTAAGGTTTTGAAAGCACACCATGTAATACGTTCTGTTCTCAGTGCTTGCCTGAGCAGTACACATAAACAAAATTAAACGTAGAAAACATTCTAGTGCTTGCTTACTTCAATAACCTAGGTTTATATCATTTTTAATAAATAAGGGCTTACTATATTATAATATTTGCGGCGTATTAATACATAGTAATAGCATACACAATTAAAATATTGTGATATTGAATACGTAAAAAAAGCAGCAAATTATCTGATAGTTTGCGTGCTCATAAAGTCTATGACACTCATCACCACGGCACAAATGACACCACCCAAGCAATGGGCAGATATCTTTTTGGATATAAATTTTATTAGATAGGGAATGTCAAAAATAAAAAATATATATAAATCCTTTAAACACACATATAATATATAGTTAAACACACATACACAAATAGATGCATATGCCCGATAAACAAGACTATGATTTTGCAGTAGTTGGATAATAAAGAAAAAGATTAAAAAGCAAACAATCTATTCAAATGATATAGTCAAACTTCAAGCTTTTACCAAGCTGACAAGACGACTTGTACCGCTCGATTGTAACTACTAATACTGAGGTGAACGTTGATCTTACTTCGATTTTAATTAATAGGTTGTCTTCACGGATAAATGTGCTATCTAACAATGAAAGAAGTAAGTAAGTTCAAGTAAGCGGATCACCTGACGGTAAGCTACTACCGCCACCCATGGACACCTGTAACACAAATTTGCGTTGCCAGCCTCTAAGGGAGTAGGATGGTGACCGAGGGTAAAGGTGGTAGGCCTCAGGATACCTCTCTCTCTCTCCCTCTCTCCTAATGAAACGCAGCATACTGTCGATGTCGATCACCACGAGAGCCGACCCATTCATGCGACCAACTGAGCTGCGAATTTCCGTTCTATGTTTATTTTTTTCATTGTATCAAATATGTACAGTATAATACTATATGTATTTTCAATGGACAGCTCTAACACTAAAAGGTATAGATATATTTCAGGCAAAGTTCACAATATTGCTGTAGATTGGAAATAGGAACCGGGTTCAATATACTTACATAAATTCGTTACCGACAGTAAAAGAACGCTGTGTATATGCGTTTTAGCGACCGTTTTCGCTAGATGAAGCGAATAACGTTATTTTACTAAGCTTCAGGAGCATCTTTTCAAACGAGCTTCTTGAGCAAATAATTTCGTTGTGTCCCAGTACAATTACTTGAAATGTGGTTTGCTATCATTCTTTATTAGAGACGCCCTTTATTTGTTTTCCTTCTCTTGATCAATTACATTCTAAATATTGGAAAAACTTTTTTTATGGAATAGGTGGGAAAACGGGGAAGCGGGTCACCTAGTGGTAAGCAATCACCGCCGCCCACGCGTAACTGCAACACAGACAGTGTTACACTTGCGTTACCAGCTTTTAACAGAGTAGAATAGGGAAAGGGGTAGGTGGCTCATGATATGTGAAGTTGTGTGAAATTTCACGCCTTTTTCTACCGGAAGGTGTAGGTAGCGGCTATTAATCCTCGACTCACCGTTATGTTTACGTCCCAAATAGAATAGATGGCAAACCTATTGCCATACACTGGGCACAAAGTTTTCGTTCCGATAAGCATTGGTGTGAGCCCGGATCCGACCACTGTACCGCCGCGATAAATTAAAATGTTCTGTTTTATTTTAAAGATCGTTGTTCTAACACGACTTTTATGCCTAAATGATTTAATCGATCCACACGAAATATTGAAAATAGAAAGTAGTTAGATTACAAGTCAAGATATTTTTATAGGATTTTTTTTATTTTGAAGTTACTTGTGAAATATCGTTGTCTTCTTAATCAGCGAACAATAACTTTACAGATTATGTATGATTAGGAATGATGTGAGCTACGATAAAAATTCCGTCAGGCAGACGGCTGGTCATAAAACCATAGCCAAATATTTTAACAACATGGATTTGAGCAAAATCATGTGAGCTTCGATAAAAGCTGAACAGATATGAGTGAAAATGTGCTTAGAGAAAGATGTTAGCGTATAATAAAACCTAATATACTTTTGTCATTGAAGAATGTACTGTAAGGTCGTGGGTTTGTATTTTGCGCAAACCAAGATATAGACATTTTCATAAGCCACCGCGTAATTTTCTTTAGAAGAATTGGGAAATTTTCTGATTTATTGTTGAACACAGTAACGTGTTTGTGTTTGTGAAAATTTAATATGGAACGTATGTAATGTAGAGAAAATCTGATAATTAATTTTGTGAATAAAGTAATTAATTCATATTAATTAAATATTCCGGTGTTTGTAAAGCAAAGGTAATGTCGTAGTAATAATTGTGTGTTTCATTAAAAGCTTTTATTTAACTTGGACTGTATGTATGTATGTATGTAAGTATGTATGTTCGGTGGAATCTTGCAACTCAATTTTGAAGTAGATATCTTTAATCGATTGAGCTGAAATTTCGTTTACTTGGGATGACAATGCGTGACATCATACTATATCCAATATGGCGGACGACCCAAGATGGCGGAATGGATATTTTTAATGCATTTCAGCAATAAGGGTATCAAATGAAAGGATTTATTGAGTGTAACTCAAAAAATAATGACATCATTCTAAATCCATATGATGGAATATCTAAGATGGAGGAAAATATACTTTAAGCTTCTGTAAAATATGGGTATCAAATGAAAGGGCTCATTGAGAATAAATGAAAAAATAATGTGACGTCATTCTAAATCCAACATGGCGGATCATCCAAGATAGAGGAACAGTTTTTTAAAGCATTTCTACAATATGGGTATCAAATGAAAGGGCTTGTTAATAGTAACTCGAAAAAAAATATGACGTCATTCCAAATCCAATATGGCGGGAAAACATTTGCATTTCAACAATATGGGCATCAAATAAAAGGACTTGTTGAAATTAACTCAAAAATTAATATGGCGTCATTCTAAATCCAATATGGCGGATATTCCACCATATTTGCATTTCTACAATATGGGTATCAAAAATACAATACGGTGGACTATCCAAGATGACGGGATACATATTTTTGATGCATTTCTATAATATGGCTATGAATTAGAAATCATCATTGCGATTAAATGGAAAAGAAAACTCCAAGCTGAAATTGAATTAGATGATCTCCTTATTGAACAGCTGGACTGTTTGAAATTAGGCGGTAAACTAACTTGCAATAATGATGCGTTGAATGAAATGCCACTAACCGAGCCAGCTATAACTAAAAATAAAAAAATAAATTTACAGCAAAAACCCTTTTTAAAGAAGCTTTTATTTAAGCGTTTTAAAAATAAGAAAATAATATTTACTTAAAAATTTCAAGTATTAACTTAGAGCCTCAGTATGTACAATTTATATAATAATAAAAACTTGTCTCGAGGTTTGACTCCCTATCAGTAGGTAATTAAAATGCAATAGATAATATAGTAAAGTTAGTAGATCAATTTACATGAGTGTTTTGCCCATTTCTTCACCTTACACTCAGAATCGTCCGTGCGTTTTTGTTCCAAGGTGGCAATTTTCTCAAGCGCTCGTGTTTTAATATGTTATGCTTTAAATATAATAATAAGTTAAATATCTGTATTTACGGACTATATTTAACTGTGTGTGAAGACACATGAAAAAAAGCAATTTTGATTTGATTTAACATTATAAAATTAGTACAGTTTATTTACATCTCGCGCGACAAGCTTTTATTATTATATAAATTGTACATACTGAGGCTCTAAGTTGATACTTGAAATTTTTAAGGAAATATTATTTTCTTATTTTTAGAGCGCTTAAATAAAAGCTTCTTTAAAAAAGGTTTTTGCTTTAAATTTATTTTCTTTTAATTTCAAAAGAATCTTTGCAATATTTCACAAATACACTTTATTTTATTTGCAATTTGTGGATATTATGATCGGTCCAAGCGTCACACTCGCTACTGCTACTGCTAAAACTTACTTCCTCTGTCGACGTGAACATTGGATTTTATTAGCATTCCCACCCTATGTTAAGACAGTAAGTATGTTTATCTAAACAAAATATTCGCTTTCATTATTAAAATTAAACGAATTTCTACAGCTAAATAATTCAATATGTATATTTGTACAAAGTATTGCGGCCCGGATTTTTACTGTCGCTTTCCTTCACATAAAGCAAGGGAACTGTTTATTTATGTAATATTATTAATGGCTGGCTGTGTAATTGCCATGTAATTCATTATAAGACTATCGATTAAAAGTTCTATTACACATAACTTCACGACTTCTTCTACTCGATGGTGTAGGCAGTAGCTGTTAAGCCTCGAGCCGCCGTTTTGTTTACGTCCCAAATAGGCGAACCTATTAATATATTGTGGCAAATATTGGCATTATTATTATATACACCGGGCAAACATTTTCAGTCATTGATATTTATCACACTTAACCTCTGAATAGAATTTCAAGAAGTCATTGGTGTGAGCCCGGATTCGAACCCATGACTTCTGGTTTCAAACGCAGGGTGCTTGACTACGGGACTAGTTTTTACGAGATTTTTTGTGAGTTCTATTATTTACAAAATAAGTAAAATAATACCTATTTTTTTCATATTCCATTAATGTCATTCTCATATTAACACCGCCTCCGTCATTCATCAATCATTCTATATTTAAACCTCATTGGTGAAATAAATTCCAAATACGGTGGAGAATTAATGCTTAACTTTTGTATAATATAAAGGAAATGCTACTTCTGCGTCTTCAAAATAATCGTCGTTTATTAATTATAAATCCAATTTTATCCAATGTTTAATTTTGACAGGACTATAATTGCTATTCAAAAATGTTTGAAATCTTTTATAGTCCGTATAGCACGATGCGATTATTTAACTTAAATTTTCGTATTGCTTTTTGAAATAAACTTTTTCAATTATTCTTTTGATATTTGTTCTCTTTCAAACAATATTAATTAATAATATGTTGGAAGAAAATATATGAACGCAATAATTTTATTTTGATTTCAATTCTGACGATTTCACATAAAGAGAACAATTTATCTGACATCAAGTCCGACGCAAACATTTAAAGTTACTATAAGAATTGTTTTAACAGTTCTAATACTATTGTGCCTAGTGTATATTGCTGTGTGTGTGTATTGCTTAATTATTATTGGTATCATGCTGGAAATTTAATATCTTTAACATATTGATTAAAACAACTTTTAGGAGTATATCGCGTTTATTTATTACTTACTTATATTTATTTCCCCACGTTTCGAACTCTTTACAGAGATCATTTCATGTTTTAATCAATGAGTGAGATTCGCGAAAGTCTTAGAAATAAATATCTTTAACATATTTTATATAGTATATATACGCTATGATCTTACATCAGTGGTAGACACAGTTACGGTTCGCTGCATGACCGCTGCATGGCTCGACCGGTAAAATAGCACGACCTGTCGGAATATCAGCGTGAAGTGGCTCGTGTCGCGTTTCTTTCTGTGAGAGGGGTATCCGGAGGCCCGATCCCCTTTCCCCTCCTACTCCCTTAAGGGACGGCAACTCACCACAAAGTTCATGGGCGGTGAGTAGTTGCTTACCATCAGGTGGCTCACGTGCTCGTTTGCCCTCCTATCCTTTAAAAAGCCAGTCTTTTTCAAGTAATCATAATAATATTCCTAATCTTCAGCGGGTACGCTAGTTGATAATAAAAGACACTACATGTCTTTTATTATCAACTAGCGTACCCGCGTACTTTGTTTCGCCTCGGAAGCAATAAATGAACATGTTTTCTACAAAAAAATAGCCTTATTACACCAGATTCTTGCCTATAAAAATCCCGTCAAAATCGATACCTTTCAGAGATTAGCCGAAAGTGTTATTTTGGTGAACGTACCATATATTTGTTATAAACAGACACTTATATTTTATTTATAAATACATTTGATAAATAGATATTTAATTTTGTTTCATGGTATGATGTGGGTTACCAATATTAAAAATCATATTTTTAACATCAACTTTTTGATTTTTATTTCGAAAAAATGGGTACTCTCTGTATCAATGAAAATAGCGTCTGAACGACTACCATCTTTTTGTTCATGAGTAGTGAAAATGATCGCTGTAAAGAGTTCGAAACTTCGGAAAATAAATAGAAAATAAGTTCTAAATAAACGCGATATAATGCATAAAAAGTTGTTTCAATGTTATGAATGTGATTCGTGAAAATCTAAGAAATAAATACTATATGACATAGTAAAGAGTAGCGGAACAGTCACTAAGTGGCCTGTGATGATCACCTAGACATACTCTCAAACAATGTGCCAACTCTACTGTGCTCTTAGAGAAAATGTTTAAGCATTTATCTTCGTTACATTCCCGCATCCAACACGAGTACTTATCTCACGTAGACTGTTTTTGATATTAACATATATTATACCATGCCGTCTGTTTTGTATTGTGGTTTAGCTGAATATCAGACCTGGAAATCCAGATTGGTCTTGCTGGAAACGTTATTTTCATTTACGATAAATAAATTCTATCTGTTAATAAATAATCTACAAATACCGATGACACAACTTTGTGGCCGGTGTATGGCAATAAGTTCTGCCACCCATTCTATTTACGATGTCAAAAATCAGCGAGTCGAAGCGTAATAACCGCAGCCTACATCTTCGGGTAGAAAAAGACGTGAATTTATGTTATATATCAATCGAACCACCAAACAAGTCATTGAATGCAATATTTGAAGCATTACCAGCAAAAATCGATAAGGATCGTAATTAAAAGTTTGCAAATTGTTTTAAATGACTTTGAGGTTGCTTTTTAGCTGTTTAGACTGTTTCGCAGAACCGATACGATTAAAATTTCAATAGAGCTGTATAATTCTCCCCTACTACAGTTATATATATCGTTTATCTTTTAATGATACATTTCGGTGGTCCTAGTGGAAACCTACCCCAAAAAGGATTGATTTTTTTAAAACAACAAGGAGCAGCAGAAAAGAAGTAGGTCTTTCAGTAATCATCTTTGCACTTCGAAATAATGATAATAAGTATTAAATTTACATCTATTATATACCTTGACATTTATGTGGTATTGTAAAATCTTTCTTTTTTTTTGTTATTTATTAACGCTCGACGCTTCCAATAATCATGGCTCTCTCTCTCGGGGAAATCTCAAAATATGACAAAGAAAGTCGACGAGAAAATTTTCCAATATATTCTTTCGCCATGATTGGTTTTCGTAATATGGGCCCAAATTGAAATAAAGAGCCACATTACACACCTGATGCGTCGTAGATTGAAATGTTTTAAAGAATAGTATTTATACTAGTAGAGATATGTTGAAATCTATAATATATAACGTTTTTCTGTAGACTTGCAAAAATATTCATAGTTTTTAACAAATAAAAATAAACTGGCTAACCGGTAAAATACACCATTCTCTCAGAATATCGACGTAAAGTGGCTCATACCACATTTCGTTTGTTGAGAAAGGTATCTGGAGGCCCAACCCATTCTACCCCTCCCTCCTCATCTCACTTTTGAAGGTCGGCAACGTAACTGCAATATTATTAATCCTGTAGGTGTCTAATTACTTACCATTAGGTGGCCCTCTTGCCCTTCAGCAGCACTTACAAAGTATAAAAATATGAAACACAGCTTTAGATATATAGTAGTACTTTATCTTTGAAATATATAAATATCTCACTTAAATGATGACGAATGAAGTACTGTGTGGAAAATATCGACGACTGACAACTTTGTGGCCGGTGTACGGCAATACGTTCGCCACCTATTCCATTTGGAGCATAACATAACGATTCGGTGAGACGAGGCTTAACAGACGCAACCTACACCTTTGCGTAAAAAAGTGTGAATTAATATTATGTTATGTTTATTAAATGTATTTATGATTGTCAAAATATTAAGGCTGGCATTAATTTAGTCTTAAAATAAGACACGAAAACAAAAGCAGCTATGATATTGCAGAATTAATTATAATTGCGCAGACAGCGTTTATGGTATTCTATGGCATCGACGATAAGCCCTTCAGCCTTTCTTACCCTTTTAAGATCTCAGCAACATTAATAATGTAATGAATTTATAAAGGCGAGACTTAAAAGCAATTTACCAACAACCTTTTAGGGATATTTAAGAACGCAAACTATACTGAATTCGATTAAAGGTTATTTTAATTACGTAAAAGTTGATTGCTCATATCTGAATAGACTGAAGGTTGATTATCGGCGTACTGATCATAAAAATGAGAAGGAGGAGGATAATGAGGTGGAGAAAAAAAGATTATATATTTATATATTATATGATCTTTTAGGAATATGGGGGCAAGCGAGCAGGTGGAATATCCGATGGCAAACAACAAACGCCGCGCATAGACTACAAAATACAGATAGTGTTACAGTTGTGTTGCCGGCCTTTACAATGGTATATGGAAGGGGTCAGAAGTCGTATGGGAAGAGGAGAGGGGCAGGGGTTGGGCCTTCAGATAACTCTCTCACCGAGCAAACTGTGTCATGAGCCACTTTACGCAAATATTCTGAGAGGTGGTAGTATTTCAGAGTAGGAACCGGCCCATTCATGCACCGAAATGCAATTGTCCTAGGGCAATTATACCCTCCCGCATGAATAAATTGACCAGCCACCCTGAACTTACACTAATAAGTTAGTAAAAACCTTCACCACTGCCTATTAATAACCACAAATCGAGGAACACTATGCCGGAGAGCCAATGTAACGCGGTCGGGGGTTCAAAAAAAAATTCGCTCGACAATTAATTATTAATTTTATTTGTTTTAATATCGAGTTGCTCCTCAATTTGTGGCTACCAAATCATAAGAGGGGAGCAGGTACGACCTGATGCCGAGTGACCCGCGAAGGCTCACTGCAGGGGTGTCCCGGTGCTCCACCGAAGTCTCCTCCCAGATGCTGGCAGGCTGCCTTTACACTGTCAGTCGGTCGACAGGAAAAGGTTGAGATGATAGTAGAGGTGAAAGTAGAGATGAAGTTGAGATGAAGTTGAGATGAAGTTGAGATGAAGTTGAGATGAAGGTAGAGATGAAAATCGAGATGAAAGTCGAAGGCAGCCAGTCAATAACATCAAAAGTTTAGTTGAAGGTTTAGGTTATTCTGGCTCCTTACTTGGTGATAGCTTCAAATGAAATGGCCGAATATCCCGTCTAATTTTAAAATGTCTGGTCCGTCTGTCATCTATACTAATATTATAAAGAGGAAAGATTTGTTTGTTTGTTTGTTTGTAATGAATAGGCTCCGAAACTACTGGACCGATTTCAAAAATTCTTTCACATTTGGAAAGCTACATTATCCCCGAGTAACATAGGCTATATTATATTTTAAAAAAATTAGGGATCCTTACTAAAACTCCAATAATGTAACATAAGGTGTAAAAAAATGACCTGAAAAATTCCTTAAGTCGCGTGCGCTGCGAAAACTATTGATGATAGAACAAAATCATTTACTACGACTTTGCAGAACTCATCATTATCTACAAAAAGTGTCGCGACAGCATATGTCTAAATATTATAGTTATGTCACAGTAAGCAGTTTTTTATTCTAAAATATTAATTTATATATGCCGCCTCTTGAAAAGGCTCTTCATTTGTACCTTGGTATTAATCCTCATCAAAATAAATTACTTTATATTCAAGACGGCTTTAATACCTTTTATAACTTTTTGAATTATTCAATTCGGACATTTCATTCGGAAGATATCACGAGTTTAAAAATGCAAGTATTAGAAAAAAGTCGCGTTGTTGTCGCTCACCGCGTTCAGCTAGCCAGCATGCGATGTAGGCTCCATGTAAGCGTCACTGGGGTACGGGGGGGGAGTCAATGTAATAAAATAAAGTGCCGCGCGGCACACTCGCGCGGTCGGCTCTCTACGCAGCGGTCGTGTGCGTGATCGTATGATTTTAGCTTGAAAAAATTTTGAATTCGCTTTAAATTCGTTTCGTAGGTAAATAAGTATCTGATAATAAATATTATATTATAATGTAACTATTCAAACTGCTTATAGTAGTAGTTTATGGGTATTCCTGTTCAAAATTTAAGCAAAAATTTAGTAAAAGGTAGTTGTCTAAACCCATATTTTTAATTTTCTTTCAATAAGTACCTACTACTTACCTGATAATAAATATTATATGTTAATTATTCAAAAAGCTTAGTACTTCATATAGTTCAATAAGCAAAAATTTAGTAAAAGCCTGTTTAATTATTTATTTCCTTTTATTTTTCATTTTATAATGCCCAAAAATGCCAAAAAGATCAAGATCTCAACTTTCTAAACATAGTTCCCAGGCGAGGGCAATAAAAATACGGCGTAATGAGGAATCTTCATCAGAAACTGAAAATCGCCTTGCAAGTCGGAGAGAATACGCGTCGCAATCGCGTGCTAGAGAGTCAAGTATCGAGCGTTGGCAGCGGCTTGCTGAACAAAATTTGAGAACTTCTCAAGTACGCGCGCGAGAGTCGAGTATCGAGCGTTCGCAGCGGGTTGCTGAACAAAATTTGAGAACATCCCAAGTACGAGCGCGAGAGTCGAGTATCGAGCGTTTCCAACGCCTTGGAGATCAGCGAGAGAGACAACAGATGTCAACGACTAGAGTCCGTAATCGAATTTTAGCTTACAGTAACAGATCGGCTTTCAGATACGATCCACAGATTGATTATGCTCAACAGTCTTCCGTCCAAATCGGAGCCATGAATAAGATCTGCTCTAAGTGCTCTGCTAAAGAATGGGCCGATGAACCTAATGGTTTGTGCCGTGCTTCTGGAAAAGTTAGTCTTCCCAACATTCAGGAGCCGCCACAGCCAATAAAAAGTCTTTTAACAAATGATCATTCACTATCTGGACATTTTTTAAGAAACATACGTAGGTACAATAGCCTTTTTCAAATGACTTCGTTTGGCGCGAAAGAGATTCGAGAAGAAAATTTTATGCCGACTTTTAAAATAGAGGGACAAGAATATCACCTTATAGGTAGCCTTTTACCACCATCAGGTCAAAATCCACAATACATGAACATTAAAAGATCTTAGAAACTCCTCTGCCCTCATGGGCGGGATTACTTTTGTATTTGCTGGAGATTTCCGACAGACTCTTCCTGTCATTAACAGAGATACGCGAGCAGATATCATCAAATCATGCTTGATATCGTCTCCCTTATGGACTTCGATAGAAAATTTAAAATTACGGACAAATATGAGAGCTCATCTTCATGGAATCGAGTTTCGGATCAATTCATCGGTTACATTTTTCCATTAAGATTTTTGCTAAGTAATAATTAGGACAAAAATAATATTCAGATTTAGAGGATCTAATAGTGATGCAGGTAGCTGCCCGAATGGGCCGACCCGACTGGCAAAATATCACGACTTCTCAGAAAAACACAGTAAAGTGACTCATCTTACGTTTAGTTTATGAGGTAGATTCTCCACTCTACATAAAGGCCGAGAATGCAAATGTATTTCTCTTTCGCTAAACTTTGTTTAGCTTCAGAATCAATAAGGTTTTTGGGGAAAAAGTAGCCTAAGCTACTCTTTATTATATCACCTACCCGGCAATAAAAGTACCGTCAAAATCGGTCCAGCCATTTCAGACATTAACCAAAACAAACAGAAAGACTGACAGACAGTAAAATTTTTTAAAAAATGTATTCTGTTATATGCATCTCTTACATACTCTTAACATGTAGTAAAAAGCGATTATTTTAGAAATAGAATTTTACATTAGAAATAGAAACTTTAATTATTATTTTTTTATATGGATAGTTTGAACAGCTACTAAATTTTCTTTCCAGACAGACTTTTTCATATTATTTCAATACATTCATGCAAAAGTACCTTCTCGTAGTACAAAAGTCCGATTCATCTTGTGTCTTGTCTAATTCGTAGTGGTTTTCTCTTCTTCCAAGTTCTCTTAAAAATACTGAACACACCAAAAATATAAAGACATCAGTAACTCAAATATTCTTAGGATTTACTCATAAGTTATCATATACGAGTATATACGTTACGTGTTAAGGTTTTGAAAGCACACCATGTAATACGTTTTGTTCTCAGTGCTTGCCTGAGCAGTACACATAAACAAAATTAAACGTAGAAAACATTCTAGTGCTTGCTTACTTCAATAACCTAGGTTTATATCATTTTTAATAAATAAGGGCTTACTATAATATAATATGTGCGGCGTATTAATACATAGTAATAGCATACACAATTAAAATATTGTGATATTGAATATGTAAAAAAAGCAGCAAATTATCTGATAGTTTGCGTGCTCATAAAGTCTATGACACTCATCACCACGGCACAAATGACACCACCCAAGCAATGGGCAGATATCTTTTTGGATATAAATTTTATTAGATAGGGAATATCAAAAATAAAAAATATATATAAATCCTTTAAACACACATATGATATATAGTTAAACACACATACACAAATAGATGCATATGCCCGATAAACAAGACTATGATTTTGCAGTAGTTGGATAATAAAGAAAAAGATTAAAAAGCAAACAATCTATTCAAATGATATAGTCAAACTTCAAGCTTTTACCAAGCTGACAAGACGACTTGTACCGCTCGATTGTAACTTCTAATACTGAGGTGAACGTTGATCTTACTTCGATTTTAATTAATAGGTTGTCTTCGCGGATAAATGTGCTATCTAACAATGAAAGAAATTTTCAAGTAAGCGGATCACCTGACGGTAAGCTACTACCGCCACCCATGGACACCTGTAACACAAATTTGCGTTGCCAGCCTCTAAGGGAGTAGGATGGTGACCGAGGGTAAAGGTGGTAGGCCTCCGGATACCTCTCTCTCTCTCCCTCTCTCCTAATGAAACGCAGCATACTGTCGATGTCGATCACCACGAGAGCCGACCCATTCATGCGACCAACTGAGCTGCGAATTTCCGTTCTATGTTTATTTTTTTCATTGTATCATATATGTACAGTATAATACTATATGTATTTTCAATGGACAGCTCTAACACTAAAAGGTATAGATATATTTCAGGCAAAGTTCACAATATTGCTGTAGATTGGAAATAGGAACCGGGTTCAATATACTTACATAAATTCGTTACCGACAGTAAAAGAACGCTGTGTATATGCGTTTTAGCGACCGTTTTCGCTAGATGAAGCGAATAACGTTATTTTACTAAGCTTCAGGAGCATCTTTTCAAACGAGCTTCTTGAGCAAATAATTTCGTTGTGTCCCAGTACAATTACTTGAAATGTGGTTTGCTATCATTCTTTATTAGAGACGCCCTTTATTTGTTTTCCTTCTCTTGATCAATTACATTCTAAATATTGGAAAAACTTTTTTTATGGAATAGGTGGGAAAACGGGGAAGCGGGTCACCTAGTGGTAAGCAATCACCGCCGCCCACGCGTAACTGCAACACAGACAGTGTTACACTTGCGTTACCAGCTTTTAACAGAGTAGAATAGGGAAAGGGGTAGGTGGCTCATGATATGTGAAGTTGTGTGAAATTTCACGCCTTTTTCTACCGGAAGGTGTAGGTAGCGGCTATTAATCCTCGACTCACCGTTATGTTTA
This sequence comes from Euproctis similis, assembly GCA_905147225.2. Lineage (NCBI taxonomy): Eukaryota > Metazoa > Arthropoda > Insecta > Lepidoptera > Erebidae > Euproctis > Euproctis similis. The sequence goes on from LR990104.1 coordinate 14,467,073, forward strand.
CGTCCCAAATAGAATAGATGGCAAACCTATTGCCATACACTGGGCACAAAGTTTTCGTTCCGATAAGCATTGGTGTGAGCCCGGATCCGACCACTGTACCGCCGCGATAAATTAAAATGTTCTGTTTTATTTTAAAGATCGTTGTTCTAACACGACTTTTATGCCTAAATGATTTAATCGATCCACACGAAATATTGAAAATAGAAAGTAGTTAGATTACAAGTCAAGATATTTTTATAGGATTTTTTTTATTTTGAAGTTACTTGTGAAATATCGTTGTCTTCTTAATCAGCGAACAATAACTTTACAGATTATGTATGATTAGGAATGATGTGAGCTACGATAAAAATTCCGTCAGGCAGACGGCTGGTCATAAAACCATAGCCAAATATTTTAACAACATGGATTTGAGCAAAATCATGTGAGCTTCGATAAAAGCTGAACAGATATGAGTGAAAATGTGCTTAGAGAAAGATGTTAGCGTATAATAAAACCTAATATACTTTTGTCATTGAAGAATGTACTGTAAGGTCGTGGGTTTGTATTTTGCGCAAACCAAGATATAGACATTTTCATAAGCCACCGCGTAATTTTCTTTAGAAGAATTGGGAAATTTTCTGATTTATTGTTGAACACAGTAACGTGTTTGTGTTTGTGAAAATTTAATATGGAACGTATGTAATGTAGAGAAAATCTGATAATTAATTTTGTGAATAAAGTAATTAATTCATATTAATTAAATATTCCGGTGTTTGTAAAGCAAAGGTAATGTCGTAGTAATAATTGTGTGTTTCATTAAAAGCTTTTATTTAACTTGGACTGTATGTATGTATGTATGTAAGTATGTATGTTCGGTGGAATCTTGCAACTCAATTTTGAAGTAGATATCTTTAATCGATTGAGCTGAAATTTCGTTTACTTGGGATGACAATGCGTGACATCATACTATATCCAATATGGCGGACGACCCAAGATGGCGGAATGGATATTTTTAATGCATTTCAGCAATAAGGGTATCAAATGAAAGGATTTATTGAGTGTAACTCAAAAAATAATATGACATCATTCTAAATCCATATGATGGAATATCTAAGATGGAGGAAAATATACTTTAAGCTTCTGTAAAATATGGGTATCAAATGAAAGGGCTCATTGAGAATAAATGAAAAAATAATGTGACGTCATTCTAAATCCAACATGGCGGATCATCCAAGATAGAGGAACAGTTTTTTAAAGCATTTCTACAATATGGGTATCAAATGAAAGGGCTTGTTAATAGTAACTCGAAAAAAAATATGACGTCATTCCAAATCCAATATGGCGGGAAAACATTTGCATTTCAACAATATGGGCATCAAATAAAAGGACTTGTTGAAATTAACTCAAAAATTAATATGGCGTCATTCTAAATCCAATATGGCGGATATTCCACCATATTTGCATTTCTACAATATGGGTATCAAAAATACAATACGGTGGACTATCCAAGATGACGGGATACATATTTTTGATGCATTTCTATAATATGGCTATGAATTAGAAATCATCATTGCGATTAAATGGAAAAGAAAACTCCAAGCTGAAATTGAATTAGATGATCTCCTTATTGAACAGCTGGACTGTTTGAAATTAGGCGGTAAACTAACTTGCAATAATGATGCGTTGAATGAAATGCCACTAACCGAGCCAGCTATAACTAAAAATAAAAAAATAAATTTACAGCAAAAACCCTTTTTAAAGAAGCTTTTATTTAAGCGTTTTAAAAATAAGAAAATAATATTTACTTAAAAATTTCAAGTATTAACTTAGAGCCTCAGTATGTACAATTTATATAATAATAAAAACTTGTCTCGAGGTTTGACTCCCTATCAGTAGGTAATTAAAATGCAATAGATAATATAGTAAAGTTAGTAGATCAATTTACATGAGTGTTTTGCCCATTTCTTCACCTTACACTCAGAATCGTCCGTGCGTTTTTGTTCCAAGGTGGCAATTTTCTCAAGCGCTCGTGTTTTAATATGTTATGCTTTAAATATAATAATAAGTTAAATATCTGTATTTACGGACTATATTTAACTGTGTGTGAAGACACATGAAAAAAAGCAATTTTGATTTGATTTAACATTATAAAATTAGTACAGTTTATTTACATCTCGCGCGACAAGCTTTTATTATTATATAAATTGTACATACTGAGGCTCTAAGTTGATACTTGAAATTTTTAAGGAAATATTATTTTCTTATTTTTAGAGCGCTTAAATAAAAGCTTCTTTAAAAAAGGTTTTTGCTTTAAATTTATTTTCTTTTAATTTCAAAAGAATCTTTGCAATATTTCACAAATACACTTTATTTTATTTGCAATTTGTGGATATTATGATCGGTCCAAGCGTCACACTCGCTACTGCTACTGCTAAAACTTACTTCCTCTGTCGACGTGAACATTGGATTTTATTAGCATTCCCACCCTATGTTAAGACAGTAAGTATGTTTATCTAAACAAAATATTCGCTTTCATTATTAAAATTAAACGAATTTCTACAGCTAAATAATTCAATATGTATATTTGTACAAAGTATTGCGGCCCGGATTTTTACTGTCGCTTTCCTTCACATAAAGCAAGGGAACTGTTTATTTATGTAATATTATTAATGGCTGGCTGTGTAATTGCCATGTAATTCATTATAAGACTATCGATTAAAAGTTCTATTACACATAACTTCACGACTTCTTCTACTCGATGGTGTAGGCAGTAGCTGTTAAGCCTCGAGCCGCCGTTTTGTTTACGTCCCAAATAGGCGAACCTATTAATATATTGTGGCAAATATTGGCATTATTATTATATACACCGGGCAAACATTTTCAGTCATTGATATTTATCACACTTAACCTCTGAATAGAATTTCAAGAAGTCATTGGTGTGAGCCCGGATTCGAACCCATGACTTCTGGTTTCAAACGCAGGGTGCTTGACTACGGGACTAGTTTTTACGAGATTTTTTGTGAGTTCTATTATTTACAAAATAAGTAAAATAATACCTATTTTTTTCATATTCCATTAATGTCATTCTCATATTAACACCGCCTCCGTCATTCATCAATCATTCTATATTTAAACCTCATTGGTGAAATAAATTCCAAATACGGTGGAGAATTAATGCTTAACTTTTGTATAATATAAAGGAAATGCTACTTCTGCGTCTTCAAAATAATCGTCGTTTATTAATTATAAATCCAATTTTATCCAATGTTTAATTTTGACAGGACTATAATTGCTATTCAAAAATGTTTGAAATCTTTTATAGTCCGTATAGCACGATGCGATTATTTAACTTAAATTTTCGTATTGCTTTTTGAAATAAACTTTTTCAATTATTCTTTTGATATTTGTTCTCTTTCAAACAATATTAATTAATAATATGTTGGAAGAAAATATATGAACGCAATAATTTTATTTTGATTTCAATTCTGACGATTTCACATAAAGAGAACAATTTATCTGACATCAAGTCCGACGCAAACATTTAAAGTTACTATAAGAATTGTTTTAACAGTTCTAATACTATTGTGCCTAGTGTATATTGCTGTGTGTGTGTATTGCTTAATTATTATTGGTATCATGCTGGAAATTTAATATCTTTAACATATTGATTAAAACAACTTTTAGGAGTATATCGCGTTTATTTATTACTTACTTATATTTATTTCCCCACGTTTCGAACTCTTTACAGAGATCATTTCATGTTTTAATCAATGAGTGAGATTCGCGAAAGTCTTAGAAATAAATATCTTTAACATATTTTATATAGTATATATACGCTATGATCTTACATCAGTGGTAGACACAGTTACGGTTCGCTGCATGACCGCTGCATGGCTCGACCGGTAAAATAGCACGACCTGTCGGAATATCAGCGTGAAGTGGCTCGTGTCGCGTTTCTTTCTGTGAGAGGGGTATCCGGAGGCCCGATCCCCTTTCCCCTCCTACTCCCTTAAGGGACGGCAACTCACCACAAAGTTCATGGGCGGTGAGTAGTTGCTTACCATCAGGTGGCTCACGTGCTCGTTTGCCCTCCTATCCTTTAAAAAGCCAGTCTTTTTCAAGTAATCATAATAATATTCCTAATCTTCAGCGGGTACGCTAGTTGATAATAAAAGACACTACATGTCTTTTATTATCAACTAGCGTACCCGCGTACTTTGTTTCGCCTCGGAAGCAATAAATGAACATGTTTTCTACAAAAAAATAGCCTTATTACACCAGATTCTTGCCTATAAAAATCCCGTCAAAATCGATACCTTTCAGAGATTAGCCGAAAGTGTTATTTTGGTGAACGTACCATATATTTGTTATAAACAGACACTTATATTTTATTTATAAATACATTTGATAAATAGATATTTAATTTTGTTTCATGGTATGATGTGGGTTACCAATATTAAAAATCATATTTTTAACATCAACTTTTTGATTTTTATTTCGAAAAAATGGGTACTCTCTGTATCAATGAAAATAGCGTCTGAACGACTACCATCTTTTTGTTCATGAGTAGTGAAAATGATCGCTGTAAAGAGTTCGAAACTTCGGAAAATAAATAGAAAATAAGTTCTAAATAAACGCGATATAATGCATAAAAAGTTGTTTCAATGTTATGAATGTGATTCGTGAAAATCTAAGAAATAAATACTATATGACATAGTAAAGAGTAGCGGAACAGTCACTAAGTGGCCTGTGATGATCACCTAGACATACTCTCAAACAATGTGCCAACTCTACTGTGCTCTTAGAGAAAATGTTTAAGCATTTATCTTCGTTACATTCCCGCATCCAACACGAGTACTTATCTCACGTAGACTGTTTTTGATATTAACATATATTATACCATGCCGTCTGTTTTGTATTGTGGTTTAGCTGAATATCAGACCTGGAAATCCAGATTGGTCTTGCTGGAAACGTTATTTTCATTTACGATAAATAAATTCTATCTGTTAATAAATAATCTACAAATACCGATGACACAACTTTGTGGCCGGTGTATGGCAATAAGTTCTGCCACCCATTCTATTTACGATGTCAAAAATCAGCGAGTCGAAGCGTAATAACCGCAGCCTACATCTTCGGGTAGAAAAAGACGTGAATTTATGTTATATATCAATCGAACCACCAAACAAGTCATTGAATGCAATATTTGAAGCATTACCAGCAAAAATCGATAAGGATCGTAATTAAAAGTTTGCAAATTGTTTTAAATGACTTTGAGGTTGCTTTTTAGCTGTTTAGACTGTTTCGCAGAACCGATACGATTAAAATTTCAATAGAGCTGTATAATTCTCCCCTACTACAGTTATATATATCGTTTATCTTTTAATGATACATTTCGGTGGTCCTAGTGGAAACCTACCCCAAAAAGGATTGATTTTTTTAAAACAACAAGGAGCAGCAGAAAAGAAGTAGGTCTTTCAGTAATCATCTTTGCACTTCGAAATAATGATAATAAGTATTAAATTTACATCTATTATATACCTTGACATTTATGTGGTATTGTAAAATCTTTCTTTTTTTTTGTTATTTATTAACGCTCGACGCTTCCAATAATCATGGCTCTCTCTCTCGGGGAAATCTCAAAATATGACAAAGAAAGTCGACGAGAAAATTTTCCAATATATTCTTTCGCCATGATTGGTTTTCGTAATATGGGCCCAAATTGAAATAAAGAGCCACATTACACACCTGATGCGTCGTAGATTGAAATGTTTTAAAGAATAGTATTTATACTAGTAGAGATATGTTGAAATCTATAATATATAACGTTTTTCTGTAGACTTGCAAAAATATTCATAGTTTTTAACAAATAAAAATAAACTGGCTAACCGGTAAAATACACCATTCTCTCAGAATATCGACGTAAAGTGGCTCATACCACATTTCGTTTGTTGAGAAAGGTATCTGGAGGCCCAACCCATTCTACCCCTCCCTCATCATCTCACTTTTGAAGGTCGGCAACGTAACTGCAATATTATTAATCCTGTAGGTGTCTAATTACTTACCATTAGGTGGCCCTCTTGCCCTTCAGCAGCACTTACAAAGTATAAAAATATGAAACACAGCTTTAGATATATAGTAGTACTTTATCTTTGAAATATATAAATATCTCACTTAAATGATGACGAATGAAGTACTGTGTGGAAAATATCGACGACTGACAACTTTGTGGCCGGTGTACGGCAATACGTTCGCCACCTATTCCATTTGGAGCATAACATAACGATTCGGTGAGACGAGGCTTAACAGACGCAACCTACACCTTTGCGTAAAAAAGTGTGAATTAATATTATGTTATGTTTATTAAATGTATTTATGATTGTCAAAATATTAAGGCTGGCATTAATTTAGTCTTAAAATAAGACACGAAAACAAAAGCAGCTATGATATTGCAGAATTAATTATAATTGCGCAGACAGCGTTTATGGTATTCTATGGCATCGACGATAAGCCCTTCAGCCTTTCTTACCCTTTTAAGATCTCAGCAACATTAATAATGTAATGAATTTATAAAGGCGAGACTTAAAAGCAATTTACCAACAACCTTTTAGGGATATTTAAGAACGCAAACTATACTGAATTCGATTAAAGGTTATTTTAATTACGTAAAAGTTGATTGCTCATATCTGAATAGACTGAAGGTTGATTATCGGCGTACTGATCATAAAAATGAGAAGGAGGAGGATAATGAGGTGGAGAAAAAAAGATTATATATTTATATATTATATGATCTTTTAGGAATATGGGGGCAAGCGAGCAGGTGGAATATCCGATGGCAAACAACAAACGCCGCGCATAGACTACAAAATACAGATAGTGTTACAGTTGTGTTGCCGGCCTTTACAATGGTATATGGAAGGGGTCAGAAGTCGTATGGGAAGAGGAGAGGGGCAGGGGTTGGGCCTTCAGATAACTCTCTCACCGAGCAAACTGTGTCATGAGCCACTTTACGCAAATATTCTGAGAGGTGGTAGTATTTCAGAGTAGGAACCGGCCCATTCATGCACCGAAATGCAATTGTCCTAGGGCAATTATACCCTCCCGCATGAATAAATTGACCAGCCACCCTGAACTTACACTAATAAGTTAGTAAAAACCTTCACCACTGCCTATTAATAACCACAAATCGAGGAACACTATGCCGGAGAGCCAATGTAACGCGGTCGGGGGTTCAAAAAAAAATTCGCTCGACAATTAATTATTAATTTTATTTGTTTTAATATCGAGTTGCTCCTCAATTTGTGGCTACCAAATCATAAGAGGGGAGCAGGTACGACCTGATGCCGAGTGACCCGCGAAGGCTCACTGCAGGGGTGTCCCGGTGCTCCACCGAAGTCTCCTCCCAGATGCTGGCAGGCTGCCTTTACACTGTCAGTCGGTCGACAGGAAAAGGTTGAGATGATAGTAGAGGTGAAAGTAGAGATGAAGTTGAGATGAAGTTGAGATGAAGTTGAGATGAAGTTGAGATGAAGGTAGAGATGAAAATCGAGATGAAAGTCGAAGGCAGCCAGTCAATAACATCAAAAGTTTAGTTGAAGGTTTAGGTTATTCTGGCTCCTTACTTGGTGATAGCTTCAAATGAAATGGCCGAATATCCCGTCTAATTTTAAAATGTCTGGTCCGTCTGTCATCTATACTAATATTATAAAGAGGAAAGATTTGTTTGTTTGTTTGTTTGTAATGAATAGGCTCCGAAACTACTGGACCGATTTCAAAAATTCTTTCACATTTGGAAAGCTACATTATCCCCGAGTAACATAGGCTATATTATATTTTAAAAAAATTAGGGATCCTTACTAAAACTCCAATAATGTAACATAAGGTGTAAAAAAATGACCTGAAAAATTCCTTAAGTCGCGTGCGCTGCGAAAACTATTGATGATAGAACAAAATCATTTACTACGACTTTGCAGAACTCATCATTATCTACAAAAAGTGTCGCGACAGCATATGTCTAAATATTATAGTTATGTCACAGTAAGCAGTTTTTTATTCTAAAATATTAATTTATATATGCCGCCTCTTGAAAAGGCTCTTCATTTGTACCTTGGTATTAATCCTCATCAAAATAAATTACTTTATATTCAAGACGGCTTTAATACCTTTTATAACTTTTTGAATTATTCAATTCGGACATTTCATTCGGAAGATATCACGAGTTTAAAAATGCAAGTATTAGAAAAAAGTCGCGTTGTTGTCGCTCACCGCGTTCAGCTAGCCAGCATGCGATGTAGGCTCCATGTAAGCGTCACTGGGGTACGGGGGGGGAGTCAATGTAATAAAATAAAGTGCCGCGCGGCACACTCGCGCGGTCGGCTCTCTACGCAGCGGTCGTGTGCGTGATCGTATGATTTTAGCTTGAAAAAATTTTGAATTCGCTTTAAATTCGTTTCGTAGGTAAATAAGTATCTGATAATAAATATTATATTATAATGTAACTATTCAAACTGCTTATAGTAGTAGTTTATGGGTATTCCTGTTCAAAATTTAAGCAAAAATTTAGTAAAAGGTAGTTGTCTAAACCCATATTTTTAATTTTCTTTCAATAAGTACCTACTACTTACCTGATAATAAATATTATATGTTAATTATTCAAAAAGCTTAGTACTTCATATAGTTCAATAAGCAAAAATTTAGTAAAAGCCTGTTTAATTATTTATTTCCTTTTATTTTTCATTTTATAATGCCCAAAAATGCCAAAAAGATCAAGATCTCAACTTTCTAAACATAGTTCCCAGGCGAGGGCAATAAAAATACGGCGTAATGAGGAATCTTCATCAGAAACTGAAAATCGCCTTGCAAGTCGGAGAGAATACGCGTCGCAATCGCGTGCTAGAGAGTCAAGTATCGAGCGTTGGCAGCGGCTTGCTGAACAAAATTTGAGAACTTCTCAAGTACGCGCGCGAGAGTCGAGTATCGAGCGTTCGCAGCGGGTTGCTGAACAAAATTTGAGAACATCCCAAGTACGAGCGCGAGAGTCGAGTATCGAGCGTTTCCAACGCCTTGGAGATCAGCGAGAGAGACAACAGATGTCAACGACTAGAGTCCGTAATCGAATTTTAGCTTACAGTAACAGATCGGCTTTCAGATACGATCCACAGATTGATTATGCTCAACAGTCTTCCGTCCAAATCGGAGCCATGAATAAGATCTGCTCTAAGTGCTCTGCTAAAGAATGGGCCGATGAACCTAATGGTTTGTGCCGTGCTTCTGGAAAAGTTAGTCTTCCCAACATTCAGGAGCCGCCACAGCCAATAAAAAGTCTTTTAACAAATGATCATTCACTATCTGGACATTTTTTAAGAAACATACGTAGGTACAATAGCCTTTTTCAAATGACTTCGTTTGGCGCGAAAGAGATTCGAGAAGAAAATTTTATGCCGACTTTTAAAATAGAGGGACAAGAATATCACCTTATAGGTAGCCTTTTACCACCATCAGGTCAAAATCCACAATACATGAACATTAAAAGATCTTAGAAACTCCTCTGCCCTCATGGGCGGGATTACTTTTGTATTTGCTGGAGATTTCCGACAGACTCTTCCTGTCATTAACAGAGATACGCGAGCAGATATCATCAAATCATGCTTGATATCGTCTCCCTTATGGACTTCGATAGAAAATTTAAAATTACGGACAAATATGAGAGCTCATCTTCATGGAATCACAGATAGTAATTTCCCACAACAACTGCTAAAACTTGGAGAAGGAATTTTTCCCACTCCAAATTTAAGCAGTTGTGACATCCTGCTGGATGAGTCTGTATGCTAAATAGTCCATAATTTAGAAAATTTAATAGATGCTGTATACCCTGACATCGAGAATTCTTTCATTGGTTGTATTCAAGGGCAATAGTGTCACCCAGGAATGATACTGTCAACGAAATAAACAATCTCATTATTCAAAAAGTCTCCGGCCAAATAAAAAATTACAAATCGATCGATACCGTGACTAATATTGAAGACGCAGTCCATTATCCCCAGGAATTTTTAAATTCACTAAACCCTTCTGGACTGCCACCAGATGAATTGACGTTAAAAATTGGAATTCCAATAATGCTTTTAAGAAATTTAAGCCCTCCGAGCATGTGTAATGGGACGAGACTGCTTATTAAGGAATTGAAGGACAATTTAATTGTAGCGGCCATTATCACTGGTCCAGCAGCTGGTCAACTAGCTCATATACCGAAGATACCGATGATCCCAACTGATCTGCCAATCCCTTTTAAACGACTTCAGTTTCCGGTGAAATCATCTTTTGCGTTAACTATTAACAAGTCCCAGGGCCAAACCTTCGAATTATTAGGGACCGACCTACGAAAAGAATGTTTCACTCATGGCCAACTGTATGTTGGCCTATCACGTGTCGGAGCTCCTGAAAATCAATTTATTTTGCTGCCACAAAATAAAACTACTTCAAATATCGTTTACAGGGAAGCTCTGACTCACTAAAACTAATGGCTTTTGTTTTGTTAATAATATGATATATGTATAAAATTTAAAAATAAAAAAATACAAAAAAACATTAATAAAAAATATGAATAAAAAAATTCATAAAAAAATAATTCAAACTTCCTTTATAATCTTACTTTTTTTTTGAAACCCGATGCAAAAAAAGGGTGTATGTGTGTGTGTATGTACCCGTGCGAAGCCGGGGCGGGCCGCTAGTATTAAATAATTACCTACCTACTTTAAGGAATATGATTTTATTTATTAATTTTCGTATACTACCTACAGTTGTATTTTTATTTATGACCCGGAAACCGTGTCTTTGAAGCCTAAATTTATTATGATGTAAATTGACATTGTCACTCAGCGTGACACTACCACTGTATTGAAGAAATGTGTATATAAATATCGCTAAACTTTTAGTTATTCTATTTATTTGCTTAAGCCTCATCATTTGTTAAAATAGCCATTGGACTTAAATTTACTCATTTTTTTATTCTGATTTTTAAGGTGAATTTATTAAAATTGAAAGGCAAAATATACAAAACTATTATCATTAGCTGTCGTCATGTATGGATCAGAATGTTAGGCCATGAAAGGGATGGATTAAAAAAAAATACATGCTACGAAGATGGGAATGTTGCTATGGATGTGTGGTGTGACGAAAATGGATAAAGTACGAAATGAGTATGTCTATAACAGAGAAGATAAGAGGAAATCGCCTTGCGTGGTATGGGAATATAATGAGGAAGGATGATTCATATGTCGCGAATAGGATAATGAACGTGAATGTGGAAGGAATCAAGAGAAGAGGGACCGAACCGAAAGAAGAAAAAAATCGAAGACCGAACAAAACATAGTTAAATTGTATGAAAGATGATATGACTAGGAAGGGTGTTGCTGTGGAAGAAACGAATGACAGGTAAGCGTGGAAAAGAAAAACCTGTTCTGCCGACCCCAAATGATTGAAACAGAAGATGATGATTTAATTTGATTTTATTATTCATATAGGTCTGAATATAACTAGTAGTAGACTACTAGTAAAAAGATACTAACTAGATAATATTTCGTTATACGAATTTATTCTTAAAATTATTTTCTTCCATACAAAACCAATTATAATCTTATTATAATAAATAACTCTAGTGTGTAACAACAGTTTGGTAATATATGTACGTTCGTGATCTATAGCCTATTATTTATTTTAGGTAGAAAAAGAACCTTCATACATATAAATTGCGGCACGATCGTATGAAAATTAAGAATTCCAGGACGCTGTGGTTGATAAAAAATAAATATTGTATTTTCTGGACTGCGATTCTTGTTTTTTTATTTATTTATTGTATCTGCTATTATTTTATGTCGGCTCATTATTGTTATAATATAACAATCTCATGTTATTTTTACGTATAAATGATTAAAACTCGTTGCTAAAGTCTACCAAAAAATGTAATAAGTTTTAAACTACTATATACATTATACACATACAAATAGTATATGTAGAGTTATGTAAATCTATTGAGTATTTGTAAATCTATATATTACTACGTGAAGCGAACTGTGGATGCGACTGTGTATACTTTGGATCCCCGTTTTGGCGAAAATTCAGGCCGACTTGTATAAAATGTCTCATAGTTATAGTTCATACAGAGAAGAAGTGCCGAAGACTAATATTTATTTAAAATTATGCTTTAAAATATATTATTTTTAATAAATGTCACGTTATACACACTACTACTATTCAATACGTATTGGGAGGTAGCGTTGTAAATAGAAAGGTAAGTGTGCCGGCTGATATTGACACCAGATCACTGATAATTGATCCGACCGTCAGCTGCTCAAGTAGTGGTGCGGGTGTGGGGCCGCGAAGAACGTTAAAAAAATTTAATAACATGCCGACTAAAATTTATTTTTAGCAATAGTTGTACGTAGTAAGTTGAGAAAACATCGCCAGCTGCCTGGGTAGTTGTTGAAAGATCGTAAGCTAACAATACCGTCAATAACGATTAAAAATGTTGGGCCATTATTCCTCGCCGTTTCTTAGTACAGCTAAGTAATAATAAGCCAACTAAAAGGTTGTCCAGAGATTGTTGACATAATTCTGAGCCAGCCAAAAAAAATGGCTGTTTGGTTATTTTTTTTTGGGGTAGAAGGGCAAACGACCGAGTGGGTCACCTGATGTTTAGTAACGTTACCCCGCCTATGAACACTGTGGCGCGTTGCCGTCCTTTAAAGGAGTAGGAGGGTAAAGGAAGGGTAAAGGAAAAGGGGAGCGGGCTTCCGGATACCTCTCTCACCGAAAGAAAAGCGGCACGAGCCACTTCACGCTGATATTTCTAGAGGTCGAGCTGGCCCATTCATCCAGCGAAGTGCAAGACTCTACCACTGACGAAAACTTATAAAAAAATCCCCAAATAACGAAAACTTATAAAATCATGGTACGCCGGATGAAATTTAACTAGGCCTACCTAACATGCAACCCTACCTCCAGACAACCTATGGTCGCACATAACTATGTAAAATAATTCCTAAGCCATGATTACGTTTCGTTCCCGACATATGATTTGTTTAAATTATAAGTAGGTACACATTAATCATCATGATATTGAATCTTTAATTATAGAAGTAACGTTTTTGACAATAGAACCTTATTAATGTTCAATCTTGTTACGCAAATTGAATTAATTTCTGTATGTCAACCACCTCGTAACCACAAGTTTTTTTTTATTTCTACCGATAGATTTCAATAACAGTAAATGTTTTCGTAAGCACGACTATTATGTCTTAAATTATTCGTAAGCTACACTATTTAACTTTCATTCTTCTCATTTTTTCACTTCATCATTACATACTATAAAAAAAAGTCGCTTTCCGCTGTCTGTCCCCTTATATGCTTAAATATTTTAAACTAGAACTGGGATTTTGCAGCGTTTTTTTTTAATAGATAGAGGGTGCAAATGGGATTTTATCTATTATTCATATATGACTTAGTAAAGAAAAAGTGATAAATCCAAAATTTCCTTTCTTTTACTTTTGATGCGGAACAAAGTTCGCCGGGTCAGCTACAATTTATCTAAAATGATAACACCCCACGAGAAGACTATATATGTTAATAATAAACTCTTCATAAAAAAGTTTCAATTTCCTTTTTTTTATGAAATAGGTATAATCACGAAAATTTCATTCCACTCTAAACATCCAAGTATGTAGGTCAATGACCTGTCAAATGTAGGGTATATTACGGACAAATATCTCCTCGGTCCTTTAATAGCAGTACCAAATTGGGTGTTGGTCGTTTGTGTGTTGCTGGGAAGCAACGGCATAAATCGGATTTCTCACTTACTGCGAAACCCAAGAAAATTAATACCGCCGCCCTAAATTTTCATCCCTAATCCAGTTAGGCCGGTATTATTTAAATAACCTAGTTTATAAGGATTTCTTAAATGATAAAGATTAAAGGTTTAAAACATTGCTGGTAATGTAGCAAAGCCTGTAAAAGCCTATATATTCTCTAGTTCCATGAAGACTAAGGAAAAATAAGATATGCCTCCCTTGATAATACACACGTTGACTTGGAGACAACATTGTACAAATAAAAATTGCACACATTATCTAAAATTTCTTTAAAAAATTCACAACTTGTTCATTATTTAGGTGTCCTTGGAGACACGAGTACTTGTGTTTTGTGTGTGATACATTCGAGAAGAGCGAACTTTCCAACATTAAATTTTGTGAACTGGTTCCTAAAACTTATCTTTTAGTTTGGTGTTTTTTTTAGTTTTATCTATGTAGGTGAGTTTTTAAGTGTATTTTTCCTTGTTAGGTATAACGACAGAAGCCCAATATATTTTATGGGAACATACATAACATAACATAACTTCACGCCTTTTGTTACCCGAAGGTGTAGCGGCTGTTAAGCCTCGTCTCGCCGTTATGTTTACGTCCCAAATGGAATATGTGGCGAACCTATTGCCATACCGGGCACAAAGTTTTTCAGTCATCGATATTTATCACACATAACTTACGAAAACAATTTCGAAAAGTCATTGGTATGAGCCAGTGTCTGGAATCGAACCCGGGCCTCTGGATCAAAAGCCATGTGCTCGACCACTGCGCCACCGAGACTTCATATTTTATGGGAAATTAGGTAAAAAAGCAAACGGGTAATCTGGTAGTAAGCGACAAACTCCACCTATTGACTTTTGCAACTACGAGGGTCGATTATGATAGAAAGGGACGGCGTTTGGAGAGGGAAGGGAAATAGGATTGGATTACTTATCTTAAAATAGTTCTTATCTTATCTTCAAATATTTTTACAGAGCTTCACGGCATAAATGGTCCGGCTTGCCTGGTTAAATACCACGGCCTCTCAAAATATCGATGTAAAATGGCTCATGCCGCGTTTCGATTTGTGAGAGACCGGCCCCTTCCCCTCCCTTTCCCTTAACATCGGGTGACCCGCTTGCTCGTTTGCTCTCCTAGATCATAAAATAAATGAAATGTCTTTTTTATTATTAAATATTTTAGCTGGCTCGTATATTAAAACACATCTTCGAACAGCTAAAGAGAAACTTATTTGTCTATAACGACTTGCGAGTAAATTAATCTCAGCTTATAACTTCACTAATGTTTGAATAGCGTGTATCATATTTATTATTTATTAATAAGCTTCATGCACGCAACAATTTACAGACCTGGAGATAGATACTAAGCGTATATATTATTATAAACCCTATACTGCTTCGATGAGCTTTTACAGAAATGAAAGGTGGGATTTCCAGTTAAATAGTCTCGGTGGTTTAGTGCTCGAGCTTCCCGCTTCTGATACAAGAGTCATGTGTTCAAACAGGCATCACATCAATGATGACTTGCATTTTTTGTCATTGGTGTGTGCTAGGATTCGAACCCGCGATAGCTGAATTCAGAAGCCGTGTGCTCGACCACTGGACCACCTAGACTATAATAAAAAGTCTTATTAAAAACTTATTATCTATTTATATCCGTTGTCAAGTTGCTTATTAAAATTATTAGTTGATTAGCTTCAAAATTATATGTCGCTAATGTTCATTGCATTCAAACATAACATATTAAATTATAAATTATTTTATACCTGTTTTATAGTAATTAACTCAAGTCACTACTAACTCAAACATAACTCGAAAAAGTTTCTTCATTACCTTGAAGCTGGAAGGTGAACTTTGTGAACTAGTTCAGAAATGATTGGTTAGCGATATATACATAGCAATGGCTCGCAATCCATTTCATTTGACTTAATATTTAGTTCAGTGTTGGTAGAGAAAATAGCCAACCGTAATAGAAAAATTCACAAAATTATCATTGTGTAATCAATTCCAATATTTAATTAAAAGGAAACGAAATATTTAGTAATTAATTCTACAAAATTCCAGACACAGTACACTTGAACGTTCTACAAACTACGAATTGTAATTTCCCACCCCAGTGAAAAATGTTTAACACCACAATGAAATACCAACATACTGGCTACTATATACATATACTATATATATATACATATATAAATATCCAGCCAGTACATAACATATAACGTATGTTAGATAGGTCGTTAACCAAACTACTATCTTTTGCAAGTATATAGTTGGAATATAATTGAAAAATAATTGATTTTGGGGTAGTTTGGCAATCATTTACTTTACATGGACGAAGTTAGTGAAGAAGGCTGGATGGTGAGGATCGATGCATGGTGAATTTCAGTTTTATTAGATATGGTTGAATTTCTGAATTGTTTCCGGTTAAACCTGAAAGAATTGCTTGCTTCTGCAGCAATAAATTCGTAGGATCGAATCCTGGCTCACACCAATGACATTTCTGAAAGTATTAATTAATATCGATGACGGAAAACATAGTACACAATGTACGGTAATAGGTTACGGCACCTTTTGCATTTGCTACGTAAAAATTATGTGAGTTGAGGCGTAATGACCTGCGAGTAGAATAAGGCATGATCTAACAAAAAATAAATGTCTTTATATAAATAACGAATGTTTACATAAAAGTCTTTTATTATGTAAATTAATGCTATATTCTTGATTTCAATTGTTTTATGTGAATGTTATACTTTTAGTATTACTGTACTTATATGACTGTATTAAATTGATATTTTTCTCCTCGTGAGTAATAATTAATTTAATTAGAAATCTTCAAAGAATACTCAGAGAATTAATTAATTCATCTAAAATATGGGGGTCATCATCTCACGTGTCACGTGTTCTGCAAATGTTTTAATAACAAGACAAAACAAAACGTTTTATATGACAGTTAATGATAAAAAAATTTGCGTGGAGTCCCGCCGCGCTACAGAAGTGGAACTTAGTAACATGTATTCACAATAGCTTTCTTTATTTTTATAGGTCTTCACTGACACTTAAAAATAGTCAATAAATAATTAACAATATAGATTTATAATATACTGCTAATGTAAGTAAGGGTGAGGTTTGGTGGTGCGTTGGTAAAACTACCGAATGTAGAATCGAGATTGGCGGGTTCGATCCCCACCCAAGTATAAATAAATATCTGGGTCTAGGTAGAATTCGGCTGGAGGCTGCGCCTCACAAAAGTGAGGCTCTGTGGTTCCATCGCCTCACTCGGCGCTGGGAACCACCAGCTGCGTGGATCCAGGTGGGTGACACGGCTGTCCCAGTGGCGAGGTACTTGAAGTACCTCGGCCTCACCCTGAACAGCCTCTGGAGCTTCGAGGAGTACTTCGTGAGGATGGTCCCCCGAGTAGGACGGGTGGCAGGCGCGTTAAACCGCCTCCCCCGAGATTCGCCGCCTCTACGGTGGTGTCGCGCGATCCGTGGCCCTGTACGGGGCTCCCGCAGTGGCTGTTACGCCCCGACTCGCTGTTTTTTACGTTCCGATTGGAATAGATGGTAAACCTATGGTGGTACACAGGGTGCAAAGTTTTCAGCCATCGGTATTTATTACACTCAGCCATCGGTATTTATTACACTCAGCTGTCAAAAATAATTTCGAAAAGCCATTTGTGTTAGCTAGGATACGAACCCACAACTTTTGATTTAGGAGGGGGGTGCTCGACCACTGGACCGCCGAGACTACCGAGATGACAACTATCTACTTCAAAATTGAGTTCTAATATTCACCCGAACATACATATGTCGGCGCAGGACGCCATCTAGCGGTATATGATGTCAACTATATACAATAACTCATGACCCGGCGAACTTCGTTTTTTTATGGGATAAGAGGGCAAACAAGCAGGCGTGTCACCTGATGGTAAGCAATCAACGCCGCCCATGGACACCAGCAACACATATAATGTTACTGTAGCGTTGCCGACCTTTGAGGGATAGGGGATAGGAAAGGACGGGGAAGGGGTGGGCCTCCGGGTACCTCTCTCAACGAACGAAACGCGGCATGAGCCACTTTACGTCGGTCTTCTGAAAGGTCGTGGTATTTCATCGGTCGAGCCGGCCCATTCATGCAGCGAACTGCTTGGCTCTACCACGCATTAAAAGAAATAAATCAGTGATATTTGTATCTTAAGTAGTTCAATTTGTGCTATTTATCAGCAAGCGTTATGGCGCGCAAAGGCAACTGCTAAGTACCGCTATGTTAATACTGTAATATCTTCGTAAATATTAGTTTAAATTACATGCTGTAAACGGCTATATTGATCTATATTAAAATCACAATCTACTTAAGATAGTTAACTGGATGAAAATTAATGCTGTAATGTTTAAAATTGCTTCGTAAATAAGCCACTATTTCTCGTAAAAAATAAAAAAATATTAATGGTCATTGTGGGTTATCCCTACGAGGTAGACATATGCCCTTGGGGACTTTTTTGTAGACCTTTTAGAGGTGTATAATAATGTAGTACAGTGTTTTCATTTATTACTTAGGGTTCAGGCAGCGTTTTCGATTAAAGTTTTAAATCTTGAAAATTATCACTTTTTATTTCTACACTATACATGAATTATAGATCAAAACCACCCCGTTGATACCCTCTGACTATTAAAAAAAATCGCATCAAAATCCGTTGCGTAGTTTTAAACATATGCGCATATAAGGGGAAAGACAGCAGAAAGTGACTTTGTTTTATACTATGTAATGATAATTGATAACCCTATAAAACTTTATTAGGCAAACTGATTTAATTATGATTACATGTTATTATTAGTCTCGGTGGCGCAGTGGTCGAGCACACAGCTTATGATCCAGAGATCCGGGTTCGATTCCAGACTTTGGCTCACACCAATGACGATTCAAAATTGATTTCGGAAGCCACCTATTCCATTTGGGACGTAAACATAAAGGCGAGACGAGGCTTAACAGCCGCTGCCTACACCTTCGGGTAACAAAAGGCGTGAAGTTATGTTATATTATTTATGTCAATATATTACTGAAATATATGTATTATTTAGTTAAGTAAAATACACGAAATGTGATTAATTAAGCAATTCATTACATTTTCTAGCTGTTTTGGTGATATTTCCTTTTATTGTATAAATGTTTAAATCCATACTGATGCTGCATGAATATTCGTAATATTTATTTTCATGATTAATATCTTAATATTAGATAGTATCAATTCGTTCTATGTAATATTTTTTGTTTAAGAGAACTTAATTTTAAAACGCCATTTTAAGTTGACTAGTAGCGCCATCCGCCGAAAGATAGTGAAGTTATTGATTATTAAAATAATTAATTTATATATTTACAAACTATTTCGTACTTAAACTGGTCAAGATATTACTAAAATCTATTATTTAGTTAAGTAAAATGCGCGAAATTTATAATTATGTGATTTAACAATTTATGACTCGTAACTGTTTTGGTTATATTGCCTTTTATTCTTTAAATCAATACTAATGCTGCATGAATATTCATAATAATTATTTTATTATAATTAATATCTTAATACTAGATAGTACCAACTCGTTCTATGTAATAATTATAACTTATGAGAACTTAACTACACTTTACAACTTCCTAGTAGCGCCATCCGCCGAAAGATGGTGAATTTGGATTGTTAAAATAAGTAATTTATAGATTTACAAACTATTTCGCACTAAAACTGGTGTCATAATTATCTAAAATTGTTATTTTGAATTTTAACCTATTTTTCAATTATAATTCTCGAGTAGGTTCACTTGTTGTGTAAAAAGATGTTTTTCATCATTATTGTTATATCAATTATGACCAGCTAGTACCACCATCCGCTACTAGATGTCTGTACGGGTAGTTTAAAAAGTCGCTATGTCTTTTCGTTCTTGGTTTATATGGATCTTGGCTTTTTTGTAACCATTATATTATATTAATAGTGGCCGCAAGGGGGCGTTAAAAGCGTTAAATGCTCTTGCACGAGACATTAGAAGTTCCACTTCAAAAAAAATTTTGCAAATAATATATTGTAACAAAAAGTTACAAACGCCTACCCATTATCCTGAGTAATGGCATCGCAAGATTTAAAAGCAAAGCATTTACAGAGAAAAGTTGAATTCAGTAAAATGTTTGAGATGAATTTACGATCAAAATTGCTCACTCCAAACTTTGTTTCCGGTTATATTTGAAATACATTTTTGGGAATCCGCATCCCCATAACTACGGTCGGGATTTTTCAATAAATAATCATATCGTGGTGATATCTTTATGATAGTTGTGGACCATTTTCTAAGAGAAAACTCTTAACTTTATTATGTACGTGACTTTTTAGTTCTTCATCAGTCATAACTTTGTAAATATATGCTATAGTTTCTTCATAAATAATATCTATTTGATTATAATAAGTCTTTGATAAGTTAAATATCAATCTGGTGAATTATATTAACACAACATAACTTCACGCCTCTTGTTACCCGAAGGTGTAGGCAGCGGCTGTTAAGCCTCGTCTCGCCGTTATGTTTACGTCCCAAATGGAATAGGTGGCGAACCTATTGCCATACCGGGCGCAAAGTTTTCAGTCATCGATATTTATCACACTTGACTTCCGAAAACAATTTCGAAAAGTCATTGGTGTGGGCCAGTGTCAGGATTGGAACCCGGACCTCTGGATCAGAAGCCGTGTGCTCTTTCACTGGACCACCGAGACTGAAATATAATAAAATAATAAATATCTAAACAAGAATTGAATTTAGACGTTGCTAGTCGAATTCGAGTCGAGTTGTTAGTCGAAGGCATCGAATTATATATATAACTTTACGATTAAGCAATAATAAAAAAAATGTACTGAACCTTTAATGTCTAAATTTACGACTCACTTTTCCGTTTTGCCGTTCTGATAAATTACAACAGTTTTTTTTATGTCGATAAATTACAGTACTATTTCACGTCAAAAATTACCCGCAATGAGTAGAATACGCCGGGCCAATTTGTTTGAGCCGTTTCCCCTAACCTTTTAGGGTACCCTCTCAATTATATTGAGTTAGTTGATGAAAAGTTAGTTCTAGTTGTTTTATGTCATCGCTATAGCTGCCATTACTTATATTAACGCACCATGTCAAACTCTTGGAAACATTTGCTCTTAAGTATACTCATAGGTATAATTATGCTTTGGAAAAATAAGCAGCTATAAACAGGACATAACTTCACGCCTTTCTTTTTCACACCCGAAGGCGTAGGCAGCGGCTGTTAAGCCTCGTCTCGCCGTTATGCTTACGTCCCAAATGGAATAGGTGGCGAACCTATTGCCAAACCGGGCACAAACATTTCAGTCATCGATATTTTTCACACATAACTTACGAAAAGAACTTCGCAAAGTCATTGGTGTGAGCCAGAGTGAGGATTCGAACCCGCGACATCTAGTTTCAGAAGCGGGGTGCCCGACCAAGCAGCTATATTTAAGTTAATTTAAAGTATCGACTAATTAATGGTAATATCTAAGTCTAAATGGTCTTGTGTTTAAGAATTTCTCTAAAAGAAAGGTTGTCGGACAGAGAACCGCCTATTATACTTGCCATTGCATTTACCATGTACTGTAATGTATTCTGTAAATGGTGAACAGTAAAAGGTACTCTTTCGTATTTTAATTCAAATCGTCAAGATTTGATCGCACGACATGATTTTTCAAAAAAAATTATTTTATGCGATAGGAGGGCAAACGAGCAGGCCTGTCACCTGATGGTAAGCAACCAACGCCGCCCATGGACACCAGCAACACATATAGTGTTACTGTTGCGTTGCCAACCTTATAGGGGATAGGAAAGGATGGGGAAGGGGGTGGGCCTCCGGGTACCTCTCTCACCGAACGAAACGCGGCATGAGCCACTTTACGTCGGTCTTCTGACAGGTCGTGGTATTTCACCAGTCAAGCCGGCCCATTCATGCAGCGAACTGCTTGGCTATACCACTGTCGAAACCATACCTTACATTTGAGAAGGTAAATTGTTTTGGCAGGCCGAGGTATAATCGTCGTTGTCTACACCTGCAAGTATTAATGAACTTAAAGAATTATTTTGGGCCGTGAAGTTATAATATCATCTCAAGGGAAATCAGTGATCTCAGAAAATACTAATTTCATTCCCTTTCGGCTTATTAAAGGCCATTGAACTTACTCTGTGAAGATGATTAAACGTGGATACGTAAAAAAAAAAATTCTGAAAAAAGTCATCTTCTTTATAAAGGCCATGCAGTCTAACTTTACTCCTTTTCATAGAAAGAGGCTTAAAACCGGGTGGTTTTTAACTTTAACTGAAGTATAATATATTATAGAAAAAGTGATAATTGTGGATTTTTCGGACTTGCAAACGCCGGCTGAAACCTTAGTGATCGGTCAAAACAAAGCACTACATTATTAAAAACCTGAAAAAGGTCTCCAAAAAAAAATCCGCGATGATGTATGTCCTATCTCTTAATATAAGAATAACCTACAATGTTCATATTTATTTCTTTACTTTTTACGTGTAACAAAGTTCGCGGGGTTAACTAGTTTTTTTTATAAACCATATTTACAAATGTTGTCAAATTAGCAGCGTTCTCTTATAAATGTACAAGTTTTTAAACTGCCCCGTGAAATTCTATTAGGAAACACGAGAGTATAATCAACACTCTTCTTTGTTTCTCACGCACACTTGAACATCAAAGCATCTCTCCTTTTGTCATAACTTTAGTTGAAGAATTCAAGGTTAAATGCTAAGTATGCAGAATGTGCAACCTTGGCAAGCTACAGGCATCGAAGCATTGAAAATGAACAAGTACCTATTTTAACCGAAACTAGTAAACCTAGAGTTGTAAAATATCTAAAAAAAGGAATATTTTAGTGTAATAATTTACAAGTAAAACTAACATACATATTTATATAATATAAAAGCTTAAACACAACATGTTTTCGGCGATAAAGTCGTAATAAATAGTCGCTTTATACTACGCAGTTCAACATTCTGGATTCACTAATAAGTCATTTTAAAAGTCGAATTCATTTAAAACTACTAACATAAAACTTTTTTCATCGGGAGGTCTCGCTGCAAGACTCGACGAATTCCAGCCTCCGGAGCAAGCCGGGTTTTGAAAAGGCTTTAGTACCGTGGACCATATCCATACTGTTCGGCAGATTGTACAGAAGACCGAAGAGCACAATCAGCCGCTGTGTATGGCATTCGTGGATTACGAAAAAGCCTTCGACTCCATCGAAAGTTGGGCAGTTCTGGATGCATTGCAGCGATGTCAGATTGACTGGCGTTATATCGAGGTGTTGAGATGTTTGTATGACACCACCACGATGGCTGTTCAGATACAGTACCAGGTGACGAACTCTATCGAGCTGACTCGAGTGTAAGACAGGGAGATGTCATATCTCCCAAACTCTTCACCAACGCTCTGGAGGATGTCTTCAAGACCCTGGATTGGACTGGACAGGGTATCAGCGTGAATGGTGAGTACAACCCACATCTTCGGTTTGCCGACGACATCGCTGTAATGGCAGAGGTCTTCAGCTCGCCTTTACCGCATTGTCTGCAGACCAGTGCGTCTTATCGGTGATGACCTATGGTACCGAAACGTGGACACTCACAGTGGGTCTAGTCCACAAATTTAAAGTCGCTCAGCGAGCTATGGAGCGGGCTATGCTCGGGGTATCTCTGAAGGATAAGTTCAGGAATGAGTATATCCGCCAGAGAACTGGGGTAACTGAGATAGCTCGTAGAATAAGCTCGTTGAAGTGACAATGGGCTGGTCATATCTGCCGAAGGACCGACGGTAGATGGAGTAATAAGGTCATAGAGTGACGATCGCGTCTTGGTAAAAGTAGCGTAGGACGCCCACCAGCCCGATGGTCAGATGACCTCAGAAAGGCTGCTGGAAAAGACTGGATGCGGAAAGCAGAGAATCGGATGTTGTGGCGCACATTGGGAGAGGCCTATGTCCAGCGGTGGACTGCAATAGGCTGATGATGATGATGAAATTAAAACTCCACTTAAACACGTAAACACAAATAAAATTCACACAATAAACTCCATTCATCGGTTACTTATGAAAATGTAAACAAAAAACAAATTAAATACGTCAATATTTAGTTTTAAAGAGGGACAGGAAAATGCTTTTACGTTTTTTGCACAAAAACAGTTTTTGTTGTTCCTCGATATAAATGAAAATAATATGGAAATGTGACTTTTAAAGAACCTTTTTCTGCGATTATTGAGCCTTCGGAAATGATGTCCTCGCCATAAGATAGTTCTCATTCAATCGGTGTTTATGAGAAGCGGAGATGAAATTTAATATACTTTCTTATTAAATTTTATTAGTTTCTTCTTCTTGCTTAGCTTGTTATCAGTAGGAACATAATTGAATAAAAAGTTCAGTTTATCAACAGCTAGTTATTTAGTGTAGATGTAACATATTTTAGTACCTATTTTTTACCACCATGAATTTTGTAATATCAATTAATAGTATAAGAGCTAACAACGTTTTTGAGCGATGAATTTAGGTCGGCAAGTTTTAAGATATGTTATTCCTCTCACTCTCCTGAACGTAATTCTGGCAGTCTGACTAGCGGCAGTGGTTGCGTTCGTTTCTGCGCAGCCTATTTGTACACGTAAAATATCCATTTTTCAAATCTTTTTAAGAAGATTTTTGGTTGCTACATTATGTTTATTGAAGTTTTTGCAACATATATTAATTAAGCCAGACCGTTCTGCTATTATTAAAGTTGTGCCAGGCGCAATTTTAGTGTCAGGTGGTGATTGACCCGCCGACTTTCATTTCACAGTCGGTTGTTTCCTCGGTCCTCGATATACATAAATACATACATACATAACTTCACGCCAAATTCCTTGCGGGGTTGGTAAAGAGAACGGAGCGCCACAAGGCACGATTTTTACATACCTCACTCGCTTCGTTGACTTTCATAACTGTTTTCATGCACGCGCGTCGACTTTTGAGGCTCCTCACATCACCTTTCTCCAGAACACATTCTATTTGGTCATAGAATGTGTGGCTAGGCCGTCCTCGACTCCTACATCCATCCGCCTTTGCATTGTATATCTGCTTAGTCAATCTTGCATAATCCATCCTTTCTACATGTCCAAACCATCGGAGTATGCCCTTCCTTACCTTTACACCGACACTCTCTTTCAAACCGACTTCCTTCCTTATAGCCTTGTTTTCGACGCGGTCAGCGAGGGTCACTCCGCAGATTTTGCGCAATGCCCTCATTTCGATCGCGTTTATCCTACTTTCATGCACACTCTGCCATACCCAGCTCTCGCTTCCATAAGTTAGTGTTCGGATCAGTATTGCATTGTGGATTGCTAACTGGGCTTTTCTGCTAATATTTTTTGCGCCCAGGAATCTGCCGAACGCTTCATTTACACTATTTCTTAACGCCACTCTTCTTTCTACATCCGCGGTGTACCTTCCATCCCTACTAAAAGCACATCTAAGATATTCCTCGATATTTCCAAAAAATAATGGTTTATCACTTGATCATCTTTTTTGATGGAAAAGTTAATTAATTCTATCACCCTAATACAGGCTTAAGGAGGAGTGCAAAAATATAAATTATAAGGGATGCCCAAAAACTTCATAATTTAAGGATTTTTTTGTGGAAAATGGTTAGAAAATGTGTTGTATTGCCGGCCTTTAAAATGGGATAGGGTAGGGGTTGGAAGTGGGATGAGCAAGGGATTGGGAAGGGGTTAGGTAACCGAATACCTCTCTCACCGGATATTTCGAGAGGTCGTTGTATTTCACCAGTCGAGCCAGCCCATTCCTGCAGCAAAATGCGTGGCTCTACCACTGAATTGCATTGATGTGCGGTTCTGAAGGGAGGGCAATAGCCACTTATATATTGCATTTATGCCTATTAATTTCGTAACTGGACAAGGCCAAGGGCAAATTTAGTGAATCACGCCAGTAATAAAATGAATATAAAATATAATTAGTCTTAATCGTTATATTTTTTTTAAATTATTGAACTTATTTCATATAGTCTCGGTGGCGCAGTGGGCGAGCGCACGGCCTCCGATCCAGAGGTCCGGGGTTCGATTCCAGACACTGGCTCACACCAATGACTTTTCGAAATTGTTTTCGGAAGTTATGTGTGATAAATACCGATGACTGACAAACTTTGTGCCCGGTATGGCAATAGGCTCGCCACCTATTCCATTTGGGACGTAAACATAACGGCGAGAGGAGGCTTAACAGCCACTGCCTACACCTTCGGGTAACAAAAGGCGTGAAGTTATGTTATTTCATATAATTATTATTAATCAGTTCATGGCTGAATCTAAAATTTGTTAATGATGCTATTTTTGCGCTTGACGTTGTTTTTTTTTTGCCAGAAAAACTCAACCTGTAATAGCGATTTATTTCATAGACCAGGTTGTTTTACATGAAAGGAATATTATATTAACTTTATCTTGACTTCCAAGGTATAGCAATAATAGTTTAATTTTATTAGGACAGGTTCCATGAAAATTAATACTGTAATATTTATTTGTCTACAAGTTGAGAATCTTTAATAACGTGGCGCAGTGGCCAGCACCCCGCTTCTGATTCAAGAAGTAGTAGGTTCAAATCCTGGCACACACCAATGACTTTTCGAAATTTTCGGAAGTTACGTGTGATAAATATCGATGACTGACAACTTTGTACCCGGTATGGCAATAGGTTCGCCACCTATTCCATTTGGGACGTAAGCATAATGGCGAGACGAGGCTTAACAGCCGCTGCCTACACCTTCGGGTAGAAATAGGCGTGAAGGTATGTTATGTTATATTTACTTTTATTATATTTTTTTATCACAACATTATACAAAAACAATACTAGTACTAAAACAGCGTGAGATTATATTATCTCATTCCTTAGGAATATTAATATGTCTTATATATCATTTCCTTGAAGGCACGACCCATATAAATCTTGCCGCTCATTTTCCAAGATATATGTACAACACCGCACCCGCCACCACAACCTCTTGGAGACATTTCAGGTCCTTAATAGCCTTAATTCTGATTTGTAAAGTATTTCCGTGATGCTGTCTTGGTGATCCAGTGGATGAGTTGGTTCTAAGGGCTTTCGTGAGATCCATTCCAGGCTCACACCAATGATTTCTAGGGATTTTTCAGAAGTTATGTGTGTTAAATATCGATGACCGACAATAATATGCCCGGTGTACGGCAATAGCTTTGCTACCAATTCTATTTGGGACGTAATGTAACGATTCGGCGAGTAGAGGTTTTAACAGCTGCTTCCTACAAATGCGGGTAGAAAAAGGCGTAAGGTTACGTTCCATTATGCATATTAAATTTTTAGTATGAACGATTTGAAAGTAGGTGACCTTTTTGGTCAAGCAAGACCTTTTTTAATGTTTATATATTACATAAGTAGCTCTAAATTCTGCTACAAATTGCTAATTGCAAATACCACCGACCACTTTTCGGAGATTTCGAGTGCTAATTAATTACTTAATAACGACAAAATGTAGTGATATATTGCATAAGGCTCCCAGACTATTTTTTAGGACTTAACTCCTACATAAGGTTGTTACAAGCCTGTATACTCGCTTCATCACATTTGATTATAGTTTGAACTACTCGTATAAATAGTTTTTTTTTATACTGGCAATAAATTTATAGACCTATGAAATAAAATATATATTGATTTTTGACTTCACTCTCTATTAAATCTAATTATTTTTATAAAGTTTTGCGTAATTAAAATTTTAATTTAATCTTTTTATATATGATAGTTTTAGTTTTGTCAGTTAGCTCACACAGCTGGCTCACACCAATGACTTTTGTAAACTCTTTTCGAAAGTTACGCGCAATAAATATAGATGACTGAAAACTTTGTGTCCGGTGTATGGCAAAATTTACGCCACGGCTCAACAGCCGGCTCAACAGCCGCTGCCGGCACCTTCGGGTAGAAGAAGACGTAAAGTTATGATAAGTTATAGATAAAATGTAGGTCACCACACCATAGATCACTCAAAACAGCTGGTTAAATAACGAGTTTAGTCCGCCGTGCCACGCCTCACTTCGCACCCTAAATCTTCACGAGCTCCAGTGAAGTTGAATGGAATAAAGTGGACACATTAATTATAACGATAACAGAGAACGATTTACATAATTTTATAGTAAAAATTAAAAAGAAAAACTGCTAAGACATTAATTTTAACTAATTACTTTTACTTTGATGTGTTAAAAAGAAGTTAGAAGATAAAATATATTATTGGGTATTTCATTTATTTTTAAAATCTAAATACTTATCAATTAATCTGATAGAGAAACAATATTTACAAGTACAAAATATAAAATCAATGCTGCTAGTCTTCCGGGCAGGTTACTAGACCCTGCCCAGAAGACTGGCAGCATAGCCACTCAGCGTGTCAATATGCCGTACGAAGTATGACCAAGCCCTCCAGACATGAGATGCCTCAACTACATCAGTCGCCTTTTGATAATTTGTAAGGAGTATAAGAATTCATTTTAAATAATCTAGTATACAAAATTATAAAAATTCTAATTTTAAACTAAACAAAACAAAAGCACATACCACCTTTAATTTTTACCCATTAACAGTGAGCCCCTACTTTTTATTTGCTTATCAAAAACTTTATTTCTTGGCAGAACAACGTTTGCTTGGTCAGCTAGTATATTTACTTTTATTATTAGGTAGGTAAATGAATAAACTTCTAGTTGCTATGAAAACTTTTTTTAAAATTAATATTTCATTATACATATGGGTTACAGAGACATGCAATTAAAATTAACAGAACTAACCTGGAAACAAAAAAACTACTCTGATCTTCCACATATTATATTATTTATAATGTACTATCTGACCCGACTAACTTTATTCCGCATCAAAACCTTTTTACAGCGTTTACAATTAAGTGCTAAATTTTAAAAATCATCACTTTTTCTTTACTACATTAAACATGAATTATATGTAAAAACCACACCGGTGATACCTTCTATTTAATAAAGAAACATCATTAAAATCCGTAGCGTAGTTTCAAAGATATAAGCGTATAAGGGGCAGACAGTGGAAAGCAAGTTTATTTTAAAAGCTTTTATTTAACTTGCACTTGTACGAGTATGTAGTATGTATGTTCGGTGGAATCTTGCAACTCAATTTTGAAGTAGATATCTTCAACCGATTGAGCTGAAATTTTGTATACACGTTTATTTTAGATGACAATGTATGATATGATGTGTGACATTATTCTATATCCAATATGGAGGAATGGATATTTTGAATGCATTTCTGCAATATGGGTATCAAATGAAAGGGCTTATTGAGTGTAACTCAAAAAATAATATGGCGTCATTCTAAATCCAATATGGTGGAATATCCAAGATGGAGGAAAACATATTTTAAGCTTCTGTACAATATGGGTATCAAATGAAAGGGCTCATTGAGAGTAACTGAAAAAATAATGTGGAAGTCATTCTAAATCCAATATGGCGGATCATCCAAGATAGAGGAACAGTTTTTTAATGCATTTCTACAATATGGGTATCAAATGAAAGGGCTTGTTAATATTAACTCGAAAAAAAAATAATACGTCATTCTAAATCCAATATGGCGGGAAAAATATTTGCATTTTAACAATATGGGTATCCAATGAAAGGACTTGTTGAAATTAACTCAACAAATCATATGATGTCATTCTAAATCCAATATGGCGGATATTCCACCATATTTGCATTTCTACAATATGGGTATCAAATGAAAGGGCTTGTTGGGAATAACTCCAAAAATAATGTGACATCATTCTCAATACAATACCGTGGACCCACCAAGATGACGGTATACATGATTTTGATGCATTTCTACAATATGGCTATGAATTAAAAATCATCATTGCGATTAAATGGAAAAGAAAGCTCCAAGATGAAATTGAATTAGATGATCTCCATAATGAAGAGTTGGACTGTTTGAAATTAAGCGGTAAACTAACTTGCAATAATTATGCGTTGAATGAAATGACACTAACCTAGCCAGCTATAACTAAAAATAAAAAAATAAATTAAAAGCAAAAACCCTTTTTAAAGAAGCTTTTATTTAAGCGCTCTAAAAATAAGAAAATAATATTTCCTTAAAAACTTCAAGTATCAACTTAGAGCCTGAGTATGTACAATTTATATAATAGTAAAAGCTTGTCGTAGGTTTGACTCCCTATCAGTAAGTAATTAAATTGCAATAGATAATATAGTAAAGTTAGTAGATTATTTTACATGAGTGTTTTGCCCATTTCATCTCATGACAACCTTACACTCAGAATCGTTCATGCGTTTTTGTTCCAAGGAGGCAGTTTTCTCAAGCGCTCGTGTTTTAATATGTTATGCTTTAAATACAATCGAGAGCAATGAATCCGGGTCACTTAAAGAATCCTAAAAATCTCGGAAACTAAAAATGCTAGGTTAATGCAATAAATTGTATTTAATAGACAA
This sequence comes from Euproctis similis, assembly GCA_905147225.2. Classification (NCBI taxonomy): domain Eukaryota; kingdom Metazoa; phylum Arthropoda; class Insecta; order Lepidoptera; family Erebidae; genus Euproctis; species Euproctis similis. The sequence goes on from LR990104.1 coordinate 14,497,455, forward strand.
TGTAATACTCCTTAAATGAAGGTATTAAAACTTCTTAGTTATTGTAAAGTTATATCATAAAAAAATCAAATTTGAAAAAGGGCCACTTTCGAAGATGGAACTACGAAATTACAGCATTTGGTTTTGCTTTTGTTTGTAATCTGTCATTTATGTGGGTACATAAACCATGTTGATAGTGCTCTATATTCATTATTCAAGCTGAAATTATGTCGCTTACGCCTGAAGAATGCACCAGTATACTTACAATGCTGGAAACCGGCCGGAGTCAGCGCGATACAGCCAGGACTGTTGGTGTGTCGCTGTCAACAGTACAAAGAGTTCTCCGACGTTACGAAGAAACTGGTTCTAACCTACGCAGACCAGGAACGGGCAGAACCAGGTATACCACAGCACGAGAAGACCGATACTTGGTGAACACCATGCTTCGAAATCGCTTTCTCACAGGAACTGAACTCACCAATCAGTTTCGACGCCTCGGAGGAAGTAACCCAAGTGCATGGACAGTAAGACGTCGGCTTGCTGAATCTAACTTAAAACCCCTTAGACCTGCAAACGGCCCTAAACTGGAGCGTGGGCATCGTATTTCAAGACTAAGATATGCCCAGAGCCACGTAAATTGGAGTATTGAAGATTGGTCAAAAGTTATGTTCTCCGACGAATCAAAATTTATGCTCTACAAGCACGATGGAAGACACAGAGTGTATCGAAGACCAGGGGAAAGATTCAAGCAAGCATGCATCGAGGAAAAAGTAGCCTACGGTGGTGGGTCTGTACTTGTGTGGGCCGGAATTTCTTCGAAAGTCGCACAGAGCTGGTGATCATAGAAAACGGCTCTTTAACTAGCGTAAGATATGTGGAAGAAATCCTCAATGATCACGTTGGTCCATTTATGGTCAATTTAGGTGAGGACGCTATATTTATGCATGACAATGCCCGACCTCATACAGGTAGGATTGTGAATGACTACCTTCAAGAGATGAACATTACTCGTATGGAGTGGCCAGCGCGCAGCCCGGATATCAACCCGATCGAGCATGCTTGGGACGAGCTAGGCAGATGCGTAAAACAACGAAACCCTCCCCCAATCACGCTTCATGAGCTCAAAATTGCTCTCACAGAGGAATGGGAGAATATTCCCCAAAATCGTATAAGGAACTTGGTGTACAGCATGCCAAACCGCGTAAACGCAGTAATGGAAGCACGAGGAGGCAATACGAAGTATTAAAATTCAAGAAAATCGTAATAAAGTTCAAAAATTTCATGTTTCCTATTTTTGTTTTAAGGAGAGATCAGCAGATTTTTTCTTTATGTAATTTTGTGTTAATAAAATGTATGGTGACTCATATTTTTTTTACTTTCATTTAAGGAGTATTACATTGTCTATTAAATACAATTTATTGCATTAACCTATCATTTTTAGTTTCCGAGATTTTTAACATTCTTTAAGTGACCCGGATTCATTGCTCTCGAGAGTATAATAATAAATACCGTCAACTACCATCTTTTTGTTAATCACTCGTGAAAATGATCTCTGTAAAGAGTTCGAAACGTCGGGATATAAATATAAATAAGTAGTTAATAAACGTGATATAATCCTGAAAGTTGTTTTGATCTATAATAATAAGTTAAATATCTGTATTTACGGACTATATTTAACTGTGTGTGAAGACCCATGAAAATAATGCTATTTTGATTTGATTTGACATTATAAAATTAGTACAGTTTATTTAGAACTCGCGCGACAAGCTTTTATTATTATATAAATTGTACATACTGAGGCTCTAAGTTGATACTTGAAATTTTTAAGGAAATATTATTTGCTTATTTTTAGAGCGCTTAAATAAAAGCTTCTTTAAAAGGGTTTTTGCTTTTAATTTTTATACAATGTAATGATAATGATTTATCCGATCCGATTTCCTTTAGCTGAATTTACCTTAGATAACACACACAAATCACCATGGATTAAATAACTTAGATGACAGCGATACACGCGGCAAAATAATACCAAACTAAAAACTTCATAATTGATTTGAATCAAATTTGCACACAATATGCAGTTATCGTGCCTTATGGCGCTCCGTTCTCTTTACCTACCTCTCAAAAGGATTAGGCGTGAAATTATTTATGTATGTATGCAGTTTGATCTAACATATATAGGATAGTTAATATCAGTCTCGGTGGCGCAGTGGTCGAGAACACGGTTTCTGATCCAGAGGTCCAGGTTCGATTCCTGATACTGGCTCACACCAATGACTTTTCGAAATTGTTTTCGGAAGTTATGTGTGATAAATATCGATGACTGCAAAACTTTGTGCCCGGTATGGCAATAGGTTTCGCCACCTATTCCATTTGGGACGTAAACATAACGGCGATATGAGGCTTAACAGCCGCTGCCTACACCTTCGGGTAACAAAAGGCGTGCAGTTATGTTATGTTATAGTTAATAAAACTTAAAAAAAAAACACCAACAGCAATCGAAACTTAGTCAAAATATTCTTCTTGGCATAATATTAATCACGATTTGTTCGTTTGTAAAGAAAAACAACGAATTCTATGTCCATTAGAAGTAATGTAAGCATTATTGATAAAAAAATATAGATACAATTTTATTTATTAAGTAAGTTTCTGACCTGGCGAACTTAGTTCCGCATGAAAAGTATTTTTACATAGTTTTCAATTAAAGTGTTAGATCTTGAAAATTATCACTTTTTTACTACACTATACAAGAACATACAAAACCACCATATTGACACACTCATCAAAATAACCTAACTAAATATTTAGTATTTATCTGTTTAGATATATAATTTATAGGTTTATTAAAATTAATATTTTTATTTTATTTTTTAAATGATTAATATTGATAATTTTAATGATAATGACAGTGTTTATTCCACAACTAGCCTAGAAGCTGACTCTAGTTTTGGTAGTTTAACTAACTTCCCTGATAGTCTCGACACCCAGTTCAGTGATGTACCTGGAAACTTCAATGTTTGTCATATCAATGCCCAAAGCATTCCGGCTCACTTTTCTGATCTGCTGACCTCTTTTGACTGTAAAAATATCCACGCACTTCTTGTTTCTGAGACATAGTTAAAGCCATGTCTTCCTACTACTTCGTACTCCCTTCCTGGGTTCATCCTCATTAGAAATGATCGCGCAAATAGTAACGGTGGAGGGGTCGCTATATACCTACATTCTGACATTTCTTATAAAATTATTGATGTGTCCCCTCAACCACCGCTTTCAAACTCCGGTGAATATCTTTTTATTGAAGTTGAGCTCAAACATACTAAACTTCTCCTCGGCGTTTACTACTGTCCTTCACTACCCATTAACTTCTTTTCCTCCTTTGAAAATCTACTAGTAAATCTTATTCCCAATTACAGTCATACGATAATCATGGGCGACTTCAATAACTGTATACTTAAAGATGACTTCCGTTCTAAACTTCTGTCTTCAACTATCCAATCTTGTAATCTCTCTATGTTGCCTCTCAATGCCACTCACCGTTTTCCCAACTGTACTCCTTCACTTCTTGACCTTATCCTAGTCTATTCCATAGAGCGCGTCGCTAAGCATGGCCAATGCTCCGCAGACGCGTTCTCCTATCATGATCTAATATTTCTTTCTTACAAGCTCCGCCCACCTAGGGTACTACGTAAAGTCCTTATGCAGCGTAACTTTGGTGACATGAATATTGCAATTTTGAAGGAGCACGCTAAGGCTATTGATTGGGCCTTGCTCTTCACTTCTGAATCAATTGATGAGTAGGTGGACATTTTTACCTCGAACCTCATCAAGTTGTATGGTAAACATGCACCTATCCGAGCTGTCATAATCAAACATTCTCCTGCACCATGGTTGACCGACGATATTAAACTCCTTATTACTCAAAAGGCCGCCGCGAGATATCGTTACAAAATCAAACCAAACGAATCAAATAACAAAAGATATGTGGCCATTAGAAATCACTGCAATAAGGTGTGTAGGGACGCACAACGCCAACATATCCACAAGTCAGTTCAAAATGGAGATTCAGCGAAAGTCTGGAAGTTCCTTAGATCTGTGGGGGTTGGAAAATGTCAACAGGGCATAAATCCATAAGACATCAACATTGATTTACCTAATCAACATTTCTCGGCTGTCTCTAAGTTTGATGGTACACTAAAGGCTCAAACAGAATCTTTCATCTCTTCCTACCCCAGATTATGCCCCATTTCTTTTTAATCTCGTCACTGCTTGTGATGTTAAGAAAAGCATATTGTCGATTACATCCAATGCAATATTGATGTGACTGTGTCAGCCGTAATATGATCCTACCTATCCTAGATGAGCTTCTACCCACCATTTGTTATATCCTCAACTATTCCTTGTCCAAGGGTGTCTTTCCCGTAGCGTGGAAAGAGGCCCAAATTATCCCATTGCCCAAAAAATTTAAACCTATATCATTTTCAGACTTTCAACCCATACCCATATTATCTTTCCTTTCCAAAGTCCTAGAACGTCTCGCCCACATCCAATTAAGTACATCCTTGGTAAAAACAAACTCCTAAATCCCCTACAATCCGGATTCCGCGCAGGTCATAGTACCACTACTGCCCTTCTCAATGTTACGGATGACATCAGGTCTGGGATGGACGTTGGAAAGCTCACAATGCTGGCCCTACTGGATTTCAGTAACGCCTTCAACACTGTAGATTTTGACATTCTTTTAAACCTCCTTCGCTCTCTTAACATATCTCCAACAGTGATAGATTGGTTTCACAGTTACTTCTGTGGACGCTGACAGCGAATTAACCTTGAAAGTATTTGCTCCTCCTGGTGCAGTACCAACGTCGGTGTTCCTCAATTTGGCGTGCTATCTCCTTTACTCTTCGCAATTTTCATAAATTCCATCTCTAATAACCTTGTTCTTCCTACCACCTATATGCAGATGATCTCCAAATTTATCTACAGACTGAACCAGCGCAGATATCAAATAATTTCGGTATCCTTAACGAGGATTAGCTCGGATAGGTGTATGGAGCTCATCATACGGACTGACGGTTAACCCATCCAAGACACAAATAATCATGGTAGGTAGTAGTCGGCTCACTTCAAAAATTAACAAATCACAATTGCCGGATATAGTTTTTTAGGGCACTGTTATTCCTATAACCCACAAGGTAAAGAACCTTGGCCTAATGATTGACTCTGATCTAACTTGGGATCCGCAGCTACAAGAAGTGAGCCGAAAACTCTTTGCTTCCGGAGGGTCTCTTAAGAGACTTCGGAATTTCCTACCCATAGCCACCAAAGTTGCGCTTGCAAATTCTGTTCTTCTGCCCGCCCTTGATTATGCAGATGTCAGCTATCCCGATCTCGCCGAATACCAATTAGATAAACTTGAGCGTCTCCAAAATTTTTGCATAAGATTTATATTTGGCTTGTGCAAATATGATCATGTTTCATAATTCCGAAAACAACTCAAGTGGTTACAAAAGCGGTTATCCTTTCAGTTTTATATAAAATACTGTTCGACCCTTTAACGCCTTCCTATCTCAAAGTACGCTTTCAGTACTTGCATGACACTCATTGCCAGAATTTGAGGTTATCGCACAATTTTAGACTTAAAACTCCACAACATTCCACTAGTTTCTACGCCAAATCCTTTACCGTTAAGGCTGTAAGCTTATGGAATGATGGAAATTCGAGGTGCTAAAACCCTAAGAGCATTCAAGAAATTGGTGCATGAGCACCTGGAATCATCGCAATAACTATAAGTCTACTGCTACTTCACTCACGTCAACTTGTTAGTCATTTATATTACATGTATGTATATTTAACTATGTGTATGTATGTGTTTATATGTATGTACGTGTAAGTAAATGTGTGTATATTGAAATAATGTATGTAAGTATATGTAGGTGTTTGTATGTACTTTATATATATATATATATATAAAGGTGTTTATATATACTTATTATATATATATGATAATATTTTTAGCAATAAAATAATTCACCAGAATATTTAATTACTATTAGTTAATTAAATTGTACGCAACATTAATAATAATAAAAATTCTTTATTTGCACACCTACTAACAAGAGACATGGGTTGGAGACACGTAAAACATATGGAAGTACAAATGGCGGCCTTATTGCTAAAAGCAATTTCTTCCAGGCAACCTTAGGAAGGACAATATTGCATGAAAGAGACGAGTAGTTGAAGGCGTTAAAATAAACAAAAGCCAAACATATTTATTTAAATAAAATTGTAAATATATAACTTTATAAATAAATAATACTATAACATTAAACAGTAAAAAATACTTAAATAAATAATAGGAATATATACATTTACATAACACAAACATAAATAAATACATACATACATAAATATATACATGACTATGAATACACAACAAACAGAGACATTACTAAAACAGAAAAAGGATTACAGTAACCCAGCATTGTGTTGCATCAGAAGAGTTTTAAATAGGGTTAGGGACTTGACTTTTCTAATCTCCACGGGCAGTGCGTTCCATAGCAGCACTGCCTGGACGGAAAACGATAGCCTATAAAAATGCGTTGAATGCTTAGGGACTGCCAAGCTCAAATTTTCCGATGACCTCAAATATTTCGAATGTGTGTCATGTAGGAACTCGAAACGTTCTTTGAGATAATGAGGGGAATTAGGGTTAAATAAAACGTTATACAATAACGTACAAGAACATGAGTATTCCGGCGAAGACGAATAGGAAGCCACTTGAGCTTATTTCAAAACTCAGAAACGTGATCATATTTGCGAAGACCAAATATAAATCTGATACAGACATTTTGAAGACGCTCAAGTTTGTCGAGTTGTGCTTCAGTGAGATTCAGATAGCTGGTATCGGCATAGTCAAGAATAGGGAGTAACAGAGATTGAGCGAGTGTGATTTTAGTGGCAGTAGGTAAGAAGTTTTGTAATTTTCGTAAGGACCGCGCAGAAGCAAACAGTTTGCGACTTACTTCTTGCAGTTGAGGACCCCAGGATAACGTGTTATCAATATAGATCCCCAAGTTTTTAACCTTAGTGGATATAGGTATATCGGTTCCGTTAAAACATACCTTAGGCAATTAATCGCTCAATCTAATTTCTACTTTTTCCATCCCAAGATTGCCTGGCAGAAATTGCTTACAGCAATAAGGCCGCCCCTTGTACTACTATTGTTATAAAGTTTTACCATGTATCTATTGTCTTTTGTGTGCAATAAAGTGTATATAAATAAATAAATAACCGCATCCAAATTCGTTGCGTAGTTTCAAATATCTAAGCATATAAGGGGACAGACAGCGGAAAGAGACCTTTTTATACTAATAATGATTCCTAATAATCCCACTGTCCCACGCATACTGTGTTGTATTTATTGTACTTATATATCTGTATATCCTTTAACATAAATAAAACATGACAAAAATAATTATATTAAAACAAGACTAAAAGGCTCCGGAGGCTTGCCGTAAAGTTGTATGATTAATAAAGTTTTTTTTTATATCTCCGAGTTACGCTGGGAAAATTAAAAACGTCGAGACTAGGAAGTTACTCCTTTTTGGAGTTTACTCCTTAAGAATCGATTTACATATATAGGCCCGGGGTATGAAAATTATGGGGACCAAAATCGTACTAGTCACGTGACTGTCACACGAAATGCGTTATGCAGTCACAGAGCATATAAATAAGAGTCGGCACTCCATACAATGTCCTGAGCTCTTTATAGTCACAGAATCGCGCTAATCTCAGAAACCACCAGTCCGATTTTAAAAATTCTTTCAGTGGTATATAGTCCATTTATCGAGGAAGGCTTTAGGCTATATTATATTTTCAAATCAATTAGGGATCCTTACTATAAGTCCAATAATGTAACCCAAGGTGTAAGAAAATGACTCGAAAATAATTCTTACATCGTGAACGCTGCGAAAACTATTGATTCTAGAATAAAACAATGTACTACACTTTTACAGAACATAAATTTGTCTATAAAAAAGTCCGCGATGGCATATGTCTAACTATTGTAGTTATCTCACAATAAGTGTTTTTTGAGTTTTTTAAAATAATTAAATTGATGTCGTTATAAAAATGCTTTATTTTGTACCTTGAATTTAACTTTCCTGAAAATAAATTACTTCAATAAAAAGACAGATTCAACACCTTTCTAGAACTGTTTGAATAATTCAATTCGGACATTTAATTCCAAAGATATCGCAAAATACAAAATGTAAGAATTCATTTCATAGGGAAATAATTAGTTACACTGATGATGTATCCGACTCGGACAGCTCGGACCGCGACAGCTAGCAGGTAGATTTTTTTACGTTTGTTTGTTGCTAAAAGGTACCGGTGGTCCAGATGTCGAGAACCCCACTTCTGTATAAAGTAGTCGCGGGTTCGAGTTCTGTCTCACAGCAATGACTTTTTGAAATTGTTTGCTGAAGTTATGTGTATTTAGATATCGATGACTATAAACTTTGTGCCTGGTATGGCAGTAAGTTCGCCACCTATTCCATTTGGGATGAAAATATAGTGGCGAAACGAGGTTTAACAGCCGCTGCCTACACCTTCGAGTAGAAAAGGCGTGAAGTTATGTTTTGTTGTTGTTTCACTCTTTGTCATCATATCGCTCAATACTTTAATCAGAATTTAAAATTTAAAAAAGTCTCGGTGGCGCAGTCGGCGAGCGCACGGCCTCTGATCCAGAGGTCCGGGGTTCGATTCCAGACACTGGCTCACACCAATGACTTTTCGAAATTGTTTTCGGAAGTTATGTGTGATAAATATCGATGACTGACAAACTTTGTGCCCGGTATGGCAATAGGATCGCCACCTATTCCATTTGGGACGAAACATAACGGCGAGACGAGGCTTAACAGCCGCTGGCTACACCTTCGGGTAACAAAAGGCGTGAAGTTATGTTATGTTTAAAATTTGTAGTATTTAATAGTATTTTTATTTATAAAAGTTACTAGCTTTTACCCGCGGCTTCGCTCGCATTAAATCCATTAAATAGATATCAAAGATCATTACTATAGAAGTTAACCAATATGATAACTCTGTTTTATTGCTTGGCTGGAATTATTAGGTTTTAAAATTACTACTTACAATGACGTTTAAAAAACTAACAACATTTTTTAAGGTAAAATATATTTCTCTGTAACAAAAATAAATAATTTTGGACTGTAACAATTTTATAAGAGTACTAGCTTTTACCCGCGGCTTCGCTCGCATTGAAGCCAATAAATAAGTATCAAAATCATTACCATAGAATTGAATCAATATAATAACTCTATTTTCTTACTTAGCTGGGATTATCAATTTTCAAAATTACAACATTAGGTATGACGTTTAAAAATCTCACAATATGCTTTATTAAAATGCAACAACAAACGGTAAAATATATTTCTCTGTAACAAAAATAAATATTTTTGGACTTTAACAATTTTATATAATATAAATGCAGAGTATTAATGTAGGATATTTTTGTAGACTATATTATAAGTTTCTCCTTAGGGTGCAAATATATGTTAATTAAAGAGAGAAAAAAGAAAGTATCCTTTATTACTTCTAATACCCCCAAGAATATATGTACAAAGATTCATGATGATCTGTTGAGTAGTTATCCCGTGAAAGCGTAACAAACAAACTTACATTCGCATTTATAATATTAGTATGATATGAAGTATGATAAGTAATAAGTATAAGTAAAGTTAAGTATAAGTATAAGTATCAACCCTGAATACTGTAATACCGTCCGTCGCGAGGCATAACAGCCGCTGCCTACACCTTCGGATAGGAAAAGGTGTGAAGTTACGTTATGTTATCTAATTTACGAATACTGTAAAACTTCATTACTGAAGTAGCTAAATTTGACGATTTTTTGACAAACAATTGTTTTATCTTTCGTATTTTTTTTTTATTTTTTTTAATATAAAGTACCCTATGTTACTTCTAATACCTTCAAGAGTATATGTACAAAGTTTCATGATGATCGGTTCAGTAGTTTTTGCGTGAAAGCGTAACAAACAAACTTACATTCGCATTTATAATATTAGTATAAGTATATTAGTATAAAAGTATAAATATAAAATGTAGGATATTGTTGTAGACTATTTTATAAGTTTTTCCTTCGGGTTCAAAAATATGTAAATTACTTTAAAGAATATGTGTACAAAGTTTCATGATGATCGATTGAGTAGTTATCGCGTGAAAGCACGCAAACAAACTTACATTCACATTTATATATTACTAGCTGACCCGGCAAACGTTGTCTTGCCAAAAAATTAAATTTAAAAAATAGGGGTTGATCGTAGGGGGTTGAAAATTCTCAGACTTACCCGATATGAATACAAAATTTAATGAGTCGGTCAAGCCGTTTCGAAGGAGTGTGGGAAAATTGTGACACGAGAAGTTTATATATTAGAAGTAGGATAGGATAGGAATTAGGTTACATTTTTATTGTATAAGGGGCAAACGAGCAGGCTTATGATAGTTACAAACGCCGCCCATGGCCACCTCACCACATGCAGTGTTACAGTTGCGTTGCCGGCGCTTACAATGGGATATGGGTGGGGTCGGGAGTGGGTTTCGGTAGGGGAGGGGAAAAGGGATTGGGCCTCCGAACACCTCTCTCAGCGAGTGAAACGCGGCTAAGGCCACTTTTCAGCGATAATCTGAGAGGTCGTGGTATTCCACGGGTCGAGCCGGCCCATTCATGCAGCGAACACTGCGTGACTTTACCACTGACAAGGTGTGACTGATGTGACTGATTTATAATACATTCTAGATATATGTAATAAACTTTACATTTTTAAGATCGTGATATCTTTTAAAATGTAGTAAATTTATTTCGATAAGCGTAATCGCTAGACTGACATCATTTGACTTATAAAAAAAAAACACTCACTGTGAGTTAGCTACCCTGGTTTGAACATATGGTGGCCCGTTTTTTTCGTTGAAGTCAACAATAGTGACCATATAAAAAAAAATTGTTTATGTTGTATTAAAAAAAACTAAAGGTTGAGCAAAAACTTGGGACAAGTTCATTGCTATATTCATTGTTCATAAGTGGCATTGCTAATAAAGCTTTCTTTGAAGTTATAAATAATATCAATGTCTTGGTTGTCAGTACGCTAATACATACTAGCTAAGCGAGTGACACGTGTAATAATCGTGCCTTATGGCACTTTGTTCTCTCTGCCTACCCCGCAAGGGATCTGGCCTGAAGTTATGTATGTATCAAGAACTTGAATTTAAATAAATATTAGTGTTAGATAGTCCATTTATGATGAAAGCTTTGGGGTATTAATATGATTGCGGCAATAATCTTTTGAGTGGAAAATGTATAAAATATGGCGGTACGAAGTTCGCGCGGTCTGCTAGTATATAATAATAAGAGTCGGCACTCCATACAATGTCCTGAGCTCTTTATAGTCACAGAGCATATAAATAAGAGTCGGCACTCCATACAATGTCCTGAGCTCTTTATAGTCACAGAGCATATAAATAAGAGTCGGCACTCCATACAATGTCCTGAGCTCTTTATAGAAACACTCTTTATAGCGATACGCCATTCTCTATTACGAAGAAATGTGTTCATATTTGTAGACAGTAAATATTTATTTTTGTAAATAAATACCGTAAAAACATGTAGAAAAAAACACCCCCAGACGAGGGATCGAACCCGCCCCGACCTTGTGTTATCGGTAGTGCGGTTTACCGATGCACCACGAGGGCCGTATGTATAATCGTCTAATTACCGTCCTCTTTACCAATTTCGACACATTTTCTAGGATCGGGTTTGTTTGTTTGTTTGTTTTTTACATACATACATATACGTAAGTACGTATTGCAGGCGGAGAAAAAAAAAAATTATATTATTTATAAATTGTGTTTTTATAAATTGTGTTTTTTGAAAATTATATTTAAGTACGAATTACATAGTAATAAAATAATGAAATATCAATAATATTTTTCGATCTTTGGTAATGAAACGAGGGGCGCCACAGTAGCATCGCCAACATCGTACTCCTAATAAAAAGTGTGTGAATCTCGGAATCGGCTCCAACGATTTTCATGAAATTTAGTATATAGGGGGTTTCGGGGGCTATAAATCGATCTAGCTAGGAATCATTTTTAGAAAATTTCATTTTATCGTGTTTTATCGATAATTAACTTAAACATCAACTTACTTTTTTATTGGAATTCCTGACATCTATTGGCGAATGTGAATTATTTTAAATTGTGAGCACTTAACTTGCTTTAACGACAACAACACTAAAGCTATTCCAGCAGATGGCGTTGTTAACTAATTCCAGCAGATGGCGTTGTTAACTAATTACTATTTGTTTCTAATATAATATGTTAGTACATAGTATATATTAGTATATATTTATTATTGGAGTTTACTCCTTAAGAATCGATTTACAATATATAATAATAAGAGTCGGCACTCCATACAATGTCCTGAGCTCTTTATAGTCACAGAGCATATAAATAAGAGTCGGCACTCCATACAATGTCCTGAGCTCTTTATAGTCACAGAGCATATAAATAAGAGTCGGCACTCCATACAATGTCCTGAGCTCTTTATAGAAACACTCTTTATAGCGATACGCCATTCTCTATTACGAAGAAATGTGTTCATATTTGTAGACAGTAAATATTTATTATTTTATTTTATAATCGTTCTTGAGGAGTAAACTCCAGTCGTGCGTCGGAGCGGACACACACTTTTACTTTTTTTTTCCAATTAAGATGTTAGGACGTTTTGGAATGTTCTACGTCCAAACAATACTAGTGGTAATAATGAAATTGAAGTGAAAAAAAAATACAGCTAAGTACAAATTGGCATTTTTATTTGAAAAACTGCAAACTTTTTGTACCTAAATATTTCATTCTTAGGCTGGTAAATCAAGTACATTTTTTACCCTTATTATTTTAAAACTAGATTTTACTAGATATTTTTCTACCGAAATCTACCTAAATGTAATATTCAGAGTTGGACAAATAATGAACATAGATTTATTGCCTGAAAAGAAATATCTATGCCCTATTCATAGTCAAGCGCAAAGCTTATGTAGAAGAATTGGGAAGCATGTCATTTCAACCTTTATGCTTGCTCCCTACTTATACCTCTTGTAATATGCTTAGAAAGCTATGACGGACAACTTGTTACACTTTTAAAACTTGTTTTATATTAGGTCAGAAAAAGAAAATTTGTATAAACTATTCATAAATTTTGCCATTTAATGTGACATATTATTTTTATTCATTTTTAACTTTGTAAACATTAACTGAAGAACTGAAGATATAAGTAGTGTTCGTTTATTTCGGAATATTCTGAGTACTGTTGAATATTAGGTTAGTTTTAATTTCATACATACATTCGAGTGGTATAAGGATGGATGGATGATTGTACAGTATCTTAAAGATTTTTCTATTCTTCTATAATACGTGTAAATATAGAAAATAGAAGGATATTATTTATCAATAATTAAATATCCGTTGTCAAGTTCCTTAACACGAGCACTAATTGCTTAGCTTAATAAATAATAGTTTAAAAAAACTAAAAAACAAGCTTTTTATAGAAAACCGAACTAAAAAATAGAAAAATAAAAAAAAATATTTTATTTTAAAAAAAGCGTGGGGTGCATGGTGTCAATAGTTATAAATATTTTATTGACAGATATGAGTAGAGTAATTATCATTTCGATAATATCTTAAAAAGCACCCCACGCTTTTTTTAATATAAAATATATATATATTTTTTTCTATTTTTTAGTTCGGTTTTCTATAAAAAGCGTGTTTTTTAGTTTTTTTAAACTATTATTTATTTTATATTTTTTAGTTCGGTTTTCTATAACAAGCGCGTTAATAGCGCCATCTGTGACTTATACAAGGAACTCGTTTCAAGTTGATAACGTAGACTTTCCGCTGATTGCCACTAGATGGTGGTGCGAGAAGTGAACTATGAACACTAAAAAGAAGTCGGTTACAAACAAACATACAAACATACAGGTGAAGCTAATAAAAAGCTAATAAAAACTAGATGACGCCGTGTACATTGTAAACTAAACATTAGAAATAAAAACATATAGGTACAAGCGGCCTATTCACATACATAATATATACACACAGTATATACTGTAATACAGTATACTATACTGTATACATACATACATATACATAATAGTAAACTATACTGTATTGTTCCCTGAAGTGTTCTAAATTATTTAAAAAAAAAACAATTCCTTTATAAAGTCAATAAATTCGGGCACTTAAATATCTTCCAAACTCACGATGGACTTTATCTTTACGATTGCTGACATTCTTCTAACCGGCTATGAACGCTTCAGTTAAATTTAATCTGCTCAAAGTACTCAAAGTTCGCTTAACGACTCCCTGTCTGACTTTAACATCAATATATTTGAAAGCCAATCAATTTAAGTACTACCGAGTGTCATTATATTTACCAACAACCGTTCATAAATCAGTTTGAACATTATCAATAATAATTTGCTTAGTGCATCGTTGTAACTAATTCATCGACGCTAAGTAACTATATTTATTTTTATTATGTTTTGTTTATTAATTAATGACAACCTAAAGTAATTGTATATTGTATTCGATTAGTTAATATTCCAAATTTAAACGTTAAAAACCATTACATTTAATTGTTATATTAGTAATATTATTAAAATTAGTAATATTAATTTATATTAGAATTGCTAGCTGGATTGTAAAACAAAAAAAGAAAACTAATAAATTTTAGGTAGTTTAATATTTTTCTGTATTAAATTATTTTTTATTTTCTTTATGATTTAGAATTCTATTCTACATCAAGAAGTAAAATAATACATTCATCATTGGTTTTCTCGTTATGACCAACCTATTTTCATGGGCTATTGCATATTTTTTCAAAGTGACATTTGTGTAATGAACTTAGATTTGCTAGTGCTGATAAAAGTCTTTTGCATGTACCTAATATGTGTAAGCCAAATATCTAATATTTTACTTGCAATTTGAAGAATCGTTTATGTTAAAATATTAAAACTATACAAAAAATTATCTTATTGGCTCTTCTGTTCTTATATTTCAGTTGTCTCGCAATATTAAATTAATCCTGCCAATGTTTGCGATCCAAATTCAATTACCATAGATTGGTTTTCTGCAAACCAGATTACGTGTAGGTCGATAAACTAGAATTTATTCCGAGATATCAACCTTTGCTCTCAGTTGTAGTATATTTTCTGTCTTGCTACAATTTCACCAGCATTTCTATATCAATATTATTTTTATAGTTTTATGAGATACATGGTAGCTGAGCAAGCAGGTCCTCTGCTTGTAAGCGAGTGGTGCGACCCATGGGCACCTTTTTATGTAAAGCGAGGAAATGCTTAGTGCACATTTCCCACCAGGGGACGGTGGGGGCAGTGTGGGGCTAGTAGTAGTTAGTGCACTGTTCTGCAATCCATTCCCAGGGCCATCCATTAAAACAGAGGCATTCCTCCGGCGTGCGAGTGGCCCAGGATTGGTGCTGCCCACTGGACCGTGCGAGCAGCGTCCTTTTGGAGCAGGGCCGCTTCGCATAAGGAGGCCACAGCCCTTCACTTCTCCTGGCTCGCCTGCATTGCCACGACCGACCCCGGGGAATACAAATCATGCCCGATCCCTTCGACAAGGGCTCGACACTAGGCCGCTAAGGCCGGGCCTCCAACGTGTCCGGGAGGAGTCCCAGTTGGATTCGCAATGCTGGCATTTTCGCCGTCAATTCTCAGCCAATTTACATAATCACCAAAGCTCTTAGCCCTTAGCTCAAAGGTCTTATCGGAATCAGGCAAGGGTTGCCTGATTCCGATAAGACCCGGACAAAACGCACTGCGTTGATCGTTTAGCGCCCCTGCTGGTACAAGAAGTGACAGTCCGATAGATACTGGGCCACCTGCGATAGCTGGCTGTTAATACGGACGGAGATAACTGTTTCGAAGAGCTTCGTGTCACGTTCTGCAGAATTATCCGCCGGAGCGACATCAAAGCGTTGGTCTTCCCTTCCTTCCTTATTAGCACCAGACTTGCCGACTTCCAGTCAAGGCGCAGGGAGAGGCTTGACACGTGAAATACCACGACCTCTCAGGGTATCGACGTATTTGGAAGCTTAACACCTTTCCCTTCCTTTCCCATCCCACTACTATAACATTATAAAGTGTAGTTTTATTCAACTCAAAACCTAAAATATTTACCGTAAGTTTAAAATTTCATAAAGTATTAGCTGATATAAAAAAATAACTCATATAACTTGAGATTGAAAATAAAACATAACATTGTAAAATGCTTCATTGCTCTAAATAAATATTATCTTATAATGATCTCATTAAAATTTCATAAAGAATGACGGCGACTTTTTCCTTTGAAAGTTCTTGAAATCTTGTATGTGTTAAAACCGTTTCCTGAAACAATGTTTATCATTTATTTGGCGCTTATCGAGTTTACTTAATTCGGTAGAAATTTCCTGCATCGACGTTGTATTTCCCGTTAGACGATCATAAATACAGTATCACATCTCTTATTTATATCTGGACATAAAACTTTCAGATGTCAATACCATCTGACACTTTGTATGCCATTTATCTTCTGCTGTACGCTCGTAAAGCAGAAACCGATGTATAAATAACTTTTGTCTTCATCTACATCATGGTTCTGACGTTTCATTGCTGTGATTTTATTTTGACGATATTTAAGTGATAAAGTAAGTGATAAGTATTTGCAGTTTTGTTAAAGTCTTGTTGGCTTACTTAAATGCGTTTTAAGTTTGTGTTGACTGGTAATTGATTATTTATCGGTTTATTTATCGGTTTATCTATTATTAGAAACATAACTACACGCCTTTTTCTACCCGAAGGTGTAGGTAGCGGCTGTTAAAGCCTCATCAAGCCGTTATGCTTGCGTCCTAAATGGAACAGGTGGCGAACTTATTGCCATACCGGGCACAAAGTTTTCAGTCATCGATATTTATCACAGATAACTTTCGAAAATAATTGCGTAAAGACATTGGTGTGAGACAGAATTCGAGCCTGTGACTTCTTAATTCAGAAGCGGTGTGCTCGACCACTAAACCACCGATGAATAAATGTTTTCATAATAATGAATTGGTATCCACATTCAAGGTTCCATAGCTCAGGCAATAATATGGGAGAGACTCCTAAAACATTGATATTGATTGGGCTTAAGACAATATATCTATCCAACGTAGTTCATAGTAAGACAGGAGTTCGGCACCACCGCAGTAGAATTTAAAAGGAATGTTTATTTTTTGGGTACTACAATGATAATCATTGAATTTGAAAATTGGAGTATCGATTTTTGTTCAGGGATCAAAATGTGTCTAGAAGTTGAATAAGGAAAAGCCTATCTGTTCTCTAATATCAATTTAGGAAATAGCCATCTCACGACTAGGACTTTATGAAGTCTTTTTTTTATGGGATAGGAGGGCAAACGAGCAGAAGTGTCACCTGATGGTAAGCAACCAACGCCGCACATGGACACCAGCAACACATATTGTGTTACTGTTGCGTTGCCGAGCTTTAAGGGATAGGGGAAAGGGAAGGATGGGGAAGGAGGGTGGGCCTCCGGGTACCTCTCTCACCGAACGAAACGCGGCATGAGCCACTTTACGTCGATCTTCTGAGAGGTCGTGTTATTTCACCGGTCGAGCCGGCCCATTCATGCAGCGAACTGCTTGGCTCTACCACTGTTAAATGTCATGGGAATATTACTGTCCTGACTCGTTATGAAACTAAATAAAGGACTTATAAAATCTTAGCGTTGAGGAAAAGTGGAAAGTTTTTTCTGACGAAGGCCGTTTTCGCTAATGAGTGAGCGGTAGAGTAACTTTATCCCAGGTAAAGTTTTGTAATAACCGCTAGCAGAAAAATACCTAAAAATTATTGATTATTTAGTTCATCAATTAAATACCTGTATCAGGAATCAATAACCTTCATAAAATCTGAAAAATAACTCACAAGTAACACAATCATTACATAGTATAAAACAAAGTTCCGCTGTCTGTCTCCCTTATATGCTTAGATCTTTGGAAATACGCAACGGCTTTTGATGCGAGTCTTCTTAATAGATCAACGGGGTGGTTAGTATGTAATTTACGTATAATTCAGTAAAGAAAAAATATAATGTTGAATATTTAGCACTTAAATAGTAAACGCTGCAAAAATTACTTTTGATGCGGAACAAAGTTCGCCGGGTCAGCAAGTAGTAAGCTATAAAAATCACGGAAGTTTTTAAATTGAAATATATTAGATTTAGTTTTAATATTTAATTATTTTGTATACTATTTTAATCTCATTAAATTATATCCCGTTAGCTGTTCGAGTACGAATTTTTATTATGGTGAAAAAATTAACAAGTTAGAGTTACCCACTGAACGAAATAGTTGCTTAAATTATATTATCAAGAAACGCTACTTAACTAACTTAAAGGGGTTTAAATGTAGTAAAATGTAAAACAGGCCACGAACAGTTTAATTTTACATAACAACGCTTAAGTTGTATTATTAAGGATGGTTGAAGTTTCCATTGGGGGCGCTATTGTGCTTAATGCTATATTCAAAGTTATAGAATTAACTCTACTCTGGTTTTTGCGAACACTTACATATTAATAACATGTAATTACGTCAGCTATTAGTAGTAGCGTTTGCTGAGTAGTTCTATTAAATAGTTCTAGTAAATTGTATTTTTAACCGACTTCGGAAAAAGGAGGAGGTTCTCAATTCGTCTGTATGCATATATTTTTTTTATGTATGTGAAAACAGTATAACATATAAACAGTATAACTAAAAAGCGATATATAACGTAATTTACTCATTTGTTTTCATATTGTGGTTTACGTTTCTAGAAGTTGGTTTATCTTTTTGAAGTGGAACTTCTAATGTCTCTTGCAAAAGCGTTTAACGCTTTTAACGCCCCCTCGCGGGTATTATTAGTAATATAATACAATAGAACACAAATCGGCTTATATGAACCATGGAAGAGAATTTACATAGCGTGATTAAGAACTGTACATAGACATCTAGTAGCTAGTAGCGGCACTGTTTTTATCGCACCGTGTCTCAAAAGTACTGGCTGCATAAAAATATAGTTTTTAATTTTTAAATTTATATGCTACTTAAAAAAAGAACAAAACAAAAAATTCAAATATTACTAGGAATATACAAACAAGGCATTTTTTTAATGTTATATAATAATAATAACAAATAACAATTAGTTTGACGTCGCTATAATTGAAAAGCCAACCTTGGGAACCTTAATAAAAAGTATCCATACAGGCACAGGAGAAACAACTAATTCAGTATTAGAATTGTAAAACATGTTTAGTAAATATTTAGTAATTAGTCAATAAATAATATAGTTATTAAAATGCAATAGGTAGCAGATAAAATAATGGCTTTTTTTATTTCTGTATTTATTACTGTATTTAATTTCATTATATAAACTCAATTTTAATTTGTCTTAATTATTTTTACCTTATTGCAACCAGTAGTGTACATGTACAAAAGTACAATTAGATTACAAATTCGTTTAAGAAGTATAAAACAAAATGGGCAAAATAAATAATTTCTTTCTAATGTGCCGGCAAATAATCTATAAATGTAATAAAACTGTAGGAAAGTTGAAACAATACATTGAATAATTCATTTGTATAATTCTTGGGTTCGGATTTTTCCAAAAATATAGTTTTTAGAATTTTGTCCGTTTGTCTGTATGTTTGTTACGGATAAACTGTAAAAGTACTGCATGCTTTTACGTCGAAGTTTGCTTAAATATAGCCAAGAGGGTCGGGTCAACACATAGGCTAAATATTATCACGCTATCACTAACTGGGGGTGAGCGATGAACCCGTATAATGGCACGTTCACAGTATTCTTCCTGCTTTTTTGGCGTCCACGCAGATGAAGTAGCGAGCAACAACTAGTATAGTTATTAAAATGCAATATGTAGCTGTTAAAATAAGGGCTTTTTAATTTCTTTGTATTTAATTTCATTATGTAAACTAAATTTTGATTTGTCTTAATTATTTTTACCTTATTGCAATTTCTTTCTAATTAATTCTTTTTGTGCTATCTGTACTAGTACTTTTTTTTGTAAATCTCCAATTTTTTTTGTAACACAAGAAATAGTTATGAAGCGGCTACCGAATATGCCAGACGTATATTTGTTATTATAAAGATAATTAAATCGATATTTATTATTTTGCAATGTACGAGTATATATGTAAGTATCTAAGGATGTATATATTATGTATGTAATAAATATTTAATATGTATTGAATCTTAGAACTCAATTTTAAAGTTTTTATACACGCTAAGTTGGGATAATATTATTAACAGTCGTAGAGCTAAGCAGTCCGCTGCATGAATGGGCCGGCTCGATCGGTGAAACTCCACCGCCTCTCATTCCAATATAGTTTTAATTCTTTTTTACAATATGGGTATCAAATGAAAGGGCTCTTCGATAGTAACTTGAAAACGAATTCGAAATCGAATGCTTTAAGTATTTTAATGCATAATAATACAATCCATAATTTTACAATATGGGTATCGAATGGGCTTGAGCTTGGGGGAGTACCTAAATCAAAGTACAATGCGACGTCGAATATGGCAGATCCTCCTAAATAAAGTAGTCACCAAATTCTACCCAGACCTATATTAAGACATAGCAGACCGCGCGAACTTCGTACCGCCATATTTTAGACATTTTCCACTAAAAAGATTATTGCCGCGATCATATTAATACATTTAGGTAAACAAATTATCTGTCTGCTTGTGGCTATGGCCAGTGCAACCAGGCCGAAACGTCAAGCCAATAATAAAAGTAAGTATTTGTTTACCTACACTTTTCGTGTTATTTCCCGTTTATTATACTCATATATAGATCAAATTCTAATCTAATGTGTCTAAATAGACACGGGGTCACAGATGTTACAGGTTCACATCACCTATTAATTATTACAAAATAAATATACATATACCCCAAAAGACGATTAACTACTACAAACTCATTATGACAAAAAGAAAAAAAAAATCTAAGAAAATTAAAAAAAAATATCTGCCAGCTATGAGCGGCGCTAATGACCGAGTCGGGCGGGTCTCCCAATCATATACATATATGTGCGCGGAATATTTGCCTAAGAAACGTATACTTACATTTTGTATTTTGCGATATCTTTTGAATTAAATGTCCGAATTGAATCATTCAAAAAGTTCTAGAAAGGTATTGAATCTATCTTTATATTGAAGTAATTTATTTTGAGTAGAGTTAATACCAAAGTACAAAATAAAGAACTTTTATTACTTATAATTATTTTTAAAAATTCAAAAAACACTTATTGTGCGATAACTACAATAGTTAGACATATGGCGTCGCGGACTTTTCTGTCGACAATTGGATGTTCTGTGAAAGTGTAGTACATTGTTTTGTTCTATAATCAATAGTTTTTGCAGCGTTCGCGATTTAAGATTTTTTTTCGGGTCTTTTTCTTACACCTTGGGTTACACTATTGAACTTTTACTTTATTGAACTTTTTGGGTTACACTATTTAAGGATCCCTAATTTACTTGAAAATATAATATAGCCTAAAGCCTTCCTCGATAAATGGACTATACCCCAGTAAAGGAATTTTTGAAATCAGACCGGTGGTTTCTGAGATTAGCGCGTTCAAACAAACAAACTCTTCCGCTTTATAATATAAGTATAGATTATACTCGAGTGGGAATCGAACCCGCCAATCTCCATTCCACAGTCAGTAGTTTTACCGTGTATTGGTAAAACTATCGACTGTGGAATGTAAGTAAGTTGTGCTCTTTATAAATTAAGCGTTTTATAAATGTACGTCTGATAAAAAGTTCCACTTCAGTAGCGCGGAGGGACTCCACGTAATTTTTTTTTAAGTATTTTTTTTTTACTTTGATTGGTTTGGCGTTTCAGTGCACCCGATACATGGCAATCGGCTGCTACTTCTTTCATGTGACGAAATATAATATTTTTATTTTGAAATTTAATATTAATTACTAAAATCTTATACTAGAACTGTTTTTAAACATAACTCACCCAGTCTAGCTACGCCAAAAGTATATGCATTCTAAACACACATTAAAATCTACGCAAATGAAAGGGGTTGGTAATTAACAACATGAATAGAATTTCAGTAAATAATTACCAATTACAATTAGTCACTCTTTTATTTAAGATATCTTCACTATAAAATTGACTCTGAATAGCTTTAAAAGCGTATAAAAATCACACAACCATTTTTCTGGCGCTGTCATGTAAAAACATATTAGCTGCTAAATTTGATTTCAAATCGCACTTTCTACTCTAAGAAGCGCTCAATTCTTACAAAGAAGTGCCTTCTATAGAGACCTTCAACAATATCTGGAAAGACCAATACGATCGGGAACAATAACGTGGACAACATAAAAAGGGGAAGCCGTTCCAATACAAATATTTAGTTTAGTAATTTTTCTGGATTATTTAACAATGAGAAAATAAGAAATCGTTTAACTTCCTCTTTCTTTTCTTTACGAACCTTGCATGTTTTTAATAAAAGGTGGCTGAAAGAACAATTGTCCTCGCATTTTGTAAAAAACAAACAAATACAGTGATGTTTGCTTTGGGTTTCGCGTGTCTAATATCTGATATTTTATCAGTCAAATACATAAAGCTACTTGACCTGGTGACCTCAATTGTCACCCTAATGGGATGGTGAGACAATACTTGGTACGGCAATATTTATATTTCTATCGCTTGTAAACGGCTTGACCGTCTCGCATGCTTTTTTTAACTAAATAACGCTGTCCACCATTGTGCTGAATTTCTCTGTCAAAATATTTAACGTATTTTTTTCATACCAGCCAGTAATAAATATGTCAAAGCGTAGATTATGTTTCCAAAGAAAAATAAAGTTTCCGAATAAAACCTGTTCACGATTTCATATTTTTTTTAGGTAATAGCGAATTTTCCATGTGACTGATCACGTACAGCAATTTGATTAATTGCTGATTGTGAAAATTTCTGGAGCATGTTCTGCTTTAGAGGTAATAGAAGAAATTTTAAATGAGAGCTATCCTAACAACTGCTTTTAGAATGTTTGTCTATCCGTATTGTTTGAACGCTTAACTTAAGAAAAGTATCTACTGCATAGTTCGAAACACACTTCTGTACAGAAATACAGCTACAACAATTAAGATTACATAATAAAGCGAAATAAATTACCACAATAGGGAACACGATTCACACCCACGAAAAGCGAAGTCATGCCCATTAAGCACTCGACCTAGTTGCGTTAATGTACAAAGCGTAAAATTTATTTATTCAGTATAATGTAAAATTTCCTCAGCTTCAATTAATATGTTCGTTTTCTTTCGCACACTCACGCTTTATTATCTGAAAATATAGGCAGGAGAGATTAGAGCACTAATTTTTTTCCTGTAAAAATAGGTGGTGTAACCTACACCCTAAAAGTCTGACATCTGAAGAGCTGAGCACTAAACCACCGCCAAGGATTTACTACGTAAATTATTATAAAGATATTAAAGCATAAGTCGAGGACGGCCACGATACAGATGACCAAATCGAACGTTTTTTTTGTGGAAGGCGATGTCATTTGGTGTTAAAAACCGAGGAGCGTATATGAAAAGAATTAAGAAAGTTGAAGAAGTGAGTGAGATACATAAGAATTGTGGGTCATGGCTTTGTTATACTGCTTAAACCGTAAGTTACTAGGCGTGAAGTTATGTATGTGTTATCTAAAGGATCACTAGATCCACATTATTAACTCAGCAAATTTTCATATAACCCTAAAGCCTTACTCATATACAGTGGCATAATATTATTAGTAAGTCATGATGTTTGACGGCGGATCTCTGCGGTCCAATTTAATCTTATTTACTTATTACATCTTACCTGATCATAAACATGTATTTTGTCTTCCCGGAATTTAATATAATCTAAAATTCCATTTATTTCGTGTACCCTTTTCTCGGAAGAAGATCGTGTAACACTCTCGGTGGCCCAGTGGTCGGTTTCGGAATTAATAAGTCGTGGGATTAATTCCGGCTCACACCAATGACTTCTCTGAGTTTTTATGTATGTATGGCAATAGGTTCCACTACTAATTGGATTTGTGGCATAGCAATTCGGGGAGTCAAGGCTTAACAGACGATGCCCACACCTTTGGGTAAAAAAGCGTGAAGTTATGAAATAAGAAGATCGCTTACTTTAAAATATATTCTACGAAAAGGAAAAACAAGATGGCCCTTCGGATACCTCTCTCACCGAACGAATCGCGGCTTGAGCCACTTTAAGTCGTCTTTTTTCTGAGAGGACGTGAGAGGATATTTCACCGGTCGAGCTAGCTCATTCATATAACAAGGTAGAAGAACAATCTTCTACTGCATATTTACTTCATCTTTTATAGCGGAAATAATTTGTAACTTTGACCAGTAAACAAATTATTAAATCCTTATATTTTTATCGTGTCATTTTAATGCGTTATCTGTGAAAGTTCCCATTCTGTAGAAGACATCCCAATTTAAGTAACGTCACTAACAGACTGAAAGGCCGCAGAGATGCGTTATCACATTCACTCGGCAAAATTGGTGCGTAATATTAATATTAAGTTTACGGCGTAAAAAAAATCCTAATACCTTTATTAGGATTTTTTTTACGCCGTAAACTTAATATTAATATTACGCACCAATTTTGCCGAGTGAATGTGATAACGCATCTCTGCGGCCTTTCAGATCTAGTGATCCTTAACATACAGTAGTTTTTATATGTTACGCATACAAACACAAAATCATAAAGTTAATTAAAAGATCTAAAAATTATATAATAATTTATAGGTATGTTGATTTTTTGTCATGTATATTTGTTCCTAAATATCCTTTATTTATATATATTATTTATTAAATAGTATTATTATTATATTAAAATATTAAGTTTTTAAATAATTTATCAATACGAGCGTAGTCACGTCTAATATTTATTATATGTTATACATATTTCTCAGAGACCAGTAAAAAAATGTAGAAAATAATAACTGACAAGTCCAATAAATCCTACAAAGGCCCTAAATGGAGCTTTGTAAGCATCTCAGGTGGAGGTTGAATTATTTCTCGTTTTGGACCAAAGGTTGATTAGATTAGCTACCTGAGCACTTATTTCGATACATACAATTTCAAAGGAAACATATTTACGTAAAGGTGTATTTTTTTTTTATTAGACTTCATTTTTTTAACATGAATGTCGTTATTTGCCCTCATTAGATTATATTTTCTAATGATAGATTATATTTTCCTTTACATATACTCATAAATTAACATTTTATTTTGAAGACACCGATGAGAGCGTCAATACCGCCTACACTACATTCACAACAATAACATAATACATACATAACTATATCTCATAAGGGTAGGCAGAAACTTTGGTTTTCCACAAGCTACAATCCTGATATACATTTTTGCCTCATCCACAGTCATTGACGTCGGTTTCAGGTGCTACGTATTTTACCTTTATTAAACAGACCATTCATTATTTGGCCTAAATAGCGCTCAAGTCGCTTCGTATACTCTTCTAGTCAGTCGACTTTCAATAATTCTTGCATTATGACCAACCCATCTTAATATACTTCTCTCCATCTTGGTCACCACATCATCCTTCAACTCGAATTTCTCCCTACATACTTCTCAGAGAACGCATTTCCACTGCATTCATCTTAATTTCATGTTTCGCCTATCATACCCAATACTCACTCTTTTATGACCGATTTGGTACCAACACACCGCTGTGAATCATCAAGCGTGTCTTTTTAGACACTGCCTGACTACGTATCAGTGTATGCAATACAATATTGTCTCTGTTACCAGCAGTAACTCTCCGTTCAATATCTTCCTCATACTTTCTGTCTTTGATAAATATTCTTCCCATAATACTCTGCATAAATTACTTCCCATACCATACTATTACTTCCAACACCCACTTGTCATTCTAAACATTGTAAAATTATTTAATATGCTCCTGTCTGCAGCTATACCCATCCCTTTTTTAATTTATGTTAGATTACCTAGCTTTTTCCACAAATTACATTTTATTTTCATAGTTGTTTTTTTTTTATATTTATTTCTAAGACTTTCGCGAATCTCACTCATTGATTAAAACAACTTTCAGGATTATATCGCGTTTATTCACCATTTACTTATATTTATTTCCCGACGTTTCGAACTCTTTACAGAGATCATTTTCACGAGTGATGAACAAAAAGATGGTAGTTGTTCAAAAGCTATTTTCATTGATACAGAGAGCACCCACTTTTTGGAAATAAAAATCAAAAAGTTTATGTCAAAAATATGATTTTTACTATTGGTAACCCACATCAGACCATGAGAACAAAAGTTAAATACTTAATTATAAGATGCATTCATATATCCTGCTTCTAAAGATCCTTTGTTGTATGATTTAAAAAGTAAAAGTTGTTATTATTAAATTATTACAAATTATCTTATTTTCAAAGTTGGTTGAGATTAAAGTATAACTATTATTAAATATTCATTGATTTTAAATTAAAATGTAAAGTGTTTATTAAAAAATCTACCACTGGGTCAAAAACGCGGCCAGTCCTGAAAAAGACCCAGCAAAAAAACTCAGCGGTTGTTCTGCAAAACTGATTATTATTTCATTTTGAACGGGCTATTGATATTGCTATTATTTATAAAGTTTTTGAGAAAAAGTAGGCAGCGGCTGTTAAGCCTCGTCTCGCCGTTATGTTTACGTCCCAAATGGAATAGGTGGCGAACCTATTGCCATACCGGGCACAAAGTTTGTCAGTCATCGGTATTTATCACACATAACTTCCGAAAACAATTTCGAAAAGTCATTGGTGTGAGCCAGTGTCTGGAATCGAACTCCGGACCTCTGGATCAGAGGCCGTGCGCTCGCCCACTGCGCCACCGAGACATTAAATTGTCGTTAAAGTTACTCGTAACTTACGACGAACGTACGTAATCAAATAAATCTTTTGTAATTTAAAATTACACAACATTATGCCATCGAGCAAATAATTATCTTAACAATAAATGTAGGATTATTATCAAAAAAGTTAATATAATTTATTTAATAATCAAACATAATCTGGACATCAAACGAATCCAACCTAAACATGGAGAATTTTCATAAGTCTCTTGTATAAATATAAAAATAAATAAAGGATCCAAATGACTGAATTATAAACAAGAGAATGAAGTATGGGTAATTTAAATATTAATTAGCTCTATGAATATTAAAGGGCAGATTTGAAATTAAATATGAGATAAAGATACAAAAGGAATCTCATGATTATCATTCTTAATTAAAATTCTCTTAGATGACAAATGTGTCCACTGGGCTTTGTACAAAATTTCTTTTGAAGCTACATAACCATTTATCTTAAACATGTTTTATGTAAAAGGGGCAAACGGATATACAAGTCATCTACTAGTAAGCGACTGACGCCGCTCATACATTTTGTTCTGGTGTTGGAGACGGCCCACCAGAACAACAACAGTCCTTAAGGTAGAATTACGCGCGGTTCTTGAAGGTCTCTAAGTTGTATTGATCCGAGAATACCGCGACTGGCAACTGGTTCTATGAAGAAGCTGTGCGTAGAAAAAAATATCAGCTGAAGCGCATCGTCATAGATTGCTAACCTATGACTATAAGTGTTGACGCAACCGGCGGTAGTTGAAATCAGCGGCTGGTATCTTTTAGTCTAAACGATTACTCAAAACACTCATCATGGTAATCGCATTATTAAATCCTTTCAAATTAGAGAAACTGATACGGGGCGTTTGATCGAGCGATAGTTCTTACTAATGTATTAACTATTCCAAAACTAATATGTAACCTGTAGTGTTTATAAAATATTGATTTGAATTGTTAAATTGTATTAAAAGTTGTGATAAAAATACAAGTCTCGGTGGCGCAGTGGGCGAGCGCACGGCCTCGGATCCAGAGGTCCGGGGTTCGATTCCAGACACTGGCTCACACCAATGAGTTTTCGAAATTGTTTTCGGAAGTTATGTGTGATAAATACCGATGACTGACAAACTTTGTGCCCGGTATGGCAATAGGTTCGCCACCTATTCCATTTGGGACGTAAACATAACGGCGAGACGAGGCTTAACAGCCGCTGCCTACACCTTCGGGTAACAAAAGGCGTGAAGTTATGTTATGTTATGTTATAAAAATACAAAACCAAGAATACTATTATCGAAGTTTGGAAATAAATATCAATGGAGAGTATAAAATGCTTACTTTACTGTATAATATATAATGTGTAACATTTGGGACAATTTAATATTACTATTACTGTGTTCCCTTTGTGCAAACAAGCGCCAGTGATCCGAAAGCATTATTACTTACAGGTTCCAAAGGCTCTTGTAATCGATATTCGATCATTCTGACACGAATAGGGTTTCCGATCCCCTCATATTATATTATTTCATCGAATTACCATTGCGTATATTGATACGCACGTTAGTGATAATAATTTTTTCGATTCTTTATTATTTTCTCTTTGATATCTTGCATTGTTTTCTTTATTCAAAATGATATGTTTATTATTTTTCCTTCTCTTGTCTCGTCTTTCATTGTTTACGTTAAACTAAATGATACTCGTAGTCATCATAGTGATCCAGGGATCGAACACCACGCTTCTGAACCAAGAAGACGAGGGTTCGAAATCTAGCTCACACCAATGACTTTTTAAAATTATTTTTGGGAGTTATTTGCGATAATTATAGATGACTGGCAGCATTGTGCTCGGTATATGGTAATAGATTCCCCCACTTATTCCAATGGGACGTAATATTCGGCTAGTCAAGGCTAATAGCTACTGCCTACTAAATGTTTTTTACTAATTTCACTTTGTTACCTTTCATTTTTTATTTTATTCTAAATGAATTCATGTGCTCATTTTATGTTTCTAAATGTGTCACGTTACCCTCACCTTACTAAGAATTATGTAAGAAGATTCCTCATACATGGTAGCTGATGTCTTCATATTTATTTCAAAATTTATGTCATATACATAAAATCGTTTTAGTTAAGTCTGAAATATTAAGATTACTCATATTCATTTTCAAAAAATCAATGAAAAACTAACAACATATTATGTAACAGCCATTTCTTTCCCATCCATTGTTTTAATAATTAATCCATACATTATATGAGAAAAAAATATTATAGGAGCATTGTTCCGATATCCAACTTACGAACACAACACTTTTACACTAACATTCATAACATTCGAAGTCTCGGTGGCCCAGTGGTCGAGCACAAGGCTTCTGATCCAGAGGTCCGGGTTCGATTCCTGATACTGGCTCACACCAATGACTTTTCGAAATTGTTTTCGGAAGTTATGTGTGATAAACATCGATAACTGAAAACTTTGTGCCCGGTCGGACGAGGCATAACAGCCGCTGCCTACACCTTCGGGTAACAAAGTTGAAGTTATGTTATGTTATTCATAACAAATTACATACACCCGTAGATATCCGACTTAAACCTGTTAAAATTGTATACTAAAATAAGTATAAAATATTGATTAATTTACTTGAAAGCAATACCTATACTATATATAACGTCTCCTGTTACTCACTTTTAATTTAATATCCTCAGTAGAGAAGATCCGTAATACAGGTACCTATTTGATACATGCAAACTTTGTTCTGAAGAATCATTTACGAAACATTTGGATATTAAAATGGTATATTTATTCTTAGTAATATATACTCCATACCTTACTTCCTAGAAATTAACGTATCAAATATCATATTATTGTCTAATTTATACAAAGACGTATTGTTTTTCTTTTCTCAATAGTTGTCACGGCTTGTTTAGACTTTTGATCAACACGTTTTTAATTTGATGTCTGGAAAGTTTAGAAATATATATATATATATTTCAATTTATTTTCATGAAATTTTCACTTAATATTTGACCCAATTTCAGATGTAAATCTCACGAAAAATAATTTAAAAGTTATATTTTCGCAACTAGTTCTAATTTTGTATCAAACGAAATTTAATTTCAACTTCATGATTAAAGGATTTCAAAAAATATTGGAAACGTTCTTATTTATGGTTTTGCTTCATCATAATTCCAATAATATATTTTAATATAATATTTTTTGTTCAAATCATAATAAGTATTAACCCTAGAGTGGGCGCGCTATGAGCATTTTGCCGCCCGCGCTAAAAAACTGTTAATAATTTTTAAAACAGTTGACCGTTAGACTTGCACCTCTAAGTAGCTGCGCCTATTCTCATTAGCAACGCGTGCCGAAAGGCTGGACGCCGTCAGTGCACCAGGGACAGCTTGAGAAGAAGATTCTAACCATAAGGAGTACCCGGGCGGCATTTTGCTCACCGTTTATTCAAACTAAAAAAACACATGCTTGTTTTAGGATTTTAAAGTATTCGTTGTTGTTGTTAATAAATAAAAATGGCTAAAATAGAAGCTCAGAATTTGTTTTTGATAGAAGAACATCAGGGTTTGAAGATGCTATCATACAGATTGGTGACAATGAAAATGTGTCAGATATTAATAGATCTACTCATCATAGTAAGCACAATACGTAAACAGAATATCAGCTGACAGCTACGCTTTGAACAGTATAATACCCATGCCAGATGTTGTGCCTTCCGAAATAGCACAAATTAGACGCCGGTGGACATCCAGTTCAGATTTAAGTAGCCGTTAATTAGCGACTTTAGTTATCCGTTAGCCTTAACGGCGTCATCGTTAACATAAAATACAACCAGCTGGTGATCTTTTTCCAATAAGTTCATCTAGCGATGATGATGAACCACTTCCACAGCTAGTTCATCTCAGGAATATTGCTATGGTACTTAACAAACAATATTTTACCAAAGGTATTCCAAAGATACTTTTAATATTCCTTTGAGAATCCAAATTGCTCGTTGTGTCCCTATATAACAAGCAGCTTCTTCAAAAAAGGAGGATATGTCCCCCCCAGCATATGTCCCTCAAAGAAAAACAGGTGCACGAAAAAAGGGTTTTCCAGATGTCTAAAGTTACTTTGCAATGAACATTTTACATAACTCTGTGAGTATTTTTTTGATAAAGCATATTCTGTAGATTTAGAAAATGTATAATTTGGTATATTTATTATTGTATTTGCTAATATATAGAGTATTATGTGGAGTAAGAGAAAAAAGTCAATTTAAATATTGAATTTCCAAAAGTCGTTTGTAAATCAAAATTTTTAAAACAGAACTGAATAAATATATTCATTTATCATTACAAATAGGTATATTATTTAAATTCTAATAAAAAAAAATAATTGAAATTCGGTATTACTAGGCGAACTGGTCAAAGAAAATGGGGCGGCAAAATGCTCCCCGCGCGCCCACTAACGTTTTGTTTAGAGGCCCACTCTAGGGTTAACAATGATCAAAGAAATCCACGTCATATGATACAGCAATTTTAATAGATTAATGACAGACATTCCTGTCATCAGTTCATAAGAAAATGAGTGACTTAATACAACACACCGTCATATCACTGCCTACCCATTCCTATAAAGGTGTAAAGTTATATATACAGAAACGTCGAAAAATACTAAAAGCCATTAAGTACGTGAGAAAATTAATAACACTTAAGACGTTCTTCACGAAGAACCCAAGGTAATAAACCCGGTACCCTTTATAGAGACGAGGCGGTATCTTGAGTATACTGAGATCTTGTCACGCACCTTAACGACAAATTTCTCTCATAATATATTTCATTACTCCTGAATATATCTTGGTTTTGTGTAACTAACTATAGTAAATTAGTTAATGTAAATGAATGAAGCAGTGTATATTATGCAACCATGTGTATGACAGGGTAGTTCAATTTACATACATACATAACTTCACGGCAAATCCCTTGCGGAGTAGGCAGAGAGATCAGAGCGCCATAAGGCACAATTCTTACACGTCTCAATCGCTTCGTTGACGTTCATAACTCTTTTCATGCACGCGCGTCGATTTTTGAGGATCCTAACATCACCTTCCTCCAGAACACGGTCTATTTTGTTATGAAATGTGTGTTTTGGCCGTCCTTGACTCCTCCATTGCTTCAATTCAATTCAATATATACTTAAGAATTCAGTGTGAACAATAGTAAAAGAGTATTTGTCACATGAGTTTCTTGCCCGATAATTTTCATGACAGCCCCTACACTCGGAATCGAGCCTCCCGTGGCGACTGCGTCCGTGTAAAATTGTTCTACCAAGGCACTTTCCTAAAGCGCTCATGTTTTAGTATTAAATTTAACCTTAGTAATAAGTTTATAATAGAACATATAGACTATTATTATGTGTCTGTAAATAAAGCTATTTTGAATTTTTGCATTTGCTTTTTTAGATTAATAAGGTAGCACTTGTGTGGAAGGTAAAGCAATGAGCCTTGAAAACCATCGAGCCTGTATGACTAGAGTTATGAAAGTCAAATATATCAAAGTCTGGTGAGATCTCTGTGAGAATTATCTGTTTGTCCGTATGTCATATTGTTCTATTTACTCAGACACTACAGGACACATTGAAATAAAAATGCGGCACACGTATGAAATTAGTTGAGTTAAAGATAAATTTTAGTATGAAAAGCAAGTAAAAGAATAGAAAGTAAGTAAGTAGAATAATTAAGTCTCGCCGCCTGGGACGGAAGAAAATACGTAAGCCAAGGAACAAGCGGCACTGCCTCCACTTTCTAGTGGAAAAGGTGTGAATTTAGCAAAAAAAACTTGTCCGATGTTCTATTTTTATTAAACGGTTTTATTTAGCTCACCCCGTTTGTTTTATTTATTCTTGGGTCAAATTTAGTAATTCAAATTTCACCCTCTTCCTGTCAACCGATTAATCTGAAATTTTTAATACACTTTGGATTTTGGTGACAATACAATTATGTTTATTCATTATCTTTATAAATTCAAGATGGCCGCCGCTACAAAATGGCGGATAATTTATGTTTTATTAATCCAATCAATATGGGTATCAAATGAAAGGGCTCAACAAGCAAAATACAATATACTATAAAAAATTGAAATCCAAGATGGCGGCCGCTACAAAATGGCGGATAACGTAGGTTTTATCAATCCCATCAATATGGGTATCAAATGAAAGGACTCAACAAGCAGAATACATTAAACTATAAAAAATTGAAATCCAAGATGGCGGCCTCTACAAAATGGCGGATAACGTAGGTTTTATCAATCCCATCAACATGGGTATCAAATGAAAGGTCTCAACAAGTAGAATACAATTTACTATGCAAAATTGAAATCTAAGATGGCCGCCGCTACCAAATGGCTGATAACAATTTTTTTTATCACTTCCACCAATATGGGTATCAAATAAAAGGGCTTGACAAGAAGAATACAGTTCACTATACAACCTCAATATTTAAGATGGGCGCAGCCACTAAATGGCGTATAATAATAAGATTTAAATTTAGAAATTGAATCTGTAATTTAGGTATCTGATTAATCCAGCCTGAATCCACCACCCAAGTCAAGATTTTGTATCGTGTTGAGGACTGTGTGGCGTTAGGGTGGCTAAAAATGATACGTCGTTAGCGGTACACCACCCAAGTTAAGGTGAAAGGTTAAAACGCCCCGAGAACTGTATGGCATTAGGGTGGATAAAAATGATATGTCGTTAGCGTTTTCCCCTCAAGACTCAGGCGCATCTTGTTGTACATAGCCTTGCCCCTTTATTGGACCTCTGGGGGGGCCGACCGTTTAAATGTCCATTACTCGTGGGAACAAAATGGTAAAAGAAATATAAAAAGTACAAACACAAATAAAACAGAAACTGCAACACAACGTAAACGAAGGCTTCAAAAAGCGAAAGAAAAGTATAAAGCAAAACGAGTTAAAGAAAGTGAAGGTGATAGAAATAGCAGCACTGTGGATCACGCAGTCGTATACTTAGGTGCGAAACTGTTTGAAGAAGGTCAAGCCTACGTGGCTCTTAGTAGAGTAAGATCTTTGCAGGGACTACGTATAGAGAAGTTGGACTGCAATAAACTAACGGCAAGAAACCTTGCAATAATGAAGCACTAAATGAATTAAACAGAATGCGAAATAAAAACTAAAAACTAGAAAATAAAAATAGGTAAAAAAACTTTTTAAGTTAAACGGTTTTATGTTAAACATACATTGCAATGTTTAAGATAAATGTACTAAAAACCAAAAAATAATTAAATAGATACAGTCGTGGGAATTATAAACATATGCATAGACTAGACTAAAATAAAACCGTGGGGCACGTCAATTGTCTACAAATTATCGACTTAATGTGCGATAGAAGAATCGTTTAATTCGTCGTTAGGCAGTTGGCCCGCAGACGGTGAGGAAATTACTTACTATTTTCTTGCTCATGGAAATTCCAATAGTTATTTATACACTCCATGTAAATAAAAGAGATGTTTCAACTAGTTTATCGTTGGACATTCACACTGCTGGCTGGCGAGGAATCGTTTCACTGCTCGTAGTTTGTCTTTAATCGACAAAACATATGATAAAAGTACTACTCGCTCACTACTATGAAACCCTAAAACTCGCTTATAATCGAGCTTGCTAGCTTGTTTCCACATTCTAGCCCTACTTATCACACGTCCATCGTTGTCGGTTGAACAACTGCCTAATTATAGTGTAACATTACAAAACAAACATTTTAATCAACGATTGTAGACAATTGACGTGCCCCACGGTTTTATTTTAGTCTAGTCTATGCATATGTTTATAATTCCCACGACTGTATCTATTTAATTATTTTTTGGTTTTTAGTACATTTATCTTAAACATTGCAATGTATGTTTAACATAAAACCGTTTAACTTAAAAAGTTTTTTTACCTATTTTTTTGCTACCTAGTTTCTATTTTATTTTATATGTAACATAGGATTATATTATTATTTCTGTTTTAAATTGTACTTGTTTTTCATTAACATATTTATGTTGCCATTTAGCTGCCTTCAGGCGCTCACGGAAAGAAATGAAGTGTTAAAAACGTGTATTTATCGTCCATTATAACAGGGATAGCTACTTACGCGCTTAGAAAAAAGAACCATTAAATTATGGTAATGTTAAGTTGCTTAAAAACATTAAATATTTATTTATTTCTAAGACTTTCGCGAATCTCACTCATTAAAACCACTTTTAGGATTATATCGCGTTTATTTCTTATTTATTTATATTTATTTCCCGACGTTTCGAACTCTTTACAGAAATCATTTTCACGAGTAGCGTAGTTTCCATTAAATATTTGACATAGTCATCTCTGTAAATGTACAATGTTGTAATATTGTGAGCATAAACATTATTTGTTATTAATTTTATTTTCAATATATCACAAAAATATAAATTTATATACATATATATACATTAGGTATATTATATGTTAACTTACAGTTTATGCACCGTGTCACATAGCCCAACCAGTTTTGACGTTTTATAATAATTAAAAGGTCCCCGAGAACTTTTAGGTCCCCAAGAACTTTGAATTTGTTTTAAAGCAAGCATTGCATATATTTTGATGATCTTAAATTACTGGTACGTTACGTTGTTACTCTCATGGCCTTTAATTACAGTTATTATTAAGGATCTATTAATACTCTGCACCCAATACTCCTAACTAACATACATAACATACCTCCACGCCGTTTTCTACCCGAAGGTGTAGGCAGCGCTTGTTAAGCCTCGTCTCGTCGTTATGTTTACGTCCCAAATGGCGAACCTATTGCCATACCGGGCACAAAGTTTTCAGTCATCGCTATTTATCACACATGACATTCGAAAAGTCATTGGTGTGAGCCAGGATTCGAACCTGCGACCTCTTGATTAAGAAGCGGGGTGCTCGACCACTGGACCACCGAGATTCCTCACTATTTCAAATATTACAAAGTTATGAGTAATAAAAGAATATAAATTTATACCACTGTTATTTTACCTGATCCATCATAATCCATCAAGTAATAGCATGACATAATTAACATCGGGTACAGCTAGTTATGAAGGGTTTATCAGGAGGTCTCATAAATATATGGGGCAATGCATATGCAATAACTACTCTGTAAATTGCAAAATCAACAGCATAGAGTAGACCAAGAAAAATATAGCATAGATTTATTCATTGTAATTACGAGTGAAATAAGTGCGGTCGATTCGACCCCCTTCCAAGCAATTAATCACTAATGACGTATTAAATTAAACTAATGTACTAACTTAAAGTCATCATTATGTCGGGTCGTCCGGTGAAATATTACTAAATCGTCGTAAATTGGCTCAAGCCAAGTTCCGTATGGTGAGAGAGGTGTCTGAATGCCCACCCTTTAACCTTTTATACCTTTCTCCTTCCCTATAACACAATGCAATTCTGAAAATTAGGATTACATAAGAAAGAAGGGGAATGAATGATAATGTTTGTCTGAGTAATATTGCTATCGTAATTAGAAATTAACAGTAACTATTTATAGATAAATAAAAAAACTTATTATATTCTACCGATTGCAACATATTATGTTAACAACAAATTATACTCATTTCAAGAAATCGTGAATAGGGCCCTTATCAACTTTATGAATAGCCAGAAAGTCTCCAAAAAGGCACGACTGGCTGTACACAGAGGGGTTTTGGTTCCCACGCTTATGTATGGTAGTAAATGTTGTGTATGGTAGGAGAAGCACAGAAATTAGATTAATACTGTGGAAATGAGGAGTCTGAGAAGTATAGCTAGAGTAAGCTTGGTGGATAATATTAGAAATAGTGCAATTCGAGAACGTTCTGGTATGAAAGAAGATATAGTGACAAGGATAGAGGAAGGAATGCTTAGATGGTGCGGACATGTAGAAAGGATTTTTTGTAAAATTATTCTGCATACCAATAATATATACACACATATATATATATATATTATTATAGGTATATATATTATAGGTAGATATATAATTAAATTATGCACAAAATCATTCTTATTCTAAGCTAAAACTCTTTAAAATTATTACTTTATTTTGAATTTGGAATCTAAATATTCGTCGTATATGTTTATTATCCAATATCACATAGGTTACATCGGATACGGGCACAGATAGCACATTCGGGAATGTTAAATGATATTGTTGTTTAAATGATATTATGTAAGTACATATATCTCATGAAAAGGAATTAAAGAATTTTGATAGGAGTGGGGAAACCATATCAAACATTCGCGTACCTCGAGGGAATGATGAAAGTGTTTTTGTAGATCCAAATACATATTAATGAACTTTTCCTGTCTATCTTTAAGGAAACGTTTTAATTTCATGTCACTCGATAAATAATTTGTGACAGATTTGTAACACAGGCAGATAAGCGAGTGAGCTTATTAATATTTCGGTAAATTTAATTTATGGCTAAGTATTACTTTGTTAGCTATAATATTACTTATAACAAACATATTATTACATTATTTTTCATTTTTTCTTTTCAATCCAAACGGCACGATTCTTTTGTCCCAAATATTTACTGATGCATTAATTATATAGCTGTATATAATGAATTGTTAAAAGATGTGAAGCTATTTACGCTACAGCATTTAAATGTGAAAAACAATTAAATACAGAAAGGGAATATTTTAAATGAAATTTTCCTTTTTTGAACAGCATTTTCGAACTCGTATTTCACTACGAGATTTTCGATTTATTGTAGTATTATAAGTATAAAATACTACAATCGTCTATAAAACAAAAGGACAACAGGAAGAGCATTGACATTTTATTTGGAAAAATCTAAACAAAACATATGTTTATTTCGGAGCGTAAATACAGTGGCGCCCCCTTTAGAGTATTCCAGAACTATTTTTGGTTCCATAACTTATTATAATACAGGTAGTGTTGGGAGTACGCAGTGATTATGCAGGCGTGCTGATCACGTTTCCAAACTAGTATTATTCGGTTGAAGGACCCACCTAGAGCCTTGTGAACTGAAGTCCCTCTCTTTGGATGTCCTTGGTGTATGGTTGAGGAGATGCGACAACAGTGTCGTGACCGGTGTTTTAATAGTTCTTAACAACTTTTTCTGTTGATGGCAGATTACTTTAACAGATGTCCAGTGATCGAGCTCCCCCCTTCTGATTCAATAGTCGTAAGAGCGATTTCGGGCTCACACCAATGATTTCACGGAATTATTTTCGGAAGTTACGTGTGATATATAGCAATGACCAACAACTTTGTGCCCGGTATATGGCAATAGGTTCCACCACCATTTGGATCATAACAATTCGGCGAGTCAAGTCTTAACAGCTGCTGCCAACATCTTTGGTTAGAAAAAAAGGGTAATGTATATTATTAGTATGTTATATTATTGGGTTATACGTAGAATAGGTACATAGAATCCTCTATTTCATACCTGTTTCCAAAAAAAAATATATTCAAAACACAACGAATGAACAGCAGCGTAAAATATCTGTGGAATTGTATGTTATACAATACTTATTGATGTTTTACCTCATTAACATAGAAATGGAACACGATCCGCACTCCTCTGTTATTGACAATTGAAAGGTGAAAAAAAAAATGGAATACCTACAGTAGCAAGGACAAAAACAAAACAACGAATAAGAAACGTTATTTCACGCGCATAATATTCCAAAATGTAGGTAGTGCTAGGACCTGCCGAATTTTGTAACCCAAATGTACCCAATAAGTGGCAGAACCTATAGTCGTACATGGGACACGGTTTTGTCAGTCATCGATATTTTTCTTATAACTTTACCCCTTTTAATAGGTGGTATAACCCATTGCCATACACCGGGCACACTGTCAGTCATTAATATTTACTATTCAAAACTTTCTAAATGAATTCTGATACATCTTTGATGTGTATTAAACAGCGTTGCTCTGCTAGGATCACATATTAATATAGCAATTTCACGAATAAAAGGTATACAAACAAAAGTAAGTTCAGTACTTTTTGATCTTATTTAAAGGTTTTGCGCTTAGCAGTTGGTCGGCGTATAATTTTCTATTTGATTGGGCGAAATATTTTATGGAAAGTATCGTTTTAATATTTATAACCTTCCTCCCACACACATATTATTATACAACATAACCTACTCGAAATTTAAAATCACCGAACATCAAAATCAACAGCATTAAAATAGTTCGCTCAAAACTTTATTAATAAATGACAACAATTTTTGATTGTATGGTCTAGCCGCAGGCTCTTGAAGAAAAATCTATAGCGACCTGGATGTAGGACAGTATCTAAAATCAGGACTTTTTTAATAAATAGTATTATTAATAGGTTTGTATGCAAAATGTAATGAAGAAAATGTTATAACTTTTGATATTTAGCACTTTAATTGCAGTGATAGATCAAAACAAGATACTTTTTACTTTATTAAACACCTACAAATGCGATGGTGTGCGTCTTTCTCTCAGGGATAACCCACAATTACCATTTTTATTTATTTATTATTTTTTTATTTGATGGGACGGCAACGAGCAAGTGGTACTAGGCAACTATGGTTGGTAACTTCTCACTAACCACGTACACCGTGGTGCGTTGCCGTCCTTTAAGGGAGTAGGAGAAAAAGGAAGGTGAAAAGAGAACGTCTCACGCCGAACAAAACACGGCACAAGCTATTTCACGTCGATATTCCGAGAGGTCGTGGTATTTTACCGGTCGAGCCGGTCCATTTATACGAGACTCTACCACTGTTTTTTACTTTTTACGAGAAATAATCGCTTATTACTAACTACAACTTTAATTATCAACCAATTAAAAGTGGTATAGCCAAGCAGTTCGCTGCAAGAATGGGCCGGCTCGACCGGTGAAATACCACGGCCTCTCAGAAGACCGACGTAAAGTGGCTCATGCCGCGTTTCGTTCAGTGAGAGAGGTACCCGGAGGCCCACCCCCTTTCCCATCCTTTCCTATCCCCTATCCCTTAAAGGTTGGCAACGCAACAGTAACAC
Source organism: Euproctis similis (assembly GCA_905147225.2). Classification (NCBI taxonomy): domain Eukaryota; kingdom Metazoa; phylum Arthropoda; class Insecta; order Lepidoptera; family Erebidae; genus Euproctis; species Euproctis similis. Next base: position 14,537,544 of record LR990104.1, read on the forward strand.
TATATGTGTTGCTGGTGTCCATGGGCGGCGTTGGTTGCTTACCATCAGGTGACACGCCTGCTCGTTTGCCCTCCTATACAATAAAAAAAATTAAAAATTAATTATCATAAATGAGATTGTGCATTTATAGATCAATATGGTCCATCCAATTATACATGTTCTAGTTCAAATGAATACTTTCGAAAATATTACGGCTTTAAAATTTACATATTTATTTTCATAGATATAAAATTTTACTAAAACATACCTTATACAAAAAAAGCTTATTTGAATCCCGTAAATAGCCTGGAAATACGTGAATAGATTTGCGATTTTTCTATAGGAGTGAACTATTTTCAGTAAAATGGTGCCAGACCTCAACTTGTGTATTGGGGAAATTCTCACAGACAAACAGACAGAGAAATATTTTTTTCATTTCTTTTGTTCCAAAAACACCCTACTTAATATATTTTTTTCCACTGCAATATCTCCAACCCCTTATTACAATATAAAATTTATATAAAACAAACTGTATTCATCCGAATAAATAACAATAAATTACAATTAATCTCTTCAACATTTATTTTTATGTGAAATTGGTGACTGGCACTCTTGGCACTCTAAACGCTTAACCTCACCATTCATCATTGACGTTATATTGCCACATGTTTTCGTAAAACCCATCACTCATATGGAATACAAAGCTATTCCTTACATTATTTTCACTCTTACAATATGTTCCTTACATGGGTACAGCATTGTTATAATAAGAGGCAGGCATTTTCATATTTAATATGAAGTAAGTACGTACTTCTTTTGTTTTTGAGGTGAGCTGTTTTTTTTTATTTGCGTGCCTCTCCATTATAGCGACTTAACTATTGTATAAAGGGATCAGTAAGATCTTTTTTTTTTAATATATCAAAGTGCTTTTCTTGCGTTTTTCAATTTTACTAAATTATATAAGGAACTCTTTTGGACTTCAAGCTCTACCATTTTACACAATTTATTATTATTTATTGTTTTTCTCTCTTGCTTTTTATTCTTCATTGGGTATTGATATGATAAAATGTTCTGTATGTATTCACAAAACATTATATCTGAAGAAAATTATGATTTCTGAATAATATAGTATTATCATAACATAACTTCACGCCATTGTTACCCGAAGGTGTAGGCAGCGGCTGTTAAGCCTCGTCTTGCCGTTATGTTTACGTCCCAAATGGAATAGGTGGGCCAACCTATCGCCATACCGGGCACAAAGTTTTCAGTTTTTATATTTATCACACTTAACTTCCGAAAACAATTTCGAAAAATCATTGGTGTGAGCCAGTGTCAGGATTCGAACCCGGACCTCTGGATCAAAAGCCGTGTGCTCTCCCACAGGACCACCGTGACTGACAAAGTATTATCATCATTATCATAAATAATGGTACTCAGGTGGGGATCGAACCAGCCAACCTTGATTCTGCAGTCATAATTTTTACCAATGCACCACGAGCCCCGTCATAATATATATATATTTCAAATCCAATAAAATTAGAACAGCAGATTAAACCAGAATAGGTAATCTGTTCTCTCTCGCCTCCTACTTAACTGGAATGCATTCTACACATAAAGTGATTGATTTGCAAACGGCTGAATGCCATTTGCAAATCCATATCATGTTCGTCCAAACGCAACGATGACGTTATTGTTGAGGAGATTAAAATAAATCGGATGAAACTGTGTATTACCATTTTAAAATTAAAATAACTTAAACTCCGTTATTGTACCAATTCGAATCCAAGCTCATGTAAATAACTTTATCGGATTATAAGTGTGATAAACATTGAAGGTTTTGACAAGGTGGAGGGTGTAACAAAAGCACACCAGAAGTTTTAAAAAAATCCCAGGGCATTCGATTTACTAGGCGCAATATATAAATCACATACCTATCCACATAATTTGCTTTAAAAGTGTCTGTCGACAAACCGTCAAGATCTGTCAATATCGGTTGGACAAAATCGAACAACCAATTCTATTATACGGGGAGGGCGCCAAATAATTGCTTTTAATACGAACTCGCACTTGACAAATTCTCTGAATGTTAACAAAATTCGTGTTCTCAGCATTCAGAAACTGATGGAGTTTGAAATGAAAAGTACGGACCTTAGAAAGGAAAATGGCGACCGAAAAGAAAATATTAGAATCTTAATTTATTCAATTAAATGTTTTAAGGTTGATAAATGGCTGATTGGAGACGACTAATCAAATATTATAATCTATGTTTCTATTTAATATTTTATCAAATTTATGGACATAATTTTAAAAAGCAATTCAAGTAAATTATTAATTTTGGAAAGGGTATCATTTATAACTTTATTAGTTTCATTATGAGCTACATGCTATAAAAATTACAAACGGCCTAAACGGATATTCAAGTCTATTTGCGGTCAAAGCATGTTTTCGAATAAGGATATTTCAATGATTGAAAAATCTATTCAACAAATAAATGACTTTTCAATAAAATATGCGCAAACAAAAGAGTTGATTGCATCGCAGTTTCTATAGGACAGGCATCTGACGGAATATTTTTTGTTTAGCTAGCAGACCTAGAAGCAAAATGAACGGGTTTTGCGATTGGCAGATCAATCATTCCGCAAACTATTTCTGTTCACTATATTGGAAATTAAAAAATAAAACAATTACAGCAACTACTTAAATTAGTTCCTCAATAACAATTTAATTTAATTTCTAGCTGATAGTGGAACAAGTTACAAAATCATAATCATAAAAGCCTATATACATATATAGCTCTTTATTTAGCAAAACTATTATTGTCAAAAATATTATTTTATATTTTTAAAATTTGGTACATCATTTCTTCATTCTTCTGCTTCATTCGTTTTTTCTTAACTTCATAGACAAAAATTTAAGTACATAGTAATTTTTAAGCCATGATCCGATTACTGTCATAAACATGACATGAGATTGAAAAAATTAAAACTAAATGAGAAAATGTTAAATTTTTGAAGTGGAACTTCTAAATTCTCGTGCAAAAGAGTTTAACGCTTTTAACACCCCTTGCGGCCACTAAAAATAATATATATTGGTAAAATAAAATACCGGACTAGATAAACCAAAGACGAAAAAAGTATAGCAACCTTTAAAACTACCCGTACAGACATTTAGTAGCGGACGTTGGTACTGTACTACTCATAATTGATAATAAACTCAGTTATATTTATGTTGCAATGTATGCATTTGTTTTGTAAGTATGTATCTCAGACATGACCGAGAAATACTGTAGAGTCTAATTTAATAAAATAACTCGGTAGATAACAATATTATTTAGTTTGTACTAATCCTAACAATGAATATGATTCCCACATTATTCCGACGTTTTGGCCAAAATTTAGTAATAACAACATCTTTTTACATAACAAATGGATCTACTAGACAATAATACTTGTAAAACAGGTTAATATTAAAAATAAAAATTTTAGATAATTATAACACCAGTATTAGTACGGAATAATAATAAAATATATATATTAATTATTTTAATAATCAAACATTCCACTATCCTTCGGCGGATGGCGCTACTAGGATGTTTTAAAATTAAGTTCTCTTATTTTATATATATTACATAGAGCAAGTCGATATTATCTAGTATTAAGATATTAATTATGGAAATAATTATTAATAATATTCATGCAGCATCAGTATGGATTTAAACATTTAAACAATAAAAGGAAATAACACCAAAACAGTTACTAATTACGTATATCGAATGGTTTAATCACATAATTATTAATTTCGCACATTTTACTTAACTATATAATAAATTATTTATAGATTAACATGTAATCGTAATAAATCAATATACCTAATCAAGTTTTATAGGGTTATTATTAAATATAGTTGACATCAAACACCGCTACATGGCGTCCTGTGCCGTATATGTTCGGGTGAATCTTAGAACTCAATTTTGAAGTAGATACTAGATAGTAGACATCTTGCTGGTCCATCCAGTGGTCGAGCACCCCGCTTTTAAATCAACAAGTTGTGGGTTCGAATCCTAGCTCACACTAATAAATTATTTTCGAAAGCTATGTGCGATAAATATCGATGGCTGAAAACTCTGTGCCCGGTTGTAAGGCAATAGGTTCGCCACCTATTCCATTTGGGACGATTCAACCGATTGTAATATATGTTTGGATGATAATATTGATAATGGTAGAGCCACGCAATTCACTGCATGAATGGGCCGGCGCGACCGATGAAACACTACTACCTCTCAGCCGGAGATATTTTTAATAATTTTCTACAATGAGTAACTTATGAAAGGGCTTTTGATAGAAACTCGAAAAATAATGTGACGTCATTTTAAATCCCATATGGCGGAATATACATTTTTAATATTTTTTACAATATGGGTATCAAATGAAAGGGCTTATTTAAAGTAACTTTAAAAAAAATGTGACGTCATTCCAAATCCAATAGGGCAGATCATACAAAAAAATGTTTTAGTTATTCTACCAGATTCTAACAAGACCCAGATAAATATTTATACTTGGGTGGGGATCGAACCCGTCAATATCGATTCCACAGTCGGTAGTTTTACCAACGCATCAACAGACCTGTCAAAAACACAAACAAGCACATCGTACTTACTAATGTAAGTACGATGTGCTTGTATGTATGCTACTAAGTTCCACTTCTTTAGCGCGGAGGGATTCACAATTTTTTTTAGAATCCGATAATAGCTATGTTGTGTTAAATTGTATACAAATTAGCGTACTCTCAATTTTAGTTAAAAAGGAACCCATTGTTATATATTTCAACCTGTGTAGTAATTTCAAGATTCAAGGAATCCAAATACAGTCTTTTTCGTAAATTTACACCTTTATCTTCTGGAAAATTATTGAATTTTAACGTTCCAAACGAAATAGATAACGCTACCTATTACCATACATAATTACCGATACATTTTTACCGATTATTAATATTTTCAAAACATAACTTCCCAAATATAATTGGTATGAGCCAGGATTCAACCTTCCTCGATTTGGAAGCGTGGTGCTCAACCTCCACACCAGTAAGGCGACAAATACAGTTGCGTAAAATGATGTCACAAAATTTGCTTGCACAAAAAGTTACGGATCGTTATTAATTAAAAGTTATTTTCACAGGTGTTTTGTTTTTATTACAAATGTCATCCATATTTATTTAAAACATTTTTAGTTTATACATACTCGTATATACATCATTTTTATACCTACATCTAAAGCTTTAATTGAAATTTCCTGATAAGTTTGTTTTAACCAGTTAATTTGTTCTACCCAATAACAAGTAGTAACAATTTTAAATGTTATGAAATATTTGGTCATAAAAATGACTTTTATGATGATGTATCTTTATGAATAGTACTTATAAATCTTCATGTACGTACTATGTATTGATTATATTAGTTTTTTTTTCATTGTGAACATAAATTGTCCGTAAACTGCACACCACAGACACTGCCCATTCTCTTTTAATTAACCATACTAAAGTTGCCTGGGTGGGAATTGCTGACAGCGATAAGGTCGCCGATTGCACTGTATTATAAATATATATTAATTCTAAATGTATTTCATTATTTTTGTGCTGTTAAGCCTTGTCTCGCCGTTATGTTTACGTCCCAAATGGAATAAGTGGCGAACCTATTGCCATACCGGGCACAAAATTTTCAGTCGTTGATATTTATCACACATAACTTTCGAAATCAATATTGAAAAGTCATTGGTGTGAGGCAGGATTTTAACCCGCGACCTCTTGATTCAGAATTGAGGTGCTCAAACACTCTACCACTAAGACTCTAAATTCTAATAACTTTGTAGTAATTACTTATGATAATTATCCACCAGTGTATATATCATGAAGTATTGCAGTTGTTTGTTAGTTATATGCTTTTTAAAATAAACTTTTTGTATTTCTTTCACATCTCTCTATTTATTTACGTATAATATATCATCAATCCTTTTACCCGATATTTCCCTAAATATATCAAAGAATAATCGTATAACATTTTTTTTTTACTTCCAACACCGGGTTCCAAGAACCGTTCCTTAATGTTAAGTCGTAAATGAGCGGTGATGTTTATATGTAACAATCAAACGTCAATCCAACCCATGTTACCCGAAGTTCCGCGTTTTCATCTTTATATAATGTGTCAGTCTTCGTCGGAGTTTTCGACCTATTGATGTGTAAGCTCTTTGGAATATTCATTCTAAATCATTTATGCCACTTTTTTCTCAATATATAATAAACACTTATACGCTTATAAAGATTTTTTCAATGGTTTTCCTTACTTACGCCAAATCTCTTGCAGATATAAAAGAACGCCATAAAACACGATTCTTAATCTTTATTCTAACATAACAAAGTTTCACGCCTTTTTCTACCCGATGGTGTAGGCTGCGGCTGTTGAGCCTCGTCTCCCCGTTATGTTTACGTCCCAAATGAAATAGGTGGCGAACCTTTTGCCATACCGGGCAAAAAGCTTTCAGTCATCGATATTTATCACACATAACTTTCGAAAAATCGTTAATCTTTATTCTATTTATTTATATATTAATATTTCATATATTTTTTTATTATTTTTGTGCCGGTGTTTTAGAGAAAAACATCATCATCATTACAACATAATATAACTTTACGCCTTTTTCTTCTTGAAGGTGTAGGCATCGACTGGCAAACCTCGACTCGCCGTAAAGTTCACGTCCTAAAAGTATTAGGTGGCAAACCTATTGCTATACACCGGGCGCAAAGTTTTCAGTCATCGATATTTATCACACATAACTTCCGAAAATAATTTCTAAAAGTCATTGGTCTGAGCCCGGATTTAAACCCACAACTTCTGGATTCAGAAACGGTATGCCAAGCCAGTCAATGGCTTGTACGAGACCCACCTACATCATCAGGAATTAAAAATTAAAGTTATAAAAATTAAATCTACATTAATAAAACAATTTAATTTACAGAAGCTACTTAAATTTACCTGAAATAAAAAAATAAATGACATGAAATTAGAAAGTATTGAAAAATAACATTTCAAAGCGACGGATCGTCGGTTATTATGTATTAATGTATGAACTACATTCACGTTAACTTACTACTTGGTAACATTAAACTAGTTTTCTTTTCAATTCTTGTATCCAATTGTCTGCATTCACTGTAATTCAATATTTGACTTTGCACGTTCATTAGATTTCACCAAGTTCAGTCTATAATTAAATTGAATTCCAATGTTTACTTTCTAACGTTAGTAAATAATGGGATACCATTAATTGTGTGTATAAAGAGAAAACATAACATGACTTAACATAACTTCACGCCTTTGTTACCCGAAGGTGTGACAGCGGCGAGAACAATTCAGAGGATTCGAACCCGCGACTTTAGGATTCAGAAGCGGGGTGCTTGACCACTAGACCACCGAGACCCGAGAGAGACCGAGACCGAGAAAATTTAAAATCTAGTTTGTCAAAATAAATGTGACTTGATACTTTAAATTTTTACTGAACTATTTACTTAATTATGAAAACAAATATAGCTAAATATATATATATATATATATATATATATATATATATATATATATATATATATATATTATTGCGCATGCATGTCACCTGATTATTAGTGACCAGCGCTGCCCATGGACACCTATAATACATAAGTATTACAGTTGCGTTGCCGACCTTTAAGGAAGTAGGATGGGAAAGGATGGGGAAGGAAGGTGGGCCTCCGGATACCTCTCTCACCAAACGAAATGCGGCTTGAGCCACTTTACTTCGATCTTCTGAGAGGTCGTGGTATTTCACCGGTCGAGCTGGTCCATTCATGCAGCAAACTGCTTGGCTCTACCACTGATAAATATATGTGTATATAAGTAGTAAGTAAATGTATATATAATTAGTTTATCAACTCTATAGTAAGATAATTCCTTTTCGCAATCATAATATAGATGAACGGGATTCATTTATTCTTGATAGAATAAATGAAGATAGAAAGAATTAACTCTTGCGTCGATAGCTTAACACTGACTTATTAGTTCAAGATTATTTCAGCTTACGTTGCTAAGTATTTATAAGACAGACAAGCTATTTATTAAAATAATATACAAACAGTTAACTATTTAGTTCTATACTGGCAAGTGGTATTAATAATATATCATGGTATTAATAATAGTAGACAAAAGCGGATGGATGTAGGAGTCGAGGACGGCCAAGACACACATTCCATGACCAAATAGAACGCGTTCCCGTGTACCCCGCAAGGGATTTGGCGTGAAGTTATGTATGTATGTATGTAATAATAGTAGTCTAAACAAATATTTTTATTTAGTTTTATTCTTTCATTACAATATAATTGTTTTACTACTTTATGTGTCCGTTAGGACCTACGAAATATCAATATTTTAATTTTGTCTCCTAGATTTGTTAAAGTCTATAGTCAATATATACAATTAAAAGATTAACTGAAATTAAATTTCACCGCATATCAGTCTACTGGCAGCATGCCCAGAAGACTGGCCGTATTGTCACGCTGAATGGCAATGCTAATCCTCTGTACGAAGAATAAACCAGTCCTGGGAGAAGCCTCGATTAGTCTTTTTGCAATATCTAAGATAGGAGAAATTACGTTCGTTAAGCTAAATTAATCTAATAGATTGTATAAGAATATTAGCAGTGAAATTTATCTATAAAGATCTGCTGATCTGATCTGATATATGTGATGGACATTTTTGTAATAGGGCTTTGTCGTCCAGTGTGACCTTTAACCTTTCATTCAATGTTGAACCTAACCTCTAATTGTGACAGAGAAAAGAAAAGAAAATTTACCTTCCAGTGGTTTTAAAATAAAACGTTACTGGAATAAATAGAACAAAACCAGGTTTTAATGGTAAATAAAGCCTAAAAGGTAGTATTAACTTAAGCGAGATGGAATGAACAAAATAAGGTATCGAGTTACTCTTAATGACCAGATCCTTGGTAATCATCGTTAACTTCATCTCTTTGACCTTTTTCCACCATAATTATTTATTTAGATGTATTTACTTGTCTATTGTAAGAAAAAGAGGTACTTTTCAAAGGTGCATTATAACAAAATCTTACGACTGTACGAAGGATATTTTGTTGTTATAAGTAAGTAACAACAAAGAAGCCTCAAAGTAGCCTAAAGGTGGTCTCAAATGGAATAGGTGGCAAACCTATTGCCATACCGGGCACAAAGTTTTCAGTCATCGATATTTATCACACGTAACTTCCGAAAATAATTTCGAAAAGTCATTGGTCTGAGTCAGGATTTGAACTTGCAACTTGTAGATTCAGAAGCGGGGTCCTCGACTAGTGGAACACCGAGACCTATATTATATATCCATATTCACATAAAAATCTGATGTTTATAAGTTATTATGTTGTAGCATTTTTATTTATTGTCTAAATGACATTTTATATAATTATTGACTGATTGTTTTAGGTAATTAGTAACAAAAAATCAATATTTACCACGAGTTCAAGAACACCAGCATCAGTCAGTAAGAAATATAACTTAACCCTAAGCATTAATAGAAATTTTCATGAAAGAAAACATCAAAGCTATAATCATACGATAGTCTTAAAAAATGATAATTCAAGGTACAAGCGACAATTCAAGGGACTCAGAAGCCATAAAATCTTTTATTTGTCTAAAACGTGTTATCCTATAAGGGCACCATATTATTAATGGGTTTTCTGTCCCGTCATTTGCAAATACTCATAGAAGGCACGTTTTAAAGGTGAAAGACTATCGCATAACTTTTAAGAGACTGATATTTTTCCCGAAAAATGTAATAGACAATAATGTTATATATTTAACGCATATCAGACATGCATATCATAGTAATATTCTTATTTATAAATAACTTTTATGATATTTATGTAAGGGCAAACGAGCAAGCGGGTCCCGAATGGTTTCACAATGTAGAAGGAATAGAATATGAAACAATAAATAATTGTATTAGGATTTGTAGAACAAATAAAAAAGGGGTGTGAGGAAGTCGGGCAGAGTACAAGTCATATATTTAAAAATATTGCTCTTGAGATGACTCATTAGTCAAAAATTGTAAATATTTTGGCAATTTAGAACGGCAGCATTTATTATTATTAAGGGACGGTCACAAACGAGCTTCGCTTGCCCTCACAACCATTTTCACAGCGCATTTAGGTGCTAATGTAATAATTCTTTAGTAATAATAAAAAAGATAAGAAATATAAAGAAATGTTTTTTTTTAATGAAATAGGAGGGCGAACGAGCAAGTGGGTGACCTGTTTGTAAGCAACTACCTGTAACACAGATAGTGTTCCAGTTGCGTTGCCGGCCTTTAAAGGAGTACAATGAGAAAAGAGGGGCCTCCAGATACCTAGTTCACAGCAAAAAAACGCGGCATGAGCTACTTTACGTTGATATTCTGAGAGGCTGTAGTATGGCACCGGTCAAGCCGGCCCATTCATGTGGCAAAAAACGTAGCTCTACCAACAAATTAACCTATAGTTAATGATTTCGTTTTTGAATCAAGAATAGATTATATCCTGTTGAAAGATATATTTCATACGTTTCTATTGTTAGAAAAAAATAGAGATAAGGAAAATAAATTTACGATACATTGGTGTAACAGTCTACTGAAGAAACAAAACGTAACAACTTGCTCGATAATATTTTACCAAAAGAAAAAAAAATGACAAATATTTTACAATCGAATATTCCCAAAGTGACTACCAGGGTGCAAGGAGTATACTCATATGTTGCCGTGAAGGTGTCATTAAATCCTTATTCCAACACTTACATTAAAAGTTCTTAATCAGTAATCTTAATATCAGTACTCACAATACAAATTACGTGCAAACGCAAATAAAATTCCCATCTACCAGCAAGTCAGTATGTATACAGTCAAGTAACTAGTACACGGACATGAAGAATTGTACATTTTTCTAATAAAAAAATCAGTTCGCTAACCATAACATTTCAGTGCTAACCCCATTGAATGATGATTGGATTCCAAGTTTTGCTGAGACCTATTTATTCATTAAAAAAAATTAGTATATAAATTTCTCCCACTACGATACTGGACTAGATTATGCTGTGTCCTTATTCAACACGGATTTATTTTGAATATTTAATTTATAAGATGTATTTGTAGAAAAATGTTAAAGACGTACGTGCTTTCGTCCTTTTTCTTTTTTATCGTGTTATTTAGCTATCATAATTATTTCCTCTGAAAAGCGTATAAGTTAATAAATTTCTCACGTATATTTAATTCATCATCATCATCATGAGCACTACGCGCGCTACGCATACCAATCCGTGGTCGCCACTCAAGAACTTTTTTCCCCAGCGGTCGTCAGTTCTACGAGTGATGCGGCCTGCCCACCTCCACTTCAGCGTGCTAAATTTACGGGCTATGTCAGTTATTCTCGTACGTCTACGGATCTCCGTATTTCGGATCTTATCCCGTAGAGATATACCGAGGATAGCCCTCTCCATAACACGCTGAGCTTCTTAATACGGCCAGCATTTAGAGACCATGTCTCAGATCCATATTTCATCGCTGGTAACACACACTGGTCATAGACCTTGGATGTTAGGCACTGAGGAATTTTGGACGTGAAGATATGCCTAAGCTTCCCGAACGCTGCCCAGCCGAGTTGGATCCGTCAGTTAATCTCTTTCTCGAAGTTCGCTCTACCTAGTTGAATAATTTGTCCTAGGTAAACATAGTGATTGACAACTTCGAGGATCGCATCTCCAACAGTTACTGGTACTTGAATGACATGGACATTGGACATGACTTTTGTCTTGTCCATATTCATTCGTAGACCCACCTGTTGGGATAACTTGTTATGATCCTTGAGCATTGCTCCCAGATCCTCCAGCAATTCTGCCAAGACCACGATATCATCGGCAAATCGAAGGTGAGTGATGTATTCGCCGTTAATGTTGATGCCTAGCCCGGTCCAATCTAGGAGCTTGAAGACGTCCTCCAATGCAGCGGTGAACAGCTTCGGAGATATCCCGTCTCCTTGTCTGACACCTTTCTTCAGTGGAATAGGCTCTGTACTCCCATCTTGAATTCGAACTGACATAGTGGCGTTTCTTTACAAACACTTCAGCACTTCGATGTATCGATAATCAATTTGGCACCGCTGAAGAGACTGCAGCACCGCCCAAGTCTCGAAGGAACTGAAGGCTTTCTCATAGTCCACAAACGCCAAGCATAGAGGTCGATTATATTCCTCGGTCTTCTCAATGATCTGGCGTAGAGTGTGGGTGTGGTCTATGGTACTAAAACCTCTTTGGAAACCGCCTTGTTCGGAAGGCTGGAAGTCGCCGATTCTGCGCGAGAGTCCATTTCTAATGACTCTGGAGAACAGTTTGTAGACATGGCTCAGGAGCGAGATTGGCCTATAGTTATTCAAGCGGGTCCTGTCACCCTACTTAAAAAACAGCACCAGCACACTCCTGGTCCATGCCTCTGGAACGTAGCCCCCGAGCACGACAGAATTGAAAAGCTTCTCCTTCAGAAGCTTTTCAAATCTGCAAAGCCTGCCTTCAGTAGCTCGGAAGTAATTCCATCGTCACCCGGTGCCTTCCCGTTCTTTAACTGTTTAAGAGCCATTTGGATCTCGTACAGACTGACGTCCGGGATATCTTCAGTAAAGTGTCGGGTTAAGCCAAGCCGACAACAGGAATCTGTGAAGATTGGTATAACTGTCCATAGAACCTTTGAACTTCTCTCAGGATCTCATCTTTGGAAGAAATAACGATGTCGTTGCCTGTCTTCAGCTTGGTCGATTGACTCTGCCCAATAGACAGATCTCTTGCGAATCCTTCGGTGCCTTGGTTACGCTCAATGGTCTCTTTGATGCGTACTGCATTGTACTGGCAAGTATCGCGTCGAATACTCTTGGAGATCTGCCTATTCAGTAGCCTGAGGTCGGACCAATCAGCTGAGGACTGCACCGACAATTTCTGTCTTTTTTCCATGAGCCTGAGAGTGCGTTCAGAAATTTTTTTGGTTCTATGAGCACGTTGGTTCTTGAAATAATTGGTACCAACGGTGTGGACTGCTTCCACGAACCTGTTGTTCATATCGTTCACTGTTTCGCATTGGTCCAGGCATTCGAAGCGATAATGAAATTCAAACTGAAAGTTTTCCGGGTTCTGGTACTGGTCAGGTGTAGGTCGGAGTATAGACTCATCCATTGCGAACGTTCGACCATAATACAAATATTCAGCATGCCACGAACAAGTCAGTGATTGCTCCCAATTTTAACTCTGTTGATCACTGATATTACTAAATATATGTCGTTTGTCCCTTAAGATGAAATAAATCTATTTAATTCAAAAATTAAATTTTATACACGACTTTATTTTTTAATTTTTGCTATTAAAGCCATGGAGTCCTAATACTATGTATGTTAAAAAGTCAATCATAATATTCTGTTCCTGAAATTTCACGTTTTTTACGTCAGAATTTGTTGCTATTTTTAACGTAGCTGCTTAGTGCAAGGTTTCATAAAGAGGGTTGAGGGAGTCAGGGAAAGTGGAAATCATATATATAGAGATATTGGTCTTGAGGTAGCTCATTAGTTTAAAATTGTAAATATTTTGGCAATTTAGAACGAGAGCATTTATTATTATTAGGGGACAATGACAAACGATCTTCGGTTGCCCTCACAACCATTTTCACAAAGCATTAAGTATGCTAATGTTATAATTCTTTATTTTACAATTAATTTTATTTTTTATTTTACATTTGTATTTTGTTGATGTATTTTCAAAATGATGGATTATGTCTCCAAATTAAGCTGTTAGCTATAGAAATAATTTTATTATAGACTCTAAAATAATCCTTCAACTTGAACTTGAACTCTAAAATAATCCTTGAAAATATTATTTATCATATCTCTAGTTAAACATATTATCTTCATATACAGCTTCATTAAAGGCTTTTATTTAACTTGCACTGTATGTATGTATGTATGTATTTATGTATGTATGTATGTATTTATGTATGTATGTATGTATGTATGTATGTGTGTATGTACGTATGTATGTATGTATGTAAGTATGTATGTTCGGTAGAATCTTGCAACTCAATTTTGAAGTAGATATCTTCAACCGATTGAGCTGAAATGTTGTATACACGTTTACTTTGGATAACAATGCATTATATGATATCTGACATTATTCTATATCCAATATGGCGGACCTCCCAAGATGGAGGAATGGATATTTTGAATGCATTTCTGCAATATGGGTATCAAATGAAAGGGCTTATTGAAAGTAACTCAAAAAATAATATGACGTCGTTCTAAATCCAATATGGTGGAATATCCAAGATGGAGGAAAACATATTTTAAGCTACTGTACAATATGGGTATCAAATGAAAGGGCTCATTAAGAGTAATTGAAAAAATAATGTGACGTCATTCTAAATCCAATATGGCGGATCATCCAAGATAGAGGAACAGTTTTTTTTAATGCATTTCTACAATATGGGTATCAAATGAAAGAATTTTGAGAATAGTAACTCGAAAAAAATATGACGTCATTCCAAATCCAATATGGCGGGAAAAATATTTGCATTTCAACAATATGGGTATGAAATGAAAGGACTTGTTGAAATTAACTCAAAAAATAATATGACGTCATTCTAAATTCAATATGGCGTATATTCCACCATATTTGCATTTCTACAATATGGGTATCAAATGAAAGGGCTTGTTGAGGATAACTCGAAAAATAATGTGACGTCATTCTTAATACAATACGGTGGACCATCCAAGATGACAGCATACATATTTTTGATGCATCTCTACAATATATGAATTAAAAATCATCATTGCGATTAAATGGAAAAGAAAGCTCCAAGCTGAAATTGAATTAGATAATCTCCTTATTGAACAGCTGGACTGTTTGAAATTAAGCGGTAAACTAACTTGCAATAATGATGCGTTAAATGAAATGACACTAACCTAACCAGCTATAACTAAAAATAAAAAATAAATTAAAAGAAAAAAGATTGTGTGGTTTTATGAAACCACCGTAAAAGTGAAACTTTTTTTCACATTATAGACATTTAACTAAAAATAAATGTTAAATAAAATTAAATATATTGAATGGACCGAATATAAATAAAAAGACTTAATTTAATATTCATACAAAATAAGTTAATTAATAAATTCAAGCACTCAAAATTGAAATAAATCCATAAACAACAACATGGCCGCCATATTGGCCTCGGATAAAGTGAAAGGCGCTCTGACGAGCGCCTTTCACTTTATCCCTACTCCGCGGTCGACCGTCACGCGACATGCAACACACAGACGAAAAAGTTTGAGACGATGTAATAAAAGTTTCACTTTAAAAACCCTTTTTAAAAAAGCTTTTATTTAAGCGCTCTAAAAATAATAAAATAATATTTCCTTAAAAATTTCAAGTATCAACTTAGAGCCTCAGTATGTACAATTTATATAATAATAAAAGCTTGTCGCGAGGTTTGATTCCCTATGAGTAGGTAATTAAATTGCAATAGATAATATAGTAAAGTTAGTAGATTAATTTACATGAGTGTTTTGCCCATTTCTTCTCATGACAACCTTATACTCAGAATCGTCCGTGCGTTTTTGTTCCAAGGAGGTAATTTACTCAAGCGCTCGTATATATGTGATGCTTTAAATATAATAATAAGTTAAATATCTGTATTTACGGACTATATTTAACTGTGTTTGAAGACCCATGAAAATAAAGCTATTTTGATTTGATTTGACATTTTAAAATTAGTACAGTTTATTTACAACTCGCGCGACAAGCTTTTATTATTATATAAATTGTACATACTGAGGCTCTAAGTTGATACTTGAAATTTTTAAGGAAATATTATTTTCTTATTTTTAGAGCGCTTAAATAAAAGCTTCATTAAAAAGGGTTTTTCTTTTAATTTATTTTAAATACAAGCCAAGTGACATAAATTTATGGGAATGTTCTATAAAATACATTCAAACTAGCAGCTTCTAAAACAAGCACGATATTAATCATTGTCTGTTCAGCTAACAGTTAAGAATTAAAACTTACGTTTAGTTAATTACGTCCATCTCCACTTTGAACTTATTTTCGTTTGAGTTGTGAACGTCCAGATACTTTGTAGTTCAATGTTTGAATTTTCACTTTCGTTACTCTTGGTCTGGCTAGGGTTAGTAATTAAATTGGAATCTATATAACTTTTAACAGCGTCTCCAAGTAACAAAATTTATTAGCTTAGTTATTAGCTGTTTGCTCTCAATGTGACAGTGGTAGAGCCAAGCAGTTCGCTGGATGAACGGGCCGGCTCGACCGGTGAAATACCACGACCGCTCAGCAGATCGACGGCTCATGCCACATTTCGTTCAGTGAAAAAGGTACCTCGAGGCCCGGAAGCCCACCCCTTTTCTCCATCCTTTCCTATCCTACGCACTTAAAGGTCGGCACCGCAACTGTAACACTTCCAATGAAATATTTTGACGAATTTCAGCTATCAATGTGTAGGATATCAAAAAAATATTTAAAAAAAAAGTTAAACTGACTTCTAGAAACGTAAACCACACAATCTATAAGTATTTGAAAACAGTACCTCTATAAATAAAAAGCGATAACTATCGTAACTTACTCATTTATATACTTAATACATTAAACTTAAGTGCACGTACCGTGTCGCGTACTGGTGGAACTGCGCGCACTGTAGGCGCGTGTGTGTGTGGGTGTGTGTGTGTGTGTGTGTGTGTGTGTTTGTGGGTGTGTGTGTGTGTGTGTGTGTGTGTGTGTGTGTGTGTGTGTGTGTGTGTGTGTGTGTGCACGTACCGTGTCGCGTACTGTAAGTAAAAAACGAAATACTTTAATTAAGTCATCTTTAACTATTATAATATTTACATATGTTACTTATTATTGAAGTCGGTGCAACACAATGGAATACGTTACCTAAACTAGCACCGACTCCAAAAATAAGTAACATGTGTAAATATTATGATAGTTAAAGATGACTTTATTAAAGTATTACGTTTTGTTACTTAGTTAAAAACCCAATAACAGTACAGTCCGAATGAAGGCCAATCGTAGCCTGGAAACTATTGTAGAAAATAAAAAAACATTTTTACAGAATTGTGTCCTAACTCCTAACCGTATAAAAAATTTGTAGTTTCATGATCAGCACAGCAGTACCAGACGTTGATTCAAGCATACCTCCCAAGCAACACGTTAGTCCTATATACTACTAAACAGTTTCCATCCACTAACTGCAGTACTGTCTCCCAACTCCTAACCGTTAAGGAGTTCTGTGGCTTCTTCATCAGCATAGCAGCATCAGGTGTATATTCCAGGATACTTTACAAGCAACACGCATGCCCTACATACTACCAAGTAGTTTCTATCGACCAATTGCAGTGCTGTCTTTAAACTCCTAACCGTAGAGGAGTTTTGTGGCTTCTTCATCAGCACAGCAGCATCAAATATTGGCACCATAAATAATATCCCTATGACATCACTATTACGTAATAAAAACACCATACTCGCATACAACTTTTGGTGGATGCCTTCGATTTCTCCTGGTTCGCATCATCAGATCCTGATCTGGTGAAAATGGGACCATCTCTGTTTACCTAAACACAATACAACGAAAAAAAAATTTGAAATCGGTCCTTAATTGACGAAAATATCAGTGAACATACATAAAGAAAAAAAATATATACATACAGACGAATTGAGAACCTCCTCCTTTTTTCGAAGTCGGTTAAAAATTCAAGTGTTTACCAAATCAGTCCACGAAAAAATTCTCAGGAAGTCTTGTGTCATCGTCCTATAAATAGAATATTTTATAGTCTCGGTGGCGCAGTGGTCGAGCACACGGCTTCTGATCAAGAGGTCCGGGTTCGATTCCAGACACTGGCACACCAATGACTTTTCGAAATTGTTTTCGGAAGTTATGTGTGATAAATATCGATGACTTAAAAACTTTGTGCCCGGTATGGCAATAGGTTCGCCACCTATTCCATTTGGGACGTAAACATAACAGCGAGACGAGGCTTAACAGCCGCTGCCTACACCTTCGGGTAACAAAAGGCGTGAAGTTATGTTATGTTATATTATTATATATTTATATATAATGAAAAAAGAAAAACTCTTAAGAAGTAAAATCCCTTTTACCGCTTGCATCCCATCCTTATTACCAATTGTCATGGTCTGTACAACCAGCGTTTCTTTTGTGAAGGTTAAGCCCAAGGATATACTTTTAAATAAGAAATCTAATTTAATATGAAACTTTTAAAAGGAAATTTTGTAAGGCGAGAAATTGTAATAATCTGCGAGAAAAGCGGTAAAAAATGAATGGATATAGTCATTTAAAAGATATTACTTTTGAGCATTTGCTGTATCTTTTATTTGGTTGTAAAGAGTTATCTGTCGAAACCATTTTTTGGATTGTTTTTTTAAATTTGGAATCCATTTCTGTATCGTAAAAACACATCGCCAATACACACCAAAATTATTAGTAAATAAGACGTCATTATAAAAAAAAATCAATCGAGCAATGAAATAAAATGTCGTCTTGTTGGTACAGTCTCGAGTTCAAATCCCAACTCACACACCTATAACTCTTGGAATGATATGTATCATAATGAAGGACAAACTGTGCCCGGTATATACCAATAGGTTCTGCCGCCTATTCCATTTGAGACGTAATAATACAATAGCAATTCAGAAAATATTTCAGGTGTAACAGCCGCTGCTTACACCGTCGAATAGAAAATCTAAAACGCGAACTTAACCCAATAACAAGCTAAAAATGTAATAATACCATGCACATAAAATGTCCAAATTACGAATCATTCTTAACGAACGTGTTTATTTATTATAAGGGTGGGAATGACAAACGACCTTCGCTTACTGTCACAGCCACCTTCACAGATTATTAGGCTGCTAATGTAACAATTCTTTTATATACAATAAAAGAGGATAATAAACTACCCTCCTTTATTTATTTCATGAAGCAATATACCTCGCAATCGTAACGAGATCGTATATGGCCGTAATTATTTCAAAAATTATTTCAATCTCCGTTGAGATTCGTTTTTTATGGGATTGCAAGCAAATAAGCAAGCGGGTCACCTGATGATAAGCAACAAACGCTGCCTATCGATATTAGCAGGAAAAGTAGTGTTATTGTTTAGCTTGCCGACCTTTAAAATAAGATAGAAAAGCGGTCTAAAGTGAGATGGAAAGGGCTTGGTACTCCGAATAACTCTCTCACCGAACTAAACGCGGCTTGAACCACTTTACATCGATATACTGGATATTTATTTCATCGTTCGAGCCGGCCCATTCATGCTGCGAACCATGTAACTACTACTGATTTGACAATTGTATGTAAATTATTATATAAATACTTACTTAATTAGGTCTTGTATTTCAACGTCATGTCATGGACAAATTGATGAAAAAGCGATATCGGAAATCAGAACTAATATAACATAATAATATTATTTAATAGTATAATATGATATGAAAAATAATATATATATTTTTTTATGGGATAGGAGAGCAAACGAGCAAGCGCCTCACCTGATGGTAAGCAACCTGCGCCGCCCATGAACACCAGCAACACGTATAGTGTTACCGTTGCTTTGCCGACCTTTAAGGGAGTAGGATAGGAAAGGATGAGGAAGGTACCTCTCTCACCCAACGAAACGCTGCATGTGGCACTTTACGTCGATCTTCTGAGAGGTCGTGGTATTTCACCGGTCGAGCCGGCCCATTCATGCAGCGAACTACTTGGCTCTACCATATTTACTTACTCTAATTTACTGTAATTTACATAAATAATAATATAATATATAATATAACTAACTATAATAAGAAACTCATAAAAGAATTATCTGTCTATCTATCTTCAACTACATATTGTATAAAATCTTACTGTAATAGGCAATAAACGTCGACCTTTTTAAGTAAAGAGAGCCTTAAAAAATAAGCGTCTATTGCCGAAAACCTGTATAAATATCACCTGTGTTATCTTAAAAAGCTTCGTCCGAGGACCGCACACTATCTATCAAGTTCATTTAACCATGTATAAACCTCGCCTCACCTTTCAAATAGGTACCAATTTATTCCGTGATCATTTTTTATTAGTCTTATAAACATTCACATTTTTGCGAGATCCACTTGTAGAATTTTTTTTAAAATACAATTTCTGAAATTCGTTTTTTAACTTTGTGTTTCAGAAACACAAAGTCAAAAAACACACCAACAGATTATTATGATTATATGAAAATAATTGACATTGGGTGATAAACTCTTAAATAACGGAAAAATACTAATAGATGCTCAAAATCTTCGACGCCTTTTTAATTTTAACAAATACTTGTTGACCCAGCGAACGTTGTTTCGCTTCAGAAGCAATAAATTAATAAGTTGTGGATGTTATAAAGTTCAATTTGCTGCGTAATAAAATAAAAATGGTCATTGTGGGTTATCCCTAAGAGATAGACATATACTATCGCGAACTTTTTTGTAGACTATATAAAAATGTACATCAAAAATTATGCATGCAAACCACCCCATTGACGCTCTTAATTTATTAAAAGAAACCACAACAAAATCTGTTGCGTAGTTTCAAAGATCTAAGCATTATATGCTTAGATCTTTCAAACTATGCAAAAAAAAATCTGAGATCTAAGCTAAGAAGACAGAAAGCGGAAAACAACTTTCTAAATACTATTTAACGATAATGATCTTACAAAAATATTAAGGAGATTGAAATAGCCAAACAAATTACGGGCTCCTTGCGAATTTTTTAATGTTTTCAAGATTATAATTTAACAAACCCTTCCTTGGGTTGTTAATAAAAATCACAATTAGGAAATGGATATAAAATAAGTTACTTTGAAACCAGACACTTTTCTATGAAAAACATGGTAGTCATTCTGTTCATCCTTTTTTATTTTTTAAATGAAAGTCATGAAACCGCAAAGGAAACATAGGCCATAAGGCAGGATTGTTTCACTTTCGAGGCTCTTGACATCACCTTCCGCAAGGATACGTTCAATAGGGCCATGGAAAATGTGTCGGGGGCGCCTTTGACTTCTACATACTTACTCTTTTGCACTATTTATCTGCTTACTTATTCTTTTATCGTGTATACTTACCGCATCTTCGACCCGTCAATTTACTACTTAGGTCAAATTATGGTTGTATAGTACTCCCTCTCAATCATACACTATACCCCCAAATAATTAATCCGGCGTGTCAAGGCAAAATTGCCACTGCGTAGATGACTACGAATATAAGAAAACTGTAAAGATACATCTACAACGCAGATGTAAAAAGAAGAGTGGCGTTAGGAAATAGAGTAAATGGAGCGTTGGGCAGATTCCTGGGCGCAAAAAATATTAGCAGAAAAGTCCAGCTAGCAATCCACAATGCAATACTGATCCCAACGCTAACTTATGGAAGCGAGAGCTATCAGCTAGGCATGGCAGAGTGTGCATGAAAGTAGGATAAACGCGGTGGAAATGAGTTGCGCAAACTCTGCGGAGTGACCCTCGCTGACCGCGTGGAAAACAAGGTTATAAGGAAGGAAATTGGATTGAAAGAGAGTGTTGATGCAAAAGTAAGAAAGGGCGGTTCGGACATGAAGAAAGGATGGATGATGCAAGATTGACTAAGCAGATATACAATGCAAAAGCGGATGGAGTCGAGGACGGCCTAGACACACATTCTATGACCAAATAGAATGTGTTCTGGAGGAAGGTGATGTTAGGAGCCTCAAAAATCGACAGGCGTGCATGAAGAGAGTTATGAAAGTTAACGAAGCGAGTGAGGTGTGTAAGAATCGTGCTTTATGACGCTCCGTTCTCTCTGCATAGGAGGGATTTGGCAAGAGATTTGGCGTGAAGTTATGTATGTGTGTGTATGTAAAGATACATAGGAAGAAATATTTACACTTATAAATTTATTAGCTGACCCAGCGAACTTTGTTCCGCATCAAAAGGAATTTTTACAGCGTTTACAATTAAAGTGCTTAATTTGGAAAATTATTACTTATTCTTTACTCTTCACACTGTATCTAATAAAATTAACCGTATCAAAATCTGTTACGTAGATTCAAAGATCTAACAGGGAGACAGACCGCGTACAGTTACTTTGCTTTATACTATGTAAAAAGATGATATGATATGATTTGATATGATCCTTACGTGAAAAGTTGTTCTATAATAATAGTGTTTGGTGTAATTGACTAAGGTTTACGTATCATTAATAATTATTATAGTTCTATTACAATTAAGATTATTATATTTTAATTTAAGATTTAGTTACTCGTCGGCACAATATTACATTTAAATTATATTAATGAAGCTGTAACTAATAATAACAATGTGAAGATTAACGCTTAAATCTTATATCTTTAAACGAGCAATTCTTGTATATATATATGTATATATATATGTATATTAATTGGAACTCGGAATCGGCTCCAACGATTTTCATGAAATTTAGTATATAGGGGGTTTCGGGGGCGATAAATCGATCTAGCTAGGAATCATTTTTAGAAAATTTCATTTTATCGTGTTTTATCGATAATCAACTTAAACATCAACTTACTTTTTGGAATTCCTGACATCTATTGGCGAATGCTATAATTATTTTAAATTGTGAGCAACTAACTTGCTTTAACGACAACAACACTAAAGCTATTCCAGCAGATGGCGTTGTTTATAAAAAAAAAGAAAATACCGAGCAAAGCTCGGTCATCCAGATATTGTAACAATTAAACACAAATTGTATACAGAATTAACTGACGACTTTGATTTTATGAAAAATCAAGAATACTATTGACATACGCGATTAAAGTACGCGGAGGTAATTATTATTGAAAAAGAACTACGAATCATATCATAGCTAACTCAACAATAAAAACAACTTATAAATATGATTATATATTACATTTTTACCAATGTCACCAAAATAGAACAAGAGTACATCCATATTCAAACTTATATTCATTCTTTTTAAATACTGACAGTGTTATTTTTATAAAACGATAAAACCTTTTTTAACACACCTCCTTCGTTTTGTAAAAAAAAAATACAATTAATTATTCATAGTAAAAATTTACTCTTTGTTTAAAAAAATTACAACCCTGGTTGCAACTCAATAAACTCAATAAACATTTATTAACTGCTTCAGTTTTTGAAATCTATTCTTCCCTAAAGTTTTCGTAAGCATATCTGCTAATTGATCAATCGTACTAATTTTAGTTACATTAATTATTTTCTTCTTTTCATAATCATTAACAAAATTATAACTTACTTTGATATGCTTTGAGTTTTTACAAAACTTCCCGTACTTTGAAAGCGATATGGCACCAGTATTGCCTTCAAAAATTTTAACTGGCTTTGAAATTTTTATATCTAAATCACCTAATATCCCTATCACAGGTGTATTAACTCATCAGTAACACAATCTGCTACCGCGTAATATTCAGTATGCGTTGATCCTCTTGAAACAATTTTTTGTTTACACGTCTTCCACATAATCGGATTATTGAATACTCTCAACAAAATACCAGTAGTTGATTTTCCATCATTTCTATCCGCTGCCCAATCAGCATCTACAAACGCATCTAAACAATCTTCAAATTCTGCATTATAGTATAATACCATATTACGAGTATGATGTAAATATTTCGAAATTCGTAAAGCATACTTATGATGTACATCACTGCTGAACCATAAGTTGAAGTGTATTATACATCTACATAAGGTCTACAAAAAGTCTGCCGTGGTACATATCTAACTTTTTGGGGTAACCCACAATTACAATTATAATATCGTTACTTTTTACCAGAAATATTTATTTACGAAGCGATTTTAAACATTACAGCATTAATTGTTATTCAGTTATTTTATATATATTATTATTTTAAATAGATTGTTATTTAATATGAAAGAACGGTACCTAACGCTTAAAGGCCGGCTGATGTGATACCGATGGTGTTGCAGATATCCGGGCAGCGGCAGTCGCTTTCCATCAGGTGACACGCAAGCTGGTTTGCCCCCTTTTAATTAAAAAAAAAAATAATTATATGGCCCTAAGACAGCATGTAATGAATATTTTCGAAGATATTACAGTATTAAGAAAATTTGTAAAATCCAAAAGTGCACGCCTCATAGCGGTCATTCACATTTAAAAAAAAAAATCTAATACTAAACAAAAAAAATTGTGTGGTTTTATGAAACCACCGTAAAAGTGAAACTTTTAAAATTGAGTCTTGGGTTATTGATTTTTAAATCTACTTTTTAAATATACATAAACAAAATATTTTTTCAATAATTATTTTTCAATAATTTAGTTAGTAAGTTTTTTAAATTGATGATTCTGATAAAATTATTAACATTTATATTTTTTTAGAGTGCAACAGTGTAAAACAGTTACTTCACAGCAATTTTTTTAAAAGTTTGCTTTGGCTTCGTTTTCGAACCGGACGTCACCGGCTTTCAGGGGATTGTGCGATAAGGGCTATTTTAATTTACTTGCCATCTAGTATTTGTTAATAGGGTTTCATAAATGTTTTTTATTTTACGTGGTCACGACAATAATTCCTAGATGGCGCTACTAGGTTGCTACTATTGATGATTCTGCCGTAATATCGTATTATATCGATAGATGTCGCCCGAATCGACAAGTATTCCAGCTACGGCACTAGGGATAACGCGACACCTATTAAACGTTAACAACATTACAACAAAGGATCTTTACAAAACAAAACGATATTTTTTCCTCCAGTAAATATGATATTTCGATTTATTATGAAAATGTGACAAATACATATATAAAGAGCACTATCTTATCTTATATCTTTAAACGAGCAATTCTTGTATATATATATATATAAAATTGGAATCTCGGAATCGGCTCCAACGATTTTCATGAAATTTCTATTCCAGCAGATGGCGTTGTTAACTAACACGAAGTCAATGTGTGTTTGCTTTGCTTTTATTACAGTTTATCACTGCAAAAAATTAAGTATATGTTTCTAATATAATATGTTAGTACATAGTATATATTAGTATATATTTATTATTCTGTCGGTAAGATCGAAAAATATTATTGATATTTCATTATTTTATTAGTATGTAATTCGTACTTAAATATAATTTTCAAATAGTATGTAATTCGTACTTAAATATAATTTTCAAAAAACACAATTTATAAAAACACAATTTATAAATAATATAATTTTTTTTTTTCTCCGCCTGCAATACGTACGTACGTATATGTATGTATGTAAAAAACAAACAAACAAACAAACCCGATCCTAGAAAATGTGTCGAAATTGGTAAAGAGGACGGTAATTAGACGATTATACATACGGCCCTCGTGGTGCATCGGTAAACCGCACTACCGATAACACAAGGTCGGGGCGGGTTCGATCCCTCGTCTGGGGGTGTTTTTCTACATGTTTTTACGGTATTTATTTTCAAAAATAAAGTGTATATTTGGGTAATTAATTAATATAAATAAACGATAATAGACGTGAAAGGCGCTCTGACGAGCGCCTTCACGTCACCGTCACGCGACATGCAACACGCAGACGAAAAAGTTTGAGACGATGTAATAAAAGTTTCACTTTAAAAATGTATATATAGATATCCAAATACACAGTCGTATTTTAGTTTTTTACAAATTATAATTAAACGACAGTACTTAGAACGCTAATATCTAGGAACGCTAATAACTAGGAATCAGCCCGGGGTATAACTTCATATAATAAAAAAAAAGTATTCCGGTATGATGAATTTTTCGACCAATTTCTCTGCCACATACATGGATCCATAACCACAGACTAACGGACGTCCAAGAATGATTGCTTTTAATGTTATTATTTACTATGTTAAACAAAATAATTGTTTATAAAATATATCCTATGTGCTAGACAGATTATTTAACTTGATATTAGTGCACTCATATTATCCTGTAAGTGTTATATTAGTGAAAGAACAGTCATTTGAGTTTCGAAAGACCAGATTTTTTGGCATGTCGAGTGTAGAGCACTACCTCACGCTCCGCTAATGAGGCGTGCAATATTACATAGCGGGTGCGTAGCACTGCAGGAACAGCCCACGCGTGCCGGCAAATAGCGTCTATTGAAAATAATAAATTTATATAATAAAAATGTACTCATTTATTGCTTCTGAGGCGAAACACGCTGGGTCAACTAATTGATAAACAAGTTTATAAAAAATTACAATGTGCATTGGTTTCTTTGGCAAACTTTATTGAAAATTCATATCATCATTTGACATTTAAGTTTTATTCATTGTAATCGTGAATTATGATTATTTATACAATTCCGAACCATTTTAAGGCAAATCTGAAATATATGGTTTTGCACAATAGCATGTACAAAAAAACTGAGGACTTCATCTGCATATGACAGCCAAACAAAGACGCTTTTGTTCGCGGGAATATATTTGAATAATGACATGAGATGTCATCGGTCAAATCTCGGGTATTTAATCAATGAATTTTAATAGAAACATCATTAAAAAGGCTCCGTTTAATTATATTAAATCGCCTAAAAAACTAGAATTCAACTGTAGCCTCTGAATCAAAAGTTGTAGAATCAAATCCTAATTCATACCACTGACTTTTTGAAATATTTTTCGGAAGTTGAATATTGATGGCAGATAAAAACCTGCCCTAAAGAGTTTCCGCCACCTGTTCATTTGCATAACATAACTTCACGCCTTTATTACCCGAAGGTATAGGCAGCTGCTGTTAAATCTCGTCTCGCCGTTATGCTTACGTCCCAAATGGAATAGGTAGCGAACCTATTGCCATACCGGGCACAGAGTTTTCAGTCATCAATATTTATCACACCGAGAAATCTATCATATAGGTAAAAACATGAAAACAATGTCAGAATTCGAACCTCGACCTCTGGATCAGATGCCGTGTGCTCGACCACTGGACCACCATGGTCATTGGTGGAGGCTATGGTTCATTTGGATAGTTAAAATTCGGCTACGCAATGCGTTACAGCTGCTGTCACTTCTCGCCCTGCACTGTTCCTTTAAGGAAGTATTTGCTGGCTACAGTATTTCCAGATAGTTACGACCTAGGACCTTCAAGAAACGAGCGTAGGTTATCGGCCGGTAAGGCTGATGTGACGCCATTGGTGCTGCGGATGTCTATCGGCAGTGATAGTCGGTTACCACCGACTATCACTCTCACTCTCATATCCCCGCACTCTCATATCCCTTAAAAAATGTATTGATGCAGATATAGTTAACCAATAACTTTCATAACTTTATTTATTTCTAAGATTTTCGCGAATCTCACTCATTGATTAAAACAACTTTTAGGATTATATCGCGTTTATTTATTATTTATTTATATTTATTTCCCGACGTTTCGAACTCTTTACATCGTGAAAATGATCTCTGTAAAGAGTTCGAAACGTCGGGAAATAAATATAAATAAATAATAAATAAACGCGATATAATCCTAAAAGTTGTTTTAATCAATTTCTTAAATTTTACAAAGTTACCTGTTACAGCTAACTTTGTATAATTTAAACATAAAACCAAATAAGTATCTAAATTTGAAGCAGGTCGAAGAATTGTGACCCATGATAAAGTGATAAAAAAGTAATTTCTAAGTACATACCAGTTATAAAGTGGAAAATCGTCTTCTGTATAGTACTTATTACTATGGATAATGTGCAAGCTATTAACTTTAAATTAAGATTTTTAAACGGTTTTAAATCTATATTACCTGACGTTTAAGGAAGACTACCCTAAGAGTTGATAAGTGAAGTTATCTGCTGTATAAGAATCTTAATTAAAATCTATGTTTTAAATTATAATTCTTAAATTATACTACGTAAAAACATAACGGATTTTCTGCTTTTTAAATATGTTTTTTATGTGTTAAATGTAGAGATATATATTAATAAAAACCCTATTTTCGTTTGAATTACGAAATATAGGCTTTTAACTTTAACAAAGTGGTTTCTTAAGTTAAAAAGTAAGCAAAAACTCTTCTCATACATTTACATGAAAGATCAGGTAATAAAAATGCTTTTAGTGAAACCCTGCCTAGGCATTAAATATATATTACCAGTATGAGAGATCCTTGTCTCGTTAAATAAATCAATGTTGATATCCAAAGTCCGCAGCGTAGGGCGGCTTAAAAAAAATACAATTTTAACATAATATTTAAAACACTGCTAACTAACAATATACTTTTTTTATAAATTAAATTAGTATGCATGTAGCTACTGTTACTGTGATCTTGCTGATGGTGAAAATTCCTATCTCTAAATTGTTTTAACTTAAAAAAATACGATAAATGGATGCTACTTTTTAATCGACTGGGCTAGAAAAATGGTTTGTTTTGTGTGTTTATATATTATTATAGGTATATTTCTATTGTGCGGCATATTTTTGTGGATACGTGAATTACAGATATGTTAACAGTCGCAAGGAGATAGCATATATATAATTACAAAAAAAAACAAAATTAAATATATTAGGGATATACTTCACTTCAATTTATTTTGATATAATTCCCCATAAAGTGATGAGGCAATTGATGTCTACGCTTCTGGATATTATAGGCGTTGAGGCTAACTTAATTTGATTTTGACAATACTGGAAATTATTTTGAAATAACAATATTGATATTCACTGTCTATCACCCCACGAAACATACTATATTATGCAGATTGTGGATAACGTGCCCCGAATGTTTATGTGATATTATTTTGTGTACCGCTTTGTGAGTCGCGGTGGCTTTGAGGTGGTTACAAATAAACTCAAAAAAAAATTACGTGACCTTATCTGTAATAAGGGTGTTTTTGAATAAGTTACTGTTGAGTGAGATATTTTGATAAGCTTTATTGCTTATGTTTTTATCTTTAAAATAAGAAATAACATAAACGCACTACGTCATACAAATATTTGTTGGCAAACAAATAATAAAAATGATTGACTTTAATATCAATAAAATATATATTTTTATACATTTATAAGATAATGCCTGATGATTCTTTTTGGCTGAAATTTATTTAAAAAACAAGAAAGATGTTTTTTTAACTATATTTTAAATTCTACTATTTTGTGATGATAAAATACTGTTTCAGTTTTAAATGCTGGCAGTACTAAGAATTGAGTTATTTTTGTTATGTCTGTTGTGGAACGCTTTTCAAGTTGATTGAGAGTTAAGTTGTAAGAAAAGATATTTCTGACAATCTAATCGGAACTTTATAATTATATAAATTAGATACTATATAGTATAGTAAAGCAATAAACAAACTCGAACGAAACTAAATCCATTACCAGTTACAAAACTGAGTTTTGTAAATTCATTAGCGAATTCTCACAGATTAAAATGCCATTGAAACTTTGAATATTACTTGGGAGTTTCTTACTTCGTTAAATTAACGTGAGACGCACTTTGTTTATTTCAAAAATATACATTTTTCATTGAACGAATTTTTAATATCTCTTTTAAAGTTGTTAAACTTGTCGTAAAGGAATTATCACTATGAATAACTATAACTAAATTAAATTGTAGATAGAAATGTCCCTTAGAAGTAACAATCCACTTTATGTATCCGTGTGCAAATACGTGCTGTATTTTCTCTGAATATAACTCTGATGTTGTACGTTTAAAAACATTTACATACATACATACAAAACTTCACGCCAAATCCCTTGCAGGGCAGGCAGAGAAAGTAGCAGATATACACTGCAAAAGCAGATGGATGTAGGAGTCGAGAACGGTCAAGACACATTCCATGACCAAATAGAACGTGTTCTGGAGGAAGGTGATGTTAGAAGCCTCTAAAATCGACGCGCGTGCATGTTTTAAAGAAATTTCTTACTTTTTATTGTATTAAACTTATAAAAACATAGCATTTCCAAAAACTCTATTAATAATTAAATGCAAATACGATATATATACATAACTTCACGCCAAATCTCTTGCGGGGTAGATAGAGAGAACAGAGCGCCATAAGGCACGATTTGTACACACCTCACTCGCTTCGTTGACTTTCATAACTCTTTTCATGCACGCGCGTCAATTTTTCAAGCTCCTAACATCACCTTCCTTCACAACACGTTCTATTTGGTCATGGAATGTGTATGTGTCTTGGAATATCAACGATATAATTATTAAAAACTAATATTTTTAAGTTTTTTTTTTGTATTTTTTATTTTATTTATCTTTCCCTATAAATTTTTATAATTTTAATAAAGAATAACAAGTACTGCAGTCTACAAAACTGAACTGAGATATATTACGAGCCAATTTCAATATATATTACATAACAATACCATGTTGATATTGGGTGCCATCACTCACAACTGCCGCTCGTTGGACCCGTCAAAGGCTCGTTCATTTACAATTCGAGAGTGGGTACAAGCTTGAAATGTTAAATTGAACAACCTTCGTCATTCATCATGGACTGATGAAATTATTGTTTAATTAGCTGATGTTATGTTAAAGGGGCTGATGATTTTCACCCTTTGTATTGGCATAATACATGAATAAATATGAGTGTTCGCATACATTATGATGATACTTTTGTATAAATAATAAATGTTTAATCATTGTATAATTTAGGCGAATGTAGATTTTTTTCGGATATTTTCGCCTATTTCAATTTTAATAACGGAATGATCACTTAATCTAATTGAATTTTGATAAGTTACAGACACATGATTTTTTAGGGAGGTTCATATTCGTGTATATGCCAATAAGTTATTAAAAATCTTTTTGAAACTAAGATATGTTTAATTAAATTAATACAAATGACCCGTAAACTGCAGATTGACCAGGTTTGAGTCAAACAAAAATCATGCTTCAATCTAAGGCCAATCAATCTCTGAAGGTGAAAAAATCAATGCAATAGTGAATAATGTCATAGTAATTAATCTATAATCTAATATTTTGTGGGTCCACAATGGAGTTTTGGCGGGACTGTGGAGGAAACATGTCCGTTATTTCCATTATTTTCTCAAATTTGTATTTCAATGGATATTATTGGATAAAATTCGTGGCGTTTTATTTAATAAGTGTTCGTATATGAGTGCAAATGTGGGAAATGGTGTAAATATCGTGTTTAGTGTGCTCTTCTACATTGTCGTCAAAACTCCCTCGGAAAATCATGCATAAAGTGCCACGACTTTATGGATGATTAGGTTAGGTTAGTTTAAGCTGTAGGTTTAGGCTAGGTTAGGTTAAGATTAGTTTAGATTAAGAATGAAGATGTTATTTATAACAAAAAGACTCGACTTAAAGGTCTTAGCAACCAGGTCGTTAAATCTTAATAAAAAATAATAAAAAAAATGGGTCCACAGTGTAGCCATAGAGAAATAACGTCTGCATATTCTAATTTTAAAATGTCCGTTCCATTTTTTCTAATCTTCGTTGACTTTTTTTTAATAATGTAAATGCTGGACAAATATAGCATTCTGGATTCTGTTCAAATAATGGATTGGATTACTGAAGGGCATACGTATTATAAATATAAAAATAACGTAACACATACATATATGCATATTATTAAAATCGCGCATACCCATTTCAAACACAACCACCTACATCAGTCACGTTTGTGGATCATTTTACACTCGACTGTACCCAGTAAAATTGAATACAATAACTACCTTATCGACGTTCAGATTTCCCTTTAATATGAACCCAAACCTCTTTAATTTACGTATTATTATATAACAAGAGCCCCCTCTTCAAAGGGCGATAATGATTCTGTAGCGAAATGGGTTGGTTGTAAAACGTCGAGCCGCGTACGTGAATTTTGTGCTGATCGTGTAACATTTTGATGAGGCTGTATATATGTGGAACTCTAAAATTTTATGAATACGTCTATACACCTATCAAACCAATGAGGAAGGGATAAATAATAATTTAAAGGTACGAATATATTCACATTTGTTTGTCAGTCATCATCTTCCTGCCTTTATCTCACTGTAAATTAGGTCGGCACAACATGTCATCCTTTTAAATTATTTATGTAGTCAAAAGATTTGATTGTAGTTTTATGACCGGCCGCTTGCCTGACGTCAATCCTCCTTGGGAATGTTTTCGTTGGTGGTGTATCCCCCACCAGAGATCGGCGCAATATGTCTTCTTTTCGAAGTATCTATGTTGTCAAATGTTATGATTATGGGTCAATCCTCCGAAAAATATCTGATAGCTGTATATCACAATCCTAATACATAACGACAGTGCCAATTATGACACGCCGTATTAATTTTCTACTCCCAAATGTAATTTAATAATATATAATGTAGCTAAATTATAAATATTAAAACCTGTATATTGCACAAAATTTTGTTAGTCCTCTATAATTGTCACAGACAAACAGGACTAGAATGCTGAGCGACTAGGCTATCGGCATATATGACGCTAGATATAATCGTGAAGTCGTATTAAATCATCATGTCGCCTCTTAAGATATCAACGAGAAGTAATGGAGACGCATTCATCTCCGTAGCGGTGTCAACGAAAAGTACATAACACAAGTTAAATACAGACAGTCTTATAAGTCGCTATACTGATTTTCTTATTTGGTTTAAATAGACTCGTTTGTATCTTACCTTTAAATATTACTTTTAGTGGCCGCAAGGGGGCGTTAAAAGCGTTAAACGCTTTTGCACGAGACATTAGAAGTTACACTTCAATTTGGAAACATAGAATAGGTACGTTATGTATGTGTATTTTGTACTTTGTTTCGTTGACAGTTCAAAACATACATAATTCACAAAACAACAAACGTTGTGTCATTACACATTGTTGAGGGAGTAGTTGGAATTGCGGTCTGTACAATATTTGTCTTTAAAGTCCAGTTTGTTCTCCCCAATCCCTGAAAGTATTGTGTAACGTATGTGTCTGGTTATCTGCAGGTACATGCCCAATCCCTAAAATTATTCTTTATTTAGGTATCGGTAGATTTATACCTGTATTTCAATCTGTGTATAATATTATCTCATTTTGTTAAAAATATTTTAGATTGAGAATTGACTTGATAAATGCAATCAATCGAATACTGCTATGTTGACAGTATTACTATTGTTAGTACTACTATTGTTACATGATGTTAAAAGCGTATTTTGTTTATGATTTTTGCCCGGTTCTTCTCATGATAGCCCTCTACAATCGGATTCGAACCACTCGTGGCGGTTTCTCTTACTCCACGGAGGTGCTTTCCTTAAACGTACTTATTACTATGTATTTTAAATTTTATAATAAGTTAAATTTAATGTTTCTACTGAATACTCTAAGTTTCTGTGAATACTTATGAAACTTAACATTACTTCGATCGAATCGATAACTTAAAATTACTTTTATCACAATAGCCATCATTCGTGGCGTAATAAGTACTTAAAGAAGTACTACTTATAAAAAGGAGTAATACTCGATCAAGTTATAAGAGGCTAGTGGCAGATACAAATAATATTATTTGGCCGATAGATGACTAGACAAATTTTGCTTGATTTGTGGCAATATGTTCAACATCTATTGATTGGAATCAAATAATTCATTCGAAGGGATCGACGCAACTATCGACATCTTTAGTCGTAAAGAACAGCTGTGACGTCCTCAAGGTTTCCAATATCCATACGTGGGTGGCGCTAGTTGCCTTCTATATGGTGACATGCGTGCCCATTTGTCCCTAAAAAAGGAATATAAAAAACTGGGGTATATATGTATACATAAGTGTACCGGAAAATCACTACCGGTTTTTTTTTAAAATAAATTTACCCCATTGCTAGTAATCGGTCGCTAATTCGTTGTTTCGTTTTACATTTGACGCTTCTGCCAATTGTCTTTGACGATTTGGTCTTCCATAATGTTCCTTATCTTGCACATCGAAATCACCCACTTTTCAACTATCGAAGGTAATAATTTACTCACCGTAAGTCATCATTTTCAGCGGCTTTGTTCTTTTGATTAAACAAGGAAAGTAGTGCCGCGAATGCACATTTTTAGGCACTAAACTTGGCATTTATAAAGAGGTTTAAATCTATGACTGTATTATTTTACAAAATATGTCATGTGTAGCGTGATGTCAGAAGAATAAATGTGTATTTTTCGAATCAGAACATACATACTTAAAGCCTACAAAACTTCTGTTTGAAAAACCCGTAATAACTTTCTGATATACCTCTATAAGTATACTTAATCTCTACATCGATCGCCGAAATAATATAATAGATATTTAAAACAAAGTTTTCATCATCATATCTAATTTAATAATGCAAGAGTATGAGGGTTAAGGGGATAAGAATGAAAACATGTTGTTGATGTTTTGATTTGATTGAATTTTTAGTATTCGAGAAACAATATGTCAAAAATAATTAATCATATATTGGTTAATTTATACATAAATACTAGCTGACCCGGCGAACTTTGTTTCACCTAATGAAGTAGGAAACCTATCGAAGTGGCATGTCGACACAAAATTGAAGCCGGGTGTGACGTCATGTGGTCGCATAAAATGGCGATTTAGTGCTGTGCAGAAGATTTTTATTTATCGATAAACGTTCTTGGCTCATTTTATTGTAATTAATGTTGTTTATTACTTATTTATAGAATGAATACATAAATAGGAAGTAAGTATATTGTTTTGCTAAATATTCTGTGTTGGATATCAAAATAAGAGTACATGTTTTTCTTAGACTTACTAGACTTTTCTTATACCTCTAGATAGGTGCGCCTAACAGTAAATAAGCATCAAATTTTAAACTTATAAAGGGACCGCGTGATAAACAAAACGAAACATGTTCAGAACATTTTTTTAGTTACATATGCATCTCTTATGACTTTCAGTCTAAGATCAGTTAATTAATACATAATTAGCGAATTTACAATAGGTTTTTACTCGTTACGAAATAAGACTAATTTATTTGACGGGCCTCGTGGCGCATTGGTAAAACTACCGGCTGAAGCAATGAGGTCGGAGGTTCGATTCCCACCCGAGCACAAATATTTGTGACAAACATGAATATTTGTGTGGTGTCTGGATGTTTTTCTATGTATTATAAGTATGTATTTACAAAAAAAAGTATATATGTATTTACATCCGTTATGTAGTATCCATAACACAAGCATTTAATTGCTTAGCTTGGAACTAGAGGGCGCTGTGTATATTGTGTCCAAGATATTATTATTATATTATTATTTCGAAAATTCCGCAACGAAATTTTGTCGGTAAAATTTTTCCCAACACTTTTTTACTGGCTGAACTGTTAAAAATCCGCCATACTTTGCGGGACTTTTAGCCTCAGTTAGTATAAATCGTGTAATCTTATTTCCGTTTTCATTCGCTTTATGTACGCACTGAAATACTGTTATAATGTTTTCATGTGAGTGACAGTGCTGAGTAAGAACGAGACATATATATGTTTTTGTGTGCGCCGTCGAAATGCCTAATATTTATGTAAGCAATTGTACGTATAGAATAATATGTATATACAAATCAATGATTTCACCTCAAAAGCATTATATGAGTAAATAAAAGATTATTTCTAAAAAAGTCCCGTGACAATCGGTCCAGCCATTAGCCAGAACAATGAGACAGACAAATATTCTATAAAATGTTATTTTGATGTATATACCGTATATATGTTTAATTACGGTAAATCTGATTAAGTGAAAATTATTAATATTTTTACAAAATTATAAATTTATTACTTTTAGTAGTAATTATTAATAACTCACGACACATATTGGTAAAAGTTATAAAATAAATAAAAACCCAATGTTTTTTGACCAGCAGGTTTATAGGTATATAATATATAGGTATTTATAATATTAAACATAGTCTTACAATTATATTAGTTAGAGATCACACAAATAAGGTTAAAACTAACCTAATCTAACCACTTATTTCACTTTCTTTGTTTCACTCACCTCATCGTCACATATCCAAACATACATGCTCGAGTAAATTACTATACTTAATACTTAAACCGAAAACGAATAATTATCACAAACATAAGATAACAGTAAATCAAACTAAAATCTTGCAATACCGAATTAGTTAGAACTGGGGAGCAATTTTTAAAATCACTCAAATTCAAATAATATCAAAATTAATCCAAAAAGGGCATGGACCTTCAGTCTATGAAGAAAGCATAGAGGGTAGGAGACAGATTTAGCCGGTAAGAGTCCGGCACTACCCATACTACCTCATACGTGACGTAGTTTGGGTGTCCATGAGGATTTCGACTCCTGACTAGAAAAAAAAACCTAAAACCTAACCTAACCTAAACGTAAACTAAACAACTAACTAACCCTAGTAAGCAACAACAAATAACGTGCACGTTACAAAACAATAACACCGAGCCAACTAAGCCGAGCCACTTATTACATTTATCACTACTAGGGTTAAACTATTAATAATAACCGACAAATGTGATTAATTTATCACTTTAACCTCTACTTTTGGTAATTATTAATAGTAATAGATAATTATTAATAATCTTCAATTATTCACTCTTACCGTGACATATGCATGCATTTCGTAAAAAGCGGTTATTTCAATTTGACAAACAGACACTCCGATTTTATATATTAGTATAGATATAGATATTGATTGGCCAAGAAATACTTAGTATTTTACATTTAACAATGGTATAGCCAAGCAGTTCGCTCCATGAATGGGCCGGCTCGATCAGTGAAATACCACGACCTCTCGAAAGATTGACTTAAAGTGGCTCAAGCCGCGTTTCGTTCGGTGAGAGAGGTACCCGGAGGCCCACCCCCCTTCCCCATCCTTCCCTACCCGTTTTCCCATATAGGTCGGCAACGCGACAGTAACACTATATGTGTTTCTGGTGTCCATGGGCGGCGTTGGTTTCTTACCATCGCGTGACACGCCTGCTCGTTCGCCCTCCTATCTCATAAAAAAGGATCATTTTAATTCCAGATATTAAAGTATTTCAACGCCTAACAATAATATACATAACATAACTTCACGGCTTTTCTACCCGAAGGTGTATGCAGTGGCTGTCAAGCCTCGTCTTGCCGTTATGTCTACGTCTCAAATGGAGTAGGAGGCAAACCTATCGCCTTACCGGGCACAAAGTTTTCAGCCATCGATATTTATCGCACATAACTTCCGAAAACAACTTCGGAAAGTCATTGGGGTGAGCCAGGATTCAACCCGTGACCTCTAGATTCAGAAGCGGGGCGCCCGACCACTGGACCACTGAGACCTTAAATGTTAATTTAATTATGTCGTGTGGCTGTTTTTGTGCTTGCCGTGCCCGATATGGTTATATTAAAACACAATTCTGACATAGCATTACGACGCTTCTCTTGATCAATCTTTACTAGTCGTCAGTGCGGTTAGCACTTGAGATCGCCCTTCGCACATTACATTGACTGCGACTACCATCGCCTTGTCCTCTGCATCATAATATCTAATTAATTAAAGTTAGAAAAGTTCACGTACCAGTAAAATGCCACACTATCCCAAAAGATCAACAAAAATAAATCATATACCGTATATTTTTACAATTTGTAATTGTAGTTATTGACTAATGTCAACATTCAAACATTCAATATTTTTTTTATTTTCTCATACAAATTCATCATTTTCCTGCTCTAATCCCACTTTTAGTGGGGTCAGCACAACATGTCATCCTTTCCAACTATCCATGTTGTCAAAAATTTTGGCTCCTTCTAATTGTCTTAATTTGTCCTAATAATTGGTGGTCTTTCCTTCTAGTGTCCTTCCAGTATCCTGTCGATGCAGGTCGCCAGGTTATGTTGCGAAATTAATACTTGTAATTTATTGATACGCTCTTGAGTTTCACAATGAAGAAGTTGGTCTGATCAGTGAGAGATGACTCACCATATGCTTTTCTCTATAGTGGATGCCATCTAGACTAATCAATTATTATCACCTTCAACAACTTTGTCAAAAATGCCATCCCGTTGCTGGATAATGTTACCGCCTCTGCGATGCTTGTTCCAAACTAATGTATGATTTATTTAAATTTTAGAACAGTTTTATTGTTTAAAAATAACATATCCAAATATTTATATAAAATAATTGTAAATTGCAATACTTCAAATATATTACAGTGACATGACACAACATATTTTGACGTTTGGTTGCAATTTTAAATGTCAATATTCATACGACACTGACCAACGATGGACCTTTCCACTAGCAATGAACTTTATTATATGTTTTTAAAGTAGAAAAAGGCGTGAAGTTATGTTATGTTATGTTATGTTATGTTATGTTATGTTATTATTATGGCATGGAAGCGAATAAAAATAATCAGAAATATTTGTAAATGAGTACACAGCTTTTTCATCCAATATAAGCCGTATATTGTTAGTTTCAATAAAGTTATACATATTATTAATTTATTAATATGGAAAAACAAATTGAGTTTTACATGTTTTCAATTCAATTTAATTTTAATAAATATTTAAATAAAAAAAAAATACCAGATACTGTACACTCAACCTGGAGGCTTTATTAAAGTTGTTCCATTATTGTTCAGGTTCATTTTTTAATTGTTTTCTGTTTACAGGGTTTTATTTCATTTTACATGAATAGCGATTGTGAAAACATCGTATTAATTCGAGGTCTGCATTGTTTTATTTTGATTCAATAATAAATATTTTGCTGTAGGGCTATTTATTGTAGAATAATGGAAGGATTTTATTACCTTAACCAATAAATATACGTGGTAGTAAAAATTATATTACTTTTTTTTATTCTATCTATTCTACAATATTCTTGTCGTATATTTGCGTTCTTTGAAACTAACTCTTTGAAACTTATTTTA
Organism: Euproctis similis; assembly: GCA_905147225.2. Lineage (NCBI taxonomy): Eukaryota > Metazoa > Arthropoda > Insecta > Lepidoptera > Erebidae > Euproctis > Euproctis similis. The sequence goes on from LR990104.1 coordinate 14,576,462, forward strand.
TTTTGCTTGCGCAAAAATCTGACAACTCGACAAAATAAGTTTTACGAAATAAATCACGTTTTATTGCCTCCGTAGTAACAAATAATGGACTGAGATATTAGATAGTTATTCAAGAGACAATTCTGTTTTTTTTTCTTTCTTAATAGTTAATGTGTTGACGGTTGACTAGCACAGGAAGCTTTTGGCATTAAGTCAGTTTTTTTATAATATGTGTATGAAAATCAATTTAAAAAAAAGTTATTTAATAAATCAACTATGAAAAAAAATATTTTGATAGTAAAAGTATATTTACATTTGCTACTATTTAAACGATAAAATTCGTTTTCTCTTTGCAAGTAAGCCCCGAATAATTAATGTATTAATACTTTTGAGATTTAGTTGCAGACACTGGCTACACCCTAAGTGATAAATCAAAACAATATACTACATTATAAAACACCTACAAAAGGTCTAAAAAAAAGTTAGCGATGGTAAATGTATATCTCTTATGGATAACCCGTAATGACCATTTTTATTTCTATAATTAAAAAAATTAAAATACTTCTTACTTTGCTTAAACCTTATAGAACTTTGATTTACGACTCCAATTATTCCAACACATAGTTCTTTCAATGTCACATTTTCTTACACCAGGATTAATCTAAAATGTATCCTTGCACATGTCTACTATACCATATATGTACATTTATGAATATTCTTTGACTTTGCACACACTCTCTCGTTGTTCCAAACATATAATATAATTTATTCACTTACTACCACGCCGTTGAGGCATTTGGTATTTAATAACTCAAACAAACTTTGTTCAGATTTATTTATTTTTCTTAAGCTTGTTTCAACAAAAAAAAATATAGAAACTTTGTCTCACCGAGATCGTTACTATTTCTACCTAAAAAAAACATGATATATTCAGCAGGGGAAAAGCTCACGACACCTCGTCACATCACGTCCTATCTCTACTTTGAAAAATTTTCTGATGTTTATTTTATTATACTTACTTTGCGCCACACAAAGCTATAAGCTCGCTGACTTGGAAAGCAACTGATATGTAAGGAGAACAACATTCAGAGCTGTTCAGTCACATCGAACGATTTGTGACTGTTTTTTTTACAGCTCCATACTTTTTAAAATAAAAAAAAACTATATTGCTTTCTGCTATATTAAGCATAAAAATAAGAGGTATTTTGGAAGTTACCAAGTTATTGCATCTTTGTTTTATGGTAAATAAATACGAAGTGATAATATTGGAATTTAACATAACATAACTTCACGTCATTATTACCCGAAGGTGTAGGCAGCGGCTGTTAATGGAATAGGTGGCGAACCTATTGCTATACCGAGCACAAAGTTTTCAGTCATCGACATTTATCACACTTAACTTCCGAAAACAATTTCGAAAGTCATTGGTGTGAGCCAGTGTCAGGATTCGAACCCGGACCTCTGGATCAGGAATCTAAATAAAGCATATAACAAATATTACCCCTTCTTAGTCAATGTGTCTCGGATTTGAATCCTCACGCTCATCAACGACCTTTCGTGATTCATTTAGGAAGTCATATAGGTTATATCAAGTGATATAGGTTCCGCCACCAATAATAAACAAGTTCATAATTCAACAGTTCCAATTATTATAATACGGTATTATGGATGTAAAGATTTTTGGATACTTGATATTAGGTATCATAAATAATTAATTTTTATTTACCCTATTTAAAATGCAGTGCATACTTTGGATGGTTTATCGACGATTATTCTCTATACAAAGGATATCTCTTTAATATCTGCGTCCATACTCTTCTCCCTCCCAACACCTTTCTCTCCATAATTCCTAATTCGTTCTTATCGAACTGCTGACACTCAACAATAAATTACAATTTAAATTCCTGTTCATGAATTTAAGTTAAAGGTTGTTAGATGAAATCGCAGACATCAGGAAACTTTTAAACAATAAAGTTATGATACCTTTAAATGTTTTCAAATTTAATATCATTACGGCAAATCAAAATTTTATAAAAAAAAGTTATGTAATCACGTTATTTTACAATATATTTTTTAACTAAATTTTGTGCTATATATATTACAAAAGCATTTCGTGTATTTTAAATACGGATAAAACAGAAGATTGGTAAGAATTATTTGTCGCGCCGCCCATATTAATGACTTTTTCCATCCGCTTGGCAATTCCGCTTTACGCGATAAAATCTTGATAAAACTTCACAAAGCCACTTGTAATATGCGGGGTGGCCTTAAATAAATATGATCAGATATGTATGGGGCCGATCCCGCGGCGATCAAGTGAAATCGCTTTTATTTCCTACTTAAATCCCTATCACCCCTTTCTCCCCGCACATCCCAAATTATGTTTAGGATATGTGGACATGGTCCGTTTGTCTACCCAAATAAATAAAGTTATTTTATTTTGGGTTCTGCGACTTAATTTCGGTTTAATATCGCAATATATTTTTGGGTAAGCTATTTGTTGACAGTGTAAATACGAAGGTTGTACAGTATTATATTTTATAAGAGATCGTGTGGGCACTTATAAAGTGGCTTACGTTCTATCGTGTTTAAATATAAATCTCTCATTTCGTATTTTACTATCTTACTCATATTTCTAACAGTAGCCTTACGTGGAACTACACAGTCATATGGACCAATGAGTGTCAAAGATATTTCATTGAATTCAAAGATAGGTTCCATTTAATTAATAACTATTGGCACAAACTTACTTAGGTAAAAAGCCTTATAATGAAGCGAAATTCACACGAAACATTCGTATACCAATAACCGTAATATTTAGCAAACATATATCTCATTAAAAAATAAATTACAGAATACACAAAAACGGAAATAACGATAGCAAAGTTATCGGCTTTTAATCCCTGTATGTTATGTTCTATATTTAAATGTGAAAAAATACCAAAACATCACCTTAAAAAAATTAAAACTAAGGTGAGTATATAAAACTCACTCCTGGATTAAATTTAATTTCGCGACAGTCTTTTGTTGCATAATTTAAACCTCGTTATTATTATTCAAAAATGAATTGTGTTATTACAGGGATAAAGAATAAATTTACATAACACAAGATGGTGCCACTTTCGGCACGATCTTGGGGTGCGACAGTGATTCCTTTCAAGACGTCTTGATTTACATAAACAAAACATATTTTGCTGTAGTGGCTTTTAGCCGAAGTAACCTACAAGTAGCATATAACGCTAATACAAAATACTTGAAACAATTAACTTTTCAAAAATTATTACTCAACATTCGATCAGGAGATTTATATATAAGTAAAAAATATATGTTTTATTTTATTATACACAGCTTTAAAATTATTAACACACACACACATAACTTCACGCCAAATCCCATGCGGGGTAGGCAGAGAGAACAGAGCGCCATAAGGCACGATTCTTACACGCCTCACTCGCTTCGTTGACTTTCGTAGCTCTTTTCATGCACGCGCGTTGGTTTTTGAGGCTCATAATATAATATAATTATAATATCTTGGACACAATACACACAGCGCCCTCGAGTTCCAAGCTAAGCAACTAAATGCTTGTGTTATGGATACTAGATAACGGATATTAATACATATATAACTTTTCTTTTGTAAATACATACTTATAATAGATAGTAAACACCCAGACGCCACACAAACATTCATGTTTGTCACAAATATTTGTGCTCGGGTGGGAATCGAACCCCCGACCTCATTGCTGCAGTTGGTAGTTTTACCAATGCGCCACGATGCCCGTCACCTTCTTCGTGGATTGCTAAATTATTAACATTTTCTCATTTACCAACGGAAATAATGGATACTATATTATACTGTTTTAAATAATGCATTTGTAAACCATATATAACAAAGAGATAAATTTGACAAAGATAACATTCAACAGTACAAAAACCCATCAATTCATTTCGGCAACCAGGCGTGCCAAAAAATACAAATATACAAACGCCTGAAAAACATGATCCTGCTTTTAGCGATGCATTCAGGAAAAAGTAAAAATAATTATATTGCGAAGTCTACAAATATGTGGCATTTTTTTTTCAATATTTTGTTGCCTATAGCCCGTCAGTGGGGACGTAACAATATGTCATCCCTATCCATTCTCTTCTATCACTCGTCTCTTCCACACAGTCTACACTTACTTCCGACATATTCATTTTATATACTGTACTATTTTATTAATGGCTAGAGGTTTCTAAGACTAGATATTTCATTTTAAACTAGATTTTCGATGATTTTGAAGAGAAAGATTACAAGCCTCTCAAATCTTTGTTTTAAAGTACACATACACAAAAATACATAACTTCACCGCAAATCCCTTGCGGGATAGGCAGAGAGCACAGAGGGTCATAAGGCAAGATTCTTACACGCCTCACTCGCTTTGTTGACTCTCATAACTCTTTTCATGCATGTGCGTCGATTTTTGAGGCTCATAATATCACCTTCTTCAGAACACTTTCTATTTGTCCATGGAATGTGTGTCTGGGCCGTCCATCCATTCGCTTTTGCATAGTATATCTGCTTAGTCAATCTTGTATCCTCCATTCTTTTACACATCCAAACTATCGGAGCATGCCCTTTCTTATTTTTATACCGACACTCTTTTCCAATCCAACCTCCTTTCTTACTGCCTTGTTTTCGTTGCAATCAGCGAGAGTCACTCCGAATATTTCCAGTACGCAGTGCCCTCATTTCAACCGCGTTCATACTACTTTCGTTCACACTCTGCCATACCCAGCTCTCACTTCCATAAGTTTGCGTTGGGATCAGTACTGCATTGTGGATTGCTAGCTGTGCTTTTCTGCGTTTTTTGCACCCAGAAATCTGTCCAACGCTCAATTTACGCTGTTTCCAAACGCCACTCTTATTTCTTCATTCGCGGTGTAGGTGTACCTAGAGACGGCGAGATGCCACCATTGCGCATCCGACCTGGACTCGGCCCAGCACACGCTGGAGGTCTGCCCGGCCTGGGCGGCCGAGCGCCGAGTCTTGGTCGACGGGATCGGGCGAGACTTGTTCTTGTCCCGGCGTTGATCGGCGGCAATGCTGGCGGGCGAGGAGGAGTGGAGGGCTGTAGTCTCCTTCTGCGAAGCAGTAATGCTCCAGAAGGAGGCCGCCGAGCGAGATCGGGAGAGAGCCGATCCCGCTCAAAGGCGGCGGCGGCGAGCTCAGTGATCGCCGCCGCTGACGGGCCGCGAGGGCGCACACCCCGCGGGTGCGCCCGGTTCGCGGCTTGGGAAGGATGACCCCCCGGTGCAGCCGGGAAGAGCCGTCGGGGGCGCCGCCGGCCACGCGCCTCTTTACGACGCGCGGTCGGAGCCGCTCCACCCGGGGGAGCCTCACTGAGGCTCCCGAGGATGAGCACCCCCTCACGACAGAGGGAGGATGACGGCGGGGTGGAACAGAGGGCTGAAGCACTATCCTGGGCCACCCCAACGCCGGAGAAAGGCCGCCGCGAACATTTAGTGGGTAACCCTAGGATCGGATTGCATTTTACTGTTTTGGGAGTCCCACACTACCCTCTGCCGTATCAGGCATAAAGAGGGTGTGCATAAAGCATTTCCTCGCGTAAAAAAAAAAAAACAAAAAAGAGGTACCTGCCATTCCTGCTAAAAGCGCATCCGCAGTGTTTTAAAGTAAAGCTTCATATTATTTCAGTATTTGTAATATTTTACATAAATGATTAATGTAGCCTCAAATCTCTAGAAGAACCATTACAAACTTTATGATTAATGTAACGTTACATAACATAGAACAAAACATACACAAAGCACACCATTACACAGCAATGTACAAAGAGCCCGCGATGTACATCATTATGAATCTCCCCGAAAAAACGCAAGCCTTTAACAACACGCCTTTCACACGATCCCCAGTATTTTGGTGAAACGCAAGCGTGATTAATTACGGACCCCCACGTTTTACATCTGAATTTCACGATTTGCCCTGAACTTACAAAAGTATGTGTATTTTTACCTTATAAAAAGAGGTATGTATATTTTTGGTGTTATGAAAGATTAAAGGATTAGATGAATGAACAAATTGTTGCAATGTTTGTATCTTATCTTTCGCTCCTTTTTTAAACACACGTGTTTTTCTACCCGAACTTTCGAGATTTCTGATTCAAAGATTTTCTAGTCATTGGTGTGAGTCAGGATTAGATCTCACGACTTTTTGTTTCAGAAGCGGATTGATCGGCTACTAAGTCGACTAAATTATTTAAAAAAGTATTATAATAATCTCTGTGAATACTCGAAATGTCTTTGAGTTTTGAATGTTGTATGTTTTGAACTTCGAAAATAAGTGAACAATCATAGCACGTAACACAAATGTATACAACAAATTATTGAGATTATTTGAGAATTCTTTTACACGCTCAATTAATAAATGCGATAGGTAACATTTGTTTTGACGAAATTGCTTATTTAATTTGGATAATTTTGTAAGATGTCTAAATAATAATAAAAAAGAAATATAAATACTATACATATAGATAATACGAAAAGAGAGGTAAAAAGGTAACATATTTATTTATAACTTCTCTGACGAATATTCTTTGATATTTTGTTCTATAATTTAATATCTATGATATCTTTATTCGTATCCTTTTCCTGTCCTCATGTCACGCGTTCATAATTATTTTTATAAACGAATTCCAATTCTTTGTGTTCAATTTTTGCACGATTCTGTTGCTTAACAGCGATTTTCTGGAAAAATGTATTTGTTCGTATTTTTATTTACATAACATAACGTCACGCCTTTGTTACCCGAAAGTGTAGGCAGCGGCTGTTAAGCCTCGTCTCACCGTTATGTTTACGTCCCAAATGGAATAGGTACCTATTGCCATACCGGGCACAAAGTTTTTCAGTCATCGATATTTACTTATATATACACATAACTTCCGAAAACAATTTCGAAAAGTCATTGAAGTGAGCCAGTGTCAGGGTTCGGACCCCGACCTCTGGAACAGAAGCCGTGTGCTCGACCACTGGACCACCGAGACTTAAAGTAGTCAGTTTTTTTTTATTTCATAAATAATTAGTGTCCGACCGAAGCTTCGGCTTCGCAATCGGCCACCTTCCGCCAAAAATCCATCTTCGGCGAGATCTTCCCCGAGAAGCTCCCGCCGAAGGTACTAGAACAGTCAGAATTAAACGAACTATTACGAAATAACGAGTGACTGACAGACCGGACTGCACTTAGTTCAGTGTGGATACCTCTATCATCGAAAGAAAAGCGGCGTGAGCTACTTTACGCCAATATTCTTCTTTAGCTGTGGATAATATTAAAGAAAATTATTAAATTACTAAGAGTTCTTATGCCTGCGGCTGCGGCCGAAGGTTGTGGAGATTGCCGATTAATCAGCTTTGGCTTCGGCATCGGCCAACAATAGACCTTCGTTCGGACACTATAAATAATATAGCTTCATTTAAGCTCATATCATTCTACATTTTTATAATCGATGAAATTTTCTCCTCTGAATAAGATAAATTCTAAGTACCGAAATTATTAGACACCGCAAATAAATCATATTTCATAGATCATTGACGTCATCGGATATTCAATTAATCTTGAGATTTTTATGCAAAATCCGATCTGATTCGTTCACTCCATCTCTCTCTCTCTCTCTCTCTCTCTCTCTCTTTCTCTGTGAGATGTTTGCTTGAGATATTTCATTTCATACTATTTATACAGAGTTCCAAGTATTTATTATGAAAACATTTTTTTAGATCATCTTACCTTTTTCTTCTCTATGTAGGTCTTTAAATAGTCTTTATATATAGGTCTTTAAAATATTAGTATAGATCGATTTTTTTTACATGTTTATGTATTGATAAATAATAATTTATCCGACTGGTTTTGTAATTAGACCATCTTTAAAAAACGCGCTTACTTCACTTATTAATACTGATATTTGTGACCATATTAACCCAATACTTACAATTGTTATACTATGATTGCTATGTTATGCCCAAAACTTAGCTCGAATCAAAAACATTTAAGAGTAGAACTATTCTCCCAGGGGAATGCATCACCGGATTATGGTCAAACCCGTTTATTTATAAACTTCAGGCTAAAATTTTGTTGAAACAACATTAAAGTTGAAGTATTATCCCAAGGGAACACATTACTGGGATGAAAGGTACCATATATGTAATTCCAGGACCATATCTCAATATCTTATATATACACGCCAATTTTGCCTATAGTTCTGTTTAACGGTTAATTCACATCCTTGATTGAGTGGCAAACGTCTAACATTCAAACATCTTCAAAAATATTTTACTAAAAAGAATTTGTAGTAAAATTTTAATGGCTATTTATTAACCAATTAAAATAATAGCTCTCACGGAGCGAAACGTAGCCGTGGCATGGACCACTTTACCCCAAAATTCTGGGAAGAATATTGGACTATGCTTACTACGTAACTCTATGGTATTTGTATACATATTACTTCTTTTATATGAGTTATTAATAAACCGTATTAAAAGTGATTAAAATATAAGTTATAATGTCATTTAAATTTGGACAAAACTTTGCTGTATAATAACCGAGTCTATGTAAGAGTAGGCGAAATTCAAAGTCATTTGTAGAAGCGTAGAAACAGTGGTAGAGCCAAGCAGTTCGCTGTATGAATGGGCCGACTCGACCGGTGAAATACCACGACCTCTCAGAAGACCGACGTAAAGTGGCTCATGCCGCGTTTCGTTCGGTGAGAGAGGTACCCGGAGGCCCACCCCCCTTCCCCATCCTTTCCTATCCCCTATCCCTTAAAGGTCGGCAACACAGCAGTAACACTATATGTGTTCCTGGTGTCCATGGGCGGCGTTAGTTGCTTACCATCAGGTGACACGCTTGCTCGTTTGCCCTCCTATCCCATAAAAAAAAGCAATACTGAATTAAACTATGGATAATCTCGGTAAAATATCCACACGCGAGTAGAGCCGCATGTGTATTGTGCAACAACTGGGTTCTAAGAGATTTACCTACAATAGGTACCAATATTGTTCTAATTGTTTGACATTGTTGTTTGCTGTTATATTCAGCGGGGGCGTGGATATAACTACTATAATTGACTCCTCCTGCGTCATTTTCTCGTATCATTGTTAAATTTCCTTAAATTAAAGCTACGCCTCGTTGGAAATGCAGATTTTGTATTTACTTATAAACCAAATTAAGCCTTAAAAACCGATGAGCATGCATACATAGTCATTAGTTGTCAAGGAATATGAAAGTCAAAGAAGTCAGTGAAATGTGTAAGTTCACTGCATGAATGGTCTGGCTCGTTCGGTGAAATACCACGATCTCTCGCAATATCGGCGTAAAGCGCGTTTCGTTCGGTGAGAGAGGTATCCGGAGGCCACAACCCATTTCCCATTCTTTTCCCCTCCTACTTCCATAAAGGACGGCAACGCACCACGGTGTTCATGGGTGGTGAGAAGTTACTTATCATCGGGTGACCCACTTGCTCGTTTGTCCTCCTATTTCATTATAAACATTACGTATGTATTTTTACCATTATTTAATTTTTATATCTAAACATATAATTTACAATGCTCGCATAATCGATAAGCTTTCCTCATATTTCTATAAAAAATATGTGGAAACATTCTACACACAACTCAGCAAAGTACGAGTCACAAATAGAAGTTTTTAACAGTATAATATTGGTCGTATAAAAGGTCAAGTCATTAGAAACAAAATTCGCTCTGATAAAACTTCGACAGGAACTCGCCGACAACCTTGCCTATTTTATCGCGACCTTCGAAAATAAATACACCAAACTTAAGAATATTGCCGAAACGACACTATAAAAAGTAATTCTAGTTTTATGGGATAGTTGAGCTAACAAGAAAGTGGGTCACCTGATGGTGAGCAACTATTCACCGCTCATAAAGACCATGGTGCGTTGCCGTCCCTTAAGGGAGTAGAGGGGAAAAGAAAGGGAAAGGGAATCGAGCCTCCGGATAGGGAACGGCACAAGACACTTCACGCCGATATTCCGAGAGGTCGTGGTATTTCACCAGTCGAGCCGGCCCATTCATGCAGCGAATCGCAAGACTACTACTGTTCGCAAGACTCAACCACTGTTAACGTGTAGTAAACTTTTCAGAGGTTTTCATAAATTTAGCTGCATTATTTTCGCACAAAATCCACTGTGATTTCCTATTCAGTTATATTTTCTATTCATTTTATGATTACAATTAAATAAAACATATAAAATACCTACGCCCTGGGGATAAATATGTTAACAACATCGTTGTCATACTATTTTAGATGTTGATTTAACATGTAAAATAGTTAGACTAAATAACAAAATAGTTTTACTCATTGTTAGTCGGACTGTCCGATTGATATTCTGTTTTTTAAACCCACCATGTATAGTTTGACCTAGTCTAGATTGTTTAACTCGGTTTGCATCTAATCTATGCTGGCTTATCTTTCAGCAATGTGTGTCTATATCCCTTATTAACATTTTATTTTTATAATTAATCATCTTTCTAAACATACGATACTAATGAAATTTTATCGCAAATAAACATTTTCGTTTTCTGAAAACGTTAAACGAACTTACAAAACCGCTTAGCAGCATATTTGTGAAAATGGCTATGGAATTCCCTGGCCACCTCGTGATATACTATTACTTCTCAGAAAATCTACTTAAAGGGGTTCATGCCGCGTTTCGTTCTGTGACATTTACATAGGATTAAATTTCTTAGAAACATCTCAGGTGATTTATTGTTATATCACTGTTCTCTAGACCGCATATCCCGTCCCCGATCGTATTAAATCACAGTCGAATTTATGCGAACCATAAGCCAATAGTGCAAAACGTTTTAAAGAGGCAATGATGAAGCCGTAGCAGACAAATTCATTCCTGAAGAAACCATTAAACAAAAGTTAGTTACATTGGATAAAACTACCCTTAACAAACAGATCGGGAAGTCAACAAAGTAACATTAAATCCGAGCATCTAAATTAAGAAAACGGGCTAACTTCCAAAACTCTCGAAGCACACATACCTTTATATAGAGTCAATGAGCCTGTAGAACTAACCAACAATTTGGCGACGCAACTCATTAGACCTTACTCGTTGCGTAATAAAAGGATCTACGCAATGACTAAATAAGGATCTTTTAAACATTGAATAGAATATGTTCCATATAATAAATATTTATTGAAAACTACTAATAACTTTATAGTTTAACACTTACACACAGCCTTGACTTTTCAGCAAATTTTATGTTTTTTTTAATTGTTAATGATGTTGGAATATTTATTTTCATAGTTTCATCAACTACCCAATGGCATCGAATATGTCATTACACATAAGGTGGCACAAGCACGGTTTAAAACTTTTTTGTTAATTTGTTCCTTATGTTGTAAAACGCGCCGTGTGACGCCGTCTTAGAATACCGCCACCCCATCTCTTCCCGTGGGTGTCGTAAAAGGCGATTAAGGGAAAAGCTAGAAGAATGGACAGCAGCATTCTCTCTCAAGAAAATACAGCCTACTGCGATCGCCAACCCGCCTGCCAAGCGTGGCGATTATGACAAAAACCCCCCATGATTGAGCGGATCGGCAGTTGTGGCGCTCTATGGGGGAGGCCTATGTCCAGCAGTGGACCTCAAAAGGCTAATAATGATGATGATGATGTTGTAAAACGTGTGTTAACAAGAAAAGGGTCTGGCCATAGAGATCTGGTTATCTAAAGTCCTGACGGACATAAAGGACTGTAGTCTTCGTAGGCGATGCTAAATAGGGGAATAAATAGCATGTTAAGATTTAAAAACCCAACTACGTTTAACGGGACAGGTATAAGCCAAGGAAACAAAGGAAACTTCTTCCTTACGATTTCACAAATAGTACACTTTTTTTAAATTATTTTTGCTGTACTTTGTAATTACAAGGCGAATGTTTTCTTGCGGGATATGTGCTGATTTATTATGTTAAATTTGAACTGTAACAATTTCATACCAGTACGCAATTGGTGATAAATTATCACTAACAAAAGCAAAGTCAGAAAAGGTTAAAATTACGCAGGAAGGACCATTTTACACGCACATAATACGTTTCTCACAAATACCCAAATAAAATGGTAATTTTTTTTAACTCTTATAATTCATTTTTGTAAATTATATTAGCCTATTATTTTGAAGAAGTGGGTGTAATATTTAATGATAATTAATTAATTACAAAGGCGTCGGATTACGCCAGGAGAATCCTTGAAAATTAAGTGAATCTTGTCCTTCAATTGACTCGGCATTAATTAAAAAGGGTTTCAAGCCCAAGCGTAATATCTATTTAGAAAGCTTAATATCGTGTTTAGTAGTATTTCAGCAAAATATTATTATTACTATAACTAAAGAAAAAGAAAAAAACGTGTATAAAGCTTAATCTTAAATAGGTTTTAATGTTTGTCAAAATGCTGATGTCAAAATATCTAAACACTGAAGCAAATACATCTAACTTTTATTGCGTCATGTAATCAAAACAAAGACATAATATGATTGAAGTAACAACAATAACTTGAAAAAAACGAAAATAATGATATAGAACAAAGAACAATAAGAATAATTAAATTGTTCATAATAATTATTGCTGACAAAATTATTAATAGTTAATTATATTAAAATTATTTAATGACAGTATGCAAATATTTCGTATTAAGTTTTGTATTAAGATTTTTCACCTAGTATATACACCAATAATAGAATGTATGAATACACATAATCGTCATCTTCCTGCCCTTCTCCCATCATTTGGGGTCGGCACAATAGGTTTTTCTTTTCCACGCTTCCCTATCATTCGCTTCTTCCACAGTAACACTCTTCCTAGTCATATCATATTTCACACTATTCATCCATGTTTTCTTCTTGCATACACATAAAAGAAAACAAAATTTGATTGATTTGATTTTGTAAGGTTTCTGACCTTTAAAGTAAACGATTTAAGATTCATAAAATTATCTTTAGTTTTGATTCGCTTTGAATTATTTAATATAGTTAAAGTATGCGTCAATTTGCTTAACGTATTTTAATCGCTTTACCACCCACCATTATTGCGGAGTGCCTCTTGAATGGAGGGATTATATTCTTTTTTATTTTAAAAATATTCCATCTCTAAAAGTATTCTTGTTTGGTGTTATGTTTCATTTACTTTTCATTTGGCTAGCGGATGACTGTATTTTCCTTTTGAATTTCAAGAAACACTTAAAAGAAATAGCTATGGAAAGGTGCCATTATAAAGAAGCTCTATTTACTGTTCATCTTCTTTGTACGACAAATTCATGATTGGTTTTTATCTTTAGATGCAACCCACACATTCCGGTTTTCTATACATATTACATACGTGATTTTTGTATGATATTATAAAGTGATTCCTTACAAATAAATACACACGTTTATGACACAAATGTTTGTTTTGTTGAGGGTAGTTCATGAATCGACCCCGCTGTCCTCCACGGAGTTTTGGCGGGACTGTGGAAGAGACATGTCCGTTATTGCATTATGTTATGCATTATTTTCTCAAATTTGTGTTTCAATGGATATTATTGAATAAAATTCGTGACGTTTTATTTAATAAGTGTTCATATATGGCGAGTGCGTACCCATTTCGGAGAGCTTGAAAGGATAAAATGTGAGAAATTAGAAGATGAAAGTGTACGGAGTATGTATGTAGGCCTAGTCAGTAAAGGACTCAATGAGACGAGTCTTTCTGACCTAGGTGTTGAAGAATGCTGGGAAAGAATGAAAGAAAGTATAGTGAATAGTGCAAAAGAAGTATGTGGTAGTGCAAAGAGGCATAAGATTCTGAGAGGTGACGCCTGGTGGGACGCGGATGTGAAATCCAGCGTCGAAAGAAAGAAAAAAGCATGGTTGGATTATGTCTCAAGTTTGAACCAGAATGATAGTATGACAGAGAAAAAGTATGAGAGCTACCGCCGCTGCAGGAATGTTACCAAAGCCTTAGTGAAAGAGAAGCGTGAAAGACTTGTTGCGAATGAGGAAGTGAGGTTGACGGAGAACTTCGAGGCGAATAACAAACTCTTCTGGAGGGAAGTTAGAAAGTCTCGGGGTTCTTCGTCAACATCCAGAATGGACAAAATTATGTCTAAGTTTGGTGACATTCTTGCAAACCCAAGCGATGTATTGGGCAGGTGGAGTGAGTATTTTGGGGAAATGTACGAGCATGTTCCAGATGTGGGCGCCGCGAGTGAGATGGCTATGGCCTGGCACCGCTGCGCCAACATCTGATGAGGACATTACTATGGAAGAGATTGAATGGTCGATACGAAGTATGAAAAATGGTAAGGCAGCTGGAATTGATATGATGTCTGCTGAAATGATCAAACACGGTGGATCCTGTGTCCGGGACGCTTTCCTGATCTTGAGCAATCTGTGCTGGAGGTCGGGTAAGGTTCCCATGGACTGGAGGCGCGCTGTCATCGTGCCCTTGTATAAAGGTAAGGGATCACGTATGCAGTGCGCCAGTTACAGGGCCATCAGTTTAATCAGTTTAGCAGCAAAAGTGTATGGGAAAATTATTGAAAGGAGAATGAGGGTGATATCTGATGGAGTGTTGTGGGAGGCTCAGGGTGGTTTCAGAAGCGGACGAGGGTGCATGGATCAGATTTTTTCTCTCCGCAACATCGTGGAGAAACAACTGGCTGTTAACCGGAAGGTTTTCTGCGGTTTTGTGGATCTGGAAAAAGCGTTTGACAGAGTGTTACGAAAGGATCTGTGGGATATACTCCCGGGCTACGGGGTGAGCGGAGCACTGCTGCGCGCTGTGCAGTCCACTTATGAGGGCTGCACAGCGTGTGTGCGTGTTGACGGCGGCTTGTCCCCCTGGTTTGACGTCAATATCGGCGTCAGACAGGGTTGCGTGCTGTCCGCTCGACTGTTCATCCTGTACCTGGACAGTTGTCTCCAGAGAATGAGATCGATGGATGTAGGGATGCGAATGGGTGACCTAGTTGTGAGCTGCCTGCTTTACGCAGATGACGCCGTGCTTCTAGCCGAATCGCCGTCGGACCTGCAAACACTAGTCACTACTATGAAAGATGATTGCATGATTAAAGGCTTGCAGTTGAATGCGACGAAAACGAAAGTAATGGTGTTTGAAAGGGAGGAATCCAGAACAGATGCAAGGATAATGGTTGATGATGTAGTGCTGGAACAGGTGAATGAAATTGTATATCTTGGATGCGCTTTTAGCAGAGATGGAAGGTACACCGCGGATGTAGAAAGACGAGTGGCGATAGGAAATAGCGTAAACGGAGTGTTGGGCAGATTCCTGGGCGCAAAAAATATTAGCAGAAAGGCCCAGTTAGCAATCCACAATGCAGTCCTGATCCCAACACTAACTTATGGAAGCGAGAGCTGGGTATGGCAGAGTGTGCATGAAAGTAGAATAAACGCGGTAGAAATGAGGGCTCTACGCAAAATCTGCGGAGTGACTCTCGCTGACCGCGTAAAAAACAAGGTTGTAAGGAAGGAAGTTGGTTTGAAAGAGAGTGTCGGTGTAAAAGTAAGAAAGGGCATGCTCCGATGGTTCGGACATGTAGAAAGAATGGTTGACGCAAGACTGACTAAGCAGATATACAATGCAAAAGCGGACGGATGTAGGAGTCGAGGACGGCCAAGACACACATTCCAAGACCAAATAGAACGTGTTCTGGAGGAAGGTGATGTTAAGAGCCTCAAAAACCGACGCGCGTGCATGAAAAGAGTTATGAAAGTCAACGAAGCGAGTGAGGTGTGTAAGAATCGTGCCCTATGGCGCTCTGTTCTCTCTGCCTACCCCGCAAGGGATTTGGCGTGAAGTTATGTATGTATGTATGTGTTCATATATGAGTGCAAATGTGGGAAATGGTGTAAATATCGTGTGTAGCGTGCCCTTCTACATTGTCGTCAAAACTCCCTCGGAACATCATGTATAAAGTGCCACGACTTTATGGATGATTAGGTTAGGTTAAGAATAAAGATGTTAATTATAATAAAAAGACTCGACTTAAAGGTCGTAGCAACTAGGTCGTTAAATATTATAAATAAAAAAAGTCCTCCACGTGTCATGCAGGTAGACATACAATTTGCCACTACACAACGATGTCCGGCCTAACGTTTAGATGCTTATCAGTTAATTTTGTAAATGGAATACCTTGTATATTTCTTGATTATTTTTAAATAGTCCCACAGAGAAAGTGGTACAGTTTACTACAGGCCACAGATTCAAGTCTTGTTATCTGTATCATTTGTCGTGATACCAACAAACTATTTAAAAAATGTATCTCTAATTTAAGCCAGCCAGCCTGTTGCTATAAATCGAGCATAATTTTATTAGTCATTGATTAGCACATTATCATGCAAAGTCCAGAATAATTTCCAAATATTCAAAAAATTATTCGTAAAAGTTGAGACATCTGAATTAGAAGCGAAGTGCAAATCTACCAGTCCACTAAGTTTATTAGGATTCATTATATTAGAAGCTTAAGAGAAGCTGATTAGCCGTTGACAATGGAGCGGAACTTAATGGAACCCAGAAACTTACACAATAGAACACCAGTGTTGTTTGGCTAAGGATTACTGCTGAAAATCTAAGGCACAAGCAAAAACAAAGCACCGCCAAATAAACAAAATACCACGGGTTGCACCAATTTTAAAATCAATTAAAAACATTTTTTTTGGTATCTGTTAGAAGAATATCGTCCTCAGATTATTAAAACTATCGAGATATCCTAAAATTGTATTATTTTTGTATAACGTAACCGTATTATTACGTAACCTCTATTAACAAATTCCTCAGAAAGAATGATTCTCTAATACAAGTAGTTTTTTTTTAATTCCCCCTTAAAGATGACGGTGAAATCCCAGGAGTAGCGACCAGGTCAATACAGCATATAACATAATATTTAACGTCATATTAAATAAATTCATTCGCTTGACATGGGTCGACATGCAAGTGAGCCAATGAGTTCTAACACGCCCCTTATTATATACAACCGTCTCTCCTCGTTAGTTCAGAGCTGACTAAGAAAGAGATGGAATATGCTGGATATTTGCTCAATGGGTCTTATATTTCGTATGTATTTATGTAGTATTTTATGAGCAAACTATTTCTACCTAGGCCATTTTCGAAAGTAGTATTGCTACTTACTACCTCGGCAAACTGTTTTACACAATTTAATGATAAATAGGTTTTTAAAAAGAAATTGAAATATTTTCGATTGATTTTTCCCAGAGAAAGACTATTTTGAAAATTTGAGGCTTAAGTCAATTCAAAAATATTTTATCAAATTAAAGTACCTACCACTTACCTGCAGGGAAAACAAAAAGCAACGAATTCACCTAGTAGTTCCTTACAATGGATCGGTCTGAGTGATAAATTTGTCTCACATTATAAAAGTAAAAAATTATTACATTTTAAGATGACGGTGAAATCCCAGGAGTAGCGACCCGGTCAATACAGCATATAACATAATATTTAACGTTTTATCATCGATCCATTTTGACAAATTTTGATAGTAATATTGGTGCGAGTTTTTAGATGGAAAAAAAACCAACTGCGTCTAGTAACTTTAGTTATAATCCTGTTTTTTTTTGTTGCAGGGTAAAATGAAGTCACACAATTCAACGTGGCGAACTATTCGAGGAAAATGGTATGATCAATAGAACACTAACATGCGTCCAGGTCACTTATGGTTGGTGATCTGTCTATTCGTTAATACCGTCTATCGCACCGAAATGAGGCATTCAACAGGCGAATTAAGCAATGATAAATCTGTCTTCCACATAAGAAACAAACATCATCATAGGCACAAACATAAACCTGACCATAGAATATTTGATACAACATACTTCGCTGATAGTCCACAAGATTTCTATCCAATATTCAGTCTAAAAGATGGAATGCATCTTATAGAGGAGGAAATAACACCAATTATTGAAGCAAAGACTGATTGGATGATGCCCAATGACCAAGTCGCTGAATTCAAAGATAAAAAAAACCACCCCCACTGGCCAATAAAAAGGGAAGCTGTCATTGAAGGGGATTTGGTGCTTGGTGGTTTGATGATGGTTCACGAAAGATCTGACAGCATGACTTGTGGACCAGTCATGCCTCAGGGTGGAGTTCAAGCATTGGAAACTATGTTATTTACATTAGATTATATTAACAATATAGGTTTGATTCCTGGTGTGACAGTAGGAGCACACATATTAGATGATTGCGATAAAGATACTTACGGATTGGAGATGGCTGTGGATTTTATCAAAGGTAATAATAATTTAGTTTTTATTAACACAATATATTGACAACCTTGTTTATTATTAAATAGGTTAGTTTTGTTAAGGCAAAAATTACGAAATTTATTGGGAGGCATACATAAATGAGTCTCTCATTAGCACTTCGTGTTTTATTGCTCGGAATAAAAAACATTATAACTCACCAAAAAAAAAATGTCGTATTGTCAAGAAAAAAAATATTAAGAACCTAGAAAATTGGTCCGCCTTATCATTTCAGTGACATTACTTTGATATATTGGGTATATAAGGACCATTTATGTTCCATAATAGAATGGTCGTGATTTATGAAGTGTGAAATAGAGTACATGAGTTCATTTCATTATTTTTGTATTTGAACCAGCATATCTATCTATTTACTATTATTTTGTTTCATTCTAGTAAAAAAGATTATGTTATTTCAATTATTTTGTCCAGCAATTTTGTCAACAAACAATTTAATATAAGAATAATAAAGTTCGCTGGGTCATTTAGTATTCTACATATTTACGAGTTATTATTACGAATACACTATTAGTACTGATATTACAAATTAACTATAGCTATAGGTTTACAAAAATGTATTAAAAGTATCTCAATACAAATGTATCAGATATTAAGAATATAATCGCAAATAATATCTGCTAAGCAACAATTTTTTTTTTACTACTCTGCAAATATGTTATTATATCATAAACATTGCACTGCATTAGTATATTATATTATAGTTATTGAATAATAGTTTATTATTTCAACAACAAGTATTTGAAATATTGTGCATAAAATGCCACGTTAAATTTTAATCTAAAATTAATCTTGAACTAAAAATGAACAAAATTAACTCATAAATAAATAGAGACTACCTCCTATTTATATTTGAGTATTGGGGTGGGGAATTAATCCGACTAGTAGACGAAAACACTCGCTGTATGAAATTTAATTTCAACTTATAACAAAGTCGTAAATAACCGGTGAGTATCGAGGGTATATAAAGCATTGGAAACGTTGAGATAAAAAAAACAAATATGTTAGATTAATTTATTTTTATAGTATAATTATATTTTATTTTACAGCTCTATATATATTCCCTCTCTCTATATATATTTTACAACTCCATATATTCTTTCATAGATTTTATTGCACTTTAAAAAAAAATTTAAAAGTGTCAAGAGTGCAAGATAAGAGTTATGTAAGTCCAAGAAGCGACTAAAATATTTGAGGATCTGTTCCATTCTTCGTGTGTACCCTGAAAGAGACGGTGTTAGGTTCCACAGTTGGAAATTAAATTAATCTAAGATATATTTTAAGAAAACATTTATTTGTCATAATGATCCATTTCCATGATCCATTTTTGACGGGCCTCGTGGCGCATTGGTAAATCTACCGGCTGCAGCAATGAGGTCGGGGGTTTGATTCCCACCCGAGCACAAATATTTGTGACAAACATGAATATTTGTGTGGTGTCTGGGTGTTTTTCTATGTATTATAAGTATGTATTTACAAAAATAAAAGTATATATGTATTAATATCCGTTATCTAGTAGCCATAACACAAGCATTTAGTTGCATAGCTTGAAGCTAGAGGGCGCTGTGTGTATTGTGTCCAAGATATTATTATTATTATTTGTTTTATCAGGCTCTATAAGTAATATCGACGACGCAGAGTATGCATGCAATGCCACTGCTGTCCGTAAGGTCATATCAGGCGTAGTTGGTGCAGCATCAAGTGTCACATCAGTACAAGTGGCCAACCTATTGAGGCTTTTCAAAATACCTCAGGCATGTATTACATTATCTACATAGGTGTACCGGTATAAAATGAGCGTTTTTTTGTGAAAATAAAATATTAATTTTGATTAGATAAAAAAAATAAATTTATTCAAAATATTGTCCATCATTTTCTACACATTTTGTCCACCTTTTTGGTAATTTGTGTATACCATGCCAATAGAAATGTTCTTCTTTTGAAGTAAACCAATCAGACACCCAATTTTCCACTTCCGCGTAGGAATCGAACCGCTGCTCAGCCAATGCGTGTCCCATCGATGAAAATAAATGGTAATCGGAAGGAGCCAAGTCTGGTGAATACGGTGGGTGCTCCCAGCCAAGTACTTTGATTGTATCCTCAACCGATTTTGCTTTGTGTGCAGGTGCATTGTCGTGTAACAAAATTACTTTGCCGTGTCTTCTGGCCCATTCTGGTCGTTTTTCGATCAATGCGTTGTTCAAATCGATCATTTGTTGTTTGTAGCGACTAATATTAACAGTTTCACCAGGTTTTAGGAGTTCATAATACACCACACCCTTCTGATCCCACCAAACACAGAGCATTGCCTTCTTCCCGAAACGATCTGGTTTTGCAGTCGATGCTGAAGGTTGTCCCGGATTAACCCATGATTTTCTCCGTTTAGGATTCTTAAAATAAATCCATTTTTCATCGCCAGTGACAATTCGATGCAAAACTGATTTTCTTTCGTGTCTTTGAAGCAAAATTTCATAAGTGTTTTTCCGATTTTCCATTTGTCTTTCATTCAATTCATGTGGCACCCATTTTCCACACTTTTGAATTTTTCCCATAGCTTTTAAACGGTCTGAATTGTTTGTTGTGCAACATTTAACATAGCTGCCATTTGCTTCTGACTCAAAGTATCATCTTCATCCAATATGGCTTGCAGTTTGGCGTCTTCGAATTTTTTTGGTGGTCTTCCACGTTCTTCATTTCTCACATCAAAATCATTACATTTGAATCGTTAAAACCATCTCTTGCATGTTGCTTCTGATAGAGCATGATCACCATATGCTTCGACAAGCATTCGATGTGATTCTGCAGCATTTTTTTTCAAATGGAAACAAAAAATTAATGCTTTCCGCAAATCATCACTTTCTGGCACAAAATTTGTCATTTTTAACACAATAAAAAAACATGATGTTGTTTGTTTACTAATTGTTAGGTTAATTGAATGTTTGACAGTTGTCATGGCAACCAAACATAAAAAAAAATAAGGCTTATTCACAACAAATAACCCCTACCAACACATTTGTATCTTAACGCTCATTTCATACCGGTTCACCTGGTATAAGTGACACTCAATTAAAATACGATAGAAACAAAGTGTAACTGAAAACTTCTTACTTTTCTTTTGGTGTCTCTTTGTAATAACTGCTTTCTACTACATTAATATGAATATGTATACGGTACATACAACAAAATGTATTTTTTTTTCAATGTTTGTCTGTCTGTCTGTTCCGAGTAACTTAGGCTACTTTTTTTAGAAAAAATCTTTTATTTATTACTTCCGAGGCGAAACGAAGTTCACTGGGTCAGCTATATAAAAGCTAGTCAGCTACATAAAATGTTCTAAATTAAAACAGCGTTTATTAATAATCTATTTAAGATATTTAGAATACATATAAACATAAACATAATTACACGCCTTTTGTTACCCGAAGGTGTAGGCAGCGGCTGTTAAGCCTCGTCTCGCCGTTATGCCCACGTCCCAAATGGAATAGGTGGCGAACATATTGCCATACCGGGCACAAAGTTTGTCAGTCATCGATATTTATCACACATAACTTCCGAAAACAATTTTGAAAAGTCATTGGTGTGAGCCAGTGTCTGGAATCGAACCCGGACCTGTGGATCAGAGGCCGTGTGCTCGACCACAGCGCCACCGAGACTTTAGAATACTTTACAAATAAATCCACGCCTAATATTTTGGAGGTACAATTTGTACTGGAATTTAACAATTTTTATATAAATATTTAATAAGAAAGAAACAATCAAATTAACTATCGATTTTCACCAGGTGTCTTTTTTCTCAACCTCCCCGGAACTATCGAATAAAGCACGCTTCGAGTACTTCACCAGAACCATACCGTCCGATCACCATCAAGTGCGAGCCATGGTGGAAATTGTGAAGAAACTCAAATGGGCCTATGTATCAATTATTTATGAGGAATCAAGCTACGGAATTAAGGTGAATATGCACTGGTTACTTCTTGTGAATAACCACCTGAAGTTGTCGGTAGCGGCTGTTTAGCCTCGACTCGCCGCTATATTTACTTCCCAAATAGAATACATGCCGAACCTATTATACTGGGCACAAAGTCAGTCAATTTAACAGCCTGTTATATTACTGTTATACAGTCGGTCAGTCTTTGATATTTATCACACATAACTTATACACAAAAAGTCATAGGTGTGAGCCCGGATTCGAATCCACGACTTTTTTATTAAATGAATAAAATAATAATAAATATAATATGTTTAGTGGGATAAAAGAAGCAAGTAAACTAGAGGATCGCCAAAGTTCGTGTTACGATTTGCCATCCTTTAAAATGGGATTTGAAAGGAGTCAGAAGTGGGGAGGGAGAAAGAGGTTGAACTTCTGCATACCTCTCTCATCTAACGAAATGCACTATACGTCCTTTTCATATGACAAAGCTCTTTTTAACATAGGTACTCGTTACAGAAAAGAGATGATACATTGGCATGAATAGTCCACCGCTCTTATTGCAATTGAAATTCGCTTAGTGCCACACAGAATACTAAAGTGCTTTGAATACTTCCATTCGATTGTTCACTTGGGAAATACGCAAATGTAAATTCAAGTAGATAAGGAATAGTCAGATACGTTTAAATTACCGAAACCGCTACCAATCTGGAGCAATAAATTTTAAACAAAATTTAAATATCAATTAAATAATGTTATGTTTTATGATGCCATCATGTAAATATTTCGGCAATTAGTATAATTATAACATATGTTATTGAAAACTTTGTGCCCGTTGTATGGCAATAGGTTCGCCACCTATTCCATTTGAAACGTAATCATAAATGCGAGTCGAGGCTTAACAGACATTTCCTATGCTTTCAGGTAGTAAAATGCGTGATGTTATGATAATACAGTTTTTCATTAAAACCGTTTTTTAGGAATAAAATCCGTAACGCCCATATTATTGTTAAAATTAAACTGAATTGGGCAAAAACTATTTAAATAATACTTTCCGATGATGTAACTCGCATTTAATATTTCCTCAATACTCGTTTGTGAGAAAAAGTTGTAAAAAATTGCAAATTGGTTTAATTTATTACAGGCTTTTGAGGAGTTGGAATTCTTGTTAGCGAAGAGTAATATCTGCATAGCTGTTAAAGAGAAACTGGTGAAAGATTCAGGAGTGGCCCATGAAAATGCTTACGATGACATCGTGTCCAAACTTCTAACCAAGCCCAGGGCCAGGGGTGAGTAATATTTATTTTCTAAAATTGTACAAGGGCAATCATCGTTTTTTAATAAGGAGTCATTTAGGCCACTTTTTAGAAAAAAACTTTTATTTATTGCTTCCGAGGCGAAACAAGGTTCGCCGGGACAGCTAGTACGATAATAAACTTCATTCGCCACGCTTTACTTACCCCCAAACTTATCTTTTCAAATATTAACTAATAATTCTCTAGAATTTTACGACCCAAGTGGTCGTAAAATTTTTAACTTGTAACTTTAAAACTCATCAAATTACAAAATATGTAATACTGTACCCATATCAATCCGTAGAACTTTATCAATATGATGGAAATGTTACTATTTGTTATATGGAAAATAACATTTGGACAAACACAAATATAATTTAACAACTATTTGTGAAGGGTTCGAGATATATATTTAATCACGAAACTCCCTTATACCATATAGTAAACGAAGTAACACTTGAGATTCAAATAACAACGATAGATTTCTAAATAACACTTGCTTTTATTTACGGGGAACGGTATAAAATTTATTATATTATCAAACAACCTAATAGACTCACGACCTGTTCAAATTCGTAACCTTTTTTTTAATACGTCTCGTTAGTAGTCCAGTGTTCGAGCTCCCCGGTTCTAAACGGTCGTGCAATCGATTATGGGCTCACACTAATGATTTCTGTAGTTAGGTGGTAAATATCAATGACTAGCAACTTTCTGCCTGGTGTATGACAATAGGCTCTGCCACCTTTTTATTAGTGACGTAACGATTCAGCGAGGCGATGTATAATAGCCGCTGACTACACCTTCGGGTAGGAAAAGGCGTGAAGTTCTCTATGTTTGTTATTTCACTACTACTATACATCTTTATAAATTTACCTTCCAATAGGTGACTTATACTTATATAGAAGACTCTAAGAAAAACCTACACTCAACCCTTTTGCATGAAGGGTGAATATATTCGAGGGCGGGCAACGTGCGTATGATTACACGTCACTTGAAATATTACATGCATCCATAAGTAACCGTATCTGCTTACCATGAAAAGGATCAAGTGCTTATATCGTAACCTCACACCTTTGTGAGGTTACGATATATAACAAGCAAAACCATAGCAAAAAAATCGGCGAATATCTCCGTATATAAAAGGTTATATACGGAGATATTCGCCGATTATTTTGCAAGGAAAAAAATCTGGTAACCAAACTCTGGTAAACATCTGGTACAAGTCTGTCATTCATCGGCACTTGTCACAACAGTATCGAACCTGAGACTTTTGATTCAGGTTGATATCAAGCCAACGAAACTATATGATATAGCTTCAAAATCAAAATATCAAAAGATGGTGCAATTAACGGTCTTTTAGACAAAGCACATTCACATTTAATAAAAGTACAGTTTTTTCATTACTAAAAACTATATAACAAGCAAAGTAATATTATAAATAATCAATGTTTAACTCTTTGACCTACAAGACGATCCTATAGATCTATAATCCAATCGAAAGTAACAATACCCATTGAAGGTACTGAACACTAATTTTATCTTCGTCGCCATACTGCTATTGTCCCACTGATGAATTGCCGTTGTGCACAGTACTGATAAAACAGCTGCGACGCACAAAACAATTTTTCGCTATAGTGCTTGCTGAAATCGAATTTATTGGTTAGCGTCGATAAGGAATGATTAACATTAGATCCGCCAATTTGGTCCTATGTGGGTGATCGGGCAGCCTCGTTGACAATATATTGAACGCATATTAGACGGGATTAAAATATACAACAGTATCTTGTTATATAGGACATTTTGTTATTAACGTAATGAAACAAACGAATATAATTTAAGCTACTGTAAGAATCGATGATCCAGTGGTTGACCTATCCGTTTCGGAATCAAGATGTCGTGGAATCGATTCTGAGCTCACACTGTGACTTCTCGAATTTCTTTTCGGAAGTTATACTTAAAAGATTAACACCCACTGCCCACACCTTCCCAAGCACAAGGGTTATGCAAAAACCATCTACTAATCCTGAAATTTCTTTTACCTGGTTACAAATATAATAATTATCTTCTTTAAATTCGCAATGAAGCTCAAGCTCACCAATTTCGTATTGGGGTATACACTTTTTCGAAAATTATGTTAGACATTTATTATCATCATTTTATGCAATGGGACTAAATGATTAATGCTTCATAATTTTCGCCGCCTTCAGATATTAATAGTACCTGAAAAAAATCTAATAGGATTATAAGACTCGTGAAATAAATAACCATTTCTAATATCTTTTAGCTTGCTAAAAGTCTGTCGCGTATCTTATCTCTAACAGTACTCAGTTGTTTCTATAAAGTGACCAAAAAATATACATACGATTTCGTTTGTTATATTAAATACATATATAACTTAAATACATATATAAATTAAATACATATATAACTTCACACCAAATCCCTTGCGGTGTAGGCAGAGAGAACAGAGCGCAATAAGCCACGATTCTTACACGACTCACTTGCTTCTTTGACTTTCATAGCTCTAGTCATAAACGCTCGTCGATTTTTAAGTCTGCTAACATCACCTTCCTCTAGAACTTTTCTAAGTTATAAAATATTTTTTCGTAAATACAATCGTTTCATTACAGCCTAGACAGCAGCCACCTAGCTTAGTCTTTTTTCATATTGCTACTACGATATAATGGCACTATGGCCCAGAGTATTGGAAGGCGAACGCGCGTGCCAAGGTATTGGGGTAGTCTTGTCGGAACATCTGAAGAAATGTATGAAAGATTACGAATGTGTTAGTCCTACACTTTTGTGGATCCGACTAAAGCTGGGTCTGCTTCGTGTATTTCAGGTAGCTATGCACACGACGGATACCGTGTGCCCAGTGTCGGAGAAGGAGGAGGTCTTGGATAGTGTGAGATTGTTATTAAGTAAATGCAAGAATATATTGACAGAATTACAGTAATAGGAGATTGTAATCGCTGGGTTGGAGTGCAAAGAGAGGGTTTTTAAAGAGTTTTAGGAAATTATAGCAATAAAAGAGTAAACGAGAGTGGCTCCACCTTGTTACAAGAGTGTGTGGAATGGTTACTAATACTCTGTTCCACCACAAGAATATCCATAAATATGCATGGAAGATGCATGGTAGTAGGAGTATGAAAGATTTTGTGATTGTTGACCATAGGCTCAAAGTCGTAAATACCAAGAGCTACCTACCGAAGCTTCACTGTGAGAACGGATTACTATGTAGTGGTAAGTCGAATTAGGGATATGTTTAAGCCTGGCGTCACTGAAACAAAAAGCCGAAAACGGGCCTTAATCGAATAAAAGTTGAAACATTGACGTGCCAGCAGAATATTTGAATGAAATGGTAGAAAGAACAAATTATGTATGGGATTTTTCCTATGCGGGTGGAACGAATGATATCTAGGAGGTTGTAGAAAGTAGTATGGTTGGAGCAGCTGCCAAAATATGTGGAAAGGTGAATAGAAAAAAAGGAATGTTGGATGAATGTTAGTGGGATGCGGAAGTTGAGAATGTGTAATGTAAGAAAAATACGTGGTGGGATGGACTAGCCATCAAAACGAAAAGTAATAAAAGGCACATAGGGAACGTATACTAGATAGTAAACGCAAAATGTATGTATGCAAAAGCCAAAATTGTGGTTCAGGAAAAGAAGAAGTGTATGTAAGAGCAGTTTGACCGAAAGATGTCTGAAAACTTCAGGGCATCAGGTTAAATTAGTTCGAAGAAGTTTAAGGTCATTTGAGAGGGAAGTTATAAGGATGGACGATTGTTGAGTAATGAAAATGTTCTGCATCGATGGAATAGTTACTTCGAAGAACTTTCTGACATCTTCACAATAACAAGACGGCGAACATTTCAACTCCCACTTACTTACAAAACGATTCAGAACAAGAAATCACGGAAGATGGAATAATGAATGCAACCAAACGTACGAAATTGGGTGAGTCTGCATGGTATGACAGGGTAACTGAAAATTGAAAAGTTGCGTAGTACAATAGGATTGCGTAGTATAATATGATTTAGGAGAGGATGGGGGTGCAGTGATTAGATCATCTCTTTGAGAATCATATCTAAAAAATATTTAACTACATAAGTCCAGAATAGTATTCTGTGTTTTTATAGATCTAGAGAAGGATTACGATTGTGTACCCAGGAATGAATCATGGTCAATACTGTCGAGTACATATGGGGTTGACGAGGGCCTAGGGCGGGCCTCAAATTCCCTATACGTGAATTCTGGAGCCTGTATCAGGGTAAATGGGACGCACTCAGACTGTTTTAATATCTATAAAGGTGTTCGACAAGGATGTGTTGCGCTACCATGACTTTTCAATATTTATATGGATAGTCATCATCATCAGCCTATTGCAGTCCACTGCTAGACATAGGCCTCTTCCAATGTGCGCCACAACATCCGATTTTCTGCCTTCCCCATCCAGTCTTCGGCCTCCTTCTCGAAGTTCCGTCTACCTAACTGGATGATTTGGCCTAGGTAGACGTATTTGCTTACGACTTCGAGAACTGACCCTTCGACGCTTATCGGTCCGGGCACGACATGTTCATTGAGCATGACCTTGGTCTTGTCCAAGTTCATGCCCAAACCGACACGCCGGGAGGAGTCGTGGATGGTATGTGTGTGTAAATGGATATTTGACAAATCTGAAAGAGACTAAAGCCCGAATACTGAACTGCCACTCAAATATATAACCGCTACCTAAACGTTTAAGTAGCTGTCACATTAGACAGAATACGTCAAATTTGAGCATCTGATAAATTTAAATGCAACTCAAACTAACTGGCACATAAACACCACTCAGAACAAAATTCGTATACAGAAACACTACTCAACTTTATTTATCTGTCAAATCAACTGTCAAACATAAGTGAGCAGAACTTACATTTAAGAGTGGTTGTGCGGTCTCTTAAACTAAGTATAATTTCTTTAAATCGAAGAAAAACTGTTAATAATGTCTATGTGGTCATTATCATTAATTGTTGTAAGGAAGGTAGTTGGATTGAAAGAGGGAGTCGGTGTAAAAGTAAGAAAAGGCATGCTCCGATGGTTTGGACATGTAGAAAAAGTGGATGATGCATGATTGTACAAGCAGTTAAACAATGCAAAATCGGATGGATGTAGGGGTCGCGGATGGCCAAGACACACATTCCATAACCAAATAGAACGTGTTCTGGAGGAATGTGATGTTAGAAGCCTTAAAAATCGACGCGCGTGGCTGAAAAGAGTTATGAAAGTCAAAGAAGCGAGTGAGGAGTGTAAGAATCGTCCCTTATGGCTCTTTGTTTTCTCTACCTACCCTGCAAGGGAATTGGCGTGACGTTATATATGTAGTTAAGTATGTACAATGACGAATGACAAGGAGTTTGTCCAGTTGTTGTAGCATGTTCAGTTCTACACATTATTATCCTGGCGCATTTGGATGAGCTGGTGGAAGAGGATATTTCCTTACCTGATGTTGAAGTGGAATTGATGATTCAGCAACCATAGGCTTTGATATAAATCAAAACTTTATTATAATGACCTATTTAATTAATATACATTTTTCTAATTATTTATCTTGTTTTATATTAGTATTATAATGAAGTTTTATGTAATCCTCCTCCACCCTTGCAATGAATTATTGGAAATGCTAATCCTCTTCGCAAAGAATAGACCAGTCCCCTGGTCGCGAGAGGCCTCGATCAGTCTCTTTGCAAGATCTTTATAGAGTGCACGAGCACTCGGACCACATGTTCCTAGAGTCTCAACCCCAAAGGGCTCAAAAACATAATCATTTACAAGGGACTCCCACTCTCCCACAGCCAGCAAAGCACGCTCAGCATCACCTACAGAACCACTAACAAGATGGCAGAAAGCACCCGCTTTGAGCTATCTTTATCACTCACTGTTTATGGGATCTTAAGCTATTATTAATAACTTATTGAATTTAAACAAACCTTATTCTTTCTTTTTCATATCCCTGGTGATTTCATAATACTGAAGGTATTTAAAAACATTGCATTTATAAAAAAATAAAGAATAAAGTTTAAATTACAATAGAATCAAAGAAATAAAACAAAACTACATTTGCTTTGACTATGTTTTTATTAGACTTCTGTTTGGGGTTTTCTTAAAAGTTTTTGCAGAGTCCTGGAGCCACTCATAGTATCATCATCTAATCAAAATTTAATGCCTCCCTCTTCTTCAAAATATTATTGCCATTGTTTCTTTATTTTCAATAATAATAATTTGTTATCTGAAAATACGAAAATAAGTCTTAAAATCAGAGGTCATCTCTCGGTTTTTGATTTAAATAAGCACACGACAAAAATCGAGTTACAAAGTACCTGGTAGGTACATGACATTGTTTACATAAACACTTTACTTACTTATTTATGAATTCCAAGCATATCCGAAAATATCTTTTTTACGGTTGTGTTACTGAATGCACATTTATTTGTGTGATAAAAATAAACATTATATTTAAAATAATTCTTGTAATGAGAATCAAAGATTTTAATTTTAGGCGAAACAAACATCAGCAAAAAGAATAATATCCATTACGATTATAAGTCAAGCGCAACGTTTCATTCTATGTTAACCTACTAGTATATTTTGATGTTTTCTTTTCTAATTATTCTGATTTTTAGATAAAAAACATGGAGATAATTCTTCATTCAATCATTAATAGAACCAAACTCATGTGAGGTCATTATATTTTATTTAAATAATAGGATTTGAACTTATTTACTAAAAAATCTTCGTAAAATGAATATAAGAGGTACGCTAAATTATTTTGTAAAGAACATACCCATCGGATATATTTTGACATTGTGTTGCCAGGATACAAACATTTAATCGGTTCTTACTTGATCATGGTCCAATAAAGGTTAAATGACGTTTGTGTATACCACTTAAATGTGAGCGATCTTAAAATCTAAGTAGCCTTTTATTAATTGTCAGATTTGAGTGGAAGTTCAGTATTCGGGCGTAAATGTGGTTTAAACATGGCGTAACAAGTGTCGGCGTCAAGGTTACAAGACGAACCTTGGTGAATGCAGGATTAAAGAGAAAAGGGTATGGAAATAAATGTAAGCAAGACGAAAGTTATGGTTGTGGAGAGAGAGAAAGAGATCACAGTATATGATATGATTTTGGAGGACGAGAAATTGGATCAAGTATGTTTACTAGAGACGGGAAATGTGAGGAAAATATTGCAAGAAGAGTGACTGTTGGTAACAGAGTTAATGGTGCATTGCATGTCCTGTTACATAGTCAAGCTGTGTCTGAAAAGGCACGCCTAACGATTCAGAGTGCTGTGTTAGTACCAACTCTAATATACGGGAGGGAGTATTGGGTGTAGCAGGCGAAGCATGAAAGTAAGGTGAATGCAGTGCACCCTTGCGGATCGAATGAAAAATAGCGTGATAAGGGAGAAATGCAAGTTTAAGGATAATGTGGTGACCAAAGTGGACAGAAGTATGTTCAAATGGTATGGTCATGTTGCAAGAATGAATTAAAGCCGACTGACTAATAGAGTATACGAAACGAACGTGAGCGCCAGGGTCGGGATCGGGAGATCAAGACGGAGCTACCACGACCAAATAAACGGTCTCTTTAAATAAGGCAAAATGCGTAGTTCTCGACACTGACGTGAATGCATGATGAGATGTATAACTGGATGAGGCGAAAGAATAGTGTCAGAAAGTAAAGTAGCCTGTAGAAAGCCAAAGGGTCTGCCTATCCCTGTGGGATACAGGCGTCAGCTTATGTATGTATGTTAATACGGTAGCTCTATAATTTATGGATCACTTTTTTTGTATTAATGGTAGTGGATACCCATTGAACCGTGTGAATAAGCGCTCAGTCAAAAAACATTCAATGTGCCCTTCACATTGCTGTCACATTGTATTTTTACTCAATATTTTACAGAAACAAAACGTTATTTCGATGCTTGCCATATCTATGCCATATTATATTTTGCTTATACATACGTTAAAAAGCTTGAAAGAAAATTTCTTTCAAGCTTTTTAACGTATGTTGCAAAATATAATGAAGTTGATCATTACATGTAATTTGATTTTTACTTTTATTTATTTTGTAATAATTTGTACATATAATTGCAACACTGTTAGTGTTACCATTGGATAGCTATAAGGTGAGATAAAGAAATGGTCAAAACAGGTATCCAGAGAGAAAGGGGGAAGGGATTAGGCCTCCAGATGCCTCTCTCACCAAACAAAACGCGGCATGAACCACTTAACAACGGTATTCCGAGAGGTCGTAGAATTTCACCGGTCGAGCCGGCTTTTTCATGCATAGAACTACGTGCCTCTACCGCGATCGATTTTAAAACGAATAAATGAATTTAAATCACTTGTTTGAACATTACATGGACAATATATATTTCTTACTTAATATTGTATGGTAGCTAGTTATTATTATTATCTTCTATTCTCTATCTCCTTCTCTTTTCCTCTCTGGTGCTTATTTTCCGATTCGTTAAAGCTTTATATGTAATAAATGATTCTTTCCGTCTGTCATCTTCCAAAGTTCGCGATTAACATTTATTATGTATGATTTGTTTTCTTCGCCGTTCACCTATCCTATTTTATATCAACTAAATAGAAATAAAAATAATTTATCTTATGTACTCAGTAACTTACTCGAAATTGTAAAGGAAAGGTAATTACTCCATAATTCAAACCATAGCTTCGATTGTTTTAATTGATAATGTCTTGTAATTCCTTGTTATTATTAATAATCACCAATTAAAACAACTTTATCAATTTCATCAACAAAAAACTATTCTGTAAATAGTTTTTTTTACAATTCTCTATGGAAATCAATAAAGAAATATTTTTATATTTGCTATAAATTAATACAACACCAAATAGCGTTTCTATTTAACATCGAATGTCTAATACTCGACTTTCAATATAATGAAAGACTTTAAAATACGTTGATGACCTAGTTCTCCTCGTAGCTCAGCATAAAACCCACACTTTTCCACAGAAACAATTATCATTAAGACGGTACAAAAGATCCTCTACCTTGAGAGTAGCTGAGCTAGTAACGTAGTTTCACTTAGAGTAAGGCTTTCTACCAGACATTATAATATATCTACGTTTTATATAGATATTTGTAATATCGCTACCACTCGGTACAAAAAAGATACTCAAAATAATTACTTGTACATGCAGTATTATATACCTCGTATATATTTACAAAAACTTTATATTTATGTATCGGTGGTCCAGTAGTCGAGCACGACGCTTCTAAATCAAGAGGTCACGGGTTCAAATCCTGGCTCACGCCAAGGACTTTTTGAAATTATTTTCGGAAGTTATGTGTGATAATATCGACGACTGAAAACTTGGTGACTGGTATGGCAAAAGGTTCGCCAACTATTCCATTTGAAACGTAAACATAACGGCGAGACGAGGCTTAACTGCCGCTGCCTACACCTTCGGGTGGAAAAAGGCGTGAAGCTATGTTATGTTATGTTTTTATAACAGTGGTAGAGCCAAGCAGTTCGCTGCATGAATGGGCCGGCTCGACCGGTGAAATACCACGTCCTCTCAGAAGACCGACGTAAAGTGGCTCATGCCGCGTTTCGTTCGGTGAGAGAGGTACCCGGAGGCCCACCCCCTTTCCCCATCCTTTCCTATCCCTTAATGGTCGGCAACGCAACAATGTGTTGCTGGTGTCCATGGGCGGCGTTGTTTGCTTGCCATCAGGTAACACGCCTGCTCATTTGCCCTCCTATCTCATAAAAAAAAAGAAAAAAAATAGTTTGCATTACACAAACATTTCGTTGCTTAGCTTGGAAAACTTGAAAACACTGTGAATATTGTGCCCAAAGGAACAATAATAAAAAAATCTATACTATATTACCTTTGTGGGACCCATGCGACGTAATTTTAAACTTTTACTTTACTCTTAGTGACCTTAATTGACTTTGTTAAAGATTAGACTTTCGAAGTTGATTGGCACTTAATAAAATACCTATACTTACAACTAACCTATATCGATAAGCCTTCTTTGCAAAAAAAAAACTACCGTCAGCGGATCTAATACGGGCGCTACTAATTGCGCTTTTAATTTATGAGAGATAAGGCATTCTTTGATTTTCGATAGTGGTGTATTTGCTCTTATAATATTGTGTTTTATTTTAAATTACCTACTTTGTAAAATGTAAACTACTTGCTTGTTTTTTTTAATACGTAACATAACTTCACGCCTTTTTCTATCTGAAGGTGTGGGCAGTGGCTGTTAAGCCTCGACTCGCCGTTATGTTTACGTAACAAATGAAATAGGTGGCGAACCTATTGCCATACCGGGCGCAAAGGTTTTAGTCATCGATATTTAACACATAAAACTTTCGAAATTAATTTCGAAAAGTCATTAGTGTGTGTCAGGATTTCAACCTATTACCTCCGGATTCAGAAGCCGTGTGCTCGACCATTGAACTCGTATTTGTCAATTAAATGCCACACAATCCAATATCCACGTAATTTCGGAATGCACTTGTCAGTCTTGTCACAGGTTTAAATATCCTTTCTATTTTAGCTGAAATTTTTAAAACTGTAGTTAGTGTTTCATGAAAAAGTTTTATTTTTAAGTTAATAGGGAGATAAGTATTACAAAGGTAACCAATTATTTAAAAGTCTATTGAAAAAAATAACTCTACTTAAATTAAGCGAAGCTAATACAATTTATCTCAAATGATATTTTGTTAAATAGGTTTAAATAAATAAACTTTAAATTTATACAGATTTATTTCAGTTTATTATGTAGCTGTCCAAATAGTAACAAGGTTAATGAAAGAAAGAAAATTAAGAGTTCGCTTTTTTATTTAAATTCAAAAGATCTTTACAAATCTTGCAAGCACTTCTGAAATATGAACGAATTTTGCTCAATGCTCACTGCATATGCACACGAAATTATTTTAAATCTATATTCCCTCTATTCTTGCGTGTTGACATTTTATTATTTTTTATAAGTGGAATCAACATAATATTTATCCAATTTCATAGTCTGTATTTTCTTAATAAGAATTCCTTTTGAATCAAAAGATTGCCTTGACATAGCCATTCTTTGTTGACGAGCTCCTACTAAGAGTAGGATAATAGGCATACTTTTGAATAGGAGAAAAATCACAGACATTCTTGGGTTATTGTAATACTTGTGTCATATTCGTGCAGCTCATCATGGAAAAAAATAAAGTGCAATTTTTGTGGTAGTTTTTTCTAGCACTAAAGCATCAAAAAAGTAGCATTTGAAAATGTTTATTTAGTACATTCAACTAATACCATTAATTTAAATTAAGTCTTTGAATAATTAATTTATTTGTTCTTATTATAGTAATAAATAAACGCGATATAATTAAGTCTTACATGAAACATTAAATCTTTAAATAATTATCAAATTATGTATGTTAGTACTTTGATATATTAAAGATATAAGTATCCTGTATGTAAGTTCCCTGCGAAGTTGGCATAGAGAACAGAGAGCCGTAGGTCACGGTTATTACACACCGCTTCTTGACATAACATAACTTCACGCCTTTTTCTACCCGAAGGCTTAGCCAGTGGCTGTAATGCCTCGAGTCGCCGTTATGTTTACGTCCCAAATGGAATCATAGATTCTTGGATCATTAGATCATGGAAGAAAGTGCACTTTTGCACCATCTGCTTAGTCAATCTGTCATAATTCATTCTTTATTCTTTCTACATGCCTGAACCATCGGAACAAACCAGATCAGTTTAATTAAAATACAAACGTATTGACCAAGTTATTGACAATTAGGTCTGAAATGAAAATAAATAAATATTATTTAGCTCTTTACATTAAAAGAGAATAAATTCAATTAATCCAGATTAACAATAATAATTCTAAGAAATATTAAATGTGATAATATAAGAAAGATTACTTGCCGTCTTAAGCGGCTTACCTGCTGAATAGTCTCGTGTAAATCCCACCCCACCCCGCTTCCGTAGGGTATAATAAATCTGCTTTATATGGTATACTGGTTTGTTTAGTGAGCTTAATTAGTGAAAGTAAGTATTGATTATGAGAACAAAATAGGCAAAGGCTTAAGTATAAACTTGGTCAATCAAAGACACTAGCGATGTTACCATTTTACAAGAGTTTCGGGGTATTTTGTTTTTTACTTTTTGAACTTATTTTCGGAAGTTATGTGTGATAAATATCGATGACTGACAACTTTGTGCTCGATATGGCAATAGGTTCGCCACGTATTCCATTTGGCATGTAAACCGCCCTTATGGCGAGACGAGGCTTAACAGCCGCTGCCTACAGCTTCGGGTAGAAAAAGGCGTGATGTTATGTAGGTTTCAGGGTATTTTTGTCAAAAGGATCCGGTTTGTATTTTTTATTGCATTGCATAAAACAAAATCACTTTCCGCTGTCTGTCCCCTTATATGCGCATATCTTTAAAACTACGTAACGGATTTTGATGCGGTTTTTTTAATAGTTAGAGGGTGTCAACAGGGTGGTTTTGATCTATAATTCATGTATAGTGTAGTAAAAAAAAGTGATAGTTTTCAAGATTTAGAACTTTAATCGCAAACGCTGCCTGAACACTAAGTGATAAATCAAAACAACGTACTACATTATTATACACCTTTAAAAGGTCTACAAAAAAGTCCGCGAGCCCATATGTCTATCTCTTTGGGATAACCCACAAAAACCATTTTTATTTTTTTACTTTTTACGAGAAATAATGGCTTATTTACGAAGCGATTTTAAACATTACACCATTAATTTTCATGCAATTAAGTGTCTTAAATAGATTGTGCATGTAATGTAGATGAAGCTGGCCCTTTACAGCATGCAATTTAAACAATTATTTTCGAAGATATTACAGTACTAACATAGCGGGACAGCAGTTAAAGCCGATAAATAGCACAAATTGAACTCATGATATCCAAAATTTGCTCATTTATTACCGGATCAGCTAGTTTTAAATATATCAGTTGTCCTATGTCTATTTTGTCTACTTAAATATATCGAGGAAGCACCTACAAAATTATTATTTTTTCTTGATATGGGATAAAATGAATGATCTTTAACAGGCGCAATAATCTTTGGATCTGATCAAGAAGTTGCTGGCGTCATGAGGGCAGTTCAACGTGCTAACGCTACTCAATCCTTCAGTTGGGTTGGTTCTGACGGCTGGAGTGCCAGATCTCTGGTGTCAGAAGGCAACGAAAAAGCTGTTGAAGGCACTATCAGTGTACAACCTCAAGCCAACGATGTTCGAGGATTCAAAGAGTACTTTCTTGGTTTGAATGTAAGAAATAATAGAAGAAATCCGTGGTTTGTAGGTGAGTTTTAATTATTATCTTAAAATAGATTTAAAATTTTTACTTTCCATTAATTGAATTTTAAATAAACAAATATTTACATTTAATTAGGATGTTATCAATAAGGCATTGGCCGCGATCAATTTGCCATTAACTAATGTAATTGAACTACAATTCTATTTCATAACTTGTAGTAAAGTGATTATATTATATCTAACTTACAAAGTTCATCTTAGAACTTCCACTCGCTGAATCTTAACAAACAAACACAAATTCCAGTTCAAACTGGTTGTAAGTGTGTTTATAAAAGCTCTCCAATAAACTTTCTTAACGCCGCTATTCCAACAAGTTAGTTTTGATAACGTAAAGGAAATTAGATAATAATTTTCACCAATTACATAAAAATTCGAGTTTCCCAACTCTGTAATCGAGGGGAAAAGTGTCACTCCAGAATATCGCATCAAATATTTGGTAGGACCTGCCACATAAAAATACTTCATTGCGCAGTAACCCAAGTTAATAAAAGTATTTTCAACTATTTGCGATGCGATAAAAGATAGGTATAAGAAAATTTCTTAAGATCTATATCGATATTTTCAGGATTATTCTGCTCAGCCAAAGACTTCTGCTAGGAATTTCAATGATAACATAATTATAATAACATGATTGTGGTGCACTGGTAAAGCTACCGACTGCAAAATCGAGGTTGTCGGGTTCGATACCCACCCGAGTACAAATATTTGTGACAAGCATGACTGTATGAATGGCGTCTGGGTGTTTTTCTATGTATTATAGTATGTATTTACAAAAGAAAAGTATATATGTATTTAATATCCGTTATCTAGTATCCATAGCACAAGCATTTAGTTGCTTAATTTGGAACTAGTGGGCGCTGTGTAATTTGTGTCCAAGATATTATTTATTTATGTACTAGAATATAAATTTATTCCCTTACATCATATGTATAAATGTTATGTTATGTGATTACTTCCAATCCATGTAATCTCCATCGTATCTATTATGGCATAAAATTCGTAGAATATTTAAAACAGTCTTTTCATTGAAATTAACATATAATAATATAATTAGTATAATAACATATAATTAACATAAAATTCATATTTTACTCAATCAGTTTGCATAATATTTCTTGTATCTTCTAAATATCTAAAATCTAAATATCTGCATAAAAGTAAAACATGGTAGAATTAGGAATCAGTGCTATTGTAGAGATATTTCCAGTAAATTTTCTACATTCATTCTAGAGTTTAAAATAGTTAGCTAGTTTCGCGAATGTAACACATAAGTTACCTTGTTTGCTAGAGAATTTAAATAAAACACCTAGAGGTGCTTTTAAGTTTAGGATACCCTCACATGTAACAACTTATCCGTATTAAAGTTTTAAAAGCGTAATGAACCGGGGAATCACTCTAAGGTATGCTCTGAAAAGTTGAAGCATGTTGCAATTACTTTTATCCATTTTAAACTAAAAGAAATAGTTGCTTTCTTTTATTTTCATTTATGTTGAGTGGGTCAGGCACCTAAGTCTTTTTTTTTTACTCAAATTTTGTGGAGTATATTTGAATTTATTTTTAATAAACTTTAAACTTCAAATTGCATTCAAGAGTTAAGTGTGAGAATTTCTTTTGTTTTTGTTTATGTTTAGTCAATCAAACTTTTTAAATTATAACTTCACTCCTTTTTCTTACTCCACGGTGTACACAGTGGCTATTAATCCTCAAAATATGGATATTTTATTCCCAAATGAAATAGGAATGAGAACCTATTGCCATACACCGCGCACAGTGTAGTCAGTCATCGATATTAATCACACATAACTTCGGAAAATAATTACAAAAAGTCATTGCTGTGAGCCTGGATTCAGTCCTGCAACTTCTTGAGTCAGAAGCGGAGTGCTGGACCACTGGACCATTGAGACGACGATTTTAATTTATTTTATTATAAAATACTTGTTAACAGAGTTCTGGGAGGATCACTTCCAGTGTAGATATTCTGGCAGCCCACGAACACCATACAACGGACAGTATCACAAACAGTGCTCAGGACTGGAGAAACTCAC
Source organism: Euproctis similis (assembly GCA_905147225.2). Classification (NCBI taxonomy): domain Eukaryota; kingdom Metazoa; phylum Arthropoda; class Insecta; order Lepidoptera; family Erebidae; genus Euproctis; species Euproctis similis. Next base: position 14,615,436 of record LR990104.1, read on the forward strand.
CATTAACAACACTGAATTTGAAAGGCAGCTGCAGTTTGTTTCTGATGCTGTTATGGCCTTTGCTTATTCCATACGGTAAGTTCCTGTTGTATAATTTATTTTACTTGAAAAATCATGCGTTTCGAAATTTTTTTCAAAACGTAAATTGAGATCCTAAAGGACTGCAACACAACTGTGACCCTCTCGATGTTGCAGATGTCCATGGGAAGTGCTAATTAACCTTTGATATCCTTGCCTTCTTGCTCCCACTGTCCAAGAAAGGAAATTTGCATATTATTGATCTGAACTTGTAGCTAACTTGTATAAAATTTTAAAAGAAATAACTGAGAAATCAAAATTTAATTCATGAAATTTACTTTTTCAATGCACGTTTTTGAGTGCTACATCGGCCATTAAAATATGTGAGCTATTTACCTGGTATACTTTGCATACCTGATAAAATATGATAGGTACATACTATGCACACATACTTTCCATCAATCGGAAGCCTTTTGGAGAAGCACAATTTGATTTTTTAGATACTACCTGTTTTCTTTGGTAGTAGCATAACTTATAAAATCTTTAAAAAAAAAACCAACTTTAGTGCTTTCATATATTCTAGGTATATATACAAGACCACGCAACTTAGCCTTCATTACAATAATAGTACAAATTTACTATCGCTGACAAAAAGAGGCTTCATTTTAGTTTGTCAACGATAATGGATATCATCACAACGGTTATAATCACTGCGGCGTAGAACTCAGCATTAGATGGAGGGCGACCGTCATTAATTATGTGTGCAAGCCACCAAAATGGTCAAGGAGCTCTTAAAGTTTAACTACTATTTATAACTAACATTACTAATTGTTAGTTTTTTAATTATCTTACATTAATATTTTCTTTTGTTACGGATTTATTACCTCCTTACTTTTATATTATATAGTTTATTGTCATGTCTCGGTGGCGCAGTGGTCGAGCACACGGCTTCTGATCCGGAGGTCCGGGTTTGAATCCTGACACTGGCCCACACCAATGACTTTTCGAAATTGTCTCGAATCGAATTCGAATTGTCGGAAGTTATGTGTGATAAATATCGATGACTGGAAAACTTTGTGCCCGGTATGGCAATAGGTTCGCCACCTATTCCATTTGGGACGTTAACATAACGGCGAGACGAGGCTTAACAGCCGCTGCCTACACCTTTGGGTAACAAAGGCGTGAAGTTATGTTATGTTTTATCAATAGTAACAGTGGTAGAGCCGAGTAGATCGCTGCATGAATGGGCCGGCCCGACCGGTGAAATAACACGATCTCTCAGCAGATTAACGTAACGTAGCTCATGCCGTGTTTCGTTCGGTGAGAGAGATACCCGGACGCCCACCTCCCTTCTCCATCCTTTCCCATCCTTTCCCTTAAAGGTCGGCAACGCAACTGTAACACTATATGTGTTGCAAGTGTTATCAGGTGACACGCATGCTCGTTTGCCCCCCTATTCCATTTTTTTTGTATATTTGATGTAACACAAAAAGTTTCATGTGCAGGTTATTTTAGCAGCACATCTAATTTAAGGTAAGCTGAAATATCATACCTTCTCTTGGGAAAACTGGGAATCTCCAAAAGTATTTACCAATTATCGCATACGGTTTTTATAGAATTAGTTCGACATTAGAAGAAAAGCCATACGAATGGAGCTGTACGCTAAAACTAGTGTTTAATATAAGAAAACTAATTTTAGATCTATTGCACTTTATTATATTGACTCATCCCAAGAGTACATATCACTTGGAGATTAGAAGCTAGACAAATGTATTAAAATTAATGAAATATAAAGACTAGCAAATATTTAACATAAAAAGCCAAGTAAATTTAATCAAATAAAATAGAAATCACATATATAAATAGCTTAACTAAAAATTACTAGTTTTAGTAAATGATGATGAGATTGAAATACATATATTTATCACAGTTTACTCCCATTTTTTTACTATAACTTAACAATAACACATCATATTGCTGATATCAATAAAATATTCTTAAACACATTACTTGTATCTATAAGCATTTTACATTTGACTATGTTAATAGAATTGTCCCATCTTACTAAATCAAATATTTGCTCCTATAAAATAAAATGAATAAAATATTCCCAGTAAATTATTGAATAAACCCGAGATTCCTAAAACTAACGTTACCAGTAGTTATATGGTAGATCTTGTTTTTAAAAATAAGATTGCTAATTGAATGTTAAAAAATATTAAATTTAATTAATCATACTATGAAATTAATGTTAGTGCAATGATGAATATTTTAATCTTAATTTATTCTTTAGAATATGGGTGAATAAACTTTGCACTTGGATGCGCTTTTAGCAAGGATGGAAGGTACACCGCGGATGTAGAAAGACGAGTGGCGATAGGAAATAGCGTAAATGGAGCGTTGGGCAGATTCCTGGGCGCAAAAAACATTAGCAGAAAAGCCCAGCTAGCAATCCATAATGCAGTCCTGATCCCAACGCTATCTTATGGAAGCGGAGAGGTGGGTATGGCAGAGTGTGCATGAAAGTAAAATAAACGCGGTAGAAATGAGGTCACTGTGCAAAATCTGCGGAGTGACTCTCGCTGACCGCGTAGAAAACAAGGTTGCAAGGAAGGAAGTTGGTTTGAAAGAGAGTGTCGGTGTAAAAGTAAGAAAGGGCACGCTCCGATGGTTCGGACATGTAGAAAGAATGGATGATGCAAGACTGACTAAGCAGATACAATGCAAAAGCGGATGGATGTAGGAGTCGAGGATGGCCAAGACACACATTCCATGACCAAATAGAACGTGTTCTGGAGGAAGGTGATGTTAGGAGCCTCAAAAACCGACGCGCGTGCATGAAAAGAGTTATGAAAGTCAACGAAGCGAGTGAGGCGTGTAAGAATCGTGCCTTATGGCGCTCTGTTCTCTCTGCCAACCCCGCAAGGGATTTGGCGTGAAGTTGTGTAGGTATGTGTATGTAAACTTTGCACAGGAGTTAACTAGTTGAGATAACTACAGCGGTAGATATTGTTACATGGAAGTTCATGCTCATCTAATTTAATCCTGAAATCCACATCAAATAACGTACTTGAATATCTTTAGTTTTAATTAAGTATAAAACATGTTCTTAGTCGAAAAGGTTCAAATTATATAATACGCTTACGTATGTAAATACATTAAACGTCCCTTTTTAGTTTTTAAGGTGGTCCAGTGGTCGAGCTCCATGCTTCTGATTTAGAAGTCGTACGATCGATTTCGATTCCAATGAATTCTCGGAAGTTATGTGTTATAAATATACTACTGACAACCTTGTATCCGGTGTATGGCAATAGGTTACGCCCATTGGGAAGTAACATTTCGGCAAGTCAAGGCATAACAGCAGCTGTCTACAACTTCAGGTAAAAAAATTATTTATGTAGGTAGTGAGTATGTGAAAAAAATTTTGAGTTAAGCTTATTTTAAGTAATAGTAACTGTAGTATGAAATTATGTGCAATATTTTAAGACCGATGAAATACTACGGATTACTAAATTGACTCATGCCACTTTTCGTTCGGTGATAGAAGTACCTAGAGATGCAACCCCTTCCTTGCACTTCTGTTCATCCTATTTGAGACCTCTACCCAATCCAACCTTCTTCTCTCTCCTCCTCAAGAGAGAGATCCTCTACCATTCTAGAGAGATCTAGATGGAGATCCACTACCCTTTCGAAGACCACTGTAACTATATCTGTGTTGCTGTATTGTACATGGTAAAGGCTAATTGCTTATCATCAGGTTTCCATCTGACTTGCTTAATTACCGCATATTGCGGCACATTTAAAAATGGGCAGACAGCGGCCATTAAGTTATTATGTAGATTATTTTTCGATCCTTGGTGTAGCCTATTGCCATATTATTATATTAAGCTCAATATGTCATCGATATTAGAGTACTTATTTAACCAAAATTCGTGCACATAATCAAATTATTTTTATTGATTAATGCCGACGATAAAATTGTTCTCCGTCTGATGATAATGTCAAAAAACCGTAAATCGTGATAAACTCGAAACTTCAAAATTTATGTTATTTAGTTATACTGAGGATATTTATCTCACATAACCAAAGGAAATAATTTCTCCTGTCTCTCGGAATGGATTCTGAAACTTTTAGATACCTAAGCATGGTACCTAAGGACCAGGGCACAGAGAGAAGTAATTATAAGTATGTATATTAAATACGTGTTGCTAACATAAACAAAATTTCCAACGAGAAACCGGCAGCTTTTGAATGTGATGTAGTCAAACAAAACCACAACATATTATGAGAGGTGCTCTGTTCATTAAAACATGGAATACATTAGCTCTCACTGTCTAGTATCCTCGTAAAATGGCCTTATTAGCCTTTTAACGAGTCGTGTTTTATTATAAAGCTAGCCTTTACGGTTACAACAAATAATAATTTAAGTAAAGTATTTGTTGTCTTAACGTTAATTAAAGGACGGCTCTCCAAGGGAATTATTTGTATATGGATTTTACTTGGTAATATTAATAATATTAATTAATTAAAACCGACGGAAAAGAGGTTCTGATTTAAAAAGGCTTGGATTGTGATCCTAGCTCACCAATGGTTTTCGGAATTGCTTTAGTAAAAAATAAATAATAGTTTAAAAAAACTAAAAAACACGCTTTTTATAGAAAACCGAACTAAAAAATAGAAAAATAAAAAAAAATATTTTATTTAAAAAAAAGCGTGGGGTGCTTTTTAGATATTAACGAAATGATAATCACTCTACTCATATCTGTCAATAAAATATTTATAACTATTGACACCATGCACCCCACGCTTTTTTTAAAATAAAATATTTTTTTTTATTTTTCTATTTTTTAGTTCGGTTTTCTATAAAAAGCGTGTTTTTTAGTTTTTTTAAACTATTATTTATTTTCTATTTTTTAGTTCGGTTTTCTAGTCTAGAACTTTCATAGTTCACAAATCGCACCATCTAGTGGCAATCACCGGAAACTAAAAAAGAAGTCGGTTACAAACAAACATACAAACATACAAACCTACAAACATACAAACCTACAAACAAACATACAGGTGAAGCTAATAAAAAGCTAATAAAAATATCGCTGACCTATAAGATTGTACTTTATCGGAAGCTATAAATTTTGCCACGCAAAACATTTGAGACATAAAAATTCAGCGAGTGGTGGCATAACTGCGGTTCAGGGCAACTGCGCGTAATACAAACGCGAAGTAGTACAAAAAAATGCTTTTAGTGTGAGTATTAATTGAAAAGTTTTTTTTCATATTTTATTTTTTAATAACTCTGTATAAATTATTCCAACTGCAAAAATGAATGCTCGTTCTAACGTTTTCACTTTAAAATATTACGGATACTAAAATTTATCTTTTAATTAAAGTTTTCTAATATAACTAAGCTTTACGTCTCTCTTAATTACACTGCATACCTTTTTTAAAAATAAAATGAATACAATTTCATCTAAAACAAAACCGTCAAGCACAATAAACACTCACCAAAATGTCATTTACAATTCCAACAAAGATAGTCAAAATGCGTCTATTTACCTAAAATTTTAAAATATATTATGAAGCAGATTGATGGAAGAGCTTTGTAAATACAAAAAAAGTAGGATTAATGGTTAAAATTAATCGAGCTTGTCCTAAGTCTTGAGTAAATTAATTCTTTAAATTTACAATATCCAAATTATTCTCATTTATAGCAAATCCGGGAACGAGTTTTAGCAAATTTGCTAAAAGCGATATTACTAGAATGGTGTTTAATCAAGTCGGAGCTTATGTAAATAAATTCTTCGGCTCATACCAATTAGAGGTTCCGATTGATACGAGGTCAGGTCCCTAGTGGGGGGCTCAGCCAAGAATTAATTTAATACGACCCTACTAACATTGATTAGAACGTAATCCGTCGAAAAGTCGACCATTAGTTTTGTGGCAGTTTGTTTATATAGATATATTAAAATGTGTTTTGGTAACTTTACGACATTTATCATCGTATCCGCGACAGTAAATATCAATATAAATATGTATTAAATAACTTTACTTCAAATATATATCCGTGTAAGTATTAATTTAATCGAAATTAAAATGAAATATACTTATAGTATATCTCTGTATCATACTGAAAGATTGTTATGAAATAACATTACTCATAATTACTTTTACAAATATATTAAAAAACAAGAATACTTTACAGGTGCAAAGACTTAAAAATGCAGGCATTTAAGTTAATTATTATTAAAACCTTAGCCATGACAATGCTTTAAAGATTATACGTTGTAACTATTACTTTTTTCTCTATGGTAACATTAAAGCCATTGCGAGGAATTTCATTATTAGACAAAAGATATTCACTAGCAAATTAAAAAAGGCAGATTAATTAAAGCAAGATTTATTTCAAAAGAATTTAATTTTCCTGCAAAATTCAAATTTTATCTCACTTCTGACTTACTATTGGAGTCACCTCTAATTTAATAAAGCTATTAATTAAACATTTAAAGTTCTTATAGATACTTAACTTATTTTAAAAGGTAATTAATATTTGCATTATTTCACACCAAAATGGCGAAATCAGTTCATCATTCGGTTGGAAGTGGTCCTTTTGAAGTATTTTAATTAATTATTTACTTTCGGCTGAAATTTCTTGAAGTTTATTGTATAATTATAATTTTTAATGAAGATCTTTATTTAGTAAATCGGATTGTATCATGAGAAATATGGATTTTTCAACGGATATTCTTGAATAAAATTCTCTCTTTGAATATTAATATTCAAAATTTTTTGGTTAATTTAGTGTAGAAAATAATCAAAACCCTCATTTAAGACAATTCGTGTAGTTAATAATATCTTGGATATACACAAATCACACAGCGCACTCTAGTTCCAAATTAAGCAACTAAATACTAGTTCTATGGATAATAATATATATACTATAAATAATACTTTTCTTTTGTAAATACATACCACATAATATATAGTATAATACATAAAAAACACCCAGACGCTATACAAACATTCATGCTTGTCACAAATACTCTCGAGAGCAATGAATCCGGGTCACTTAAAGAATGTTAAAAATCTCGGAAACTAAAAATGATAGGTTAATGCAATAAATTGTATTTAATAGACAATGTAATACTCCTTAAATGAAAGTAAAAAAAATATGTGTCACCATACATTTTATTAACACAAAATTACATAAAGAAAAAATCTGCTGATCTCTCCTTAAAACAAAAATAGGAAACATGAAATTTTTGAACTTTATTACGATTTTCTTGAATTTTAATACTTCGTATTGCCTCCTCGTGCTTCCATTACTGCGTTTACGCGGTTTAGCATGCTGTACACCAAGTTCCTTATACGATTTTTGGGAATATTCTCCCATTCCTCTGTGAGAGCAATTTTGAGCTCACGAAGCGTGATTGGGGGAGGGTTTCGTTGTTTTACGCATCTGCCTAGCTCGTCCCAAGCATGCTCGATCGGGTTGATATCCGGGCTGCGCGCTGGCCACTCCATACGAGTAATGTTCATCTCTTGAAGGTAGTCATTCACAATCCTACCTGTATGAGGTCGGGCATTGTCATGCATAAATATAGCATCCTCACCTAAATTGACCATAAATGGACCAACGTGATCATTGAGGATTTCTTCCACATATCTTACGCTAGTTAAAGAGCCGTTTTCTATGATCACCAGCTCTGTGCGACTTTCAGAAGAAATTCCGGCCCACACAAGTACAGACCCACCACCGTAGGCTACTTTTTCCTCGATGCATGCTTGCTTGAATCTTTCCCCTGGTCTTCGATACACTCTGTGTCTTCCATCGTGCTTGTAGAGCATAAATTTTGATTCGTCGGAGAACATAACTTTTGACCAATCTTCAATACTCCAATTTACGTGGCTCTGGGCATATCTTAGTCTTGAAATACGATGCCCACGCTCCAGTTTAGGGCCGTTTGCAGGTCTAAGGGGTTTTAAGTTAGATTCAGCAAGCCGACGTCTTACTGTCCATGCACTTGGGTTACTTCCTCCGAGGCGTCGAAACTGATTGGTGAGTTCAGTTCCTGTGAGAAAGCGATTTCGAAGCATGGTGTTCACCAAGTATCGGTCTTCTCGTGCTGTGGTATACCTGGTTCTGCCCGTTCCTGGTCTGCGTAGGTTAGAACCAGTTTCTTCGTAACGTCGGAGAACTCTTTGTACTGTTGACAGCGACACACCAACAGTCCTGGCTGTATCGCGCTGACTCCGGCCGGTTTCCAGCATTGTAAGTATTCTGGTGCATTCTTCAGGCGTAAGCGACATAATTTCAGCTTGAATAATGAATATAGAGCACTATCAACATGGTTTATGTACCCACATAAATGACAGATTACAAACAAAAGCAAAACCAAATGCTGTAATTTCGTAGTTCCATCTTCGAAAGTGGCCCTTTTTCAAATTTGATTTTTTTATGATATAACTTTACAATAACTAAGAAGTTTTAATACCTTCATTTAAGGAGTATTAAATTGTCTATTAAATACAATTTATTGCATTAACCTAGCATTTTTAGTTTCCGAGATTTTTAGGATTCTTTAAGTGACCCGGATTCATTGCTCTCGAGTGTATTTGAACTTTGGTGGGAATTGAACCCATCAACCTCGATTCTGCAGTCGGTAGCTTTACCAATGCACCACAACAATAATAAATGATTAAATACTACCTAATATCAGAGATTGCTTTCCTGCATAGGTGCCTACTTAGATATATTGCTACTGTCAAATGTATTGGTTTCGATCGTACCTCGCTTCATATTCCTACGACTTAGATGGGCAAGTCGTCGATGCCAAAGATCCTATATATAAACTGCAAAGTCAACATAAATGCAACCAAATATCACAAAGACTCAGAGTATCTACATGCTTTGGCTATGCAAATCAAGATGTATCCACATTATATTGGCATTAGATAGAACAGTGGTAGAGCCAAGCAGCTCGCTGTATGAATATGCCAGCTTGACCGGTGAAATACCACGACCTCTCAGAAGATCAACGTAAAGTGGCTCATGCCGCGTTTCCTTCGGTGAGAAAGGTACCCGGAGGTCCACCTCCGTTCCCCATCCTTTATTATCCGCTATCCTTTAAAGGTCGGCAATGCACTATATGTGTTGCTGGTGTCCATGGGCAGCGTTAGTTGCTTAACATCAGGTGACACGCCTACTCGCTGGCCCTCCTATCCTTTATTACTTCTACTTCATTACTTCAGTTTTAGTCTACTTAAAAATGTAAGCAACAGCTGTAAAGCTTCGACTTCCAGAATTATTGCATCCCAAATGTAAAAGGTGTGGGATCCTCATGCCATACACCGGACACAGTGTTGTCAGTCATCGATATTTATGACACATAACTTCCGAAAAAATATTCGAAAAGTCAATATGTGATTCAGTGATCCGCTTTGAATCCAACACTACTTGATTCAGATCGACCTCCATACTACCGAGACGACTGGTGACTGTTTTTGCAGTAAAACATTTACCTTCTCTATATAATGTCATTACACTTAATTTAATTTCTCTAAATCTAAGGTGATACTAACTCACTAAATGTACCAAAACTATACTAAGATTCAAGAACTTGATACGGCGTTAATTAAACCGCAAGGTAGGTCTGAATCCGTAATTGACTGGCATGAATCTTGGACAAGGGATCAAAGTGCTCTCACATCCTATTAATATGTAGTCGTATTAACACTATCCTTCTAATTATAATATGTTTATTAACATTTATAAATTGACATTTTAGAAAAAAAAATGTGTGATGAAATTTATCGACGTTATAGGATTTATTTATTTCCTAGCTTTTCTCACGTCAGGATCATATTCATAATACTCGTAATATTTATGTAGTTATTTATATTTAAACAAGCTTGATTATATTGATTTACTTTCCGAATATTTACCACAGATGTCACGTTTACAACTCGACTGAATCATTCTGTAAAATTAAATTATTTCTCTTGTTAGCAAACTCACACAAAGGATTCCAAAATTCATTATCTTCTGAATACAGATTATTTTCAATGTTGAGAAAATATTTTAAGAAAATAACAATTAGAAATTTAAAAACTTCGCATAAGCTTTCATTCATAAAAATAAATAACGTCAGACAACTAGGACTGTAAGCGTGGGCTTATTCTCTGCAACTTCAACTTAACAGCTGGCTTTTAAGGCTGAATAAAAACCTGACAAGAAAAGGTAAATGACTGATAAAAAAGGGATCCATTTGGGAACAAAACAAGCACTCCAGTCACAAATGGGCCGAGCGGTCACTTTTCACCATTATGCCTGACCATTGATGTATGTGTTTCTTTCGATCTTGTATCGCATTTACGAATAATAAAAACATTAGTATACTAAGCAGATTGTTTTTATTTTTGATGCGTGATTAGGCCGGCTCGAGTTGCGATACACTACACAACGACCAGAACATCGACGTAAAGTGGTTCATACCGCGTTTAGATCTATCAGTGTTGCAGGTGTCCATGAGCAGCGCCAGTCACTCCCATGAAAAAAGGAGAATTTTTATTCACAAACGAATATTTAACGTGATAATTTTTTTTTTCGTTAAATATTACTGCATTAGATTCATAAATGAAGTCATCTCATTTGGGATGTTGAATTTAAAATTATCGCGGAATACGTAGTTATAATTTTAACTGAGGGAGGGTCTGTTACACTGATTTAATTTAAGCTTCAATCTTACTCGTTTTTTTTATACTAGCTTGTACGTAAGTAAATACATTTTGTGATCATAGTGACACCCTGAATAAATAAATTATGTAATGATGGGGACACTTAATGATGTTGCTGGGTTATTTGAATATTTTAATTTTAAGGGTAAGAATTAATCAACATTATTGATAAGAATCCATTTGATGGTGTGAGAAATGAATTTACCTCTAGCCAAATTTCAAATCAAATCAATTAATTTATAATCCAAACTAGATGACCCGGCGAACTTTGTTCCGCATCAAAAGTAATAACTGCTCTCCCGCTATGTTAATACTGCAATATCTTCGAAAATATTTGTTTAAATTACATGCTGTAAAGGGCTAGGATCATCTATATTACATGCACAATCTATTTAATTGGATGAAAATTAATATATATATTTTTAATGGTATAGGAGGGCAAACCCCACACACTTTTGGACACAATACCGTTTCTGAGGTCCTACTCAAAAAATACTTTTATACAGATGCAACTGAATCATGATAGCCATATATACCAAGTTACAAGATTGCCTCTTTAAGCTCTTGATAAGAAAAATACAAGATTAGAAACAGTTCCTACGGAATCACATTAAGGATGTTATCTCATCACAAAGCTTTTAAGTTTCCTCATAGTCCCTACAGAGTCCATACCGCTAGACAACATCAAATTAGATAGGGGGTTTCACCGAACATTAAAAGCAGTACTCTCTGTTCAGCTGCTGTTGATATGTTGTTCATTTCTTTCCGCTAGACGATTCAATTTATTATATAAGTATAAAAAGAAAACTCTTAGTCCAGGTCTTGTATATAAATAATTTTTATTTCGAGAAAAAAATAATGAAGATGTTGACGATTACAAAATATGTTTACAGCAAAGAAAAAGTACAATTTTTTTTATATTTTCTCTTCTTTATTTACAAATATAATAAATAATGCATTGAGAAAGTAGACATTAATATATTTATCTATATACCACAAATTGCTATTTGCTATCCTAATTTGTTTTTTTTATGGGATAGGAGGGCAAACGAGCAGGCGTGTCACCATGGACACCAGCAACACATATAATGTTACTGTTGCGTTGCCGACCTTTAAGGGATTGGGGATAGGAAAGGACGGGGAAGGGGGGTGGGCCTCCGGGTACCTCTCTCACCGAACGAAACGCGGCATGAGCCACTTTACGTCGGTCTTCTGAGAGGTCGTGGTATTTCACCGGTCGAGCCGGCCCATTCATGCAGCGAACTCCTTGGGTCTACCACTGTTAGTTTCTATTCTAAAATAAACACAAGTCCCCAAAATTTGTGTTTTTATCTAGCCATATTTAAGTGCAAGGGCTTAGTTTATTCCAATTTCGGCTATGGAACCATAAAAACTAACAAAGTTACAACACGAATACAAATATTACTTACAAAGTTACTCATAATTAAAGGACACATAGAAGCAATATCAATTAAAACTCCGCGCATACGGAGGACGAAGAAACTTGGCAAAAGTACTCAAGATATTTAAGTGCTTTTAATTAAGAGATACACGGCCAATTATTAGTTAAGGCTTAATTCCGCCCAGCTTGAAACTGCTATCTAGGAAGATGTTTCCGTTCTTTTAAAGACAATTTTTTTTAAAAGGTTTCATATTTGGTCTTAATATCTTATTCAAAGAATTAGAATTATTAGTGAAGGTAACCAGTTTATCAAAATATAATTAGAAAAGGTGATTTTTGCGTTTTAATTTTTCTTTGTGAATATATAATACTCGAACTTTGGTAGAGGTATGTAGTATCAGTCGTTACGAAGAAATCAGCCGGTCTAAATTCCTGGATAGGAACATTTGCTTCATAATATTTTCATAAGACCGTGCTCGAAAATAAATTATATAGGTACATAAATTTTACGTCCATATAGTAAACAAACACATTTTCCAAAATATGTTTAATACATCATATAATAGGCTCAAAATAACTGTAGATTAATGAGAGTAGTTTTGTGAATAAACCTAAGCTAAACATTAACTTAGCTTTCGTAATATCTTTAACCTTCAATATCTTGGCAATCAATTTTAATCATTTCACTTCTCAGCTCCGCTATTTAAAAAAGCTGAGATATTCTACCCAGCTCAGAATCAGAACTAGGTTTGAGATGGTTCATTATTCCCACAGCCTCTCTAATACAGCCTGCATTTAAAAACCTCACATTATGCGTCGACCTCAATGCATTCACAGAGTAGATGGCTTCGTTGGCTATTAAAAACTTTACAAAAGTTTTCTGGGTTGCCAATAAAAAAAAAATCTTCCATCCAACTGAAATTATGAATAAAAAGGTGACAACTAAATGAATATTATTTTTATAATAACAGTAAATTTGTAGAAATTAGTGTATAAGTTTATAAATCGACATAAATTTCGTAAAGCAAAGGTAAAGCGCCAAAGGTATCTTCTCCACCACTGCCGGTATACTAATATAATGTATAATTATATATATTATATATTATATATATATTATATATATATATATTTATTATATATATTATTATTCGCAGAGATATGCATGCGGCTGTATGCAGCGGTAGAGCTGGCCTGTGCGACATGATGAGACCACCGAGCGGAGCTGATCTTCTCAAATATTTGAGAAATGTGACCTTCAGCGGTAAGTATTTATCAATATAGATGAAGAATGATCTAAATTTAAGCAGAAATAATTTGAGCCGGAAAATTCCCTTCGATATACTCGTTATTGTCGATTTTGTGAAAAATAATTAAGGTTTAATTGAATTCTTGCAATATCGTTAATGTTGACAACATACCAAAGATTGTCAAAGACATCGGAAACAATACAAGATAATACCTTAAATCAGCTTGCAGTGACCATTACAAAAATGTGATTTTCTGGTTTTAATAATTTAATGGACGATATTAATTCATGTCATAAGAGTTCCTACAATACGCAACAATTTACGCAATTATGACGCATTTACAACTGCGATATTACACGTCGTCAACTTCAATAGCTTTAACATTTAATTATAAATGTTTTGTTTCATTAATCAAGCTCAATTTAATTTCAATTTTAAACCTTATTATACGAAGTAATGACTATATTTTTCCAAACGATTTCACAATAGCTATTGAGTTCCTTTTATAATGTATTACAATAATTTACTTGTGATTATATACTCTATATAAATTATTTAAATCATAAGTTATATACAGGTATAGTAAGTTATATATAGTTCTGCAGTTCGTAGCTTCTTCATATCTTTGAGATAAATTAACTTGTACATTTTTTTAAACCTTTTTCTACCTGAAGGTATGTTTTCATTTGTTCATATTTGTCTTTTATAACTAATTATTAATTTATAATTAACTAGCTGACCCGGCGAACTTTGTTCCACATCAAAAGTAATCTTTACAGCATTTACAGTTAAAGTGCTCAATATCGAAAAAAAATACTGCTACATTATACGTTAATTATACATAAAAACTACTGTTTGTGTGGTTTCAAAGATTTAAGCATATAAGGGGACAGACAGCGGAAAACGACTTTGTTTTATAATATGTATTGGTATTAATATAATATATCTCAGTTTCACATCCTGTCCAGATCACCGAAACGACATGTCATTAAACTTGTAGTATGGCTAGATACATTACTTTCATTTAATTGATCTGATTTAAGTAAATGTCAGCCATTAAGGTAAACGCAGCTATCAACGACCCATCGAAAATCTGAAGTTATTACCGACCTATAAAAGTAATTCGAAATCTAAACGTTTCCAGAACTATTCTAGCTATAGGTAGGCAAAGTTATACACGAATTTATTACTTGAGCATCGTATACTTCTACGTTAGTGTGAGTAACTGTGCAAAAAAGAGATAAAATACGTCAGTTACTACGGGGTAGCGTGGACGCAGGACGTGTCGTACTGTTCCCTTGTTCCTTCAGGTAAGTACTGTGACTTATCTATTTAAGACATTCATACAAACAAATGACGTCTATACTTTATTTTATATTACTAAATGTATTCACTTAAGTGTCAACTTTTCATTTCTTACAACATTTTATTAATAAAAAGTAATTTGAAACGATAAAACTTTAAATGAAAATGGGACGGTGTTAGCTTCACCAGTTTAAGTCGTGGCAGTTATCAACGACCCATAAGTCGGCAATGGCAGCAACGTAACTTTTCGTTTCAATTTTCTTTTATGTTATTATATCACACTAACACAAGTGTTTTGACGTGACAACGTCTTAAATTAGGTTGCGGCTGGGAGTCACTTATGAAAAAGTGTAACGCTCGGTAACGTTACGATGAGTCACCGAACGAGAGAGAGGCCCGCCGAATGCCTTGCGTCTCTCTCCCACTCAACTATGATCGGTCTGCCGCGCGCGCAGCACTAGAGAATTAGGCGCATTGAATCGGCGCATGCTTGTGTCTCTGTCTTTGTCTTTCTCGAACGTTCTTGGCGTTGGAAAAACAAGAAAGCGTCATAATACAAGTTCACACGTGTGGTTAAAGTATCGTCAGCTGTGTCTGTAGTGAAAATGTGGAGTGCTTAGATTCGTCATTTACAACAACTACAACAATAAAGGTAAATAATTGTACACTGATATTTCATTATCGTAAACTATGATTGATTGATTAATTGTTAGATTGACACAAAAGTTGAGAAACTGAGTTTATAGGTTATGTCATACTATTGATAAATGTTGATAGTGTTAAGTAAATTATTAGTTTAAAATTAATTAATTAATTAATTATTATTTTACAAATTTTCATTAATTTCAAATTTATTTAGCAAAAATTTGAACCTTCGATCTGAATAAATGTTTTGATTTTCGAATTGATTCTTTAAAATTACAAATATTAAGAAAAAGTGGCAGATATAAGAAAACTTGATTTAAACTGTGTTGAGCAAGAATTTTAACATCTAATTTAAGTAAATGTTTTAATTTTCAACTTCATCATTTACAATTACAAATTTTAATTAATTTCAAATTTATTTAGCAAAAATTTGAACCTTCGATCTGAATAAGTGTTTTGATTTTCAAATTGATTCTTTAAAATTAAAAATTCATCCATTCAATTTCAAATGTTCAACAGGAATCACCACTCTCAAAACAATGGAAACGGACGAGCAAATGCCTTCAACTTAATTATATTCATATCAATAAATATTCTACCGAGAAAAAGACGTTGTCACGTAAAATCTTCGCCCGTAAAACCGACTTTACAGGCAACCAGATTTTTTTTTTATGGACCAGTTTAAATCTAAGCTATACGTCTTCATAAAAATCTATTAGCGACTAAACTTTTTTGTCTAGTGTTTACCTTTTAGCGTTGTCAATTTAACCAAAGTTATGATATTTTTCGAGGATCGAAATCAAATAGTTACAGTAATAAATCATTGTTTTTTTATTTAAAACAGTGTGCATTTGTTCATATTTTTTGTGACATTAATCAATTATAATTTATTTTATAGTCCGAAGGTCAAATAAATTAAAATAACCATTTTTTTATGAGTCGGTAATACAATTTAGGTTTATACTTACATACTTTATTACCGACCCATGTGGGTCGGCAATAGCAACTATAAGAAGCTATTACCGATCGACGATCGTATATAGATTATTTAGTTTCTCATCTACTTTTATGACATAATAGGCGCCTATTAATAAATGCTACTTCATGGTTAAATTAACATAAAACATAAAATTATATTTTTTTCCAGAAATATGGAGCCACAAAAGCGGCGAAAAGTGTACAGTAAAACACAACTAGCCGAAGCAATCGAAGCAATTAATGACGGAACAAGTGTATATGAGGCATCAAAAAGGTTTAATATTCCTAAAACTACATTACGAGACAAACGGGACGGGAAATATAAGAATGAAATTTGCGGAGTTCAGCCGGTTCTAAATTTAAGTGAAGAAAAACAGATTGTAGACTGGATTCACTACCTTGGCAAGATGGGATTTCCAGTTACAAAAGAACAATTATTAGAAGCAGTGGCTAAGCTAGTCCAAAACTTAAATCGTCCAAACCCTTTTAAAAATGGTATGCCTGGCAGATATTGGTTTGAGAATTTTATAAATAGACATCCAACAGTATCTAAACGCGTTGCACAAAATCTTCCTTCACGCCGAAATCAAGTCACAGAAGCAGCTATACGTGCATGGTTCGATAGAGTGAACAATTATTTTATGACAAATAATCTGCATGATGTTTTAGAAGATCCTAGACGAGTGTTTAACTGTGACGAAACTGCTTTCTTTTTATGCCCAAAAGAGAAAGAAGTTTTGGTTAGCAGAGGTAGCAAACGAGTGTATAATCGTGTTGCTAATGACGAAAAAGAGTGCTTGACTGTGCTTGTGAATGTTTCAGCTGACGGAAATCTAGCACCTCCAATGATACTTTTTCCGTATAAACGTATGCCAAAAAATCTTGTACCTACAATACCTCGTGGATGGGGACTTGGTAACACGGAGTCGGGTTGGATGAACACAGAAGCATTTTATGAATATATTACCAACTGCTTCTATCCGTGGCTTGTAACAAATGAAATACCATTTCCAGTAGTTTTGTTTTTGGATGGTCACACATCTCACATATCACTTCCACTATCAACATTCTGTAAAGAAAAAGCAATCATCCTGGTAGCTTTACTTCCCAACTCTACACATATACTTCAGCCGCTTGACGTAGCTGTTCAGACCAGTCAAAGGAACATGGAGGACTGTTGTGCATGAATTCAGAATTCAAAATAACTATGTCAAGCTTAAACGCACTGATTTTGCTCCGGCAGTAAAAAAATGTTTTGACCAATGCCTTAAGCCTGAAACCATACAGAGCGGATTTCTTTGTTGTGGATTATATCCATTTGATGCATCAAAAATAAACTACTGTAAACTGTTGCCAAATTTAAAGCATACAGAAGACAATCATATATCCACATCTGAACATGCAGAAAAATTTAAGCATGATTTCGAGGCTAGATTGTCACCTATAACCTTAAAAAGTTTTAAAGATTCGAGAGGCCAATGGATGGGAGATCCAACTTATAAAAAGTTATTCGAATATTGAAAAAAAAATTAGCCCCGAAAACGCCATAAATCAAGAGAGTGAAAGTATTCTGCAATTAGGGGAATCAACACTAAATAATAATTTTGTGAATGAAACGCCAGATATATCTGAGGCTATCCTAAATTTTGATATAGTTGCTGAGAGTAATGAGCAAGGTTCAGCAGTATTGGGAGAAGAGGCATCCAACTTATCCTTATTTATTGAAAAACCTCTACCCTCGTCGTATAATTATTGACTGTACAAGATGAGTTTAACCAGTTTCAGCAGACATCTACTCCTCAACAAGATAATTTACTTCTACCATTTACCAACAAGTTAACACCCTTGTCCACTTCAATTCTTGCACCAGAAAATAATACTTCAATCGAAATAACCGCGGAGCAGCTACAAACACTTCAGAAGTATCCACCATCACCCGAAAATGCAACCAAAGAGGCCGCTCCAAAAACAAGTGGTTGCTCTGCTATTCCCACACCATTTAAGAATTATGCGACACCTTTCAAAAATTCTCTTTACTTTCCGAAAAATAATATCGATAATAAAAAGAAGACATTAAATAAAAAACTCACGCCGACAGTAGCTATATCTGATGAGTTTATGGAATACCAAAGGAGAAAAATAAAAGAAAAAGAAGATAAAGAAAATAGAAAAATAAAAAGAAAACAAGAAATCTTAGAAAAAAGGGAACAAAAAGAATTATTGAAGAAAACAACGACCTTAAAGAACAAAAAATCTATTAAAAAAGTGAATGCGGTTAACAAAGAAGGTTCTCCTGTAGCAGGACCTAGTAAATATCAATCAGATAGCGAATACGATTTTAATTTACTTCCAAAGGAAGCACCAAAGCGACGCGTGCTTTGTAACAGTGAGTTAGAAAATGAATATAAAAAAGGTCATGAACATACTAATAGTACTTCAATTAATGATAGAGATTCTTATGAAACAGAAACTACTGTACGTCTATTACAGTCAGACTCTGCAAGAGAGACAGTTAAACGTCGAGTCTTATATAGCAGTGAGTCTGATGATGAAAGTATTTTTTAAGTGACTTTAATGTTTCGTTTATAAGCACCAGTTGTACCAAATCATATATATATAACTAATTAGTTGCAATTTATCTCTAAAAGAGGTGAACCAATGACTGTGATGATTAATATTTAAATTCCAAAAAAATATTATGATCTCAATAGCAATATCCTAGAGTTTGAAATCCTTTAATTAAATATATATTAATAGTATTATGTTGATTAATTTAAAAGTTTATAATTATTTAGTTCATTACTAAGAAGTACTCATTTGTTTTATTAAAAATAACTATAATAAAAAAATACGAATATATTTGCATTTTTATTTTATTTTATTAAGATCGGTAATCATCATCATCACTAGCTTCTATACATTCCATTGCTGGAAAAAGGCCTCCTCTCATATACGATCGGGAATAGCTGCATAAAAATCGTTAATAGCTTCACAGACGTTTTTATGGGTCGGTAATTGCAACAATCGACTAAGTCACATTGTAAATTATTTTTTACATGATAATCCTTTATTTAAATGTATTTGATTCAATAAAAACATTTTTTATACATAACACTAGCATATAAAATGAAACTATAAATCTTTAGAGGAACCAGTATACTAAAAAAATATGGTTGATTTTAAAATTGCCTTAGCAGGGTCGTTAATACCTGCGTTTACCTTACTATGACGTGGTGCATTGCCAAAACGACCGACTGCGGAATAGAGATTGTAGGGATCGATGCCCACCCGAATACAAATTTTCATGGCATTATTATTAGAATAAGCATACGGATGATACTTGAACGGAAAATTAGTGCCTATTAATGAAATCCGATGACAAAATTACTTTTGACTGCTTGACAGTTCGCACGTCTCTATAATTGTCCCGCAACCTTTGAACAGGTAATTTTGTAAAGAGCTCGATTGATTACAGAGAACTGAATAACAAATAATAATCACGTCAATAATTTACTTTGTTTTAATAATTTTATTATACTCATTTAATTAAAAATAGAATTACAAAAATGCATGAATGTTATCTCATTTGTGATATTGAATCCTTTAATTGCCAGTGGCCGAACAGTTGTTCGGCCTTTAGACGGCTTTAGACAAAGAAACTTAAAATAACAGATTTCTATTTTAATGATGTTTCCATATCATAACCTATGCAAAATTTGGCTTGGAACAAATATTTAAATTAATTAGTAAGTATCTTACCCTTACCCTAATTCATGGCACGTACCCGGGGCACAAAATTTGAAATATTACTATTTCTGTTTGAATATAATTATGAAGCTGTAACATTTAAATATTTATAAAAGGGTAGGTATTTACTGTACTATATACTTTTAAGGACCTCTCCCTCGTACTGGTATTAAAGGGTTGTTATATTAAGTGCTTCACAAACACAACGGAAAACGTGTGTTTTATGTTTACTTACAAAATTGTGCTCATGTATGCCAATGGTCGAGGAAGGCCACAGCAAGGTGACGGTGATCAGAAGCACTAAAAACCGGCAAGATTTATGAGAATTGAAGAAGCAAGTAAAGCGTCTAAGAATCGTGCCTTATGGAGCTCTGTTTTATTTTCCTACCAAAGGATTTGGCTTGAAGTAGGTTTCAGTTCACGCTAAACATTTTGATTTTATTTTACATTATTTTATTGAAAGTGGAATAAAAATGTGTGATTGTACGGAGATTGTCAGACGCTACACATTCTACCCTTAGGTTATGTTGCATGTAATCCCTAGGCAGAACAACGCTCATATAATATCGATTACATGTCATGTCTTTATGGAAATAGCTATAACCATACATTTTGTATAAACAACTAGGTACTATATTGTAACTTTAACTTCATGTTCATATTACCTAAAGACAAGACAGCGGACATCAGCGAACATTACGTTTCGAAACAATAATAATAGTAAATTTTAAAAGTCCCGGTGAACTTTGTTCCGCCTCAAAAACAAGAAATGAGTAAATTCGGGATTTTATTAAGTTCAAGTATTTATGCTAAGCCCGCGCACCGCAACCGCCAAGTCCCTGCATTTTAAATCTGTAATGTATCAATGTCATTATTACACGCGGTAAAGGACCCATATTGATCTATATTAAATGCACTATGTATTTAAGATACTTAATTGGATAAGGATGAAAGCTGTAATATTTCAAATCACTTCATATATCGAGGGGTGAAAGGCTATTTGTTTTAAGCGACATTTTTGCAACTTTACAGGAGAGCCATTTAAAGTTTGAAATTTTGAAAAAAAAATCATAACTTAAAAACTTCTTGAGCTATTTGAACGGGGTAAGCTTTGTTAAAATTCAATTAAAAATTCTAGATGCTGATGCTAATATTAAATAAAACAGACCTGTAATCACAAAAATACGTGTCGCTTAATACAAAATGCCCTAAGCCCTTATTTTTCAGGGAATGGAAAAATGATTTAAGTGACTTTAAAACTACAATTAGCTTCAGGAAAAAACAAATAAGCGACAATGCATTATGTTTTCAGAGTAAGCCTATACGAATGAAATGACACGACCCGGAATTATTAGTAACAAGCTATTTATGTCAACTACCACTTCAGACTAAAATGAGTAGGAGGCTAATTTATATATTTAACATATACAATTGAAAATATAACGTTTCGTGTTCCATTTATTAACATATAAGGCTATAAATGGCTGTTAAAACAACCTGGATATAGCGCAATCGCCAAAAATCTCAGGTTCTTTTATTAAAATAATAAATAACTAACGCAACATCAGCTTAAATGTTTTTTTTTCAGTATAATAATTATAACTTAGAACATTCTCAATTAGAATTTCATCATACTTATGCCTCCTTTTCATCTAAATGATCATTCAATTCTTTACAATGCTCTGGCTTCTGTCCTTCAAAATACATTAGTAAATAGATGCAGAGCTGAAAAAACTTAAGCGTCGTTCCGTGTCTTATTTGGGTGAAGGCTAAATGGTTTAAGCGACATTACACGGTATAATTGGTGGAAGTGCAAATGATTCAAATCACTTCCTAGTAAATTTTAGAAACAGGAAAAATGTTTTAAGCCTTATTGACTTATTTACCTGGGAAAGGCTAATTGTTTTATGTCTCAGTTTTTAATATGATTGTATGGCTCAAGTAACTAATGTAAAAAAAATGCAAAATCCATGTCGCTTAAAACACTGCTACTATGGACACTTCCCAAAAAAAGATGTGTTTTAAGCGCCAAAAAAGTGCTCCGATTTAAATGAAACTTGTATCAGTCGACGCAGAAAAAATTGCTGATTCCTAAATATGTATATAACTCAATATCGCCCAAAATGTCGCTTAATGCAAATAGCCTTTCACCCCTCGATATAATCCATTATTTCTTGTAAAAAGTAAAAAGATAGACATAGGGTTCTGCCAGTGTTTGCAATTAAAGCCCTAAACCTCTATCACCACCTCTAAGTTATCACTACTTTCTACTAAGCTATCACTATACTTTTTCTCTGCTAAATTATACATGGAATATACATACAAACCACCCTCTTGAAACCCTCTATCTATTAAAAAAAACACATGAAAATTCATTTCGTAATTTTATAGATTTAAGCATACACAGAGAAAAATAGCGGAAAGCAACTTTGTTTTACACCATTTAGTATATCGTGATGTCATGTTAAGTAAGTTATTTTTAGTAAGTTAAATTCACTACTGATTTACGGTTTAACATATAACATAACTTCACGCCTTTTGTTACCCGAAGGTGTAGGCAGCGGCTGTTAAGCCTCGTCTCGCCGTTATGTTTACGTCCCAAATGGAATAGGTGGCGAACCTATTGCCATACCGGGCACAAAGTTTGTCAGTCATCGGTATTTATCACACATAACTTCCGAAAACAATTTCGAAAAGTCATTGGTGTGAGCCAGTGTCTGGAATCGAACCCGGACCTCTGGATCAGAGGCCGTGCGCTTGCCCACTGCGCCACCGAGACTATTATTTTATAGATTTAAGCATACACAGAGAAAAATAGCGGAAAGCAACTTTGTTTTACACCATTTAGTATATCGTGATGTCATGTTAAGTAAGTTATTTAAATATCAAATAAATTAATGAAAATTCGATTTCTCATACCAGCGATTTTTAGGAATTCGGACACCGTGCAGGGGTGACAGTGGGGACAAACACAAAATATTTGAAATCCAAAAATTAGGCTAGACAAGTCGAGTTATAGTTGCCGCTGCCTACCCCTACGCTTACAATAGGCCTGAAGAGACAAAAATATCAGTTATTTTTATGTAGGTATTGAACCAATCGAAACAAATTATATATTCAGCCGCGTTCACTAACACCTGGTACGCAATAGATATTCGTGCCTGAGAATCTGGAGTAGCTTTTCAGAAGAGAGAATTCCCAAGAGAATTGGGATTCGTTATTCATCGAACATGTTTTACCAAGTTCTGTATGGCATACAGAATATCTCATCAAAGAAATGGGTTTTTTTACTCAAAACATCCAAAGCAAACTCTAAATTTGTATATATTATATTGCCAGTCAGCATGGCAATGCGACCAGTCTTCTGGGCACGTTGCCAGTAGACCGAGGTGCAGTGAAATTTGATTATAGCTAGTCCTATAATTGTATATATAGTAAATACAGGAGGTCTCGGTGGTCCAGTGGTCGAGCTCCCCGCTTCTGAAGTCAAATCGCCAAGAAGTCGCGGGTTGGAATTAGGGATTGTTCACCGGGCCCGGACGGGCCCAGCCATTTTGATCGGGCTTGGTGCTATATTATTCTTGTAAATCCTACCTAGTTTA
Source organism: Euproctis similis (assembly GCA_905147225.2). Lineage (NCBI taxonomy): Eukaryota > Metazoa > Arthropoda > Insecta > Lepidoptera > Erebidae > Euproctis > Euproctis similis. Next base: position 14,639,111 of record LR990104.1, read on the forward strand.
ACGAATTTTACGTTACGTTTTGATAATTAATGTGCAGTGTTAATTTAGTTTTATTGTTTACAGTTACAATATAACCTAATCTTTATGATTTCACTATTTGCATAATGAGTAGTATTAAATCGCACTTAATAACCAAATGATATTAGTTTTTTTATTGATTTTAAATATATCCTCGATTTAACAATTTTTTGGTAATACCCTTGAATTGTCCATAAGAGTCAGTGTAATAAATATCTTTAAATTAAGATTTTTTTTTTAACAACCATTTATATCGAATTTTCAACTATGAAAATAAGTGTAAACAAATAAAACATAAACACTTCTAATTAACGAACTTCGTCTACTCAAAACCACCTTAAAATGTTCCCATCAATATCACGCTTAATCCCATGTGATGCAGTCGCAACGTTTTCGTTGTTTCGACATCTTTTTTAGTAAAATAATTCACGTCGTTTGATGGGAAATAATGTAAATGGTGCTGCTTGTCACTATTCTTGAAGATTCTAGTTCCAATGGCTCGTCATAAGATTTTTGTCCGCTTAGTTAATAATATTTCGCTTTTCTGCGAGTGATAACTTTTTGTTTAATATTATTATATTATCGCGGCTCGGTTGTGACATAGATGGTATGTGCGTTAACAATATTAATTACGCTGACGACATGGTTTTGTTGAGTGCATCGGTTTGTGGTCTGCGTAAGTTGGTAGCTCAATGTGAAAGCTATACTAAAGTAAACGGACTATTGTATAACACTATGAAAAGTGAAATTATGGTTTTTAAGGCCGGGAACAAATGTCCAGCTAACGTACCAGCGATACACCTATATGGCATGCCATTAAAGAGGACCTACAAGTTTAAATATCTTGAGCATGTACTGACTCCCGACCTTAAAGATGATAAGGACATAGAAAGACAACGGAGGGCGCTGTCAGTTCGCGCGAATATGCTGGCACGTAGGTTTGCGCGTTGTACAGTTGCAGTTAAAGTCTCGCTGTTTCGTGCATACTGCACATCTTTTTACATGTGCACCCTGTGGGCTCGGTATACGTGCAAGGTTAACAGTGCACTCCGTGTGCAGTATAACAACGCGTTCAGGGTGCTGGTGGGGCTGCCATGCTTCTGTAGCGCGTCAGGGATGTTCGCTGACGCACACGTGGACTGCTTCCAGTCCACTATGCGTAAGAGGTGTGCTTCCCTGGTGCGCAGGGTGCGGGGCAACGCTAACAGCATCCTGAGCAAGCCGCCTGGACTGCACATACGTGGGTCATTGCTCGAATATCTCACATGGTATACTGAGTCGGTGACGCATGTGTGTGCGGAAATAGGTCGGCAGTATAATTTAATTATTATGTATTGTATTTACGAGTATATCTATATGTATATTGAAATTATGTATTGTATTGTAATTATGTATTGTATTGTAACTTTATATGTATTTAGGGCCATGTTGCCTGAAATAAATGATTATTATTATTATAAGTTTAACTTTACTTTTTTTGGCGTTATTAGTTTTTTATTTTAATACTATTTTCAAATAATGACGACTAATGTTATTTTTCCGTCCAGTATTAATTTTGATTTTTCGAGACTGATTAATATGATAATTGTTCAGAATCAAGTTTGAAATAAACATTAACCTTGAATAATTGTCTCATTCCATTCATTTATAGAAAAAAAACATAAAATACTTTGAAAGATTTTTCTGCTAACACTTAGCTCACAACCGGGCCGGGCCCGGCGAAACTTTTCGGGCCGAGCCGGGTTGAGAAACATACCGGGTTGCAATCTCTAGTTGTAATCCTGCCTCACACCAATGACGTTTCGAAATAATTTTCTGAAGTTATGTGTGATAAATATCGATGATTCGACCTTGTGCCTGTTAAGGCAATAGGTTCGCCACCCAATTCCATTTGGGATGTAAACATAACGGCGTGACGAGGCTTAACAGCCGCTGCCTACACCTTCGGGTAGAAAAAGGCGTGAAGTTATGTTATGTTATATTGTAAATAATGTCATTTATTTATGTCTTCTTACTATTTCATATTATATTCATATCGAAATGTCATTCATTTAACATAAAAGTTAAACAAAAAATACGCTCATATAATTTATTTCTTTTATTCACAAGGCCTCAGTGGTGATGAATTCCACTTCGATGGCAATGGTGATGGTCCGGCACGGTACAATATTTTACATTTCAAGCAAATCTCGAAGAATACATACAAGTGGGTTAACGTGGGCCAATATCTAGATGGTGAGCTGCAACTTCATCTCAATGGTAAGTATCGATATATTTTAAATTTTTCGCAGGTTATGGGTTTACTCGACATAATGATTGAAATTTATTCAATAGTATGTTGAATTAATCGATATCACTTTATCCTCTAAGACCAAATTTTGCAAAGCTGGAATTAATCCAGCCTTGTATCTTCACATACCAAAAAGATATACAAAATTTATTTACAAGATCGGATTGGTTTTAGATATCCAATTTAAATGGGGGGAACCTCGTCCACCGGAGTCTGTGTGCAGTGCAGAGTGCGAGTTAGGACAAGCAAAACAATACGTGGAGGGAGAGAGCTGCTGCTGGCATTGCTTTAACTGCACACAATACGAGGTATGACGCAAATTTTCAACAATAAATTAAACCCATTCAAGATAACTTAAAAATTTATTAATATATTATGCAGATTTAATAGAGTTATCAGTTCTACTTCTAGCTAGAAGACAGCTGTCTACTGAGACATCATTGTATTTTCCAAAACAGATACGTTCAACTGAAGAAACTCAGTGCACTGTATGCCCTCGTGGTACATTACCGGATCCCACGAAGACTCACTGCCGCCCAATCCCTGAGGCATACCTAAGACCAGACTCCGCGTGGGCCATCGGCGCCATGTCATTTTCATCAGTCGGAATTTTATTGACTTCGTAAGTTACACACTTTTCAAAGAGGTCGAGACTCATAACAAATATCTCAATTCTATTCAAATATCCTTTAAATTTATTCTATTAAAGTCATATTTGATAAGATTAAATTTAAAATTTCAACTGTTATATTCCCTTACTGAGCTATAAAGTTATAAGTATAGGCACGTGATTAGATTTAATAAAACTTGTGTGATTTCAACTTAAATCTCCTTAGGATCGTTCATTATTATCTTTCCATGGAATGAATTTTGATTTATTCATGCGTTATTAATTGGGTATGATTTCAAATATTTGAAAGTACATTAAGCTGGCAGGGGATTAATAGACCTTTTACTTTTGATTTATGATTTTATAAATGTTACAATACAAGTTGTATTCCTTTTAGTCTCATCTTTATATATATTTATTTGCTATATTTATTCTTATGAAAGAATTGAAAAATCGGATTGGCTAAGTTTACGCCTTCAAATATTATTATGACAGAATTCAAATAAGAAATTCGGGAAACGTGCTCAAATTGTATTTATGCTTAGACAATTCAAGTAAAATTATAAAAATATACAATAGAAACAATTGATTTGAAGTCTCGGTGGCGCAGTGGTCGAGCACACGGCTTCTGATCCAGAGGTCCGGGTTCGATTCCAGACACTGGTTCACACCAATGACTTTTCGAAATTGTTTTCGGAAGTTATGTGTGATAAATATCGATGACTGAAAAACTTTGTGCCCGGTATGGCAATAGGTTCGCCACCTATTCCATTTGGGACGTAAACATAACGGCGAGACGAGGCTTAACAGCCGCTGCCTACACCTTCGGGTAACAAAAGGCGTGAAATTATGTTATGTATGTATGTATGTAGAAACAATTGATGTTGTAATTTACTGAGCATGTAGGAGTCAATGACAGCCACTGATTAAAAAGAGAAGAAAAGAGTAATGAAAGTCAAAGCAGTAAGTGAGATTGTACCTTTTATTTCTCTGCCTTTCCCGCATGTGATTTCGTTTGAAGTTAAAAAAAAAATTGCACATCATTTATTTCTACAGCTTCGTGTTGGGTGTCTGGATGCGCCACAGCTCGACTCCCGTAGTGCGAGCGAGTGGCCGGGAACTTTCTTACGTTCTGCTCGCTGGCATCTTGATGTGTTACTTGGTAACCTTTGCACTTGTCTTCAGACCAACGGACATACTGTGTTCAATACAAAGGTAAGCAAGCTAAATTATTTTCTAATTATAAAAAGGTTGCTTTTCTCCCAAGGGTTGAATTGGTTTTTATAAAATCGCTTAGAATTTTTGGTCTATTGTTTGGTCTATGGTTAACTTATGAAATGTAATAGGTACCTATAACAGATTTAGAGAAACATTTACGAAAGGTTAAGCTATTTTTGTTCGAGCTAAGTTGCAAACAATATAAAGTATAATGAGCTAATAACGTTTAATACAACCGACTTGTTGAGACAAACATCATAAATTGTATTTTCACACTAACGAAAATTAATAGCACCATAAAAATCTTCGTAATCCCCTTTAATGTCTATTAAAACGTTGGCTATCTCTATCAAATCTTTAAATGTGTAGTTATTTATGAACTAAAAAAGCGATCGAGGAATTTTGTTTCTCAATCTCAGCATCTTAAATACTTTTCCAAACTCTACGATTTTTTTTCTTCATCTAAAATATTTTTATCCCCAAGGGATTTCTTTATGTCAGAGTGGTTAAGTCTCCGGACATTGTCTCAATTGGCTTAACAACAGATTCCGGTTAATAACAAACAGTACTTACCGGCTTTAGCCGAATTTTATCAGGCGTCGGCGTGGATTTTTTAAACATAGTTCTTTTTTTCTCCAAATTCGTTTTCATTTCTTACTTCTGTTAATACTGCTAATCCAACGTTAAGCTTTATAAGATAAACGCATCGCAAGCATAGTTTTTTATATATTCTGTAATGGTTTTAGTGATTGTCTCAGTGATATAGAGGTAGAGCAACCCGCTTCTGAATCAATAAATCCTGGGATCAAATCCGGACTCAATGATGCACCAATGATATTTCAAAATTATATAAGGAAGTTATTTTTTCATAAACACCATTAAGTCGTGCTTGTTTGAGATATAATTGTTTCTTTGGTAATAAACAAAGCCAAAACCTATTATTTGAGTCTGACATAGTAGTTTTGGAAGCATCTTTCTTCATTATCATATAAAATATTGTTTGACACTCAAACAATATTAAATATAATATATATATATATATATATATACATTTCATACATTTTTTTTATATTCAATCAAGGAACTTTCAAGTTTTATATTCGATTAAAAATCGATACGACAAAGAATAAAATATTCGCAGAGCCGACTAATGAAAATATTTTACTCGAGTATGTATACGACCAAATTGCTTTCCACATGTCAAATAAAGTTCAAGGTTGTTCTATCATTATACACCAAATTTCGAATGTGTCGTATACTAATTTGACTACGTTTCGATCAATCAAATCAAGTTCACATTGTTCTCTATATCGCTCTTTCAATCGAAATTGAGTTACAGTTGACAAAGTATTTTGCGGGCTTAATGACTCTGTTATTCAGAAGTCTTTTGTGTTTGAAGGTAAAATTGAAGGTAAATTTCGACGGTTTTTAATTTCGTGTGTAATTCATAAATGTGTCAAAATTATGTCGTCCCTTATGGCGTTATTCCGTTCTCTCTGGCTACTCCGCGAAGGACTTTTGTGAAGTTATGTTGTTATTTGCTTATTGATGTGCTTAATATATAAATATCCTTTGACCTAGTACAATCTCACCATTCACTTCCATTCATCATCAGCGGCTAGTGTTGGGTTGTTAGCTATTATTTTATCTAAATAATAGCTCTGCCCGCAATTTCATCTGCGTGGAATGTTGACTTTCAGTAGCATTTTTAATATCTCTCTCTCTCTCTTTAATATACTCTGTCTTCTGGAGTAACGCACAACCTACTTAACATAATATCACGCACCAACTTCACGCCTTTTTTTACTCGTAATTACTCGTGTAGGCAGCAGCTTTTAAGCCTCGACTCGCCGAATCGTTGCGACCCAAACGAAATATGTCCGAGAAACAAAGTTCGATATTTATTTATCACACATAACTTCTGAAAAAAACTCCGATAAATCATTGGTGTAAGTCCAGAATCGATTTCACGATTTCTGAAACACTGGGTCGGACCACAAGAGCACCGAAAAATTTTTATAAGGTTTTTTTTGTCAAGTTACAAAATAAAAAGTTTTTAATTATAATTTTATTTAATAAAAAAGAATCTCTCACTGTAAGATAGCTGCACTAGTTAGACATATGGCGTTGGGATATTTTTTGTAGACAGTATAGTCTGCAAAGTTGTAGTACATTTTTTTCTACAATCAATAGTTTTTGCATGTAACGATATAAGTATTTCTTTGTGGATCGAAACAATAGGTTCCAATTAAAATCCAATAAAATCGGTCTTGTAGTTTAGGCTTGATGGCGTAAGTCACGGAGTTTTTCGGCATTCTATATGGTTGAATAATATATTAATGACTTTTTTCTTCTGTTTACAAACTTTCAGCTATTGTAAGAGCTAATGACATGTTTGTTTACAGTCAATTAATAAATGAATAATGATTCAATATCGTCGGAAATTGCTGGAGATATCTAAAGCCAATCAGTTCAACAATCAAGTATTTAACAACTCGAAATGTAACTGTCTCAAAGTAATTCAAATATTACAAATACAATTATAATAGAACTAATAATTTTCTTACAATAACCCCAATAGTTACAATTCCAAAGTTAACTCCAGTTACGACTCAGATAGTTATCATAGTGAAAATAACACATCTGCTGTCTACGGCTCATATTGTATTCTCGCCGATAGCTTCATGCATTTTTCAAAAGCTAACGGGAAATATATAGCTGATATTCTTCCTTCATTCCTTCTTTTGTGTGTTATAATTCAAAGTTTTCGTTTATAACAGCGACTGGAGTTAATATTTTTTCACACGCATACGAGCCTTATGGTCCAGAAATTAGCTTTGCATTTTAAATGGTTCTTTGAGGCTAATCAAGAATACCCTTTTTAATAGATCTCTGGTAACTAATTAAGTGGCAGCTGACGTGGTGTTTGCATTTCTGTATACGGAGTATCAATGCTAAAATATTTTTAATCTTTATTGCGCAAGCTGACGGTCTTTTCACCGCTACCCACGCAGCTGACGATGTTTTATCAGTACGGCACGATAAAAACTATCCCTGAAATAATCTATTTCAGTCGGAATACTATTACTTAACTTTTGTGGCCCCTCACACACACGGGTACCGGTACTTGAGCAGCTGATACTTGGATCACTCATCAGTGATAACAGATCTACCACAGCATATTATGACTTTTCGATTTGCAACGCTACCTCCATTACTATTAAGAAACTTTATCATCATAACTAGAACTGTCAGATCATTATTTCGCTATAAGGCTAGAAGTACCGCATCATCTGATCTGATTCTTCCGTGATACGGTGTCGGTTTGTTCAAATCGAAAAAGCCGCAGAAAATCTAATGGCTGAGAGCCAGCTGCTTCTCCGAGATGTTGCCAATTTCTTTTTTTATTATTTGTTCGCTGTTCCAGCTTAGTAGTACTGAGCTGAAAATCTGTATGAATGTTTATACTTTGACACCCATAACGTTGTTTCTCAGGATGGAGAATATAGATTTTGATAAAACTATGATACTACGATAGCGTGATATTCTTAAGGAAAAATTATGACTATCATTCATCTTAATATCAAATCGGCCTTGACTCTTATTGATCGTTTAAACGTATTGGAAATGTTGCCCAAAAAGAAGGCAAGTCTGTGAAAACGCAACGGAGCTCTGGGTAAAACCTTATTTGTGGAGATTAGTAGTCAAGCCAAGAAATTGGTTATAATATAAACTTATATAATATTGTACGTGAGCCCGATCCCGCACTGTGGCCATGCCTTGCGGTTCTGCTGCTGACACATAAATGGAAATCGTGGCCTTAGTATGAGAGAAAACGGTATTTGGAATAAGTTTGCAGATTTTCGTCTAAAACATTTTCCAATTCACATTTAATATCTGAATATTAAGTGATGAAACTGATATTTAGTAGAACTTATGAAGTTATGTTTTTGCAATTAAATGGGGGTTAATGATGAGAGTATACGTGCTATGATGTAGCTAGGTATTACACCTTCATCTTCATGCCTTGACTAGTCAAATTTTTTTCATTCCCTAATGTAACTATTAGTTCCCTATTGCCATACATTAAAGGTTTTTTTTAGTCATCGATATTTATCAAACATATCTTTTGAAAATTCATTGGTGTGCGACAGTATACACTTCGACACTCGAGACCCAGATTACAACTTCATTTCTCACTTCGTAATGCCTATAAATTTACCTTCATTCACACTGTGTATATCTCTAAAAATGTTTTTATTAATTTATAATAGGAAATTCTTCATGTTAAATTTCCGGTTCCTTAATATATTTTTCTTTTTAATAAAATATTGTAATGTGCCTACTAATCGACGAATTGCGTGACTAAATAATTGAAACAACATAACATAACTTCACGCCTTTTTCTATCCGAAGGTGTAGGCAGCGGCTGTTACACCTCGTCTCCCAGATATGCTTACGTTCCAAATGAAATAGGTGGCAAGCCTATTACCAATCATAACTTTCGAAGAGAATTTCGAAAAGTCATTGGTGGTAGCCTGTATTTGAACCCAAGACATTCTTGATACAGAAGCAGAGTGCTCGACCACTAGATCACCGAGTCATTCTTTAATTGATCCTAACGTCGTTTAAATTGAAATTGTCAAACTGCGACAGTATAGCACAACTTTTATTTCTTCTGATTCTTGACTGTAGATAGGAAGACTGAAGATATGTTTAGTAATTGTACTGGATCTATTTTGTTCATACATTAACATAGTACCTATCTATTGTATGATTAATAAATTATTTATATTGCAAATTTTAAAATTAAATATTTTTTTTGTAATAAACTGACACGATATTTTACACTTTCTCTTTATCTCTATATCTCTTACAGGTTCGGCACCGGTTTCTGCTTCACGGTTGTTTACGCAGCCCTTCTCACAAAAACAAACAGGATCTCGCGAATATTCAACGCTAGCAAACACTCCGCTAAAAGACCCATTCTGATTTCACCAAGTTCTCAACTCGCTATCTGCGCTGCACTGATTTCAATACAGGTTGGTATCTAATTGGCTAAAAATAAGGACTATTATTTAATTTAAATTGTATAAAATTATTTAATATATCTTATATATAAATTGCCTTCTGAATACCCATAAGAAAAAAAAATAAATTCCTTCTCTTATGGAATACGATGGCGTCTCAGCTGATTATAAGTGCCCGGCGCCACCCATAGACACTTGCAACACATATAGTGTGACAGTTGCGTTGCCAACCTTTATGGGAATAGAATAGGAAAGGATAGGGAAGAGCGATGGGCCCCGGGTACCTCTCTCACCGAACGAAACGCGGCATGCGCCCTTTTACGTCGATCTTCTGAGAGGTCTTGGTATTTCACTGGTGGAACCGACCCATTCATGCATTCACTGCTTGGATCGATCACCGTTGTATCTGCTTTCCTATATTACAGGTACTAATAGTGGTAGTATGGATGATAGTGGCACCAGCTCGGGCAATGTTCCACTACCCCACTAGGGAGGACAACATGCTCGTGTGCGACTCTTACGTGGACGCTTCCTATATGATTGCATTCTTCTATCCAATTGTGCTGATTCTTATATGCACTGTATACGCTGTACTTACTCGAAAAATACCTGAGGCATTTAATGAGAGCAAGCATATTGGTAAGTTTGTAATGTGTTTTATAGTTCTGTAATAGAAATTGTTGATGCAAGATTGACTAAGCTGGTATCCAGTGCAAAAACGGAAGGATGTGTAGTAGTAGATAGTAAGTGTCGAGGACGACCACGATACACTTTCCATGACCAAATTGAACATATCCTTGCGGAATTTAATATATGGAGCCTTTAAAACGGACGAGGATGTATGACAAGTATTATGAAAGTCAAAAAATCATGTGAGGTGTGTAATAATTGTGCCGCTCTGTTCTGTATGCCTACCATGCAAGGGAATAGGCGTGAAGTTATGTATGTACCTAATTTTTTAAACACAATCTTAGTGTTCCAACGAACCCCAATTCAAGTTGTTGACCAGCATTTCCTTTTACTATTAAAGCCATAATGAGTGAATAAAATATTTTTTCATGTATCGAAGACAATATCAAATGTACCAAAGATACCATTATGTTCAAAGTTAATAATGTTTAAAATTATATATATCAAATGATATGAAACATTGTGTCAAGTATTTTAACGTCTACTTTGTTTGTCAACGAAACAATAGCGTATGTAACGATCTCATCCTCATCAATCCGTCAGAGATGAAGTATCTTAATAAACTGCAGTTAACATTATAACGAATGACCCTCTTTGTCATACGCTCATCTTTCATGGTATAAAATTTTCGAATAGTGACGTGAAGCAAAATGTTGTCGATAATATAAAGAAAACTGATAAAAATAGATATGCATATAGCATAAGAACCACCTTAAATACTTACTGCTATCGCCAACCCACCTGTCAAGCATGGCTATTAAGGCATAAATCCCCCATTAATGGATGACACAATAAAAAAGGCCCCCTGTCATGGGCTCGTTAACGGCGGAGTAGGGGGTGCTAAAATCCTCGGGTCGCGACATGGCTACTGTAAAAATCTTACCACACGCTTAGGACTGACAAGAGGATCAATGTGCTGGAAGAAGAAATGAGTAACATTTGTTGGGACAATGTGGTATTATCAGAAATCGACTCTCACGCGTGATTGACGAGTTTCAGACTCCCGAACAAGCCGGTTCCCGTCAATGTTTTAGTACTATCGACCACATTTACACACTACGCCAGATTATACAAAAGACCAGGAGGGAAAGGATTATAAACAAATGTTTCTGGACTATAAAAAAGCCTGTGACTCTGTTGAAACCTGAGTTGTGCTGCAGTCCCCCTAGAGATATCAAATTGACTATCAGGATATCGCGAAGCGGTGAAGTTTTTGCATATAAACGCAACTATGTCGGTCCGAATCGGATCTGGTAAGACGAGTCATTCCGTTGCAAAGAGGTGTCAGACAAGGGTATTTAATCTCCCAGAAGCTGTTTTCCGCTACTTTGGAGGACATATTCAAGCTCCCAGGCTGGTCCGGACCTTCGATATCAAAAGGCTGATGATGATATCTTGATGATAAGATGAGAATATTACAAAGTTACAGAGTGAGACAAGAACAGAACCTTTACCTTGAAATGAGAAAAATAGAATACAATTATAGCAATGAGTGTTTACACTATGAAAATAAGTATATTTTTTATATTTCTGGTAGTGAAATATACACTAGAAACCTTAAAAGTATACTGTTCGACAGAGACAAAATTATAACAGCAAAATCAAAAAGCAACAACACTAGGTCGGTTCATGCCTTGTTTGTCGTATTGCGTGGAATATGGAAGCTATTGTCCACTGACAATAGCTTCCATATTCCACGCAATACGACAAACAATGTGAACTAAGAAGAGAAGAGAAAATATATCTCTTTTCAGTAGTTGTTAATGATCCTAGCACCTATCCTAGATCACTATCTATTGTAACGAAGACAATGCAAGTTGGTTCTTATTGACATGTCGATTGTAAGATACAAATCGAATCTCTACACCAGATGTACATACAAGTTTATGCGTCAAAATCAATAATTAGATACTTGAAACAAAAGGTGCTAGGATCATTAACAACTACTGAAAAGAGATATATTTTCTCTTCTCTTCTTAGTTCACATTATAACGAATTCAGTTACGAGAATTATATATTGGTCGTAATGTTTTTTTTTTTATGGGATAAGATGGCAAACGAGCAAGCGTGTCACCCGATGGTAAGCAACCGACGCCGCCCATGGACACCAACAACACATATAGTGTTACTGTTGCGTTGCCGACCTTTAGGAATAGGGGATAGTAAAGGATGGGGAGGGGGGTGGGCCTCAGGATACCTCTCTCACCGAACGAAACGCGGCATGAGTCACTTTACGTCGGTCTTCTGAGAGGTCGTGGTATTTCACCGGTCGAGCCGAACTGCTTGGCTCTACCACTCTAGAATGTTCAACGGAATAGATAAATATGAATTGATAAATACATTGTTAGACTGCTTAGATTATTTAGGTAGCTTTTTGTTAAAACTCCTTGGACGTCAAGATTCTTATCATATTATGAACAAATATATTATTATTTCAAATGCCTCCGTAGTCCATCATTCATCATCATCATTAGCCTGTTGCAGTCCACTGCTGGACATAGGCCTCTCCCGATGAGCGCCACAACATCCGATTATCTGCCTTCCGCATCCAGTCTTTTCCAGCAGCCCTTCTGAGGTCGTCTGACCATCGGGCTGGTGGGCGTCCTACACTACGCTTACCAAGTCGCGGTCTCCACACCATGACCTTCTTGCTCCATCTACCATCGGTCCTTCGACAGATGTGACCAGCCCATTGCCACTTCAGCGAACTTATTCTGCGAGCTATGTCGGTTACTCCGGTTCTCTGTCGGATATACTCATTCTATCTTTCAGAGATACTCCGAGCATAGCTCGCTCCATAGCTCGCTGAGCGACTTTAAATTTGTGGACTGGCCCCACCGTAAGTGTCCACGTTTCGGCACCGTAGGTCATTACTGGTAGGACGCACTGGTCAAAGACTTTAGTCTTCAGGCATTGCGGTATAGGCGAGCCGAAAACTCGACGCAGTTTGCCGAATGCGGCTCAACCCAGCTGAATCCTCCTGTCGGCTTCCTTCTCGAAGTTTCGTCTACCTAACTGGATAGTTTGGCCTAGGTAGACGTATTTGTTTACGACTTCGAGAATTGACCCATCGACATTTATCGGTCCGGGCACGACATGTTCGTTGAACATGACCTTGGTCTTGTCCAAGTTCATGCCCAGACCGACACGTCGAGAGGATTCGTCTAGGCTGCGCAGCATTCCGCTTAACTGTTCCAGCGACTCTGCCATTACAACGATGTCGTCGGCGAACCGAAGATGCGAGATGTGCTCACCATTCACGTTGATACCCTGTCCAGTTCAGTCCAAGGTCTTAAAGACGTCCTCCAGAGCATTGGGGAAGAGTTTGGGAGATAGGACATCTCCCTGTCTTACACCTCGATTCAGCTCGATGGAGTTCGTCACTTGATCCTGGATCTGGACAGCCATCGTGGCGGTGTCATACAAGCATCTCAACACCTCGATATATCGCCAGTCAATCCGACATCGCTGCAATGCATCCAGAATTGCCCAAGTTTCGATGGAGTCGAAGGCTTTTTCGTGATCCACGAATGCCATACACAGCGGCTGATTGTACTCTTTGGTCTTCTGTACAATCTGCCGAACAGTATGGATGTGGTCCACGCTACTAAAGCCTTTTCGAAACCTCCGTAGTCCGTCCTCTTAAAATTTTATTTAAGCTAAACAAAATGTAAATGTAAACCAAATTATCAATAGTCTGTTAAATTCGATTGTATGTAACTATTATATTAAGCTGCAGATGTTAGTCAAAATTATTATGAAATTGAAGAGAGACATAACCTCTCTACTTTGACACTTTATTAATAAAGATTCATAGGAATATAAGAAAATTTTACCAAGTAGCAAATAACATTGACACAGATAAAATTAAAGGAGCTTGATTTGATTTTATTAACACAGCCAGTTGACCCCTCAAAATTTGTTTCGCGTATGAGTATAATAATTAAATATGATCATTATGGCTTATTCCTAAGAGATAGACATACACCATCGCGGACTTTTTTGAAGAACTTTTTCAGGTGTACAAAAATGTAGTATATTGTTTTGATTGCAAAGTCATAAACTTGGAGTTAAGCCGGCGTTTGCAATCAAAGTTTAAAATCTCAAAAAATATCACTTTTTTCAGTACATTATACATGAATTATAAATATAAACCACCCCGTTGACACCCTCTATCTATCACACAAAACCGCATCAAAATCTGTTGCGTAGTCTCAAAGCAATAAGAATATTAGGGGACAAGCAGCGGAAAGCGACTTTATTTTATAGTATGTAATGATATGAGTTCTATTTTTCTAGGTTTCACGATGTACACTACTTGTGTGATCTGGCTGGCGTTTGTTCCACTCTACTTCGGCACCGCAAGTCATGTGCCCCTGAGGGTCACCAGCATGGCTGTCACAATATCACTGAGTGCCAGTGTCACCCTCGTGTGTCTTTTCTCACCTAAGGTAATTTCATTAATATGAATCATAATATACAAGTAATTTTGATAATAACGTCAAAAAATCCTAGAGACCACCTGACTTACTTCTCATCTGATCAAAACAGAGGAATGTAAACAAACTCGGCTATTAGAACCTGCAGCAATAAAGCTCCGCAAAGTAAAATTACACACTCACACAAGTAAACTTACAGACTGTTTTCTGATATGTTATAGAAAAAAATTGTTTAATTATTTCATTCTAATATTTCACATAATCTTATATTTATATTAATACTAGCTGACCCGGCGAACTTTGTTCCGCATCAAAAGTAATAAATCAGTAAATGTTGCATATCAATTGGTTCAATTTGTGCTATTTATCGGCTTTAACTGCTGTCCCGCTATGTTAATCATGCAATATCTTCGAAAATATTCGTTTAAATTACATGCTGTAGAGGGCTTTATTGATCTATATTTAAAGCACAATCTATTTAAGACATTTAACTGGATGAAAATTAATGCTGTAATGTTTAAAATCGCTTTGTAAATAAGCCATTATTTCTCATAAAAAGTAAAAAGATTAAAATGGTCATTGTGGGTTATCCCTAAGACATAGACATATGCCCCGTGGACTTTTTTGTAGAACTTTCGAAGGTATTTGGTTCAGCCAGCGTTTGCAATTAAAGTGCTAAATCTCGAAAATTATCACTATTTCTTTACAACATCATATATGAATTATAGATTAAAACCACCCCATTGACACCCTCTAACTATTAAAAAAACCGCATCAAAATCCGTTGAGTATTTTTAAAGATATAAGCATATAAGGGGACAGACAGCGGAAAGTGACTTAGTTTTATACTACGTAATGATAATGATACTAAAATCGAATATTTTCTAAAAAAAAAAACAAATAGATGTAAAAATATTTATTTATTTCATTAACTAATTATATAATTAGTTAATGAAATAAATAAATATTGCCCATATGGGCAGCGTAATCAATTAAACATAATGATTGGTTACAACATAATATATCATTGAATTTGTCTTGAATGATGCCACGTTACAAGGATTCATTCATTTATTAATATTCTATCATCAATTATTATTCTACATTATCCAGACTATAAATAGAAAATTGGAAAAAAAATATCACGACATTGTTGTCAATGAAATTTATTCCTTATTATTTATTTACAGTTATATATAATATTGATAAGACCTGAAAGAAATGTGAGACAGAGCATAATGCCAGTTAGATATAGCCGGAAACCACCTCCGACACATACTTTGCAACTTACAGCAAACAACATAAAGAGTAAGTATTAGCCTCAACGATAATAAAACTAAACAAAAAAAGTGACTCTATCTTGTAGAAGTCTGTTTTAGACTAACAAATAAGAAGCTAACCAGGTTATTTTGCTTTAAATATGGAAAATTATAAGTAATTAAAATCCACTCAGAAAAAGTTAGATATAATTCAACTATATATAAATAGAATATTAAATAAAGATCTAAAGAAACACAATTAGCAATAGCCCGTCTAATATACAACAAAAATGAAATTTAAATTTATTTTATTCTAGAAGCTGCGACCGGCGATAAAGAGACTCAAACAGATCCTGCTGACATAATAAAGGTCATCAATGGACAAATGATTCAAACAATGAGCAACCCAGAAAAGAGCACAGAGGACATTCCAGCACTCCAGAAGGGAACAAAAACCTCTTCTAACATCACAACAGTAAATACTAATGATAATAAATCCAAGTGCACTCCTACATCTAATGACAAAGCTGACACTTTATAGCACAGACATTCAACCAGGTCGTTAATAGACTATTCGAATAAAAATAACAATGTTAGTTTTAAAAAGAAAACTTGCTCATGTAAATTTAAGGAAAGGAGACCTGTTGTTGTTTAAATACGTAATAAATATGGTGTCCAAACATTTAGACGCAAATAAATATTGATATCAATAATATTTATGATGTAACATAATTATTTACTAAGTAACCAAATGATAACGAAAGTATATAATAGATTGTAAATGTTGGCGCGAAAGTAAAGCGGCTTAGGCTGCTAGGTTTTATTAATAGTCTCATATTTTGAAATTCTGCTGATTTTAAAACTGTGGAAAATAAAAATTCACATGCGCTTCCTACGTATATTACATTAGTAATTAAGTCTTTATTATTATTATTTATTTTTAAGCAAAAAATTTAAAAATACATAGTGAAAAATTTGTTTCAAATCCTTTTAGATTGACTGTAAAAATATAATTTTTAGTGTTAGGTATTTCATGTAAATAAAATCACTTGCCCATAATATAAATTGCTTTGTATAAAAGATTATGTACTTAATGTAAATATTGTAAATATTATGAAAAGACATAATAGTGATGTTTCTTGTATTATATCATATCAGTATGTAATATTTATCCAATATTGTTAACCATTAGTCATAAGATTTATTATAAGTGTAAAATGGTTATTTATTTCATATTCATAATTGCTAACTTGATACGAACAGTATAGAGCTTTGAGCCAGGACAGAGGCGACAAAAGTGTTAGGTATACAAAATGAAAATTCTATTTAAATTTAAGTAAATGTTTAATAGTAGAAAAATAAGATTAAGTCATTGTTTTATTGCATTTTAAGATGGATATTAAAATACAATGAATATGATAAAAACTAAAACGGGAAAGAAATAAACTAAATACCATTTAAATTAATTAGGATTGCGCGTTTTAAATTTTAGAAGCGTTTTATATTTAATTTCTTGTAGTTAAATTAACTTAATAATCATCAGTCAAACAGTCAATCATGTTAAATTTTTAAAACAATTAGCAGCATTGTAAACCATAACACGAGATCAATCAATAGTCAATATTCTTGCAAACGGACGAATTGGTGTGATCTTGTTTGAATGCAATACTAAGCTTTTGAGAGAAGGTTGGTTTCGAGGCACTTTTTGCTACGACGCTAGCGCCAATAGCGATCGTGTAGCAATCAATGGAAACTGTTAATTATTGTACAATTTATTACTAGATACGAATAACGAAAACTATCTATTTGATATATAAAAAGGTACGACAGGAGTTCCTATTCATATCACCATTGGTATATATTATATATATACACTAAATACATATCATAACTAATTATATTTATTTATTTGAATGTTATTGTTAAAAGCTTTAAAGTATACTTATCTACGTCGCTTCTGTCTTGCTCTTCCTGTACGTATCATGAATGCGTATGAAACAGGTATCGACGAATGTATTTAATAACAAGAACATATTTACGAAAATAAAGAGATTGATGTTAAAATGTCTTTCGTTTCTCTTTCATCCGTCATTTTTCTTTCACTTAACGTTAATAAAAGTAATGACTAGGCCATTCCACTCCTACATTCCACTAGTACAAAAAATAATTAATAGCAGAAAAATGATTGTGTGAGAAAATGACCTGATAGAATAAAAAATAGTGCGAATCCCTCCGCGTCAAATAAGTGAAACTTTGTGATAAACATACATACATTTTAGTGATGTTACGAATGTTGGATTTTAGATATTCGCGAATGCGAATGCGAATACGAATATTTCTTAAAAACATTGCACAGTCACTCCGCAAAATCTGCGGAGTGACTCTCGCTGCCCGCGTCGAAAACAAGGGTGTGAGGAAGGAAGAAGTATTAAAAGAGAGTGTCGATGTTAAAGTAAGAAAAGGCATATTCCGACGATTCGGAAATATAGAACGAAAGGATGATGCCAGATTGACCCAGCAGATAATACAATGCAAAACCGGATGAATCTATACTTACCAGGTGTACCGGTATGAAATGAGCGTTCAGATACAAATGTGTTAGTAGGGGTTATTTGTTGTGAATAAGCCTTTTTTTCTGTTTGGTTGCCATGAGAACTGTCAAACATTCAATTAACCTAACAGTTAGTAAACAAACAACATCATATTTTTTATTGTGTTAAAAATGACAAATTTTATGCCGGAAAGTGATAATTTGCGGAAAGCATTAATTTTTTGTTTCTATTTGAAATGCTGCAGAATCACATCGAATGCTTGTCGAAGCATATGGTGATCATGCTCTATCAAAAGCAATATGCAAGAGATGGTTTCAACGATTCAAATGTAATGATTTTGATGTTAGAAATGAAGAACGTGGAAGACCACCACAAAAATTCGAAGACGCCAAACTGCAAGCCATATTAGATGAAGATGATACTTGGAGTCAGAAGCAAATGGCAGCTATGTTAAATGTTGCACAACAAACAATTTCAGACCGTTTGAAAGCTATGTAAAAAATTCAAAAGTGTGGAAAATGGGTGCCACATGAATTGAATGAAAGACAAATGAAAAACCGGAAAAACACTTGTGAAATTTTTCTTCAAAGACACGAAAGAAAATCAGTTTTGCATCGAATTGTTACTGGCGATGAAAAATGGATTTATTTTAAGAATCCTAAACGGAGAAAATCATGGGTTAATCCGGGACAACCATCAGCATCGACTGCAAAACCAGATCGTTTCGGGAAGAAGGCAATGCTCTGTGTTTGGTGGGATGAGAAGGATGTGGTGTATTATGAACTCCTAAAACCTGGTGAAACTGTTAATACTAGTCGCTAAAAACAACAATTGATCGATTTGAACAACGCATTGATCGAAAAACGACCAGAATGGGCCAGAAGACACGGCAAAGTAATTTTGTAACTAATACACGATAACACGATAATGCACACAAAGCAAAATTGGTTGAGGATACAATCAAAGTACTTGGCTGGGAGTTGCTACCCCACCCGCCGTATTCACCAGACTTGGCTCCTTCCGATTACCATTTGTTTTCATCGATGGGACACGCATTGGCTGAGCAGCGGTTCGATTCCTACGCGGAAATGGAAAATTGGGTGTCTGATTGGTATGCTTCAAAAGAAGAACATTTCTATTGGCATTGTATCCACAAATTACCAAAAAGGTGGACAAAATGTGTAGAAAAAGATGGACAATAGTTTAAATATATATTTTCTTATCTAATCAAAATGAATATTTTATTTTCACAAACAAACGCTCATCTCATACCGGTACACCTATGTATCTATACTTATATTATAAAGCGGAAGAGTTTGTTTGTTTGAACGCGCTAATCTCAGAAACCACCGATCCGATTTCAAAAATACTTTCACTGGTGTATAGTCCATTTATCGAGAAAGGCTTTAGGCTATATTATATTTTCAAATAAATTAGGGATCCTTACTATAAGTCCAATAATGTAACCCAAGGATAAGAAAAAGACCCGAAAAAAATTAAAACTATTGATTATAGAACAAAACAATGTACTACACTTTCACAGAACATATAATTGTCGACAAAAAAGTCCGCGACGCTGTATGCGTAACTATTGTAATTATCGCACAATAAGTGTTTTTTGAATTTTTAAAAATAATTATAACGAGGTCGTTTTAAAAGTTCTTTATTTTGTACCTTGGTATTAACTCTTCTCAAAATAAATTACTTCAATATAAAGATAGATTCAATACCTTTCTAGAACTTTTTGAATGATTCAATTCGGACATTTAATTCAAAAGCTATCGCAAAATACAAAATATAAGTATTCGTTTCTTAGGCAAATATTCTGCGTACATATAATATAATAATATATTTTATGATTAAAACAACTTTTAGGATTGTATCGCGTTTATTTATTATTTATTTATATTTATTTCCCGACGTTTCGAACTCTTTACAGAGTTCATTTTCACGAGTATGAACAAAAAGATGGTAGTTGTTCAAAAGCTATCTTCATTGATACAGAGAGCACCCACTTTCTGGAAATAAAAATCAAAAAGTTGATGTTAAAAATATGATTTTTACTATTGGTAACCCACATCAGACCATGAGAACAAAAGTTAAATACTTATTTATAAGATGCATTAATATATCCTGCTTCTAAAGATCCTTTGTTGTATGATTTAATAAGTAAAAGTTGTTATTATTAAATTATTACAAATTATCATTAATTACAGATAATTATTACATATTAATAAAACATTATTACAGATAATTTGTAATAATTTAATAATAACAACTTTTACTTATTAAATCATACAACAAAGGATCTTTAGAAGCAGGATATATTAATGCATCTTATAAATAAGTATTTAACTTTTGTTCTCATGGTCTGATGTGGGTTACCAATAGTAAAAATCATATTTTTAACATCAACTTTTTGATTTTTATTTCTAAAAAGTGGGTGCTCTCTGTATCAATGAAGATAGCTTTTGAACAACTACCATCTTTTTGTTCATATTCGTGAAAATGAACTCTGTAAAGAGTTCGAAACGTCGGGAAATAAATATAAATAAATAATAAATAAACGCGATACAATCCTAAAAGTTGTTTTAATCAATGAGTGAGATTCGCGAAAATCTTAGAAACAAATATATTTTATGATCGGGAGTCCCGCCCGACTCGGTCAAGAGCGCCGCTCATAACTGGCAGGTATTTTTTTTTTTATTATTCTTTGACATTTTTTTTTGAAGTGGAACTTCTAATGTCTCTTGCAAAAGCGTTTAACGCTTTTAACGCCCCCTCGCGGGTATTATAGGTAATATAAAACACTAGAACATAAATCGGCTTATATAAACCAAGGAAGAGAATTTCCATAGCGTGATTAAAAACTGTACATAGACATCTAGTAGCTAGTAGCGGCACTGTTTTTATGGCACCGTGTCTCAATAGTACTAACTGCATAAAAAATATTGTTTTTAATTTTAAAATTTATATGCTACTTAAAAAAAAACAAAAAATTCAAATATACAAACAAGGCATTTTTTTTAATGTTATATAATAATAATAACAAATAATAATTAGTTTGACGTCGCTATAACTGAAAAGCCAACCTTGGGAATTCAGTATTAGAATAGTAAAACATGTTTAGTAAACATATAGTAATTAGTTAATAAATAATATAGTTATTAAAATGCAATAGGTAGCAGGTAAAATAATGGCTTTTTTATTTCTGTATTTATTACTGTATTTAATTTCATTATTTAAACTAAATTTTAATTTGTCTTAATTATTTTTACCTTATTGCAACCATTAGTGTACATGTACAAAAGTACAATTAGATTACAAATACGTTTAAGAAGTATAAAAAACAAAATGGGTAAAATAAATAATTTCTTTCTAATGTGCCGCCAAATAATCTACACATGTAATAAAATTGTAGGAAAGTTGAAATTATACATTAAATATTTTTTGGCGTCCACGCAGATGAAGTAGCGAGCAACAACTAGTATAGTTATTAAAATGCATTATGTAGCTGGTAAAATAAGGGCTTTTTTATTTCTTTGTATTTAATTTCATTATATTAACTAAATTTTGATTTGTCTTAATTATTTTTACCTTATTACAATTTCTTTCTAATTAATTATTTTTGTGCTATCTGTACTAGTACTTTTTTTTGTAAATCTCTAATTTTTTTTGTAACACAACAAGTAGTTACGAAGCGGCTACCGAACATGCTAGACATATATTTGTTATTATAAAGATAATTAAATCGATATTTGTTATTTTGCAATGTATGTATGTAAGTATCTAAGTATGTATATATTATGTATGTAATAAATATTTATTATGTATTGAATCTTAGAACTCAATTTTGATGTTTTTATACACGCTAAGTTTGGATAATATTATTAACAGTCGTAGAGCCAAGCAGTCCGCTGCATGAATGGGCCGGCTCGACCGGTGAAAATCCACCGCCTCTCATTTAAATATAGTTTTAATTTTTTTTATACGATATGGGTATCAAATGAAAGGGCTTTTCGATAGTAACTTGAAAATGTGACGTCATTCTAAATCGAATGCTATAAGTATTTTAATGCATTTTACAATATGGGTATCGAATGGGCTTGAGCTTGGGGGAGTACCTAAATCAAAGAACAATGCGACGTTGAATATGGCAGACCCTCCTAAATAAAGTAGTCACCAAAGTCTACCCAGACCTATATTAAGAATTATACTCGAGTGGGGATAGAACCCGCCAATCTCCATTCCACAGTCAGTAGTTTTACCGTGTATTGGTAAAACTACCGACTGTGGAATGTAAGTAAGTTGTGTTCTTTATAAATTAAGCGTATTATAAATGTACGTCTGATAAAAAGTTCCACTTCAGTAGCGCGGAGAGACTCCACGTAATTTTTTTTTGTTTCTTTTTGTGCTAATCTGTTTGTAGTATTTAATTGTCTTTTGGGCTAAATATATTTATATTTTGTAATAATTAATAAGTGATGTGAACATGTAACATCTGTGACCCCGTGTCTATTTAGACACAGATTAGAATTTGATCTATATAAGAGTATAATAAACGGGAAATAATGCGACATAAGAATGGTGCCATAAGGCGCTCTGTTCTCTGTCCCTTACCCCGCACGGGACTTGACGTGAAGCTATGTATGTATGTACTACTACTCTCTTAGTCTTGACACAAATTATCTCAAGTCACAATCATAATTAGTACGACAATAGTTTTGTTTTCGGCAAAAGTTTCGGTAAAATTTGGCCGCCTGCAGCTAACACTTGGTTTTTGGCCGAAACTGAACTTTCAGTAGGACACTAATGGAATGCACCAACTTTCAATTGAAAAAAGAATTTGCTTCGAAATAAAATTGCTTCGTACAGTCAAAAGCGATGAGGTAACAAACATAAATAAAAACATACAGACGAATTGAGAACCTCCTCCTTTTTTGTCGGTCGGTTAAGAAACTTCAATTTTGTTATATTTATCTGCAATAATCTGCATAGTAATTTATTGCAATATCTCCCGTTTATGTTTAACTTTGATCACAGGCAATATCGATTTTACTAAAAACCTTGGAAAAGATATATACAATCTAAAAAGACAATTAAAACGACCTCTCGATTACGATTGTATTTATAAATACCGTCAAATGGGATGCATTGAAACGAAATGAAATTTTAATTCGATATTGCGGAACTAAAATGTATTTTAACAGTTTAGAAGTAAAAATATTTGAGTCTCGTTCTTTTCTTTCTTGTTAAATATTAAATTAGTTATTTGATATGTGTGTTGTGTGCTAAAATATAAGCATTTCCAATTCACCCGCAAATTGGGGTGAGTTGAAATCAATATCTTACATCTTACAATTATTACATAACATAACTTCACGCCTTTTTCTACCCGAAGGTGTAGGCAGTGACTGTTAAGCCTCGACTCGCTGTTATGTTTACGTCCTAAATGGAATAGATGGCGAACCTATTGCCATACCGGGCACAAAGTTTTTACTCATCGATATTTAACACACATGACTTTCGAAATTAATTGACCTGCGACCTCTGGATTCAGAGCCGCGTGTTCGGCCCCTGGACCACAGAGACTATTATAAATTTATACGAATTTCCGTTTACGGTACATGTATAAATAGATGTTTAGACTAAATTAATTTCGTGAATGTAAAATAAACAGCACAGGTTTTGGTACTTTTAATCAAAATTTTTGCTCTTATATCTGTCTTTGTATTCATGACTTAAACATATAATTCATCAAATAGTATAGTAAAAACAATAGCATTTTATGTTATGTAGAAGTGTAAGCTACCTTACACTTCTACATAAAAATAGCGATATTTGAAGATCTTGAAACATGGCCCGTGGCATGTCTAAAAAATTAAATAATATTAGCTACCTATTTGTAATAAATTTAAATCATCTAAATATAATTAATAGCATATTATCAACTTTGTTTTTTTTAAGGATAATTCAATAGTGACAGCCCTAAATGCTTATACCCATTAATATATAACTTGTTTTTATTCAACCTATTTAAGTCCCTTTTAACCCCTAAGTTGTCCTAATTCATACTTAGTTAAATGTTTGGACGTTTCAAGTCACCCTGAACAACAGAAATTTGCTAGTACCTAAATAAGTAACGAAAAAGTAGTGATAAACATGATCAAATAATAGTTACTGCTGTTTCATTTGAGAGTTTAAAGAGCAGATAACTTATCATAATAGCACACGATTTCAAAAAAGTTGTTAAAAAGTTTATATGACTAAGTTCCTGAACTCCAAATTTCTGTCTACGTGCAGAAAGTAACTTCAACTAATATTTTTAACAGTTTGCCGCGAATTTAAGACTCGTAAATTTTGAGAGAAGTAATGTATAATGATCTACTTACTTGAAGTCTCACAAAAATGGTACTAATTGTATCTAAACGGTAACCATAAAAATTGAGGTAGAAAAGTTTTCCCAGTTTTATTTCAATTAACCCCTCAATTTCAATTCACCCCATTTGACGGTAATAACTTTGTAATTTATTTATTATTGTGTTGTGTTAGTTGTTGGTTAATCGCTCGGGTCGTAATGATTGTCACAAATTGTAATAAAACTGGCCAAATTCTATTATTTACTTGCACTCCTCAGTTTGTGACAGTATCATCTAGCTAGGACATCCATTGGCAGAATTGGGCTAAAGCAATGATAGCCATATACAAAAGAAGATTATGACTGACAGTTAACAAAGTTAACAGTTTACATAGAGTGCGTTCCACATAAAGCCCACAAAGACCGCGACCGCGGAAATTGCCGTTCCACTAACGTAAAAACGCCGCGGGCGTTGTGGGCGAATGTTATAAGTGGAACGCAAAACTTGAGCGCCGTGTGCTAGCAATATGGCGGCTCGGAAAATTCATCAAGTTCTGATGACATATGTCATTTTTTATTGAAAGCCCACCAAGACCTACCAATATTTTGCGGGCGAAGTGGTCGCGATGCGGTCGCGAACGGTGACGTCATCTATGACGTCGAGCGACCGCTCGCAACGACCGCGGGCTTTATGTGGAGCGCTACTGTGGGCTTTTTTTTTTTTTTTTTTATGAGTGACTTCTAATTGTTAGCCTGACGGCTGTTACAATTTTACGCGGACTTTTGGTGAGCGCTGAGGGCTCTCAACCTAGTGAGTTTAAACAACCTGGTCCAAGGGCACCCCCTGTGGGGTACGAACCTCGGCTTGGACGGTTGTTGGCAATGTGGTTTGTACCACGTTTCTGACTGTTACGCGAGCGAGTTTGCGCTCTCGGCGGCGAGGACGAAACCGCGGCCTACCATGTGATGAGATGGCTTCGCGAGCCTTTTGAGCCGCGATTTGCGCGAGGGTGGTGGCGTCATCCTGCTCGGTGAGGATGTGACGGGGTCTAGTCCTCCTCGATATGCGGGAGGGTGTGTAATTGCTAGCCGCAACCACTAGCGGGTTGGGGTGTGTGGCAGCAGAGTCAAAGAACTTAATGGAACACTGTTTCATGAATTGCCTGATAGTAGGCAGAAGCAGGTCGACGTGGAGGTCTAGATTACGAACGAACCACGGGGCCCCCGTGGCTCTTCGTAAGAATCTATTCTGTAGTGTCTGAAGCCTATGGATCCTGTGTGGCTGTGTGTGGGCGAATACGGGGCACGCGTATGTCATAATTGGCCTAACGCAAGATGTGTAAAGCCTAACCTTGTTAGATAGTGACAGTTTCGACTTGGGATTGATGAGGCAATGGAGTCTGCCCATGACTAGGGCGGCACGGGAGCGCACACGTTTGATGTGCGGTCTAAAACTGAGTTTATGATCAAGGATAACTCCGAGGTATTTGGCTTGCCTGTCCCAAGGGATAGGTTTGCCGAAAATTTGGACATTCGGGAAAGATTTGATGGGATACAGGTCGGAACGTCGCCTGTGAAACAAGACAGCTTGACTTTTGTCGGGATTGATTTCTATTCTCCATTTGAAAAACCAGACGCTGAGGGCGTCGGCTGCCTTCTGGAGTTGAATAGAGACGGAAGAAGGGCCGCAACCGGCATAATAGATGGCAGTGTCGTCTGCGAAAAGGGCAAGCTGGACCGGACTAAGTTTAGGGAGGTCGCTGGTGAACAGCGTGAAGAGGAGTAGTGAGAGTACCGAGCCCTGAGGGACGCCGGCATGAATCGGACGTGACTGTGGGCGTTACGGTCGTTGTGCGCTTTATGTGGAACGCGGCCATAGACATACTCTTTGGATAACATTTGACAGACAAATCAAACTTACCGGCTTCTTGATTTATTTTATTAAATCTTAATTTATTTATTACTATCAAAATGAATGAAGATTCGATTGAAACAATAAGGGAGATAAAACGTAATTCCCTAGTATTACACAGACGAAGAAATCGTGACGAAGAGGCAGATAACAGGCGTTCTGTTACAAATATTCGGTACTTATAACTACATAGATAGCTTTATGTTTTTATTTTATTTAATATACATACATACATAACTTCACGCCAAATCCCTTGCGGGGTAGGCAGAGAGAACAGAGCGCCATAGGGCACGATTCTTACACGCCTCACTCGCTTCGTTGACATTCATGACTCTTTTCATGCACGCGCGTCGGTTTTTGAGGCTCATAACATCACCTTCCTCCAGAACACGTTCTATTTGGTCATGGAATGTGTGTCTTGGCCGTCCTCGACTCCTACATCCATCCGCTTTTGCATTGTATATCTGCTTAGTCAGTCTTGCATCAACCATTCTTTCTACACGTCCGAACCATCGGAGCATGCCCTTTCTTATTTTTACACCGACACTCTCTTTCAAACCAACTTCCTTCCGTACAACCTTGTTTTCTACGCGGTCAGCGAGAGTCACTCCGCAGATTTTGCGTAGTGCCCTCATTTCCACCGCGTTTATTCTACTATAAAGATAAAGGATAATATAATAATTTATTTAATATACTGAAAGATAAAGGAATGAGTTCCTGCTTATGATAGATAATATTCATATTATATAAATAATTTATGTATTCAAGGATAAAACTTTAATAAACGAGAATGAAGTTTGCTATATAATATTTTGCCTACAGTAATCTACACCTGTTATGTTCAAAACCTGTAATGCTTTGGGAATAAAAAAACAAGTGCCTAAAGATTAAGGTTTTATAATATTAATAAAAAAAATCACATTGCGGATATTGCGTTTAGTTTGATGACTGATCAGATTTGCAATATGATTGAGAATAACTGGTGGTAGGTACTAATTTTGCCATGGACCTTTTACAATGATTGTTTCGTTCAACAAACATATGTAAATGCTGCTTCTAAACTTAAAGTTATAAAAAATATCTCTTATTGAAACCAGTGTTCAATCTTGAGTATACTTAAGTATACAAATAACTGTTGACTACTACAATCATGTAAGTATAAGCTTGTAATCAATTTCATGATGTCATAATATGATCTTGTTTTATTATTTTTAGTGTAACTCCTGAAGTAGTAGCCGCAATAACAAACAAATTGAAAACAAAATCTTCCATTAATTTGTCAGAATTGCAAACTTTAAAAAATGCACTCATAGAGGATGGAGCTAATGCACAAGTTGTATTGAATACACATGGAGCTATCAGAGGCCTGGTGCGTGAGATGACTGGTAAAATTAGAAATAAGAAAATATTTTATAGAATTTTTTAGAAATTGTTATCTTAATTTTGTCTTTGAATTCAAAAGTATCTTTATTCAAGAAGTACTTTCTTGATATATTATATTTTACAATTTACATAATTGTGTAACAGTCTCGGTGGTCCAGTTGTCGAGCACACGGCTTCTGATCCATAGGTCAGGGTTTGAATCCTGACACTGGCTCACACCAATGACTTTTCAAAATAGTTTTTGGAAGTTGATAAATATAGATGACTGAAAACTTTGTGCCCCGTATGGCAATAGGTACGTCACCTGTTCCATTTGGGACGTAGACATGATGGCGAAATGAGGCTTGGCAGCCGCTGCCTACACCTTCGGGTAACAAGGGTGTGAAGTAATGTTTATGTTACATAATTGTGCTGAAAACTGTTTAAAGTTGAAGTTTTATGTTAGTCTCTATTGTACTATTATCTATGTGAAACTAGAAATGAAGATAACTTTTGAAAAATTTAAAATGCCCCAACTGGAAAGTGTCTCTGCCATGCCATTCCATGTATATTTAATTAACATGTAGTAATATAAGTAACTACTTTAGTCATACATATTGGTTTGTTTAAAGTAAGACCCCCACCTCTAGAAATCTGTCCAATCTTTAATACAGGTAATGATATCAGCAAACAGTGTGCAGCCATGGGATGCTTTTGTAACTTAGCATTAGGGGACTCCCGTACGTGTGTGACACTTGTAAAAGCAGCAGGAACATACATGGTGGCATGTCTTGACAATCTAACTACTGAACTGGCTGTAAGTAATACTTCTGTGATTTGAATTTAAAAACCAAATAGAAAAAATAGACCGTGGTAGAGCCAAGCAGTTCGCTGCATGAATGGGCCGGCTCGACCGGTGAAATACCACGACCTCTCAGAAGACTGACGTAAAGTGGCTCGTGCCGCGTTTCGTTCGGTGAGAGAGGTACCCGGAGGCCCACCCCCCTTCCCCATCCTTTCCTATCCCCTATCCCTTAAAGGTCGGCAACGCAACAGTAACACTATATGTGTTGCTGGTGTCCATGGGCGGCGTTGGTTGCTTACCATCAGGTGACACGCCTGCTCGTTTGCCCTCCTATCCCATAAAAAAAAAGTCTTATCTTAGCTTGTTAAATATATTAATCTAACATTAATGTAAATTCCACAAGTAATTTTTTCTACAAAAATTAAATGCAAACAATAGCACATATTTATTTATGCATATCTTAAGAATGAGATAGGCAGGGAGAACATATTCGTAAGTGTGACTTTGGCGGATCTTAACAGTGGTAGAACCATGCAATTCATTGCATGAATGGCTCGACCTGTGAAATACCACAGCCTCTCAGAATATTGATGTAAAGTGGCAAATGCCACATTTGTGAGAGAGGTATTATAACAAAAAAAAAGATCTTGAAACTTGTCATAAGTATGGTAAAATAATTTAAAGAAACTTGGGCAATATTTTGTAACACTTGGTAATCCATAATTTATTTTATCTTAGTTGTAATGATTTTCCAGGTGACTAGTGCTTGGACTGTGGGTAACTTGGCTGGTTCTGGTGTGAAATCATGTGAACTGCTTACATCACAGGGTGCCATGGCCAAACTGATAGAATTGTTAGTTAGTAACAATGAGGAGATGAGGGATGCTGCATTATATGCCGTTACACTTTATGTCTATCAAATGAGAGATGACTTAAGGTATATATTAAATTCTAGTCAACTTATATATTGTTTAAAAATTTTGCTTTAGATTGGGTCTTTTTTTTATAAAAAATGTGTTTTTATAAATATCTATATTATTGTGTTAAAAATCTATGCCACAATAATTCACTAATTACAAAACTTTAAACAGACAGACAACATATCATAAATGACTTATAAACTACTTATTATTCTTTTCAGATTGGAATATTTGGAGAAAATCTTTAGAATTATTCATCATTTAGATGTCAATACAACATTACAATTTATTTTTATCATCTCTTGCCATAAAAACTTCTCCAGTAAACTACTATCTGAGGAATTTGTAAGGAATTTACTTCAGCATTTAATTAAAAACGTTGATAAATATACTGATGAAAAACTCACATACATATTTAGATTTTTGGCAAATGTTAACTGTAGGGATTTGTTCAATATAGTGTTAAATAGTTTTGTAGAGAATAATGTCTTGTTGGATATTAAAAAAATGTCAGAGTCAAATGAAGCTGTGTTATGGTTTCTAGGTAATTCCTATAAGTTAAGCAACGATCATGTAGCCTTTGAAATGTTGTGCAAAGCACAATAATTAAAAAAAAATGTTTCTAGTGTGTTATTTTTTTATTAATAAAATATTATTATTATATGTTGAGTTATTAATACCTTTTGCCCCTGTATAGCTTTCATGTTTACAATTAACACAGCGAATTGTTAGTAGTAATAATATCTTCGTTACATCACTAATCACTGCTGATATTTTATAAAAAAAAAGAATATCATCTCGGTGGCCCAGTGGTCAAGCACACGGCTTCTGATCCAGAGGTCCGGGTTCGATTCCTGACACTGGCTGACACCAATGACTTTTCGAAATTATTTTCGGAAGTTATGTGTGATAAATGTCGATGACTGAAAACTTTGTGCCCGGTATGGCAATAGGTTCGCCACCTATTCCATTTGGGACGTAAACATAACGGCGAGACGAGGCATAACAGCCGCTGCACCTGCGGGTAACAAAAGGCGTGAAGTTATGTTTTATTTTGTTCACCAGAAGTACTTGCAAGGGCCATAAAATGTTTAAAGGCTCAGAAACTACTTCATAGATTTAATAACTCGGGGCCGTTATATTATGAAAAAGACGTTTTTTAATTAAGAAACTTGGTATAATATTCTTTTTGGCATGTTAATAATCAGTAACACAAGTTTTTTTTATTATAATCAAACTTCAAGTTTGTTACTGACGAATTTCATCAAATTTTTATACAATTTGTTTGCTTGATGGTTAGATCTGAGAATCGGTCAACATCTATTGTTCATACCGTAAATGTTAAAGGTGTTCCAACCTCCTTTTTTTGGTAAAACAGCGTAAGTTGGGGCAGCCAATTTTTAAATAAAACAAATAACAAATTTACAATAAATATTTATATAGTATCAATAATTATAATATTCAATAATAATGAATAATATTTTTAATAAATTAGATATAAGGCTACTTGATATAATATTAATTTAATGTTTGTACACTCTCACAAATGTAGCTCGGGGTATAATATATAAATTTTTAGACCACTAAATAAAAATACGACTAAGCAAAAGTTGTGAGACGGATTTTTTGTACATATATTGGTAAGTGCTTAAAATGGAAAAAGCAATAGGTAAATACATCTTGAGACCAATACAAAGTAGCCATGAACCGTAACCGCCACACCAGTTAACAAATGGCAGTGTTATTAAAATCGAGAATTGCATTATGAAAATGTTATAAACCGTATTTAATTTTGTATCACATCACAAATTAGAAACCCAATTAAATAAAAATTGCTCTATGTGTGTATATTTTCCTGTAAACACAGGTCCTTGTGAGCCCTCAACTCTCACTCTGCATTCATTAGACTTTTTCGATAATCATTTTTAAATTCATCTATCATACCTTTAATTTACGTAATTGATTTTCCTTTGGCATTGGGCTAATTCCGCTAGTTAGATTAATTATTAATAATAATCCTTACTACCCATAACAGCAAGAGCTATCACCCCTTCTCATATTAGTAATGAAACGACAAAGTTTTCTATTTATTTATGTATGTAATTGTCTAATGTTCTTTCACCATTTTATGTCAGTCACTATATCAGATCAATCAGATGATCAGGCTAGATAATTAAGTTAATTGCGTATTTTTTGTGGAATCGGCAATTAGCGATCCGATTGCTTGTGACGTCAAATGAAATGTGACACGCATTTCCTTTGACGCTACCGCCAATTGCAATCAATTACCGAATAATGGATAGGTGCTACCACAGAAATAAATCAAGATAGAACGGCGAATAGGCGTGGCAAGCGTGCCAAAACCCTGCACTATATTGCATGCTTTTCGAAACTCGCTCTCATTACGCAACGAGCGTTCCTGCCATGCGTTCAGGACGTAAAAAAATAGATAAAACGTCACATATATGCCTTATTATGCTGTGAAAAATTGTAAAAACAAAAGTAGTGAATCAAATATGAAAAAAGGAAATATTTCGTATGATCAGTAAGTACAGAAAATCAGTAGAAAGTATTTTTTTGAGATTATAAATTATTGTTTTACTTTTACTATGTTCAATAATTACGATCACAAGTTGTATATTTTTTCGTTATGATAAATATCCATTGCTGTCCGCATTCAACGCTCGTATACAAAAACATTGCGCGTATAAATTATACTTACGCGTAATGTACGTCGAATCGAACGAAATACACAATACACCTGCCAGTTAATCGCTGTGTCTGTTAATCGCTGTGATTCGAATGTTAGAGATGGGCACTCCATGTATCGTTGAGTCTTAGGACTTATCGATAAATTAATTCAATAATAATTTGAGTATCAGCTCATATCTTGCTTTGTCCCTACTTTATTCTAACACCACAAATTTCAACCAAAGTGTTTCGTAATTACATTGGCAGCAGTTTATTTGACAGTATAAGTTTTCACCAATTTGACCAATCGCCGATGGAAAATCATCTCGTTCTTCTCAAATGGGCAGTAACCGAGGCATATGTAGACGTTCGGCTTCGTTATTTAACCAGGACTGTGAGGCCAACCCTTACAAAAAGGCAAATATTTAATAAATATGTATAGTTTGAAGGACAGTAAAATATTTATAATTAAATTTTATATACTGTTGGAAAAATATGTTTTAGGTTTTAATATGTCGGATTGAAGTATTTAACATGTTTTACTTTCTATGATTATCGTTACAGAAAATCAATAAAGTTAGTAAAATATAAAAATAATAAAATTAACACACGTTGCCGATATTAACATCGATAATCTAATGTGAGTGTCTCCTAACTAGTCGCTCCGCTCACAAAGAAAATGACGTCACGCTGAAGGCGTGGTTTTTCAAAAAAGTGACACGCTCGAAATGTATGGAAATATGCCATCGCGGCCGTTCTATCTTGATCTATTTCTGTGGGTGCTACGTACCAACTGATAAATTTGTTCAGACGATCGCCACTGACAGAAACTAACTATCAGTATCTTAGTAGCTGCTAATTGCTGATTGCTTAATATAAGGCGCTTGGCTTGTCGCAGACTTACCATCACATTGATGACCTCTGAAAGACCTGCTTCACAAATCTATAGACGCGCTTGGACACAAGCATGCGGTTTGGTCTACAATATGCAATGATGCTAAAATACTTAACTGTCCAATTAATTTCGATAGTTCTAGATAAATTTATATAACCATGTCTAGTTTATAAACAGTTCTAGGTAGATAAATATAAATAGATAACTTTAGTCACTGTAGTGTATGGAGAAAACAATGCCTAGCTACCATTAAATACCTAAACCTATTGTATTTTTTTCAATGACAAATGTTGACTATTTTGCCATAGGTAAATAATGCGATGCTTGAATGACACATTAATTGTAACTTGGAAAAAATATTTCAATGAGAGAGATTTTTAATTAAATACAGAAACAAGAGAGTAGGTTTTCATTCATATGTATATATATTGTTATAATAACTTCACGCCATTTTCTACACGAAAGTGTAGGGCAGTGTATAACTCCATCAGGCCCAATCTCCGAATTTGACACACCGGGCACAATGTTGCCAGTCATCGATATTATTGTTGACTATCTCATTATTCCTAATATTTTGAGTATCTATTTCTATCAAATATTTATAGATTAGGTACTTAACACAGGAATTACAAATTTTTAAGAAGTGACTATTATAAATTCAATCTTACATAGTTTTCTAATAGGTAATAAATAGATTACATTTGAGGGATAATATTACTAAATACAGTATTAGTAGGTATATTAAAACCAAAGTGTAATTATATCGTTTTATTCGATAGTTCCCAAACTAATCGATGCAAAATTAGCAATTATGCATGATACCAAATTAGGAAGGGAACCTTGACAATATACATCCATCATGCTATATCTCGATCTTTTTATTAAGTATAATAAAAGAGTGAGATAGACAAAAGCAGAAATTTACATTTCAATAACTTTTATACCAATTTATCAAATAATAATATTTTCACCAAGTAATATTCGATATTTCGAAATAATTTTTATTCCAAATATTTATTTAATTTTATATATATTTTATATCACTGGTACCAAATTGCCGTGGAAATAGCTACCTATTAATTAATGACTGGCTAGTCAGTAAATTATTCATCACATTTTGACCTACTTACTTATTTATAATTAAAAATGGCTTACATCAGCCTACACGCGAGAAAGTAAAGAATTCTAATTTTAAAATTTATTTGAGTTAAAATTACTTTCAACAATGACAACTTGCATTTTTTTTTAATCACAACTGTGCTTTATAAGTAAGTAGTCTGTGGAAAGAATTTAATTACGATGTAATTCTAATATAGCATTTTATTGGATTTCATGCATACCAAGAAGAATTATGATATTGTTCATCAATCATTATACACACATAATCAAGATTTACACGTACAATTTTGAAGGGGTTTAAAAATAACTGGTCGCCTGTTGAGAGTTTTATTCAATTATTTATGATTTTTTTGGTTCCCTGTGTGTATGTTTATTGTAAAATTATACGACGTGGATAATCAGAAATAGCATGCCTAGTTGCGGCATCGATCTACCACGAAATAATGACACAGCGTGTTTAGTATTATAATATTAGTTACAGGTTCTGTATAGAGTACTACTTACGTACCACTACAATATATTATTAAGATAATTAAAAAACCGTAAAAGGATGCAAACAATTATTGCATTTAAATTGAATGTATCTATTCTGCGTCGGCCGTTACGGGAGAACAAGTTATTAAAATTTTATAAACACCGACAAAAATCTAGATAAGTGTCTATGAATTGACGTAATTGTTTCTTTGTTCTGTCCAACCAACATACTTCTACTGTCTATTAATGTCTATTGCTCGATAAATAGATGCTATTTATAAATATACCGTAATTGACTTTAATATATTTCTACTATTAGATTTTTAATTTAAAGCTAAATTTTATTACGGTACAAAAAAATAAGCACATAAGAGATTTTATGGCTCTTTAAAACCAAATAATTAATTTGACTATTTTGACGATTACCAAGTTAGACGATTGTAGAGAAATAACATAACAGTTCACATTATGTCTCAGATGGTGAAATGTAATTTTAGGCAGTTAATAGTTATTAATTTTAATGGTTTTGGAATATGAATTCTAGATACGCTATCATGCATTATAAATGTAAGTTTAATTGACGGTTGGACAGATAGTGCACTATTGCTACCACGGGTTGCTAGCTATATTTGTGAGAGGCAGAAAATCGCCACCAGGCACCCAATTATGTATGATCCGTGGCGTGTTTACGATGATGATGTCTCCGTGGTCTCGGTCTTGAAACAGCTTCACTGGACTGGCTGGTGCTCACTGAAAAAAACAATCGACTAGATTAGACAACAGCTTAGTATCCAATCATTCATGATTTTCCTGCCCTTATCCCACTTTAAGTGGAGTCCATGTTGTCAAAAAATTTGGCTGTGAATTATGACCGGTCTCCTGCCTGACGTCAACCCTCCACGGCAATGTTTTCGTTGGTAGAATAGGGAAGGGGTTGGAAGTGGGATAGTAATGGGAGAGGGGAAGGGGTTGGGCCGATATTCCGATAGTGGTATTACACGGAGCCGGCCCATTCATGCAGTGAACGACTCTACCACTGACAATATCCAATCTCTTGACAGACATTATATAGAAAATAAATCTACACATTAAGAAATATTATGAAACTCATAACCTGTACATATAGTTAGTAATTCACATGCAGAACAAGCTAGTTAATAGTGTTACTATACTATAAAAAACTCATCCTCACCGTGGCCCTGTGAAATTAATTTTGTGACAACAATTTTCACCTCTGGATATGTAGCATTAGAGTTGGCTTTACAATAAACGCGTTTGTTCGGTAAATTGTTCGTAAATATTGATTTAAGTCTGCATTCTGAAAATTGGTAAAACAACAAAAATAAAATAAACACATGAACTAGCTTGTTGCACAAGTTTACACATGTATTTTTCATTTAGCTAACAGACGAGACTTTATAGATACTTGTAACTAAGTCGTAATAACTTATTTTTAGATGACGAATAATACATTATCTATCATTATATAACTACTGTCTATTTAAATGAACCAGCAAACCTCCCAAATCCTAATCATCTCGAAGCATTTTTTGTAACCCAATTTTGCCTAATAAATACTTTGAGAGTTTTTTTTTAAGCTACGGTTCTCTGCCAGATGTCGCAGCATGCGATATGATCGCATATTGTACTTGCTTAATATTTACCATATTTATTCACTGTAATGATTTCTTTTGGTGTGCAATAAAGTGTATTAAGTTCAAGAATGCTGTTGAGTGTTTTTTTAATGACGCTGGTACATATAATTGGAGAAAATTATTTGTTACCAATTTTAAACTGTTGCCCTTCATACATATAACTTCACGACAAGTCCCTTACGGGGTAGACAGAAAGCAAAGAGAGCGTCATAAAGCAGGATTCTTAAACGTTTCAGTAGATTGGCTTCTAACATCACCTTCCTCCAGAACTCGAACTATTTGGTCATGGAAAGTGTGTCGTAGCCGTCCTCGAGTCCTACATCCATACGCTTTTGCATTGTATATCTACTCAGTCAATCTTACGTCAACCATTCTTTATGCATGTCCAAATCATCGGAGCATACCCTTTCTTACTTTTATACCGACTATCTTTCAAACGAACTTCGCTCTTTACAATCTTGACAACCTTATTTTTGACGCGGTCAGCGAGAGGGGACTCCGCAAAATTTGCGGAATGTCTCTCTCCGCAAATTTTGCGGAGTCCCCTCTCTTCGACCCGGTTTATCCTACTTTCATGAACACTCTGCCATACCCAACACTCGATTCGCGAATAAAAATTTTAATACCAATATAATCTAGAGAATTTCTAGTATCTGCCGGTATCAAAATGCCATTTTTGAAAAAAAGTGGATTTATTAGGTTTGCAAATTAGGGTATCGAAATAACTATTACCAAATGAGTCTAGCTCTTAGTTAACACTCACCTGCTGGCTCTTCTGCTGGCTTGCTTGGGTTGGGGTTCGCTTCGGAGGGTGTTGAATGTGACTTTTTATTCTTGTCGTAGCCGTTCGCTCTCGGGCGGACTTGATCAGCGAATCCTGTGTTTTAAAAATGCATGTAAACAAGCTGTGCTACTGAGCTAGTTTGGTGGAATTTAAATCAATACACCTATAGTTTCGACACGAGATAAAAATTGTAAACAAAAGGACCCTTGCCAAGTTATCATGCGACAGTTAGCGATTGACACAAATATCCGATCGATTGATATCTCTGTTAAAGTAAAGTAAAGTAAAATAAATAAAAATAAGTAATAAATAGACGCGATATAATCATAAAAAGTTGTTTTAATGTTATGAATGTGATTCGCGAAAATCTCAGAAATAAATATATAACAGCCGTTGAGTTTTCTTGCTGGGTCTTTCTCAGGACTGGCCGCGTTTTTGATCCAGTGGTAGATTTTTTAACGACTACTTACCTTTAAATTTAAAATCAATCAATATTTAATAATAGTTATACTCTGATTTCAACTAACTTAGAAAAATAAGATAATTATCTAATAATAAAAAATAACACAACCAACATTAAAAAATCATACAACAAAGGATCTTTACAAATATAATTTTTCTTTAGTAAATATATATTTTTTAAATAAATATTAAATTTTTGTTTCAATGTGGATTACCAATAGTAAAAATCATATTTTTAACTTAAACTTTTTTGATTTTATTTCCAAAAAGTGGGTACTCTCTGTATCAATGAAAATAACTTCTGAACGTCTACTATGTTTTTGTTCATCACTCGTGAAAATGATCTCTATATAGAGTTTGAAACGGTGAAAAATAAATATATATATAAATAGGTTCTAAATCAACGCGGTATTATCCATAGAGAGTTGTTTTAATGTTAATAATGTGATTCGCGAAAATCTAAGAAAAAAACATGGAAAAATGATAAATATTTTGAACCCCTGAAACTTTGTTTATATTAAAAGCTTTTATTTAACTTGCACTGTTTGTATGTATGTATGTTCGGTGGAATCTTGCAACTCAATTTTGAAGTAGATATCTTCAATCGATTGAGCTGAAATTTCGGATGACAATGCATGATATGATGTGTGACATTATTCTATATCCAATGTGGCGGACCACCCAAGATGGAGGAATGGATATTTTGAATGCATTTCTTCAATATGGGTATCAAATGAAGTGCTCATTGAGAGTAACTGAAAAAATAATATGACGTCATTCTAAATCCAATATGGCGGATCATCCAAGATAGAGGAACAGTTTTTTTAATGCATTTCTACAATATGGGTATCAAATGAAAGGGCTTGTTAATAGTACCTCGAAAAATAATGTGACGTCATTCTAAATCCAATAGGGGGAATTAATATTTGCGTTTCTACAAAATGGGTATCAAATGGCCCTTTCATTTGAGAGTTATATGAGAACTTCAAAAACTATGTCTCGGTGGCTCAGTAGACTAGCCCCCCGCTTCTGAATCAGGAAGTCTTGGGTTCGAATTTGGGCTCACACCAATGTCTTTTCGAAATTCTTCTCAAAAGTCATGTGTGATAAATATTTTTGACTGACTACTTTGTGCTCGGTGTATG
The DNA here is from genome assembly GCA_905147225.2 of Euproctis similis. Taxonomy (NCBI): domain Eukaryota; kingdom Metazoa; phylum Arthropoda; class Insecta; order Lepidoptera; family Erebidae; genus Euproctis; species Euproctis similis. Next base: position 14,677,799 of record LR990104.1, read on the forward strand.
GCAACAGTAGGCGACAATTAAACATAGGGACAAGCTTTTATTATCACATAAATTGTATATAATGAGGTTATAAGTTGATAGTTAAAATGTTTAAGGTGAAAATTATTTTATTCTCTTTAGAGCGTTTATAAAAGCTTCTTTAAAAAAGTTTTGTTCCTTTAAATTATTTTTTATCTCGTCTCGTTGTCCTCACTATAGTTACCTAGACGATGATTAAATAATGACGTGTTGTTGCACAAATATTTTTATAAATAACTAGCTGACCCGGCGAACTTTGTTTCGCCTCAAAAGCATTATATGAGGAAATAAAAGATACTACTAAGCTACCTACAAGAAAATTCCCTATACCCTATCCCTTAATGGCCGGCAACGCAACAGTAACACTATAAGTGTTGTTGGTGTCCCTAGGCGGCGTTGGTTGCTTACCAACAGGTGACAGGCCTGCTCATTTGCCCTCCTATCCTATAAAAAAAAGATCAACAGATATAAATCACATAATGTATATTGTTACAATTTATAATTGTAATCACATACATACATACTTAACATACATAACTTCACTCTTTTTGTACCTGAAAGTGTAGGCAGCGGCTGTTAAGCCTCGTCATCAATATTTATCACACAATCGGGTTTGAATCGTGGCTCACACCAATGGGTTCGAACCCGTGACTTCTCGATTCAAAAGCGAGGTGCTCGACAACTGGATCACCGAGACCTAATTGTAGTTATTTGACTAATGTCAACATTCATAATTTTTATGTTCCTATCGCCATTATTTTCCTGCCCTTATCATCATCAGTTATCCTATCCAAACTATCCATATTGGCTGACGTTTTGGCTCCTTCTAATTGTCTTGATTTGTCCTAATAGTAGTGGTCTTTGCGGTGCTATTCCAGTATCCTGTCGATCATGGTCGCCAGAGTGTTAGGTTCAAAACCGTTCCTTCTATTGAAGAATAGAGACTGTATCGTTACAAATTGATAAATTTGTGCGAAATGTGTGCTCGTAATTTATTGATCCGTTCTTGAATTTCACTATGAGGAAGTTGGACTGATCAGAGAGACGACTCACCACATCTTTTTCATCTATAGTAGATGCAATCTGAACTGATAAATCGTTGTCATGTTCTTCGTGGTAAGCTTGAACAACTTTGACAAAAATGGCATCCCGTTGCTTGTTTTTGTTACCGCCTCTGTGATGCCTTCTCCAAACCAATGCTTGATTATTTAAATTTCAACACAGATTTTAGTTTAAAAATAATTTATCCAAATATTTACTTATTATTAATATTTATAAATTACAATACTTCGAACACATTACAGTGACATGACACAACAAATTTTGACATTTGATTGAAAGTTTAAATGTCAATATTCATACGATACTGACGAACGATGGACTATTCAACTAACAATGAACTTTATGATATGGTTATAAAGGTCAAATTGCCTTGTATGTCAAAGTGTAAACGAATCGTTTGTATGGGAAAATTAAATTTCTTTTTTAGTATTTTACTCACAATTTATCCATATTTTCCTATCCTATGTCCGATTCCTGGCTCTAAACTACCTCTCCACCAATTTTCAGCCAAATCTGTACCGCCGTTCTTGAGTTATAAGTGGTGTAACTAACACGACTTTCTTTTATATATTAGGTCGGGGAAAAAGTCTTTTCGCATAACGTAGGTATAAACTTATTATAAAATTTCTTTGACTGTACTATTTGTGTCTGGCTGGTTTTGGTAACATTAAAAAGGTTACATTATAAAGAAAAGAAAAAAATAAAAAAAAGTTGTTTCCCGCTATTTTTCATTTGTTTTTCTCTCCGTAAAAATGAGTGAATCTAATGAAGAAATTCGATACATTTTAAAATTTTATTATAAAAAAGGCAAAAATGCAACTCAAGCAGTGAAAAAAATTTGTGATGTTTATGGACCTGATGCAGTGTCAGTAAGAGTAGCACAAATTTGGTTCAAACGTTTTCAGTCCGGAAATTTTGATGTTAAAGATGCACCTCGCTCTGGTCGCCCTGTTACGAATAAAATGGACGCCATTTTTGAAAGAGTGGAGCAAGATCGGCATATTAGTAGTTACGATGTAGCTGAAGAACTGGGAATTGACCACAAAACAGTTTTGACCCATTTGAAGAAAGCTGGTTATACAAAAAAGCTCGATATTTGGGTGCCACACGAGCTCACTCAAAGAAACTTAATGAACCGTGTACTCATTTGCGATTCATTATTGAGACGTAATGAAACCGAGCCGTTTTTGAAGAGATTGATAACTGGCGATGAAAAGTGGATCACGTACGACAAGAACGTGCGAAAAAGGTCGTGGTCGAAAGTTGGCCAGGCTTCACAGACTGTGGCCAAACCTGGCCTAACACGAAATAAGGTGATGCTGTGTGTATGGTGGGATTGGAAGGGCATTGTTCATTATGAGCTTTTACCGTCCGGCAAAACCATCGATTCTGATCTTTACTGCCAGCAACTGATGAGATTAAAGGAAGCAGTCGAGAGAAAACGGCCGGAATTGATCAACAGGAAGGGTGTGGTCTTTCATCACGATAACGCTAGACCACACACATCTTTAGCCACTCAGCAAAAATTAAGAGAGTTCGACTGGGAGGTCCTAGTGCATCCACCACATAGCCCTGACGTGAAAATCTGAAGGCGCAAGCCTTCAGATTTTCACCTGTTTCGGTCTCTTCAGAATTCTTTAGGTTCTGTAAGGTTGACCTCAAGAGAGGACTGCCAAAACTATTTGTCCCGTTTTTTTGATCAGAAGTCCCAAAGTTTCTACAGTAACGGGATAATGTCTCTGCCCACAAAATGGCAGAAAGTTATTCAACAAAACGGTACATATATATTGTAAATAAATGTAAATAAACTTTGAAAAAAATGTCTTGACTTTTCATACAAAAATACGAAAATACTTTTTCCCCAACCTATTATATAGATTTGGACAATCTTGAGATTAAAAAGTTTACCCATTAAGGTAATTATTTTTTTGGAAATCATCATATAAACACATTTTGTCCTCAGTACCTCTATTAGCTAGCGTAATCGAGAAGTTTCGCACATGTCATTGTTGGGTGTCTTAGCGAAACAAAACTTTTCATCAAGATTTCGCTTCACAAAAATGAAGTGCAAGATTAGTCCATCAAAAATCAAAAATAGCTTTATTTTTATAGGTCTTCATTGACACTTAAAAATTGTCAATAATTACAAATTTTATATTTATTAAATATAAGTTATTTAATAAATATAAAATTTATAATTATATTATTATGATGAAATTTAATATTAAATTTAAAACACAGGCCTCCGTGGAAGAAGTTCACACGGACGCAATCGCCACGAGCGGCCCGATTCCGAGTGTAGGGGCCGTCATGAGAAGAATCGGGGTAAGAAACTCGTGTGCCAAATACTATTTTCAAATAAAACAGATAACAATAAAATCACTAAATACTAAAGTAACTATTGAAGGGTGAAGCAACGGACAAAATAAAGTTATAAAAGAGAATACTATAATAAAATCCATGGATCTTGGAATATTTGGTACGGGTAAGCCCAAAAAATCGAGGTAAGTACCCCTTAGATTACCAAACCACTAGCTCATAGAGTCGATGAATACTCATAGGAACCTATATAAATATAATCAACCTCTGTTATAAACTACTTACTATTGGCATATATTGTGGACCGATGTACTTGTTGTCCAGACAGTTCAGGTAATGTCAATGGTCTGCGAGTGCTTCGTCCCCGGGAGCCAACAATGTTAAAATCACTGCAACGAAATATAAGGAATGAATGGGCTAGAAACTTTGAATGGATAGATAGATTTCTCGACGTGGGCACGTAATTTGTTCCAATGGAATGACAACTGAATTTCCACAATGTTCAGTCTAGTGTGTAGTAATAAAAAAAAATACATAATAGGTAATCTTTTTTACGAGAAAATATTTAATTGATGTTTATAACATATTATATTAATTACGACAGATTAAATATGCAGATTCAGATGAAAAAAAAATAGAAACGAATTGAAAATTTTGGCTGATCGAAGCCTCTCGCGACCAGAGGGCTGTTTATTCTTCGCACAGAGGATTAGCATTGCCATTCAGCGTGGCAATGCGGCCAGTCTTCTGGGCACGCTGCCATTAGACCGAGATGCGGAGAAATTTGACTTCAGACAGTTTCAATTTTATATATTGTTAATAATGTTAATTATTAACAATATAATATTAATATTAATTATTAAATTAAATTAAATAATATTAATATAATATTAATATTATTTTATATATTATTGTAAATAATAAAATTGAAAATTTAATACCAATGATACCTAAATAATTGCAATTTCACTCACTCTCTCAATGGCTCCCGCCAAAAGTCAGGTGTATGAATTGGCGGGAAATGGTAGTTGTTCTGATAACCGAAACTGTCCAAGCCGCTCGCCCTAAGACTGGCGTGTAGAGAGTTCTTCATACACTGTAACTGCAAAGTAAACAAATGTATTCTCTTTTAAAATAACATTTAACCAATATTCAATAAAATGTAAGACTATTAGATATCAATGTCCCGCATTGCTACAATAAGTAGATAAGAAAATTATGTATCTCTAGAAAATAAGAGAATACGAAGACCTAAAAACACTTGGAAGGTTTTTGTTAAATACGACACCGCTAAGGAGATTGTTAGTGTAAGGATTGTTAGTGTAAGGAGATTGTTTTTGTTAAATACGACACCGCTAAGGAGATTGTTAGTGTAGAAGAAGCGGATGATCAGGAAGAGTGGAAAAGGAAACCTTTTGTGACTACCCCAAATGATAGGAGCATGGCAGGAAGGCGATGTGACTGTAGGTATCTTCATAGAAGATTAAAAGTGATATATAGATAGATTTCTCTGTATTTCTAAAATAAATGCCATAGCTAACGAAATACGCCTACCTACTTACAAACAATGTCAGCATATTTCATTATTGATGAGGATCTCTATTTCTCGTGTTCATTTAATATAATTTCAACAATGCGGAATGCCCAAGCAAATTACATTAACCATTTAAATGTTAAAATTTGTAAGATTACATTTGGTAAAAATTAAAATGTTACGCTTTTGTGATTGCAAGAGCATAAATTGCTTAATATAAAAGAATTCGCTGCCGTGCACGGAAACAACGCTCATGAAAATGGTTGGATAATATTACGATACAAAGTATTTATAATGTGCTGCTTACAAAAAATTCAAACTATTAAAAAACGATTTTCGCGAAAGGTCTGTGAATTTTCATCTCATAAATATGAAATATAATAAAAAACATTATTTTTCCGTATTCTCTCATCTCATCTTTTTAGTCTCTTTTTTACAATTTGAATTGAAAAAAGCCAAATATACCTGCACCCCCTTGTGACGGAGGGGGGGCGACGGCGGGGTGGACCAGAGGGCTGACGCACTGTCCTGGGCCACCTCAACGCCGGAGGAAGGCCGCCGCGAGGTTTTAGTGGGTAACCCTAGGATCGGATTGCAGTTTACTGTTTTGGGAGTCCCACACTACCCCCTGCCGTACCAGGCGGGGAGTGTGCATAAAGCAGTTTCTCGCGTAAAAAAGGTATTACAGTCGACTCTTGTTAATTCAAACCTGCGATAATTCAAACCTCTCTATAATTCAAAGATATCACGAGTTCCCTATCCCTAATCTCTTTATATTTCGAACTAAATCAATACATTTTTAAACACTTGGTAATTCGTACGAAAATATCATTGCTATAACAAAACGACGCGTTAATTCGAACTTATCGGCGTCTAACACTCGACAATTCGAAGTTGCAGAGAGAAAGATTATAATTATGTACATACATTTTGCGACAAGATCAAACTTGTAATAACTTGTTTGTTATTTGAGCCTTTGTTTAGGCTATGATTACAGTGTTTGACTAATGGTACTGTTACACATGCTTTTTATTAGTACGAAAGCATGCCATTACCAAGCAAGTTAGACGATACATCAGAACCTTTGACAGAGGTGTCAGTTAAGGAAGCAGGATCCTCATTCGATACCTTGCAAAGCTTCTGTCTACAAAACGAAAGTGATGAAAAAGTATTTCAGGCACTTTTTCTCTTAAATACAGTTATTGAACATTCTGAACAGCAGCAATGTGCTTTGAAGCAAACCAGTATTACAGAGTTCTTTCAAAATAATAATTAATTAACATTATGAATACGTAAGTGTATGTACACGAATGTACCTCTAAAGTTCTGTCATTGTTATAGAATAGCAGTTAATAAATAAGAATTGATTAACACTTAATAATTCGAAGTTTTCTTTAATTTCTCTCACAAATTTCGAACTATTTAATATTTCGAACACTCGATAATTCGTAATATTTTAAGAGTCCCTCGAGTTTCGAATTAACGAGAGTCGACTGTATATAAAATAATAAATAATCTATACTTCATTACATAGTATAAAAAAAGAGTAAATTTTGGATATCATGAGGTTCAATTTGTGCTATTTATCGGCTTTAACTGTTGTTTCGCTATGTTAATACTGGAATATCTTCGAAAATATTCGTTTAAATTGCATGCTGTAAATGTCCAGGATCATCTATATTACATGCACAATCTATAGTTATAATCATATAAGGGGACAGACAGCGGAAAGCGTCTTTGTTTTATACTATGCAATGATGATAATTCAATAATACATAAATATTACTTAAAATGATAATGCTGTTGTTTTTATATAAAATTTTATAATCTATTAAAAAATGATAGTGTAAAATAAGATCGTATGGACGATGTGTATACTGCCTAAGTCTGTGTCCCGTCCGCGTAGCGCCATCGTTTAGTTATTTTCGATTCCGCAATTACAACAGAATACCACACACAACACGATAACTGAATATACATATCAATCGAAAAAGTAGAATGGGAATATATTGAATAATTTAAGCATGTACCTATATATCATTAACATCTGTTATTTTAAATTGACAATACTCCTAGAAAAAGAGAAATATTGCATGATATTGGATTCTGGCCCCCTTTTGTTTAATAAAGTTTATAAATAAGAATTTTAAAAAACTTAACATGCTTTTTTTCCCATTCATTTTTTTTCAGTTATCTCTGTGTTTGTGGGTATGGGGGTGTCTATGAGTGTGTCAACTCTCGCTTGACACAGACGTACGTGTGCGTGACGCGCGGCGGCTCCGTCAAACAGTAGGTTAGTGACGGCGCCGGAGTTGGGCGCCAATACCTCGCGACGTTGCCGCTCCGCATCAGCACGCAGACGGCGCACAAGCCGCTCCGCTTCTGCCAACCTCGCTCGCAGCTCTGCGCGAGATGTCTCCTCTTCGTTGGCAACTCCAGTCGCTGCAGCCGTCTCCGCACTGGCTGCAGCGCATGCGCAAGACTTCAATTCAAGCGCGCGCAGTTTCCTAATATCAGATCATGGTTTATTTGGTTGCATATTATTCGATTGAAATACAAAATTGAGATGGCCTGCGATTAGATATTATAAGTCAAATAATTACTTATACCTAATATTTTATTAGCAAGTAGAGATGGGCTGAGTACTCGGTGGATACTCGGTACTAGGCGGGATATGTGATACTAGTACTCGACTATATAAAAAAGCAACATCTCTCGTTACATATAATTAAAGCAAGAGTGTAATCAAAAAGTCTTAAGTACTAATCAAGGAAATCTTTGACAATATCGATTATTAAAATCAAAATCATGCTAATGAATAAGTCAAAATTTAGAGAACATATTAAAAATAATAATCAATATATAATTCATATCATTTTCATTATCATAATCATTTTACAGAACTCTCTATGAAGATCATAACTCTCTACACGTTTTAGTAGCAGCCTATTCCTCTTTTCATTGTAGACGTAACACGCCTCCGAAAACTATCGCGCGCTACAGACGGTAGCAGCTTCAAGGAGCTTGCACAGGAGAACATTTTATTTTTGAACAGCAATTTATGAAATGGGAATTTTATTGAACTGAGTTATTCGGCCGAGTACTCGGTTGAAAAGGATTACGATCTACTACCAAGTAGCGAAGTACACACAGTGTTATAACTGACCGCTTTCTCACTATTTTAGTATTTCCTGAACGCTAAGTAAAATTATGCCTTATGTAGGTACAATTCAAATGGATCAATGTGTCCTGAAATATCTGACTGAATTGTAATCGAGATTGATTTAGTTAGGTAATATAATATCAAATTCATTAAACGCAGATATTTTTACATAATTGCTTTTAACAATATCCTGTCCAAAAAGCTGATTGTCAGAATTTCAAACTCGTCAGTAATACTCATAAGGAGCAAGAAATAATACATACTCAGTTTGTTCATCAAGGTGGGTCTGCAATTGTAGCACTTTTGCTTCTGCCGCCCGTGTCTCCTCCTGAGCCGTACACGCTTCACGTTCCAAGCGAGTCACCTCGCGCTTCAGACGTGATTCCTATCAACAATATACATATAAACAATATACATTTAACAGTGGTAGAGTCTTGCAGTTCGATGCATGAATGGAACCTCTCAGAATAATGACTTAAAGTGGCTTATGGAGGCCCGTCCCCCTTTTCCCTCCTTTCCCCTCCTACTCCCGTAAAAGACGGCAGCACGCTACGGTGTTCATGGGTGCGGCGGTGTGAAGTTGCTTACTATCAGGTGACCCACTTGCTCGTTTGCCATCCCTTAAAAAAAAACACACTTATCACGATTCTGAGTGTTTTTTTTATGTTACAGAGACTATTAGTATACATATATTCGTGTATTCCTCACATGGTGTTTTCTTTCGACACTTTGCCGATGTCTTTGAGACTTTGATGATGTACATAGTCTCAACTATTAAAAACAATGTAAAATATGCAATATTAAAGTACCCCTCATATTATTGACAATCCAAAATCGTTAAAAGATGTAAAATCAAAGTCAAAATAACTTTATTTTTATAGGTCTTCACAGACACATAAAAATAGTCAACAAGTACCGAAAACATACTATTTAAAATTAAATACAAACACGAGCCCTTGTGGAAAGTGCCTCCTGGAACAAAAAAAGACACGGACGCAATCGCCACGAGCGGCCCGATTCCGAGTGTAGGGGTTATCATGAGAAGAATCGGGCAAGAAAATCATGCGCCAAATACTCTTTTCAAACCATTTGAAATAAATAACAATATTATTATAACTACTGAAAACAAAGCAGTAGGTTAGTGAATAAAAGGTGTAGCAACCAGAATACTCTACAATCACAATTAAGATCCAACCAAATTAAAATCAACGTCCTACATGTTAACTAAGAAATTCAATGCGATCATAGTAGTCGAACGTGACGCGACAGCTTTTAATTAGAGTGGTAACGTTGTGCAACAATTGTGACGAATAATAAAATTTAAGTACCACATATTGAACACAATATCAAGGCAAATTAAAAATTAAAACAAATTGTAAATAAAACCACTGTCACATGGACCGTGTTGGTCTACGGTCCTAGGAAATACCAGCTTAAATAAATACCTCAGTTTCGCCATTTTCGTCTACTGGGGGAGTGTTGACTTTGGTCGAAGACTCTTTGTTGAATATCAGTTGAAATTGTAAGTCTGAAACAAAAACATATGAATAATCCATTGACAGTGTTATGGTGAATGGACATAAATAGTTTGATGAGATTTAACGAATGCTATTTCCGAAAAAGACTTACGATTACCCAAGCAAACGGCAAGTCTAGAGCGCACTCCCTTAAAAACAACTGCATCCACATTCATACATCATAACGTCCATTCTCGATGCCTTCACGTACTACGAAATAGTTCTTTTTCTGAAACAGACCATTAAATTGACTGTACCTATTAAAAACACAAATTTTGTAAATAAACAATAATTAAAATCAAAGTCCTTATGTTACTTTGATTGTACTTCTCACAAAATGTCAAAATTAAAATAAACGGACAGCATTTGACAAACCACAACATAAAATATTGACTTGTTTCAGGTGTAGAGCCACGCAGTTCGCTGCATTAGTGAGCCGGCTTGACCAGTGAAATACCACGACCTCTCAGAATATCAGAAGTGGGTCATGCCGCGTTTCGCTGGGTGAGAGATGTATCCAGAGGCCCAACTCCTTCCCCTATATTGTAACGGCCGGCAACCCAACTGTAGCATTACCTGTCTTCAGATGTTCATGGGCCGTTTGTTGCTTGCCATCTGGTGACAAGTCCACTCGGTAACCCCCTAATTACTTAAAAAATATATATGTTACGGTAAATCTGATTAATAGAAAATTATTAATATTTTTACAAAATTATTAATAATAACCACATGTTTTGGTAAATGTGAATAAACGATCGAAATTTATTATTAAATTTATTTAGTAGTAATTATTAATAATTCACGACACATATTGGTAAAAGTTATAAAATAAATAAAAACCCAATAGTCCGGTCATTTTAGACATAAAAATAGTGATCAAATAAAGAAAATTCCGACAAAGCCAAATCTTCGTAGAGACCTTAGGTTTACCACAAGGAATAAAGTGTCAAAAAACCCCATCAGTTCCATGTGAGCTTAGGGACTTATTCGGGGCCCAAGGTCAAAATTTTAGGTTTTTTGGATTTTTCTCGAAAACGGTAAGTTTTATCGAAAAAGTACTCAGAGCAAAGTTGTAGATCTTAAAATTCTCTATAAAAATGGTTCCTATGATTTTTTCTCTAAGACCCACTATTTCCCAGATATTGCGCTTGTAAGAATCAAGTTCTACATAATATGCACACATTTCCACACCACCTGTGAGATAGTGTACTCGGCGCGTTTTTTTCAACGTGGTATCCCCGGTAGGCCTATTCCACGAACCTTTATGACGTTATTTTCAGGAACAATAATTATTTAATAGTATGAAGATTATTGATATGGGTTAGAAGAAAAGTTAGAACGACAGTTAAACCCAGTAGGGTTTAACTGTCGTTCTAACTTTTTTTTATTACTTTAATCTGACTCATACTCTTCATATTCAACTTCAACAATCATGTTTTCTTCAATTTCTTCTTGTTCCTCTTCTTCTCCTTCCTGTTGAGGAACGCTTAGAAATTGTTCAAATGAAGATGAATCAGTTGTCTCTTCATCAAAATCACATGAATCTTCCTCTCTTGTATTTAATTGAACATTTGAGCAAGAGACACCTTGGCAATTGGTACACGCCCCCGCACCTTTCGTACGTCGCACACAACGCCCCGCCCCGCAACCCTTGGCCACTTATTACATTTATCACTGCTAGGGTTAAATTATTAATAAAAACCGACGAATGTGATTAATTTATCACTTTAACCTCGACTCTTGGTAATTATTAATAATAATAGATAATTATTAATAATCTTCAATTATTCACTCTTACCGTGACATATATATTGACTAATTTATTTAATACAATGGATCGACCATGAATCAATTCGTATGTCTGTCGCTCCATCACTCACCTCTGTTCCTCTCTCTCAAGGCTTCGATTTCAGCGTGAAGGCCGCTCAACATGAGCCGGTGCTGTTCTTGTAAGAACCTCACGCTGTGCTCAAGATGTGCAACCCTCGCCACAGGGTCCCCGCCTACAATGAAGGCACCGCTCGTTGATTCCGGCGGCGATTTCTTCACCTGAAGTTGTGACAAATTTCCATAAGATATTGCAAAAAAATACGGGTATTCAATAATAAGAGAAAGCAACCTTTTCATTATTTTTAAATCTATCTGTCTGTTTGTACCCTATTCTACTATTCCTAGTACTACGGGTAATTAGTATAGATACATAGAGAAGATCTAACTTAAAATGGGTTTAAAATTATAAATTTTGGTAACCTTAATAGTTCCTTGGTAGTAACTAGAACAAATTTACATGCGTTTTTCAGTCTGATGAAAAAATGACATCATAAAGATAGGTTCGCCACCTATTCCATTTAGGACGTAAACATAACGGCGAGACGAGGCTTAACAGCCGCTGCCTACACCTTCGGGTAACAAAGCCGTGAAGTTATGTTTATGTTTGTCATCATTAGAGGGACCACGCGTGCGGAGCTGCGGGTAATCACCAGTATGTTTTATAACTATTGCTGGAATCCAGCTTACTGTTACAAAACAGACAAAGAATAGTTACCAAACTATAAGTTTGTTTCTATATGACTACACTTGAATTGTGACCTTAATTGTGACGTAAATAAAGCTGAATTACTTAAAAGGCAATACTTGAGACATTTAACGTCTGGCACACGCTGTAGATTGCCTTTAAAATCATAAGAATTTAAAAAATACCTGCAAAGTGTTTATACGGTTGAAAGATTAACCGTCGGCACGAAATTAAAAGTGGAAAGCTACCTTATTAATAACTAGAATACTTTCTAATTAGTAATCTCTATTATTTGTTTAAATAAACAGAAAACAAGAGAAACAGTTCGTTTGTTACTTAATTAAGAAGCAAAATATTTTATTTTCTTTTAAAATAAATAGTTGGTATAGGAAGCAAACTTCAATAGTATTGACGCCATAAGTCTTCAGTACATAAATACACCTAGTTCTGAATATTACTCTGCCTGTAGCTATCAGTATTGTGGGACATAATTATATACTATTTATTCAACAGACCCTGTGCCAAGAAGCTGTTAAAGTTTGATATTATGATTAATTTATCTTTGGTGTTGTTTCGGGCACAAAAACTTAATTTTTGCAATATGGGATTAGTCATTTTACACGGGAACATTTAGCGATGATCATGAGTTAAATATAGTTATAATAAAATGATTCAATAACACTTTTGTTTATATTTCGGTAAAGAGACAATAAATTTTAATTTCATTACTGACAAGTTTTTTATAATTTATTTATGATCGGGGAAATACTATTTGATTACGCGAATGGTTGGCAGAGACTAGAGTATCACCGCAATATTGTTATGTAGTTATAAAGTGAACGACCTTCTTGACATGTAAATAATTGTTATGGTTGACCATGACATGGCACTTTTAATTCTTCAGAAATTAATTATTTACTTACTATGCTTAAGAAAACAAACATTCGTTGTTTTCAAATTAGATATATAAACTTATCTTTAATATAACATTTTCGAAAAATTAAAATTCGAGTATTCAACTCGATTTTTGACTCACTTGTAGTTTGGCGAAGGGAGCGACTGGTACCAGGACCTTGGACGCCATCGTTCAGGCGTCCGGCAAACACTTCAGGCGTTCAGGAGTTAACGATAAGCGCCTTTGTGTAGCGCTTCGCGGCTCGCAAATACACCCAATGATATAAATTCAACATTTGTGTTTCGTGCACTCGCGTCCTTGCCCAGAAGTATACGTAATAAAAGAAAATAATAAAAATAATTACACAGCAACACGTAACCTACAGTGTACACCTATGAGGTAGAAGGTATAATTGAACCGGGGTCGGCGACCGGTACAACCTTGAACTGGTCACCAAACGTTAAAATTGACTGACGAAAGCACTAATTTTTGTTTTGTTTTTTTTTTTTGGAGGGGGTGATTCCGTGATTTTTTTATGAGGGTCTTTTGTCGTGTTTTTGTTCTGTTACGGACGGGGAGAATTGGAGCTGTGCTGGTAGGTGCATGCGCGAGGAGAGCGAACGTTTGAGGAGTGGCAGAGTGGATGGTGGGGGGTAAGGGGGTGCAGTGTCTATCGATCGCGCCGCCGCACCACACACACAGGTCCCTCTTACCGCTGAGTCACCGGCTTCGTTACTGTCACTATTAGCTTATGGCTCTGTGCCAAACTCTTCTGATGGTTTTTACGGCATGTCACCCAGACTCTGGCAATTTCCTAATCTTGGATAGTAAACATATTTTTTATCTACGATTTTGTTATTCAAATGGATTTTCCATTTCTTAGAAAATCTGTTATTAATCACGTCACCGTTTAGCAAAGAACGCTAAGCACATGTCTTTTCTTTTCTACGTTACGGAAATTCGTCGAACAGGTGGGCGCTATTATAAAGTTCTTGCTGCTGCAGTGACCACCGGGATTTCGTAGCCACGCCTTCCATATACGTATTCGCAGCTTCATTCAAACTCGCTTTAAATACATTTCAATGTAAATCTTAGTAGAATTGTAGAAAATTAATAGTAATTTTACAATTCCCCTACTATAGATTACTACAATAAAAAGTGAAAATTTATGGGTTTCAAAGACATCAAATTAGGAAGAAAAGTAACTCCATTTTTAATTCATCAGTTTTTATCTTATTTACTTTCACCGGTAAACGTAAATTATGTAACTAGATAATTAGGTACATGGAGTTTGCGCAATGGGTATATTCTTCTCTTTCAGGTGGAAAAAAATACTTAACGTAACACCTGACGCTGCACTTAGTTTCAAGATGGGTCGCTTGTCTAATAACTAACTACCAAAACTGCTGCGGCTGCTTTATGCTTTAGACAAATATCTTTCTTTAGAGCATTATTAAATAAAGTAAACAAAAAAAAATCGATTGTTGTAGAATCACTCACGATAGTTAAACGCGATCAGAAAATACGGATGGAACGGTTATTGAATGGCTAACGGTCGAAACCAATAATCAATTTCCAATCTAAGTTTGAATTCAATCTAAGATTATTGTGTATCTGTCGATCAATTCCCCAAAAAAAATCATTTTTGATTATTGGCACCATTATTAGTAAAAATGGATTGAAATATTAATGTTAACTATCAAAATTGGGATTGTGATTGATTATTGGTTTTGGCCCTAAGTAAATTATGACACTTATTAAAAGAAAATTTTATTTAAATTACTGGCGTTCCTAAATGGAACGCCTAAGAGCGAAGTAACGCCGCAACGAGATAACGCCGCATGAGTCATGTTTTTTCAAATTATAAAACATTGTCACGTCAAAAAAAATATATAATCGAAATTACGAATAGAATAGAGATTATAATGACCAGAAACAGCCTTAAGAAAGTAGGTGAAATCGAAACAGTAAGATGTTCTTTACAGCAGTTATGCTGCCGACGTAATAATTATAACCTAAATTACATAATTGCTTTACCTAACTCATAAATCTGCAACGAATGTTCATTATTTTTAAACTTTAAATTTTGCTCATATTACCTAAATTTCGTCTTCAATTTACTTTATAATGTTTTTAATATAGACAATATAGACTTACGCAGCGTCTAATCAAAACTATACCTACTAGTATTAAAAAGGTTAAGAATTTGTATTAATTTCAAGAGCTACAGGTTCGAATTCAAAATTTATTTTTGTGTTGGATAGTCAATTTATCGAGGATGGCTTTAGGCTATATAACATCACGCCCCGACCACTAGTACCTAGCGCAGCACTGACCATTTTTAGTGGTAAAATAGGTATATACTATACTTACTTATTACGAGCCTCGTCCTATCCCATAAAAAAAAGTATTGGTAAAACTACCGGCTGCAGCAATGAGGTCTGAGGGTTCGATTCCCACCCGAGAACAAATATTTGTGACAAACATGAAAATTTGTGTGGTGTCTGGGTGTTTTTCTATCATTACATCATCACAGTGTAAAACAAAGTCACTTTCCGCTGTCTGTGACCTTAACTGCGTATATCTTTAAAACTATGCAACGGATTTTGATGCGGTTTTTTTTTATAGTTAGAGAGCGTCAACGGGGTGGTTTTGATCTATAATATATATATGATTTTGTAGAGAAAAAATGTTAATTTTCGAGATTTAGCACTTTAATTGCAAACGCTGGCTGAACCCTAAGTGATAGATCAAAATAATGTTCTACATTAATAAACATCTTTAGAAGGTCTACAAAAATGTCCGCAAAGGCATATGTCTATGTCTTAAGGATAACCCACAATGACCATTTTTATTTTTTTACTTTTTACGAGAAATAATGGCTTAATTACGAAGCAATTTTAAACATTACAGCATTACTTTTCATGCAGTTAAGTGTCTCAAATAGATTGTGCTTTTAATATAGATCAAAATGACCCTGTACAGTATGTAATTTAAACGAATATTTACGAAGAAATTACAGTATTAACATAGCGGGACAGCAGTTATTACTTTTGATGCGGAACAAAGTTCGCCGGGTCAGGTAGTGTATTATAAGTAGTTGCTTAGCTTGGAACTAGAGGGCGCTGTGTATATTGTGCTAAAGATATTATTATTATTATCTATAGTAAGGCCAACGAGACGAGATAAAAACTATAAACAAACGGACCCTTGCCGAGCTATCTTGCGACAGTTACCTATTGACACGAATATCCGAGCGATTGATATCTCTGTCCTTGTTACTCCTAAACAGTAAAGACGTTACTTTTTGTTTATGTACAGTACATTGCTTTATTATGGGATAGGAGGGCAAACGAGCAGGCGTGTCATCTAATGGTAATCAACCAACGCCGCCCATGGACACCAGCAACACATAGAGTTACTGTTGCGTTGCCGACCTTTTAGGGATAGGGAATAGGGAAGGGTGGGCCTCCGGGTACCTCTCTCACCGAACGAAACGTGGCAAGAGCCACTTTACGTCGATCTTCTGAGAGGTCGTGGTATTTCACCGGTCGAGCCGGCCCATTCATGCAGCGAGCTGCTTGGCTCAGCCAACTGCTGTTGTAGTTTCCAATTAAAATTGTCCCGTACGTTAGTATGGGAAAATTCAGTACCGTAAGGGACATTCCACTACATAGGGATAAGCAAAATTTTTTAATGTAACATGACATGCTATTTTGTAAACGCGTAAGTTTACGTAAATCATTTGATTATAGGTTTAATGAAGAGAAAATTCTAAGAATCGTTGTCTTAGACCACTTTGAGATCAGGCTAAATAACAAAGAGTTACATAAGAAAAAAAAAAAAGATTCTGGCTCTCCTGAAAAGTCGTGTTTGTACGCTAATTACTTTACTTGATGCTTTTGGTATTACCAATAAGGAATGGTACATATGTACCACATTATGCCAACGTTGAAAACAAGGTTTAAAGGAAGAAAGTTGTATTGAAAGAGAGTGTCGGTGTAAAAGTAAAAAAGGGCATGCTCCGATGGTTTGGACATGAACAAAGAATGGATGATGTAAGATTGGCGAAGCAGATATACAATGCAATAGCGGAGGGATATAGGAGTCGAGGACGGCAAAGACACACATTCTATGACCAAATATAACGTGCTTGCTGGAAGGTGATGTTAGGAGCCTCAAAAATCGACGCGCGTCTATGAAAAGAGTTATGAAAGTCAACGAAGCGAATGAGGCGTGTAAGAATCGTGCCTTATGGCGCTCTGTTCTCTCTGCCTACCCCGCAAGGAAGTAGGCGTGAAATTATGAATGTATGCTCGGCTTCACTATTGAATGGTAACCGGTGGCATTTGTATATACCTACTGAGATGGATGGGACCTCTATCCACGATAAAAAAAATCCTAGTACCTACATACCTCGGTTAAAATATTGTCTTCAGTCGTGGTAGCCAGTGTCAAAATTGCAGTTCTGCTCCATTGAGGAAAATATCGCGGCTCCGCGTGCAAAGCGGGAACAGTAGGCGCCCCCATCTCTGATATAGTGCGAGCGCTGAATAACATCTTTTAATAACTTAAACACACAAAACTATAATAGATAATTATTATTCGATAAAAAAATATTAAAAATAACTAGTCGTAGTAACACAATCAACTTGATTAAACTACAAATGGCTTGTACTATCACTGTTCTTGAACTGTGTTTGTTTTTTTTTTTTCATGTATTTTAAAGGTTAGTTTTGTCGTGACATTAGAATAAATATTAATTATGTATATTTACAATGTAAAGGAGTATTTAGTTTGTAGACAATTACGTTGCTAGGTAACCATTTACGAATTTTTAAGCAGCTGTATGTTGGCTGTCAAAGAGTATGTAACTATACAGACAGAGCGGCCTCGTTGATATTACTATGTACAGACAAACAGGGTGGGTAGGGAAACAATTATTATTATTTTATGGGATAGGGGGCGAACAGGCACGCGTGACACCCGTTGGTAAGTATTTAAAGTCGTCCATGGACACCTGCAATAACTATAGGAAGTTGTTACAATTGCGTTGTCGTTGTGGGATAGGGAAGGGGAATGAAGTATAAAGGGTAAGGGAGAGGGGAAGTTGTAGGACCTCTGATACCTCTCTCACCGAGTGAACCAGTGTTTATATTCCTAGCGAGCATCATTTTCCCGCCCTTGTCCCACTCTAAGTGGGGTCGGCACAATATGTCATTCTTTTCCATTCTCTTCTGTCGCTCGTCATATTCGCACTTACTCCCTTCATATACATATCAACTTACTGTCTTATTCTATTACAGTTAACAGTATCGATGGCGCAGTGGCTAGCACCCCGCTTCTGATTCGAGAAGTAGTGGGTTCAAATCCTGGCACACGCCAATGACTTTACGAAATTTTCGGAAGTTACGTGTGATAAATATCAATGAATGACAACTTTGTGCCTGGTATGGCAATAGGTTCGCCACCTATTCCATTTGGGACCTAAACATAACGGCGAGGCGAGGCTTAACAGCCGCTACCTACACCTTAGAAAAAGGCGTGAAGTTATGTTTATGTACTGTTATTCTATCCCTTTTTGTGACACCACACATCCATTTTAACATTCGCATTTCTGTTGCATGTACTCTTCTTTCATCCACTTCTTTCATAGGCCAACATTCAGACCCATACAATACGACAGGCCTGACAACCGATTTGTATATTTTCCCCTTTAATTTAAGGGGCATCCGTGGGTCGCATCCTGTTCCTGAGACCTGTCGCCATTTCATCCATTCCGCATTCATTCTGTTATTCACATCCCAGTCAATATTACCGGTCAATATTCAGCAATCATTGTCAAACTTATTCTATGCCTAAGTGGTTATAATTGTCTGGTCTGTGAAATTCTTTATAATATAGGTAAGTAGCTATTAAGGTTTCTCAAGTTCCCTCTGACTATTTACTTACTCATTAATCGATAATTTTATTTGTAGCTACAACGCCGGTTATCGTAATTCGTAACTTGACAGTAATTGGATAAAAGGAAACTACAATAAAATTAAAACAAAGGTTGGTTGCTGTTAGAAAACTTTCCTACATTTATTTTGATCCCTCTGCTAACAGAATTTAACCTCCTTTTGAATTAAACGTGCTGTGTGTAAAAAGTTTGTATCAGCAAAAAGCATAGACAAAATGTTTTTTCTATAAAAAACTCGTTTTGTTCCGTTGTATTGTCAAACAAATTCAAATTGAAATATTTTGTTTTGTGAATGAGAAAAAAGTAATTTCGGGTAATCATTGATATTTTTGTGATAATACTATATATTGTGTGACTCTAACGGAGAAAGGCGATGGAAACATGCATACGAGGATTCTCTTTTATGCCTGACAACAAATTTGAGGTGGTGGATCTCCAGGTATATTTTGCATAGATTTGTCAGTATATGTAATCATACATACATACATAACTTCACGCCAAATCCCTTGCGGGGTAGGCAGAGAGAACGGAGTGCCATAAGGCACTATTCTTACACACCTCACTGGCTTCGTTGACTTTCATAACTCATAACATGCACGCACGTCGATTTTTGAGGCTCCTAACATCACCTTCCTCCAGAACTTCTATTCTTCTTTTTGATCATGGAATGTGTGTCTTGACCGTCCTCGACTCTTACATCCGCCCGCTTTTGCATCGTATATCTGCTTAGTCAATCTTGCATCATCCATCCTTTCTACATGTCCGAGCAATCGGAGCATGGCCTTTCTTACTTTTACACCGACATTCTCTTTCAATCCGACTTCCTTCCTCATGACCTTGTTTTCGTGTGTAATCATTTTGAGTAAATTACTAGATTTTTGAGTATATTTCAAATTGATCTTCAATTTTATATAAGAATATCCACAAATTCTTTGCAAAGTGTTTCGCCAAAACTCAAATATTATAATATAGTAAAGCACGCCATCTGTATTAGAATGTTGGCTTTAATATACATATGACATTTCTTGTTTCACAATTCATTACAATAATAATTACGTATAGCTATTTGCTTTTACATATATTATTTTATGTATTAGTAATATCAAAATTATGGTTTTGGATTTAAAGATGATCTTTTCACGAAATATTTACACAGAAAATATAATGTGTTAGTTGTTTAAAAAGAGCAATAATGGTTAACAATGCCATCTATCGCGCAAAGTAATTACTAGCATTAAGGAGACTACGAGACTAGAACATGGGAAACAGATTACTTGGTCAGTTTTTTAGAAGCGAAGTATAGATACAGAGAGACCAGTGTCGGTATAGGTTCTTCCGTGGTATTATTGAATGCAAAAATAAACCTAGATATTAGTTCTCTTTTCTGCCACTGGCTGTGCTAGAATTTAGGACGTACTACTGCTATTATTATTTTCCCACGAAAAAGGGGTTGGAAAGTTGAAACGTTAAAATCTAAAAACCTCGATTTTTTTATTTCATTACGTCATTAGTATTAAATATTTTGTCAAAAGATCCCGCTTATCAATATAGGTATTTAAACGAGGACTTCCTGATAAATGACCCCCTCTAACTGCGCAAATTCTGTCCCCTATATGCAGACCATTCGTTCAACATTTGGTAGCTTCGAACGCCTTGTATCATTATACCCATCTTCACGCCAAGGTCTTAACTTACCCAAAAGGCAGAATAACTAAATGGCAGAAAATCATAATTAATTGTAATCTTTTATAGCGTGATACTTTGATCAATCGAAATCACTGAAATTTTTTTTGTTGATTTTTGTTATGGGTTAGGAGGGCAAACGAGCAGGCGTGTCATCTGATGGTAAGCAACCAACGCCGCCCACGGACACCAGCAACACATTAGTGTTACTGTTGCGTTGCCGACCTTTAAGGGATAGGAGATAGGAAAAGATGGGGAAGGGGGTGGGCCTCCGGGTACCTCTCTCACCGAACGAAACGCGGCATGAGCCACTTTACGTTGGTCTTCTGAGAGGTCGTGGTATTTCACCGGTCCAGCCGGCCCATTCATGCAGCGAACTGTTTGGCTCTACCACATTGTCATCAGTAAATGTCCTTGAGTTTATACAAAATGTGTATCTAGTTAGTCAATAGCACTCTGAATTTATAGTACATCGAGGAGGACGAATTGGAGAGGACATGGAAAAGTACACGGCGGGAAAGATTGAAAAAGCGCGAACAAAAGATATGGGAGGAGTTTGTCAAAGAGAAAGACATTGTTGGCTCTGTTTTCCAAGGTGCAAAATCACATATAATTAAATTATTTATTAAGAAACTGTTTCTTGTTTGTAAAAATTTATAATTTATAACAGATATCCAATTATTTATTTCTTAGATTTTCGCGAATCACACCCATAACATTAAAACAACTTTTAGGATTAGATCACGTTTATTTATTACTTATTTATATTTATTTGCCTACGTTTAAAATCTTTACAGAGAAATCGTGAAATTGATCACTGTAAAGAGTTTAAACGTCGGGAAATAAATATAAAACGATGTATAGATACAGAGAGACCAGTGTCGGTATAGGTTCTTCCGTGGTATTATTGTATTGTATTTATTTATCGTAGTTGTTTATATTTTAAATAATGTAATTAATTTATTTGTTCTTAAAAGTTGTTTTAATGTTATGAGATATCTAATTACCAATAGCTCTTCGTAATCGACAGATCATTGAATTAGTTTACACTGAAACTCTTGAAACTATCTTCAAAAAAATTCTTATTATTTTACTAGACGATAAATATCAATTCCTGGAGCAATTGCCGGAATCTGATCTTAACGAAATGATGGAATCGGAACTGAAAAAGATGAAAGAAGAATCGAAGTCGGCAGAGATATGTCAGGTAAATTGTCTTTTAACAGTTGCACAATTTTTCTGACTTTTTTTGAATTTATCCTCTATATAACGTATGTAACTTTACGCCTTTTTCTACCCGAAAGTGTAGGCAGCGAATGTTAAGGCCTTGACACGCCGAATCGTTACGTTACGTCCCAAATGGCGAAACCATCGCCATACACCGTACAGAAATTTACCAGTCATCGATATTTATTACGTATAACTTCACAAAAGAATTTCGAAAATTCATTGGTGTAAGGCCGCAGTCAAACCCACCATTTCTGAATCAGAAGCGTGGAGCTCAACGACTGCACCACCGGGACGATTATTTACGACTGTACAATTTAACTTGTAACCATCTAGAGAGTGGCTCTTCTCGGAGGATATCGAATATAATGATTTTAATGTCAAGATAAAGATGATAAGTTTATTTCAGGTAGAAGTGCAAGAATATTCATCGACCATTGAAGAAAAAAACAATGATTCTACGGAAGGGGTTAGCGATCAACAACCATGCGTAACATTTGCCGAAACACTCGACAAAGATGATTGTGACGTCTTCCATATATTTGATGAAATGGAGCAGTCAGGTTTGTTTGCATATTAACAAGTGCAGCAATAAAATAAACCTTTTTTTTTTACGCGAGGAAATGCTTTATGCACACCCCCCGTCTAACGGCAGGGGGTAGTGTGGGACTCCCAAAACAGTAAACTGCAATCCAATCCTAGGGTTACCCACTAAAACCTCGCGGCCGCCTTCCTCCGGCGTTGGGGTGGCCCAGGACAGTGCATCGGCCCTCTGGTCTACCCCGCCGTAGCCCCCCTCTGTCACGAGGGGAGGCTCATCCTCGGGGAGCTTCGGGAAGCTCCCCCGGGCGGGGCGGAGCTGTAAAAAGGCGCGCGGCCGGCGGTGCCCCCGACGACCCTCCCCGGCCGCATCGGGGGGTCATCCTTCCCGGACCGCGACCCGGGCGCACTCGCGGGGTGTGCGCCGCTCGAAGGCGGCGGCGGCGAGCTCAGCGGCGGGGACAAGTCTCGCCCGATCCCGTCGACCAGGACTCGGCGCTCAGCCGCCCACGCCGGGCAGACCTCCAGCGTGTGCTGGGCCGAGTCCAGGCCGGATGCGCAATGGTGGCATCTCGCCGTCGCTCGTTCTTACACGCCTCACTCGCTTCGTTGCCTTTCGTAACTCTTTTCATGTACGCGCGTCGATTTTTAAGGCTCCTAACACCAGCTTCCTACAGAACGCGTTCTATTTGATATTTCTCTTCGTAGTTGGATATAAGCAAAACTTACTGCCGTTTTACCAATTATAAGAGAAATATTTTACAGGATTGGAAGAAGAGAGTGCACTTAACGATTCGATGAACAGTCCACCGACAGTGCGTGAAAGGCATTCGGAGCCTGCGGTGGATGTGTCTCCCGAAAGACCGAGCAGCGACATGAACACCTCGAGTAATTAAATGACATCCCATAATTTATTTATTATTAGAGGCGAGAACTATTCTCATAACTCACTTTTGTGTTGTGGTAGTTTGTAGGAGTTGAAAAAAAAACACTAACATTGGTAATATTAAATTAATAACCTTGCCATAAATTAATATGGAGTAATAGAGTTGGTAGATTTCCCTTCTTATTAAAATAAAAAGTCTCTAATAAAGCAATTGAGCTACACGTCTCAATCGAATCAATGTCCCACAGCGCCCGTGTTTAAATACGCCATTTCAAATAAGTTCAGTCTTTGTAATTCTTGACTATTTTTAAGTGTCATTGAAGACCTATGAAAATAAAGTTTTCTTGACTTGACTTTTTACGTAATAATTAGTAAGCGTTATATCGGTAAGCGTCATTAGTTTGTAATTTTTCAGTGCGATTTTCAGCTTTACTGTGATATTACCTAATTGGGTTTTAAGCGTTTTTTTGTTTGTTTATTAAAGCCTATCTGTAGTATTTACAATTTATACAGGTACTGGGAAATCATCGGAAAACGTTACAAATGTGATAGAAACCAGCATATACTGCGCCAAGGTGAAGGAACTTCGGATCAAAATTAACGATGAAATATTGGAGATTATGTTAGTACATTGCATCGATTCAAATATATTTTTATATAATAGCACGGGTTTAAAATGTTATTCAGGTTGTTTATTTTAATTGCTGTATGCTCAATACCAACCCTGGGTGACCCAGGGTGCGCAGTGTCCAGGCCAGTGTCAGAAAGGGGGACAAAATAATGCACCTTGCGATGCACAAGGCTTATAAAATTGTAGTTATTAGTTTACTACGGGCTATAAGACACTTAACGAAATACAAGACAGGCCAGCTAGCTATTAATCTTAATATAATCTCGGAATGGCCAATCCAATATATAAGTTTTTTTACAAGTTTTTTTTAGTTTTTGGAGTTTACTCCTTAAGAATCGATTTACATATATAGGCCCGGGGTATGAAAATTATGGGGACCAAAATCGTACTAGTCACGTGAGTGTCACACGAAATGCGTTATGCGCTATAGTCACAGAGCATATAAATAAGAGTCGGCACTCCATACAATGTCCTGAGCTCTTTATAGAAACACTCTTTATAGCGATACGCCATTCTCTATTACGAAGAAATGTGTTCATATTTGTAGACAGTAAATATTTATTTTTGTAAATAA
Source organism: Euproctis similis (assembly GCA_905147225.2). Lineage (NCBI taxonomy): Eukaryota > Metazoa > Arthropoda > Insecta > Lepidoptera > Erebidae > Euproctis > Euproctis similis. The sequence goes on from LR990104.1 coordinate 14,702,325, forward strand.
ATACCGTAAAAACATGTAGAAAAAAACACCCCCAGACGAGGGATCGAACCCGCCCCGACCTTGTGTTATCGGTAGTGCGGTTTACCGATGCACCACGAGGGCCGTATGTATAATCGTCTAATTACCGTCCTCTTTACCAATTTCGACACATTTTCTAGGATCGGGTTTGTTTGTTTGTTTGTTTTTTACATACATACATATACGTAAGTACGTATTGCAGGCGGAGAAAAAAAAAATTATATTATTTATAAATTGTGTTTTTATAAATTGTGTTTTTTGAAAATTATATTTAAGTACGAATTACATACTAATAAAATAATGAAATATCAATAATATTTTTCGATCTTTGGTAATGAAACGAGGGGCGCCACAGTAGCATCGCCAACATCGTACTCCTAATAAAAAGTGTGTGAATCTCGGAATCGGCTCCAACGATTTTCATGAAATTTAGTATATAGGGGGTTTCGGGGGCTATAAATCGATCTAGCTAGGAATCATTTTTAGAAAATTTCATTTTATCGTGTTTTATCGATAATTAACTTAAACATCAACTTACTTTTTTATTGGAATTCCTGACATCTATTGGCGAATGTGAATTATTTTAAATTGTGAGCACTTAACTTGCTTTAACGACAACAACACTAAAGCTATTCCAGCAGATGGCGTTGTTAACTAATTCCAGCAGATGGCGTTGTTAACTAATTACTATTTGTTTCTAATATAATATGTTAGTACATAGTATATATTAGTATATATTTATTATTGGAGTTTACTCCTTAAGAATCGATTTACAATGTATAATAATAAGAGTCGGCACTCCATACAATGTCCTGAGCTCTTTATAGTCACAGAGCATATAAATAAGAGTCGGCACTCCATACAATGTCCTGAGCTCTTTATAGAAACACTCTTTATAGCGATACGCCATTCTCTATTACGAAGAAATGTGTTCATATTTGTAGACAGTAAATATTTATTATTTTATTTTATAATCGTTCTTGAGGAGTAAACTCCAGTCGTGCGTCGGAGCGGACACACACTTTTACTTTTTTTAGTTTTTCATTTTTTCTTTTAAATGTCTCTGTGGTCCAGTGGTAGAGCACACGGCTTCTGATCCAGAGGTCCGGGTTCGAATCCTGACACTGGCTCACAATGACCTTAACCAATGACTTTTCGAAATTGTTTTCGGAAGTTAAGTGTGATAAATATTGATGACTGAAAAACTTTGTGCCCGGTATGGCAATAGGTTCGCCACCTATTCCATTTGGGACGTAAACATAACGGCGAGACGAGGCCGCTGCCTACAACATCGGGTAACAAAAGGCGTCAAGTTATGTTGTTTTTTCTTTTTTTTTTGTTATGTTTAGTTTTAACTTTTAAGTTTTTTTGTAAAAACAAACTAGCCTTATATAAAATAAATTTAAATATTATTAGGTTTGTATTTGATTCAAAACACTGTAAGTAGTTTTCGAGTTCGGAAAGTTGCCTTTGTGTCCTTTATATATTTTTATTATGCCAAGTCCCAGCGCACAAATACTTTTTCATAATCATAGGAATCTTGTTACATCTGATTTTAATTATTCTTAGAAACACCTTCGACCGTCGAGATATATTCTGTATGGAGCGTGAGGACATATCTCGCATGATCAAACGCTCTGCTGAATTTTGTACGAGATTCAACAGGATCTATATGTACCAGCTGCAAAGACAGGTGATTATCCCAATATTTCTCTAGCATCTATATACTGTAAAGTGCTGCTGTTTCAAATTTTTTTCAAGAGTTTTTAATTTACTTCTTATTTTAATTGTTCAAACAGATGCACGATATAAAACGCAATAACAATCTGAAATTGCCATTCGCAAAGCACACGCAGTTTCAGTCACAGATGATAAGAGTGGTCTCCTTGCATCAGAACCTCCTGCAAGCGTTTCAGGTTTGTTAAGAACTTTTCTGTGGGCAAGAGGGAGAAGACTAGTTGGTTACCGTTGGTAAAGGACTAGCGCTGCCCATGCACATCTGCAATCTCGAGAGTTGAGTTACCTGGGAGAAGAGTATTAAGTGGTTAGCCATAAGATATTTCCTTTATTGAACGAAACGCAGCAAAAGGTAATTTACCTAAATATATCGGTTGTATAATTTGTAGTAGCAAACTGAATGGCTTTCCAACTCTCATATAGAATATTGTTCTTATGTAAAAAGATAGTATTGCTTAACTTGTCATATTTAATGACAGGTCAAGCAATTGGTCATAATTTAAAGGCGTTCAAATGGGATACGAGCTCCTGAGTGTTTGGGCTTGATTGAGATTGTTTTTATGGGATAGGAGGGCAAACGAGCATGCGTATCACCTGGTGTTGAGTGACCAGCGCCGCCCATGGACACCTGCAACACGTATAGTGTTAAAGTCGCGTTGCCGATCTTTAAGACAGTAGGATAGGAAAGGATGGGGAAGGGGGGTGGGCCTCTGGATACCTCTCGCACCGAACGAAATGAGCCACTTTACGTCGATCTTCTGAGAGGTTGTGGTATTTCACCGGCTGAGCCACTGCTGATTTTATTGTTTTTGACATAGGTGTTTCATAAGTCTGTGGAGCAAACTTGGTTTGAGCGAGAGAGCAGTACAGCACTACGAGCGCTGGTGGGCGCTGCACGCAATGCAACCGCCCACTGTACTGCGCTGTCGCAGCCGCGGGACTTGCCCGCCGCGTATCTGCTCTACAATGATGTAAACTATATTTGATATTTCTTCTTCATCTTTATTAAATACTGATGGTTCGGACATAGAAAGAATGGTATATTGCGAGAGTGACTTAGCAGATATACAATGCAAAAGCGGATAGATGTAGGAGTCGAGAACGGCCACGACACACCTTCCATGATCAAATAAAACAATTGACCTCCATGGCAATTCGTAGATGGATATAGAAATATCGTAGCGGAAATCCCAATTATACTTTTCCGACTTTAGATTAGAGCTGAAGTAATAAGTATTAACTTTTCGCCTCTAGGATTTATACCGTCTGTTTCTTTATCATCGTTTAATCTCTTTTCCCCCAATTTGAAATAAAAATCTATACTAATATTATAAAGAGGCAAGATTTGTATTTTTGTATGAAAGGAATAAATTTCATACAAAAAGACAGACAGCAAAAAGCGGCTTTGTTTTATACTATGTAATGATTTAGACTATGTCTGCGCAGGATGTTATAACTTCATGTGACAAATTGGAAGAGTTTGTGAATCAGTACACAATTAAATGCGAGGAATTCTTGAATGGATTCGTAAAAGTGGTGAGTTCATTCATTGTCATATTAATTGAGATTAAATGAATAACTCTTTTTTAGTTTCGTCAAAGACGGTAGTCAATAGGTTGTTGATAAATATTTTATTTATTACAGGATGATAAAAGGAAATCTCAGAACAATACCAAAAAGCGACAGAAGAGCAATTCTACGGGTAAATCAAGTAAGTCGGTTTTCTCTTGTTTTATAAGAGCAGATAAAACAAAATCTCTAATTGAATCATTAGAACAAGTGGTACCCTCGTACCATAATTTGTAACATAACTTCACGCCTTGTTTCTACCTGAAGGTGCAGGCAGCGGCTGTAAAGCGTCGACTTGCGAATTTACCGTCCCAAATGGAATATGCTGGCTATTGCCATACACCGGTGACGAAGTTGTCAGTCGTCGATATTTATCACACATAATTTTTGAATGGAATTACGAGAAATTATTGGTATATATTATATGTATATTATAACTTGTAGTTTCAGATAACGGCGGTCGATTATCAATGTATTCCCTGGACAAATTGCGAGTAAATAGCAAATCTTCCAACTCCAAAGATACGCAGTCTGGGTGAGTCACGACATGGTTTTATTTGGTTTTTTGATAAACTAATTAATAAGGATTGATTATATTTATTTGTATGCCTAGAGATCATCAGTAAAATATAATTTTGGTAAATAAATGGGTTTGAATGGCACATGAAATTGGAATTGGGGTTGGGACTTCGGATACCTCTCTCATCCAGCAAAATGTGGTATAAGTAACTTTACACCGATACCCTAACAGGTCATGGTGTTTCACCATGATTTTGAGCCAACCCATTCAGGCAGCGAGCTGCTTGGCTCTACCAATGTTAACATCACACTAGGTTGCTGTTGTTGTTTTTAGAAACTCTTGTTAAGTTTTATATTCTAAAGACTACCCTCCCTTTTTATTAGCTTTTTATTAGCTTCACCTGTATGTTTGTTTGTAGGTTTGTATGTTTGTATGTTTGTAGGTTTGTATGTTTGTATGTTTGTATGTTTGTATGTTTGTTTGTAACCGACTTCTTTTTTAGTTTCCGGTGATTGCCACTAGATGGTGCGATTTGTGAACTATGAAAGTTCTAGACTAGAAAACCGAACTAAAAAATAGAAAATAAATAATAGTTTAAAAAAACTAAAAAACACGCTTTTTATAGAATACCGAACTAAAAAATAGAAAAATAAAAAAATATATTTTATTTTAAAAAAAGCGTGGGGTGCATGGTGTCAATAGTTATAAATATTTTATTGACAGATATGAGTAGAGTGATTATCATTTCGTTAATATCTAAAAAGCACCCCACGCTTTTTTTTAAATAAAATATTTTTTTTTATTTTTCTATTTTTTAGTTCGGTATTCTATAAAAAGCGTGTTTTTTAGTTTTTTTAAACTATTATTTATTGATAGGGAATTCACTATTCCGCAGAAAATTTAACGCAATGCAAACAGACAATTTCCCTGAACTCTATCCCATATTATTTGATTTAATTTTCGCTACAGAAGTGGTAGTTATAGGGCAACTGTCGTCAGTGTTTACAGCAAGACTGCCGCCACCGACAAGAACAATGAGCAGCCACCAAAAAGTAACAGGAAATCACCTCGGTGAGCAATAATACCCACATGTATATTAAAAAGAACAATATTTTTTAATAACTATACATTTAGTAGCGAGTGGTGGTACTCATAATTTATATTACAAAGATAATAAGACAGACATTATATATTTTTATTAGGCAAAGTATGTGTGTAGTATGCATGTTCGAGTGAATCTTACAATTCAATTTTGAAACTTAGTAGATATCTTCAACAGTTTGAGCTGAAATTTTGTATATACGCTAAGTTTGGATAATATAATTAATAGTACTGGAATCACGCATTTCGTCACAATAATGGGCCGGCCCGACCTGTGAAATACCACGACCTCTCATCCGAAGATGGTATCAAATTAAAGGGCTTGTTGAGAGTAACTCATAAAATTTTGTTACGTCATTCTAAATCCCATATGGTGGACAGGATACACTTTCTATGATCAACTTGAACTTGTCCTTGTGATGATATCAGAAGCCCTCAAAAACTTACACAAGGACAAGAAGAGGATTCTTCTTCGAAAGTCTTCATTCTTAAAGTTTCATAACTTTTGTCATCTGAGAATCGTGCCTAGTTTTCCTAACCTAACCTTGTGTTATCAACAGATGTCGCCGTCCTTTGATGCGTGACCCCCAGGCGGGGCAGCCCCGTCCCCCGCGCCCGCCCCGACCACCACGATCTCGCGACTACGACATAAGCACCATGGTCGAACAAGTCGAACCGGTAGGTACTTTTTATATTAAGTTATTTTAGACTTTAGAGGTTCTGTGGTTGTGGGTGTGTGAGGTGGAGAGTAACATTAGCATTGTACATATGGAGGTTCCATAATAGGAACCTCCTTTCCTATCATCATTTTGTTATACCTACATAGAAGGAAAACAAAGACATTGCCTGCTCATAAACAAATATTACGAAGAGAAACAAACAAATTAAAATAAAAAATAAGTAGAGACAAACTAGCTGCTTTCTTGGTTAATTTATTGATAAACTCTAACTGTAATGTTTGCAATTCACCATAGTGACGTGGACAACATTTTACATTAACTTATGGGGACCATAATAGCGAGAAATAGAATTCGGGCAGGCATTTATATGAGTGCGCTCTTAGGTTGAGATATATTATGTCGTAAACAAATGTTGTTATTATAATGTTTGTAGTGCGCCTCCAGTCATGCCAGTCGGGACACAACTCCGGAGATGACTCACAGAGCTAAACTTGGCACGCCGCGCACAAATCGTACTCCGCGCAAGTCGGAGTTGCATCATTTGTCCAGGTAATCAGACACATTTTTTAAAGCTCGGTGGTTCAGTGATCGAATCTCGCGCTTCTGAATCTAGAAGTCGTTTGATAGATTGCAGCCTCGAACCAATGTCTTTTCAGAATTATTTTTGGAAGTTATGTATGATAAATATCGTTGACTGACAACGTACATTATTATTGTTGTAATATTAATATTCTTTAGGACAGCCGCTGCCTACACCTCCGGGTAGAAAAATGCGTGAAGTTATATATATAACTTAGATTTAGTAGCTCTTTAATCATAATAAATGTATAAGAATATGTTTTAATTCTTAGACATATTTTGAATGATGTCACAGTTGTACCAAGTTCGTAATGTACCTATTGTTTATTTTCTAGAAAGCCTCAACCAAACACACCGCGGCGACTTAGACTACACAGTCCTAAGTTCCCGAGAACACCCAGCCCTAAATTAATGTCAACTCTGAATAATATTCTTAGCGACAAATCAGAGACGGAAAACGTACAATTGATAACAGCTAACAAGATACAGAATACTAAAAAGAGAAATACGAAAGAAGATGTGGAGAGAGATTCAGAAGCCAAAGCCAATGCAATTAATGAACAAAACGTTGTGTCACCAAGACGCCACTCTCCGGAAGGTCAGTCTCGCAGGCATATTTCGCCGGACAACGCCACCGTTTCAAAATCTAAACCGCCGAATACTCCGAGAGAGGATAAGAAAGGGAGAGAAGGGAATAAGGTAAGATTAGGTAACATCTTTATAAATAAAAACACATTTAATCGGTTATTACTATAAAAAAATATTAAAAGAAATACTTTAATTGTGAGCTAAGATATGACGATTTTTGGGATAGCCAAAATGTGCCCGACCGTTTCGCTAAAAGATCTGGGTATGGTGACGTGACTTTAGACATATATTCAATAATGTTAGCATGTATATCCCATACAGCATTTTAAATACTGCGAGGTTTAATGATAATGTGCTTGAAACACAAAAAAAACTAAAATGGTATCGTTAATTTGGTGTTACGTCTATTTTGTCGATGATGACTATGACTATTTTTTCTCCTGTCTATTGAAAGTACGAAGGCACATTGAAAAGTTTTGAGCCTTAGGTTAAATTTAAAAGATAAAATAATGCTGGCACGTAATAGCCAGTTCTTTATAATTATAATCTACTGTCTTTTGTTTTTCTTCTGCTCGTATTTCCAAAAATCTAGTATCTTTAACATGATTAGTCACATGATTTAGTTGCTTGGGTTGAAACACTAGTGTGCACTATGTCTAGGTACTATGTATTGCCAAAAATAACATATATTCGAGTCAGGATAAAATACGAAACCTCAAATACTTGTGAAAAACAGTTTAATAATTTATTGGAAAAAATAACCATTTTGAAAAAAGCGTACAAAATATATTATAAATCTAGCACTTTAATATAATATTTATATGTAATTGTATATTTTAATTGAATAAATACAACCAGAAAAGCATCACAGCAAATTATTTACAACTTTTTAAATGAAAAAAAAAACTTACAGCTAAATTCGTGTGTGACTCTCTTAGATTAAGCTTCGTACAATAAGGCCACAAAGAGTAATTATCAAAAAATATAGTGTCTCAAAAAAAAATTAAAAAAAAAAACAAAATTTCTTTTACATATTTTTTTATAAAATATTTTTAAGTGTAAGTGAAAAAAAATGATTACTTTATTCAAATCCTATTATAACATTGACGGTGGTATTATTAACACTTATATTTTGTTGAAAATTATTATTTGTTTTAATGTATGTATGAACGCGTAAAACCCTTCTGTTGGATTTTAAGAAATTAAAACTCTGTTAATTAATCTTTTATTAATATTATTAAATTCAGATAATTGAAAATGAAACTTATGTGCCCTATGTATGTAAAAAAAAAACGATGCTTAATCTTAGTTTGACTCCTTAGAACAATAAAAACGAAGATATTTATAATAACTTGTAAAGAATGCCTTAAAAATAGTGTCATATTACTGCTTTAGTAAAGTCCTTTCCACTGTAAAGTTTGACGTTATTTTTTTTAAATATGAGTACTCAAAATCTTGCTTGCTTATGCTTTTATGAAAATAGATTGCATAGCTATAAAACATAAGAATCAAACATATAGGTTGTTTGTCACCTAGATTTTCATTTGGCTATTGGCATCTACTCAAAACTTCTGTTGCGTTGCAGTGGGTTTGCTATAGACTTATAGAAATGAAGACCTTGGTTCTCTGTTACTTTGGCTTCAGGCGATAGTGAAATCACTGTGAGACAATGCCATAGAAGCTTACGAGTACCCTCAATATTTGAGACAAATTATTGTGATCGGTGAAAATAAATATTCTATAGCATCTGATATTCGTTGGGTATGTGTGAAAGTAGTGATACAACTTTTAATGTGCTGATTTTGTATGTGATAATTAGGCGCATTTGCCGCAGATGGGCATGTTGTCCATCACAGAGAATGTCGAGTCCGTCACTGGATTCCTGCATTTCTGCAATACATAGAAATTATAATAGGTGAATTATCTGTGAACTCAAATTATATTTAATTGGCCAGGTTATTTTTAACTCGCTACCTATCTTTTCATTGCACATGCGCAACTATCTTATTTCAAGAAATATAAATAAGTTGAATACCGTAACCTCGGTGTAAAAAATCTTTGGATGATAACCTGTATCAACCCAAGCCTTTATTATTATAAACATGTTTTATTAATATCAAACATTATGCCCTATTGGGCAAATTATGACTGATTATCTTGAATAGAGCCGTCACCTATCCATCAGATCAAATATTACATCTAAGTTAGGAAATGTTTCCAACAGCATTCAGATGGCGTGCAAAAACTGTTCGAGGAAAATAGTACGTTTACCGCACGCATTTGAAGTCTCTAATATAAATACTTCGAAAGGATCAATGTTGTGTCGATCACTGGTAGCTAGGTAATATTCTCGAAGAGGTTTGACGTCAGGCAAGCGGCCAGTCATAAAACCACAGGCAAATCTTTTGACCACATGGATAGTATTACATGTAGTGTCGACCGGACTAAGAGTGAGATAAGGGCAGGAAAATGATGATTTGAAGTGTATGAGATCACAACATATAAACAAAACAAGTAATCAGTATAACATATTTCTAAATTTAAATTAATATTTACCTTGCAAGTGAAGCAATCGCGATGCCACTTGGCGTCAAGTGCAATGATTGCTTTGTCTACTATCGGTGATCCGCATCCCTTGCAGCGGGCAGCGAACTTGTCAGCGTAACATACTGAGCAGTAGGGGCGGCCAGCCTGCAATCACGACGAAATATGATGTAATAAACTAATAATCGCTTTAAATACCGATAAAATATTTTCCAAATACCATAAGTATGATCACACAGAACGCAACTGAAAAATGAAATTTATTTGCTTAAAGAGTTGCTTCTATTTCTAAATCAAGAAGTAGTGGAATCGGATCTGAGGTCTTGACTTTATGGAATTATTTTCGGAATAATAATAATAAAGCATGTTTATTCCCAATTTACAGATTACTTTTAACATGAGATATAGTTAATGATACAATTTTTTTTCTTTTATTCGCTCTCTTGAGTTTCTTCACTACCGTTAATTGGAACCCCTTCTCAGGGAAAGGCCTATTCGGTATTTTCGGAATAAAAAGGGGTAAAAAGGCGTGAATTTATAAAAAAAACGAATCATTTTTACCTGTTCCATGAAACCACCACCGCCAAGTTCCTTCCTGCATCCACCGCAGACGAAGTGGTGGGCATGCCATGACACACCCAGGGCTTGGATCACGCGCTATAATTACAGGAATGAATTCTTATTAACCATTACATTATAAGATATATATTTTATATTAATTAATTTTATACAAATTTTTATATTAATTCTTAATTTGCCTTATGGTGCTCCGTTCTCTATACCTACCCCGCAAGGGATTTGGCGTGAAGCGTAAAGCGTTTTGTATGTGTGTATGTATACCTAATTTTCTTACTCTATTGATATCTAGACTGATATTTATAATAATGTTAAATAAATGATGATATTATTGATTCCCTAAATTCAACACGATTCATTCACAACCTTAAGGATCACCCTTTTCATTATAAAATTTCCAAACCAAATATTATCTCAATCAATTAATATACAAGAAAGATGGACACAGAATTGTCACCATAGACATCATTACTGCCCTGATTGGGATATTGGCAATATCGCCACGATTCAAAATTAATGGTGACTCTGACAATGTGTTACGATCGCTCTAAAAATAAAGTGTTGTAAGATATTACGCTAAATTAAATGGCCGTTGCAAAGAGCCAATTTACAGAATACAAATAAATGTATTTAAGCGCTGTTCAGTGCCTCAATATAAAAGAATTCCTTGCATTTTATAACCGCGATTGGAGCAAAGATATCGGTGAACTCATACTAAGGACTTATACGCTTGTGCGGTTGTTTTTCTCATGTTGATGTCATCGGCACAATGGGCGTCTTTGAGCGTTGGGCTCTCCATTGTTTTTTACCATGGCGGCTGGTTCACTTTTAACCTTAACAATAGTAGTTATTCAATAATTGGCATATTTTTTTACACCGTCCATCGTTCAAAATACGTCACTTTGTAATATTTGAGTGTTTATTTTAAATGCACAATTAAAAAAAAAGTTATTTTAGTCTGACACAAATCGTGTCAAAAACTTGATTAAAGAAATGCTTTAGAATTGATCAAGCCATTTCGAAGAAGTTTGGCAACCGATGCTAATATTTAAAATCCTCGATATTACTTTTAAGCCATAAAAGCACGCAATTAGGTTTTTTTTGCGATGAATCAGTCGATAATATAGACTACCAGGTCGACCTTCATGGCCTAAACGGACTATCTACTATAAAGGGGGCGAAGCAATAATGAGATTGGTCACCAAGTAGGGGAAAAAAGTCATTTTAATTTCAAACTGTGGATGATATGTTGAGACAAATATGAGCCACGCAAAAAGAATTGAGCGAAAGGCTCCAGCTAGCTTAGGTAGAGTCTTAAGAAAGTTTTTTAAAATGTACCTAATTTTAGCATGTTATAGATACTGAATGGATAACTTGTGTTTTAAATAATAACTAAACAAATCTTAGATGATTATATAATAGTTCGAGCCATATATCGAAATATATATATATCCTAATATATCCATATATCCTAATATATTTAAAACAAGAAGTATTCTAAATATGGTTTTTTATGATGACTCAATACTAATAGACATTATGTAGGCGTATTATATTCAAATATTTATTTATCCTTTCCATTCTCATGCCCTTTTATGTATTGAAACGATACGGAACTAAATACAGTGTGATTCATTCCGTCTTTAGATATATTTGTCATGCGAAATGTTTCACTCAACTTTTGGTAATCTGTTGATTAAAATATATCTAATGTATACAAATTCTCGAGCCACGGTGTGTGTTATTGAACTCCTCCAAAACCGCTTGACCGATTCCCATGAAATTTTGTAGGCATATCGGATAGATCTGATTGGACAACTTCAATTTCTATCCTCATAAATGTTAAGGGTAGTCAACGCGTCGTTTTGTTTTTATTTTTGGATTTTCTTTTTTTTTTAAACTATATATTTTTTTTATGAAACTAAATAAATTTACAACCCTAAATTTTCGCTACAGTCTACAATCGATCCCTATTTTTTATTTCTTTATCAAAAATTTTATTTTTTTGGCAAGACGTTTGCTGGATCTACTAGTTATACATAATGATTAAATTGGTTTTTCCATTCGTGCCAATGTGTAGTTATTCTTTGCGCAAAATATATAGTCAATATAGGTTATTACATAACAGAAAAAAAAACATAACTTCACGCCTTTTGTTACCCGAAGGTGTAGGCAGCGGCTGTTAAGCCTCGTCTCGCCGTAAACATTACCAACTAAATAATTATAGGTTTTAATCATACACAGGTTACAGGCAACTGTATTACATCAGACAAGGATAACTCTATAAATATTTATAGTGTCTTTAGTTTTTGTGGTAATGACACATAAAATATTATTAAGGATATTGCATAGGTACATTTTAAGAGATATTCTAGAAGAAGGAAAAATTAAGAGAATTTTTGAACTATATATTTTTTTAAATTCATGAAACTGTTACTTTCATATAAGCTCATCTTTATAAATGATCATCAATTGGTAATGGCAATAATGAATGAGAAGAATAGATAAAGTTTCATTTAAATATATAATTTCCACATTGGCGTCAACTGTAAGCGTATTCTGAATGCGCCAATCGTTTAGATTGGCTATGATGGACAGGTAGAGATTTATACCTGGATATGTATATTGGTGGTGAAACAATGATCACTGAAAATAAATTAACAATTAAATAATTGAGACGGTTTATAAGACTTGTCCATATTTCTGTTCATTGTCTGCGGAACGGATGAAGTAGCAGATGTTACATATGCTTCTAATATACTAAAGACCTTCACTGTTGACTCTACTACGGCTGCATGTAGATATCAAGGCTCGTTAACATTTTTACGATTCATTGAACATGTAAACTAAAGTCACGGTGGTCCAATGGTCGAGCACCCCGATTCTGAATCAAGAAGTCGCCGGTTCGAATCCGGGCCCACAATAATGACCTATCAAAACGGGGCGTAAACATAACGACGAGTCGACAACAGACGCTGCCTACACATTCGGGTAGAAAAAGGCGTAATTTTACGTTTGTAAACTAAACACTTAATTGGGTAGATTAGGCACGAATTTCTCTTCTGTTTTCAGCAGTTGGAACTACGACAATCGTGCCGTTTTTGTATCAGGATCGGAAAAAGAAAAAGCTTTTAATCGAAGGCCTATTAATTTTTCACATTATTTAAGTATATCTGAATTTTCTGTAATTACTTATAACTGGTCATAACTAGTTGTAATTTAGTTTTTTTTTAAGATATTGTGCCAAATTCCATCAAATAATGTTGGCAGAGCATGAGTCCTAAAAAGGAAACCCATAGGAATGATGCTTTTCGTTTACTCACATCGGTGATGGGCTCCCCGCAACCATGGCATCTGGGGCTATGGTGCTTTGCGAAGCATGGCACGCAGTGAACGCCGCCGTCGTGCTGGTGGAACTTGGCGCCATCTATGGGTTTGTGACAGGTGTTGCACGTGAAGTGTTCTGGATGCCATTTCTTATTTAGCGCCGTCACTATCTGCCGATGGAAAACATACGTAAATTATTTGTTGATGTATTACATATGGCGCCAAATAATGTACGTTTTTTTCTATAAGATGTTGGCCGTCTGTAGCGACCTGGTAAAAGTAAAATCTATTTCAGCTCTTGTTTACGGATCATCTCGGTTTCTAATAAAGTATTTGCTGTCCATCTGGAATATGTTTTTATCTACATAGAAGTTAGGTAGAGTCAGGTACAATAGACAATAATACGTTAAATCAGAATTTCATTAAGTGCTGTATCGCAATTAAGCAAGTAATTAAAAAAAACCCTAACATTCGCATTAATAACATTATTATTTTTATCACAATGTAGCAGAATATAAATCCTAATCCCAATTATTTATACCAAAAACGCTATAAATAACGTCTTTTACATTGCTTTTTAACACAACGTGACAACAAATATCAATGAATCGATTAAGTTTTGGCAAAGAAACATTACCTAAGAAGTTCCTACTACTGTTTTTTTTTTGCCTACTCGTCACCAGATACCGGGATTTTTTTTCTTATGTTTTCATCTATTTCCGACGAATTATTTGAAACTGCGTTGTGTTTAACTAATATTGTGTTATGTGCGTCTATTTGTAGCTCGTACTTGACCACGTGCTTTGAAGTATTTACGAGTAAGTGTTCACTAGTGTGATTTGCGCCCAATGTTTTGACAAATTTTGTTTTATCCTATTATTATGTGGGTCATGATTGTACAAATTTATACTAAATACTAACTGGAACAATAAATGTAGGTACTCATAAAATTATAAATAATAATTTAAATTTAATCCGACTATCCACATCATCAATATGCCTAAACACCAACCAGAACAGGCAACAATATTATACAAAAGAATAATTTATGAAACCTGATAATCGGGAACGACCAAGAATTGCATGCGGTATATTAAGAAGAACTTACGAGAGCATTGTAATGCAAATAGGGAAATAATGTGTTTGAAATTTCTTTTCAATAGTGCCAGTTTTCTCAAAGAATATTACATATAAAACACGAAACATTGCGAGTAAATACCCCGCGTCACTTAATACTTGGTACAATAATACAATCATATCGTATCGGTCGTCATCAGCCACTCAATACTTATTGCACTGTTACAGTCACATGTCGATGTTTGATAATAAGTCAAGAGTGCCGTGTGCATTGTTGCATTGCTGGGTTTGTATAATGCGAACAAACTAAAGAGATTATCGCTCCCCATAACGCATGCAAAAAATTTTATAGACGGGCAGCGGGTTGTTCAGAGAAAAGGTTCATAAATGTATCTTCATTCTGCTGCTCTTATCCCGCTCTGAGTGGGGTCGGCAGTGTTATTCTTTCGGACTATCCATGTTCTCAAAAGTTTTGGCTGTAGTTTTATGACCGGCCGCCTGCCTGACGTCAACCCTCCTTGGGAATGTTTTCCTTGGGATTTTTTGTGTTTCTTTTGTGTTTTCGTTAGTGGTTTATACCGAGAGTAAAATAAAGCTATAAAAGATTGGTTTTTAATTGCGCTGCTCTTTCATTATCCTATCGATGCTACTCCATCAATACATATAGTATACATTTTTTATAAATGTTTACGCGTTTATAGTTTATGGCTATAGAAGGCATTTTGATAGTTGAACTTGACCCAAACAATTGATTACGTATAATTCTTTGGCAATTGACCTTTTCTTTCGTTAGTGAGTTTCGGTAGTTACCGCTAATTTATTTTGGACTAGTCAACCCCAAAATGGCATTTTGCCAATTGTGTTGATAAATTTATTCATTATTGAATATTTCAATAAGTAACAAAAAAAAACACTCACTTTACCGTGAATCACCGCATTGCAACTGCTACAAACAGCTGGAGGTTCCGGTTTGGTCGACTGTAACAATACAAATAAGAAATTAGTAAAAATACGATCCTTACGATGTGTTGTTGAGAGATTGAAACATTTTTCTGTCTATTGCCAGTCACGGGGCGTTTTCTCTGAATTCATCATTTATACCATTAGGGGCAAACAACCAAGCGGATCGAAAGGTAATTGACTAGAACTCCTTGTGGACACCAGCAACACATTCAGTCTTACAATTTTGTTGCCGGTTGCCGGCTTTTATATAAGAAAAAGGTCGGAGTCGGAAGTGAGATAAAAAGGGATGGGTGGAAGGTATTGGGCCTGCGGATACATCTTTCACCGAAAGAAACGCGGCAAGGAACCACTGGGCATCGATATTCTGAAAAAATTGGTGTTATTCCGATCAAGCTCTACACATAGACAGTAGGACATAGTTCAACTTATAAATTTCAACCAATATTTGTTTCTAAGACTCGCGAATCTCACTTTTAGGATTGTATCGCGACAACTTTTAGGATTGTATCGCGTATATTCATTATTTATTTATATTTATTTCCCGACGTTTCGAACTCTTTACAGAGATCATTTTCACGAGTGACGAAGAAAAAGATGGTAGTTGTTCAAAAGCTATGTCAATATAATAACAATAATAGGTAAAGATAACTTCAAAATTGTGTGGTAACAACTGTCTCCTTGAACATTGAATCCACAATAGGCAGATAACTGCCCGATAAACGAATATTACCTATGATAGATACCGTACAGATGATATCATAATATTATGATAAAGAGAATAAGTCTCTTCTGATCCAGAGGTCCGGGTTCGAATCCTGACACTGGCACCAATGACTTTTCGAAATTATTTTCGGAAGTTAAGTGTGATAAATATCGGTGACTGAAAACTTTGTGCTCGGTATGGCAATAGATTCGCCACCTATTCCATTTGGGACGTAAACATAACGGCAAGACGAGGCTTAACAGCCGCTGCCTACACGTTCGGGTAACAATAGCCGTGAAGCTATGTTATGTTGTTAAGTTATGATAAAAAAAACTTCCTCCGGATTTGTGATGTCCCGATTTGGATACGATGCATTACTGAAGACAAAACGATATCCATATCCGTTATACCTTTTTGTATGCCATCATCATTCAATACGTATATTATTTAATAATGATTTAAAAATAACAAATATATTCATATTTTTTTTAGGTGTGCACGGAATAATAAAATTTATACGTCCATGTATTCTTTAGTATAATATGTTAAATCGATATTTATTTATATACTAGCTGACCCGGCGAACTTCGTTTCGCATCAAAAGTATTTTTTACAGTGTTTATTTACAATTAAAGTGCTAAATCTCGAAAATCATCCCGTTTTTACATTTAAGTACATGAATTATAGAGAAAAGTCACCCCGGCACCCTGAATCTATTAAAAATAACCGCATCAAAATACGCTGCATAGTTTCAAAGATCTAAGCATATAAGAGGACAGTGCACAAGTGACTTTGTTTTATACTATGTAATGAAGTTTTTATTTTTACAATCAGATTCAAATTATTTATTCTACAATACGATTTGGTTAATATGTCACCGCACGGTCAATCTAGGCAAGTTCTAAATTATTTAAGGTGTGTATTATGATCACATTTTTTTGTATTTTAAATATAATTTATATTTGTTCAAACTTTATTTACTGATAAGAATGAATAAATAAGTGCTAATTACGAAAGCATGTGTCATTGCGTCGAGACGACACACATCTGTGTGACCTTTATAAAATATTCATGAGTATCCACACTAGTCTCATAGCACCACACTATCGTCGGTGAATCATAAATAGTATAAAATAGATTATATTAAACATATTAAAGGTAAACTTGTTATTAGATACTTAGATATACTAATTATATTCAAATTGTATTCAAAGTCAATAAATATTGCCAATTTAATTAAAAGAAAGCACCAGTCGCGACTAAACAGAAGGAACTCTCATGACGCTTGCACTTTTATATAGCGAAATTACATGTCAGGAGATACTAACTCTTTCCGATACTAGCGATTCGATAATAGCGATAATCGGGGTCAAATTGTATGAATATCTGTGCAATGTGCAATAATACACAAACGACCAAATGAATGGTTTAAAAATGGCAAAATGCGTGGCACCCGAAATCTACATGAAAATGTATGATGAGATGGATGACTTCCAATGAGGCAAAATAAGTGTCAGGATCGTAGCTTGTGAAAAGCGTACTCTCTGCATACCCCTATGAGATACAGACGTCAACTTAGGTATGTATGGTTAACTATAATATGTCATATTATTGGATATTTAATTTATAAATATAATTAAATATTTGTGTGGTAGTCCTCGCAGACAAGCATATCGTGCACCGTACGAGATTCCTCGTAACATTTAATTAACGTATTAAATAATTACGTGACATACCAAAGTTATAAAATGAATGCGGTTAAAATATAAAACCGGTGATTAGATTTTAGAAAAAAAAAGAACTTGCATATTACGATTTTTTGTTGACAACCAAACGCTATTAGAAGTCTGTAATCAAAACAAACAATGGAATACATGCCAGTCCATACAAGCATCTGCCGCAATGTCATGTAAGTGTGTCACTGTCAGTACAGCATTAATAATAATGATATACGCGGCACAATTTCTTATTGATTGTATGTGTTGGCTACAATTCATTTCCAACTGCTATATTGTTGAAGAGATCCTTGAAATAGCATCCGAATTGTCCAATAGAGTCTTACCCATTCTATCAAAGATTACGCTGGTATCAGTACCTGTTTTAAAACGGATGTCTTCAATTTTCAATCACCTAACTGATATAGCGGTAAGGGTAAGCCGGAAACGATAGTCAGATTTATCTCACTCTGCCAAAGTCAGAGCGGTTAATCTTTAAAATCATCCATTTCCCGTAGGAAAACTATTATAACGGGTCGTCCATTATTTACGTGAGGGTTGAGGTAGGGGCGGGGGAAAGGGTCCAAAAACTATTAAAAAAGATGACGTAATTAATAGACTGCCCCTGAACACCAATTTCAATATTGAATCTTTCTTCACATTTGTTTTCTGTAATGCTGACTGGAACACAGTTTAGTTTGGTAGTTAAAATGAAGCTGTAGTTGTGTAGTTTGTTTGCTATAGGTACGATATTATAGTCGGATCGGGACGTATGTAGGGCGCTGTGAAGGTTAAGGCGAGCAATAGGTTGTCAACAATTTTTACGGCGCGACGTCTATACTTACATATTATCCTCGTAACAGTTCCTAGCGTTTATTTATGCCGTTCGCGTACACTGAACTATTTTTGGTGCCATTTGGCTGGTCTTAATATAGCCAAAGTATGAAAATAATCAACACTCGGTTATGATGTGAAGGATAATCAACGATTGTTTTGATAAGTTTTTGGCGTGGCTTTTAGCGGGTCAGTAGGTAGGGACTTTGTTAAGGCCATATGACAAATGCCAGCAGGTGGTACCTACCAGACTAGCAGGCGTAACTGATCATCGACATTGTTGTGTCTACTTATTATTATTTGTGTACTAGTAGTTTAATTATTTTATAGAATTATTTAATTATTTTGTAGAATTATTTTATAGAACATTTTTTTGTAAGTAGTTAGTATTTGTTTGTTCCCTTTAGTCAACAAAGAGTCGGCGTATTTTCTTCCCAGTTCAAATTGATTTGTAACTGTTTTATTTTTGTCTACAGGAAAACTTTGGTTAAATATATAACGTGCCATTCTTGTAATTGATTAACAAGAGGTCGTTTTGCCCTATGTATATATGGAGTTTTCCGTTAAATCAATTACTATAATATTCTCTTATAGTTTCTTAAAAAATAACCTCAATTTTTTTTTTATTGGTTTCTAATGTTTTTTTTTGTAATAACTTCTATTGGTGTAATTTTTCGAAGTAAAAATTAATACCAGTGTCACCATCGCCATTCTTTCTCTGGTACTTTTCACTTTTTACAGCATTCCTTTCCCCGATAAACAAGTAGAACCCCAGAATCAAGCCTCTGTTTCTTATGAAAAGGCTGAAAATTCAGCTCGCTACATTTAAAAGATAGTCATATTATTATAGTTAACTACCTGACCCGGCGAACTTGGTTCCACATTAAAAATATTGTTTACAGTGTTCACAATTAAATCTTTACTACATTAGCCATGAATTATACCTTAAAACCACCCTGTTGACACCGTCTATCTATTAAAAAAAAACACATCAAAATCCGTTGCGTAGATTCATTGATCTGAGCATATAAGGGGACAGACAGCGGAAAGCGATTTTATACTATGTAATGATGTATGTACCTAGAACACACATAGTTTCTTCATCCGAAACCTCATGTTAAAATTGGAGCTGTTGCTCAAAAACTAGATTATAAATATGACTATATAGTTAATACAGGCGTTAATCCCACTTTATCTATATACTAGCAGACCGCGCGAACTTCGTACCGCCATATTTTATACATTTTCCACTAAAAAGATTATTGCCGCGATCATATTAATACCCCAAAGCTTTCCTCATAAATGGATAATCTAACACTATTTTTTTTTAATTCAAGTTCTTGATACATACATACATAACTTCACGCCAGATGCCTTGCGGGGTAGGCAGAGAGTACAAAGCGCTATAAGGCACGATTATTACAGACCTTACTTGCTTAGCTGTTGATATTAGGGACTAACAACCTAGATAGATGAAAATAATAGCAGTTAAAATAATAAGCAGTTAGCTGCATGAATGGCCCGGCTCAACCGGTGAAATGAACCGGTGAAGAAGCACGACTAGACTAGTGGCTCATGCCGCGTTACGTTCGGTGAAAGAGGTACCCGGAGATCCACCTCCCTTCCCCATCCTTCTTCTTTAAAGGTCGGCAACGCAACCGTAACACTATAGGTGTTGCCGGTGTCCATGGGCGGCGCAGGTTCCTTACCATCAGGTGACACGCTTGCTCCTTTGTCGTCCTATCCCGTAAAAAAAATATTATCAATCAATAGCAATACCAGGGACTTTGTCAATCTTTAATTTTTTTTTAATACTACTTGAACCTTTTTTTTTAATTGGTCACTGTCGTCGATTTAAAAAAAAACCTGGTCACCACATGTTCTTAACAGTATGGCTAACTCACAGTGAGTGTTTTTTTTATAATTTAAATGATGTCGATTTGGCACCTTGGTATTACTCTTATCAAAATAAATTCACTAAATTTTAAAAGAGATCACGATATTAAAAATGTAAATATAGATGGGCAACTCTATGTGGTATGTAGTCGTGTAACAAACCCGCAAAGTCTTTATATTTTAGCAAAAGACGACAAGATCGAGGTGCGTAGGCATATCTTACGCTCCACTCGTCCATTTATATGAAGTTGCAATATTGTAAAGAATTATAGATAATATTATAATATCTGCGTGAAGAACTAACTGTAAACGAACTCTAGCTTTGACTCATGACTTTGGTTACTTAAGTATGAAAATATTTTTAAATATTTTGATATTCGCGTTGCATATTACATACATATAATGAACAGAAAATAACGTGACACATTTAGGCAAACAAATTATCTGTCTGCTTGTGACTACGGCCAGTGCAACCAGGCTGAAACGTCAAGCTAATAATAAAAGTAAGTATTTGTTTACATAAACGTGTCGCGTTATTTCCCGTTTAATATACTCTTAAATAGATCAAATTCTAATCTATGGGTCTAAATAGACACGGGGTCACAGATGTTACATGTTCACATCACGTATTACAAAATAAAAATATATATACCCCAAAAGACGATTAAATACTCAAACTCATTAGGACAAAAAGAAACAAAAAAAATGTCTTAGAAAATAAAAATAAAAATTACCTGCCAGCTATCAGCGGCGCTCATGACCGAGTCGGGCGGGACTCCCGATCCCGATATAATCCCGTTATATGTGCGCGGAATATTTGCCTAAGAAACGAATACTTACATTTTGTATTTTGCGATATCTTTTGAATTAAATGTCCGAATTGAATTATTCAAAAAGTTCTAGAAAGGTATTGAATCTATCTTTATATTGAAGTAATTTATTTTGGGTAGAGTTAATACCAAGATACAAAATAAAGAGCTTTAAAAACGACCTCATTATAATTAATTTTTAAAATACAATAAACACTTATTGTGCGATAACTACAATAGTTAGACATATAGCGTCGCGGACTTTTTTGTCGACAATTACATGTTCTGTGAAAGTGTAGTACATTGTTTTGTTCTATAATCAATAGATTTTGCAGCGTTCGCGATGTAAGACTTTTTTTCGAGTCTTTTTCTTATACCTTGGGTTACATTATTGGACTTATAGTAAGGATCCCTAATTTATTTGAAAATATAATATAGCCTATAGCCATTCTCGATAAATGGACTATACACCAGTGAAAGAATTTTTGAAATCGGACCGGTGGTTTCTGAGATTAGCGCGTTCAAACAAACAAACTCTTCCGCTTTATAATATAAGTATAGATAAGTATAGATATCTAATAGTAAACCAAAAGTTTCCACGAAAACAAATTAATATAAAAACAGTTTGATAATATATAGGTTTATAGATACTTAACTTATAGACAAACACCATATTGTCTTATCGCTCTACTCGTTGATTAACTAAATACTTGTGATGTTTGTTTTTTATATTCAATTCTAGTTACACTGAGTCAACAAATTATTTTTTATCTGTAGTAGGTACCTAAAAAGTTAATTAACGAAACCGCTACTATAGAAAAATATGGAAAAAAACATTGATTTCTGTTTTTAATTTGAACGCAAGTATTATCTCTTCTAAGATATCAAATCAATCTGACGGCTATTAAAGTATATTGCTCAGCTTAATCTAATAAAGAATAGTCTAGTAGTGATAGAGCCACGCAGTTCGCTGCATGAATGGGCGGGTTCAACCACGGCTTTTCAGGATATCGACGTAAAATGGCTCATGACGTGTTTCGTTCAGTAGAGAGAGGTATCCGGTGGCCCACTCCTCTTCCCCCTCCTCTCCCATCCTACTTCCTTAAAGACTGGCAACACAACTGTAACTGTATCTGTGTTACAGGTGTCGATGGGCAGCGGTAGATACTTGCCATCAGGTGACCCGCTTGCTCGTTTTCTTTCCTATTCTTATTTTGTTGGATATAGGTAAATAGTTTTCGCTTACATACATCTAAAATTAACGACGATAATTGGATGTTTTTATTGACAATGCGGAGTAGAAGCTTCTTGAGCCATCGAACATCGACTCCATCGAAAAAATTCGCATATCATTTTAAACATTATTTTGAGTAGGTATCTAATCTAGGCTCCTAAGTGCTCAAAACACTTAATTTCTAATATCTTCTAGCAGTTTGTTTGGAATGTCTAGAAGATATCATGTTATAATGGGACTACGTTCTACGTTTTGGCACTACTTGTGCATATAGTAATAAATACATCCTAGCATACTGTATCTCTTTTTAGTTTTGTGTTTTACAATTTTCACTGAATAATGTTATTACAATAGTTATCTTTTCACCAATTTAATAATATTATTAATCAATATTAATATTTATTAATTAATTAATTAATCAATATTGCCTGGAAATAAATGGATTTATTATTATTATTATTATTATTATAATAGTATTCACCAAAACGTGTTCAATTTAACGCGAAGTCCATCTTTGAACATGTTTTTTTTTTAATTACCAACGTTATGGACCTTACAATCGTATTGAATATTTCTTCAGCTTATCTGTAAGAATAGTCTGTAAGCTTGATATTGCATAGCGGCACAGCTCAATTAGTGTGGATACATAATATAATAGCAACGCGTGGGTCGGTGAGAATTTTGTAACGACCTTGCACCAGAATAAAACTAAAGGAATTGGTTGATAAAATTCTTTGATATTTATTGAATGAAGGGAGCTATCATCCATTTTTATTTTTTTAAGGAATATAATATGAGCAATGGTAGAGCCCTGTAGGTCGCCAGGATCTATTTGAAAATAGACGTAAGTGTTACGTACCGCAGTTCGCTCCGTGAGAGAGATATTTTTTATGGGATAAGAGGGCAAACGAGCATTCGTGTCACCTGATGGTAAGTGATCAGCGCCGCCCATGGACGCCTGCAACACATGTAGTACAGTTACTACATTGCCAGTTTATGTCGATCTTCTGAGAGGTCGTGGTATTTCACCGAGCGAGCCGGCCCATTCATGCAGCGAACTGCTTGGCTCTACCACTGATAGATATTTCTTCCCTATCCTAAAGATGATCCTAATACGGCAACGCAATTGTGAACATATCTCTCACACACAGCTGAGTTAATATTAGCTTATATCTTGTGCTTATAGCACAAGTAAATAAATTAAAGCTTTAAGGTTACTGCAATACAAACATGTGTCTATTTTAGACATAATGTATTGCCATAATAATTACAAATCTCACACTTAATTTGTTTCGTCAGATTATAAATAGAGTACCCCGCAGCAGGCGCACTGTTATGATTCAACCGTCGCATTTCGAGTTTAGTAAACATCGCGTTTGATAGGGATGTGTCGAGCACGTTTATCGATATTCCTAATTATTTCGCCTCGTGGTGCATTGGTAAAGCTACCGACTGCAGAATCGAGGTTGGCGGGTTTGATTCCCGCCCGAGTACAAATATTTGTGACAAACTTGAATGTTCGAATGGCGTCTGGGTGTTTTTCTATGTATTATAAGTATGTATTTACAAAAGAAAGTACCTATATATCTTTTTTTTTTAAATATCTTTATTCCATAGACTTTACAAAGTATGTACTTAGAATCGTCACATAAAACTACTAGCCAAAATTCACGGAGCTTAGGTTCCCTTTCATCACACTGTCTTGAATGTGAAAGCCAATCTAAGTGCCAGTTCCGGCGTCAAGGCTTCTTGAGAAGAACTGGCAAGAAACTGTCTCTGAAGAAGCTGACTCTTTTCAATTTCCAGTTTAACAAATAGTAATAATTACAATCAATACAACACAAAAGGAGCAGTTCAATTCCAAACTTTTTTATCGTTGATATAATCTGCGATACAATAATAAGCCCTTTGATATAATCTACTTTTAATATAATTCTTAAATATCGAATATCGATAGCCTAATTTGCAAACCTACTAACTCCACTTTTTTCAAATATGGTATTTTGATACCGGCAGATACTAGATATTATCTAGTTTCTATTGGTATCAAAATTTTCATTTTCGAAAAAAAGTCGAGTTAGTAGGTTTGCCAATTAAGGTATCGATATGTAATAATATCCGTTAACTAGTATCCATAGCACAAGCATTTAGTTTCTTAGTTTGGAACTAGAGTGCGCTGTGTGTATTGTGTTCAAGATATTATTTATTTACATAATTAATCATAAGGAGCAGATTTTATGATTGCTTGTAGAGTTTGACAACCATAATGTGAATTTTAAAAAATCAAAGAAACCGCTAGTGTTTCTAAAAAGAGTTGATCATTGTTTTTAATGCAAAATAAAATATTGTCGATTTGTTTAATTGGCAGTGTAAAGAGAAATATTTTTAATGAAAACTGTTTCGTTTTTAACAAAAAAAATACTAGAAATTGATTGGTTTAATATTTATAGCTGGTATCTTATCGCTGTGTACGTGTCCTTGTAAATGTGCAAATGCAATAAAGTATTAAAAAATTATGTTTAATAACTAACTCATAGAAATGTCATATAATATCCTTTATCGGAAAGCTGACTTCTTTCTTTCCTATATATATTGATAAATTGCTCAATAATGGTAGAGCCACACAGTTCGCTGCCTTAAAGGGCCCGCTCGACCAGTGAGATTGCACGACCTCTCAACCATGAGAACTCTGACATAAACTGACATAAAGTGGCTCATACCGCGTCTGGCGCGGTGAGAGAGGTATCCCGAGGCCCAGCCCCTTACCCTCTCCTATCCCGTTTGAGAGGCTGGCAACGCAACTGTAATCTGTGTTGCAGGTGCCATGGCCATGGGCAACGTTGGTTGCTTACCATCAGGTGACACGCCTGTTCGTTTGCTCTCCTATCCCATAAAAAAAAGATGACTGTCTATAGACAAACAAAACAATTATAATATGTATATTATAATTGTTTTGTTTGTATTAATAAAGAAGTTTATTTGTTCAATTGCTAATAATGATGTGCAGACTCGCCTTGGTTTACAAACAAGTAATAATAAGAAAGAAAAACGCCAATTACAAAGGTCAAGGCGTGCTGGGTGACTGCTTAAATCGAAGTTAAAATTCAAGGTATCAATGTTAAAAAGTTTAAAATTCAAAATATCTTTATACCTTAGACTTTACAAAGTAGTTAGATCGCCATACTAAAATAATAAAACTTATAACTTAGTAAATACATAAAACTACTAGCTAAAATCCACGGAGTTTAGATTCCCTTTCATCATACTGTCTTGAATGTGAAAGCGAATCTAAGTGCAAATAGATTATGAATAACATTGGCAGAATGTAGTAACTTTTCAAAAAAACCTTTTCTGAGGATAGAAAACGGTTTCCAAATCAATTATTGGACATGTCTATTAATTATGATTTGAAAAGCTTCTGATCTTGTACTTAAAAGGTCCTATCTTATACTTTGAGTCATAATTAAAATATGTCGAGATGTTATGATTAATAGTTTAAAAATTAACATTGTGGGCGTTTATTGTTATTACTTTGAATCAATTTAGAGATAATACTTATTGGCCAACTGAATTATAATAATAGAATAGTTTTTACTTGCAGTAAATAATTCAATAATTAACAAAAAAAAGCAACTTATCCCAGAGACACGTACGTGTTATTTAAAAAAGTGTTTAGTTTAGTTTAGTGTTAGTTAGTTTAGTTTAGTGTTATAACATAACATAACCTCACGCCTTTTGCTTCCCGAAGGTGTAGGTTGTGGCTTTTAAGCCTCCACTCGCCGTTATATTTACATCACAAATGGGATAGGTGGCGTACCTATTGCCATACCTGGCACAAAGTTTTCAGTCATCAATGTTTATCATAACTTTCGAAAATAATTTCGAAAAGTCATTGGTGTGAGCCAGGATTCGACCTAGCGACTTATTGATTCAGAAGAGGGGTGCTCGACCACTCGACCACCGAGACCAGATTTATACTATATTATATAATATACATAGTAAGTGGAATATTATGCATATTTATAAAGAATAAACACATATTTAACAGCCGCTGCCTACACCCTCAGGTAGAAAAAGGCGTGAAGTTATGTTATGTTATTTTAAACACACATTTATAAAGAATAAACTCATCATTTCTTGTGTTTAAAAGTTGCCATCAAAGATGAGATACGAAATCACGACGGCTCGTTTCACGACTTAATAATAACAGATATTGGGAGAAGCAAGTTTATACATATATCGTAAAAGGTATCCTTCCAATGTAAAAGGAAATAAGAGAAGAGTAATACCATATTATAATGTTAAATATCATGGGTATGGTTATGGGCATGTAATGAGACGGAATAAAGATAAACCAGAATGTGCAAGTAAATACGAGAAGATGAAGACCTAAGAAAATATGGATTGATTGTGTGGAAGACGACATGATTAAGAAGGTGTGGAAGAATGGAAGGATAGCGAAGTGTAGAAAACAAAAACCTGTTGTGCCGACCCCAAATAATGGGAACAGAGCAGAAAGGTGATGATGTAAAAGGCGTCCATTTAGTACATTTACAAATTGTTCTATGAAAAAAAAACGTGAATGCATGCAAATTATAGAAATAATAAGCTAATAAAACTCCTTTTATGGTATGTGATTATAGTAGGTAGATTTATGTGATGTTTGCACACTGCTTGCCGTCAGTATTATACCAAGAATATAAATATGTCATTAGTCTGCATGAATCACGGCAAATATTCGTCTTCCGTAAGGAACTAATTACATGTCGTGTCATGCCAAAAGTTCAAACACCCTTTCACGTAATTTTACAGCTATGTGGATGATATAATCTGGAGTGAGCAACCGGAACTACGTCTCTTACTATCTTCTTTTATGTACCTATATTTTAAAAAATAATACTTTGGATTTTTTATACTTACACTTCCTGCCCCGTTCCCATTAAATTAATCCATTTCGGCAAACGGTTTTTCTTTTCCACACTTCCCTATCATGTCGTCTTTCACACAATCCATCCATATTTTCTTAGATCCTCATCTTCTCGTATTTACTTCCACATTCAGGTTTATCTTTATCCCTCTTCATTACACGCCCATAACCATACCCATGATATTTGACATTATAATATGGTATTAAAGAATACAGAGAGAACTTGTGTGCTGATCTATTCCAGTATAAAGCTGTCTACACACGACACCAATGCTAATACAATTGTAACAATAATAGCATCGCATCACCCACTGCCCCCGCCCAATGATGTGAATTTTACACTTGGCACACAACACCTGAACGTTGAGAATGAATTTATCATGGAAGTTATTGGAATTTAAATTTAATCTCGCCACACGGACTAGTGCGAGAATAACGCGGGCCGATTTCATATTATTGAGAGCGCTTCGAACAATATTGTGGAAATAGCTCTTCAGATTAATCGCGTATCTTCCTGTCAATCAACTCACTCTTAAGCGGTCCAAAGACTATCGTTATCTTTTTTTGGTCAACTCGCAATTTGTCTGTGTCCCATAGACTTAGGTATACACTTGAGTGTACCATGTTGTACTTATAATTAAATGAATGGAAACTCCATAATATTACCACTTGTATATGTTCTTGGATTTTGCATGCGTAAATGTAGAAGCTGTTTTCTTTACCTTTTTTACTCTTTAAGCACTAAAATTATCTGATTGAGTTTCTATTGTGTTAATTGTACCGAAATCTATGACCAGAACGGTGCTTTCTTTCCAATATCCATTCCACTTAGTGTGGTATGGCGACAATGTGCACAGTATTTCACTTTTGCCGTGGAACCTGTGCTACTGCTGCTTATTAGGAGAACCTCGAACTTTGCAAATATCAAAATCTTGGAGCTATTTTTTTAAATTTATTTATGTAGTGGTAGAGCCAAGCAGTTCACTGCATAAATGGGCCGGCTCGACCGGTGAAATACCACGACCTCTCAGAAGATCGACGTAAAGTGGCTAATGCCGCGTTTCGTTCGGTGAGAGAGGTATCCGGAGGCCCACACCCCTTCCCCATCCTTCCCTATCCCTTATCCCTTAAAGGTCGGCAACGCAACAGTAACACTATATGTGTTGCTGGTGTCCTTGGGCGGCGCTGGTTGCTTACCATCGGGTGACACGCTTGCTCGTTTGCCCTACTATCCCATAAAAAAAACGGTTCCCGAACGCTGCTGCAGTTCTCTTTCGTACAGTGTCCCTAATGATTTGAAGGGCTTTTAAGTCTAACCCTAATCTGTGGTGTAACAATGCGGCTAGCATTCTTCTCTTTTTTTATTCACTATTTTACTATGATTCACACCGATGACTGGTGTGCACTGCACATAATAAATATCACAAAAGTTATTACTGGCCTATATCAAAATGTAGAATACTTACTTTCTATTTCACGTACTACAACATCACTAAATCATGTCAGCGTGTCAGATAATCTTGGCGATACTCCATACATAATATTTATCATCATAATAACGTTATGCAAATACATATCGCGATGGAATAACCGTTTAGCTAACAAATCGCATTCACTGTAATCGATTTAGGTATTTTTATAAGATAATACACAATATCTTCCCTCATCTCTGTGGTCTGGTGGTTGAGCACCTCGCTCCTGTATCAAAAAGTCGTGGTATCGAATACGGACTCACACCCACGACTTCTCGGAATTCTTTTCAGAAGTTATGTGTGATTAATATCTATGACTGAAGACAACATTGCGCCCGGTTTACGGCGATAGGTTCCGTCACCTATTTCATTTGGAACGTAAAAAATCAATGTGTCGAGGCGTAAATACCCAAACCCAAATAAATACAGTAATTTTATCTGAAATTTGCTGTCCAGTATGTATGTATTGTTTATAGTGTTAGACATAAAAATTGCTTTTTTTCTAAGAAACGACGCAAACAGCTGTTAAGAATCGATTACTCACAATCATCTCATTTTATATCACTAAAACACAACACGAACGTGGTCCCTCTCTTATGATGACATTGGCCTGATTTTACAATTAGCGAAATGTATTATTGTCTTGTTTTTATTTATTGAGAACATGAAAAAATAAATTAAAGTACTCGTAAGTATGTTTAGATTTATTCGTCCGTTTAAGATTATTATATATACAAATTTTTTAATTAATAGATTTTGATCCCAAGAAAAACCTCCTGTGGGTTGACATTTTTGTGCTAACATATTTATTACATTTTTACCATAAATCGCTGCAGTAAAAAAAGTAAAAGGATTAATTTTTCCCAATGATAATAATCCAATTCTTAGTTTGAAAGGACACAAGTATGTGTCCTTTCAAACTAAGCACAACAACAACTAACAGTAGCACACGGGTTTTAATAATTTAATGCATAATTGAACGATCTAATTTAATAATTGGTCAGTGCGAGAGAAATAGAGCAGAAATCTCTGCACGCCTTTAGTAATTGATTGATACGTTGCAATTATCATAAAATAATTACATAGAAGGGGTCTCATAAACACATATTTATTTCAACCGGATTTGCAACGCATTTTTTTTACGCATAAATTCTGCTTAGACATTTGTTTTGACGACGTACGCAAGTACAAGATATACATTATTATTTTAGATACCCTTTCGACTTAAAAAATATTGCTCCGCTCCTATTGATTGCATTGTGATGATATTTGTCATAAATACAGACTTTTCAAGCTTTTTAGTGAATATCTGTGATATGTCTGCGTGAACTGACAGTTGATACGGTTTAGAATACTGCGTTCATCTCGTAAACTGATTCTATTTAGAAATGTCTGTAATAATAATCATTATTACTGCAAAGATATTATAGTATCAACCTTGAGATATGCACGCGACTACGCGCCACGCCATCAGCACACATAACAACTTGTACCTATACTGAAACCAGTGCGAGTCAGACGGGAGAGGCATTGATTATTAAGGCACGCCAGGGCCAGTTTTAGCTTGAACATTTCTTTGTTTCTTGTAACTTCACGTTTTTTCCAATCCGAAGTTGCAGGCAACGGCATTTACGCTTTTCAACTCGCCGGTACCTATTGCCATACATCATGCAACTTTCAAACATTCATTGGTGTGAGTCGAGATTCATGAGGTGTGATTCAGAAGAAGCTCGACTAACTAGACCACCGACTCGATATTTTCATATTTCCTCTTTACCAACCTTTTATTTTATTTAATACTAGCTGACCCGGCGAACTATGTTCCGCGTCAAAAGTATTTTTTTCAGCTTTCAATTAAAGTGCTAAATCTCGAAGATAATCACGTGTTCTTTATTAACATAATCACGAATTATGCATACAAACCATCCTGTTGACATCCTCTGTTTATTAAAACAAAATCCCTTGCCTAGTTTCAAAGATCTAGGCATTAATGGGGATAGACAGCGGAAAGCGACTTTGTTTTATACTTTGCAGTATAATGTAATGATGATTTCTTGTTAGAAACTTTATACGTGCAAGATTTTATTGTTGACCCAGTTAATTTTTAACTCTTCTTTTTAAATATACTTTCATTAGTAGGTATAATTCAATGTGTATCCAAAAACACAGACATTTAAAAAATCTAATAGGCATACTGTGTAAATTGTATCTGTCTGTAAAAACACATTATACTATAACGCGACTGAACTTAGCTGTTGATTTACGCGATGAGATTTGCGTGAAATTGAAAGTGAAGAAATTTTAAATTCTTGCAATAGATTTGAAACCTAAAGTTAAATATATTTTGACCCGATTTTTAGTGTCGACGCCACCGAAACAAATTAGTTAGTCGCGATACATAACACCAAACAGGCCTTTTATTTTGTGTATTTTTACTACGATACTGCATTATTTGGTATAATTTATGTCTTTACTCCTATGGAGTTGAAGTCGCTACGAATTGTTTACTAATTGGTTGTTTTCTCAAGAATGATTTCCAATGTTTAATTTGAATTTTCCTCATTGAAACTTGCTTCTTATAAGAATATTGTGCATAAGCGTAGCTTTTGGCTCTTTGGGGAAATATCTATAGCTTTTGTTAACACAAAAGTTTTCACTTACTTAAGCTATACTCAGGTAAGCGTATTAACTGTTACTGTTTTTTTTTCATGTAAACAAACAATTTTTACCCGACTGTGCAAGAAAGGGCCATTTACCTATCGCTTTCGCTGATACCGGAATTATATTAATATAAAATTATTATAACTCCGGTATCAGCGAAAGCCGAAAGCCAAGATTGTCTGATTGTGACTTGTAAAATATATCTATGACATTGAGGTCGCCTTGGTACACACATATTCTTTTATATAAATAAATGTATGTATTTTAAATGTTAGGTGATTTTTAAAATAGATCAACATGCTTTATAACTTTACGCAGTGCTCAATTGTACTTCTCCTGAGTGGTATTGGTTTTTTTATTGGTGTACCACCAGCTTGGCGGAGCTGGTGTTTATGTTTTCCCGTCCACCTACCAACCTTCAAAAGGATGGTATACTGCGATTGTCAATACAGCTTTTATGAGAAATGTTGCGTTGTCGACCTTTAAAAGACTATAGTTACGGAGATATCTCTTAAAATACGGCATGAGGCTGTATATCAATTCCATAAGTTGTGATATTTCACCGGCGAGCCAGCCAATTTATGCAGCAAAGAGAGTGGTTCTGCACTTGTTAAAACTGCTGTTTTAAGGATTTCAATGGTCTACGATGATTAAAAATGTATCCATGAATAATTAATCATCGAACCATGATTCTGTAACACTGTATTTTATGTTCCTTTCCAATGAAATTTTAAGAAATGATTATCGGAAGACCTGGAATACACCGGCTAGATACAATAAAAAAATATCTTGCAGATGAATCTGAGATTAAGATAAGCGCACTTACTACCAGTTATTCCCATGCCTCATGGGAGCAAAATATAAAACGCATCGAGGCCTTCCAAGTATTATGAACTCGATGTAAATTTACGAGACTTGAAAAAACAAAATAAGTTCGAATACTTTTTGCCCGATTTGAAACTTTCGCCAACGAAACTTCCTTAAACTATCTTGAGTGAATTTTCAAGATCCGACTTTAAGTAAACTTAGGGACGATCAAATTTCAGGTGCTTTAGCAAAAAGTAATATTTATCAATCTCGAGTAATGCGACACCAAAGTCGAATAAGCCGCGAAGTATTTTATGGCAAAATAAAATAAAAAAAAAACAAAACAGTTTGAGGTAAACGAAAAAAGTTTATAAACACTTACCATAGCGTATTATTTTTATTATGAATAGTTTGGTTGACACACACAATGTAGTACCACTTTGGTGGAAGGTCGCGAACTGACTGCCAGCGGCTGGAGTGTGTCGGAGTGACGGAGGCGGGTCGCTTCGCTCTTCGCGAAACGGCCGGTCTCGAGTTGTTATCGACAATGACGTAATTGTTGCATTTGTCCTGTATTAATAATAATGTGATATTACGAGCATATAGGTAGGAAGCTACGTGAGTGTTTGCTTGTAACATATTGCATTATATCGACGCGATTTGGAAGAGTTTATTTTAAACTTTATAACTGTTTTCGGGTGGTTCATCAGGAATGATTTTTTTCAGAATGTATTGTTTTCTATGTTAAGGCCTGATCACTTAGTATGATGAATAAAATTTGATAAATAAAATTAATAACAAGGCACGCGCCGCGTCGTCTTTTTTGCATGCGGACTTCGTTTGAGTTCAAACTCTTGTGCTTCGTAAAGTTCATTCGTTCTTGCTGCTATCCCACTCTTATAGTGGGTTCACCTCAACATATCATCCTTTCGAACTATCCATGTTGCTATCATTTTTTTCAGAAATTATATGTGTGTTCAGAACCTTCACGCCCTTAACGCGAAAATATTGATCAAAGGTGGCGGTCAAAATGTTAATTGATAATAATTGTATTTTTTTGTATGTAGACTACCTCTTATATTGTTATACTCTTAGTTTAGGTATTGTTCAATAGTCGCTACTTTTAACTCCGCCCGTGCTTAACCTAACCTTTCCAACCTTTACGTAACCTTTCCAAAGACGAGAAAAGCTTTGGAAAGACATTCGATTTTAATAAAATTAAGTCTAATATACCTCCAGTCGTAGTAATTGAGAATTAGAAGAAAAAATACTGACCCGATTTTTGTAGTGAGACGTCGTGTACGGGTCTTGCCGACCCATACATGCAGCTGACTGCCTGGCTCTACCGATGTCGATAATCGATATGTATCTAACTAAAATGTATGTAACCGGCATGAACCTTTTTTACCCGAAGGTGTAGGCAGCGGCTGTTACGCCTTGACTTACTTATTTTTACCTAATAAATGGAAAAGGTTGCCGAATCCATTGGCACAATGTTTTTAGTCTTCGATATATATCACTTAATAGTATTCTAAAAAGTCATTGGTACTCACGCTAACTTTCATTTCACCAAGATTCGATCCCACGACTTCTTGACTCAGAAGCGGAGTGCTCGACCTTTCGATCTCTAAGACGATGAGATAAGTTTTATTATAATGTTTTTCTCATTAAATATGTTTTTTGTTACATTCAGGTGACCAAGGTGCCGGAGCAATGTGAAGTGTCCAAGCTGTTGAAACAGTTGTGCAGCGGAGATGCATCTGGGTAAAACACTTACTACTGTTACTATTTGAATGTAGTTATACTCATCGTAAGTTTCCTATCCTTATCCTACTATAAGCGGGGTCGGCACAACACTCATCTTTTCGAACTATCCATGTTATCAGAAAATTTGGTGGTGGTTTTATGACCTGTTATGGCTATAGCTATATATAATAGTCTCGGTGGCGCAGTGGCTAGCACCCCGCTTCTGTAAGAAGTAATGGGTTCAAATCCTGGCACACACCAATGATATTTCGAAATTGTTTTCGGAAGTTATGTGTGATACATATCGATGACTGAAAACTTTGTGCCCGGTATGGCAATAGGTTCGCCACCTATTCCATTTGGGACGTTAACATAACGGCGAGACGAGGCTTAACGGCCGCTGCCTACACCTTCGGGTAACAAAAGGCGTGAAGTTATGTTATGTTATGTGTTATGTTATGGCTATAATGTAACAGCGAATACTATATATTAGGACATTGTTAGGTAAATATCTATGAGCGTGTCAAAACCTATATAGAGTAATAATAGCAATTAAATTATTGAAGAAGGTTAGTATGCAATATTATGTTTATCAAACTCTGTTACTTTTAATAAAAAACTTTTAATAGTACAGTTATAGCATTTTTGTTATAGGTAAGGAGGGCAAACGACCACGTGGGTCACCTGATGGTAAGCAACTACTCTCCGCCCATAATCACCGTGCTGCGTTGCCGCCATTTAAGGAACTTGGAGGGAAAAGGAAGTGGAAAGGGTATCGGGCCTCCGGATACCTCTCTCACCGAGCGAAACGCGGCAAGAGCCATTTTATATCGATATTCTGAGAGGTGGTGGTATTTCACCGGACGAGCCCGCCCATTCATGCAGTGAACTGCGTGGCTCTACCACTGTACACACAGAAAAAAATCAGCCTGTTTGAGGCCTATAAATTACGTCACGTTTTCACCGAAACTCTCAACGAATTGACATAGAACTTTTTGGCACACAAACACTACGTTTAAAAATATCTTTAATGTACAAAAGCTCTTGTTCTTGCCTCGATAAAATTCTATTTATTAAGTAACATATTAAAAATACAATATATCACCACACTGTCATTCTTGTGGGTGACGCTGAAGGTCATTGTATATTTATTATTATGATAGACAAGTCAATGTAACCTTACGTTTCCCAGACTTATTGCTGGGTTGAGGGTTGATGTTTCTGGGATTAAGTCTGTCGTAGACTTTGATAAAGTCAATACCATGTTTTTGAGTAACGGAACAAATTATCTCAGTAGGCTCGCCATTTATTTATAACACACACGCATATTTAGTGCTTACAAAAATAGAGTATTTTTATATACGGGGTGTTTGGCATAACCTTTCCTAGCTAGTGGTACCTATAAAAGGTTTACTGGGCTTAAGAAGAATGGGAAAGATCGTGTGGAGTCAATCTTTTACTAATAAAAAAATAATATATACTTTTCATCACACAGATTCTCATAGACCAGATATTAATAATATCATCTGTGTTAGTCACAATCATTATAATTATTTTAACGCTTAGTCATCCAAACATAAAGGTAATAGCCTAAAACTTAATAGCCAATACATAAATGGACATTTTTATTAACTGTCAGTTGGGTAACGGGTGCAAAGTTCTTCGTCTCCATTGAACTCAAGCGTTTAGAAAGGGAGGGAACTAATATAGTCATGTCATGTCGTCACACCTACATGGTGTCCTTATTTAGGTTAGTGACTAATTATTACAACTTGTGTTATATTTGTTGGTAATCTTTCGGTAATCAATTTTCTTTTTATATACAGAGTGCTCCCACGTAAACTCTTGTTAGAAGTTATTTCTTTCTTGGTTTTTCACCCATTTTCAGGTCACGTCAGTTTAATAGCCAATGTATTTAATTTTATGATTTTCTCTCTAAGTTACGACTTGCTAAAGGCGTAGCGAAGTGTGTAATAATCGTGACTTATAGCGCTTCATTCTCACTGTATACCCCGCAAGGGACTTAACCTGAAGTTATGCACAAATGTTACGTGATAATTATATAAAAAACATAGCATTCCATCGATATTATATAAACCAATACTACTCATTTAAAAACAGAAGTAGGCATCTTTTTCGACCATTATTTAGTACGCAATTTCATACGATGACGCCTATAACCACTGTAACCAGTTTAAAAACTTTGAATACACTTACACTCTTTAATAATATGAACTGCAGTGAAAGGTATATTAAGAATTTTGCAATGCAAATGTTCATTGTCAGTCTTGAATATTATTATTATAGGTATATTTTATTCACAAAATATACACAATATAAACTTACATACATAATATATAACTTCACGCCAAATCTCTTGCGGTGTAGGCGGAGAGAACAGAGCGTCATAAGGCAGGATTCTTACACACCTCACTCGCTTCGTTGACTTTTATAACTCACTAGCTGACCCGGCGAACTCTGTTTCGCATCAAAAGTAATAACTGCTGCCCCGCTATATTAATACTGCAATATCTTCGACAAATTTGAAGTCGATAGCAGCTATAGGTTAAAAATGGGAATTTTCCATTGTTAACACCCCCGCAACCCCCCTTGTGGGTGGAATTTCGTAAAATCCGTTCTTAGCTGACCTCTACTCGGCGAAAGGAATAATCCTACCAAATTTCAAGTCGCTACGCCTTATGGTTCCAGAGATATCGCGATGAGTCAATATATAGGTGGAAATCTCTTATATATATACAGGGTTAATTTTAATATACTAATACTATTCTACACATAGCTCCTTTGTGTCATTCTAAACAACTTTTCTTTTATCAGTTTTACAAAAACCTAAAACTCTAGTAAAAAAAACGATTTTTAAGATTTAATTGTACCATCTGACATTTTGTAACTCTGTATTTTGTACTAAACGTACCTATTTCACCCGATTTTCATTCAGAGTAGCAGCTCTGTTTATGCATCTAAACAAGAGAAGCGAGTTCCCGCGCTTTCTACAGGAAACTGCTTTTAATTCACATACCCAATCGGATATCGTGTAGATTACGAAATTAAAGGTGTTAGAAATGTATTTTTAGGCTAATACACTTAAAATTTAATGTATTTCAGGAAATTTGAATTATTTACCTACCTATTTAATGTGGGTATTTAAGTGAAAACTTGATTATTCCGCCCACGATATTAAGCATTCGAGATTATTCAGACATACCAACTGCGACTAATTACATTTATTAAATACTTGCTTACTCCAACTGAATTCTGAATGGCATTCGTCACTTTACCAATTCGCACACAATGAGATGACACGCGCGGTACATCAAACGTCACGGGCGGTACATCAAACGTCACTGGCGGTAACATAAGGGCGACTAACATATGTTTGGCTAATGACCTACGGGAGCAATCAAAGTACAAATGCCGCGTGACCTTGCCCCGCTATCCCCCCATACCGTTGTCACTCGGTGCGCTCAATGCAATACGTAGACTTAGTTAATATTTTACAACTACCGATTTTAATTATTTAAATTTGTTTGAAATGAAAAAAAAATTAAAATTGTGATTTTTAAAAAGTCGTAGAACAAAAGTGTTAGGTAATTACCTACAGAATATACCCTTAGCTAATTATTAGTATATTTGAAATAACCCTGTATATAGATTTCATGCACGCGCGTCGATTTTTGAGGCTCCTAACATCACCCTCCAGAACACGTTCTGTTTGGTCATGGAATGTGTGTCTTGGCCGTCCTCGACTTCTACATCCATTCGCTTTTGAATTGAATATGTGCTTAGTCAATCTTAAATGAAATGAAAATAAATTATACATTTATTTTCAAATACACAGTAGTATATATTTTTCAAAATATAAAAATAGGTAAGACGACCCATTGATATTGGGTACCAAGCCGCTTTTTGCATCTCTCCCTACCTAACGCGAGTCTCTTATGATGTTGGTCGAGACTCTTGCCAATTAGTCCATCGACAGAGATTACTATAGGGATTTATTATTAAGTCTTGGTGGTCCAGTGGACGCTACCCCGCTTTTGAATCAAGAGGTCGCGGGTTCGAATCCCAGCTCACACTAATGACTTCTCTAAACTATTTTTGGAAGTCATGTGTGACTGAAAACATTGTGCCCGGTATGGCAATAGGTTCGCCACTTATTGCATTTGGTACGTAAACGTAACGGTGAGACGAGGCTTAACAGCCGCCGCCTACACCTTCGGGTATAAAAAGGCGTGAACTTATGTTATGTTAAGGTAGTCCACTGACATATTACAATTTAAGGGCCCGAATATTGTATTTCTTAGAGTACTCAATTTTCCTTTTTTAATTAACACAACAAAACTATTTTTTAAATTATTCATAACTATTTCTTAGATTTTCGCGAATCACACTCATAACATTAAAACAACTTTTAATGGATTATATCGCGTTTATTTAGAACCTATTTTTATTTATTTCCCGACTCAAAATATTACAAATAATTGTACTATCAATAGCCCGTCTAAAATGAAATAATAATCAGTTTTGAGGAACAGCCGCTGAGTTTTCTTGCTGGGTCTTTCTCAGGACTGGCCGCATTTTTGACCCAGTGGTATATTTTTTAAATACTACCGGTACTAAATTTAAGTTCTGATTTCAACTAACTTAGAAAAATAAGATAATTATCTAATAATTAAAAATACAACTGTTACCTATTACATCATACAACAAAAGATCTTTACAAACAAACAATTTTTCTTTAGTAAATATATTTTATAATTAAATATTTAATTTTTGTGGTATGATGTGGGTTACCAATAGTAAAAATCATATTTTTAATATCAACTTTTTTTGATTTTTAATTCCAAAAAGTGGGTACTCTCTGTAACAATGAAAATAGCTTCTGAACAACTACCATCTTTCTGTTCATCACTCGTGAAAATGATCTCTGTAAAGATTTCGGAACGTCGGGAAATAAATAAAAATAGGTTCTAAATAAACGCGATATAATCCATAAAAAGTTGTTTTAATGTTATAAATATAAAATCCATGTAACATTTGATTAATAGTTGTAAAAGTGCGCACTTGTATACACTATATATTCATTAAGTGGTCGTCAAATATTACAATATAAGTATATTTATTAAATATTTGCCGAGTGATTCATTGATGTTTAACGTACACAAGACGACCTTCACGACCCGTCCCAGAAGGGTCACGGTGATAGCACGAACGCATGGCACTGAACCATTTATTGCTAATGAATTTAAGATCCCGTATAGTCCCGTAATACTTACCTTATATGCACTTTGCTAAATGAGATTATGTACATCAAACATAACGCCAAGTCTTTAGGGGGAAAGAAAAATTTCACTGACAACCCCTTGCACACACTCTTTTTTCTCTTTTCAGTCAGTTTTTGAAGGTGCTCTCAATGACCCCGCAAGACACGGCCAAGACATGTACTGAAAAGTGCTTCGAAGCCTTTATCGACTCTTACATGTTTTTGTCCTGGAACTGTAATAGTTGCTTAGTCATTTTTCTTATTTCTCTTTCTTTCTATGTACATTTAACATAACACCGATACTCTCTGTCAGGTCAGCTCTCTTTTAGATTTTGTTAACAAAATTCAAAATTATGTTTATTCGTAGATATCATAGTAAAATCTTTAAAACCGATTATAACATAACTTCACGCCTTTTTCTATCCGAAGGGGCACGCACTACGCAGTGGCCATTAAGCCTCGACTCGCCGTTATGTTTACGTCCCAAATGGAATAGGTGGCGAAACTATTGGCATACCGGGCACAAAGTTTTCTGTCATCGACAATCATAACACTTAATTTTAGAAAAGTTATCGGTGTGAGCCAGGATTCGAACCCGCGAAGTGATCGAGTGATTCAGAAGCGGGGTGCTCGACCATTGGACCACTGAGAACATAAAGGAAACCTCCTATGGTCCTTATAAGTAGTGTTTTATTATCACTATCTTTGAGACTAGTCAGTAAATATGAAGGTGGAAAAATACACAAAATTCATAATATGTAGCAACTAGAACAGTAATTTTTCCGTGAACTTGGAATGATTAGGAAAGAGTATTTATATTAACATTGGTATGTTTTATCATTGGTTTACCTGCATAACAATATTTATCAGTGCTATAGATAAATTGTGTTAATGAATCCATTATTTGATATTGAATTGTTTTATTTATTCTGTTTATTTGTCGGTGATATAGTGAGACAACGAAGATGTTGAACTTGGCGTGTTTTAGATGTGTACGTCTAATTACATATAATAAAACCTTTTTTTCTGGTATAATGGGCAAACTCACACCGAGCGTAACGCGGGAAAAGTCACTCTTACGTCGATTTTCTGAGAGTTCGTGTTATTACATCGATCCTGCTTGACTCTACCACTGTTGAATTTAAACGAACTATACTTTTTATGACAGTTGTTTGTTCTTTCTTTCGCAACCCCTAACGTCCGTTATAATTTTATCAACCTAATCGATTAATTGGATCGTTTTTAGTTGTAAGTACTAATCACTCGATTTTCCATGTGACAATGTCAAATACTGTCTTAAATCAGGCTCTCTATAATATAAGTACGCCTTTTGCATTTGCCTAACATTTACCATGTACCTACTCACCGTAATGTATTCTTTATGTGGGATACAATAAGTTAGAGATTTGATACAATATACGACGGGCCTCGTGGCGCATTGGTAAAACTACCGGCTGCAGTAATGAGGTCGGGGGTTCGATTCCCACCCGAGCACAAATATTTGTGAAAAACATGAATATTTGTGCGGCGTCTGGGTGTTTTTCTATGTATTTTATGTATGTATTTACAAAAGAAAAGTATATATGTATTATTATCCGTTTT
The DNA here is from genome assembly GCA_905147225.2 of Euproctis similis. Classification (NCBI taxonomy): domain Eukaryota; kingdom Metazoa; phylum Arthropoda; class Insecta; order Lepidoptera; family Erebidae; genus Euproctis; species Euproctis similis. The sequence goes on from LR990104.1 coordinate 14,743,291, forward strand.
CTAGTATCCATAACACAAGCATTTAGTTGCTTAGCTTGGAACTAGAGGACGCTGTGTGTATTGTGTCCAAGATATTATTATTATTATTAATATATACAATAGTTTTGTGAGATTAAAAAACAAAGAAACATTACATCTGAACTAAAGCTTTAATCAGTAACCGTTGATCCTTTCGTATGGGAAGTCTAAATTGTGTGATATAAGTACAAATCTCCCAAATACACATGTTGCGTGTAAACGGCGTGAAAAATTTACATGATCGAACAACAGTAAAATAATGTTACAAATATGTTAAATTCAAAGCTTGGCGCTTATTGTTGATGCTCTAGTACGTAATTAGAAAAGTTTAAAATTTTGTTTTCAATGCGCAATTTAGGTATTATATCGTATTGGGGCCATTAAATAAACTTTAGCACACTTTTGCACATTACGTACATAGAAATTTTAAGATGAAAATTATTTCAGATAAGTTCCGACTGATTGTAATGTCACTAACAAACAAACACAGATAAGGGGGTACATTATCAATCCATTTATCAGTGTTCGTGTTGTAATGTTCGTCGAATTGTTGATTGTCTAAATCCGTAACGTCATGGTTTCTCATAATATCACTAATATAGATATAGGTAGGTACGATAGTTTTTTTCGTTTAACTCACTCACATCCTGTAATACTTGATTAGATATGTGACTTAAACTGAATCGGGTGTAATAATACAGTGATATGAGATTATAATTTGACCTAGTACCCATATACTTACATCTAATCTTAACAGTAGTACTCTGTTTGCTGCATGAATGGTGTTCGACCAGTGACAGAATGAAACAAAACCATTTAGATTTTACGAAGTAGACAAATAATACTCCAATGGAACTTGAACTTGCAGATTACGAATGCTTCGGCTCTATCCTCTGATCTATAGAGGGTCCAATTACCAATCTTTCAATTAAATATTAATTAACCATTCTACGATAATCAACCTGCACTTTTGACTAATATGACTATTCATTATTTCATTATATAGCAGTCATTTTAAAATAACTACTGCACACAATTTTATAAAGTGGGTGTGAAATATCTAGACTTAAAATTAAATATTTCCTACACATTGTCACCGAGGAGTGTAAGACTTGAAAAAATGATGAGATAATCGTCTTGTCTTCATTGATACAACCTTGTCTCTGATGTCACCTGCTTCCAAACAATCATGTTTATTATGTTTATGCCTGGAAAACTATGTGCAGGCAATAATCGTGGCCATTCCACGTGACAATACTGTCTGTCTTCTGGACACGTTATCCGTTGACTATGATGAATTTAAAAGCACCCATCGAGTTTTTGTCCAATATACAGTTCTAAATTTACAAAGAAGGGAATTTTTTGTTATATGTTTTCTAGCATGTATCTGCAAAAAATAGATATTTACTATTTTAGATAGTAATTAATTGATACAGTTATAGACAACAAAGAACTTTTTTGATGTAATCGCGTGAGCTTAACCAGTACCATTCCGTACCATACATCTTTGATGCGACACCAATATGAGGATTCCCCGTTCAGCTTTCAGTTCCAAGGTCATGCCTGATTCTATCATGTTTTACTTTTAGCTTATAGATTGCGTGACTTGGTCGTGTTTACTGGCAATAAGGAAATATAGCGATATACCTATGGTATAGGTATACCTAAATATAACATATCGCAGTATCAAAGCTGTTTTATTTTCTTGCAAACTAGAACAATCAGTCCGAAGGTGGTTCGGGTGATAATCATATATTATGCTTAAATAGCAACACCCATTTTTACTGATATATAATATGAAAAATGTGAAGTCATTACAGGAAAACGCACTAAAATTTATGACGCGCGATATGTTTATTTTACTTTTTTGATACAGTATACGATATATATATAATAGTTAGTCCTTATCAATTATCCCATTACAATTTCCCTTGCCTTCATCCCACCCTAGGTGTACTTGAGACAGGATATCATCACTCTCCACTCTCTTCTATCAAAACTCCGTTGAGAAATCTTTCCTTTTCTATCAGGTATAACGAAATTTTTATTTTACACGTTGCTTCGTGCTTCATCATCGCAATCGTTGTTCTACGGGATGTCCATTGATTATGTATCCTCAATCGGCTGTATGTGCAGAAGACAGTGTACCTACTATTCTTAGTAGGTACGCTACGCTATCAGTGGTAGAGTCACGCAGTACGCTGCATGAATGGACGGACTCGACCGGTGAAATACCACGTTCTCTCAAATTATCGACGTAAATTGGCTTAGGCCGCGTTACTCGTTATTGAGCAAAAGTATTTTTGTATGGCTCCTATTCTTTTTAATAAATTACCTAAATGTTAGAAAGAACTGAACCTTGTTACAGTCAACTGTAAAATCATTTCTGATTCTAAAAGCATATTATAGTGTCACAGATTACCTTAACGACACAGAAATAAGTTAATTGTACTATTTTATTCTTTATTATTATTTTATAATGACATTTGCATGCCGTTGCAGAGCAAAATGTATATGGGACATTTTAATTGTCATTTTAATCTGTTCAGACATTTTAATCTGTTTGTAATTCAACCTGCATTTTGAGCAAATAAATTTTATTTTATTTATTTATTTATTTTACTCTCGGTGAGATAGGTAACCAGAAGCCCAACCCCTTGCCCTCCCCATCCCGACCGACCTATTCCCTATTCCATTTTAAAGGGAAACGCAATTGTAACGCTAACTCGATTGCAGTAATACTTTGCAAAATACTTACAAAGCTTTGGCTTTGAAAGAGTTTGCCCTTGGTTATGGTCCGTGGTAATCTCCCAGCATGATACTGTGGGTAGTTACTTATGAGTATTTAGGGTGTGGTAGTTTTGTTTGGTATAGTTTTGTCTCCAATCGAATGTTGATCTGTGAAATGATTTTTATTAGTAGATACACACTCTTATGGTGTAAAACTCATGTCGTCTCGTAAGCGGTGTCTAGACGGCGCGACACTATTAGGGTGAGTCCCTCCCTTGTCTATGCCCTTCTAGTGCCCTGTTCATACCTACATTATAAACTAATAATGAAATAGGTATAGCACTTGTTGTCTGCTAATGGTAGCTTTTAAAAAACTTAATAAACGTAATGTGTTTAGAGGTCATAGTCGCTGACACGCCTTCATGTAACACGTGATTAAAAAGTAATACTTAAGTTCAAGTTTTAATATTTCTTTTATATTATTAATTAGTGACATCGCTAATTGATAATCTGTAGCAAATACCAGTAGCAATGAGAATTGACGCCATCTACATTGCGCTATATCTGTCTTATAATATTACACAGAGGTACCCAAAATATCAACCACGGGATACCAAAAAATACCCAATGAATGCATTTTGGAATTTAACATTCGTCTCTGTAGTGAAGAGAAGAGAATGAGATGCTGTTTACTATACTCTTAGTACAGTTTTTTTAAATTTGCTATGTTTATCACCTATAATCTCCGAAGAATCGACGTCAGTTAGGCGGCCGGGCCGGTTATAAAACCACAGCCAAAACTTTTGACAATAAATAGTTTTACAGTACGAGATGTTTAACAGTGGAGGAGTGCTGCAGTTCGCAGCATGAATGGGCCGGCTCGACCGGCGTATTACTACGACTTCTCGGAATATCGGCGATAAGTGGCTCGTGCCGCGTTTCGTTCGGTGAGAGAGGTATCCTGAGGCCCGATCCCCTTTCCCCTTCCTTTCCCCTCCTACTCCCTTAAACGACGGCAATGCACCACGGTGTTCATGGGCGGTTGAGTGAGTGATGATGAGTAGTTGCTTAGATCAGGTGACCCACATGCTTGTTTGGCCCACCTAGCCCATAAAAAAATGAGATGTTGTGGCAACCCCACTTAACGTGGGTTAAGGGCAGGAAATGATGATAAAGCTCGTGAGAATCGTTGGTGTGGCGCAAAATTCGAACCTACACAGAGGTGTGTGATCCACAGATCAAACATAATTGTGTGAACGACTTAGAATCAAAATTCTAACTGTGTTTTTTGCAGTAATCGTGAAAATCGCACGGGTAGCGGAAAAAATGCACAACTGCTCTATATGACCAGCTCGAGTCCACGCCCTCCGCCGACTACACCACAATTGCTACGAGTGAGTGCTTTTACTGCTTTTTATGGGATAGACGGTAAAGGAGCAAGTGGGTCAACTGATTGGCGGCCTTTAAGGGACTTTTGTCACTTAAAGGCCGCCGTTATTACGTACACAACGTCGTTATTCTGAGAGGTTGTGAAATTTCACCGGTCGAATTGGTCAATTCATGCAGCGTACTATGTGGCTCTTCCACTTAAAACTAATGTTGAGAATAATACCCAGTCTTCTTCTTCTTTATTATAGCGTAATGTCACTCGAGCACGTTCCCTGTCCTAACAGTGATTTTGTATAGTGAGCGACCCACCGACCTGAAAAGGTATATGGCCACTCACTATGGTCGCACTCCAACCGAAGTTAAAGTGCGGGACCAAGACGGTAGGTCTTGCCGCCACCTCAAGTGTATAGCTCTTGATGGTACTCATAAGGAGAGTTGCCCCGTAATTCCTCCACTCCCCATTGTCCGGTTGGGTTCCGTAGCAGAGTAACGCCTGCTGACCGCGCGCTACGCCCGTGCTTGGGACGCGAGATAAGCCGGCTACCAGTTGGTGCCGGAGCTGTATAGCACGCTCACCTCACGTTGCACATCCATGCAACTGCTCATCGGCCGAAGCCCAGCAGAGTCGTCTGGCGCATGCCACTAGCGAAAGCCGCGCTACTTGCTGTCCAGGCAAGTACCGGAGATGTGGTCCCCTTCAGCAAATTAATCGTTGGTTCACACTTGAGGCGCAGTCACTGCACCCGCGACTGGAGACCACGGAGCCCCTGTCCGACCGGTCTCACAGTTCCGGACCCGTAGTTCCGTCTGAAACCTATCTACTTCGGGTCCTAGTAGATAGCACTACTGGTAGTAGATACCACTCGAGCAGTTTAATCGCAGCTTCCACTGGCTAAAAAATCTGAAACGAAGACACGTTTTACACACGACGCAATGCAAAAATTGATCACTTGGGCTGTTTTAATAAATAATTTTTAGAAACACGTTATGCCCGCTGAGCCGCTTGTATGGCCTTTCTAGCGACAATAATTATTTCACAGGCTACATAAGTTAGGTTTAAGCAAGCTTAAACCTAGGATGATTATTATGATGATGAAAGAATGTTTTTTTTTTTAATGATCAAATTTTTATTACTGAACGCAGATACTTGAAGAAACTATTCAAAAGAAACTCCCTAAGTCACTCCAGCAGAAGAATAAAACACGCAACACTGACAAATATCGTTTGAGCTTTAATCTAGCGGAGAATGTGGCCGACAACTTGTTCCAATACAGGACCAAGTTTGTTCAGCACATGCTCACCAGCCCGATGTATGCAAACAGCGATGTGGGAAAACCTTGGGAGATGATTGGCAGGTAGAATGTCACATTATTTGGAGCCAATAAGCCCAAAGCCAAAAAACTATAGCACGGTGGTCGTCCACCACCGCTCGGTACAATTGTGACACACTTAGGTACACGTTTTCTATTTCGGATACAAATATTTAAATAATTTACGAAGTTATTACAAATTGGGGATCTCCGAAATAACTAAACGAAAATTCTTGCTATTTTTATAGTTCCCTAGATATTTTTTTAAGATGGTAAATTAACTTTGTTTCATTAAAATCTGATATCTCTGAAAAACATGTCAACGTCATTAGAAAATCCACTAGTGGAAAACTGCGCAAATTACTTGTAGTACAATTTAATTGCTTTTTTATGGTGTTTGCGTTTCTTTAGTGTTTCAGAACAGATAATAGACGAGGTGATTCAGAACTGTGTGAAAGAGATGGAACTGGCCGATGTTATTCAGGAGTTATACAAGAAGGAGACCACGTAGAAGTGAAACTAATGCGATGTTTTTATATGTCCGCGTACTATGTTAGTAAAAATTGTTTTTATTTTCTTGATGTGCGTTTTATTACACCGTTTCTGTACCTACCTAGGAAACAGCAGAGAGCTTATAGAAGCTGACTCGTAATACGGATAAGATTTAACATAACATAACTTCACACCTTTTTCTACACGAAGGTGTAGGCAGCGGCTGATAAGCCTCTTCTCGTCGTTATGTTTTCGTCCTAAATGGAATAGGTGGCGAACTTATTGCCATACCGGGCACGGATGTTTTAGTCATCGGTATTTATCACACATACCTAACTTTCGGAATTAATTTCGAAAAGTCAAGCCAGGATTTGGACCCGCGACCACAAGCAGGGTGAAGACCCTGGAAATTTATGCAAAAAACGGCCATGACACTTGCATTTCCGCCAAAACTCCCGTGAGGTGATTTGTTTATTAGCAACATTATTGCAAAAAAACAGACTTTGGCATAGGTTTCGACTATGGCAAAGTCTTTTTATATATTATTTTTATTATTTAATATAACAAAAAATATGTAATGAAGATGTTTTCTTCATTTTTATTACCTACCTATAATTGTAATATTTTATACATCTATAGTTTAAATTACGTGATGTATTGAAAATGGGACAATTTTACAAGTTTCTGCACTATGAAAGACTAATTATTCCCAAGCTAAACAATCCCGGTATCGGAACTCTTTTTGAAGTTTTATTTTCCATGTTTTCATATTTTATGTTTTTTTTAGTTCTAAAATTTTATTACAATTCCTTACTATTATTTTATTACTAATTAATCGAAAGGAATTTCTTTCCATCCGGGTGTCCCTTGACACCTCTCAAGTTTTTTATTTTTTCAATTACAATCACAATTTATTGTAGTAATGACTGATACAAGAAATTTCACTATTTGATTTAACATCACCATGTTGCGTCGTCTAATCACGCACCTTTTTTAAAAGGTAGAAATGTTACTCCAAAATTCTAAAGCTGATAAGTAGAATCAAATGTATCGATTACTTGTGAAGGAATACCACTGTAAATTAATAACCATGTTGTGGTCAGTGTTGGGCATTAATAAATTAATCATTCCTAATTCGTAGAAAATGAAACTAAACATAATAATGTGACAGGGATTCACCCAAAGATTTTTTAAATTTTTCATTTCTGTATCGATTCATTCACTTTAATCGATGTTTATATGCAGATCATCTCACTAAAATTATAAAATTGACAGACGTCAAAAATTGCCTATTAAATTGCCCCGACTATAGTTCGTTCGCACGCGACAAAGTCTTATGTAAGAAAATAAAATAGCCAATTTTTTTTTACAAAATATTGGTACCTATTTTATTTTTTAACTTGTACATAACATAACATAACTTCACGCCTTTTGTTACCCGAAGGTGTAGGCAGCGGCTGTTAAGCCTCGTCTCGCCGTTATGTTTACGTCCCAAATGGAATAGGTGGCGAACCTATTGCCATACCGTGCACAAAGTTTTTCAGTCATCGATATTTATGACACATAACTTCCGAAAACAATTTCGAAAAGTCATTGGTGTGAGCCAGTGTCTGGAATCGAACCCGGACCTCTGGATCAGAAGCCGTGTGGTCGACCACTGCGCCACCGAGACTGTTGTAACTTGTACTTGTTTTTATTAATTAAGAGTAACTTACAATACTTACATATACGAGTAAGTAGGTACATATAAAATTTATTTGGACAAAATAACAAATTGAATCCAGAGGTCGCGGGTTCGAATCCTGGCATACACCAATGACTTTTCGAAATTAATTTCGAAAGTTTAAGTGTGATAAATATCGATGACTAAAAACTTTGTGCCATTTGGGACATAAACATAACGAGGCTTAATAGCCACTGCCTTTTTACCTTCGGGTAGAAAAAAGCGTGAACTTATGTCATGTTACACAATTATGACAGTTCCAGTATAGGTTTAATAATTAACATTTGGGAATAGTTCTTAATCTATACTTATATTATAAAGCGGAAGAGTTTGTTTGTTTGTTTGTTTGAACGCGCTAATCTCCGAACTTGGAACAGTGGTAGAGCCAAGCAGTTCGCTGCATGAATGGGCCGGCTCGACCGGTGAAATACCACGACCTCTCAGAAGACCGACGTAAAGTGGCTCATGCCGCGTTTCGTTCGGTGAGAGAGGTACCCGGAGGCCCACCCCCCTTCCCCGTCCTTTCCTATCCCCTATCCCTTAAAGGTCGGCAACGCTACAGTAACACTATATGTGTTGCTGGTGTCCATGGGCGGCGTTGACTGCTTACCATCAGGTGACACGCCTGCTCGTTTGCCCTCCTATCCCATAAAAAAAAAACCACCGGTCCGATTTTAAAAATTCTTTCAGTGGTATATAGTCCATTTATCGAGGAAGGCTTTAGGCTATACTATGTTTTCAAATTAATTAGGGATCCTTACTATAAGTCCAATAACGTAACCCAAGGTGTAAGAAAATGACTCGAAAATAATTCTTACATCGTGAACACTGCGGAAACTATTGATTCTAGAACAAAACAATGTACTACACTTTTACAGAACATAAATTTGTCTATAAAAAAGTCCGCGCCGGCATATGTCTAACTATTGTAGTTATCTCACAATAAGTGTTTTTTGAATTTTTTAAAATAATTAAATTGACGTCGTTATAAAAATGCTTTATTTTGTACCTTGATATTAATTCTACTTAAAATAAATTACTTCAATAAAAAGATAGATTCAATACCTTTCTAGAACTTTTTGAATAATTTAATTCGGACATTTAATTCAAAATATATCGCAAAATACAAAATGTATGTCATTTCATAGGGAAATATTTAGTTACACTATGGATGATGTATCCGACTCGGACAGCTGGGACCGCGACAGCTAGCAGGTAGATCTTTTTACGTTTGTTTCTTGCTAAAAGGTATCAGTGGTCCAGTTGTCGAGAACCCCACTTCTGAATAAAGTAGTCGCGGGTTCGAATACTGGCTCACACCAATGACTTTTTGAAATTGTTTTCGGAAGTTATGTGTATTTAGATATCGATGACTATAAACTTTGTGCCTGGTATGGCACCTATTCCATTTGGGATGGAAACATAGTGGCGAAACGAGGTTTAACAGCCGCTGCCTACACCTTCGAGTAGAAAAGGCGTCAAGTGTTGTTGTTCCTCTCTTTGTCATCATATCGCTCAATACTTTAATTAGAATTTAAAATTTGTAGTATTTAATCGTATTTTGTGATATTTTTATTTATAAAAGTTACTAGCTTTTACCCGCGGCTTCGCTCGCATTAAATCCATTAAATAGGTATCAAAGATCATTACTATAGAAGTTAATCAATATGATAACTCTGTTTTATTGCTTAGCTGGAATTATTAATTCTTAAAATCACTACATACAATGACGTTTAAAAAACTAACAACATTTTTTAATGTAAAATATATTTCTCTGTAGCAAAAATAATTTTTAAATTTTGGACTGTAACAATTTTATAAGAGTATGTAGGATATTGTTGTAGACTATTTTATAAGTTTTTCCTTCGGGTTCAAATATATGTAAATTACCTCAAAGAATATGTGTACAAAGTTTCATGATGATCGATTGAGTAGTTATCGCGTGAAAGCATAACACACAAACAAACTTACATTCACATTTATATATTACTAGCTGACCCGGCAAACGTTGTCTTGCCAAAAAATAAAATTTAAAAAATAGGGGTTGATCGTAGAGGGTTGAAAATTCCCAGACTTACCCGATATGCATACAAAATTTCATGAGAATCGGTCAAGCCGTTTCGAAGGAGTATGGGAACGAAAATTGTGACACGAGAATTTTGTATATTAGAAGTAGGATAGGATAGTAATTAGGTTAAATTTTTATTGTATAAGGGGCAAACGAGCAGGCTTATGATAGTTACGAACGCCGCCCATGGCCACCTCACCACATGCAATGTTACCGTTGCGTTGCCGGCTCTTACAATGGGATATGGGTGGGGTCGGGAGTGGGTTTCGGAAGGGGAGGGGGAAAGGGATTGGGCCTCCGAATACCTCTCTCAGCGAGTGAAACGCGGCTAAGGCCACTTTTCAGCGATAATCTGAGAGGTCGTGGTATTCCACGGGTCGAGCCGGCCCATTCATGCAGCGAACTGCGTGACTTTACCACTGACAAGGTGTGACTGATGTGACTGATTTATAATATAATACATTCTAGATATATGTAATAAACTTTACATTTTTAAGATCGTGATATCTTTTAAAATGTAGTAAATTTATTTCGATAAGCTTAATCGCAAAACCGACATCATTTGACTTATAAAAAAAAACACTAACTGTGAGTTAGCTACCCTGGTTTGAACATATGGTGTCCCGTTTTTTTCGTTGAAGTCAACAATAGTGACCAAATAAAAAAAGTTGTTTATGTAGTATTAAAAAAAACTAAAGGTTGACAAAAAACAACAACATTCAAGGACAAGTTCATTGCTATATTCATTGTTCATAAGTGGCATTGCTAATAAAGCTTTCTTTGAAGTTGTAAATATTATCAATGTCTTGGTCGTCAGTACGCTAATACATACTAGCTAAGTGAGGCGTGTAATAATCGTGCCTTATGGCACTTTGTTCTCTCTGCCTACCCCGTAAGGAATTTGGCGAGAATTTATGTATGTATGTATCAGGTACTGGTTTAAATTGAAAAAATATTAGTTTTAGAGTGTCCATTTATTGAGGAAAGTTTAAGTTATTAATAAGAGTGGGACAATAAATTTTAGTTATAATATGGCGATACGAAGTTCGCGCGGTCTGCTAGATGATGATGATTTCCGAGTCTAATAAGACACGTAAATTAGATTTTTATATATTTTTGGATTTTTTTTTTACCTTGCGTACAGATTATTTGTTTACCTTCATTCTGTTCATTAAATTTATGTAATATGCAACGCAAAACCTTAAAAGTTGTATTTTTTTTTATGCGATAGGAAGGCAAACGAGCAGGTGTGTCACCTGATGGTAAGCAATCAACGCCGCCCATGGACACCAGCAACACATATAATGTTACTGTTGCGTTGCCGACCTTTAAGGGATAGGGGAAAGGAAAGGATGGGGAAAGGGAGGTGGGCCTCCGGGTACCTCTCTCACCGAACGAAACGCGGCATGAGCCACTTTACGTCAATCTTCTGAGAGGTCGTGGTATTTCACCGGTCGAGCCGGCCCATACATGCAGCAAACTGCTTGGTTCTACCACTGTCTATTTAAGAGTACCTAATTCCTTTAATGTGATCTAAATATCTAAAACAAACGTACTATTTAAAAATATTTTATCTATGTAACCAAAGTCCTGGGTCAAAGTTAGCGTTAGTTCACAGTTACTTCTCTAAGCAGATATGATAATATTATTTTTAATTCTTTACAATATTGCAAGTTCATATAAATGGACGAAGCGCAAGATATACCCACGCACCTCGACTTGGCGTATTTTGCTAAAATATAAAGACTCTACGGTATTCAGCATACCACATAGAGTTGCCCATCTATTTACATTTTTAATATCGTGATCTCTTTTAAAATGTAGTGAATTCATTTTGATAAGAGTAATACCAAGGTGCCAAATCGACACTATTTAAATTATAAAAACACATGCTGGTTAAACGTGTGGTGACCCGGTCTTTTTTTGTAGAAAGACAATGACCAAATAAAAAAAAGGTTTAAGTAGTATTAAAAAAAAAACTAAAAGTTGACAAAAAGCTTCGGACTAAGTCCCAGACATTCTATTAATATTACTTATAAAGTGTTGATTGAAATTGATAATATTATCACCATAATATAAATATCTTGGTTGTTAGTCGCTAATATCAACAGCTAAGCAAGTGAGGTGTGTAATTATCGTGCCTTATGGCCCTTTGTTCTCTCTACATACCCCTTAAGGGATCTGGCCTGAAGTTATGCATGTATGTATCAAGAACTTGAATTGAAATAAATATCAGTGTTAGATAGTCCATTTATGAGGAAAGCTTTAGGGTATTAATATGATTGCGGCAATAATCTTTTTAGTGAAAAATTTATAAAATATGGCGGTACGAAGTTCGCGCGGTCTGCTAGTTCCTTATAAAACAATCTCAACTTCACGCCAAATCAATTGCGGGGTAGGCAGCGAGAACGTAAAAAAATAAAATAGCAATTTTTTACTAACAATGGGTATTTTATTTTATTACTTGTAGTTTTTTAACACTTACATATGGAGGAGTAAGTGGGTACATATTTTTATGGACAAAATAACAAATTACACAAATAAGACAAATTATACGGTTTAATAATTAACATTTAGCAATATTTCAACATTTCTTTAGTCATTGATTTGGTTTTGCCGCGAATATTTCTGTTTAAAACAGAAATGATGATTTCGATCACGAACTAAAGAACTAAGGAGCTAGGAACGTAGTAGGACGATGGATTTCTGGGGGAAAGGTATGGTATAGGGAACGGCGCAACTTAGGACATGAAAAAAGGTGAAACTTCTAAATTTTGTTTTCTAATTTTCTAAACTTTGTGGATATGATTTTGATGTCATTTTTCATATGTCAATGTCAACAAAACGTGGTGCTGTCGGCTGTCATGTGCCAGTCGCTTGTGTACAATGAGTGTGTTCCACATAAAGCCCACACAGACCGCGACCGCGACCGCGGAAATTGCCGTTCCACTAACGTAAAAACGCCGCGGGCGTTGTAGGCGAATGTTATAAGTGGAACGCAAAACTTGAGCGCCGTGTGCTAGCAATATAGCGGCTCGGAAAATTCATCAAGTTCTGATGACATATGTCATTTTTTATTGAAAGCCCACCAAGACCTACCAATATTTTGCGGGCGAAGTGGACGCGATGCGGTCGCGAACAGTGACGTCATCTATCACGTCGAGCGACCGCTCGCAACGACCGCGGGCTTTATGTGGAGCGCTAGTGTGGGCGTTGCGGTCGTTGTGGGCTTTATGTGGAACGCGGCCACTGTGTAGTGTGAACTAGTGTGTACAATGCAGTGCTGTGTGTTTGTGTGTTGTGTTTAGTTACTTAACCTATAATTAATCTAGGAAAGTTTACGTTTAGTTAAATACCTAACTATTTAATCTAAAAGTTATTTGCCGTTCTCAAATTAAAAATGTGCAGCAACGATCAGAAACCAGTATTTAGAGATCTGACTGGAGAGGACCCCGAGCCCGAGGTTACAGAAATAGAGTCTTTGTGCATCAATTGTCATGCTAATGTAAGTAAGCTTCAGGGGCTAGTTCAGTTGGCTTTATGATCACAGGTTATATTATATTAAAAAGCCTGAATGATAATAAATTTACACATTGTATTACAATATAAATATGTACTTACATTCAATTTGAATCATTGTGATAGTTTGTTTTATTTCATTATATTTTGTCCATTGATAAAAATAAAGTGCTTCGTAGGTTACTGTAGACTAGTGTAGACTCTATCCTAATTTTAGATTTGGTAAAATTTAAGATTTGGGTAAGACTAGAGTGCCTAGTGCCTACATAAACATGTTAGGGTGCAAGAACTATCAAGAGTATTATAGTCTTAGCCATAATATGTACTCCTTCTCAATTGCAGGGCATGACACGTCTCCTCATGACTCGTATTCCATATTACAAGAATGTAGTGATTATGTCATTTTCATGTGAGGAATGTGGATATGAGAACAATGAGATACAACCAGGGGGAGCATATGCAGACCAAGGAGTGAGGTAAGAACACTTTATTTACTATATATGGTTGCAGGGTAACTGAAGGTAGAAGATTTTAATTTTCTTCTATTAACTACTGTTTCTGCTTTGTTTATTGAGGTACTCATGACTTCACTGTCCATTGAACTGGACATAGTATGCTCTATTACCAATGTTCAATTTTGAATGGAATCCAAAAAGATATTTATTTACAAATAATAAGAAGAAAAAAATTAATTACGTTATATAATTATAGTTTTTATTATATAACAGTCTCGGTGGCGCAGTGGCTAGCACCCCACTTCTGATTTAAGAAGTAGTGGGTGAAAATCCTGGCATACACCAATGACTTTTCAAAAATTTCGGAAGTTATGTGTGATAAATATCGATGACTGACAACTTTGTGCCTGGTATGGCAATAGGTTCGCCACCTATTCCAATTGTATTTCCTATTTATAGTGAACGTATTTCCAAGTGTATAATTGTGTCCAAGATATTATATTATTTAATTGGGACGTAACATAACCTTCGGGTAGAAAAAGTCACATTTCGGTCTACTGGCAGAGTGGCCAAAAATCTGGCTGCATTGCTTTGCCATTTACACTAAATGAAAAAGCTAAACCTCTGCCCAAAGAGTAGACCAGCCCTTTGGTCACGAGAAACCCTGATCAGTCTCTTTGCAAGATCTTTATAGAATGCGCTAGCATTTTGACCACATGTCCCTAGAGTCTCAACGGTCCCCCAAACCCCAACTGTCTCAAAATTAAAATCACCTGCAAGGTTTTTGTATTTGTGCCACTCGAGATTTTATAAAAACTAGACCCAACAAACGATGCGTTGTTTGCAGATATGAGTTGCGTGTAGTAACTGCTCAGGACCTAGACCGTCAGATAGTGAAGAGTGATCACACTAGCATCAACATCCCAGAAGTCCAGCTTGAAATTCCTCCACTTAGCCAAAAGGGAGGTTTGTATAATTCTCATGTTGTATAATGTTAGTGTTTGTTATGTTTTCTTAAATAATACTTAGGGGCAAAGCCCAGCATCAGAATGAAACTGGCAAATAAGGTTATTTGAATGCATATCATTACTAAAATAATATTTTGGTTAGATATTTAACACAGGTTTATATAGACTTTATTCTCAAAAAAGACTTACATTTGTCACTTATATGAGAACAATATTTGTCTTAAATTTAAATAACAGTGATCGTTACAACAATTTTAAGAATGCTCTAAGCTCATTTGTCCCATTAAATAAGGAAAAAAAATGTGAATTATGTTTCAAGTTTATAGTGAACATTTATCTAAAATATGTTGAATGAAGGTATAACAGTTCATGTGTTAAACTAGCCAAAGTACTAAAATAATATGACAAGGTTTTGTTTACTGCCTTCTATCAGGGTGGAGAACAGTTTTTCTTATATTTGATTAAGTTATTGTACATACTCCTACAGAGGTTACAACTGTGGAGGGTGTATTGACGCGCGCCATCGCGGGGTTGACTCAAGATCAAGACCAGCGCCGTGAAAAACACCCGCTTGATGCAGAGCAAATAGACCAAATAGTAGAGAAGCTTCAGGCGCTTAAGGACCTGCGCACACCATGGACCATGCACCTTGAAGATATTACAGGTGATTTTGTGGCTTGTATCAAATGTTGCGCCAAACTTTAATTAAATTTATTATAAGTTTCTTAATTAACCACTATCAAACTTATAAAAGGATTAATTTATTGCATGTTGTCGTCATGTGCCTCCTGATAATGATCAAGCGCGTGACTATTGGCGGGCAATAACTCATATTAACTACCACTGCAGGCAACTGTCACGTTGAGAACCCAGAGGCGCCGAGCACTGATCCGCGCTGCACTAAAACGGAGTTCCACCGCACAACCGAACAAGACCATCAGATTGGTATATTCACTCGGGAGGAAGTAAGTTAACTTGTCATTTCTTTTTTGCCTTATACATAGTATACTCAATAATTTTAGCATACATACAACAAGTGCCTATTTGAATTATACCACTTGAAAATTTAATAGGAATATCATTGACCAAATATACATAAAGATGTCTCAGACTGATAGAAATGAGCGGAGGATGTCTTTCTTTAGCATACAAGCAATCAATTACGAACTATAAGTATGTGTCATTTATTCTAACTGGAGACAATGTTACATACATACATAACTTCATGCCAAATCCCTCCCATGCACAGAGAACAGAGTGCCATAAGGCACGAAACTTACATGCTAAGACAATGTTCTCCCTTATTAAATACCAGCTGATCATATTAATAATTTGATTTCTCTTAACTATTTGTCAGGTAGGGGAAGTGGAAGAAGAGAAAGAGGCAAGCGAGAAGAGCGCTTTCTTATCGCCGACCGACCCTGGGCTCTATCCATATGAGAAATTGTGTGGTGACGAAGTTATTACTTTTGGCACAAATTGCCCTGACTGCAACGCGCCTGCCTCCACCAATATGAAACTAACTAGTAAGTTCACACTATTACACAACATTAAATTAAATATGAATAACCCTACTTATATTTTTATATCTCACAAATATTTTTTATCACAATTTAATATTTTATAAGGGCAAATCAAGTATTAAAATAAAGCAATTCACCTCTATTGCTTTATTTCAATTAAGAATATTGCATGTTTTTAAAACATTTTGTAAGATTTATTTTTCTGTATAATTTTTTTTTTCATGAAAATTGTTTCTCAATATTCATTAATACATCATCAGTGTAAAGTTAAATGATCAAATACAGTAA
Source organism: Euproctis similis (assembly GCA_905147225.2). Lineage (NCBI taxonomy): Eukaryota > Metazoa > Arthropoda > Insecta > Lepidoptera > Erebidae > Euproctis > Euproctis similis. Next base: position 14,759,774 of record LR990104.1, read on the forward strand.
TGGACCCACTATACATATTGATATATAATGTATTAATTGCCAAGTTTAACTTTTGCTCCATACTGTCTCTCTCATGATATGTGTACACTGACGACTGTTCCATATATCTCTTCAGACATCCCGCACTTCAAGGAGGTGGTCATCATGGCAACAGTGTGTGACGCCTGCGGCCACCGGACCAATGAGGTAAAACAATTTTTCTGTGTGACTTCACGCCTCGAGTACCCATATTGTCTCACGTGAGATAGTGTGATTGTAATTTATTGTTTTGTCAAATATCAAATTTATTTTAAACTTGTATGTAGATATGAAATAAATGAGTATTTTGTTGAATTTATTATATAGTATTGTGAAAAATCTTCGGAATTTGCTCTATACTAATACTCATTATGGTGTGCGCAGGTCAAGTCAGGGGGCGGCATAGAAGAACAAGGAATCAAATTCGAAGTGAGAATAGAGAACGAATTGGATTTTTCGCGGGACATACTCAAGGTAACCTCTAGTGCCGCTTATATAAACCTAATATGTAAAATTTTCGTGTCACAGTATCAGTTACCATACTTCTCCAAAACCACTTGACCTATTCTCATGAAATTTTGTGTGCACATCTGATAGACCTGAGAATCGAAAAACATCTATATTCCCCCCTAAATGCAAAGGGTAGTGCGGGCTAGACTACCCTTTTTGTTAAATTTTGAAATATTTTTTTTAATTTATTTTTGTTTATATACACCATATATACACCATATATACACCATATACACCATATATACACCATACAAAAATAAATACAACCCTAAATTTTCCCTACGATCAACCCTTATTTGTTGATCAAAAACTTTTTTTTTTTGGCAATACAACATTTGCTGGGTCCGCTAGTAATTATTTAGTTGTGAGATGTGTTAAGTGAAACTTTACGTGTGGTGTGTACAGTCAGAGACGTGCAGCATGTCCATTCCCGAGTTGGAGCTGGAGGTGGGCGGACGTGCGCTGGGCGGGCGGTTCACCACGGCCGAGGGGCTCGTGCGCGCCACGGCCGAGCAGCTGGCCGACTCCCCCGGGGTGGTGGGCGACGCGCCCGCACTCAACACGGAGAGACTTAAAGGGTACCAGCTCCATTGTCCAATCGCTTGTAGTTGTGCTCCACTGGACGTCTTGATAAAACTCCTATGGACAAACTGATGCTTCGGAACCCTAAAACATTATTATAAATTTCATTTTCTTTAAGAAATCATTGATGTAGTTGTCATTTGTTTTTGATAGAGATATGTTTTCCTTACGCCCGCATACTGAACCGCCACTCAAATCTGACAATTAATAAAGTGCTACTTACTACTCAAATATCACGCATCCTGTCTAATGTTACAGCTACTTGTAGCTGTAGCTGTAGCTGTAGCGTTTATATATTTAAGTGGCGGTTCAGTATTCGGGCTTTAGTGTCATAAATATTCTAAAAGAAGTTAGGATGCATAAGTCAATTTCTATAATGTTTATTCCACTTTGTGAATGCAGATTCATCGGTAAGCTGCATGAAGTGCTGGAGGGGAAGCGAGCCATCACCCTGGTGCTGGACGACCCCGCGGGCAACTCGTACGTGCAGAGCCTCGCCGACGACCCCGAGCAGCCCGACGAGCGCCTGCAGGTCACTCGGTACCGCCGCTCTTACGAGCAGGACGACGAGCTCGGCATCAACGACATGAACACTGAGAACTACCGGCGGTGACATCTAGCGGCAACTGACACTCTGTGATTATTACAACAATTCACTTGAAATTCCATAATTTTAATTTCATTTAATAATATATATACACTATAATTAAGCTTGTACTTATTGATAACCTACATTAAATAGGTTTCATATTTATATACATCATTGCGGACTTTTTTGTAGAACTTCTTCAGGTGTATAATAATGTAGTACATTGTTTCATTTATCACTAGGGTCTCTTACTCTTTGCCAGCGTTTGCAATTAAATTTTTTTAACACATTATACATGAATTAAACATACAAACCAACCTGTTGAGACTCACTTTCTATATAAAAAAAAACACTTAAAAATCGGTTACGTAGTTTTAAAGAAGCGATAAGTATAAGGGGACAAACAGCGGAGAGCGACTTTGTATTATACTATGTAATGATTAAGTTATCCAAATACAAAGTATGTTAACTGAATCATGGAAAAGAAAATACATGTCAATGTAAATAGAATTGATAGAAAATATTGCCCTTGTTATTATTTTGATGGAAATAGGCTACTCATGCTCAGGGTTACATGTGATGTTGAACAGGCTTTTGTAACTTAATTTTTACTAGGATCGATCGAACTACTGCATAATTTATTGTTGACATCTAATAAATATTTTATTTTTCATTTTTAAATTGTGGTTTCTTTTAACCTATTTTAACTATGCTTTGATATACCAAAATGCAATTATTTTATTTGTACTGAATGACAATTGCTACAGATAAATATGACGCTGGGAGCGGCCTCTGCCGTGTGCGCTGTAAATCTACGAAAATTCGTATTCGTTATAAGCAAAAAAAAAAGAAAAGTGTTATCTTAATAATACTTTTATTGCTCACTCCATACACATCTACTACACACCTATCACAAATTCACTACACATTGGTACGACTTCAGTCTTACTCATTTAAATTGTTCACATACCTATATGAAATGTATACACAAGCTAAATAAAACTTACAAAATGTTTATACAAATGAAAAATATGACAACATTGCATCGATATTGTGAAAGCCAACAGGACTTGTTAACTTTTATAAAGTGAATTATTTGATATCTTAATAAAATCTACTACCCGTACATTGTTTGAACATAGCAGCTTACTATAACGTACCAAAAGAATGGAAGGGCAAATTACATTTAGTTTGCGAAAATAATATATTTGATGAATGCCTAGGATATCATTTAACACATGTAGAGAAGAAAACCTTCCTGCCAAACCACTCCATTTATTGGTGATGCTCAATAAGAAATCCATAACGTTTCTTAAAAGATTTAAGTGAATATACAGTAGCAGCTGTTGGTTTTATATAAATATGAATTCGCTTGCAAGCAAGGAGTATTTGTAATGATGCCTTAAAAGAGAAACACAAACTTTCAGCCACATAAAAGTTTGTATCCACATTGCAAACTTAAAATCGAGCTTATAAAACTTTACACCTCATCATCTTTGTTCATACTTAATCTAAAGGAATTTAAGACTTGGCTAAATTTCTCCTTTTGCCTTTTCAATGTATCGTTCTTTTCCATTTTGGGTAATTTTGGTATACTTTCAGTACTTGATATATCTGTTTGGTATGAATCATCTGGCGTTGGCGGATTTGACTTCATTAGTCTGGGTTTCGCCAAAAGCTGTGGTCCGCCAACTGCAAATATTGTTTCAAGTTTACTTTTCAAATCTTCTCTACTCAAACTTTTGTCCTCTGTCTCTGGTTCCGCAGGGCTAGATTCAATATTAATTTTATCTTTGGAAATTTCAGTATCTACCGCTCGTAAGTTCGGCAAACTATCTCGTGACAATAACTCTTTCTTCAAGTCCAAAAATAATTGAGGGCGTTCTATATTTGCTACTGCCATTTCTGCTTCCATCACATTACTCGTTGATTGGGATCTCTTTCTTGGTGCCTCTTCTTCACTGTTTATGTTTTTTTGGAATATATCGTTTAATTTTGACATGAATTTTATCTGTCTTGCACTACCGAACCGCATATTACCATCACCGCTCTGTGATGCATTAGATTGTAAGCTTGTTCTAGGTTCAATTACCTCATCGTCTTCTGCATTTAAATCTGCTTTGGAATGTCTAGAAGATATAGTATTGTACTTCTTGAACGTGGGTATAACAATAGGAGTACTCTTAAAATAATTCTCATCAAAAGGTGGAGGCACAGGTATGTTTGGTATATCAGTGTCTTCAATAGAACCGCTTAATGTCGGTTTGTCTATTGTATCTGAATATCCAGACTCGTCTGTTCGTGAATTAGTTTCACTTTCATTGAATGCCGTTATATCCTCGTCTTGACTATCATTATTATCTTCAAAAATGTCACCTTTTTCGTCCTCTTCATTAACCTTCGGTAAATCTTCTCTATGGACTTGAGCAATTACATCGTATTTAGATATTGTCAATGATGCATCTGAACCGGCATCGGATAATTCACTCAAAGACTTTCTGTGAGATATACCCACCTCATCAGTGTCGTTATCAATATCAGCACATTCTTCTTTGTTTTCTTTAAGACTAATAACTTCACTGTACGTGTCTTCTTCAGCTTGAAGCACTTGATCCAATAAATCAATTATTTTTGCTTCCTTTTCTTCGTTGTTTTCGATTTGCATTTGCTGTATCATTATTTGTTCAATTTTACTATTATCCACAATTTTTGGCGCCGTCTGAGTGGAAATAGAATCGTTATTATGCTCAATCTCATGATTATTTTGGTGTGACAGCGTGCCTGGTGGTGTGGGCGCTTCTACTACAATATGCACAGTAACTGGTTTCCCGTTTTTGTTCAAATTTGTTGTAATGATTTCGATATCAACAGTTTTATCATCAGAATTTTGTTTGTAGCAGCAAATACATATAAGGTAGATTGGTATTCCTGGAATCAAAACAAATATTTTTTGTATAGTATGAAGACAACAAAGTGCTTTGCATTGACAATACGCATGAAAATCCGATAAATTATGTATCCGCACTCGAACTTAATTTATAATTTCATTTGCGTTTATTTAGTGTAGAGCTAGTTGACTTCGCTGCATGAATAGCGGTGAAATCTCAGAATAAAATATAGAAGAATAAATAAAGTGGTCCATAATACCGCGTTTCGATCGGTGCGAGAGGTGTCTGGAAGCCCACCCACTTTTCACCCCTCCCCCTTAAGGACTGGCAACGCAACTATCGTGGTCTGCTTGTTTGCCCCCTATCCCATAAAAAACACACACTTGCACTCACAATTACCGTAACTAGACTAGACTATATTCTTTGTCGTTCGATTGAAGAATATGGCACAACAATCGTGCGAGCAATTTAAGAACTTGACCATATCTATCATACGCTGATGGCGGTTTGAGTAATTTGTGTGGGCAAGCGTAACAATAAATGTCAAAAAGAATTATAGGTGTATTTAGTTGAGCGATACATACCTAATATCATCCATATCAAAACTCTTAGCCAGGTTTGCCAACTAATAATTGCCAATAAGTGAATGTTGACGTAGATACTGAGACAGGGCAGATACGGGACTAATGGTGTCTGAGAAATAAAATTATTTTATTGACTATCAATTAAAATAAGTAGGTATATCTCCGTTTAACTCATAACATGAATCCATTTCACCATCATAATATAATGATTCTGATTGAGTCATCTCGGTGGTCTAAAGATCGAGCACCTAGCTTCAGGATTAAGAAATGTCTAACCAATGATATTTCGTAAGATATGTGTCACATGTGTGATAAATATCGGTAACTGGTAGAATTGTGCCCGATTTATGTCAATTGGCTCCGTCAGGTGTGGACTCATTAAATGATTATGACATTTTCAATTTAAATATAATTTTGAATGTAATATTACTTAAAATTAGAATTATATAAAGATTTTGTTAGAATGTAAGATGAAGAGAGCTTACTTTAAAGGTCAGTGTCTCGTCAACGGTAGGCTGAAAACCAATGATGGCAACTGTGAGCACCGCCATCACATGCAGAATAATTATAGCGACAAGTGAACGGTTCGTGTGTATTGCTACTACTGCCATTGCTATACACAAGGAGACTGAAAAAAAAAAGATGGTCGATGGAAAATCTTAGATTGTTCGGAATTCTGTGTTTCCGTACTTCGTGGTTCCAGCAGTGAAGGGCTATTGACAGATTATCTATAAAGACAAGCAGTGTTATGCTGTTTTGTAGGCACGAGTTTTACGTTACCCGCATGCAATTTTTCAAAGGATATGTACATATCTTAACTTAATATCAACATACACATAACATAACATAAACATCACGCTTTTTTCCACCTGAAGGTGTAGGCAATGGCTGTTAAGCCTCGACACGCCGTTATGTTTACGCCCCGAAATGGAATAGGTGGCGAACCTATTGCGCTACCGGACACAAATAAATATATAGTACGTCGTGAAGAAACCTGTTTTTCGTAACTTCATTCGCTTAAAACGCGAAGATACAGGTACTAGGCAAGGCAGGCATAACTCGTTGCACTAATACTATGATGTCCCAAGTCTGGATTTTAATAAATTCATCGGATATAGTTAAGGAAAGTCACTTTATTTATCACATACTGTATTGTACCTGGATTCGAACTAAATACAGATGAAAGATCACATTTAGAAGCCGAGTGCTGATCCACCGGGCCATCGTAATTGGGAGATTTCAGGTTAGTATATGCTTACAACAATACCAAAATCATCAGACTGGTAAAAAGGGGAAGAAATAATGCAGTATTGTTTTCGGAATTTATGCATGATAATTATCGATGACTGACAAATTCGTGACCGGTGTATATATAGCATTAGATTCGCAACCATTTGGTATGTAACATAACGATTCGGCGTGAAGAGGCCGCGAGCGCGTTAACAGCCGCTGCCTACACCTTCTTGTAGAAAAAGGTGTGAAGTTATGTTGTTTATGTATGTTTTATTGCAGAATAAAGTAACTCATTGATGATAAAATTAAATAAACTTACCGTAAAATACTATAGCAATATTTATAATTCGTTTTGTCTCTCGAGTTGGTATCCTATCACCGCAACCAAACATCTGTCTCATGAAACTCGCTTTTATCTCGGGTACATAGTTGCTGCGATATCTATAATAATAATTATTAAATTAATAAAAAAATTATACTTTCACTTTGACCGGTGAAATACCACGACCTCTCAGAAGATTGACGTAAAGCTGCTCATGCCACGATTCTTTTGGTAAGAGAGGTACCCGCAAGCCCACCCCCCTTCCCCATCCTTTACAATCCTAATCCCTTAAAAGTCGGCAACTCAACTATAACACTATATGTGTTGCAGATGTCCATGGGCGGCGCTGGTCGCTTACCATCAGGCGCCTGCTCGTTTACCCTCCTATCCCATAAAAAAAATTAACTTGACACCCATAAGATGCCTTGAAAAGCCATATTAATTTTCTATACGAAAATAATACTTATATCGGGCGCACTTTATTAGTCATGGACAGAGACACCCATGGCAAGAAATGGTCTGGCATGGATCTATTCTGGAAGCAAAAAAACAAGGTCCCCCTTTCAGACAAATTGGTAACTATGTAAAAACAAATAGAGTTATTACCTTAGTAAAACGACGCAAACAGCAACAATTGTATATGAAGTCAGTGTACCGATACACATCATCAACACTAGCTGCTCCAAATCCAGGATTGCCGAAAGAATAGCTAAAAAAGAACAGATTTAGATAAAATACAAAATTAAGATTCAAATGTCTTATAATTTATGTCAATAATTTTCATCTTCTGTAATAGATTAATCCTTAAAATGACTTGCTGAATTCTTAATATTATTTAAGACAAGCCGAGCCGGCGAACTTTGTTTCGCCTCAGAGCAATAAATGAGATTTACTCATTTTTCTAAAATAAAAGTAGCTTACTCCTTATTACATCAGCTATCTGCCAATAAAAATATCGTCAAAATCAGCCCAACCATTTCAGAATTTAGCTGGAATATACAGGCAGACAGACAAAAATTTAATAAAATGTTATTTTAGTATTATATAGTTTATGCATGTAGTAAAAAGCTATAAGTTATTTCAATATTACAAACAGACATTCCAGTTTTTTTAAATGTTAGGTAGATGTCACTCAATATGGCGACGTCAATCAATGAAAACTTAAATCAAAGTAATATTGACTCTACTGCTACGGGACGCCCGTGTGAGTATTAGGTACTAATAGCAATAATATGTCAAATTGTCAATAAAAAAACGTAATACTCGTATTTCTCATCTAATATATAAAAGTCTCATGTCACAGTGTTTGTTAACATACTCCTCCGAAACGGCTTGACTGATTCTCATGAAATTTTGTGTACATATCGCGTAGTACCTACCCCATTTTTTTTAATTTTGATAATTACCGCATACAGAAATTCATACAATCCTGGATTTTCAATCCTCTACGATTCTCTATTTTGTATTGGTTGATCTAAAACTTTATTTCTTTGGCAAGACAAAGTTTGTTGGGTGAGCTAGTTTGTCTATATCTATATTTCTCTCGCTGGATTTTTTGCTTCTTTCTTCGGCGTTAAAAAGTACTTTTTATGCTTTTATAGACTAGACATGGCAAGGTTCATCCTGGTCCTGCGCATGTAGCTTAAACAGGCTAAACAAAAAGTCTCAACCCCTGACATAATTGGGTACATGAATAATCTTTAAAAAAAAATATTCATTTGTTTCAGTACAGCTATTTACTAACCTATAATAACAGCAGGTACCACTGTTGCTATAACTGGTGATTGGTTTTTGACGCTCAATTTAGCGAACCAGTGTATGAAAAGACCATCTGACGCCATTGAGTAAAGCAGACGGGGTAGAGGAAAGAGCGCTCCAAGTAAACTGCAACGTTAAATAATCTATGTATTTTTATGGGATAGGCAAACGAGCAGGCGTCTCACCCGATGGCAAGGTCATCTGAACACAGGTAGTTTTACGGTTGCGTTGCCAGACCTTACAATGTGGTATGGAAAGGTTTGGAAATCTGATTTTTTATGGGATAGGACGGCAAATGAGAAAGTTTGTCACCTGATGGTAAGTAACTTCTCACCGCCCACGTACACCGTAGTGCGTTGCCGTCCTTTAAAGGAGTAGGAGGAAAAAGGAAGGGGAAATTGAATCGAGCCTCCGGATACCTCTCTCACCAAACCAAACGCGGCACAAGCCACTTCACGCCGATTTTCCGAGAGGTCGTGGTATTTCACCGGTCGAGTCGGCCCATTCATTCAGCGAACTGCGTGGCTCTACCACTGTTATGTATTTTTTAGTTCAATTAAACAAACGTTCTACTGATTAATTTCTTATAAGGTAACAAAATGGCTCTCGATACTAATTGAAAAATTGACAAAATCTCCAAAATGGTTATCTTATAACGCAAAATCTTACCTGGTGGTGATACCGGTAACAGCTCCGACTACTACGATCCATCGCGCCCACTCCCAGCCAATGGAACTGAATGCCATAGAAACTGATGCAATTGAAGTCTGAAAATGTATTATTATAATAAAAATTATAAAAAAAAATATTTTTAAAATATGAATAAATCGCCGATATAAACAGACATTGAATGGCACTTTAATATCACGCGTGGAACTCTAATAATTAAAAAACCATCAACCAACTAACATAAGTATGTTAGATACTAAAAAAATATATAGCTTTTCCTTAGTAAAAGAATGATTAAAACCTGACTACTGCTTTCAGAGTTTGTCGATTACATACAAGCAAACAAACCATTTGTCTTTATAACATTAGTAAAGGAGATAGTATTTTCTTGAACTAAATAGTTGGTCTACCAAGTAAAATAAGAAGTACCTATAGTTTTATCTTAGATCCTCAATAGTTACAGCATTTATAATCATCATATAGGTGAGAAAAAAATTTTACTAACCAATTCGTAGTAAGGCACCATCATAGTAACCACGATACTGACACCAGCGAAGGCAGCGAACACTATCAATATCACCGACAATATAGCCATAGGAATTGTGCGTTGTGGACTTTTCACCTGCAAGAAACAATAGAAAAAGTTCGAGAGGCTATTTGGAATTTATTATATTAGCTGAAGTGAATGGTTCCCTATTACTAACCAAGCGAACTAATGCTCATAGAAACTTGAATGAAACCCAACGCATTAGAAGTCACCTATGGTGCTTTGGCTATTATTTATAAAATTTAATTCAATATCGTATAGTGTAGTCTCGGTGGTTCAGAGGTCGAGCACACTGCTTCTGAATCCAGAGGTCGCGGGTTCGAATCCTGGCACACACCAATGTTTTTTTCGAAATTAATGAATTTCGAATAACTAAATTTTGTGTGATAACCGTGCAACAGTTACCGGGCAACGGCGTATGGCAACAGGTTCACCAGCTATTTCATTTGGGACGTAAACATAACGGCGAGTTGAGGCTTAGCAGCCACTCCTAAACTCCTAAACTTTTGGGTAGGAAAAGGCGTGAAGTTATGTTATGTTATGTATGTTAATTCAATATCTATAAATGAAAATGGTAACGGGAATAAAGAGGTCACTATTGTTTTTAACTTTTTTTGCGTCGTATAGGCATGTAATGAGGAGGGATGATACACACAAGATGATACATAAGAATGATAAATTGCAATGTGGAAAGAAAGAAGAGAAGAGAGAGACCGAAGGTAACATGGATGAATTGTGTAAAAGATGATATGATTAGGAAGGGTATTGCTGTGGAACAATCCGAACCAGCTAATTACAGGAAAAGGAAAACCTGTTGTGCCGACCCCAAATTATGGTAATAAGGAGATGATGAGGTTTTAAAGAAAAAAATGTCACCACACGATCTTTTTTTTTTTTAAGTATTATACTACTCACCTCTTCTCCGGACGCATTTATTATATCGAACCCGACGAATCCATAAAAACACACAGCAGCACCCTTCAGCATACCCCACATGCCGTAAGGGAAGAAACCTCCGTCGCCATAGCCCGAGGGCACCTGTTCAGTTGGAATGCTCCAGTTGCTTGTGCGAGCTGAAATCATGAGTGTAAGGTGAATTTAATCCAAGACTTGATTATCTTTTTAATGTAAACTTATCTCCTATTGATTTCAATATTTAATTATTACTATTCGTAAAATAAACACGGCATAATAGAATATATAATATAGATTGACCAATGCGACACATGGCTAAAAATTAATGATTTGATTAAAACAACTTTCAGGATTATATCGCGTTATTACTACTATTATACTACTTATTTATATTTATTTCCCGACGTTTCGAACTCTTTACAGAGATCATTTTCACGAGTGATATGATTTCTTGAAATGGAATCTCGGGCAGACTTTTTTATTATGTTAGTTATCTAAGGTTTTTATGAGATTCTAGATCAAGTTACAATTGAGCTATCAAATTAAATCTGGCATAAATTAATAACTCGCCTTTAAATGATCCAATCAAAATGGCAAACAAGATAACGAACATGTTTATTGCTGTGAATACTTTGTTAAACATCGACGACTCACGCACACCGAACGCCAATAACACTGAAAAGAGAAAAGTGACATTTACAAATTAATTTTTTTAAATATAGAGTGCAACAACAAATAAAATAAACATTTAGTCCATTGAAATGTTCCAATTTTAGGACCGAATATTGCATTTCTTAGAGGACGCAATTTAACGCTTAACTTGAAGTTTGTGGGGTCGCCACCACAGTCATTTGGCCGCCATCTTGAAAAAGGGGGAAAACACTTTTTTCGCGATATCTCGGAAATTATGCGTCTCACGAGAAATTTTGCAAGACATAGTTTGTAGTAAATTATCTTGCCTAAAAAAAGGGCAAAAAGTTATATTACATATTTGATGTAATATAACTTTTTGCCCTAAATTGAAAATCAAAGAAGTATTATGCGAAAAAGTTTTACAAAAATTTTATTTTTTGCTTTTTAACTTTTTTGTTATACTTTTTACAAAAAAACCTAAGACCAATCTTGTAGAGGATCTTTTAACGAAAATTTTTCAATTTTCAAAGAAAATGTTTTTTTTTGAGTTAGTAAATACAATAAAAAAAATCAAATGTAAGTTAAGAATTTCATTTTGATCGGATTCTCATGACCATTCATGAACCCGGACAACTTTGGAGTGCTGTAACAGCGTTTTAAATGGATGAAATAAAAAAAAACAATTTTTTTCAAAAGATCCTCTACAACATTGGTTTTAGATGTTTTTTTTGTAAAACGTATAAAAAAAGGTTTAGAGCAAAAAAGAAAATTTTTATAACAAAAAAAACTCACTTTTTCGCGTATAACTTCATTGATTTTCAATTTAGGGCAAAACTTATGGGAACATACATATTTGTAGGCAAGATAATTTGCTACAAATTACGCCTTAACAATGTTTTTTAGAAGACGCATAGTTTCCGAGATATCGCGGAAAAAGTGTTTTTTTGACAACTTTTTTAAGATGGCGGCCGGATGACAAGGGTGGCGACCCCACAAACTTCAAGTTAAGCTTCTTTGGCCCCAAATGAACCCACATGTACCAAAATAAAATTGCGTCCTCTAAGAAATGCAAAGCTCGTGTAACATTTCAATGGACTAATAGGTCTTTACAGACACTTAAAAGTCAATAATTGCATAAAATTTAACTTATTGCACTTGAGGAAAGTACCCAGGTACACGGTAACCAGGAGTGGCTCCTTCCGGGGGCTATCATGACAAGAAAATGGCATGACCCGACTGAAGAAACTTATTTGTCAAACCATGTAAAATAACTAACTAACAAAAATATTATCGTTAGATGTTATATCGTCTTACTGACATATTAACTTACTTCCAATAACAATGACAAAGAAGAATGAGAAGAGATCGAAATACGGTGACAGAAGAGGCACAGATATTGGCACCGCTTGCTCGTACCAATTCGAAATCGAGTGATTTGTCAAAACATCTAAGTAAGCGCTCAATCCGCGGGCTACACTAGCTGACCCTGAAAAAAGAATATACTTTTGGATATTTTCTTCAAGCAAGTCTCGATGGTCCAGTGGTCGAGCACGCGGTTTCTGATCCAAAGGTCCGGGTTCGAATCCTGACACTGGTTCACACCAATGACTTTTCGCATTTGTTTTCGGAAATGAAGTGTGATAAATATCGATGACTGAAAACTTTGTGCCCGGTATGGCAATAGGTTCGCCACCTATTCCATTTGGGACGTAAACATAACGGCGAGACGATGCTTAACAGCCGCTGCCTGCACCTTTGGGTAACAAAGGCATGAAGCTAAGTTATGTTTCTTAAAGCAGAGCTATGTCCCCGATCCGAACTCATACGAGTAGACAAAGTATATTTGGTAATACTTATATTATCGAATGTGTATATTGGTATTTTATGTGTGTGAGTCATGGATCATTTAATATTTAAAGTTATGGATTTAATTGGACACTGAAGAAACTAACCAAACGCGAATTCTAATATATTGTTCCATCCAACGATGAAAGCAATAAGTTCACCGACGGTCACATACGCGTAGATGTACGAAGTGCCTGAAAGTGGCACTCGAGCACCGAATTCGGCATAGCAAAGAGCTGAAACAATATATATTACAATAATACATTTTTATCCCTATAGTTTCTATCCCTATCTATATATTTTCTAAACATTCTCATACAGGAACCACACTGGATGGACAAGGCCATTCCTGACTGCAGTCTCCAGCGTTATCACTACTCATCAGTCTCCCTCTATTCCATGCGAACATATTTTCTCCTTCGCTCCATTCAAAGTCAAACAAAATTTATTTTCATGTCTTTACAGACAGTCTCGGTGGCCCAGCGGTCGAGCACACGGCTTCTGATCCAGAGGTCCGAGTTCGATTCCTGACACTGGCTCACACCAATGACTTTTCGAAATTGTTTTCGAAAGTTATGTGTGATAAATATCGATGACTGAAAACTTTGTGCCCGGTATGGCAAAAGGTTCGCCACCATTCCATTATTCCATTTGGGACGTAAACATAACGGCGAGACGAGGCTTAGCACCTTGGGGTAACAAAAGGCGTGACGTTATGTATGTGTATGTTTCTTTACAGACACTTAAAAATAGTAAAAGTACAATAAACTTATTAATTAAAATGAAATTCTTAAACACGAGCACTTGAGGAAAATGCCTCCGTGGAACAAGATAACACGGATGCAATCGCCACGAGCGGCCCGATTCCGAGTGTAGGGGCTATCATGAGAAGCATCAAGCAATTGATCGGGCGATGATTGGGAAATTGGCATGAGCCAATTCCCATTCGCAAAATAAACTTTCGTGTTCGAGTCAAATTGATTAGTGACTAGAAGATAAAACGCGTTAAACTTATAAATATTGTTTATAGTCGTGAGTATTTTGTGAATCAATACTGATAGTATTTTATTAGATTGTTCCTAGGAATGAATATCTACTAGATATGTTAACAAACATTCTTAAAATTCTCCAAAACATAATGCTTATCAATTAAATTCCATATACTATATTTAATGTTTGTTATCGCTTTTATTGTCAAAACAAAACGATACTTGTGTAAATAATTTTATATTATTAAATCTTTTTTGTAAAGAAGATCAGGGTAAAATTAAATTGTACCGGCTAATAGTGCTGCAAGTGCTGCGATGAGGAAAGACAGCAGAACAGCCGGTCCAGCTATCTTCTGCCCTACTGCACCGATGAGTACGTAGACACCTATACCCAGAGTGCTGCCCACACCCAGCGCTGTCAGGTCCAAGCAATTTAGACATCTGAAGAAATGTTATTAATAAAAGACAAGACAGCTACAAGACAAAGATTCTAACATACCTCATATTGTTTTCATAATCAATAAGTACAACATTGTAACATATAGGGGGAAGCCAGTATTTGAACTTGGCACGTCTAAACTAAAAGTATGAATGCTAAACCATTAAACTATCAAGACTTGTGGTATAAGAGATTGTAGAACCTTTTTTAACATCAGGGCTTTAACATCTGGTGATGTAGGCAGAGATTTTTCGCAAAAATTATACTGTGATGTAAATTAAAAAGACACAAAACATGGAAGATTAAACATATCGGAATCAATGATGATCACAACACAGTTTCGATGATCGAATTGAACATTTCCTTGCGGAGAGTGCCTTCGGGAACCATTAAAACGGACATGTATGACTAGAGTGAATAATGGTATCTTTTGGCGCTTTGTTCTTTCTGCCTACCCCGAAAGAAACTTGGCGTGGTGTTAAATAAGTAAGAATAAAACAATGAATTTTATATAACTATATATGTATGCTACAAACGAGAATAATACGAATAACAAACCTTTTAAGTCCAGTGCGCTCCAATTGATCAGGCTTAAATAGTTTCTTCCTCAGCACGATCCTACAGATGGTCTCCCACTTCCCATCAGCCATTGATCAGGGCTGTTTGTAACCACATTTGGACCTGAAGCACCTGCAAATGATGTTACTTCAGTCAGTGCGATGACAAACATATAATTAGACGCTTCATGGACATGTTTTTCTTCCTGAAATATCTAAAAAGAAGTTTTATTTAGTCTATAATTTTGTTTGTGACATAACCTTCATGGGATTATATACATAAAGAATAAACTTATTAAAACCTTGACTAATTAAGAAGAAGCAATAAATACTGAAAAATTTCAACCAAATAATTTCTATTCAAGGAATTTTCAGCCTATCATTCTTGAGCACCAACCAGCTCGGAGAAACCTCCTCTCATCGCTAGTTTTTGCATACATTTCTAATATTTAGATAAAGCTTTCATTGGAAGAGCCTCGCATTTGACTTCATGGATGGGCCTGCTCGACTGGTAAAACATCACGACCTCTCAGAATATCGACTTAAAGTCGCTCATGCCGTGTTTCGCTCGATGTGAGAGAGGTATACGGAGGCCCAACCCCTTCCCTTCCTCTCCTTCCCATTCCACTTCTGTCCCCTTCTACATCCCATTGTAAGGGCTGACAACGCAACTGTTACAGTACTCTGTGTTCAGGTGTCCATGGGCGGCGTGTTTTACCTACCACCGGGTGATTCGCTTGCTCGTTTGCCCCCCTATACCACAAATGCACGAAATATATGGTAAAAATCGAGTCATATGGGGAAATCCCGACAGATATATACGTTAGACACATTTTCAGAAGCCTATGTAGGTAGGTATTTAAAAAAGTGTACCTAAGTTTAAGAAAAATAATAAAATTGATAAAAGGTTGTTATTTGTACAAAGAAAAATAAACCTGAATTAGACAGATATGAAACCTGAATTGGAGCAGAAACACCGAAAGCCACTATTATCTATTACACATTAATTAGTAAAATAATTCTGTGTTAGCACAATAAAATAAAATCAATGAATCATTTAGTACCAATCTTTCCTGGCTGTGTAGTGTTGTGCTACTTATAGGCAAAGGCGTATCGGAGTTATAAAAAATTTATTAACATTTGAACAGAATTAAAAAGAAAAAAAAAAACAGTACCACAGCCACCATGTCTAGATAAACATCTCGATAATCTGTGTGTTCCAGTTAATCTCACATCTTATCATCTCAGTTAATTTAACCTTACGTTCCACAACGTTGCACAATGTTGATAACTCTCGTATTGGATGAAAGAAAAATACTATCAACAAAAAGATGCTAACAGCGATACACTTAATTTTAAGTTTTCCTAAATACTTGCACATCTACATGTAACATAACTTCACACCTTTTTCTACCCGAAAGTGTAGGCTGCGGCTGTTAAGCCTCGACTCGGCGTTACGTTTAGCTCCCAAATGGAATTGTTGGCGAACCTATTGCCATACCGGGCACAAAGTTTTCAGTCATCGATATATAACACACATATCGAAATTCTTTTCGGAAGAAATTCTTTTCTTTTCGAATAGTCATTGCTGTGAGCCAAGATTCGAACCTACGACTTCTTGATTCAGAAGCGGGATGCTCGACCACTCGACAACCGAGACTTAAATGAATTCAGTCATGAACTCGCTAAATATATAATGACAATATATAATACCAACATAACAGTCATACATTTTACTATCGGGGCGTTGTAGAAATTCCATAGATAGAGAACAGATTTATTTGGATGGCATTGTTTTATCTTTCTATGATTAGGTACTTACATTAAAATAATTTTACGTAAACTCCTACTACTATTTAAGATGATCCACGTGTAGTTTAAACGACGTGTCACATTTATTCTAAGACACATGTGGAAAAAATTTCCGCCTTAGGTCAATAAAGTCTTCTTGACAATAGTTAAAACACGTGTGACCTTTATTCTAAGAGACAAGTGAAAAGACTGTCCGCCTGATGTCAACATAAAGTCTTGACAATATTTCATTTCTGATTAATACAGATGTGTGGAGTGACGATAATTGATAAAATACTGGATGAGTATGGAAGAGGGAGGAAGTTTGAAAGTGGCGTCAATAACTGAAAGGATACACATGTCGCAAGAAGAATGATAAATCTGGATTTGGAAAGAAATAAGAGAAGAGAAATACCCAAGAAAATGTGGATGGATTGTGTGAAGAATGATATGATTAGGAAGGCCGTTGTATTAGAAGAAGCAAATGATAGGGAGGTGTGAAGTAAGGGAAACCGCCTGTGCCTACCCCAGATGATGGGAACAAGGCAGGAAGACGATGAAATGATTATATTAATATAGCTTTAGTAAATCTATATTCTCAGGCACGCAATGTCCACTTGGACGATTGTTTAGTATTATAATAATAATATCTTGGACACAATACACACAGCGCCCTCTAGTACCAAGCTAAGCAACTAAATGCTTGTCTTATGGATACTAGATAACGGATATTAATACATATATACTTTTCTTTTGTAAATACATACTTATAATACATAGAAAAATACTCAGACACCACACAAATATTCATGTCTGTCACAAATATTTGTGCTCGGGTGGGAATCGAAACACCGACCTCAATGCTGCAGCCGGTAGTTTTACGAATGCGCCACGAGGCCCGCCGACATTGACATAATATAATTGGAAAATAATAAATAATACGTAAATATAAAAGAAAAGCATGCTCCGGTGTTTCCGGCACGTGGTAAGTATGCGAGATGAACGTATGACTAAGCACATATATAACACAAATACGGAAAGACGGAGGAGTCGAGACAGTCACCAGCACCATGATCAAATTGGCGTTGTTTTATCAGAAGATGACGTAAGTTGCCTCACACTAAATGATAGCGCGGTTTTTTCATAACCATGTTAAACACTCAGATCTCTTCGTCTTCTTAGTATGAATTTGGATAAATATACACCCATATAATGTAGATTTATGTACATATGTATTTATTTTTGCTTTTCATATTATTTTACCAATATTCTCAGTTTTTAAATATACACATCGTATCGTCACCGGCAACTGCAACACTATCCGTGTACGTCTCCGTCGATGAACATATCACTTACCATCAGGTGACTCCTTTGCTCCTTATCCCATAAAAACACATGTAAGGTCTACCTGTACTATGTACCTCTAGGTGCATAATCATTTTCATAAATAACCTTACTGTAAAATATACGTGAATGTAAAATTTATCTCTAAGTATCGCATATCTCTTACTCATACCATTACAGTATTTCATGATTTGTGTACAATAGACAAAAGGCATACATACAGTAGGTACATTTTTTTTTGTTTACGTTAATTATTTTCATCGAGAGATTTGCGATATTTGTGCAGTTTTATTATACATTGCGTAGTATTTTTAATAACAACACAATTTCACAATGTTTATGTATCAATGTACCCTTAAATTGAACTTACCCTATAACACACAACCGGGTATTAACATATCTGAATTAACGTGGCAATGCGTTCGCGCACTATGAACAACTGAACTGATAATAATAACGTACTCTTGTGATAAGATAAAAAAGAAATAATCGGAAGATCTTTTATAACAAGCCATAAAGAGTTATGAAGACGCATAGTTTATATATTACTAACAATTTTGATAGTTCACTTGAGATGTGACTACCCAATTTAAATATAAACATAAAAAAACATAAGTTCACGCCTTTATTACCCGAAGGTGTAGGCAGCGGCTCTTAAGCCTCGTCTCCGTACATAACTTCCGAAAATGTGTGTGTGATAAATATCGATGACTGAAAAATTTGTGCCCGGTATGACAATAGGTTCGCCACCTATTCCATTTGGAACGTACACATAATGGCGAGACGAGGCTTAACAGCCGCTTTCTGCCTTTGGGTAGAAAATTGCGTGAAGCTGTGTTTATGTAACTTCAGAAAATAATTTCGAAGAGTCATTGGTGTTAACCAGAAGAAATTTGAACCCGCGAATTCTTGATTCAGAAGATTGCTCAGTGATAGTCTAAGTTACTAGGAATATATACACTTTATATACAATTAAAGTTGAAATCAATAGTTGAAATCCAATTTGTCAGCATCTCGGTCTGCTAGCAGCATTACCAAGCTAAATGAAAGTGCTCTGAGCGAAGAATGAACTAGCCCTCTGGTCGCCAGAGATCGACCAGTCTTTTTGCTATATACAATAAAAATAAACGTTCACTTTATCTCTATAAAGTATTTTAAGTCCAATTCAACTCAAGCTTGAAAGTTTCGCCAGTTAGTGACAGGACGCGTTGCGTGGTATGGGTCCTGTAATGTCGCGAAAGGAAGGATAAATCAGAATTTGAAGCAAATAAGAGAAGAGGGAGACCTAAAATCACATGAATGGATTATGTGCAATATGACATGATTATGATGGGTTAATGTGGGAGAAACGAATGTTAGGGAAATGGGGAAACGAAAAATCTGTTGTGGCAACCCTAAATGATGGGAACAGGACAGAAATATGATGATGATGATTATGACCGTTGATGCAATCTACTATGAAAGGGAGTAAATCATTTCATTATGGCCTTGGTGCTGTGTCACGGTATAACGATGAATCAACAGCATTATTTCTTGTTAAGTGTACAACTACCAGGGTTATTCCTTATTACAGCGGTTAGAACTAAGAATTCTGTAGTTTTGTCAAAAAAAAAACGCGAAGTTTGTTTCCGATTTCAAGCTTGTGTTTGTATTTTCTGCCTGAAATAAGTAGAGTGTAATAATATGAGCTTGCTTTATTTTGTATAGGTAACTCGGAGCACATTTATTGTCATTCAGGCGATTGAAAAATGTCGTATAATTTGTGGGGCTCTATGATGTATTTTATAAGGTAAGACTAACTGACTTACTAAGGTTAAGAACTGGTCCAACCTTCCAGTTGGAACTTTGATCATGTATTTTTGAAATAAGCCACATCTGAAATATAAGAAACACCAAATAATTAACACTTTGTTAAATATGAACACTTAAACCTATGAAATATATTTCAGTGAACAACAATATTGGTATTATACTAAGTACATATTATGTACTTAGTATAATACCAAAATTGTAATAAATAACATTTTTAAATAGGTTAAATACACGTAGGTATATATTATATACCTACATGTATTTAACCTATTTAAAACTGTTCATTTTTATTATTTTCAATAATTTTGTGTAAAACAAATACGTGTATTTTATTTAGACTTTTTTAGAACGAGTATATTCAAGTTCATTTATTCAAGCCACATGATTCGTTTGTAATAGTTTAACTATGGCCGTCGGTTTACCAAAGCGATATTATGATGTTAAAGTCTGTTATCAGATAGCACGACTAATATGCGTTTATTATCACACCGAGGAAACAGGTGCTATCGTTCAAGTACCCCGATTATGGTAATTATTTATTTTCCAATCTACTCTATGTTCTTCATCCGCAAAGTAACAAGAAAAGCGATAAAACAAATTCATATTCATCCATACAGTTGAATATATAACCTAATTATTAATTTGAAATCGATTGAAAACACATTGTATTTGGCAATAGGTATATAAATCAAAACATTGCATAAACGTTAAAGTATTATTATAGGTAGGTAATTGACGTACAATTTAGTCATAGAAATTGTGTTTTTTGTTTTAGACTTAGGCAGCAACAAGAACTCTGCGGAGGTAGCTTTCACAAAATTTATAGAATATTTTCTCCCTTAACAATAATTAACCCGTTATACAATTAACGAGACCTAGACTTTAGGTTCATACATTTCAACTAAAGTAAATAAATAATTCGGAATTTTACACAAAAAAACAGATTGCATAGAACATAATAGAAGGCGCTCTTTACAAAAGCAGAGAAGACTATACTCTCAAAATAGTCCTCCTTAATAGTGCATTGTAAATCTTTTTCCTCTACCGTCGGAAACCGCAAAATTCGCGAGTGACTCTTAAACATAAGTACGCTTAAACATATACTTAAACATAAGTAGCACTTTTATAAGATTTTTTTCATTTTTTCCCACAAAAACACCACACAGCATTAACGAATTGTCATTCTCCTTGGGAAGAGATGCAACTCTTCCCAAGGAGAAATGACAATTCGTTAATTACTAGACATAAATGCTGTACATATTACACATACATTTATGTGATAGGGGGCAAAAGAGCAAGTGATGGTAAGCAACTAGGGGTGTTATGTATGTTACATTTGGGTAGCTGGCCATTAAGATAATCTTATGTACATAGATGGGAAAGGGTTCGAAATTGGGTTGTGGAAGGACGGGAGGAATGGCCTTTGGATACCTCTCATACCGAACGAAAAGTGGTATTAAGTGTCGGTTTTATTTTCCTCATATCAGAAATAAGTTGCATTATCTAAAAAAATATCTTATAGACACTAATTTAGTACCTACTAATATTTAGTGATTAGTCTCACAATGGCGCAGTTAACTATCCAAGACAATTTTGAGTCAGCAAGAAAAACCAATCACAATTCGTAATAACGTCATTGCTATACGTAAAGGGTTTTTTCTATAAGGAAAAAATTTAAATGATTAAAAACTTTCAACATTAGTAAGTATTCTTTGCACGTTGCTTTGATCGAAATAGGGTAAGGTATTGAGGAAGTTAAACACAATAAACTTAAATTTATAAATTACTAGTTTATGTTAAGTAGTCTCTTTGACCCAGTGGTCGAGCACACGACTTCTGAATTCAGAAGCTTTGAATCCTGGCACACACCAATGACTTTCCGAAATTAAATAATTTCGAAAGTTATGTGTGATAAATATCGATGCCTAAAAACTTTGTGCCCGGTATGGTAATAATCTATATATATATATATATAAGAGATTTCCACCTATATATTGACTCATCACGATATCTCTGGAACCATAAGGCGTAGCGACTTGAAATTTGGTAGGATTATTCCTTTCGCCGAGTAGAGGTCAGCTAAGAACGGATTTTACGAAATTCAATTTTTTTTTTTCAAATTTCAAATTCAAGGGGGGTTGCGGGGGTGTTAACAATGGAAAATTCCCATTTTTAACCTATAGCTGCTATCGACTTCAAATTTGTCGAAGATATTGCAGTATTAACATAGCGGGGCAACAGTTATTACTTTTGATGCGAAACAGAGTTCGCCGGGTCAGCTAGTAGGTCATATAATCATTTGGGACGTAAACATAACAACGAGTCGAGGCTTAACAGCCACTGCGTACACCTTCGGGTAGAAAAAGGCTTGAAGTTATGTTGTTTTTGTTACTAGTTGACCCAGCGAAATTTGTTTCACCTCAGAAGCAAGAAATACGGAAAATTTTAGTTATTTGTTCAGTGGATTATCAATTAAAAAAAGACTAATACATACATAAACTCACGCCTGTATCCCATAGGGGTACGCAGAGACTTTGGCTCTCCACACAACAACAACCAACCCTGACACACTTCTTTCGCCTCATCCACAGTCATACATCCCATCAAGCTAACAGTGGCAGAGGCAAGCAGTTCGTTGCATGAATGGGCCGGCTCAACCGGTGAAATACCACGACCTCTCAAAAGATTGACGTAAAGTGGCTCATGTCATGTTTCGTTGTGTGAGAGGGATATTTGTTTTGTGCTATGTAATGATACAAGTCATCAAACAAATAATGTTACAAATTTGGGTCAACTATTATTTTTCTTCTGTGTCAAGGTGAGTGAGAGTCTTAGTATGAAACTATCTTAGTATAGGAGTCGAGTAGATTCGGGGATAAATTTGGCTAACATAGATAGTATCTAATAATAAGTTCATTCCTTTCAGAGGTTGATTTCATGCAAACAAACTATCACTCCATATATTATTAGTATAGAATATAGATTACTATGAAATATAATATATTAATATTGCCATACATCTATTATATACCCTAGCTAGAGGCCAAATAAGGTAAGTAGTGTAATAAAGTAACACTCAGGGCCATAAACCATAGACATTTTTCAGGAAGTCAATTTCCGACAAAATTTAATTAGATAATATAACAAACATAACTTCACGCCTTTTTTCTATCCGAAGGTGTGGGAAGCCTCGTCTCGCCGATATGTTTATGTCTCAAATAGAATAGGTGGCGAACCTATTGCCATACCGGGCTCAAAGTTTTGAGTTATCGATATTATTACACATAACTGCCGAAAATAATTTGGAAAAGTCATTGGTGTGTGCCAGGATTCGAAACCGCGATTTCTTGATTCAGAAATACACATAATTTCCAAAAATTTACTAGTGTGACCTTTATTCCTTAAACTGTGAAAAAAAATACTTTGCAGGTTTGGATCATAAGCTTATATTGAAAAAAATCATGCAGGACCATAATCATACATCATTTCTAAAGAGTCATTAACAAGCACCCAGATTAGAACATTTTAATAATAGGTCGAAGTTACTAAATCACTACTACACACACCGCACAGCCGCAGATTGGAATCAAGTGAAATCACTAAAAAATGTGTGAAACACTTCATAACATAACTTCACGCCTTTTGTTACCCGAAGGTGTAGGCAGCGGCTGTTAAGCCTCGTCTCGCTCGCGTTATGTTTACGTCCCAAATGGAATAGGTGGCGAACCTATTGCCATACCGGGCACAAAGTTTTTCAGTCATCGATATTTATCACATATAACTTCCGAAAACAATTTCGAAAAGTCATTGGTGTGATCCAGTGTCAGGATTCCAACACGGACTTCTGGATCAGAAGCCGTGTGCTCGACCACTGCGCCACCGAGACTGTTACTTAATACGTAACACTTCACTTTGAGATATATAAGTACATAATATTAATTATTCACATCACAGGTGCAATTAAAAATTCCCCGTGATAGTGACGTATTTTTCTGTAATAATGAAATCTGTTGGCGTACAACAAGATTTATGTAAACAACATTTAAATATAAAAAACAGGTAAATAAAAATATTGTTCAGTACAATATTACCTATGTATATTGATCTGTTGCAGTTAGCGTTCGGTAGTGAAAGGAAGTGCTCGCTTGAATGAGGTGCGCTTAAGTCGCCTCGAGTCATTCGTCCGGGAAATATTTTAGTACTTGTATAGTTTATGTTTTGTGACCAACATTAGTGCAGTGTTTTTATGTGAATTTGATTTGCATTATTTTGTGATGGTGATGTTTATTTTTATTTTATTTTTTATTGCTCTACGTGATTCGTTGCTTTTAATGTTTCTTTGATAAAATAATATCTAACAATATTTTTTTCATCATATTTTTATTATTGCTTTCATTTTGCGATCTATCAATATTGGTTTATCTTTCCTAAATCCTGAATTTATATAATAATATGTATATCAATCTTCTTTTATAAAACAAGCATAAAGTGGATAGTTATATCGAATGGTTTAAGGCCAATAATCATAAATAAAATTAGATTTATTTTCCAGTCTTGTAAATTTTTCACATTATTTTTTAAATTGTTCAATATTTTGGTATTCATGTGCCTTAGATGTCAATTACCTATAACATCCTTTTTAATTTAGTCTTTCAATAAAACCGGATTGTAAAGTTTTGATAAAAATGCAAACATCGCTGGAAAATAAAAACCTTGTCTCAATACATCGATAGTGATATCAAAAACATCGCAAGATTCGATTCGGATAAAGGTTTTAACAAAAAATAATTGTAACAAAACCTGTTTATCAGTTTTAACAATAGGTAACCATTAACTGAGACAAATCATTAATCGATTGCATATATTTGCAATACAGTAAAAATAAATAGAATTGAAACACAAAGGTATTCTATCTTTTTTTAGTTATAATAGTCTTAATATTTAGCCAAGATTGTTTTACATATTTATCTCTAAGACTTTCGTGAATCACGTTCATGACACTAAAACAACTTTTAGGATTATATCGCGTTTATTTATTACTAATTTTATTTATTTCCCGACGTTTCTAACTCTTTACAGAGATCATTTTCACGAGTGATGAACAAAAAGATGGTATTTGTTCAAAAGCTATTTTCATTGATGTAGAGAGCACCCACTTTTTGGAAATAAAAATCAAAAAGTTGATGATAAAAATATGATTTTTACTATTGGTAACCCACATCAGACCAAATGATGTAAAGAGTTCGAAACGTCGGGAAATACATAAAATTAGTAATAAATAAACGCGATATAATCCTAAAAGTTGTTTTAGTGTCATTTAGCCAAGAATTTAAAGGAAAAAAGCAAGCAACATTTACGTAAATTTTGCTTGCTTTTTTCCTTTAAATTATTGATCGGTCAAGATATTTGGTTTCGCCACATTTAATACAAAACCAGATACCTATATTTGTACCGCTATTAGTATTTCTTAAACAATTTTTGTTAGATATTTTCCTTATTTTTTTTTGGCACGTTTCTTTCAAGACCTAAACTTGATAGGTAGATAAGTAATTGAGAGATTTTAACCGAATATGCCATTAATCTTATTTTCTTTCCTTTTTAACCGACTTCGAAAAAAGGAGGAGGTTCTCAATTCGTCTTTATGTATATATATTTTTTTTTTATGTATGTTCACTGATATTTTCGTCACTTATGGACCGATTTCAAAAATTATTTTTTCGTGGTATTGTGTTTACTTTCGAGATGGTCCCATTTTCACCAGGTTAGGATCTGATGATGGGAACCAGGGGAAATCGAAGGCATCCACCAAAAGTTTTATGCAAGTATGGTGTTTTTATTACGGAATAGTGATGTCTTAGGGATATTCTTTATGGTGCCAACATTTGATGCTGCTGTGCTGATGAAGAAGCCACAAAACTCCTCAACGGTTAGGAGTTGGGAGACAGTACTGCAGTTAGTCGATGGAAACTGTTTAGTAGTATAGGGGACTAACGTGTTGGTTGGCAGGTATGCTTATATCAACGTCTGATACTGCTGTGCTGATGATGAAACTACAGAACTCTTATACGGTTAGGACTACATAATTCTGTAAAAATGTTTTTTTTATTTTCTGCAATCGTTTCCAGGCTACGATTGCCCTTCATTCGGGCTGTAGTGTTATTGGGTCTACCCATGATAATTACAAAAATATAAATGCTTAGCAAGTATTATCATACTCTTTTATCTAAGTACCTATTTATGACAATTATAGCTCCCTAAAATATCAACCATTTAACAAACGGACTTGTAATTAGTACAAATATATTTACTAAACATAAAGCCATGTAAATGAACTAACTTCTATTGAAGTTCACAACTCATTGATATCACTAAAACGCTTGAAAAAAATTACTTTAAAAAAAAAGTTAAACCGACTTCTAGAAACGTAAACCACACAATCTCTAAGTATATGAAAACAGTACCTCTATAACTAAAAAGCGATAAATAACGTAACTTACTCATCGGTATACTTAATACAATATACAAAACGTAATACTTTAATAAAGTCATCTTTAACTATTATATTAGTTACAAATGTTACTCATTATTCTAGAAGTCGGTTTAACTTTTTTTTTTAAAGTATTTTTTTTTTACAGCTATTTACATATCGCGCTCATCGGCTAAATTTTTGGCTTTTAAATTTAAAAACTTTTTATAATTGTTTCCGGGAATGAAAGATCTATCTCTATCTATATTTGATCTCAAAACAGTGCCGTTTCAAAAAACCCAAAAATTGTATACCTACCCTATCAGATATCTTGCAAACTATATTAACATATTTGCTGTATATTTCCTTAATACTAATGCGCTATATAAAATGTAATACCTAGAACATGTGAATTTTAAATTAATCCATTAAAATAATATAAATACGCTCATGTGATAATATGTTTTTTCGCGAAAATGTGTGCAGCCGCTATTTTCTTGAAACATCAATCTTTTTGATACCATGTAGGTAAAAGGTAAGCTGTAGCTAAACTTTTAAGCCATCAATACTGTATTTGGTTTACTGATTCACTATATTAGAATAGCTATAGGCACGCCGGTGATATGTCACCAGCCCGACGTAGGTATTTTTATACAGCCCTGAAATTTAACTCAAACGCAGGGACTGGCGGAAGTATGTGTTATATTAGGCCATGGGACTGCGTTGAGCTGGAGTCAAGAAGGAATTCTTTATTTTGAGCCATAAAAACGGAGGGCAAACTAGCATGCGTGTCACCTCGTGGTAAGTGACCAGCGCCGCCCATGAACACCTACAACACATAAGTGTTACAATCGCTTCCCCGACCTTTAAGGGAGTAGGATGGGAAAGTATAGGGAAGAGAGGTGGGCCTCCGGGTACCTCTCTCACCGAACGAAACGCGGCATGAACCACTTTACGTCGATCTTCTGGGAGGTCGTGATATTTCACTGAATAAGCCGGCCTATTCATGCAACGAACTGCTTGGCTCTACCATTGGTTATGTGGTAGTGTCCAATGTTAGATACCTACATAAATATAAATGTAAGTATACAGTAGCAACTTATTATTTTACGACGTCCTGTAACCTGGAAATGCCTTATTTACAGATTATTTAGGACTTTAGATGTATCTCAAATTTGACTAAATACTAATAGAGAATGCCAATCAATCAATGCCAATCTGTGCACGGTTGGCATTGGAACTTCATATGCACACTTCACGTAGAACTATACATAACTTCACGCCTTTTCTACCCGAAGGTATAGGCAGCGGCTGTTGAGCCTCATCTCGCCTTTATTTTTACGTCCCAAATGGAATAGGTGGCGATCCTATTGCCATACCGGGAAACTATAAATATCTATATTGCGGTTGTAATTAAAATTCTGAAGATGCTTTGACTGTTCAGAAACATGTGGATGAGGATATAACCATGGTTACTGACCTGAACATACATTTCATACAATATATAAGTAGTCCATAACCTGTTGCAGTTAATGCCGCAACTGTACGGTGCCAACATTTAAATTTTTATCGTGTATATTCATACATACATACAAGTTCATTTATAAAACTTTCTTATCTTCAAGGATTCGGTACAAACTAGATTTCATTATAAGAACGTTAAGCCGAGCCGAGCGGAACACAAATATTTTCGTGCATAAAAAACCACCATACAAAATAAAATAAAAACTACATTCATTAACTACATACAATTTTAATATATATTTGCCTAGTTTCTGCCCGCAGCTTCGTTCAGACAAATGATTGCATTCCGTTATTAAAATATAAGTACATCGTCTAGGATATCCGCAAAATTTAATGCATTTTAAATAAATGTTCTCAAAAAATATTGTTAACATTATGGTGATTTTACGAGTATATAGCTTGGTTATAAGTTTCCTGGTGATGAATGAATTATTAAAATTGGATCACACCAAGATTTATATATTATAAACATATAAACGATTCTTTCCTAATTTTAGTAGTAAATACTAGCTGACCCGGCGAACTTTTTTCCGCAAAAAAAGTAATAAATGAGTAAATTTTGGATATCATGAGGTTCAATTTGTGCTATTTATCGGCTTTAACTGCTGTCCTGCTATGTTAATACTGCGATATCTTCGAAAATATTCCTTTAAATTTCATGCTGTAAAGGGCCCCAGGGTCATGTGTATTACATACACAATCTATTTAAGATACTTTATTGGATGAAAATTAATGCTGTAATGTTTAAAATCGGTTAGTAAATAAGCCATTATTTCTCGTAAAAAGTAAAAAAATAAAAATGGTTATCGTGGGTTATCCCTAAAAGACAGACATATGCCCTCGCGGACTTTTTTGTAGAAATTCTGAAGGTGTTAAATAATGTAGAATATTGTTTTGATCTATCACTTAGGGTTGAGCCAGCGTTTGCAATTAAAGATCTAAATCTCGAAAATTATCATTTTTTCTTTACAAAATGGTAAATAGTCGTCCACTACAAAAGGTGAACAAATTCAAATACCTGGGTCACTATATAACCGAGGACCTTAAGGATCACGTCGATATTGAACGTGAGCGTAGGGCTCTGGCTGTTAGGAGTAATATGTTAGTACACAGGTTTGCTCGCTGCAGTAGGGACGTGAAGATAACGTTATTTAAAGCCTATTGCCAAATACTTTATACGAGTAGCCTGTGGGCTGGATATTCCCTGAAAGGTCTAGACCCTTTGCGCGTTCAATACAACAATAGTTTCAGGATGCTGTTGGGCTTGCCGCGCTTCTGTAGTGCATCTAACATGTTTGCACAGAATTTCACAAATTACTTTTATGGTATTATTAGAAACAGGACCGCGTCACTGCTAGAAAGATTGCGCTCAAGTACCAATAGCATCCTGAAGACGTTTGTGGAGAGATATGACTCACCAATGTTTCCACATTTTATAAAAGTTTTGGTAAGATCGTAGCCATTTTATTAAGAGTTGTGTTATTTTGAGTTTTTATATCTTATTTACTAACATAGTTTATAAGCAAATGCTAACAAGCAAAAGCTAACAAGTGGACCTTTTTGTAGTCTGAAAATAAACGTTTATTATTATTATAGATCAAAACCACCCAGTTGACACCCTCTAACTATTAAAAAAACCGCATCAAAAGCTGGTTCCTTTTTTTTAGTTATGAATAACACTCCATCAAAATTTCAAGCTGCCTCAAATACATGTTTTATAATTTTTTGCGAAATATTTTAGCAGTGTTAAAGCCCCGATTAAATTGTCTGGCTTATTTGTTTCCGTATACATTGAGCATTCAACTACGACATATATAAATGGCGTATTGCCTCAAATACATTTTTGGAATTAAAAAAAAAATTAAAATTTAAAGGTTGATTTAGCCCCGGTACTCAGCTGCCAGGTCTGCAATTCCTTGCTGAGATATAACAGGAGAGGTGTGTGACAAACTTTCAGCTTGCCTCAAACATCTACTCAAAAATTGGTGCCAGCTCTCGGACCATAAGTAATGTTGTGAAATATCTGTTCGCTATACACATATCCACGCATGTGTGACCAGTTGTCCTTATCACGGCGAGCAGTTGCAGGTAGAAAGTTGTTATGATAATCAGCTAACCTACAAGTATTCTCTGGTTATTTGCTAAATTAAAAGCTAGTTAGATATATAACTCCTAATTATCTATCTATTATAAAAAAGGTACATATCTAATATATAAAATTCTCCTCCTCTTCCTTCGAAATGGCTTGACCGATTCTCATTAAATTTTGTTAACGAGACGGTTAACTTGCAAGACTTGCAACGACCATAAAAAGAATAAGTTTTCTGAGATTGTTTTTGACAAGAAAATAACCGAATCGTATCGTATAGAAAAACTGTTGTTAGATCCTACCAAGTAAGTACTTGAACGAGTCCACCGCATTAAGTATTTTAGCAGCCTACCCTCCTCAGACAACTATTACTTATTATTATAGTTTTATTAAGACATTTTATAAGAGTAGATCACAAGTATTAGACACACGTATCCATACTATGCAACTCTTAAGGAAGTTTCTGAAGCTTCGCTGTGAACTTTGTCGATTTCATATGCTAAATTAACACAAGATTAATTCATAAAGCCTTTAATTAAGGCTGGTGCTACTGTTATAGTGAATCAGTGAATATCTATTTTATGAGAGAAAAATCTATGTTGACCCATTGGATCTATCGTGTGAAGTCGTAAAGGTACTCAATAGTTTTTATGTCTTTTTCTGGTTCTTGATTGTTTTATTAATGCCTTTTTATTTTTGATGTATATATAAATTGATATGTTATTTTTCTAATGTTAAATGCATAGGATCGCAATATCTTGTCGAAGCGAAAATACTATTGATAATATTGGAACAATTAGGTGGCATTGACTGAAATTGTATACAAGTGAGAAACGAAGTATAATTTGTACAGAGAAGCGATATCAGACAAACAAGGAATTTAATTTATTTAATGAGAATTAAGAACAATATAGTGTTTTATGGTGCTCCAGGTTCGACCTGTCTACCCTGCACGAGACTTGTCGTAAAACTGAATTGTGTCATTGCTGTTTGTTTAAAATAAAATTATAAATATTTTCTGAAGTTACAAACTAAAATCAGTGCGTTCTCTTAAGAAATATTTAATGAGACAACAAGGTTTCTGTTTCATTGTTACAAAACTAATACAGAGCCTGTGAAGTGGACAGTCCGTCTTATAAAATTGAAACATCGTAATCAAATCGAACGATTGTCATCGAAAGTATTTCAAACAATAGATACTTATCCTTTGTTCGTAGCAGAGATATTATGAAGGTGTTTATTGATTTGATACATGCTTCATACAACATAATAGGTGATTAGTAAAAACAAATCTTCAGCTGTTAACTATGTATTCTGGAGATAACTATAACAACTTGGGATTTCTATGACGAACAAGATTAATTATGATTACTATGTAAAAACATGTGTAACACTTAATTTATTTGTTATCTGTATGGAATAGTGGGCAAACGAGCAAGCGGGCCACCTGATGGTAAGAGACTAGAGCCGCTGATGGACATCTGCAACAGAAATAGTGTTACAGTATCGTTGCCGAGCTTAAGATGGGATATGCATAAGTCAGTAGTGGGATGGGGAAGTAATGTGGGAAGGGTTTGGCCTCCGGATACATACGTAACTTCACGAAACGTCCCTTAGGGGCGTGGTAGGGAGCGCCATAAGACAACCATTCTTACACACCTCACTTGTTTCTTTGACTTTCATAACTATTGTCCAATACATACTCGTCGGTTTTTAAGGCTCCTTACATCACTTTTCACAATGACTCATACTACTTGATCTTGCTTACTCTTACACCGACACTCACTTACAATCTTTAAAATATTTTAGTGTATTCAAGTTTTTATTTATCTTAAATTGTATTTGCAAAATATTTAAATTATATATATTAGTGAAATCTTTGGGCCGCGCCCAGTACACGCCGCAAGGTTCGACATAAAAACCCCCGTTTTATCATTTTATGTTTATCGAGAGAAGATTTTTTTTTAATCTTAACATGGCCGTCGACCTTAGCTCGTCTTAGAGAAATTTGCATAAAGTTACCGCTGTGTTGTGGAGACCTGATATCCTTAACACAAATATTTGCATCATAAATATATACATGTTAGCACAGTTATAAATATACAGTATAAAAAATAACAATAAATTATAATATAACAGTATTATTAGTTCTACTTCGCTATATTCTTCTGTCATAAACTATACATTATTTTAGGATGATAAAAAATAACTTAAACAAACTAAAAACTATTTCTACGTCACGTTTCGTTCAGATCTGCTCAGCAATCCTCTCACTTGCAGTTCACCTTGTACCTAAAATATGAAAAATAGAAGAGTAAAGCATCAACCTGCCTTAAGTGTAAATACCTGAATAACCTTTTGAAAGTTTGCTCCAGTCCCGAGTTTCGTAAACAAATATTTTATATAACTCTGACTTTTTATGTACGGTATTTCATCGATATTCGGCTGAGCAATTTAAGCGAAACATACAAAATCTTATTCACATTTTTGTTACGAGTTAAGATTATATTTATTCCAAACAGTATTGAGTTGGTCTGTTTTGTAACTTGAAGCTTTTTAATACCAAGGTCTCGGCGCACCAAATAAATTTTATAGTTCTAAATGGACACAATTTTGTTATTCATCGTTTTTATCACACATCATTTCCAAAAAGTCATGAAAATCAGCTAGATTCTGGATGCAAACTCCGAATGCTATATCTGTAGAACTTTGGAACTGATATTATTTATCTTAAATCTCATAATATAGGAAACTAATTTAACTTACTAATAAACAATGATGACCTCCAAGCGTTGTCGGCGCTTGTCATCTAGATTTAATTTGTCAGCAACAACAAAACGTTATCACCTGGAAGGCTGCAGATGCTCGTACAATAAGGTCATATTACTTAATTAAGTCTTTAGGTTTTATATAAAAATTAGTTTTGCAGTTAATTATATCTGTCTGACGAAAAATTTCTTCGTTGTAATCATTTTAGTGAACGTTCTTATCTTGAGATGATGAGCCTTAAAGTAATATAAATCTTGGACAAATATAGGTATAGCAATAATAATGTCTTTGTCATCATCAACATTGTGTACTTGCGTGAATTCTTACAAATTGTTAACTTTGTAATTGAAATGGTTCTTTCCCTTTCTATTGCTATCGTTCGCCGAGTTCGTTAAATTATTTATCTTATACAACCAACATCATGAGTACTACTTTGCTTTCTTTTGTTTCCTTTGTTTTCAAAAATCACAGACTTTTCATATATTTTAAAGTTTTACTTCTTTCGGAGGGACAAACATTCTTCAGGTGGGGTATTTCTTGTTTCTGTGGCGCAACTATTTGTCCATTTAATATATATCGCACGCAGATGTCTAAAATACAATGATGCTAGCTCTCCACGTCTCAAAAATTCCGGCTGTAGAAAATAAGTAGTTGGGCCCGTACTTTATCTGAATATTTGAGCGTTGGCGAAAATCAGTGGTCACACAATTAAACAAAAGTCAACTACACGAAATGCGCCAAATCACATTCTTATAGAAGCTCTTTGAGTCTTTGTCTCGAAGTATGGATGTACCCTGAAGACTTCAGGACAAGTTCTTATTATGCAATTCCAAGATAGCAATAGCACAGTCTATTCGCACTGATGGTATTTCTGTACCCACCCCGGCAACATAGACTGGTCTTATACCATGTCATTGTGTACCCCCTTAGCTTAAAATAAAATTCTTCCCCAACCTTGGTCTGTACTAGATCCTAGTAGTAATATGTAAGAGAGGATTAGCATTACCGTGCAGCGTGGCAATGCGGCCAGTCTTCTGTGCTCGTTGCCAGTAGACCGAGATGGGGATAAAGTTTATTTAACCAAGTGATTTCATTGTAAATAATGTAATTTGTATTAATAAATTTTAATAACACTTGAAAGAATATTAAACAGTTCTAAAAGTATTTTGATACAGAACCACTGCTGCAGTCATATTTAATAGTATAAATATAGATTGGTATGAAGGAGGATTTGCATTTATGTTTGATAAGTAGAGATAGTGTGAAATTGTTGGTTCATTTTAACGTTGTCATTATTGAAGCTGTGACTAGGTAATTTTGTTCCAGCTGGTGATTGTTTCAAATTTGTTTATAAAGGTGAGTTGGATTTATTTGAGTCTGTATTGTGTCTGGCTTTTGCTGTATTATTATGTTTAATGTACATATTATATTTTAATTCATAAAGCAGTTATACATATAATATGAATTTTTGGTAATATTTTAAATAGTTCATTTAATAAATTGAATCCGAGACGCCATTTGTGTTTTGTTTGTTTTTAAATTATCTGACCGTTTCTTACTTCGAGAGTTTTTTAAAGATTTTATTTATATCATTAATAATTTACGGCATACTTTAAAACTTTATTAAATGAGTTTCTGATTTTATTCAAAAATGCTCATCTCATAAAATACATTGTATAAAATCAATTTGGTTAAAAGTGAAAGTTTTGATGAATCATAAATAAGACGAATAAAACTCTTTAATATTCCTTCTGTGTTATAAGGACATGTTTTGAAATGTTAAACTTTTTTTCATGAAGGCATAAAACTGGGAGTGATCAGCTGCAGATCAACACTAGTGATCTTACATAATCACTAAAATCTAAATGCTATCAGATATTCTCCTTACTTTTGTATTCCTTAGTTCTCCTACAGACTGCGTTAAGGGTCAATATCTCCCAGTATGTACCTTTAAAATTGTCAAAGCACGCAATAATTAGAAAAACATTGAAAATAAACAATCCATACAAAGATTTAAAATCGGAGAGACATTTTTAATCTGTCTATTTGTTCCGGCAATCTGATGTATGTTGATATATTTAATTTGATATGGAACTTAAGCTACTTCTACTTTAGAACATGCATACATAAACATAACTTCACGCCTGTCGTCGCGAGTCGAGGCTTAACAGCCACTGCCTACACCTTCGGGTAGAAGGTGTAGGCAGTGGCTGTTAAGCCTCGACTCGCCGTTATGTTTACGTCCCAAATAGAATAGGTGGCGAACCTATTGCCATACCGGGCACAAAGTTTTTGTCATCGATATTGATCACAAATAACTTTCGAAATGAACTTCGAAAAGTCATTGGTGTGAGCCAGGATTCGAACCCGTGACCTCTGGATTCAGCCATTGTGCTCGCCCACTCGACCACCGAGACTGATGTAATGATATACAAAGATTTGCATAATAAAAATATTATTAAATAGCTCAAGAGAACAGCACATTATATGATTATCATATGATCTAATGCAGTCTTTCCCAAAGTGGGCGATAACGCCCCCTTGTGGGCGCTGCAGGTCTCAAGGGGGGCGGTAAGAGACCCAGAAAGAAAATGGGGGCGTTGTGAGAGGCCTGGGGGGGTGATTTGTACTATGGGTATACTAGTGGTTTTTAAATGTGTGAAAAAATGGGCGCGCTAAACAAATCTTTATTCTCAAAGTGGGCAGTAGACAAAATAAGTTTGGGAACCACTGATCTAATGCCATGCACAGGGTACAAACAGATGCCACAAAAAATCCGAGTTCTATCAAGACCTTAGATATTTTTGTGGCACCCCCAACAATGGCAATCCTCACCGCAGCGCAATCATAAAGGTAATCATTCCTCAAAGATTGTGCTGCGCTGAGGATTAAACCCTCACACACACACAGGTCTCCCAGTGTCCACCAAAAATAATTTAAGCATGAGCTATAAATGATTAAATATGGCTCAATTGTTTTAAGACTAAACTATTTGTATTTTTAACAATTACTTTAACAGATAATAACTACATAGTCTGTAAATCTTTCCTTGTTTGTGATGTTACTTTTATTCCAAGGATGACAGGAACTGAGTATTGTTAAACAATTATTATGTTGTATAATGTGTACTTTTGTCGTCTGCAGGAGATCTAGATGCAGATGGAGATAACTGTACTAGAGATACGGCCCACTGTTTGGTCGTTAAATAATAATATATAAATAAATTATCTATAGTCTAATATATTCTATTACAGATATAGGCTACGAAGCTTTTGCTAATCATAATTATCCTTGTTACTATAAACTTACTATCTAACGACTATCACTGTGGTGAAGCCGAAGTGAATTCGCTGGATGAATGGGCCGACTCGACCGGTGAAATACCACGACCTCTCAGAAGATCGACGTAAAGTAGCTCATGCCGCGTTTCGTTCGGTGAGAAAGATACCTGGAGGCCCACCTCCCTTCCCCATCCTTTCCCATCCTACTCCCTTAAAGATCGGCCACACAACTGTAATCCTATATGTGTTGCAGGTGTCCATGGGCGGCGCTGGTCACTTATCATCAGGTGACACGCCTGCTCGTTTGCCTTCCTATCGCATAAAAAAATCGAAAAGTACTTATAGGACTTTAGCAGTTAAAATTTTAGAAAGTTTAAAGATAGGTGAAATACAGAGTTCCATTAAAATCAAGTCCTGCAAGATCTACAGAATTTCTAATTCAAACATTTCTTTCTCATGTTTATTTTTGTATTATTACAAAAAATAATAATAAATTCATCAATTTTAGTATATAGACGTTTTAGATATTGACGGAGTTAGATGAGCAATTGTGATTTTAAATAAATTTTGATTATTTCTAATGTTGCATTTAATAGTCATCCCAAGTATGCCTAAATTTAACTTACGTAACTGGTACACCACATGTGATTTTATCGATTTGTTTTCCTGTACAAAGAGAATTCCGACTACCTACACGCGTAATAATAACGTTTAGTTTGAAGGTTTCCACTTGACATTGAGCCGGTCCAGCAGTCGGAGAATACAAATGTTTTCATGACATCCGATTTGACTTAAAGGTCTTAGGTACCAGTTCATTAAAACCCAAATAAGAAAATGTCATCCGATCTTCACCTCCTCCTGTCCTATAACTTAAAAAGTTTTTTTTTTCACTTTTGGCGAATGCGGTTTGCGTATTAGCCACAGGCAAAACTTGAAAAGTTATTTTCATGATTTAAAAATAAACAAAACACTACTAACTTGTCTAATCTGCATGCGAATAGAATAGAATTATAACATACCTACTTATATTTTTTTCATAAATAGTATTGAAGACCTTCTTATTACTGAGGAAAAAGTATTAAAACACCTTGTCGTTAAGTCAGGGTCATGTAATCATTGCGTGTATTTACTATTATGTCTTAATTAATTGAGTAGGTACTTTATATAAGTATCTAATATAAAAACATGCTAGCGTCGTGATGTTTGTAATTGAACTTCTCTGAAATTGCTCGACAAATTGTCGTGTTATT
Organism: Euproctis similis; assembly: GCA_905147225.2. NCBI lineage: Eukaryota > Metazoa > Arthropoda > Insecta > Lepidoptera > Erebidae > Euproctis > Euproctis similis. The sequence continues at coordinate 14,797,178 of LR990104.1, forward strand.
TTGTATGCATATCGGTCAGGTATGCTAATCTTACACCTCGTTTTTCACCCCCCTAAATGTTAGGGTCCACCTTAAATTTATTTTCGTTTATAATAACTGTAATAACTTAGTCATTATCTTCCTGCCCTGCTCTTATTATCTAGGGTCAGCATAACAGGTTTGCCATTTCCACACTTCCCTATCACTCACTTCTTCCACACTGACCCCTTTCATAATCATGTTGTGTTTCGCACATTCCATCCATATTTTGTTAGGTCATTTTCTTCTCTTATTTCCTTCCACTTTCAGGTTTATTACTCTTCTCTTAACATTTGTATATATGTGTATATAAGTAATAACCATATCAGCCATGTAGTAAACTGTGCAATCAAATGGCGGTTCGTAAAAACTTCAATATATGACAACCAATGAAAACCTTAATGCCTTTAGTAAATATTCGTAGATATGACGAAATTTAAAGTAAATAACGCGTTAGGCTTTTTTTACGCAGTGGAAACTTTTTATAAATACTAACCAGCTTGTGCCAGGGCTTTCACTCACGACGACAAAAAGTGTTAGGCCTATATAAATGTAAATATTAAACTAAATAACATAACTTCACGCCTTTTTCTACCCGAAGACAGTGGCTGTTAAGCCTCGACTCGCTGTTATGTTTACGTCCCAAATGGAATAGATGACGAAACTATTGCCATACCGGGCACAAAGCCCTTAGTCAACGATATTAATTTCGAAAAGTCATTGGTGTGTGCCAGGATTCGAACCCGCGACCTCTGGATTCAGAAACCGTGGGCTCGACCACTGGACCACCGAGACCATTTATTATTATACTAATTAAATAATTTTGTAATATCTTTTAAAAACTTCATTAAAAATTAGTATGAATATAATCTTATATCTGTTATGTTTTTTGGCATGTTTATGGCAGTAACTACGGTTGTGAGATATATTTTTTTTAATAACAAAATGTCTGAATGTTTTATCTTTAACTCTTAAAGTTTTTTATGCTTTATCATTAGCATTCACGTTTATCTATCTTTTGTAAGTATATGTAATATTAATAATAATTAACATTACTTAAAAAAGGAATTTTTACGCATAAACTACTAAAACTAAAAATAAACTTAATTTTACATATATGTATAAAATATATTATGATTCTTCAGCACGCGTGTTGTAAGACTTGTCAGTGGCATCTTCCTAAATAGCAGAACCGAATTGAATGATTTGTTTTATGTGTGTTCTAGTGGAGTGCAGGATGGTTTAGATTTATGAATAATCCCGGCAGATGGCGCTGTAGTCGGTAATTAGGTTATTTATCTATACTGCAAGTAAACTGCCTTATTTATGAATCTAAACTCTCTTCGTCCCCGTGGGCTCGAGTTCTAAGCTAATAAATTCGCGAGCAATAGTTAGTTTTGAATAAAATTATTAAACAATTCTTGCATTGTCTTAGTAATAACAACTAGTAATAATACATTCCGTATTGTTCACATAACAAGCCAAAGCGATCATAAACACTGATAAAATTGCGGTAAAAAACTTCTACAGTTCACTAATAATGAGTTAATTTAATATTTTGGTACAACCGCTATACTCATGAAAAACTATATAATTGGTTTCAAAGCGCAAAATTAATTTTATAAACTTAAAAAAATACTTTATTATCATTTAGTTTTATCATTTTATCAATTACTCAATCTAATCTTGATCAATCATCTCATCATCCTGCCCTGTTCCCATCATTAGTGTCAGCACAACGGCTATTATCTTTTCATACCTCCACACACTAACAATCTGTTCCTGCATGTCTTCTACGCCTTCTTCTCCTGTTTTGTCCCATTTTTGGTTTTATTATTATTTTCTTGGCATACGTATCATCCGTTCACATTATCTTATCTTTTTTTTTATGGAATAGGAGGGCAAACGAGCAGACGTGTCACCTTATGGTAAGCAACCAACGCCGCCCATGGACACCAGCAACACATATAGTGTTACTGTTGCGTTGCCGACCTTTAAGGGATAGGGGATAGGAAAGGATGGGGAAGGGGTGGGCCTCCGGGTACCTCTCTCACCGAACGAAACGCGGCATGCGCCACTTTACGTCGGTTTTCTGAGAGGTCGTGGTATTTCACCGGTCGAGCCGGCCCATTCATGCAGCGAAATGCTTGGCTCTACCACTGTTATATCTTCCCAATTATTATAATATCAGTCAAATAATCCTTTTTTATGGAATAGAAGGGTATAAGGGTCACCTGATGGTAAGTAGCTACTGCTGCCCATGGACACTTTCAACACAGATAGTGTTACAGTTGCGTTGTCAGCCTTTAACGGAGTAGGATGGGAAAAGAGGGGGAAGAGGATCCGGATACCTCTCTTACCGAACGAAACTCGGCATAGGCCACTTTACGTCGATATTCTGTGAGGCCATGGTATTTCAATGGTCGAGCCAATTTAGACCATCCCTGATTAATCGTTTAAATTAAGTAAGAGTAATCGAATAAAAACCAATTAAAAATGGTAAAGGCATCATGTCATGTATCAAAAACATTGTAAGCAGTTTTTTTTTTCAAAGACTGTTTTTAAACATTTTACCAAATTTGTACTCATAAGAAAATACTCGGCTATTTCAACTGTAAGTCTTTTATACAAACAGTGTAAATAAATGTATATTTTAGCTATAACACATATTTATTGCCAAAATACGTCATAATAATAACTTTACTGATTATAAAGGTACTTTAAGTCACAACGTCTGGTCGTGCTCATCTCATTACCGTGTTCAACAAGCGTGGCCAATATTCACAATTATCGTTATCAACCAAAATATATACGCGCAGTTTTTTTTTTATTAACTTACATGCTTATTCATCGCTGATGAATGATGGACTGATTGATACGAGTAGGTTAGTTAGATAACGTTTTGAAATAACATATTAGGATATAGTCAAGTTGTTTTCAATTGAGTCTAAAATGTATTGTAGGCTCTCGTAACTTCTATCGGTCGGTACAATATTTACTGTTCGTTTATATAAAAATATTTACTAACTGAAGCAACATTTAGTTAGAACTAAATAATTCCCATTTACACCATAATAGAAGCGCTAAATATGCGAAAAAAACTTCATGAGAAGGATCTACTCAGGCTGTTTTTTCTTGGGGAGTCGCTAAAACCAAACCATTGGTGTAAGTAAAAAGGTCTATTCTAATTCTTATACCCATACTATACTTACAATAATAAAAACCAAAATTAAGGGATGTTAAATTATTTTATGTCTGATAATTCTGTTTCTGATTAATAATACGGTTTCTGAATTCTGAATGAAGTTGACCACATGTTTGCCTTTATTACCCGAAGGTGTAGGCAGCGGCTATTAAGCCTCGACTCGTCGTTATGTTTACGTCCCAAATGGAATAGGTGGCGAACCTATTGCCATACCGGACACAAAGTTTTCAGTCATAGCTATTTATCACACTCAACTTCCGAAAACAATTTCGAAAAGTCATTGGTGTGAGCCAGTGTCAGGATTGGAACCCGGACCTCTGGTTCAGAAGCCGTGTGTTCGACCACTGGACCACCGAGACTATTTAGGATACTTGTAAGTACCTAATAAATAATTTAACGTACTTTGACAAATAGACCTAACAAATAGGAAACGAGATTTCATTCGTTCAGAGTACAACAAACCAGTATCTATTCAAACAGCCTTCTGTACAACAATACAGTGACGTGAACTAAATCATTACATAAGAGTAAATGTTACGGCCAAGTTCAATTTGAACAATAACCGTGACGTTACTAACCGTGATATATTTATTAGAGACGGTTTTCGATGCTTTCCATTGTATTGATATTTCATTTTGCATAAACACAGCGTTATTTGATACGCATTTTTTTGGCCTCTACGAGTTTCGTGAGAAAAGGTTTAAATGTTTGAAAGTCATTTCAGGGAACTGAATAGTTCTCCTTTAATTTTTGGATAAAACATTTTATAATTATTATAATACCTACTACTTAATTTCTCAGAATAATCTAAATTTAATAGGCTAATTTACTAAATTTAAAAATTTCGATCACTATATAGTAGCTTAGTGTTTATAATTTCATAAACGCCTATAATTTTGAAAACACTTGTATATGTATTTTGTACCATAATATGTATTTTGTATTTTAAATAATCAAACAAATTTTTGCTAAACGATATGATATGATACAGTCTATGGTAAGGCCGTTGTCAATCTTTTAGTGACGTCTAACAGGGCATGACGGCATTCAAGACGACATTTTCCTATTGCTGTTTACTGTCACGTGACTCAGTCCGACTGACGTCTATTTTTTAAGAATTTCATATTTTAACACAAGATAACATAACTTCACGCCTTTTTCTACTGGGGTGGGCTACCCTTGTGATTTAGGGGGATGAAAAATAGATGTTGTCCTATTCTCAGACTTACCCGATATGCACACAAAATTTCATGAGAATCGGTCAAGCTGTTTCGGAGGAGTATGGGAATGAAAACTGTGACACGAGAATTTTATTTATTAGATAGAATTCAAACATTTCAAAGAACATAACGTAAGACAAGAAAAAAGTTCTATTGCCCAACTGTAGAAAAATATTGCATAACATATGTGTGTTAAGCTTAGACCGGTTAAAAAATAAGAAAGATCTATATTCAATTACATCATAACTTATACAATGTATGTGACCTAAGATTTTGGCCGATTGTAACTTTCTACGCAGCCAAATCTGCGACATTCGCAATACTCACTTCCTTGTATGACAAGCTGTTAGTATTTGAGTAATCATAGTTGATTGATCAATAATTATGATTTATTTAGATATTATTTTTATTACTTTCCGTCGTGTCGTAAGTCTAGAAGTTGAGCACCCCGCTTCTGAAGTTCGGAAGTTCTTCGGAAGTTTAGCCTGACAAATATCAATGACTCACAACATTGTGCCACCCGATGTATGGCAGAAAAAGGAGTAAAGCTATAAAAATGTGATAAAATATATATTTTTATTTTATTCCAGATGGGATGTGCCAGGATTCTGTCGGCGCTTCGGCGGTGCAAACGTCTAGACGAAGGAGATAACTCGACACAGCTAGCACGATGTCTGGGACTCCTAGATTTAACAGCATTAGGAATAGGCAGCACCCTCGGTCTGGGGGTTTACGTGCTAGCAGGGGCTGTCGCTAAGTCAGTGGCTGGACCAGCTGTCACCATCAGTTTTCTTGTTGCTGCTATAGCGTCGGCTTTTGCAGGTAGTCATCAATATCTGTAATTATACATTACACATTATTTATTATATTTATCGTTGCATAGTATAAAACAAAGTCGCTTTCCGCTGTCTGTCCCCTTATTATGCATAGATCTTTGAAACTACGCAACGGAATCATTTAGTTTTTTAATAGATAGAGGGTGTCAACGGGGTGGTTTGTGTGTATAATTACGAAATTTAGCACTTTAATGCAAACGCTGGCTGAATCCTAAGTAATAGATCAAAACAATGTACTGCATATTATTTTATTAAACACCTTCAAAAGTTGTTTTATGTCTATCGCTTAGGGATAACCCCCATTAACCATTTTTATTTCTTTTCTGAGGCTAACCAAAGTACGCTGTGTCAACCAGTAATCTATAAAAATAAGCTGCACATTTAGGGAGTAAAGGGGTGATGATAGCGGGTAGATAGAGATATAAGCTTGCCTACCTTCTTTGTACAGAGAATTGGACTAATAAATATTCCATGTATAAAAGCGATGTCTAAATAATCTAAATAAAATCTTGAAAAAAAAATGTTTCTTTACGTAGAGTAAGTTGGACCGGACCTTCTGACTGTTCTTAGTAAATAGAATACAAAAAACTGATGTCAGTATCGGTATCTTTCATAGTTTATCTCGTGTAAAAACAATTTCATCGCTATAGCGTTTGATTTAATACAGACACTTCGTTTAAATCATGGATTCGAATCTCGGCATACATCAAAAGGTTTTAAAAGGTCTCGGTGGTATAGTGGTCGAGCACCGCTTTTGAATCAAGAGATCTTGGGTTCGAATCCTAGCTCACACCAATGAGTTTTCGAAAGTTATGTGTGATACATATTAGTGACTGAAAACTTTGTGCCCGGTATGACGGTATGACAATAGGTTCGTTACCAATTTCATTTGGGACGTAAACATAACGGTGAGTCGAGCGAGGCTTAGCAGCCACTGCCTACACCTTCGGATAGAAAAAGGCCTGAAGTTATGTTATGAGTTATCAATAAGTTTTTGTTGAAGAATTTTTATAGAACATTGGGAATACAAAAATATATCCACCTGTTGTTTTTATCTCTGCACCAAATTGTATAATATAATGTTCTTAAGTTTTAACTAAGCGCAGGGACTGTCTTTGATAAATTCAGGAAAAGCTGGCTACTATAAGCAGCTTGTTAGAATAGTAGCTAGATAAAATAGCAGAACACCTATAGTCTGACGTTCAAACTGTATTTCGTATAGTAAATGTTGCTTATAGCTGTATGCAAATTACTGTACTATATTCAAAAGGAATTGTAACGAACACGCTTACGAAATATTCAAACACCTGCCGGATTAGCCTTCATTTTAAAAAAGGTATTTAGCATAAACCGTAAAAAATATCAAACATGTACATACGATTATTATTTACTGACATTCAAAAGTTCCTTGTGAAGCTAAATAATTATAATTTCATAATATATTATACGTATTACATATGTATGTAATCCGTCCTTTAGAGTTATGTGAATGAAATTTTGAATGTTAGGTTATTGCAAAATCTATTACAAAATAATCATAAATAACGATAATGGTAGCATTAATAATCAGTAAACACATATGACATAATGATTTTAGGAAGTGTTGCAAATGGCCACCAAAAAAAAAACAAAATAATTGGCGGTTCTTTCCGACAGTAATCATTTTCTACAATGAATGTGAGACCTTGTGAAGGGACCGTGTGCGCTGTACAATCACTGTTGCGTATTATAAAATAGTTGTATTTATTATGTACAACAAAGTATTTTATTAGACACCGTCATATTACTCAATGTAATTTAAAGCTTGTATATTGATAAAAATATGAATAGAATAGAAATAGATTGCTTTTTGAAGTTATGTGCAATATGTTTACTTGATGTAAAACATTGTGTTAAATGAAATAAATATTATTTTATTTTATAGGTCTTTACAGACACTTAAAAATAGTCAATTAATACAAATTTACCTGTTATATTACTTAAATTTAAATTAAAATAAAACACGAGCGCTTGAGGAAAGTGGAACAAAAACGCACGGACGCAATCGCCACGAGCGATCCATCATGAGAAGAATCGGGCAAGAAAATCATATGCCAAATTCTCTTTTCAAACCAACTCTTAATAAACTATTAACATTAACACAAAGTAACTATTGAAGGGTGAAGCAACTGGCTAAAGAAACTCATTTGTAGTAGAAACAAAAAGAATAATTGAAATATAATGAACTATCTTGACGTGAGTTTATAGAAATACAACAACCTCCACGAGCCACTGAGGAATTATACATTACAATTTTGTATAAGGAGCAATTCATGTCCACACTGTGCGGCCCTCAAGGAATCTCGCAATTCGAAGTTAAAAGTTTGGTTGGGACTTGGGTTTTCTCGAAGCTGTAATAACAATTAATTATGGGATTTTGCTCAAAGATTTATTAAAGTTAAATTGAAGTTATCAAAAATCTATGAAAAAATTAAACTGGCCTATAAGACTTCACAAATACTAACAAAACATTTTCTCAGCAAACGCAATTTATGAATTTAAACACTGTTTGTTTAAATTCATAGATTGCGTTTGCTGACATAATTTCATAACAACATTTTGCTATTAATTTTTTTTTATTATGTCATTTTGTATCGGTATAAATATTATTAATATTCACATTCTGTAGTAAGAAAAAATAAATTAGTTACATTATTTACAATATATACAATTTAAAAACTAGCTGCAATCAAATTTCTCCGCATCTACTGGCAGCGTGCCCAGAAGACTGGCCGCATTGCCATGCTGAATGGCAATGCTAATCCTCTGTGCGAAGAATAGACCAGCAGGTCGCAATCGCCCTCGATCAGTCTCTTTACAAGATCTTTATATTGTGCACATGCACTCAGATCTCATGTCCCTAGAGTCTCAACAGAGTTCAAAAACATAATCACCTACAAGGTTTCTGTATTTGTGCCGCTTAAAATTTCTGCTGAAGCAGCAGCAGCACCGGCCGCCCCTACCGTGCTTGGAAGGTGAGATGTCGCAAGGGTATCAACGCAAGTAGCGTCCCACATCAAAGTCCTACAACCATTTGCCATCATCGCACATCAAACCGTTCTGTTCTAGGACGGCTGGTACACCGGCGGTGACAAGAGCATGACGGTTAATGCTGTTGAGAACGAAAAGTTTCGTCAATTAAATCAATTTTATTCATGATTATGGATTCATATAAAAAATATTTTCGTAATAACAAATTGTGCAGAGAAGCCTATACTATTCACGTGGAGAAAGCTGTTTCTGTCTTAATATAAGACTACACTAGAACCGTCTAGAATATAGCGAATATTATTGATACTATCCTTTTCCAGGTCTCCATTTAGGTTGCCTGGAAGAGATCGCTTGTAGCGATAAGGCCGCCAATTGTACATTTAATAATTTGTTAATAGTTTATTGTAATGTTTCATGTGTACAATAAAGCTTATAATACAATACAATACAATACAAATTATTGTATTGTATTGTATTATTAAGATTTATTAAAACTAAGCGGAATTTATTTTCCATAGAATCTTGTTACAACAGCTTTTCTAAAATAAGTCATAAATTTAATAATACACGCCTGCTCGTTTCTCTATGGGATAGAAATTCATAGTCACTTGATAGTAAGTGACCTACGCCGCCCATGGACACCTGCAACACATATAGTGTTACAGTTGCGTTGTCGACCTTTAAGGGAGTAGGATAACAAAGGATAAGGAAGGGGGGTGGGCCTCCGGGTACCTCTCTCACGAAACGCGGCATGAGCCACTTTAAGTCGAGATATTGTGAGAGGTCGCGCTATTTCATCGGTCAAGCCGCCCATTCACGTAGTGAACTGCTTGGCTTGACCACTGTTAAAAGCTACTTTTTGGTGATGTTATTTTTTTGTAGTTACCTGGGTAACTGGGTTTTAAATATTTGTGAGATTATGCTATCTTAAGTCCACACTCAACGATTTTCTAAGTAAGCTTATTTAATATTTTAAATCGAGAATACGTTTTGCTATAAAGTAACACATTTTATTGCTATTTTATTTTATATTGTTAGGTGTGGTCGTTGGATATAAAAAAGTTAATAGTTATCGATTTTGGTATTAATAAAATAATATTAATATTTTCTTTCAAATAAAGTGGCACATCTATCAAATTTAATTTAAATTCATATATTTGACCTGATATCTTTAAAAAAATTGCCTTTGAGTTGTTCTAAAACGGCTGGTGAGCTTTTTGGCTTTTTAGCTTACCGACCTACCTGTAAAAAAATAAGCATACAATTATAAAAGCCTTCCAAATAGGTTCACATAAAGTATAAATGGAATTAAAATTTGACAGAACTATAATTCAATTGCAACATTATTAAATATATTTTGAAAAAATCATCATCATTATCTGTGCATAACTTTTCAGGGTTATGCTATGCAGAGTTCGCTGCTCGAGTACCAAAAGCTGGTTCAGCTTACGTCTACAGCTACGTGAGCGTCGGTGAATTTGTCGCATTCACCATCGGTTGGAATCTAATCCTGGAGTACGTCATAGGCACAGCGGGTGTGGCTAAAGGCATGTCCTTGTATATAGACAGCTTATGCAACAATACTATGGCCAAAACCATGTTGGACATCGCTCCAATGAATGTGTCTTTCTTAGCGGATTATCCAGACTTTTTTGCATTTGCACTGGTTGCTGTTATAACAGGTAACTTTAAATTATTTATTGAAAATGAAAATGAAAATATTTATTTGTTTATAAAAATAGACACCAAGTGGTAGAGACACTGTCAGCTGAGCTAGCCGTGGCTGTGTTAAAATTTTATTATTACAAATCGAGGTATACAAATTAGACACTCCACTTGAGCAAACTTTTTTTTTATTGTAAAGGAGGGCAAACGAGCAGGCATGTCACCTGATGGTAAGCAACCAACGCCGCTCATGGACACCAGCAACACATATAGTGTTACTATTGCGTTGTCGACCTTTAAGGGAGAGGGTATAGGGAAGGATGGGGAAGGGGGGTGGGCCTCCGGGTACGTCTCTCACCGAACGACCTTCTCTGAGAGGTCGTGGTATTTCACCGGTCGAGCCGGACCTTTCATGCAGCGAACTGCTTGGCTCTACCACTGTTAAAACCTAACCTATGGTAAGTTTACCCAAGTGGTATGATCAAACTCTGCATTTGAGTGCATCGAATGACAATTTTAGTGCTTGCCGTTATTATAATTATTGGTTCAAAGACGTTATACCCACTGCTTCAAGAAGAAACAAAAAACCCCAGTCATTAAATTGAGCGCCTATTTAACGCTTAATTATTTGAACCGTCGTAAAATTACATAGCTGGTAGCAGGTAACCCCAAATACTACGAATAGTTTAAAATTATTTTATTTTTCCTTTATTTCAGTCCTGTTGGCTACCGGCGTGAAGGAGTCAACGAAGCTCAACAACGTGTTCACTGCTCTTAATTTAATTACCGTCATCATTGTGGTCATCACCGGCGCCATCAAAAGTAAGTATTAAAAATACTTATCATCCAAATATATATGTATCTAAAGTTTAAAGAAAATTGCAGTCGAACAATACTATATTACATCTACAAAAGTATTTTATCTCCACTGCAAAATCTAGTATCTTCACGTATGTTCCCATCTGACCTACAGACTTGATAGTTGACTGCCATTTATAATGCAATTGAGAATTATGGATACTTCCTAGCTAATAAAAATAGTTTGCCGCTCTAGCATACATTGTGTGCATTTTTATGTCGTACAAGTTAAACTGTTTGAACCATTTAAATTCCATTATTTTATAGGTGATCCTGACAATTGGAGAATAGATCCGGCAAACATAACTGAGGAATACAGAGATAAAGCCGGAGAAGGAGGCTTTGCACCGTGGGGCGTAGCTGGCATTATGGCAGGCGCTGCTAAGTGTTTCTTTGGATTCGTCGGGTTCGACTGCGTCGCCACCACGGGAGAAGAAGCCAAGAATCCTAAAAGAGACATCCCGCTATCTATCGTACTATCTCTTATAGTAATATTCTTGTGCTACTTCAGTATCGCGACAGTATTGACAATGATGTTGCCTTATTATTTACAAGTAAGTAAACACATTTAAAGGCAATTTTCATCTCCGTACTAATTGGATAAATAATCTTGACAAATTTGATAAATATTGGAATTTTACATTATTAATTTACGCATCTCAGAATTATTGTAATAATATGTTGAAAGATGTTAATGACCTACCGTACTTGTGTATGTAATACGAGTACCTATACTTATAACAGGAATTTAGCTCAATTATCTAAATAAAGAGTTTTATAAAAAATAATTACAAAATGCGTAAATTATAAAAATAGCGTGGGCAGATTCCTGGGCGCAAAAAATATTAGCAGAAAAGCCCAGCTAGCAATCCACAATGCAATACTGATCCCAGCGCTAACTTATCGTAGCGAGAGCTGGGTATGGCAGTGTGAATGAAAGTAGGGTAACGCGGTCGAAATGAGGCAATGAGCAAAATCTGCGGAGTGACCCTCGCTGACCGCGTCGAAAACAAGGTTATAAGGAAGGAAGTCGGATTGAAAGAGAGTGTCGGTGTAAAAGTAAGAAAGGGCCTGCTCCGATGGTTCGGACATGTAGAAAGGATGGATGATGCAAGATTGACAAAGCAGATAGGTATACAATGCAAAAGCGGATGGGTGTAGGTGTCGAGGACGGCCAAGACACACATTCCATGACCAAATAGAACGTGTTCTGGAGGAAGGTGAAGTTAGCCAAATCGACGCGCGTGCTTGAAAAGAGTTATGAAAGTCAGCGAAGCGAGTGAAGTGTATAAGAATCGTGCCTTGTGGCGCCCCGTTCTCTCGGCCTACCCCGCAAGGGATTTGTCGTGTTGCTGGCGATGTTGTGGTAGTAATTACGAAACATAAAATCAACATCGAAATTAAACTAACTGGTAAATCCTTAAATAATTTTGTATGAACTTACCCACAAAAGGGACAGTGTATAGAGATTCAAGTAGCTTTAATTTTTCCTGCCATTCTTTCCAGGACGCAGACGCCCCCTTTCCTTACGTATTCACGGTGACTAATTTGCCCACCATCAAATGGATAGTGACCATCGGCGCCATCTTCGCTCTCTGCACATCGCTACTGGGCGCCATGTTCCCACTTCCTAGAGTGTTATACGCAATGGGTACCGACGGAGTACTCTTCAGGCCGCTCTCAGTCATCAATCACAAAACCAAAACACCACTGTTGGCTACTGCTCTCAGTGGACTATTATCTGGTAAAAAAAAATCTATATTTGATACTCCTGCTTCTAAGTTTTTTTATAATTGCGATTCTACTATTTTTGTTAAGTTTTTAATTGCGATTCTACTATGTTTGTCTAATTACGTTCAACTTCTTAATTTGTTTTTTTTTGTTTTAGTTATTACGCTAAAATAATATTTTCCGGGTTTGCTAATCTCTTATAAAGTTAATAACCTAATGTTTACATATATTGATATGTATGTTGGTATAATAATACCATATAACGTAAAATTATAGATTATTTGTTTGCTCGAAAATAAAAAAGCACATTATTTCCATTCCATATTTAGAAATTATATCTAAGAACTATCCCCATGATTTCAGCTTCCAAAAAAAATATTATTTCCATCTGTACGAAAACGTACTCAATACTTAGTACCAGTACCCAATTAAATGTTCTTCGTTGTATATCCTCAGCTATAATGGCGTCCATATTCAATCTGAACCAGCTGATCGACATGATGTCCATCGGGACATTACTCGCTTACACCATCGTCGCTACAAGCGTGCTTATTCTCAGGTACGTTTATAACTACACGCCCTTTTTCTACCCGAAGGTGTAGGCAGCGGCTGTTCAGGCACCAGTCACCAAAATTTATTACACATAACTTTCAAATAGATTTTTTATGGGGTAGGACGGCAAACAAGCAAGCGGTTCACTTGGTGGTAGTGATTGGTACTCCCTTAAAAATCGGCAACACAACCGTCAACACACTGGTTGGGAGAACCAGTAGGATATTGACGGGGGATGTAGAAGGGGAAAGAAAGTGGCCGCAGATCCCTTTCTCACCGAACGAAAAGCGGCATGTGGCACATTACGTCGACATTCTGAGAGGTCGTGGGTACATGATAGGTCGTCTACACCGATAGAGCCGCCGATCCATGCAGCAAACTGTGTGACACTGCCACTGATTACTGGATCTAATTTCGGAAAAGTCATTGGTGTGAAGAATCCAACCCACGTTTTGATTCAGATGCGGTGTGCTTGACCTCTAGATCACCGATGTGACCGGTAAATCAAAATAAATTCTGCTGATTCGTTATTACTTCGATCTACGCTAATATAAAAACATAAATGCCACAATTGTTTAATTAAAATATGTAAAAATCTTTGCACAACAGGAAAACTCAAAACCAAAAACTCCTCGTAATTAGAAACGTTGACCTTTTATCGAGGCAACCCGTTTCAACCCTGCTGGAAAAATCTCATACAATCTCATAAAAAAAATAATATAAAAGTATTCTATAAGGTTTTATATGTGTATTTGACCACTAAATTACTCATAAAAACTCATAACGGTCATAATTCATTAGGATCTAAGAGATCTTATGAGTAGCTTCAGTATCTCATAGAATCTCACCATATTTTAAGTATAAATCTAGAATCTTATGAGTTATAATGGATGTAATGTAAAAGTTATAAGAATCAATGAGCTCATGTTTACATTAGAAATATTCATGAGATTTAATGAGAGGAATAAAAACTCGTAAAGAAGCAATCGGAGAGATTTCGAAATGATGTTGTATTGATGCTATTAATTTTTAATTCAGTTGAACTATGTTCAAAAAAAAGTAGTGGTGAAAAAATCACCTGTAATAAAATATAAAAAAAAAAAAACGTTAATAAATGGTTCTGAAGATTAATAAAAGTTGAACAAATATATATACTCAACACATATTATTTATTAATGTAAATAAGTTAGAACAATAAATAAAAATGTAATTTTAAACAGTACGGTAAAATGTTAATGCCATAGAAAAACTTAATTCTTAATTTTGACAGAACGAATTTTAAATTTTTTATTTATATAAATAAATAATTTGAAACTGAAAATAAAAAAATTGAAATCAAAATGTTTATAAACAGTATGGAAAAATATTAACAGTAGAATTTTTCAATTTTTAATTTTAAGTGAGCCAATATCAAATAATTTATTATTTATTTATATAAATTAGTAATTCGGAAGAAAAAATAAAAATTTGAAGCTTAAAATGTGCTTAAAAAGTATAAGGTGTTAATGCAACAGAATAATTTTAATTTTTTGATTCTGACAGAACTAATTTCAATATTATTAAATGAAAAAAAATATATAAGGAATATTAAAGAAACATAAAACATTATTAAGAACGATATTATAAAAGAGAAATCATAAATCAAACTTATTATTCATCTCCCAAAGGTTCGTTTCCTTTGGATTCGAGTTTTTCTTTGGTTCAGCCTTCTCTGAATCATCTGAATCAGACGAAACGTTTCTGTCACGAGATTTTTTCTTTGGTTCAGCCTTCTCTGAATCATCTGAACCAGACGAAACGTTTCTGTCACGAGATTTTTTCTTTGGTTCAGCCTTCTCTGAATCATCTGAACCAGACGAAACGTTTCTGTTACGAGAGTTTTTCTTTGTTTCCGCGTCGTCTGAATCGCTACTACTAGAGCCAGATGGGTCATCACTAGACGAGGATTTTTTCCTTTTGGGTACCTTTGCTGGTCTCGCTTTTTTTCTCAAATCAGATATTTTTCTGCGGATATGGTCATCGCATTTATCAACTTCGGCGTTAATATAAGCTTCATCTGTATAACGGGTACTTAAATAATATCGGAAAATTCCTAAAATAAAATATTTAATCATAAATTTGTAATTAAATTCAATAATAGAATAATAGAATAAAAAATATGAATTCCATTAATAATTTCATACCTTTCACGGCTAATCTGATCGTTGGATCAAGTCCAGGTTTGCGAGACGTCATTTTTCTGAAATTATTATTATTATTATTATTTCTGAAATTATTGAATTATAAAAATGATAGTGATTAAATGATAAGATTCGGGGTATTTAATAATAAAAAAAACAAATAGAAATCCCAAAACTAAATTATTTCAGAACAAAGGATACCATAGGATCTCATAAATTATTAAATTCAAATGAAGTACAATAGAATCTCATAGCTTTTCAAAATTTGAATGAAGATATTAAAAAAATTCTGAAATTATTACTATAAGTCTAAATCTCTTGTACAAAAAGAAAAAGAAAGTTATTTGAAGTAGTTGAATGGTTAAAACAATTATTATACTTTTTTTTTATTTCAGGCTTAGTTATGAAAAATTAAAAAATTAATATATATTTTTAATTTTTGTAAATTAAAAAATATATTCTGAATGCTACTATTCTTTCTTGTCAGAAATTATGTTTTACAATGCTCTCAAATTATATATTACAGATTCGTTGAGAAAAAAGAAGTTCAAAGCATTTTTTGCATTTAGACAAAGCTAGAGCTCACAAGATCTTGAAATTGTTTGAAATCGAAATAAAATGATGAGATTTCATAAATTATGACCTCAATATCATAAAATCGTTATACATTCTCATAATTTTTGAAAACTGATGAATAGGACTAAAATTATTATAAACTAAAAATAAAATTAACATTTGTTATTACAGTTAACATTTTGTATTTTAATTTTACTAAAAATAACATTTTGAAAACATAGAAATATTTTTAACTAACCTGCTTTGAAGGAAACCGTGCATTGTTCGGTTTTGTGACCAATTTTAATATTAAATTTCTTCGTAGGCAAGGCATCTACCTTGAATTTCTGGATTTCGTTCACGTTCACAATTTTTAGTTCATTTGTTCCAAGTATTTTAATATAAGCAAACATTTTTTACTTATAAGCACGGAGAATCTACACGAACACGTTGCACTTGACACACAGCCGATGCGCTTTTAGCAACCCTCTCTAACATACAGTCAAGTCGCGTTATGAGCCTCTTAGCGTCTCTCTCATATTAACGCGAGTCTAGTTAAAAGAAAAAGAAAAAAAGCCGGGCTTTTAATGCGACTCGACTGTACTTTAATTTCGCTGCAGCGCTCACTCTTTAAGATGTAATAAGTTATCATTCTGTATCTGATTAGTGGCTTATGGAAAAATAAAAGTAGACCTAAAATATCTTGCTCTACAAAAACACTGTATAATCAATTCGACTGTTTGTGGTTATTAAAAAGTACGACAAGTAAAAATATTTTTTTTTTAATAAAAAGAAAAATTAAAAAAAAATTTTTACTAGATTTCATCATTCTAATAAACGATTATATAATTCAATGATTAAAAAAAAATTTTTTTTTTAAATTAGACATTTCAAATCTTTAGTTTTTTTTCAATAAGTATAACTGATTAACAATTTTTTAGTCATTGTACATCACAAAATTACAATATATTGTAAAGTGATCCGAAAATGGTATTTTATGGGATTTAATACTGAATTCCGGGCTTTTTTAACGCATAGAATATGATAAGTTTCAGTACACTTTGATGTGTATTTGTCCACGAAAATACTCATAAATAGTCATAAGAATTTCAATTGCAATACTGGTCACGATTTCTTATAAATTGTTTATAACTTCTTATGAGCTACTTTTCTTTCAATTTTTCACATAAAATCGCATAGAAATGCTACTTGAAGTTTAATCTCGAAGTTCTCATAAAATCTAATGAATATTAGTAATTAATGAAACTACTCATAAAATCTCATAACAACTAAGAAGTAATACTTTTATGAGAATCTATGAGTTGACGAACTACTAATAGAATATCATAAAATATTTGAGAGAAAATTTTCTCTGGCTCATACGTATATTAGTAAATCATAAAATCTTATAGATAATTTTTTTTTTCTATGACATTCTATGAGATTTTTCCAGCAGGGAATAAATTAGGTACCTATAAATCAGGAGAAAATTAGTTTGCTCGTTTAAAATGTTTTTCAAAATCTAAATAAACTGGTATTAATTTAGTCTAACATCTTTAATATTTTCAGATATGAAGAAGAAGTGAATCTACAGATACAAGCCACAAAACCGGCTCCCGAGACGCCGTACGATATCGTGAAGCAACTCTTCAATCTACTCGGACTTAAATATCCAACACAGCTATCCGCCAACATAGCTAAAGTGACCATTGTTATTTTGTGTTAGTAATAATTATCATTTATTATTTTCTTATAAATGTGTTTTCTAAATCTTATTTTTTCGGTGGTCCAGTGATCGAGCACCCCGCTTCTGAATCAAGAACTCGTGGGTTCCAATCCGGGCTTACACCAATGACTTTTCGAAATTCTTTTCGGAAGTTATGTGTCATCATAAAAAGCGATGGCGGAAAACTATGATCCCGGTATATAACATATATACGGCAATAAGTTCGCCACCTATTCTATTTGGGATGTAAACATAACGGCAAGTCGTGGCTTAACAGCCGCTGCCTTCGGGTAGAAAAAGACGTAAAGAAAAAAATAAGTGAGAGAGGAATAACCCACTAATGCTGTATGCGTGAGAGGAAGGGAGCGGTGCTGGTGCCGTAACGCGTTACATAACGAAGCTATATCTGTATTAAATTGATCTTGTATTGTCACGTTGGCAGTTTGCGTAGCGCTGGTGACATGCTCGTTACTGCGGTGGGAACTAGGAGGAGCGGCGTTAGGAGTGCTCGGTGCTGTACTGTTGGTGCTTCTGGTTGTTCTCTATAGACAACCCAGAAATAGTACTGAGAAACTATCATTTGCTGTAAGTATTACATCAAGCTATACTGAAAGTAGGCTATAGGTACTGAAAAAAATGTTTATCGAAATAGCATAATCAATAATAGATACCTAACCTTATCGATTATTTCGAAATCAATGTTAAACTGATATTTAGGTAGAAGGTTGAAGCTTTTAAAGCTTTTAAATGTTGAACAATGTACGACTAATCGTCGATAGCCAAACAATCATGGATTCAAGTCATTGTACACACCACTGACTTTTTGAGGACATTAATTCATGTTAATAGTCACTGATGTACCTATCGTAATAAGCAGTATATTCTATATGGACCAACATTTCATTCGTAGACACGTGATGACGCTTGCTCTGGCTACACCTTCAGGTAGTAGGTATAGGCGTGAAGGTGTTTAGGAAAATATCGCAAAGTGACAAAACAGAGGTTCTATTAAAACTAAATAGAACCATTATAGGGAAATGGTTCGTGCGGCTTGCCGCGTTTCGCTCAATGAGAGAGGTATCGGCAGGCCTAAACCTTTCCCCTGTCTTCTTTCCATCCCACTTCCGACCCCTTCCATATCCCATTGTAACAAAATCTAAATCAGTGTTCAGCTGTCCATGGGCTACGTTTGGTGATAGCCATCGGGAGACACGCCTGATCGTTAGCCTCGTTATCCCATAAAAAAACCAAAACAGTAAACCTTATGTAAAGTAACCAAAAATATAAGTTCATGATTTGTGTAACAGGTGCCGTTGGTACCATTGGTGCCGTATCTGAGCGTGTGCATGAATGTATATCTGATGGTACAGCTCGACTATCAGACGTGGGTGAGATTCGTCATTTGGTTAGTCATCGGTAAGTTGTAAATAAATACTTAAAAAAAATATTTAATTATTCATAACATAACATAACGTAACATAACATCACTTCACGACATTGTTACCCGAAGTTGTAGGCAGCGGCTGTTAAGCCTCGTCTCGCCGTTATGTTTATGTCCCAAATGGAATAGGTGGCGAACCTATTGCCATACCGGGGACAAAGTTTTCAGTCATCGGTATTTATCACACATAACTTTCCGAAAACAATTTCGAAAACTCATTGGTGTTAGCCAGTGTCAGGATTCGAACCACGACCTCTGGATTCAGAAACCGTGTGCTCGACCACTAGACCACCGAGACTTTATTAATTATTCATACTTATTGACATACTTACCTATAATTTATTCCTGCATTAACAATTAAGTCAGTTACAATTATGCGATTTCAGAATTTTCTTTGACCTAAGATATTCCTTAATTTTTATATTCCATAATATAAATATTTGGTTTTGTTTAGAATGTTCTTCCTGATTTCTTCACATATTTTGGGGGCTTTACTTTTTCTGAAAATAAATCAATCACAAATTTCATATTTGAGTGAGTGAGTCATATAATTTCTTCTTAGACTAAAATTCTCCTATTACTGCGTGTTACAATTAATCTTTAGATATATCCTTGCAGGGTACCTAATATATTTCTTCTACGGCCTGAAACACAGCTCATTGAATGAGAACAAATCACTAGAGTTAACCAATGGCGTTGAAAACGAGAAACGCAAAATCACCACAACAAAGTTCTAGCATTAGATATTAATATTAGTAATGTAAGACCGAAGATATTATTGAATTAGGTAGTAGCTGGTTTGTATTGTATATATAGATATATTTATTTGTATTTGAGTCATGACTGGTTCATCTGTGAATAATTAATATTATTTAGGGGCCGTCCATTAACTACACGATATGTTTTAGGCGGCGCCCAGTTAGAATTATTTATAAGTTTTTAAGTTTTAATTTTAGTTTGGCTTCTATTGTGGACATGTTAGATGATATTTGAACTCATAATTTTAAGCATTTTCGACGGTTAATTCACCAGACGTTATGAATAGTTGAGCAGATAATTTAGGTTTAGGTTTTTGTATCTAATAGTTAAAAAAAAACAATACAATTTCTGCCATTATCCTATTGCAATACTAAAATGACCTGTAAAATCTCTGTAAAAATGTGTCTTTTAAAATATATTTCCTCTTTGAGGTGGAAAGAACTAGTTTGTTTTTTCGGGGCATTATGTTTTTGAAAAAGATTTCTTAGTTGTTTTATATAAGATTTTTAAAAATATCACTCTTTCTAAATAAGAGCAAAAAAAAACCTTTTATTGTGATAACCTCACTGTGCAATCGGAACGAGAAAAGCTATACAAATTGAAACATTTAAAAAAAAGCTGAAAAACTTCATGAATTTTTATATACAGATTTTAATAGTAGTAGGCTAATTAGTGAGAAACTGGGATTTTACGAATGATTAGTTTTTTTTTAATCTTGGGTGGGAGCTACCAAAAGTTTTTATGCCAGTGCGTAAAGTGTACTTTTTCATACAATGAGGCCATAGGAAAAGTGCATAATGCCCCGTAAGTTTTTCAAAAATAGATGCCCTTAAATGTCGTTTACAAAACAGTAGTGCCTAAAAAGTACATGTATCCAGGATTTGTGTATATAATAAATAAATAAAACAAATATGAAATAAATGAAACACAATTATTTTATTTTAAAAAATTTGACAGCTAGCTGTTTCACAGCCAAAGGATAATACACAACTATAAAATATCAATATTAGCAACTAAGAAATTAAACTTAACATTGGCAATTAAAGAAAACTGTTCAAATCCAACGACTAACAAATGCTAGTTTAATTAGTTTTATACCTTTAATATTAGAACATGCAAGCAGTGTTAACATCGTGTTGTCCAAATTAAATATTTTATTCTATTGAACAGACAGATTATTGTATGTATGGGTCTATTGCCATACACAATTGCACAATTTGTTTAGTCGTCGATAATAACCACACAACTAGATTGAAAAATCCTTGGTTTAATCCAATGATTAGAATTTGGCAAACAGAACACTTATGTCGACACTAGGATATCGAGACCTTTTTTGGTTCTCTATCCGAAGGTGTAGGCAGCGGCTGTTGGGTACGCCTATGCTCGCCCAATTTTTACTGAACCAATTGACATACACAATTTTCTTTTTACAAATAAATAATTTAAATCCATCATCAAGACACTTATCATAATTAATAATGTATAATAGTGTGGCAATATCAAATTTTTTGATTGATTTTTGGTCCACAATTCCAATACATTGCGTATACACTAAAAATAAAATAGCAACTATGTAAGTACATTATATAATACTAAAAGAAAAAAATACTTTTGGAGTAGTTATACACTATGAATACTATAAGTTAATCTTATTTTAAATATGTATATAAATAATGAAGGAACCATAGACAGAGATTCGAGATAGCTTAATGAAAAGTTTTTGTTAAATACTAGTAAAATTAAGCACAATATTCTCACTGTATAGAGTCTGTAAGTTTAGACTGTGAAGTAATAACAATACTATTGGCTCACTTATTCATAAATATAACTAGCTGACCCGGCGAACTTGGTCCGCATCAAAAGTAATAAATGAGTAAATTTTGCATATCATGAGGTACAATTTGTGCTATTTATCGGCACGCGTCTTGGCCGGTAGTACTGCGCGACGTAACCGCTGTTCCGCTATGTTAATATCGCAATATCTTTGAAAATATTCGTTTAAATTACATGTTGTAAAGGGCCATGATCATCTACGTGCAAAATCTATTTAAGATACTCATTTGGATGAAAATTAACGCTGTAATGTACAAAATAGCTTCGTAAATAAGCCATTATTTCTCGTAAAAAGTAAAAAAATAAAAATGGTCATTGTGAATTATCCTTAAGAACTACATATGCCTTCGCGGACTTTTTTATAGACCTTCTGAAGGTGTTTAATAATTTAGAGCATTGTTTTGACCTATCACTTAGGGGTCAGCCAACGTTTACAAAGTGCTAAATCACGAAAATTATCATTTTTTCTTAAGTACTTGAATTATAGTTAAAAACCACCCTGTTGAAAAAAAAAACTATTGTTTAATAAAATCTATAAGGAAAACCCGCATCAAAATCCGTTGAGTTGTTTCAAAGATATAAGCATATACGGGGACAGACAGACAGCAGAAAGCGAGTTCGTTTTATCCTAAGTAATGATGATTACTTATTTCATAAAAAATAATGAGCAAAAAAAAAGAGTATCATTTAGGATTCAAACCAATCGTTTAGTTTTTTGCAATAATTAATATCAGTCAAGTCCATACAGAATATTTGGTTTGTTTATTTTTGACATTTATTACTATCTACACATATAAGAATTGCGATAATTTTATAATACGACAAGTAGCTGTTGTCTGTGGTATGATTTGTACTTTTCTCCCATTAAAATATATAAAGACCATGGTTTACATGGTGAGAAAATAAATTAAATAGCCTCAACATTATATGTTACCTAAAGGCCTAGTGTTGATTTTTAATAAATAGTCTAAGCTAACATTGGTATCATCTGCTTTCAGCTTAAATCAAAGGAAGCACAGATTATTAGTAGCATAGACTTTGGTTTATAATTTAAATAAATACATGAATACAGAGCAGTGATATCGATAAAATAATACATGAAAATTAATTACAGTAATTCACTAATCAAGTGGTCACACTGGTTTTCTTCCCATTTGCGAAGTCTACATTAAGATGGTAATTTAAAAATTGACAAGTCAAACAAAATAAACATAACTTCACGCCTTTTTCTATCCAAAGGGATAGGCAGTGGCTGCCAAGCCTCTACTCACTGAAACGTTACATCCCAAATGGAATAAATAGAATAAGCATCAAAGTTGTTAATCATCAATATTTACCACACATAACTTTGGTGTGAGCCCAGAATCGAACTTATGAATCAGAAGCAGGAGCTCGACCACTGGACCACCGAGACTCGAGTCCCTACCATAAGTAATTTGTACTAATTACATAGGTACTTATAACACAGCAGTTTAAACGTTAGTTCATCTTAGGGACTGTGGCAAAATGCTTTTTTCAGACTCCATATTTATTGTAGTTTATTAACATATATATTGTTTTATCAATATGTTAGCATAATTTTTTTTCTAAACTACCGGTTATTTAAAAATCACTGTGGTCACGTGGTCAAGCACCCCGCTTCTGAATCCAGAGGTCGCGGGTTCGAATCCTGGCTCACACCAAATACTTTTCGGAATTAAATTCGAAAGTTATGTGATAAATATCGATGACAAAAAAACTTTGTGGCCAATATGGCAATAGGTTTGCCACATATTCCATATGGGACGTAAACATAACGGCGATTCGAGGCTTAACAGCCACTGCCTACACCTTCGGCTAGAAAAAGGCGTGAAATTATGTTATATTATGTTATCGGTTATCAGTTAGTATCATCAATGCTCTGTATATTAAATCTATATCGACATAAAAGCTTGAGTGTGTAGCGATGCAATGATTTAAGAGCACTTGGTTCATGGTTAACATCGCTTAAATGCTAGATATGAACGACACCACAGTACTGGTGGGACTGACCACGCGCTCTTCGGTGGCGGGTGGTAACTGTCAGCCGAGAGTGTGCGCCACGCCGTTGTTCAGCAGCGCTGTCTGACTGTCGTTGTGCAAGTCAGCCATCGGTACACCGTCGATCTTACGTCGACGCTCAGAACTGTTCCACATGCCGTATGTGAAGTAAATTATAAGACCTGTAAAATAAAGGAGATTTTAAAGGCTAGGTCAGGAATTTTGAATATGATTAAGTTTACATAATGTCAATATAAAAACATCGGCACAACTATGACTCTCCAAAGCTGCATTTGATATCTATTGTTAACTAACCAAATTTTATGCTATGCATCAACGAAAAAAGAGGCTTGCAGTCTAGTTCGGGTCCAATATTTCATATACATGAAGTATATGTATATAGGAGTCCAAACGTAGTGTTGAATGAATGGTCTCCATTCAGGGGAAGGAATCCTCGCCAGCAGAGGGCGCCATCCTTGGAAACACTCGACTTTTCAACGTGTACGTAGTGATTGATCATCGGTGATCCGTGATTCTAGCGCGCCAGTGGCAGAAAACAGAACTAAGACTAATTAATACTATGGAATAGCCTAGACTGTTCGGACTCCATATATACTTAATATACAGATACAAGGTAGATAGGATAGACACATGTTAACTCACCAGCTGCGATCCACACTGAGAATCTAATCCAAGTCATTTGATCCAAATTCAACATGAGGTATATGTTCATCAGTATACTGAGACCTGGTAACCACGGCACCAGCGGGACCTGAAGTAGATTATTTACATTATTACTACAATAACATTATAATCACATAATTATAAATGCTTTAATTAATAATCAAGGCGAAAACAACGGCTAAAGTAGATAGTCCAGCCGTCTTAGCAGACTCGGACACCACTGCACACCTGTGACTTTTCGGTAATATTTACGGAAAAATATTTCGGTAAAATCCCACCCAAACACAAAAAAACGAAGAGTTATTCCGAAGCTATACCTTATCTTTAATAAAGGCGTGTAGTCGATGGTTAATTTTGCTACGATTTTTTGTTTCTTGGTGTGAGCATCCGAAAATTTGGTTGAAACTTGGCACATAGGTAAATTAAAATCTGTAATAGCACCTAAGCCATCTTTCACCACGTAAATTTTGCTTTTTGATTACGCTGGGGCGACAACAAAATTATCTAGATATGAATACTATGTGCATATAGTCAGATTTGTAATTAAACAACAACCACTGACGTTTACTGTGTTGTCAGTTTTTGATGAAAAAAAATTGTGTTGTAGCAAAGTGAATGAATTAAAAAACTCTTGAATTAATAAAATTGCCACATTAACTACTGTCAGCTGGCTTTGTCTAATTAAAAATACAACTATAGATTGCTACTTACAGAGAAAGCAAGTTTCTTTTCAGAGACAGGTTGTCTGGATATAGCGTACAGTGTCACTAGAACCAGTACCGTGCCCACGGAGAACATGCTGATGGCGCCAACGTGCCCATCAAGGATCGCGTCACCGTACCGGTGCACAGCTGACATCATGATGAAGCACCACACACCTGACAGGAACACATTTTTATTAATGTATTATTTTACATATTTTTTTACTAAATACTAGTGTCCGACCGAAGGTCTATTTTTGGCCGAAGCCGAAGGTTTATAAACTATTAGTAATTTAATAAGTTTCTTCAATTTTATCCACAGCTTAAGAAGAATATCGGCGTAAAGTGGCTCATGCCGCTTTTCTCTCGGTTATAGAGGTATCCGCACTGAACTAAGTGCAGTCCGGTCCGTCATCCACTCAGTCGTTCGTAACAATACGTTTAATTCTGACTGTTCTCGGACCTTCGGCGGGACCTTCTTCGGGCCGGATTCTGCGCCGAAGCCGAAGCTCTCGCCGAAGGTGGCCGAAGCCGAAGCTTCGGTCGGACACTACTAAATACTAACATATTCCGTTTTTTTCTTTTTTTTTTATGGGCAAATGAGCTAGCGAGTCACCTTACTCACTTGCAGCGAACTGCGTGGCTCCACCACTTTCAAAAAAGTTATAAATAATGGACTAATAACAAGACGACAACGAGCCTCATGGTGCATTGGTAAAGAACTGCAGAATCGAAGTTAGCGGGTTCGATTCCCACCCGAGTACAAATATTTATGACAAGCATCAATGTTTGTATGGAGTCTGGGTGTTTTTCTATGTATTTTAAGAATGTATTTACAAAAAAAAGTATATAAGTATTCATATCCGTTATCTAGTACCCATAGCACAAGCATTTAGTTGCTTAGTTTGGAACTAGAGAGCGCTGTGTGTATTGTGTCCAAGATATTTAAAAAAATAAAGAGATAGTTACCATATAATGTGACCAGTACAGACACTGTGGTAGCACTCAGACGTGTCGGTATCGTCTGTTTGTCCAAATTGATCAACTGTCGAGCGGCATTACGCACGCTGAAGTTCATCGACTCTTGTACGCGATGAGACGGCTGACCGTACTCGTATCTGTGGTCCAAAAAAAAAGAAAAAATAATGTTTTAAATTATGAAGCTTACTATATTTCACAACCAGTAAGGTACAACAGTATTTATATACGAGTTCTTAGTAGACAGAATTCGGTTTATGTATGTATATCGCGAAGAAAAATCGATATGCATCATTTCGCATATTATAATCACAGAGAAAATATGTAGTAGGATTCTTCATTAGTAGATAAATTGGTAATATTTGCGTGACGCGGCATTAGAATGTATTATACAGTTGGTACATTTTATTATTTACTAGCTGACCCGGCGAACTTTGTTACGCATCAAAAGTAATAACGAAGTAAATTTTGAATTTATCACTTTTTCTTTACTAAATCATATATTCAGAATTATAGATAAAAACCACCCCGTTGACACCCTCTATCTATCTAAAAAAACCGCATCAAAATTCGTTGCGTAGTTTTAAAGATATAAGCATATAAGGAAACAGACAGCGGAAAGCGACTTTGTTTTATACTATGTAATGATTATTATTATTTATTTGTTACCTGAGCAATAAGACACAGGACGCCACCATAGAATAAGCCAACAGTGTACCAATAGACATCATGTGTATCAGCTGCTCCAGTCTGAAGATCATTGCCAGTGTACCTGAAACATAAATATTTGTAACGAAAAAACGAACCTATTAAATTTATGAGATGATACGTCTGTTTTAGTTAATGACACAAAAAATACCTATATATATATATATATATATATATATATATATATATATATATTTGAGAGGGTTATATAATAAGCTATTAATGAAACTTCACATCAAATCAAGTCTCAGTGGTCCAGTGGTCGAGCACCCCGCTTCTGAATCAAGAGGTATCGGCACAGAAATAGATCAAGATAGAACGGCGAATAGGCGTGGCAACCGTGCCAAAACCACGCAACGAGCGTTCCTGCCATGCGTTCAGGACGTAAAAAAATAGATAAAACGTCACATATATGCCTTATTATGCTGTGGCAAATTGTAAAAACAAAAGTAGTGAATCAAATATGAAAAAAGGAAATATTTCGTATGATCAGTAAGTACAGAAAATCAGTAGAAAGTATTTTTTTGAGATTATAAATTATTGTTTTACTTTTACTATGTTCAATAATTACGATCAACAAGTTGTATATTTTTTCGTTATGATAAATATCCATTGCTGTCCGCATTCAACGCTCGTATACAAAAATCATTGCGCGCATTAATTATACGCGTAATGTACGTCGAATCGAATGAAATACACAATACACCTGCCAGTTGATCGCTGCGTCTGTTAATCGCTGTGATTCGAATGTTAGAGATGGGCACTCCATGTATCGTTGAGTCTTAGGACTTATCGATAAATTAATTCAATAATAATTTGAGTATCAGCTCATGTCTTGCTTTGTCCCTACTTTATTCTAACACCACAAATTTCAACCAAAGTGATTCGTAATTACATTGGCAGCAGTTTATTTGACAGTATAAGTTTTCACCAATTTGACCAATCGCCGATGGAAAATCATCTCGTTGTTCTCAAACGGGCAGTAACCGAGGTATATGTAGACGTTCTGTTATGGTCGAAAACAACCCTTAGATTTTGCTGATGCAAGCAGCAGTAATTCCTATATAAGCGAACTCGCATTAATTAATCAGAGAGTACTAATTTAGCCGCAGAGCAATACACTACATTCATCCCGTACCGCCGGTCGCGTTCGGAACTTCGGTTTTCCTTATTTTAAGTGTGTGAAATTGAAATAAATTGTTAGGGAAAATAAAATAGTTTTTTTTTAAAAACACTTCGTCGAATACGCGCAGAACAATTTGGTGTCAGAAGTGGGATGCTGTGTGGATTCCTGGACTCGTTTTAGGATACCCAGCATTCATCGAACTGCATCGACGAAGCAAGATCGACGATAAGTCTCTTCCACCTTTGTGAGAGCCCGCATCAAGAAACTGCAGCCGACTATAAGTCTCCGCTTTGTAGCGTGAGCCAGCGCCGTATCTTATCCCTTGATTTTCACCTGCTGGAGTGCAGCCGACTGTCAGCCTCCGCTATACAGCGTGAGCCAGCGCCGCATCTCATCACTCATCACCACAAGGAAACTGAAAACCACCAACTGCTGACCGGTAACATCAGAACATAGCATCATGATCCCAGTACTCCGCCTGATCTTCGTGTTCACCATACCTATGTGAGTCCGTAATATTTTATCCATCTGTGTATCTGTTCAAGTGAATTTTTGCAAAATATTTTATTTCAGAACATTAAGCTTAAATTTAAGAATTATTTTCAAGTGTTATATCATTTCTACGGAATTCCATGAACTATTTTCGTAATATTGTGTGAAAAATTTTTGATACTAAATCTTTTTGCTAATTTTTATATTCTAGATCTTATATATATTTAAATTCTATGTCTAATACTGAATCAAGCCCAATTCTTGGTTCAAAATTAATTATAAAATCCGAAACAATGTCTAACAATATAACTTTAAGCTTCTTAACTAAATTTATCAAACCATATGATGGCAGAAGGGAGACACTCCCTGCATTTTTAACTAATTGTGATAACGCAATTGCATTAGCCCCTCCGGATCAACAGATTATTTTATGTAAATTTATCATATCTCAGTTAGAAGGAAAAGCACAAGTAGCGTGTTCTTTAAAAACCTTCGATAACTGCTTAGAATTAAAAGTTTTTCTAAAACAACATTTTAGCGAGAAAAAACATTCTTCTCATTTACTTTCCGATTTACAAAACTGCAAACAGAACCTGCCTTCTGAGAGCGTGGTTCAATTTTCTTTAAGGATAGAATCATGTTTAACTAGGTTATTATCCGATGTTCATTTTTCGTGTGATAAAAAGGAGGAACTCGTAGGCAGAGTAGCCGGTATCGAGGACCTAGCACTTAATACATTTTTAATGGGCTTAAATCCCAGTTTTTCGCATATTGTACGCTGCCGTAATCCAAAAACATTAAATGAGGCAGTAAGTCAAGCTATTGAGGAAGAAAAATTATTTAATCTTACTAAATCTAATTCTAAATCGCAAAAAATATGTTCCACTTGTAATAAACAGGGACATTTATCATCTGAATGTTTTAAGAATAAAAGCAAAAATGTTAAGACATTCAATACAGATTTCTCTAATTCTAATAAATTTCCAAATCGTTTTCCCATACAGCAACAATTTCCACGAAATCAAAACAATAATTTCTCACATAAAATTTGCGCTTATTGCAAGAATCCTGGTCATATGATAAGCGAGTGTCGTAAACGACAATATTATAATAATCATCGGAACGCGCAACAAGATACTACGCCAAAGAGTAGTGAAGCGTACAGAGGCAACGCTAAGATTAATTTATGTCACACTAATGATAATGATAATAATGATTCTACAAATAATGAATACTGTAACAATTCTTCTTCACATTTAAACTAAATCGGGTCCCGATATTGTGCCATTTGGGATCCCCGAAATCAAAAAACGGCACGTTTACTAATAATTCTAAATCCTTTTCATCTCAGCCGCACAAGCATGCACTGAGTCATACTAAATCTTATACATCTCAGTTTCCCAAAGAGGAACTGAGTCATACAAAACCATTTACTAGTTCTTATACATCTCAGTTGCCTAATAGTCCATTGAGTCATTCCAAATCATTTACTAATTCTTATACATCTCAATTGCCTAAAAGTCAATTGAGTCATACAAAATCATTTACTAATTCTTACACATCTCAGTTGCCTAAAAGTCAATTGAGTCATACTAAATCGTTTACTAAATCTTATTCATCTCGGTTACCCGAAGAGGAACAGAGTCTTACTAAATCTTATACATCTCGGTTACCCAAAGAGGAACAGAGTCTTACTAAATCTTATTCATCTCGGTTACTCAAAGAGGAACAGAGTCATGCTAAATCTTCTTCATCTCAGCTGCCCAAAGAGGAACTGAGTCATACAAAATCATTTACTAAATCTTTTACATCTCAATTGCCTAAAAGTCAATCGAGTCATAAAAAATTGCTTACCAAATCACATACGAGTACATCTCGGTTACCCAAAGAGGAACAGAGTCTTACTAAATCTTATACATCTCGGTTACCCAAAGAGGAACAGAGTCTTACTAACTCTTATACATCTCGGTTACCCAAAAAGGAACAGAGTCTTACTAAATCTTATACATCTCAGTTACCCAAAGAGGAACAGTCTTACTAAATCTTATACATCTCCGTTACCCATAGAGGAACAGAGTCTTACTAAATCAAATACTAATTCTAAATCTCATACAAAGTCCTATGCAAATCCTATATCTTATTCTAATGAAACTAATTCTAATTTGAAATTATATGAAATTAACTCATTTATCACAAAGGTTACACTTCCACATATCTTCTTATATACCAAGCACACTAGTAGAGCCCTTATCTTACTAGTCGATACAGGAGCCAGTGTTTCTTTAGTTAAAAAATCGAGTCTTTACAATAAACCTGAGTTATCGAAAGAAATTATACGACTTAAAGGTATTAATGATATTAATACCTATTGTCAAACTTTAGGTTCTTTTCAAATGCAATTTCAACTATCCAACGAAACTTTCTCATTTAAATTTCACGTCATAAATGACAAGGTAGATTTCGGATACGATGGCATAATAGGTACCGATTGTTTAGGTTACCTCAAAGCTGTTGTGAATTATAATAAATCGTGTCTAACAATGCAAAATCACACTATTCCACTACATTTTAAACTGCCAACCTATATTATTCCAGCCCGTTCGGAAGCCATAGTCGAATGTGGCATATCAAATAAATTAGACGAGTTATCCCCTCTTACAGAAGCCTTAGTCCTAGATCATAAGATATGCGAAGGAGTTTATGTCGCAAACTGTATTGTAAGCATAAAGCCAAATCGAAGAGTTAATATTTCGATATTAAATACCACCGAAAGGGATATCGAAATTAATAATTATTTTGTGCACCTCACACCCATAGAAAGTAATTTATCTGAGTGTGTTGGTGAAATAGAGACTGTAAATAATATTTCAAATGTTTCTATAAATAGACAAAAAACCGTATTAAATAAAATTAGAACTTCTCATTTGAATGCAGAAGAAAGGGCAGCCCTATTAGATTGTTGCTCACAATATACAGACGTGTTCCACCTAGAAGGTGAGCCGCTCTCTTATACAGATACTATTAGTCACTCTATAAACACGGGGGACGCTGCACCAGTCCATGTTAAATCCTACCGTTTCCCTGAATGCCACAAAGAGGAAGTAGATAAACAAATTAGTAAAATGCTAGAACAGAATATAATACGTCATTCTCAATCGCCATGGAGTGCACCAGTTTGGGTCGTGCCAAAAAAGGCAGATGCCTCCGGCAAACAAAAATGGCGAATAGTTATTGATTATCGTCGCTTAAACGACGTTACTGTTTCTGAAGTTTATCCAATACCTTTAATCACAGATATTCTAGATCAATTGGGTCATTCCAAATATTTCACAACCCTTGATCTCGTAAGTGGATTCCATCAAATAAAATTAAATCCTGCTGATGCTGCAAAAACAGGATTTACAATTGTAGGAACAAATGAAACTTCTTGTCATTATGAGTTCACCAGAATGCCATTTGGCTTAAAAAATTCCCCTAGCACGTTTCAACGCCTGATGAACACAGTTTTGTCTGGTCTTCAAGGCATCCATTGCTACACATATTTAGACGATTGCGTTTCTTACGCATTTGATCTAAATTCTGCCATTTCGAAGTTAAAACTAATTTTAGAAAGATTTAGAAAACATAATTTAAAACTACAACCGGACAAGTGCGAATTTTTACGTCGCGAAGTTACTTATTTGGGTCATAACATCACCGATAAAGGTGTCTCTCCAAATCCTGATAAAGTCAAGGCCATTGAAGGTCTTCCCTCTCCTAAGAGTCCCAAAGACATTAAATCGTTTCTCGGTTTAGTCGGTTATTACCGACGATTCATTGAAAACTTTTCCAAAATCACGAAGCCATTGACTTCACTCCTCAAAAAGGACGTCATTTTCTCTTGGTCTCAAGAACAAGAACTCGCTTTCCAAACCCTTAAAAATAAACTAATTTCTGCACCTTTACTTCAATATCCGGACTATTCTAAGCCATTTATCCTTACCACTGACGCATCAAATTATGCCATTGGAGCAATTCTCTCCCAAGGTGAAATTGGTAAAGATAAACCAATAGCCTACGCGTCACGTACACTCAACAAAGCAGAAGGAAACTACTCTACTACAGAGAAAGAACTTTTAGCTATCCTATTTGGTGTGAAAACCTTTCGTCCTTATCTATATGGCTATAAATTTAAAATCGTTACTGACCATCGACCCCTAGTATGGTTATTTAATGTCAAAGATCCAGGCAGTCGTCTTATACGATGGCGCCTCAAACTAGAGGAATATAATTATGAAATTATATATAAACAAGGAAAATTAAATTCCAATGTAGACACTTTATCACGATATCCTATAAACGCGTTAACAGATTCTAATTTAAATAAATGTACATATGAGCAATATTTTAAAAAACAGTTTTTGAAAACTACTTCTAATAACGATACAAAAATCGAAGAGCATAATCAATCTCTTCATTTAGCAAAACAAAATTCAATCGCATGCCCAGTCTCTTTAGATTTCGATTACTCTATGCCGCACTGCGAACAATTGTTATCGTCAATCGAAAACGCTGACGAGTTAAAAAGTTGTGAGCGCGAGCCTGAAACCGTTCACACGGTTCATTCCAATAACAAAATAATACATTTCTTATTCACTAAAATTCATCATTATGATGAAATAAGTTATAGAATAATTTACAAATTACTTATGGATTTACGTAATCAAATTATATCTAATGAAAACTATGAAAAAGAATTTCCGATTTCACAGAACCTTTTAATAAATTAATATATTTGAAGATATATAACATAATCTCATTTATTTTTCACGGTACTGGTATCACGGTACATATTTACAAAAATCAAATCAGATATCCAACACCCGCTGAGGTTCCAAATATACTTAAAGAAAACCACGGTACCACGATAGCTGGTCACCCAGGTGTCAAACGCATGTACAATAGAATTAAGGCATCTTTTTATTGGAAAAGTATGCGTTCAGACATAGAACGATACGTAAAAGATTGCCAACTATGTAAAATAAACAAACCCTTAAGGGCCTCAAATAAAGCTCCTATGATAATCACGTCCTCAAGTACCAAACCTTTTGAAAGACTAGCCCTAGATATTGTTGGTACTTTGCCCGAAGCTGGCATTCAAAAATTCAAATTTGTCCTAACTCTACAGGACGATTTAACTAAGTTTTCATGTGCATATCCCATGATAACTTCTACAACTGATGAAGTTGCACGTAATTTAATACATTTTATCTCATTATTCGGCTTCCCTAAAATGATTCTCACGGACCAAGGTCCCTGCTTTTCATCAGAACTATTTAAACAGCTCACACAAATTCTCAAAATAAAAAGTCTTTTTTCCACCCCTTATCACCCCCAAACTAATGGCGCGCTAGAGCGTAGTCATGCAACACTTAAAGAATATCTAAAATCTTTCATAAATGACAATCAAGACGATTGGCATTGCTATCTTGCTACTGCTATTCTATCTTATAATACAACTCCTCATTCTACCACAGAATTTACGCCTTTCGAGCTATTATATGGCTATAAGCCCTCTATTCCAAGTAGTTTAAGTGAGCCTAGCGACAGTACCACATATCACGAATACATTCGCGCATTGCAGTACCGAATGAAGTACTCACGCGAAAAAGCATTAGAGAATATCCTTAAAAGCAAAGAAAAGTCGAAGCAATACTATGATCTCTCAGCAAAAGAAAAGTCTTACAAAGTCGGTGACTTAGTTTATTTAAAACAGCACCACAGACTACGCAAAGCCCTGTCCTCAGTCTGGAAAGGACCTTACAAGATTATGAAGTTGCACGGTAAATATAACGTCACTCTTTGTGTTAACAGGAAACATATAAAATACCATGTTAACGAAATAAAACCTGCATAAAATCTATTATCACTGTCCCAATCTACCACATTCCACAAAAGGAATTTTAAATTAAACTATTAAAATATAATAATAATTAAATTATTATAGGTATCTATTAAATCTTCTTAACGTATTTTTGTACATATTTATTTTCAGAACTTTATTTAATGGTTGCAAAGCCGGATCGAGGATTATCCCTATTGCACACAGCCCAGGGATTTATTTTGAACCAGTTAATTATATTACTTTTTATAATGACTATTGGAAAGTCATTACACATATTGACTTAATGTCGCTTGACCCTTAACTTGCTAAAATCGAGAATCTATTGCAAAAATCTTCTAATCTATGTACTAAAATAAATACCGAAGACATTTACCAATGTAAGGACTTTTCAAGCCCTATTGAAATTTTAATTCAATCTAGTTACATTAAGTTACAATCATTATCTCATATTCTCACTAACCAATCTTTCACCAGAACGAAAAGATCGTTAGAATTTGGTGGAGAAATTCTTAAGTTTTTCTTCGGCACGTTAGATGCTGACGATGCGCGCAAGTAGGTATGACGCCGCAATCGAAAATTGCAAGAAATCCGAGACGGAACTATTTCATTTATTTAAGGATAATATCCATATAATTAAGTCTACTATAAATAATTTTAATTCTACTATATCGAAATTAAATCAAAACGAATTAAAACTTAATGCCCAAATTAATTCTTTGAATGACATCTTTTCGCAAATAACGAAAAATGACAATGTATTCTTATATATCTCTAAGATTAATAATCTACTTAATATAATTGAAGGATCTTTGTTATCAATTTCTAATCTTTTAGATACTACTCTAAATGCTATATTATTTTCTAAGGTTAATATTTTACACCCTAGTGTTATAAGTCCTCTTAATCTTTTTAATGAATTATCAAAGCATAGTAATCAAATAAATAAACGACTTGATTTCCCAGTTCAACTAAGCATTAATAACATTCATTCTATAATTGATGTATCCAAGCTCAGCTCATATTACTTTAACAATAAAATTGTTTTTATATTACAAATTCCATTAATAATGCCAGATAAGTTCACTGTGTATAAAAATATACCTCTGCCGACTCCACATGAGGAGTCGCATAATCGCAATCAAACATTTGCGCTGATTCAGCCTTCTAACTCGTATATCGCACTAAGCGATAACAGAATGCACTATGCTATGTTAAGTGAATTAAATAGTTGTAAGTTTATAAATACTAATTATTCGATTTGTGAACTAGTTTCTATATTTTCTAGTATTGACAACCCTAACTGTGAATCAAGATTATTAACGGAAGTTGTTCTGTCCCTGCCTTCCGAATGTAACGCGAAATTTTTATATGGCCAAATTGACATTTGGCAGACGCTAAAAAATAATAAATGGATTTATGTACAATCCAAGTCAAGTAAGTTGACAATAAAATGTAATGATAACATTAATGATTATCCTATCATTGGCACAGGCATTGTAAAGTTGAGTCATGACTGTATAGGTTTCTATAAAACCATTCAACTATTGCCAACTACTACATACACATTCTCAGTCAAATCACCTAGTGATATAGCTTTTGATATAACAACAGATGATTGTTGTAAGAAGGACATATTTAATAAAACTTTACCTTATTTGTCTCCTATTTCTTTAACAAAGATAAACTTAGAATCTTTAAAATATCAGAATCATCAATTAAATAATTTAGAAGTCGAATTAAATAACTTACAAAACGAATCGCATTTTATTAAATATGGCCAATACTATTCTATATTTACTTATATTTTGATTGTATCTTTATTCCTGTATATAGTTTATAAGTTATACAAGTGTCTCAGAAACCGTAATAACTCCCACTGTTGTGTACAGATTTTTAATCAATGTTATAACAAAAAATCGCATAGTCAAAACTCGAAAATCTCTAGTTCTATAGAGTTACATGATATCTCTACATCAGATGACGAAAAGTCAATTAGATCATTGCCAAATCTTAACAAATATGGCTCTATTCAAAAGGTCATGTTCAAGAAAGGTTCTTCTAGCAGGAACATAAACAATAATTAATATTTCGAAATTTATTAATAATGTATGTTATAATTTATATAGCATCAAATTACACTTTACATTGTATCAAATATATTATCAGCAATGTTAATTAGCTATTAAGCTTATGGTTTTGTACTAGTTATATTCTATATCTTTAATTGTACTTATTCTTAATTTCTTATTGTGTTTACCTTTATAATTCAAACTGTACAAAGCCGAAGTTCTCGATTCATTCGTATCGTTTAATATTAAACTTCGCTTTTATCTTATAGAAGATAAAGCTTCGTCTTCTCGGGGGACGTGTTATGGTCGAAAACAACCCTTAGATTTTGCTGATGCAAGCAGCAGTAATTCCTATATATGCGAACTCGCATTAATTAATCAGAGAGTACTAATTTAGCCGCAGAGCAATACACTACATTCATCCCGTACCGCTGGTCGCGTTCGGAACTTCGGTTTTCCTTATTTTAAGTGTGTGAAATTGAAATAAATTGTTAGGGAAAATAAAATAGTTTTTTTTTAAAAACACTTCGTCGAATACGCGCAGAACAGTTCGGCTTCGTTATTTAACCAGGACTGTGAGGCCAACCCTTACCAAAAGGCAAATATTTAATAAATATGTATAGTTTCAAGGACAGTAAAATATTTATAATTCAATTTTATATACTGTTGGAAAAATATGTTTTAGGTTTTAATATGTCGGATTAAAGTATTTAACATGTTTTACTTTCTATGATTATCGTTACACAAAATCAATAAAGTTGGTAAAATATAAAAATAATAAAATTAACACGTTGCCGATATTAACATCGATAATCTAACGTGTGTGTCTCCTAACTAGTCACTCCGCTCACAATGAAAATGACGTGACGCTGTGGGCGTGGTTTTTAAAAAAAGTGACACGCTCGAAATGTATGGAAATATGACATCGCGGCCGTTCTATCTTGATCTATTTCTGTGGGTATCGGGTTCGAATCCTGGCACCTGGCACACCAATGACTTTTCTAAATTACTTTCGAAAGTTATTTTGCCCGGTATAGGTTCGCCACCTTTGGGACGTAAACATAACAGCGAGTCGAGGCTTAAGAGCCACTGGATACACCTTCGGGTAGAAAAAGGCGTGAAGTTATATTATATTAAGTGTTCACATCATATATTTTTAAAATTTATACTAGACGAAAATTTAATATGCAATTTACCAGTGAAAAGTCCTGCAATGATGGTGCCAGCAAGCGGTGTCTGATACTTCTCACTTACTCGACCCAAGAACCTGAACAGCAGTCCGTCTGAGGACATCGCGTATATGATGCGAGGCAGCGGGAACACAGCTCCTAACAAACTGCAATAAAGTCATGGATTATATCTACGTACAGTAATAAGACATAAGTTAACTCAGAGATACGTAGTTTCGCTGTTTAGTAGTCCGGCCACAGTATAGGACAGTTTTAGAGTTATTATTGGGTTAGGGATCTGGCTGTACCTTTGCTGGTGCCTTTGCTGC
This sequence comes from Euproctis similis, assembly GCA_905147225.2. Classification (NCBI taxonomy): domain Eukaryota; kingdom Metazoa; phylum Arthropoda; class Insecta; order Lepidoptera; family Erebidae; genus Euproctis; species Euproctis similis. Next base: position 14,834,946 of record LR990104.1, read on the forward strand.
TTATAGATTTATGACAGCTTGTACCTAATAGATTTAATAGACTTTTAACGATTATTCATTTAATCCTTTTAATTTACAGTTTAATTCTTAATCGGAATTTGGTTTTGTTTTTGAATAATATTATGACTTTTGGAATGGAGTAACTGTATAACCTGTTATGTTATGTTATGTTGGCTGACTACTTCATATACTTTTTAGTAAGAAATCGTAATTAAATGTCTGCGTCTATTTTACTTGTATTAGGCATGTGCCCATATTTTTATAATATATGCATATTTAACTTACCTAGAGCACAGAGCACAAATGGCTCCAACGCTTACGGCGTACTTGGCCCACTGCCATCCGAGCTGATCAAACACGAACGGAAACGGAGCTTTCTCATCCTGTGTACAATTACATAGATATGCATCAGAAACGGTAGGTTCGATTCCGGGCTCAACACCAATGATTTCTCGGAATTATTTTCGGAAGTTACCTATTCCTCTTGGGACTTAACGTTTCGGCGAGTAGAGGCTAAACACCCGCTGCCTTCATATCCGGGTAGAGAAAAAGGTGTGAAGTTATATTATGTGTTAATAACTAGAATTAAATATAATATTCTCCCAAAGAACAAGTTATAAAAGTTACCTGCATATAATACGGCAGAACTAGTGTCAGTACGCAAGACACTCCGAAGTAGGCGAGGAACACAACTAGCAGCGAAGCGACCACTGCGAACGGTATCGACTTCTGTGGGCGACGTGCCTCCTCACCCGCTGTGGCTACGCAGTCGAAACCTGGCCACATAACAATATATCAGTGTGGCAACAAAATCCAAAACAAACACGTTTGTATGTCCGTATGTATATCTTTATAAGAATGACGTAATAATTCCTTAAAATTACTTTAATTTTACTTCAGGAATGTGCTCCTTCCCCGATCTCCAAAACGATTCAACAGATATTCAAACTTTACACAATAAAAATCTGACGTCTGTGAATAAAAATGGAACTCTCATTGAAAAGCAGATTGAAGTAAATATGTAATCGAAAATAGCTAGCTAGAATATACAATTAAATGAGAATAATTGAAACAGTGTTCTAGGGATTGTTTAAATCTTTAAAGTACACATACATACATAACTTCACGCCAAATCCCTTGCGGAGTAGGCAGAGAGAACAGAGAGCCATAAGGCACAATTCTTACAAGCCTCACTTGACTTCCATAACTGTTGTCATACACGCGCGTCGATTTTTACGGCTCCTGGCATTACCTTCCTAGAGAAAGTAATACTACTATACATTATGTAACTAACCAATAAACCCATAGAAGCACACAGCGGCACCCTTGATGATTCCAGCCAGTCCATATGGAGCAAAACCGCCAGTGCCAAAGTCTTTCTGATCTGACTTAGGTACCTCTGCAGCTGGGATGCGCCAGTTCTTCGTGTCAGCTGTGCAAAGAACCAAATATAATATTAGGAAAGTTTTTTTCCAGCGGTCGAGCACCCCGCTTCTGAATAAAGAGGTTGCGGGTTCGAATCCCGGCTCACACCAATGACTTTTCGAACTTAAAATTCGAAAGTTATGTGTGATAAATATCGATGACTGAAAACTTTGTGACCGGTATGGCAATAGGTTCGCCAGCTAATCCATTTGGGACGTAAACATAACGGCGAGCCAAGGCCTAACCGCCAAGTTATGTTATGATAAGTGAACATTTAACACAACCGTGCAGGTTCGTTATTTTTTTTAAATGAAATTGCAGCAATACTAATTTATGACGTAGATTTTACTATATTTAAGAAGTTATTTACCTTCGAATTCACACAGATAATACCTAAATAGCTACAACATACTGCTTCTTTAACGTTCAAGACACAGGTTTTCGACTCAAACAAAAATAATTGTATGTGGCTTTCATTAAATATTAAACTTTGAAGCTAAATTACCTTTAAAAGAGCCAGATATTATGACAAATAGCACAACACACAGATTGACTCCAGTACAGAAGTTGTTGAATTTTGTCGATTCTTTTACGCCGAATGCGAGAGCGACTGTGGAAATTAAATACGCATTAGAAACGAGTTATAATATATTATAATAATTCTAAACAGTAATTGAGATATTATAAAGGCTGGGCACTAGGACGAAATTGTTGTGAATGGTTAGCAACAGTGGTAGAGTCTTGTAGTTCACTGCATGCATGGGCCGGCTCGACCGGTGCCATACGACATCTCGGAATATCGGCGTGAAGTGGCTTGTGCCGCGTTTCGTTCGGTGAGGAAGGTATCCGGAGGCCCGATCCCCTCTCCCCCTACTTTTTCCTCATACTACCTTAAAAGACGGCAAGGCACCACGGTGTATATGGACGATGAGAAATTATCTACCATTGGGTGACCCACTTGCTCGTTTGCCCTCCTATCCCATTTTAAAAAATGCCATCGACAATTATTTTCTTGGGAGGTACAAAATAATTAGCTATTAATTTTAAAGAACTTACCAGAAAATATCATTATAACGCTAAACGCGAAAACATCAGGATAGTTCGCCAAATGTGGACTATCCATCGGCATCACGGATTGCAAGTGTGTTGATATTGCTTTGTGCACTAGCGAATCTAAATATTCACTCAGCGCTTTTACCACAGAAGCTGCACCTGAGAAAGTAATTATAAATGTACTAAACAAGATTTTACAGATTTCGCAATAAGAACACGCAAAATAAACTGTTTGTGTATTTACCAATAATGTATTCCAGTATAAGATTCCATCCTATTATGAATGCTATAAATTCTCCCACACAAACATAACTGTAGACGTAAGCAGAGCCTGCCTTCGGTACTCGAGCTCCAAACTCGGCATAACACAAACCTGTAACAAAATTTGAATAAAACGTTTGGGTCACAACTCAATAGTTTACGAAGAATTCTGATTGTAAGATCCCTGGTTCGGATTATGATTTACATCGATGACTTTTAGGAAATTAGGTAAAGAGTCTGGGACTTAATAAATTATGTTTTTTTTTTATGTAATAGGAGGCGAACGAGCAAGCGCGTTAACTTGCACTCCTGCAAAACAAATTGTGTTACAGTTGTATTGCCGGCCTTCCTTTCCCACCCCTGTCAGCCACACCACCACCGCCACCGCCACCGCGCATCACCACTTTACGTAGATATTTTGAGAAGTTGTAGTATTTCACCAGTTGAGCCGGCCTGTTTAAGCAGCAAACTGCGTGGCTCTACCACTGTTAAAAGTGGATTTAAATAGGCGTGCTATACATTTCATAGGAAAATAATAGTTATACGAGTATACCTGCAAACACACTAGCAACAGCGGCCAACAAGAATGAGAGCACGACAGCAGGTCCAGCCAAATTCTTGGCCACGTCACCAGCAAGTACATAGACTCCCACACCAAGAGTACTGCCAACTCCCAGCGCCGTAAGATCTAAAGCTGACAATACTCGTGCCAATCTTGCCGCTCCTTCTTCGGCGGCTTTACGTCGAGAGAGAACACCGTAGGCAAGACGTGCCACCCGAGATGCACCGGCTTTTAGACCTTTAGAAACATATTGAATTAGCAAAGATTAGAATATGCATACTTATGTACATAAAGCGGATGTTAAAGCCTCGACTCGCCTCAATAATATACACATAACTTCTGATAAGAATTCTGAGAAATCACTGGTGTCAGTTCAGAATCAGAAGCAGGGAGCTAGACCACTAGACCACCGAAAATATGTTTGGAAAAATAAAAGGGTGGAAGATAATAAGATATTCAATTCAAGTATATAAAACTTACATAGCCACAGGTACCACATGTTAACTGTGGAGTAGTTACATGCACACTGTCTTAAAATGAAGATATTTAAATGAGAGTACTGGCCTCATCTCAATTGGACATTCAGACATTAATGATACAAATATATTCAGTGTTCAATTGATCCAGAATGTTTGATACATATAACCTTGTTGACCCCACGATCAAATATGAATATCCACTGTGACAAAGATATAAAAGTAAAAAAAAAACAATCCTGTGTGTTGTGGACAAATCTAGTTAGTTGTGGGAGATACCAACAGTTCTGTGTTCTCTTTATACATATATTATAATGAACTGCCCCAGTATCTTTTGTGAATTTTGAATCTTGTATTATAAATGCAACTGTGACTTTGCTACGATTAACAGTCTATGTGATTGTTTTGTATGCTGTTAACTTTACATATATATACATGGCGCTCTGTTCTCTCTGCCTACCCCGCAAGGGATTTGGCGTGAAGTTATGTGTGTATGTGTGTGTGTAACTTTTCATAGATATCAACATGGTTTTTAAATATTAGTTTTAACTTTTTGTTTTAAATATTTTTGATCTCTAAATAATAATTTTATCGAATGACCAATTTAAACTGTTAAAATTAATATATATATATAAACATTTCAAGGATTGCTCTAATATTTATTTTACTTTCAGATGCAGAATAATGAAGCATCATGGTGGAGGAACTTGCAGATTTTGAGAAAATTTCTGTCATGCTATGTATACAGCAAATCTTATCAGTTTCATGGATTTATAAAAATGTGCACTAAATCAAGATTTGAAGAACTACTAGTAGACTAGATTAGCTGTCTGGTTAGACAGATAGATCTAGACTTGTAAATTTATATGCAAAACAAATCTTTTTATCAGTACTAACATAAGGAACTAAGGAATTAAATCTATCCAATAAACTAGATATATTAATAATAAAAATAAACTAAGTTCATAATTTAGGAGTTGTTTTTCAACCATTTATTGAGAACTATTAAAGATAGGAGTCTCATTTGCATGCTTATTCAGAACAGTACTAGGATGATGTAAGAGTAATTTACTACTGCTAATAATAATATCACGTCAGCATACAAGTGTCGCACAGGTCATGAGGGAAGAGGAGGAAGTTTAACAGTAACACACATAACACTGTAAAGTGTTTAATTTATGTAAAACTCTTTTTAAATTTTACTAGCCACGTCAAACAATAATCTTATGAGGAAATTAAATGAAATTAATAATTCATATCAAAATAGTAAAAAAAATAGAATATAGCACACCTTCCTCGTTCGCTTGACGTGAATTATAGTTTGTAGTACCATAACCGCCAGCATTTTCACGATTTTCTAATACATTATCACCAGGAAAAGTCATTTTACAAACAATTCAGCCTAACCTATAAATATCATGCCACTGACATAATCTAGTGTAAAATAATGACATAAAAGACTTAAGATGTGTTTTTAATAAACAAATTACATAAAGTTATTGTAATTAATTTAACATATGTGCTAATTTGTTGTTGATTCTCATTGATTCTATGAATAAATAACAATCTGTAAGTTTCCAATTTTCAAGATTTTTTTCATTCGTCTTTTTTTTTATAATATATCCAATTTTGGACAGGCTAAAGCTTTGAAGCCAAACTGCCTTGTCTGTCGTAATAATTTTTGGAAGGTTTTTCGCGGGAATGTAAAACAGTCACGTCCGTTCTTTGCATTATTTTCTAAAAATTGTGACATTAGAATAGATATATTTAAGTTTCAATGGATATTATTGAGTGCTCTTCTGCATTGTCGTCAAAACTTCCTTAGAATATCATGCATAAAGCGACTTTATGTACCTATGATTAGTTTAGGTTAGAATAAGTTATTTTAGGTTAGATTAAGTTCATAAAGTATTCTAGCCTGTGTTTATAAGAAAGAACCCTAAATGCCAGACACAGTTGTGTCTGAAATGACTATAATCTTACATATTATTATCGAGTCATATGACATTATCAGGACAGGATCAGGTCATATGACATAAATTATTAGGTTAATATAAGGGTGGAATAAAAATCCTTGCAGTGTAATGTAAAATCAATGTATATTTTAAACACACTTTTTTCAATGGCACCGCAACAAGGCACAATCATCACTAATTAATAATTAATATAACTTATCTCAACTCAATGAAGATCATACTCTCAGGTAATTCGCCACAGATAATATTGTTGTTTTTAAAACAGCTTAAGTAGATACATAGGGATCTTAATATATATTTTAAATTTATATTTCCTTCAAAAGATCATGCAAGGAAAATTATAATAGTACTCAGTGAATAAAATAATCATTAAAACCCATTTATTTAAAAATTACCAAACTAAAGCAGACGAATAATTTACTAGCTCTGAGATATAAATAAAAACTGTTCATAATTATTACATACTCTAGCTGTTCACAAATAATTTCTGTAAAAAATTACCCGACAGTGTGATACCTATTATGTTAATTTAATACTGAAATAAATAATTAAATAACATTATTACAACACAACAGTTCAAATTAGGGATGCATCTGTACTATGGTTGACATAGTGAAATTAGAACTAAACAAGTACCAGACCAGACCAGTATTTTTTACTTTTTAATAGAAATCCGCAGATTATATACTTTAAGCCGGTATAAACCGGTACTATCCACTGTCGATACATTTATCTATTTTAATTGCGTTAACGTTTCAACAATGCATTCCTAATTTAAAAACTGCAGTTCCGAATTAACAGCATATGGTGTGCGTTACATACCAAATCAAATAATTTAACCCCTCCTTTATACTGGTAGCAATATATATGGGGTCTTAACAATTTCGCTGCTCATTAATAGAGAGCATCTTTAGCATATAAATAATGAAACGCTTTACTTCACATATCTCCCAGCCTAGGTTAATCGATGCACTTTACCATTTAATTTGTTTCTAGGAAGTTACATTCAAAACTTGGACGTAGGAATATCATAATTTTTATGACATATATTTTGGAGCAGTCGGGTAAAAATCGTAATTTATAGTACTCCCAATAATAAACTTACAGACGTCCACTATGTAATAATCTAAAATGGTAAATCAGTCAAATCGAATTAACTCCTAAGGGCCAGCCCATGATAATTGACAAGATTGAAAATAACAATTATTTTTAACACAACAAGAAAAAAAACCAAATAGAAAAATAACGATGAATCCATTCACGAAATATAATTATTATTTTAAACGAAAACACATGCGGATACACCAACAAATATCAAGTCTAGTCAATATTTACAGATGTTCCACAGCCAAAATTATATATTCAAATTGAAATAAGATAAAAAGATAAATCCCAAGTAAAAACTAATAACTACGTAATATATTTAACATATAATACAACCGCGGAAGATGTCGCATTCGCATGCCACAATACTTCACAAATTAATATAAATTTTCCCTTACAAAGTACTTTGTATCAATAATCTTACTAATCAACTTTACAACGTTGACCCGTTCTTTAATGATACCTTTAAATGCCGCGAAGTAACATCAAATTATTTGTAAAATTTTGAATAAAGAAAACATTTAAAAAGAAAAAAAATATCGTAAAATTAACTCTTTCAGAGTTTGTTTTCTTCATCAACTGAAAGATTTCGTCTGTGTTCATAACTACAATAAGATTATTAAATCAAAATATTATTCGTTGTGTGAATAGTATATTCTAAGCTTATTATATTATCGCTACAAAATTGACTGTTCTAACAGCTACAAAAGTACTAAGCCTAGTTTTTTAGTATATAAATAAAATAATGCAGTGAAAAGCACCATAAGTAAGTAAAATTTAACACTTGCTCATATTAAATAACTGTTAACACATTAAATAAAATATATTTCGTAATATTATTGATATATTATATGAATTGAAACTTTTTATGCGTCCTGCTTCGCTGTATTCAACATGTGAAAAAACAATTTTGTAAGTAATTAGTACAAATTTCGTATGACAAAAAAAAAACAAAAAATATCTACATTTCCCATATTATCAGCAGCGACATGATCATCACCAACGAAGGCACACAATTACGTTATTCAATTTATAATAATAAATTACATACAATTCAATAAATTTAATACTTAATACACAAGTACATATTCCAATTGGTAATAATGTTTAGGTGTAATTGCCTTCAAAAACTAACATTCTACTGAGCTTTACTCATTTTATCAGTCATGTAATATTTTAGTCCTTCAAATTGTATTTTGGATTTGACTTGACTCTTATCTCATTCTCAACTACATATTTATACTTATATAACTTGGAATAAATAATTGAATTAATTTTAAAGCGAAATATATCGAAAATTAATTTAATACTTAATTTATATATTTAATAATTCATAATATGAATCTCATTCTTTCATCTTGACATGACAGTTCAAAGGTTTTAATTAGCTTCAAATATTCATATAAAAATGTCAAAGTCTGTGGTTGTATCCTGCCTGCCATTATTTTTAATATTATAAGTAACTATATTTTCCCTAACATTGTTATTTATGTGTTCAGTGTTATTTCGATATTTTATCGTAATTATTATTACTTTTCTTGTTGTGAACAAGTTTTATATATAGATTTAAATAAGTAAATAGTACAAGTTAGCCCCTCTTTATCATAAAAAAACTTATTGCAGAAAAGTATGTGTATCGAAGTTCGTATTGAGTTCAAATAAAATTTCAACAAAAATCAATCAAGCAAATGATTTTTAAGTGAAAGATATTTAAATACTTCAAAAGTTAAACTCATGAAAATTTGTAGTTGACAATATTAGCCACTGACGCAATTTTAAATTGCCTTAAATTTTTACTGTCTTACAATATGACAATTTTATGGCATCCAATTTAATACTGAACATAGCCTTCTTGCTATATAAAATGTTCCGTTTCTACTTTCGGACGCTTCGTTATTCATAAATAAAGATACATAAGTCGTTGTATTTGGTATTTTGCACTCAATTTTTAAAAGGTACTGTCCAACTGTCCCAATAATACATGGAAATGAACCAACCAACGAAGTACATACTATATGTAGATGCATAATAGAACAAAATATATAACATTTTTAAATATCATTTGTACTGAAACTGGACGTTCTGTCACTTTATATAAATTCCATCTGTACAGTATGTACTTACTACTAACTTATCTTCATTGGTACATGCTACAGTCGTACTAGTACGCTACGGTTGGTGCTACGCCGTAGCAGATGCTGGATGGTAAGTGATGACGTTGTGCGCGTGCGTGAAGGGCGGGGGCGCGGGGGAGTGGCCGTTGGAGGGTAGCGAGGTAGCCGCCTGCAGCGCTCGCGTCTTGCCGCCCAGAGTGCACCGAGTGGTGGCGCCACTCTCCACTTCCAGGGGTAGCTCGTGACCGGTCAACCTAACAAAACATATACATTAGCATTCATGACATAAATTGATGATATTTCTAATAAAATCCTGGATTTTACGTGCTATTTTTTAATATTTTAATCCGATAAATAACTCGCACGCGTTGATATTGCGATGGAACTTAGTAATAATTACAGCTGTGTGACGTCATTCGTTTAAAAAAATACAGATAGCAGAAACATTTCAGTAATTCGCTTATTGAATGAGTCAATGTTGAATATTTTTTAATGTAGGTAATAAATAATCGCGAGTATTCAAAATCAATAAATATAATTATTAGTGTCCGACCGCAGGTCTATTTTTGGCCGAAACCGATTAATCGGCAATCTCCACAACCTTCGGGCGAAGCCGAAGGTTTATGAACTATTAGTAATTTAATAATTTTCTTCAATATTATCCACAGCTAAAGAAGAACATCGGATAAAGTGGCTCATGCCGCTTTTCTCTCGGTGATAGAGGTAAGAACTAAGTGCAGTCCGGTCCGTCAGACACTCACTCTTTCGTAACAGTTGGTTTAATTCCGAATGTTTTCGGACCTTCGACAGGACCTTCGGATGCCGAAGATCTCGCCGAAGATGGACTTTTGGCCGAAGGTGGCCGAAGCCGAAGCCGAAGCTTCGGTCGGACACTAATAATTATACACATATAAACTAGACATTGTCGCCTGAGTCTCCGATGCTAATGTAATTATATCATCTGAATAAGAACTAGTTTCAGTAGTAAATTGTTGTTACGAGTAAGTATGAGACCTAACAATGTAAATTTATAGTAAAGTAAAATTATAAACCATTTAACAATCACAATTATAACTGGTCTACGTTGCGAACGGTATTTATTGTTTACTTACGTCATCACAAAGATGGCGGTGAAGCCAATCGCAATATGAAGCCCTCGCGCGGGCTATATAAGTAACTTACATGTTATATCTGTTGGCTATGACCCCGAGAAGCTCACCAACCAGGTCGTAAGACGCTATCAATCCCACTACAAGGTCATTTTTAGCTGAAGGTATACTGATCACCACAAGTTGCGCATCAGAACTCAATATCCTCAGTGCTCCAACCTGCAATAAAATTCATTCATTAACATTGCAGTGCACATCATAGCTAAGAAATCAAACTTAGAATTTATATTATCATATTAGACCTAAATTACATAAAGCAATTAAAGTTTACCTCGGTGATGGAAGTAGGTTTCTTAAGAGGTTTGAAGGTGATAGAATCCAGTTTGTATATGAAAGATTCTGTGACTAGAAGACACCGCTCGGCCATCTTGTTGAAACGGTTGAACTTGTGAATCTTGCAGGAGAATAATGGTCGCCCAATGTGCTGGGATTTCTGTAGTGAAGTGATTTGTGTTTGGTAAGTGGCTGAAACAAACAAATCATTACCTAGTATTAAAAAAGTGGCTTTCCTTTTTCTTAATAGATAGAGGGTGTCAACGGGGTGGTTTTTATGTATAATTCATGTATATTGTAGTAAGAAAAAGTGATAATTTTCGATATTTAGCACCTTAATTGTAAATGCTGTAAAAAATACTGTAGTTACGGAACAAAATTCGCCGGGTTAGCTAGTTAAATTATAACTAAATTTTCATGGGTCTCGTTTCCGCAGTTGGTAGTACCGTAAGTAAACTGGATCTCTACTCGAATACAAGTATTGTACCTAACGATGGATGTTAAGAGAGTATAATCATATTTATCCCTGATAGAAGACAATAAGCCTGCTACACATTCAGCTGGACCAAATAGTTAATTCGCATTATGATTGAAACCTTCTAAAAATGAATGCAATCCCATACCTCATAATTGCACCTCGATTCTTTCAGGCGGAAGTAAGGGCGCCACTCGATTATAGGAACGAAGTTGCTAGCCAGACGAGGATTACACTTACCGGCCTTGTCGTTGTACTTGTAATCGGCGAGATAGTCTCCGAGCCACTGCCTGTTCTGTCCCCAGTTCCGGCGGCGTCCCTTGAGCGCGCTGGCGGCGCAGATCTTCATCTTGAGCTGCGGCCACTGCTCGCGCGGGATGGGCTTGAGCGTGAGGTACGCGCGCCAGCGCCGGTACGCGCCCTGCAGCAGCGCCACGGGGACGCGCCGGGGACTCGCCGGCCAACGCTTGATCACACCGCCGTTGCGCTTAAGCTCCGCTTGCAGCTCGTAGATGTATTGCCGGTAACGATAACGTCTGCACAGACACACGTGTACGGACGACACGGTTAATAACACATCCAATACTATTAACAACCACTCGAACGTCCCGGGTACTGGAGTCCCCAAAAATGCATATAGCTATTCACGTCACGAGTACTGTCTCCACGTGTAAAAAGATAATGATAGATTTAGTTCCGCAGAGGCAACACAATAGTTTTAATATTACTCTATTGTAATATAATCTTTTGTTTATATAGATATGTTAATATGTTGTACAGTGATTAAATTGATTCATAAATGAACAAAACATGAACTTACTTCCAAGCGTTGAATATAGTAAGTGCGGCTTTCATCTTCTTATATCGCATTCTAGCAATGGTTCCCCGCCATAACTTCTGCAGTAGAATCACAATGGACGGAATAAGTTCAGCGCGGGCGGCTTCCAAACTGTGCAGGGTCTTCGCACTCCTGTTACGTTACATTATATAAAATAAAATAAAACAAAACAAAAATTTTCCGACATCTAAATTCTGATAAACTAAAGTTGATGTTTATTTGAATATTTTTTTTCTTATTCAATTTCAATTCTCTGTAGCGTTAATACAGAGATCTTTTAAAATCAAAAATAGATAGTGTATTCGATCGATATTTAGCATTTACCCTTACGGGCATACATTTGACTTTAAAAGAGAATGTCCCTGTTATAGAAACACAAAAATTACAATTTAAAAATATCTGTCAATGGTTCGCACATACCTGATAAACAATTTAGTGTGACCGAATTGTACATCGTTGACTTGCAAATCTTTGAGCAACACCATGACGGCGTCTTTGTCGTTGTTCCCGCGGAAGTTCGGCCACGTGTACTGAGACAGCATCTTGTAACGCTTCAGGAATCTGTCGTAGCGCTGTCGGGATGCGAACCCGGCGCGACGCACACGCACATTCTCCACTAGACCTAAATAAGCTACCTGATGACGCACCTGCAATTCGTACATATAGATATTATTAGCGTTTTTTAAGTAACTGTTATTATAGGGTTATAAAAAACCAGGACCGCACCAAAGGAGATTATAACAGACGTCTGCCTTCAAATTATATTACAGGATTCAAGAAGAATAAGTTACTTACAAGCTGATCATCCCAGGTGTTAGGCGTCTGGAGGGGGTTGGGCTTGACGCAGCGAACATAGAATGGTTCTTTACTTTGCAGTCCAGTCACTAAAGCTGCCATCGAATTATGGAACAGGGTGGCGGCCGATGGAGGACGTTTCGACGTCTAAACAAAATTATGTATTATGCATATCATTATATACTGACGTATGAATAAAATAATAAAGTGTAATTCATCGACAGATTTGTTATTCTAAAAAAGAGTATATAGTAGACTCCGAATAATTAAAAAATCTAAACAAAAAGCGAATCCCAAGAAGGGAAATAGTTTGTACAAATTAAAAACAGCAAGTAAATCTTTAACAGTTAGTTTCTGATTATTACCTTTTGTATATTAGTGCCTCCCTCGGGCCACATGTTCGCCAGGGACTGGTTGGTGGATGAATGTAAGAGACGCTTCAGGTCCTGCCACAATGAGTCTTTGTTCTTATCCATGAAGCCGGTGCATGCGTACGTCACGTCGCCAGCGTAGTGACTGATTCAATATTGTATTTATTTTTATTACATAGGATAGAAATAATGATTACAACATTTTCAATATGCCGGTTGTTATTTTTCAAATTGATCTAATTAAGAACGCTTTGAAAATTTCGGGATAGTTATCATCACTTATGTTAATAGATCCTGATGCATTAGCAAGTTTAGTTATATTCTAACAATGGGCGAACATTTTTCCGAATTAATATAGCTAATAATTTTAACGAAGAGAGGGAATAAAATTAAATAATATTTAGTACTCACGTGATCCTGAAATCGACGCCATGTTTCAGTTTCTTGTCTGTGGCCGCGAGTTGTCTCGACGTGTAATGTTTGTGTCCGTTCAGACGTTTGTCCATCGCCTCTAGTAGTTGCTTATCAGATATCTGTTGAGAAACGCTCAAGTTATAAAAAGGCGTGAAGTTACTACAAGTAGTTACTACTAGTTAAGTTTTTTTTCAAGGGCATCAAAGCTTATGAGAATAATATTAACCCATTTGTGTTTGAATATCGGGGATCAATATGAAAATATTAATAAGGTGGTGGAAATGATAATGCTCGTTGGACTTTTTCTAAAAGTTCCATAATTCACCACAATGGCGTTGACAATTGTGAGTTAACTTAAAATTAATGATTGTGATGGGGGAACTAGGCAAATGTGAAATCTTTGTCAAATCTTTGATTTTTGAATTCCATCTGCAACTATAGTGGCGCCACCAATTAAATGTGAGCATAGAAAACTCTACTCATTTTTAGTATGATCTGTGGCACAGTATTCGAAATTCGAATACAAAGAAGTGATAGCAACAATTACCTTGGTAGGATTTAGGCACGCCTCGTCCATGATCGCTATGATGCCCTGGTGCGGTGCGTCTATCAGCTCGCATATAACGCGGTTATTAAAGTATTTGATGGGCGTCCATTGGATACCTTCTCGGGCATATTCCTCTTGTTCCTGTTTTAACACCAACTCTGGAATTTGACAGAAATAATACTGCATTTACTACGTTTGGAAACATTAACAAAGACAATCGGAGAAGTGACACATAAAATCAAGGAAATGACGTAGAAGAGAAGAGAAGTAGATGTTTCTTGAGCTATTAGCTAAAACTAATCCTACACGTGTATATTGGCTAGGAATAAATTACTTTATTATTGCATTTACACATTAGAATACAATACGTAGCAGAAAAAAAGCCAATTGTTCGTTTGAAAAGGCATTAAGTTGAAGAGGCTAACTTTTGCAAACAATGCATTAATACTTATCAGGTTTTTTCCATGGGAAAAGTTTAGTATTTCATTGTAGTTGCAATATTTAATGGATATTGCGTACATATTAAAGGGTTTTTTATCGTCTTCCTCCCAAAGTATCATGGATATCTTTATTTAAATACAGCACATAAATAATCGTCTCGGTGGCCCATTGGTCGAGCACCCCGCGTCTGAATCTGAAGTTGTGGGATCAATTTCCGCCTCACACCAGTGACTTCTCGGAGTTCTTTAGAAAGTGTGATTAATATCAACGGGCCTCGTGGCACATTGGTAAAACTACCGGCTGCAGCACTGAGGTCGGGGGTTCGATTCCCACCCGAGCACAAATATTTGTGACAAACATGAATATTTGTGCGGCGTCTGGGTGTTTTTCTATGTATTATAAGTATGTATTTACAAAAGAAAAGTATATATGTATTAGTATCCGTTATCTAGTATCCAAAGCACAAGCATTTAGTTGCTTAGTTTGGAACTGGAGGGCGCTGTGTGATTTATGTCCAAGATATATTGTTATTATATCGATTACAGACAACATTGTGCCCGGTGTATGGCGATAGGTACGTCACCTATTCCATTTGGGACGTGTAACAATGATTCGGCAAGTCGAGGTTTACTAGCCACTGCGTACACCGTCGGGTAGAAAAAGGCGTGAAGTTGTGTTAAATGTTCCCTGTATTTTAAGCAGTTAAAAACGTACCAATGAAGAGTTGTTGAAGTTTCTCGTTGCAATAATTTATACAGAACTGTTCGAAGCTGTTGGTTTCGAAAATTTCAAACCCGTATATGTCTAGAACACCTATCAGCGTGCTCTTGTACATGTCAGATGGTACTTCAATGGCTTTGTTTATCTGAAAAGAATAGGTAAAAAAAATGGATTAATAGTCAGTTGGCAGATTTTAATAATAAAATATCCTAAAGTATTAATCGTGCTTATGGAACGTTACATAATAATGTATGACTACTTAATTTTTATTTAAGGAAAATAACATTTAACTAATGCAAATATTGAAGTCAGACATTAGTGCAGATCGATATTATTTTTCCTGTTGCAACAATCCTCTTTATAACGAGTTAGATTAAAATATTTATACTAATTTACTTACACTTCATTAAATAGTATAAAAAAGTACATTAAATAGTAAAATTTTTATTTATTTTTCGGAGGGGAAACAACGTTCGCTGGGTCATCTAGTGTACTAATAGGTTGGGGAAAAAGTATTTTCGTATTTTTGTATGAAAAGTCAAGACATTTTTTTCAAAGTTTATTTACATTTATTTACAATATATATGTACCGTTTTGTTGAATAACTTTCTGCCATTTTGTGGGCAGAGACATTATCCCGTTACTGTAGAAACTTTGGGACTTCTGATCAAAAAAACGGGACAAATAGTTTCGGCAGTCCTCTCTTGAGGTCAACCTTACAGAACCTAAAGAATTCTGAAGAGACCGAAACAGGTGAAAATCTGAAGGCGCAAGGTCAGGGCTATATGGTGGATGCACTAGGACCTCCCAGTCGAACTCTCTTAATTTTTGCTGAGTGGCTAAAGATGTGTGTGGTCTAGCGTTATCGTGATGAAAGACCACACCCTTCCTGTTGATC
The DNA here is from genome assembly GCA_905147225.2 of Euproctis similis. Taxonomy (NCBI): domain Eukaryota; kingdom Metazoa; phylum Arthropoda; class Insecta; order Lepidoptera; family Erebidae; genus Euproctis; species Euproctis similis. The sequence continues at coordinate 14,850,858 of LR990104.1, forward strand.
AATTCCGGCCGTTTTCTCTCGACTGCTTCCTTTAATCTCATCAGTTGCTGGCAGTAAAGATCAGAATCGATGGTTTTGCCGGACGGTAAAAGCTCATAATGAACAATGCCCTTCCAATCCCACCATACACACAGCATCACCTTATTTCGTGTTAGGCCAGGTTTGGCCACAGTCTGTGAAGCCTGGCCAACTTTCGACCACGACCTTTTTCGCACGTTCTTGTCGTACGTGATCCACTTTTCATCGCCAGTTATCAATCTCTTCAAAAACGGCTCGGTTTCATTACGTCTCAATAATGAATCGCAAATGAGTACACGGTTCATTAAGTTTCTTTGAGTGAGCTCGTGTGGCACCCAAATATCGAGCTTTTTTGTATAACCAGCTTTCTTCAAATGGGTCAAAACTGTTTTGTGGTCAATTCCCAGTTCTTCAGCTACATCGTAACTACTAATATGCCGATCTTGCTCCACTCTTTCAAAAATGGCGTCCATTTTATTCGTAACAGGGCGACCAGAGCGAGGTGCATCTTTAACATCAAAATTTCCGGACTGAAAACGTTTGAACTAAATTTGTGCTACTCTTACTGACACTGCATCAGGTCCATAAACATCACAAATTTTTTTCACTGCTTGAGTTGCATTTTTGCCTTTTTTATAATAAAATTTTAAAATGTATCGAATTTCTTCATTAGATTCACTCATTTTTACGGAGAGAAAAACAAATGAAAAATAGCGGGAAACAACTTTTTTTTATTTTTTTCTTTTCTTTATAATGTAACCTTTTTAATGTTACCAAAACCAGCCAGACACAAATAGTACAGTCAAAGAAATTTTATAATAAGTTTATACCTACGTTATGCGAAAAGACTTTTTCCCCGACCTAATATAATTTAAAGATATTCTTACCTGCTGTACTATCCACGTGAACAGTCTATCATATGCAGCTTTGGCCAACGCAAGTCTAGTGTAATTGGCGTCTGACAAAGAATGTTCCTTACTGACGAGTTCCCCTCCAGCAGACAGTACCCTACCTGCCATCGAGGAGCGTAAGGCTTGTTCAGATACTCCAAGCGCGTTCACGCATTGTTTCAAAGGCCCGCCAATATTTAATTGACCGTCTTGTAATTCGGTAAATGTTAGCTCGCCCTTGAAAAGAAAAATAACTTTTGAAAAAATAGAACAAAATTTTGACAAGGTTGTATTGAAACGTAAATTTTTTAAGTATTATTCGTTTATGATAAGCAACTACCGTCGCCCATAGACACCTGCAAGACTGATAGTGTTAGAGTTTTATTGCCGGGCTTTAACGGAGTATGGTGGGACGGGATGCGGAAGAGGACTGGGCCTCTTGTCACAGTTGTCCCATACCATATTAAATTTATGACGAACTTACCCGTAGATATAAGAATAATAGATCGGCAATAGTCACCCAAATAACTAGACCAAAAATGGGTTGTTGATGTGTGAGTGACTTATCAATGTGTGCGTAAAAAGTGCCTCCAAGTGTCAACTTTTACATAAATAATTATTGTTCAATTTTATACATCCTGAGAATCGCTTACTCGTGGTTGCTCTATGAGTGATGATTAGTAGTACACTTATACTGGCATGTGCCATCTACTACAGTCTATGATAAATCTATGAACTTACCAATAGAATAACACCAGCGACAATACTCCATATGTCATCAATGACAGAAGACTGAAATCCTAGCGCGTTGAAAGCACTATTTGTGACTGAGTACAGCTTGGAGTCATGAGCTGTAGCGCGCTCACTGCCAAGTATCTTGTATACAGCACTGGATGATAAAGAGTATTTCTTCGTTTGAGAGTTGTTAGTACTTAATAACTGAAACGATAAAGATGGCAACTTAAAAATCGTATATAATCATCATATATTAATGGTGATTATAAATATAGTTTAAACTTTTATAATATTTTAAGTATGTATTCTGTAGATATCAATGGAGTTAAGCTTGATGAACGTTAGGCTTAAATGCGGGGTTAAAAACCCTTAAAGAAGACGTAATTAATGGACGGTCCCTTAAAGTCTTTCCAAGTCTCCATAAGAGTAGGTAAGCACTATTTAAAATAACGCTATGTAAGGGAACAGTACTTACCTGATAGAAAGCATGAAAATTCCTCTCGCCTGGTTGTAGGCCGACGACTCTACTTTTCTCCAGGAGGTAGTTACTGATATGTCCACCGACTGGATCACCTTTGTAATCAAAGTGTATGTCCATGTACTTGCCGAAACGGGATGAATTATCGTTGCGCGTTGTTTTGGCATTTCCAAACGTTTCCAATATCGAATTTGACTGAATTAACACGTTTTTGACCCTGAAACAATATATTCAGCTCTCAGCAATAACAGGTTACTGACGTATCTTTTAAGGCACCAAGGATAAGGGTGAATGGAACGAGTTTTTCTCTCTAATTTTCCTTCCTTTGTTAATAAACGCTTATTAAATGATGATTATCTCAAGAAAATATTCTCACAAAGAACGACCCATGATGATGATGCCGACAATAATGAATACGATGAATAAGTTTATCGTAAAATTAATTCATTTTGCTAAGAAACTTGAAGAACTACTTCAATATGCAGTCAATTTCAGGCATGTGAACTCTTCCAGTAACTTTTTCAGTTATCTCCTAAGAGTATTTCACATGACATGGTAAAAAATTCCTGCTCAAGTCTCTTTGATTTTTCTAAGGCAACAGAAGCTTCTTTGAACATTGAACTATGGCTATTATTAAGTATCCAAAGATGTGAATACGTTGCTTGAACTACAAGGTCTGTATTAGTAGTACCTACACGGTACGAGACAATTTTTTCATAAAGAAAATACAAATATCCAAACAAACATACACGCCAAATCCCTTGCGGGGTAGGTGGAGAAAACAGAGAGCACGATTTTTACACTTATCACTCGCTCCTTTGACTTTCATAACTCTTTTCATACACACGCGTCGAATTTTAAGGCTCCTGACATCACCTATCTCCAGAATTTACTTTTTAATGCACAATAAGACATACCTATCAATATAATCTCGGTGCACTTGTGTTGTGTTCGCCGCTATATATTTCATTATAAACTTGGAGGCCTCCGTTTTACCGGCACCTGATTCGCCTGATATAAGGACACATGTGTCTTTGCCCTGAAAACAAATAAAAATTTACCTACTAGTTACACGTTCAATACACATAACAGACAATATAAAAAAAATAAACAGTTTGTGTGATTGTCTAAAACTTTAATCTAAGGTCTTACTAAAGTAACGCTAAAAATAATATTAAAAATATGATAAAATCATTTTTATAAATAGGACTTCTTCAGTGGGTTTTATACACCATCTACTTCTTTCCCGCTCTTATTTCCATACATACTGAGTTTCTACTATAGAAATGTGCCAAGAATGCTGCGTTAGAAAAAAATAAAAATTTTCCTAGGTGAAAACAGTCAGTACATCTCGCCCTAATATTGACAGCTCCAGTCAAATCATCCAAAAATATAGATGAAATTGTCTCGGTGCTCGACGCCCCTCTTCTAATTCAGAAGTTGTGGTGGATCTATTCCGGACGATCTATTCTATTACATGTGATGATAATAGGTCCGGCAATGGGTTCGCCACGTATTCGGCGAGTCGAGGCTTTAACAGCCGCTGCCTAAGCCTTCAAATGTTATGTACAGATGAATTAGTGTTCATAGCAAAAATGTCCCTAGGAACATACCTGTTGTCTCAGCACTCTCTGGCATGCATCAGCCACTGCGTAAACGTGCGGTGGTACTTCGAACATCTCCCTGCCTCTGTACTGTGCCATATGCTGGGCTCCATATATGTCCAGATTTTTGTACGGGTTCACTGATACTAGTACTTCACCTATGTAAGTGTAGATTTTGTTGTGTTGGAATCTGTAACAAAATATTAATTAATTAATGAACATTAATTTGAAATATTATGATGTGGTCTATGCGGCCGGGTGGTTGATCTATTCTCTTTAGAATCAAGAACTTATTGAGTGAAAAATTTCAATGACAGACAAATTTGTGGTCGATGTATGGCAACAGATGTCGTTACCTATTTCAATTAGAACCTGAAACATTCGGTTGAGCTAAACGTAACCTACGATTTCGAGTATTAACTGCAGTCAAGATATGTTTTATTACAACAAGCTGAAGCGACTCGTCAATTCCTATTTTGTTTATACATGTAAATTTAAATTGATCACATTCCTTCAATTAAAGTGATATTAATGTTCGTTTGCAGATCAACAATAAGATAGATCAAGACATAAAAAAATCTAATGATGTATTAAAACCGTATATTTAAAAAATGTCACCATAGAGATATATATTTTATTAGAGTAACGAGTTTTCACCCTTTTTTATAGGACGAATTATATTCTCACAGATAGTTTGACTTTCAGGGCACAGATGATAAACCGGAAGGTGGGCACAAAAACCAACTAACTATAAGTCACACGTCAATAAGATACAGTTATAGGTTAAAAGCTAATGAAACATCATCCATAAGTACTGAAGTTGTTATTTCCGAAGTAGATCTATTCAAAAAGTACCTATATAACCAGTTCTAAGCAAATCTATAAATGACACATTAATTGACACAATGTCATATCCGGTTGTTATTAACATATACACTATACATATAGCTGTGTTTAGTTTAATTCAATATCTCAAAATATATTTTTTTAACATCACGCCTTTTACAGCCACAAATATAGGTAGCGACAATTACTGTCAAAGAATAGCTAATCAACATGGGTATTGTATCTTAACATTCTAATTCCAACAGTGGTTGAGCCAAGCAGTTCGCTGCATGAATGGGTCGGCTCGACCGGTGAAATACGTTCACGCCGCGTTTCGTTCGGTGAGAAAGGTACCCGAAGGCCCACCTTCCTTCCCCATCCTAGTCCCTTAACGGTCGGCAACACAACTGTAATACTGGATGTATTGCAGGAGTCCATGGTCACTTACCATCAGGTGACACGCATGCTCGTTTGCCCTTCTAGTCCATAAAAAAAATTAAAGTAAGTCCAAATAGGTTTGTAATAATAATATATGTACCTAATTACTATCAATAGTCACGACTCATTGCACCGATCGATAGTTTCGTTAAACCATACTGTGACGCATATCTTATGACGCATTTACGAAATAGGTTTTCACCTTTCAGATTATTTTCATAACATACATGACGTAACATAAGTTCACACCTTTTACTACCCGAAGGTGTATGCAGTGACTGTTGAGCCTCGTCTCGCCGTTATGTTTACGTCCCAAATGGAATAGGTGGCGAACGTATTGCCATACCGGGCAGAAAGTTTTTAGCTATCGATATTTATCACACATAAATTACAATATTAATTTCGAGAAGTCATTGGTGAGAGCCAGTATTCGAACCCGCGACCTCTGGATTCAGAAGCGGGGTGCTCGACCACTGGACCAGCGAGACTCTATTATTTTCATTCTTTTTCAAAACACAGTCCCCTTACCACGAGAATTTGTATTTTAATTAGTCATTTATATTAAAACTTCAATTATGTATGATAATAAGTTAAACGAATAATTATAATGAATGGTTTTATTTTGTAAAAACAATTATAAAAGAATATAAAAATTACGTGATAATGCTTTGCTTTTTGCTGTATTATTACGTTGAAAAATTGTATTGCGATTCATATCAACATAATATGAATATGTAACTTTTCTCACTTTTCTTTTTTATCATAATCATTAAATAGTATAAAACAAAGTCGCTTTCCGCTGCCTGTCCCCTTAAATGCTCAGATCTTTGAGATTACGCAATGGATTTTTTTTGATGCTGTTTTCTTTTGAATTGATAGAGGGTGTCAACGGGGTGGTTTTGAACTATAATTCATGTATGATGTAGTAAAGAAAAAGTGATAATGCAAAATTAACTTACTTACTTTGGTTGGGGAATAAATTTGGCCGGGTCAACTAGTTATATATAAAGTACTTGTCACGTTGATTTTTCTTTTGGACTGCCAAATTGCTTAACCGATTGTAATCAAATTTGCACACCGTATGCAGTTTTATCCAACTTAATAAATACTTCATAAAACATCTCAAAAAAACACCAACGAAGCAAAGGGGATATCGGGGCGTTACATAAAGTTATGGGCACTTTTTTTTAAGTATGACTCTTGGTCAAAATATTCTTCTTGGCATAATTTTAATCACGGTTTCTTTTACGTTTTTACGTTTTTTACGTTTGTAATAATTCTATCTCCATAAACGTAACATTATTCATAAATAATTTGACGGTTAAATTTGTTTTAATATGTATTAAAGATCTACATATAAAATTATAAGCTCTTGACATTGCCTTAACTATTTAATTCAATTTCGACAAGTCAGTAAGTGATTTTTATTTTAAATTATAATCACATTTTTTTTTTCAAATTTCATGTGGCAAAAATAACAATTGATTGCAGTCAACGTAGTAACCGAAAAAGAAAAAAAAACAGATACAGACAGTGATATAAATTCGCATTAATTTCAAGAAATATGATGACTTCTTTGTCTCGTGCCGAAATTCACAAGCGCATGGGGTTATTCGGACATCGACCCGAGTGCACGCGACAACACCAGACGGCATCACTAATATGTAGGTGGGTACTGGGGTATAGGATATAAGACATACAACCATATAATATTTAACCCAAGTATTTGACCCGGCGAACCTCGTACTGCCATATCATCTTTTAATTAAATCTTTGTACTTGTCAATTCGTCATCTATACGAATACTACAAAACTGATGAGTTTGTTTGTTAGAACGTGCTAATCTCAGACTGGTTGCAAATGAAAATTGTTTTGTGTCTGAAAGTTTATCGTGGGAGGCTTTGAGCTATATATCATCAAGCTATGATCAATAGGGGTCAAACAGTAATCTTTTTAGTGATTAAAGTATATACTTAACTAGTTGACCCGGCGATCTTTGTAATGCATCAAGAGCAATAAATAAGTAAATTTTAGATTTATCACTTTTTCTTTACTACATCATACACGAATTATAGATAAAAACCACCCCGTTGACACCCTCTATCTATTAAAAAAAATCTCATCAATATCCGTTGAGTAGGTTCAAAGATAGCATTTAAGGGGACAGACAGCGGAAAGAGACTTTATTTTATACTATGTAATGATATCAGCAGTACAATAGCTGGGTCAACCAACATTTATTAGACATCAAAATCTTCATCTTAATTTACTTAACTCTGCGTAGTATAATAGATCTTTGGAAACACATAGAGAGAGCGAGTTTGTTTTACACTCTGGACAAAAATGTAAGTCATGTACACAGAATTACCTTAAACAAAAACAACGAACATTTCTAATGAGTACGGACTAATGTTTTACTTTTAATTACAAGGCTATCAAAATACTTAACATAACTTACTAAATATTTATAAAACGTACTAAGTACATATAAGTATTTTATTTCTGAAATAATAATAAATATGTATATCATCATGTTTGAAAGTTCACTGGATTTTACAAGAAAATTGGATTTAATACATGATGATAGCTATAAGGACTGTTGTAAAGGTAGAGTTGTGTTATGAGTTATGACACTCTTTTCTTTCTGCCAACCCCGAAAGCAAGTCGGCATAAAGTTAAGTTGGTACCTAAATTATTATGAATTCAGATCATGTCAATGATTTTATTCCATCATGACTTTTAAATGCTATTATTAGATGCTATGGTATTAGAAATTCGAGTAACACTTTATTTGCCGAGCCTCCTGGTGCATTGGTAAAACTACCGACTGCATAATCGAGGTTGGCGAGTTCGATCCCCACGCGAGCACAAATATTTATGACAAGCATGAACGTTTGTATGACGCGTGTTTTGCTATGTATTTACGAGTAAGTATGTATTTAAAAAAAAAATTATGTATTAATATCCGTTATCTAGTATCCATAGCGCAAGCAATTGGTTGCTTAGTATGGAACTGGAGGGCGCTGTGTGTATTGTGTCCAAGATATTATTATTATTTAGCTTCAGAACATACACAACAGTATGGGTTGTGGAGTATCGAGTGGATAGCGCGATTTTCTATATGGTATTTGCTACGTAACTGTGTCAATATTATATTAATTCTTGTAGTTGTTGTTCTAAGTTTGTCTAAGTTGTCCTAAGGTTATCATGGAACCGGAAAAAAATCTCGTCACTTGTACATCATAACAACTTTCCATTTATATGGTTTCGACTTTTATATCTCGATAATATACCTCTCTTTGTAGGGAACAGTGGGTTTTGTAAGATAATTTTCCATTTTTTTTAAAACGAGCGAAGTGGTTCACCTGATGGTAAGCAACTATTCACCGTCCATGAACACCGATGTGCGTTGCCGTCCGCAAAAGAAGTAGGAGGGGAAAGGGGATCGGGCCTCCGGATATCTCTCTCACCGAACGAAATTCGGCACGAGCCACTACACGCCGATTCCCAGAGGTCGTGGTATTTCACCGGTTCAACCCGGCCCATTCATACAGCGAACTGCAAGACTTGTACAACTGTTAAAACCTTCCACATAATTCAAAAATTCTTTCACCATTGCAAGCTGCATTCACCTGGAGTAACATAGGCTACATTTAACCATCATCGTCATCGCCATTTTGTTTGTGCACGAGTAACAAATCAAATATATATATGTATATATATATTACGTATTTGTGTATTTCTCTATCCACCTTCATTGTAACAGGTTTATTTTCCGGCTGGTATGATAATTACTTGTTATTTACATACTTATAGTCTACTGTTAGTATGGCTCTTAAGTAAAAAATAGTACCTACTTACTGTGGAAATATAATTGTACATGATTTGTACCCTTACAGAAGGCTACTTATTCGATACTTTTCCGCCTCACAGAAAAGAGTGGCCCGCACAAACAAAATGGCGATGACGACGATGATTAAATATAGCCTATGTTAATCCAGGTGAATGCAGCTTTCCAATGGTGAAAGAATTTTTCAAATCGGTCCAGTATTATTGAGTTTATTTATTACATACATACAAAAATACAAATCTTTACTCTTTATAATATTAAGAATAGATAATCCAATTTCCCCTATTTCCGTATATTTGTGGCAGCAATACTCGAAAATACTTGGCATTACATGGAAATACAACAATTATAAAAAAAAAAGAAAATAAATGGTAAACGAAAAAAAAACAAGTTTAACAAATTCTTAACTATCATTGTCATTTAACACTGTCATACATAGTGATGGGTCATTAATACACAAACACTTCCACGTTTACTTCCCGCATTGTTTAAAATTTAACAGCGAAACAACACTAACAGCATCAATATAAATTATTAACCATTAATTTAATGGGAAGTTTTAGTTAACAAGAACGGAGGAAGTTCTCAGGAAACTTGGCGATAAAATTAATTGAAAAGAATAGTTATCACCACTCGTATTATCTTATTGACTACTTTTATTTAGACAACGAGACTTACTCCATTTAGAGGATATAATAAATTAATAACCTAGCTAACTTTTCGAAATTGTTTTCGGAAGTTATGTGTGATAAATATCGATGACTGAAAAACTTTGTGCCCGGTATGGCAAAAGGTTCGCCACCTATTCCATTTGGGACGTAAACATAACGGCGAGACGAGGCTTAACAGCCGCTGCCTACACCTTCGGGTAACAAAAGGCGTGAAGTTATGTTATGTTAACCTAGCAGTATTATAAATCCAATCTAACCCCGATTTTAAATTGGTTGGATCGTAGCTGTGATGGTCGAGTATTCTGGCTGCTACACCTTTTATGCACGAGCCTACTGCTATGTTTTCATTAGCGATATCAATATTATTGTTGTTATTGTTAATTTTAAATGGTTTTGAAACGAGTATTGGCAGATGAGTTTCTTGCCTAATTCTTCTCGTGCTAGCCCCTACACTCGGAATCGGGCCGCTCGTGGCGATTGCGTGTGTGTTTTCTTCTTCCACGGAGGCGCTTTCTTCAAGCGCTCGTGTTTAAGAATTTCATTTTAAATAATAAGTTAAATTTTGTACATTGACTATTATTGTCTGTGAAGACTGAAGACCTACGAAAATAAAACTTCTTTTATTTTGAATCTAACAACTTTAAGTCGAGGACGACCACGACACACTATCAATGATCAAATTGAACGTGTCCTTGCCGAAGGTGATATCAACAGACTTTAAAAATCGACGAGCGTGTAGGACAAGAGTTATGAAATTGAAGAGGCAATTGAGGTGTGTAAGAATCGTGTCTTAATGCGCTCTGTTCTCTCAGCCTACCTCGCAAGGAACTTGGCGTGACGTTAAGTAATCCTTTCTGAAAACCTGTTAAGAACGTAATCGATTTCAAAGATTTTTTCAGTAAAGAATTTAACAGTAAAATTATGTGAGTTATTTATAAAATTCTTCGTAATTTGTCTAAAAACAACCGAGATTAGATCATCGAAGCAAATAATAGAACAAAGATAATAGTATGTACTATGAATAACAGAGCGGAGGATCCTTAGCAAATATATTATATTTAAAACAAGCTTCTGTTCCACAACTACGCTTGCGTAAAAAGTAAACAAGTATTTGCAAGTTAGATCATTGATCAGTTAAAATAGGTTAATGCATTAGTCACAAAAAAATATCGATCTCTTCATAATAATTAAAATTCTGACCAAAGTTCTCATGATTGAAATGACAAGAATAATTCAATAAACATTCTTTAGCAGACGGACTTTTTAATTAAAAGGAATCTCAAAGGCCGTTTAGTTTAATAACAAAAATTTGAAGCATTGCTTGGTTGGAAACAAAACAAAAACATCCCTCAACTATCAGAAAGCCTGTATGTGCGCGTGTTTGTTTGTTTGTGTTTGTGTTAAGGAATTACGTCACCTTCGCGTCATGCCTCGTGTCGACCGAACGAACGCCTCGGCCGGTTTTTAGATCAAGACCAAAGACGCGAGGTCAGCATCGCCGTGATCTTACCATCATACACACCGACATTCCCAACATGTAAGGTGGATTGCATCATTTGCTGAGGCCTACGGTCCCATTTATTACCGGTTCTTCGGTTTCTCCTTATAAGTTTTAGCCAAGTCAATGCCACCAAGTGTGTCATGTCATCCTTTTGTGACATACATATTTCACTTGACCAGGTGACCACTAACGAGAACTCAGAACTGTACGTAAACAAATACTTCAGTATTAAAGGATTTTTTTTATGTTGTTTGGTATTTCTCTGTAGTACATGTATTTTCTGTATCGTGTGGTGTTTAGTGACCATATTTCTCTATGGCCATCATGAAATCTAAAGATTTAATTTCATTAGAAATATTTAGTCGTAGACTGTGAGTATATCTGTATGTTTGTTTCGGCTAATCTTTGAAATGTCTGGACCGATTAGACAGGACAGCTGACGAACAAGGGAGGCATCTGATGGCAAGAAACTACCGCCGTCCATGGACACCTGCAACACAGATAGTGTTACAGTTGCGTTGCCGACCTTTAAGTGAGTATGATATAGGATAGGTTAGGCCACCGGGTACCTCCCTTACCGAACGAAGCGCGGCATGATCCACTTTGCATTGATAGTATGATAGGTCGTGGTACTACACCAGCCGGCTCAATTGATACAAGTCATATCTAATAAATCGTCCAAATTTGTCTCGCGGTGAAGAAACCATTATAAATTATGTCGCGGTCACGTACAAGAATGGCCCACGAATTTTCTTGATCGTAATTAAATGTTGGAGAAAAACCTAGTACATTGTATATTAGCATTAATATCTACCCTATTTAACATTGCCATTATCGCGAGAAAAACTGGTTAAGACATGTGCCTATATTAATCGTTTTCTTGAGTAATTTAATATATTTATAATTTGGCAGGTTGCAGGACCTGCAACACGTATTTACGACATAAAATAATAAGCCTACATTTTACGACAATATAAGTACCTATATCGATATCGGTAGTTTAGGTTTCAAAATTATCTATTAACTAGCTGAACTTTGTTCCGCATCAAAAGTAATAATGGAGTAGAATTTGGATATTAAAAAGTTCAATTTTTGCTATTTATCGGCACGCGTTTTGGCGCGCAACGCAACTGCAATGTCCCGTTATGTTAATACTGTAATATCTTCGTAAATATTCGTTTAAATTACAAGTACAAACAATTACACAATTACAGTATGTAACAGGCCATATTAATCTTATATCTTTAAACGAGCAATTCTTGTATATATATATATAATTGGAATCTCGGAATCGGCTCCAACGATTTTCATGAAATTTAGTATATAGGGGGTTTCGGGGGCGATAAATCGATCTAGCTAGGAATCATTTTTAGAAAATTTCATTTTATCGTGTTTTATCGATAATCAACTTAAACATCAACTTACTTTTTTATTGGAATTCCTGACATCTATTGGCGAATACTATTATTTTAAATTGTGAGCAACTAACTTGCTTTAACGACAACAACACTAAAGCTATTCCAGCAGATGACGTTGTTAACTAACACGAAGTCAATGTGTGTTTGCTTTGCTTTTATTACAGTTTATCACTGCAAAAAATTAAGTATATGTTTCTAATATAAATATGTTAGTACATAGTATATATTAGTATATATTTATTATTCTGTCGGTAAGATCGAAAAATATTATTGATATTTCATTATTTTATTAGTATGTAATTCGTACTTAAATATAATTTTCAAAAAACACAATTTATAAAAAAAAAGAAAATACCGAGCAAAGCTCGGTCATCCAGGTACTCTATATTAAAAGCACAATCTATTTAAGACTTAACGTTAAAATAACCTTAAAAAACGTTCAAATCAAAATCCGTTGCGTATTTTTAAAGATATAAGGGGACAGACAGCGGAAAGTGACTTTGTTTTATACTATGGAATAACGAAAGAAACCTAAGCAAATCAAGAAACTTAATTCTTGAGTTTTTGCTTTCTTTTTTATCGGATAGGAGGGCAAACGAGCAAGTGGATCACCTGATGGTAAGCAATTTCTCGCCGCCCGTGAGCACTGTAATGTGTTGCCGTCCTTAAGGGAGTAGGAGGGGAGAGTAGGGCAAAAGTGGGATGGGCCTCCGGATACCTCGCTCACCATATTCTAGCTTCTATATAGCCGGCCTATTCATGCAGCGAACTGCAAGATTCTACCACTGTTTAAACTGTTTCTTGACAACCAGAGGGCGCTCTTTATATTAGTAAGTGTATTGAACGGAGTTTACTTGAAGCAAAAACTATGACTGATATTATAGACTAGACATACATAGTATATTCTATTCAAACAGGTTAGGAGTGTTAGTCATGTCATTATTCAAGTCGATGGTGTGTGAAGCTGATGACTCATTCATTCCTATCGATCTTCATGATATGATAGCATTATGTGTACTGGCACAGTACAGCTCATGGGCTTTACTAACAAATATATACAAAGATAATATCAACTTTTGTCGAATCTTTTAAACAACCATTTTGATAATTAGATATTCGGAAATAATCTACACCAATTTTATTAAAATATGAAAAAAAAACAATTGTCTGAAACGCTAAAACTAATTGGTTGAAATATGACTATGTTTCAGACATTTTTACGTGTTTGAATCTGAAATGCATGATATAGGCAGAATATTATGCCGAAAATTAAATTGGGGAAGGATCGAAAGAAGCTCAGATCTAAGCAGATGTAAATAGTGCTATCTACATTTTGCAAAGGTTTTCAATTTGCTATACCTAAAAAATTAGATAAGTAACGTAAATTTCGCATTAGCTCTTAAGTGCAGTTCGAAGCTCTTACGGAAAATTCCTTGTATTCCTTGATATTCATTTTAATAAGACATGTGACATGACGGTTACAGTGTATCAATAAGTTTCAATATGATAAAGCAGTTTATTTTTTTAAAACACTACTTTGCTACTTTTAGTTTCGTTTTTTTAATATTCCATATTGTCCTGTAAGGGAGCCATTAAGAGAGCCTTCTAATGTGGTCTGTAACTTAAGCTATATATTCTAATAGGTATGTATAGTGAAAAAGGTTTAAATAAGTCTGCTAAAAACTTTTCTAAATTGTTTTCGGAAGTTAAATGTGATAAATATCGATGACTAGAAACTTTGTGCCCGGTATGGCAATAGATTCGCCACCTATTCAATTTAGGACGTAAACATAACGGCGAGACGAGGCTTAACAGCTGCTGTCTACACCTTCGGGTAACAAAGGCGTGAAGTAATGTTATGTGTAAGTCCTCTCATGCTTTTAGGCGAGTCGTACTTGTTTTTTTTGTACTCTGTTTTTACTTCTTTTCGTACTTAGTTTTAACATATAAAAAAAATTATTAATTCAGTACTGTCTAATAGAATAAAGCATAGATGGTATTGATTCATATTGGTCAAATGACATCACTAACCTATATTCATATTTTTAAGGTCCAATGATGTCATAATTTGACTATAACTATTGAATAACCACATCAAAGACTTCGTATAAAACCAGTCATGAAATGTGATTGAAGGTTTGACCACGATTTTAATAATAATATCATCGTCAGAACAAATCTACGTCATCATTTTGTTTGTAAGCATAGTATAGAATTTTAACTTTTAACCTTAAATCAATTTATGAAATTCTCATTGCGAACTTTAACGTTACTAGTAAATATATGATAGCAATTCGTCGTCTCGGTAATCTGGAGGTCGAACAACCCGCATCTGAATTAAGAAGTCGTGGGATCCAATCCTGACCCAGACCAGTGACTCTACGGATTTTATCCGAGAGTTACATACATACGTAAACTCACGCCTTTATCCCATAGGAATAGGCAGAGACTTTGACTTTAGCAGAGTCTAATAGACCTAGTCTTTAGCGGGATATAGGAAATGATCTTTTAATAAATTATTCCTGGCACATTTCTACCGAAGGCCTTTCATTTTGATAATGTTCAATAGATTATAACTAAAGTTAATGTTTGTATGCCGATAGTATGAAATACAATAAAATAGCGATTTTTTTACATAAACTGCAGACAGTTTATCAAACTACTTATATGCTGTACAGTCCTTGAAAGCAACAAACACACACGATTCAGATAATCGTTATTACCTGTTTCAAGTATTTTATCAACTGATAGTTGCCGGGCGATAAGCAGCTTTTGTATCTAATCCGATAGCCGGCACGACAAGAGATATTTACGGAACGAAGTTCTGACTCACTGGACAAAAGGAGCAAATCCAGACTAACGCCTTTTGATAATAGATTCTATTTAAAAAAAAAAACCTACTTATTCACTATTATAGACCAAATTTCATCTGATGTTATGTCATAACATAATTAGTGGCGGGACTTAGTCATCTATGTTTACTTTCGAAGTAGAAAGACGATGTGGTGACTAAGGTGGAAAAAAAGTATTGGTCATGTTGTAAGAATCAAAAATGATTGGAAGGTAACTGACTAAAGGAGTGTACGAAGCGAATGTGAGTGACAGAATTCGAATCGAAAGATCAAGTAAGAGCTACCACGACCACGACAAATGGTCTGTTAAAAAAGGAAAAATGCGTAGCACCCGAGACCGACGTGAATGCATGATATTATGTGTGGCCGTGGATGAGGTGAACGATGATAGTGGCTTCTTTGAAAATAATAAAAAATAGGTATTATGAAAATACCTAAAAACAGGTGAACTATAGAGCTCGCCTCGTGATAGTTACTGACATATTCGGGGTTCCCGGGACATCATTACGTAGTATAAAACAAAGTCACTTTCCGCTGTCTGTCCCCTTTTGTGCTTATATCTTTAAAACTACGCAACGGATATTGATGCGTTTTTTTATTAGTTAGAGGGTGTCAACAGGGTGGTTTTGATCTATAATTCATGATGTTGTAAAAAAAAGTTATTTTTCGAGATTTAGCACTCTAATTGCAAACGCTGGCTGAACTCTAAGTGATAGATCACAACAATGTTCTACATTATTAAGCACCTTCAGAAGGTCTACAAAAAAGTCCACGAGGGCATATGTCTATCTCTTAGGGATAACCCACAATGACCATTTTTATATTTTTACGACAAATTTTGGCTTATTTACGAAGCGATTTTAAACATTACAGCATTAATTTTCATCCAATTATGTGTCCTAATTAGGGTGTGCATGTAATAATAGATGATCCTGGCCCTTTACAGTATGCAATTTAAACGAATATTTTCGAAGATATTGCAGTATTAACATAGCGGGACAGCATTAAAGCCGATAAATAGCACAAATTGAACCTCACGATATCCAAAATTTACTCATTTATTACTTTTGACGCGGAACAAAGTTCGCCAGGTCAGCTAGTTAATAAATATTATTAAAAAAAATGTACTAGGCACGTGCTTTACTACAATCTGAGAAACTCATAAATTATCTAATGGAATATTTTATTTATTAGAGTCTAAGACGACCTACTGATTTTTACACAATGATGATGTTTGGATCACAGTAATCCTAATCACTGACGCACGGGTCGGTGGCTATACATATAATAATTCATAATTTCCCTGCCCTTATCCCAGTCTCAGTGAGGTCGGCATAACATGTCATCCTTTCGAACTATGCATGTCGTCAAAAGTTTTGGCGTGGTTTTATGGCCGGTGTACTGAGGAATGTTATCGTTGGTGGTTAATCTTCTACCATGAGCAAAATGCAGCCATAGATGATGATGGCCTGTAATCTTTCCTAGCTCATTTTAAATATTAAAATAAATAAATGTTACATTCGATTTTAATTTCGTGATATTAAATTTAAACTACGGTTGGTATAGGTAGCGGACTGGTGTCCGCTGACTGACCATGGCTTGGATAACAGCATGTGTCATTTGAACGACATGTGAATACATAATGTCTCTGATTATTGGCCGAAGGGTGAAAGCGTGTCACGTAATGCAATTCTAGTTTATATTGGTAATAAATGGGAATACAAAGCGTAAAAATATTTTTTTCAGCGGAATTTTATAACATACTAGCTGACCCGGCGAACTTTGTTCCACATCAATGAGTAAATTTTGGATATCATGAGGTTCAATTTGTGCTATTTATCGGCACACGTCTTGGCCGGTACTACTACGCGCGACCTAACTGCCGTCCCGTTATTAACATACTGCAATATCTTCGAAAATATTCAAATACATGCTGTAAAGGGCCATAGTCATCCATATTACATGCACAATCTATTTAACACACCTAATTGGATAAAAATTAATGCTGTAATGTTTAAAATCACTTCGTAAATTAGCCATTATTTGTTGTAAAAAGTAAAGAAATTAAAATGGTCATTGTGGGTTATCCCTAAGAGATAGACATATGCCCTCGCGGACGTTTTGTAGACCTGAAGGTATATATTAATGTGGAACATTGTTTTGATCTATCACTTAGGATTCAGCCAGCGTTTGCAATTAAAGTGCTAAATCTCGAAAATTATCATTTTTTTTTTACAACATCATATATGAATTATAGATCAAAACCATCCTTTATGTATTAAAAAAAACCGCATCAAAATCCGTTGCGTAGTTTTAAAGATATATAAGCATATAAGGGGACAGACAGCAGAAAGTGACTTTGTTTTATACTATGTAATGATAAATACATATTTTAACGCTTGTATCCCATGACAATAGACAACTGTGAAAAATCACCAACGTCTCGGTTTGAACAAACTACTATCCTAAATATGTACTTCTTTTGCTAAATACACAGACACATTCACGTCGGTTATGGGTGCTATAAGTTATAGGTACTAATGATTCCCTTTCCAAACACATCCTAAATTTGATCATAGCTCCTTCTTAATCTCGCGGTCCTGACTTTAGTCTTTTAGGACTATTAGGACTGACTCAAGGCTTTCATTCAATAACATAACATAACTTCACACCTTTTCTACCCGATGGTATACGCAGCGACTGTTAAGCATCGTCTCGCCGTTATGTTTACGTATTCCATTTGGGACGTAAACTTGGGCAATAGCTTCGCCACCTATTGGAGGTGAACCTATTGCCATACCGAGCGCAAAGTTTTCATTCGATGGATAGATTTTTTGCCTTATGATATAGTGATTATTGCATTAAGAGGAAGGTGTAGGTAGAGATGTATTTACTGACTCATTCAACATATAATATGGAAATTTCAATTCAAATATACCAATCGTATATATACATACTTAATATATATAAATCTCCTGTCACGATGTTTGTCCGCGATGGACTTCTAAACCGCTTAACAGATTTCGTTCAAATTTGCACGCAATATGCAGTTTGGTCCAACTTAAAAGATAGGATATATTTTTTTTTCAATTTATTATCGCGATTTTATTTTATTGCAAATTATTTGTCATTTTATTTGTTAACTCCAAACTATTCTAACAGTTGGCGATATCTGTTGATTAAACGTTTGTCTACTTCATTTATTGGTTCCAAGCAATTCTAACAGATGGTGATAAAATTAATAAATTATTTGTCTTTTATTTCTTTTACCGATTAGGATATTAAACAAAATATCTTTATCGCTTGGTATATTAAGCAGGACAACGTCTGTTGGGTCCGCTAGTACATATATAAAACAAAACACATAGGGTGTTCAATGAGTAATAATATTTAAATGTGGTTAGTGAGTCATCAATGTTGTGACGTCAAAATACATATTTATAGTCATTTATTATTACTGTATGTATAGTCGTACATAAATATATATAGTGTATGTATTTATTACGATAACAGGATTAATATTATGAATTAATTAATGACTTGCTTCGTATGTTTGTTGTTTTATTAATTTAATTAATAGGCCACATCAATGATTTCGTCAATCTAAATATTAAAATTAACGCTATAAAGGTCAAGTTAAATATAATGTAGTCAGAATATGTCTATGCACGCAAAATCTATGCTTTCTTATTTGAGTTGGACTACTTTGGACATATTATTATAATTGCTTAGTAGCAGAATACTTAACAGATTGCGCAATTTCGCAATTAAGTAGGTATGTAGTACTCAAAAAATCGCTGGTGTAATCAATAACATTGCCCAGGTATATCCATAAGTTGATATGTATACATAATACATATGTTTTTCTATAAATTCTGGTAAAGCAACGCAGTTCGTGGCATGAATAAGCTAAGACGTCGAAAATCGACGTCAAGTGGCTTATTCAGTATTTCGTGAGAGAGGTATTCAGGTGCCTAACACTATCTCCCTTCCCATCGTACTCTCTATCCTATCTTAAAGGCCGGAAACGCAACGGCATCACTAACGGTGTTGCAGGTGTCCATGGGCGGCAGTAATTACCTACCAGCAGGTTATTCGCTTGCTCGTCTGCTACTTATCCGATAAAATAATAATAATAAGTCAAATTATGTTACTAATTATACGCTAATCTTCAAGGCAAATTTATCAAAAAATTACCAAAATTGTGTGTTTTAATAAGTAATTTATTAACCAAAATATTGTTGGTATTATTATGATGTTAGAACATCAAGCTCAACGTTACTTCTAATTTCCTGAAAGGAACGAAACTACTGTAATTGAGACACGTCATGCCAAATTACCGTAAAAATAGGGGCTATAAAAATGTAGCTTCTTTTAGCACACCCGAAATACCTATTATCTAACTAATATTTCTAGAATATTTTAGTAACGCTGTAATGTATAATATTGTAATAAATTAACAAAGTAGTTTGTTTCATTCATCTTAATTTAACTGAAATTATTTTATTTTATTCAACACGAAGTCACGAAAGATAAAAATATGTTTGACTTTATCTCCACATGAAATGTTTTTTTTTTATTCAGAAACGTTACACAATTTTTTTATAACAAAATCATTTTAAATGAAAAACGAACGCCTGAAAGTTTAAACTATTTCATTTTATTAAGTATAAAAGAATTTAACAAATTTGTAATATATACATGGCATACGCAATTGGAATTCCTCTTTTAAGTCTCAACAAATACAGAAAAGAAAAATTAAAAATAATAGAAATGGCAATTATAAACAAGGAGAATCAGGACAAGAAACGATGACCGAGAATTATGTCATGGATGTCTGCAATAAATAACAACCTCAAAGAGGACCAAGTTTATACAAAGGCGCTTCAGGACCGCGCTTCCTGAAGACGCATGATATTACGAAGTATGCCGACCACAAATAAAATGGCAAATATAATAAATGACATCCTAAAATATGAAGAAGAGAGAGAAAAAAACAGGAATTCAAATTAATCCGACATTGAAACTACACACGACAACAAATATTTACAAACGTGTTTTGAATAAGTAACATGATGTACTCCAGGTCACTAGCACATATGCAAATCACGCAATCACAAAGCATACACCCATATAAAAATGACAATGGAGACGGATCACTTTCCTTCAACGGGAAATTGCGCTTTCTTTGTCAAAAATCTTCGGGGTGTCCACCGTTTTGGGTATTTTGGATTTGTCTTGGGGACATTTTTAGGGGACTTTAGACACTATATAAACAATAAATGAAAGCAACACGTCTCGGTTAGACCTAAAGACTGTGAATGACGGTAGGTAGTCTAGTAGTTTATTCGTATTTTTCTTGCGATTCCGCACTTGCTGGCTCATTCAATTGGGATAAAACTCATCACTCCTACTTATACATTCAATATAGTGTAATTCATAAACTTACAAGTGAGATATCTTTTTGACAAACCCACGTATTTCCTTTGGCAGTATGCAATAATTTCAAGATTACGAAACGGGAAGTCCCGGCCCCGATCATAAATGAAGACAGGAATGACTATCAAGGGGGACCACATTCTATTCTCGAAGACGACGGACACTATCACACGCACGATTCGTGAATCGAATACGAGGAAATGTCAAAAACCTCTGGTCTATTTATAAACTGATGGTAATACCAAATGGTACAGCTGTGGATGCCATCGGCCATCATAATATTAAACAGTTATAAACACATATGTGCAACTTTTTACGACAGTTTTTTTATTCTTTAATTGATAATGATAAAATATTTTCATTATTTAGATCGTTATTTCTTAACTATGAGACACGTATGTTTACGCCCTCAATGTCATGACCGAAGATACATATTAAGTATTATTTTTCAATACGTTCACGAATTATCTGGTTTTATGGAATAGGTGACCGAGCCTATAGTCATACTATGAGCACAATTTCGTCCGATATTTATCACACAACTTCCAAAGACGTTACCTAAAGGACATTGGTGTGTATTAAGATTTCAATTCGGAAACTCCGACTCAAAACTTGGGAATTTACTGGAACTATGAACTACAAACATTTAAATACAAGATTTGTCATTAAATAAAAGTGTTATTCTTTATGCTGCTTCTAGGTTCCACATCATTAAGTATGTATGTAAAACGAGAAGTAAACAAAAATGGTTATGTATCTAATAATTTTCACTAAAACCTGTAACATAAACATGTATTTGCATGACGCAATACAATTTTCTATCGCAGAAGTAAAACTACAGTTGAACAAATAATAAAATTCCTCAGTACGAGACATTAGTGTAACTTTAATTTTCGCTCTGTCAAGTGCGCTATATGACCCAGCGAACCTGTCTACCTACCACAGACAAAATATAGTGTAGTAATAAAACAAAATTTTACTTACTTTATCATTGCAGTAAACCGTACTGCAACTTAGAATATACGGTTGAATAACAAACAAAGAGAATGCACATAAAAGTAATCATAGACAATATAACGTGGAAAGGTTAGATGCTATAAAAACCGTGCAGTAAACCATTGCTTTGGTTTAAAACCTGCGAATAGTATTAAGGTTAAAATTGATAATCCGATGTATTATACTTCATGACAATAATAATATTGACATACATATGTAAGATAATGTATAACTTATAAGTACCTATTTTGATTGTAATGATTATTATAGATGTCCAAAAACAGTCTGTACGATGTATTACAAAAGCCTTACTTCCTAATATAGGACAATTGGTTTATTCGGCGATATAAGGATCAGTGTTTACAACCGTTGCGAATTCAAGATGGTAGAAAAACAATGACATCGAAAACAATCGTTTTAGCGGGCTTAGAAAAGATATCCAAAGGTAAAATCACAAATTTTAATTTACAGGAAATTGCTTACTGAATAAACTTTGTGCGATTTAACGGCGATTTATTTAATGAAATAGAGAAATGTTAGTAAGTATGCGTATTAAGGTCTCGGTGGTCCAGTGGTCGACCCCGCTTCTGAATCAAGAAGTCGCGAGTTCAAATCCTGGCTCACACCAATGACTTTACGAAATTATTTTCGGAAGTTATGTGTGGTGTGACAAATATCGATAACTGAAAACTTTGTGCTCGGTATGGCAATAGGTGCTCTACTTATTCCATTTCGGACGTAAGCATCCAAGATATTATTATATTATTCTTCATCAATAGTACCAAATAAGTAGGAAGTGAAGGAATGCTCCACTTGATTTTATATTTATCTTGTGTTGGTTAAATATCAACGATATATATTTTACTGATATCACAATAAGTATTATTTGTAAGTAGATATGAATACGATATCTCCGATACAAAGATTATATTTTATTGATCTTCAAAAGTTTATATAAACTGCCGATCAATATATAATATGTACCTACCATGTTAGGATTTCATAGTTTAATTTTTTGACATATTTTTCAACTTTAATTTCTACATAATGTATGCTGTAAGATCTATGTAAAATAATAATTACAATAACAATAATAATTTGATTTATGCGTATGTGTTAATGTTGGATTTCAAATAAATACTCCATTAGGTTTTATTTCTTTCGTTTCCGACAGAAGTCGGCATGTCTCTAAGCTATCAAGAAGACAATTTAATAATTGGTATTATTCAAAAGTACAGTGGAGAAATGTATTATCTACAAAGCTGGATCACATCAAGTAATGAGGTACCTCATTCGCATTATTGTTCGACCACATATTATGACCTCAGCGGTCGTCGACCTGGTTAATGTCTCAGACTATTATAGTAAATTACGTTGAATGCGTAAGTTAAGTAATCGTACAATTCGCGATGGTGAGAATGTCGGTGTCTTGTCTACCGCAAGAACAAAAATACAACAATGGCGGTCTATCAGAACTGAAACCCATATTTTCATATTCTATATCTATAGTAGTTCGTAACTGGTCTATTGTAATCAACAACAAACCGTTTTCTATATTGTTGGTATAGCTAATATCGAACAAGTTATTCAAATTATAATAAATTGCTAAGCAAAACATAATACATAGATTAAATGACCAAGTTTCAGTAATCCAATAACTGACACAGTTTAACGATTTATTCTGGAAGTAAAAAAAAATAGGCGTGAACTTTAATAATGTATAATTAGTGGCTTGTTTAAATTGTTATGACAATTATTTTTGACGTGAGATGATATTAGAGGTCCGATGATGGAGTTAAAAGGTGGCTTTGGAAAATCAGTATAAATTAAATATAACATCATTGAATTTGTGCATGATTTCGAGTTGAAATACTTGGAATGACCGAACTATAAATATCTATTAGGTACATATTTGTGTGCAAGTGCTGTTGTACAAAAGATTTTATGACGTGTCCAGCCTACGCAACGGGAACGCGATGACCTTTCCCAGTGAATCAGAGCAGAGAGATATCCTATACAGTCTGAAGTACGAAAAAACAACAAAAAACTGACTTTTGTTATATCGTACACAATACACTCTAGGTGTACACGAAATGCCATATTATTCCCGGGGGAAATAAGTTGAAAGCGGTAAACTAACAACGCCCAGTTTTAATAAATGTCTGTATAATACCAACTTTGCGTAAAAAACTTGTGGGGAAATAAAATTGAACGCTCCGTATATTGGATTTGTCTCCATTTCACAAATTTGATTATCATATTACAATATTGAAATGTTTAGCGAAAACACTATATATATGTCTTTAGAATAATATATCTGTGTTGAATCTTAATAATGTTACTACACGCATAGTGAAATGTGAGGATTTGAAATATTGTAGTTAATATTTTTGTTTGAAAGGTACAGAACGTACAGAGCGGATGCAATGATAATGATGAAGTGCTGGAGCAGGTGTAAGAAACACAAAGAGCCGAGGTGTTTGGTTTATCTATTTCTGTATCTAGATTCTGTTTAAAATTCGTCAATATATTATATTTAAAACTCCAGCAAACTCGACTTCACAAAGCTAACGTAATTATAATTTGGAAAAACAGTTCCCAAATTGAATTTATAATCTTACCTTAATATATCTTTAGGTATGTATTGAAACAAAATGTTATAATATCTTTCAACCAAGTAAATGGCGCAAGGCAGCTGGCTGACTAACAAATACCTACCTAATAGCTATACGAACGTGACAAAGAAGTAATTTATCTAAACATATGTATACAAGTAGTTATGTAGTTATACTGTCGAATACAATAGGTACCTAATTAACCAAGTGTCATTGTGACTAACTAGCTATACTACAATATAAGAAGAAAATTAAAATGAGCACCATGAAAGTATGAAATAGTGTGATGGAAAGTTAAATTGAAAAAAAAAAGAAAAGAATTGCTCAATTCAGAAAGATTAATTTAATTACCTACGTAAAAGGTGTTATTTGGAATGGCCCAATTTCTCTAACATTTACTACTACAACAACTTAATATTTTTAAGCTTATAATAGCCCATTTTACCTGAGCAGACATATTATGCGAATTATCGGCTTATTGAGGAATGTCAGTTATTACGTAGGTACGTTTAAAACACATCGTTTGATAAGATGGTAATCGCATCGGAGGTGCGCAAGTGGAAAACAATAAAAACAACTATCACTATATCGGTTTATATATAGTCGTGAAGTTAGTAATTAATAATTAGTTAGTAATTAAAAGTTACGTTAAGTCGGATAATAACACATAACATAACTACACGCCTTTGATACCCGAAGGTGTAGGCAGCGGCTGTTAAGCCTCGTCACGTCGTTATGTACTTCCCAAATGGAATAGGTGACGAACCTATGGCCATACCGGGGACAAAGTTTTCAGTCATGCATATTTATTTATCACATTTAACTTCCGAAAACAATTTCTAAAAGTCATTGATTGGATCAGAAGCCGTGTGTTCGACCACTGGACCAAAGTCGGATAATATTTTTATAGTAATCAGATTTAAAGGCGTGCAATATTGGACTGTGTGGTCTTCGTCGCCGCACAATGCAACAGGCAAATGATGCGCCAGTCCTACACTGACTTATCATGTGTAAGCTGGTCCATTGTCCTCAATTACCCGCCAAGCAATTAAGATCCAGCACATGTCTGAAGACGCACGTTCATTCTTTTTTATTATTACATCATGTATAGGGTAGATAATTCTTATTTTTTTAAATCAATTACTTAGCATATACGGGCATCTCGTCGTACATGCCAATGTCACTGGCTATACAATGCTAAGACACATCAAATTTATTTTAGCGGGAGATATAAACATACAGACTAAGGTACATATGCCGTGCGTCCAAATCTCGACATAACAATCGTTATAAATTTTACCTCAACTTCAGTGGAACACAGATTGGAAACAAATTCAAACAAGACATTGGCAGAACAAACATAAAGCATGCATTGCATGTCGCCGGTTCGAAAATCGTGATTTCAAACCATTATGTAAAATACAGTAATAATAGTGATAATAAATAAATAAATAATTAACGATCACGTGCTTTATGAACTAGGAACTGAACTGTATACTCATATTATAAAATCTATGCCTAATAAAATTGTAACCATAATTATAATCTGTTTGTTGGAGATATTGGAGAAAAACTAACATGACAGGTCTGTATTAGATAGACCGGTCTCGGTTGTCCATTGGTCGAGCACCCCGCTTCTGAATCAAGAAGTCGTGGCTTCGAATGCTGGGTCACATCAATCCCTTATCGAAATTATTTTCGCAAGTTATGCGTGATAAATATCGATGACTGAAAACTTTGTAACGGTATGGCCACTGGCTCCCCACCACCACGTTATGTTTGTCACCTCGCCGTCAAATATGATTTAGGACGTAAACATAACGGCGAGATGACAAGGGTTAACATCCACTGCTTACTATTACTTGTTATTAGACAGACAGGAGCCAAAAATCTCTTTTTAGAATATATGTCTGTCTGTATAATACAGACACATTCGGACGGGCAAAAATACGCGCATTATTTATTGTCGATCATATTCAAACAAAAATTGATTTGATTTTATGTGGAGATATGCTTCTGATACACTTGCATTAATGCCAATCCAGTTTCTCCACCATTAGAGTTAAAGAATGGTGGATACCTGAACAACTAAACAAAAAAAATATCTTCAAGATATTTTTATAGCACTTTATACTTTGATGACAATTAGATTTTATCTGAGGAGGAATTTATCAGACATAAAGGATATCCTTTTTTATTGATAAACAAAAGAACATTTAAAATATAAATACATGTTTTCTTTTATGAGTTAGCAATGAAACAATGAATGATGAACTGACATAAGGAAAACAGTATGAAAGCCCACCCAGCACACGTTGAGTGGTGAGGTGATGACATCATTATACTAACTATTGTGAGGTCAATGTTGAACATCTTACTGCAAGTAATATGTACTTACTATGAATTATAATGATATAATGTTGCTTTAACACAAATATAGTACAATTTAATTATAAACAAGGTATAATTTTTGTAGAATGTTTTAGGGAATCAACATTCATAATACTTGTGCATAATTTGAGTTTCTTTAACTTGTTTGTATTATTTTCTTTTTAGTTTAAAGTCTTCTGCAAGTCTCTACCACTGTTGTGTTTTTTGAGAAAACTTTTCAGAAAATATAAATTACTAGCAGACTGTGCAAACTTCGTACCACTATATTGTATGTAGCTTCCCGCCTCACGGTGTTACATGTCAATGACGACGATGATTACATATAGCCTATGTTACTCAGTGATAATGTAGCTTTCTAAAGAAAAAAGAATTATTAAAATTGGTCCAGTACTTTTTGAGTTTATTCGTTACATACAAATCTTTCCTCTTTATTATATTAGTGTAGATTAAAAATAGTTTTGGTTCTAGTAGTTTTGGTCACTAATAAGTGAACCTGTAATAAAATGCCAACTTGAATTAAAAAGGTAAATAAATCTCAGCTCCAGATACAAAAATAAACATATTCTAATGACAGATGCCTGTGAATCATATGTTGATGTCATAGTTATGTTATCAAAATAAACAATTATGTCACATGCTAAGAATTAATAGATATTCAAAGTTATGTAAATAAAATAAATGTTTTTTTTAATGTTTAAAGTACTGCAGTATTTGTGTAAGGGATGGTAAGTTGAAAGATTGGTATTTAGCAGACCTTATAGGTGCTTACTCTCCGACATTCTCCAAATCCTGGAAATTCAAGACACATTCCACAACTAAATTGATTTCTTATCAGCCGAGATTAGGAGCCTCGAAATTCCAATACAAGTAATGAAATAAATTAAACATGTTTAGTTTCATTATATTATTCCGAATTTATAGTTTATAAACACACTAAGTAAATACTCTCGAAAAAAGTTGCCGAAATAGCCGAATGTAATTAAGCAATGCATAACCATAAATAAAACTACACTCGAAGTCCAGAGAAAAGAGCTTCTAATATTTACTTGGCACAAATTAGTCAAACTCACCTCAAATGCAAATTTTCGATAAAGGTATCGGTGGTCAAATTATCCAGTAATACAAAGTCGGACACGCCGACTTCTGGCTGTGTCGCCATTTTTGTAAATCACTTCAAAATCCACTAATATTAATAAAACACAGTTCAACATATATCAAATATGTAGTAATATCTGTCAACAAACATTTATAAATATTTTAGAAAGCGATAACACAACCTCCCCTCGCAGCGCTTTGCATAAACTGACAGTTTTTTCAAATTTTCATTGGTGTCACTGTCAATTGTCAGCTAGTTTTTTTAAGACAGGCTATAGCTTTGAAGCCATACTGCCTTATCTGACATTTTCATTTTTTTAAAGTGACTAACTTAAACTAACTCAAAAATCACACAATCTAACTTAGCCCAATCTAAGCTAACCTAGCCCAATCATTCATAAAGTCATGGCACTTTATGCATGATGTTCCAAGAGAGTTTTGAAGACAGTGTAGAATAGCACGCAACCGACGATATATAAACCACTTTCCATATTTGCACACATTATTAAATAAAACGCCACGAATTTTATACAATAATGTACATTGAAACACAAATTTTAGAAAATAATGCAAAGAGCGGCCATGACTCGTTTACATTCCCTCGAAAACTCCAGTGAGAATTAATTGTTTTATGGCTACAGAGGCTTAGGTGTTACCCTCCACCTTGCCAATTATTTCAACTTACCCCGTTACCTATTAATTGTTTTGACCTCATAATTCCTTTCTCCATAAGTCTGAATATGCAGTTCATTAGAAAAAGAACTAGAAACTTGGTTACTTGCGGACTAAGTAAAATAAACAGAGCGTCATATGGCATGAACTTTAAACTCCTAGGAGTAAAAACAAATAGAATAATCATGGTGAATTTGTGTGTTATTAATTTATATTACATAAATTTAACATCACACATTTTCCTACTCGAAGGAATTTCACAGGAGTTTAATAACCCACACAGCATGACACGAGAATGTTATAAATTACATACATACATAGCTTCACGCCAAATCCCTTGCGGGGTAGGCAGAAAGAACAGGGCGCCATAAGACACTATTCTTACGCACCTCACTCGATTCGTTTTCTTTCATTACGCTTTTCATGCACGCGCGTCGATTTTAAAGGCTCTTAACATCACCTTCCTCTAGAACACATTAAATTTGGTCATCGAATCTGTTTCTTAGCCGTCCTCGACTCCTACACCCATCTGCTTTTGCATTGCTTTTACATTTGCTTAATCGATCTAGTATTTTTGTCTATAAATTAGACTTAACTAATTTACAATATATATCATTATCAGCAACTTCCTATCCTTTTTCAATTATTCGGATCGCCCAGAATAGGTTTTTCTTTACCAAGCCCCCATAGCATTCGTATCTTCTACATTAAACTCATTCATGTCGTCTTTCATACAATCCTACCATATTTTCTTAGATCTTCTTCTACCCCTATTTCCTTCCACATTCAAACATAAATTTTTTACTTATTATTCACAGTAAATCGATTTATATAAATATTACCCAAAAATACCTCAACACCTATTATCAATACAGAGTGATTATAGAACATTTCTGAACTGAGCACACCTCTACGCGCCGCCATTTTCCTTGTTGTAGGTGCTTCAAATGTCATAATAATTTCATTTTTCAATAAAATTTGTTTCCTTTTATGTTGTTGGTAAAATTTATGGAATTTACTTTTATTGAATGTTTCGGTTGTTTGAAAATACAAATTTGTGTACAGCCATCATTTTCGTGAGTGCAATTTGAATTATATAGTCGTCATTTCAAGGATTCTCAATGTCCTACAATGGGTATAATCTTCGTAAAAGGTAGCAAAATTGTTACGCCTACAAAGTGATAAAAATCAAGCTGTTTCATGCGGTGATGAGAACGCGAAGTGTGGCTAAATTGTGTGCATATTAATGGGACAATGAGTGATTCTCCAGGCGTGGAGTGGCTCCCCGCATTCAGCCCTGGCCCGCCACGCCATAGTCCGCTGGGTCCTATCCCGCGGTTCCTGTACGAAGATGTCCAGCCTCTTGGGCTGCAACAGGAAAACAATAATAAAGAGGCGGCTCAAAAAGAGAATACGAATAAAATAAAACACCCAAAACCAGCTTACAGGTAAGTGGCTCAAGCCGCCGATTGCCTGTATTCCTATTACTGTGAAATCCATCAAATATTATGGTCAATGGCTTTTGAAAATAATGGTCTAATATTATGTTCTTAAAAGTTCATCAATCAATTAATATTAGTTATCTACACCTGTAATCGGTTATTAATAAGATTACAAATAATGTCAGTGTTAGGATTCATTTATAAAATTCATGTATTGGGATCACTGGGGGAAATTTATTATGAGACAAGATTTGTTTCTATATGGGGAAAATTTAAGTATTTGCATTTGTATTAACATATTGTCTACTTCATCATTACTAGTTGTAAGCATAGGTGTAAACAACTTACTAAATTTTATCTAATTCTAAAGCCTAAATTTTTATGGGGAATTAATTATTTTTTATTATTTTATGAAATAAAACCATCCATTGACCAACACAGCATTTTGAGGTATTATGTGATTTATTTAATGCAATATGATTAAATACATCTATAATACTATATTTCTTTATAAAGGATATGTAACTACATGTTTCATTTATTCTTGTTATGCTTCTTAACTTCACTTGTCGATTTATATGTCCACATTCATATATTTTTACACAAAAAAAAATATTAGAAAATAGCCATAAGTGCAAATCTACATTGTTTAATTACGAAATATATTAAAAAATATAACTATCTATTGGCACCAAGTACTTTAACTGAATGTTGACTATAATGTTTTTAACATGTTTAGTTGTACACAAACAGTAAACTTAATTTATAGTGGAAATGAATGAGTTGCATTACATTTGAATATGAACAATTTTTTTGTTAATAAAGTATCACAGTCAAATTTTGTTATTATTTTCCTCAATAGTGAATTTGCAGTCATATTCCTTTGGCCTCATGATTCACAAGGCATGTATTTCAACATTGCTTGAGACTATGACATCTCCTTTATACCCATCTAGTACTTTATAATTTAACTCAAATTTGTTAGATGAAATATGAGCACAGGTGATTGTCCATTTTCATATATCCTAGTTCTAAATAAAATATAATTACATCTCATTAGACCAACAATTGAAGTACGTACATGAAAAACAGTAGAGAATGGATGCCATACAATATTATTTTTATAATTTAATTTAATTACATTATTTGTGTATTTGTAATCATTTCCTTAGAATAAAGGTTATTATCAGTCCACTTTGTAGCTGATTGATAAGGGAATTAATTCCTAACATCATATCTAATTTATGTCAGCCAAGTCAAGATTGTGGGTTATCTGATATATGTAAAAAGTATTTTAGTGGCCATTTTATGATCACATAATAAATATCATGAAACATTCACTCTGAAACTTGTTTGATTATGAGATTGAATGAAGTGAAAATACACATATATTATACATGTTTCATGTTTAATAATGTATTAATTAATAACTTAAATATTTATCTCTCATTTTACCAATAATTGAATCTTGGCATGAGTTTTCGAAATTATGTATGGAAGTTATGAATGATAAATATTGATGACTGATTAACTTTGTGCCTGATGTAGTGCAATTGGTTGGCCACTCATTTCATTTAGGATGTTAGCATAGTGGCAAGTTTTGACAGTGGCCAGCTTGACCGGTGAAATCCCACTACCTCTTGGAATATCAGTGTGAAATGGCTCATGCCGCTTTTTGTTTGGTGAGAGAGGTATCCGGTGACCCAATCCCCATGCCCCTTCTTTCTTGATGGCAACACACCATAGCAAAGCCGCTGCCTACAGGGTCGGGTAGAAAAAGGTGTGAAGCTATGTAAATAATTACCTAATTTAGATTTAGAATCCTGTTTCTAGTTTTATTAATTCAAATTCAATCCCAAGAAGGGAGTCCCCTAAGATTGTAGAGAATATGCTTTGTTAATCCTAATGATAATAAATTAATTTTGTACATTCTCAATCACATAGTGTATTATTTGATAAATCTATTATAATATCTTGAAATACTGTTTCAGCTATGCCAGTATGATAAGATTAGCTATAAGTAGCTCACCAAATGGAAAGATGACGCTCAATGAGATATATACCTATATATGTAATGCTTTCCCATACTACAAAGAAGCTGGTAAAGGATGGATGGTAAGTGTTTTGTTTATATGTTTTTCAGATTATTTTTTACAGCATAATGAAATGTGAGATTGATAGTGAAGAAAAATTATTTGAACTTCTCATTCACAGACAAGATTTTACGAGATTACATTCATATAAAAATAAATGTCTCAATGGTTGAGCACCCTGCTCCTCAACCAAGAAGTCGAATCCAGACTCACATCAATGCCATTTCAAAATTATTTTTCGTAAGTTATTTGTGATAGAGATCCATAACTGATATCTTTGTGCCTGGTCACACATTTGGGACGTAAACATAATGGCGAGTTGAGGCTGAACAGCCGCTGCCTACTCCTTCGGGTAGAAACGGGCGTGCAGTTATGTTATATAAAAATATATTGACGCATACAATATTGTTCTTCTGGAAGTAAGAAAATGAAATGCACACACAAAAATTT
This sequence comes from Euproctis similis, assembly GCA_905147225.2. Lineage (NCBI taxonomy): Eukaryota > Metazoa > Arthropoda > Insecta > Lepidoptera > Erebidae > Euproctis > Euproctis similis. The sequence continues at coordinate 14,883,331 of LR990104.1, forward strand.
ATTTAATTCCAGAACTCCATAAGGCATAATCTATCACTGAACAAATGCTTCATGAAGGTTGCCCGCAGTAAAGACGATCCAGGGAAAGGCTCATATTGGGCGATGGACACCAGCTACAAAATGGCGGAAGTGGCGCCCAGGAGGCGTCGAAGTTTACGAGTAATAAAACATATTATTACCATTATAGAATTGACCTTCAACTCTTTTCAATATTACCTATCTGAGGGAACACAGATCTGGTGTGTTTGTGGACTATTTATGTGTCATTAACTTCAGCTGTCAGCCCTCTTTCTAACTTGTTTCCACCCAATAAACCAGAGAACCACTTCTATACTGGAACCCATATAGTTTCTGAATGTCCATTACACCCATCCAAAGTACTTACTGCACTGTTTCCATGAAAATAATTTCCAGACTTTTTACGTTATGTGTCCATGGAGCTACATACTTTAATTAAAGATGGTACACTTTTTATGTTGTATTTTTTAATATATTTTGCCTCAGTAACCTTCAGTTTTTTACTAATTCTCAGTATATTACTATTTTAATTTTATATATATTTTCCCCCAAAGGTCCCATTTGTTAATTAAGTTATCCTTCATATCTAATTTAACCAAGGGTACTAATAAAATTGTTGTTGTAAATATTAAATTTATATCCTTGATAATATTTGCTAATACATTAATAATGTTGTTGTGAACAGATGGCGCCATATAGTCCTGAGTGCAGTTCAAACAGTAGTGGTGAGACCAGTGGCATTCCTACTACGGATGCAAACCCAACACCTCCAGCTACTCCTACAACACCAACTTCACCTAATCTGCCCAGTATTATTAAAGAAGAAACTATTGTCAAACATGAAACAGGTATATTGAGAATTGATTATTACTTAATGATATTTTCACAGGTTATGTCAACATAGTAGATTGGATGCTTATGATCCAATCTACTTGTTGTTGTGTATGCAATGCAATCTAATCGTAAATATTCTAGATGTGTCTTGAACACATGGTTGCAAATTATAAATACACTACAGGTAAATTAGCTTGGAGAAATTTTTGCATATGTAGTAGTGTATGGTCAGCAAATAAAAAAAGCAACATTTTATTTTTAGTTTTTATTTTTTTAAAGCTAATATATGTTTGTGGCTGGAGCACACCAAATGCGTACACGCCTACGCATACGCACTATGTACTAATCTATGTAATCTATGGAACTGTATGAGGTAGACAAGCCAGTTCCAAACATTACAAGCAGTGAACGCCGGTTTTCACTTCAGTGAAGACGTGTATGAATTAGGTGTTCTCCGGCCATAAATGTTTTATTCTATTAATTCATCAACCCCAGGCATATCACAATCATCCCCATCCTCGCTTTCATCAGATGAATTATTTAAATTAATTATGATTCGTTCTGATATTGTGTCTAAAGCTGCGTCTCTACCCTGATATTTGTTTTCCTCATCAATAGCATGCAGACAAACTTTTCTCCATTCCTCTACAGTTATGGCGTTCATTTTTTCTTCAGCTAATGACATTATAACCTTCATATTCATTGCGACATTCTTTTTTGCGACATATGTTTTCACTATTCCCCATATATTTTCTATAGGATTAAACTCCGGATGGTATGGTGGTAAACGCAGCACAGTATGACCGTGCTGTCGTAATATCTTGTACTCTACAAATCTCGCCTTGTTTTGCAGAATCAGTTCATATAATTGAGGCTTAAGCAACGTGGATGAATGCTCAATGTTTCGAAATGTCAGCCAGTCAATCATTTGCTGTTTTCTAGAATTACTATTCGGTGCAGGATTTTGTATTGAGTTATGATATGGTGCGTTGTCAATAACAACAACACTATTTGGTTGTAAGTTGGGTATTAATTGAGTTTGAATCCACCTTGAATAGTTGTCATAGTTCATATCGTCGTGGTAATCTCCACTTTTTTTGTTGGCTTTAAACATAAGCAATACATTTGGTATAAAGCCATCCATACCACCGGCATGAACAATGATTAAGCGGTTGCCTATCGATATATGTTGCTTCAAACCTGAAGTGCTTCCATCTGACCAAGATTTCGAGAGGGTATGTGATGTATGTATATATGTTTCGTCGGTGTAAACAATTGGTCGGCGTTGTTCACGATATTCAGCAATTTTCATCAAATAATTAATTCGCAAGTATCTAATTTCGTGTTTTTCCATAAGAAGTTTCCGGTTAAATTATAATTAGTTTATACAATGCAAAAGCGGACGGATGTAGGAGTCGAGGACGGCCAAGACACACATTCCAAGACCAAATAGAACGTGTTCTGGAGGAAGGTGATGTTAAGAGCCTCAAAAACCGACGCGCGTGCATGAAAAGAGTTATGAAAGTCAACGAAGCGAGTGAGGTGTGTAAGAATCATGCCCTATGGCGCTCTGTTCTCTCTGCCTACCCCGCAAGGGATTTGGCGTGAAGTTATGTATGTATGTATGTATGTAAGTTTCCGGTTATCTTCTGTTTGCTTCCAATTAAAACCTAATGACATGACGTGTTTTCGTAACGTGCTGACACAACCTTTATAATCGATATCTTCTTTCAATTTTGCGTGCAAAGTTTTCAAAGTGGGAACTTCTTTATTTGTGATGTGGAAGTCATCAATTGTTCTTCTGATAACTTGCTGATCAAAGTTATCGATTACTATTGTAGGTTTACGATTCGGTTTCTTTTTAGGAGATTTAAATGTTACTACCTGATCTGCAGGACGATATTTGCTTTCTGATACTACCTTTCTGACGGATGCTATTGAAATTCCTGTTGATTTAGCAACTAATTGAGTGGGGGTCATAATACTGCTCGGGTTGTTATTACACTCGTTTTCGAAATATTTGTACAAACAGTACAAAACTTCTTTAGTTTGAGAAGTCAAAGGCTTGCCTCGACCATGTTTTAACACTGGAGCCATTTTGCATTAACAATATAAAGTTACAACACTTACACACAAATTAAACACTCCAACAAATATTACAACAATCAACAAATACAAAATTTAACAATTAAACTACGTAATAATTATAATTTTTGAATGAAATGTGTGCTTTACGTTCTAACGGTACCAAGCGACTGACGCCGGACTGCACGTGGCACCTGCGGACAGCGTAAACTGGTTTATTCTGGTTTTGTGCGTGTTTCCACTTTCCACTATCAAGTGACGATTTATTTGTTTGTTTTGTTTCGTAATTATTATGGTCAAAACTTTTTACCTATAGCTAAACTACTATCATCTAAAGCACGACACGATATTTTATTGTTTCACGGTAGTCGCCTTGTCGTTTGCTCAAGGACGTGAAATAGAATGATTTTTTTTTTTATAATGTCAAAACCTTTTTCTTTAAAATAAAAACTATTTTATTGAAAACAAAAATCAGAGTGTTGCTAGGGATAAGTATAAAATTAAATAGTAATGTAAGGATATCGAAACATTTTTGTATAGGCCAGAACGATATAGTGGAAACGCGCTCTAAGATTTGAGTAATATACACACCACTACATATGCAAAAATTTCTCGAGACTAATTTCACTGTACATTAGTGTCGAATGCTATATGTGCAGATAAAAATGGTAGATATATATATATATATATATATATATATATATATATATATATATATATATATATATATATATATATATATATATATATATACATAAAAAAGAAAACCTTTGTTTTTAGTCGACTGTGTCAGATGTAGAGTACATTTTTTCGAGCTATGTTGACTGATGACTCGCTTGACATATAGTTAAATCGTACTTTTTAAATACAGTTTATTATGGAGGGAATTATATTATATACTAGCTGACCCGGCAAACGTTGTCTTGCCGAAAAATAAAATTTAAAAAATAGGGGTTGATCGTAGGGGGTTGAAAATTTAGGGTTGTATGTATTTTTGTATCCCGTTTTATAAAAAAAATAAAAACCAGATATATGTATATCGAAAAATTAAAAAAAAAATATTGAGGGGTGGGCTACCCTTGTGATTTAGGGGGATAAAAAATAAATGTTGTCCTATTCTCAGACTTACCCGATATGCATACAAAATTTCATGAGAATCGGTCGAGCCGTTTCGGAGGAGATCAAGTTCGAACCCCGTGACACGAGAATTTTATATACATATTAGATGTTTCTCGCCACTGAGAAGCGAAGAGAAGTGAAATAATGTAAACGCAAGAGGGTAATTAAATTTAATTTTTTACAGATTCAAAACACACCGACGACGCATTGTCGGCACTGATGAACGAGGAGTTGATGGCGGACGTGGACATCAGCAGAGGTAACATAAGCAAAATGCTTGATTTATTAACTGAAACACTTCCCGGCGTTGACATAATATTATGATGTAGAATAACTAACTGTATAAACTCTTCAAGTCACTCAACATGCACAGTTTTTGATTAAAGTTACTTAACAATTGGCCCCAGGTCTCCTAGTGCTGTTTGCCAGTTTTAGGGTGGAGAACAATCTTTGAAACAGGAAATAAAGCAACAGTTGATGAATGTGTAATGTCTGTACAGATCGTTGGTGGTGTGACGGTGGGCGGCGACACGTGTGCGGTGCATTGCGGCACAGCTCGCTCACCGACGACTACGGGAACTTCGTGGTGACGCGGCTGGACGACTGCGACTGCCCCGCCGACCCCGCGCCCGCCGCGCCCCTCACCCCCGCCAGCCCCACCAGCCCCAACACCACCGGCACCACCACCCTGTACGCGCCCTATTGGCACGCGCAGATTTTATAACATACGAGCAATATGTGAGTACACGCCGTCTTGTAATTGTCGCATTCGAATATTTGATTTGTTTGGCTCAAACAAGAATTGCAAGCTCAAATAATATTGCGAGGAAAATGAATTTTTAAGTCTTTATTTTGAACGTATCGGATGATAAACTTTTATGATGCATTTTAAACATGAGTCTTCAAAAATTCAATCACAACGAACACATTTTGCTTGTAATATGTACATGTGTACAGTATGTTACCTTGTCTCCGGCCAAACTGAACAAATATTTTAAAATACAAACCAATAAGGGCGTGTCTTAAAAATAATAGTTTTATACAGTGTATACATTCATAATTTTTTTTTTTTGTCACACGATCATATCATAAAGATAATAGATTATACACACGTCAATTTGGTTTTACGTTACCCTGTGTGGTTTGTATCACTGTCCATTCTAGAGATTTTATAATAAATAATTTATACGAATAGTATACATAACGGCACGTTTATATGAGAAAGTATTCATAATAGATTACGAATAGAGATTTTTCAAGCTTGCAACAATATTAAGACCGAGTTTTTGAAGTTACCTTTCAAGATAAACTCTCTTCATAGTCATAGACTTTGTAATAATGTGCAACTCACGAACTATATTTATTGAATACAGTAGTAATATTATTTAAATTCAATTATTGTTGATTTAAGTGTATCAGAAACTCTGTCAAAATATATTTAAAGTCGATATTAGCTGGCGAAATTAAAGAATAGTAAATGTGTTCCATGAAGGCTTAACATTTTTGACAACTTTTGATGTTTGTAATAGTGTACTGTAGACGACTGAGACTATATTTATTTTCCTAAATAAAGGATTAAGCGAAATAATGTATGCATTGTGATAATTAGGAGCAATTCCTATTAATTGATAAACACAATGTATGTCTGCAAAAAATTACTAACTTGAAAGGTTACGAGTTTTCCATTTGATGACAATTGATATTTATTTATTATTAAGTGGTGTAGATTTTATATCATAACTTATTTAATCTGTAAAAAACCATCAAGCTCAATACAAAATCAATATTTTAAAAAAAATCTTTAACATGTTTAAGCACTTTTTTAAAATTGATCCTCTATATATGGATTGTAGAAATTTATTAAGCTGACTTGTTGTCCATTAAATTAAAAAATTAACAATAGTCACAGTCGTCTACAGAGCTATGTTTAATTAAAACAAGTATATTTGTAATAAAGTGGGTATTATAATATACAGTTGTTGTTTTTAATATATAAAAACGTGCACATATCCACGGATTTGTATAGATTAGTTATAGTTACCTCGTCAGTGGACATCAATGTTTTGTTGTTGGATGGAAATGTACGGACTGGAAATAAATATATGAGATGGGACAATTTTATGTGCTTCTTTCTTGATGATATTGAGTGTATGTTTTAAAACGTTTAATGTATTGTCCATTCATAATAAGTTCAGATTTTTAATGTTCAGTATAGCAGAGTAAAACATAATACTAAAAATACTGAAATATATTGCTATCTCTAAAACAAAAACTAACCAAGAAAGTAGCACATCAAATAACAGGAATGTATGATGATATTAGATTTATGACAGTATTGGAGCCATGTTGGTGACGAACAGATCTCAGAACGACCAGTATATAATATGTTCTAATTATAAAACAAATATATATATATATATACATAACATTATATAGTGTGCTAATATTCTATCATTTATATTTAACTATGCTAAATGTGCTGCTAGCTATATTTAGTTATATATATGAAAGAAAATATGAGTTAGTCTGTATGAATTTATAATTTAACTTTAAAAAAATAAATAATGATTTAATGTATCTATTATCGAAGTCATTTAATATACGTAAATATTGCTTTTCTAGTGGTATCCTATATCGGCCTATTTATTGAAATATATTATTATTATTTTTCATATATATAAACAATGGTTTTACATTTAATTTGCAATTCACAAAGCTACTTTACTTTGTAAATAGTAGCAGTCACATAAATATTATTACATATTTTTATGTATCCACGAATTTGGTCATGATAAGAGACTTTAGAAGTTCTTAACTAAACAGAAAAATTGTAAAGTTCGCAGTGTCTATATTAATAATAGTTATATGTTTTTCTTTTCAAATGGTGCAATTACGTATTTATATATTGTGCCATAGACAACAGGTTGAAAGAGTCGATATTGAACACTTAGTGTATAAATTAAAAAACTGTCCCATATCTTATTGAAAAATGTGTTCAAAATGTTTTTTAGAAGTTATATACCTTACACGTGTAATATTAGTTAGTGTTGTGTATATAGTAGAGGTAAATTAAGATATATATAAATATACAGGGTGTCTCAGAACTCCTGTCACCTTGTTTCGGCTTTCGCATTGAGTTCTGGGACACCCTGTATATGACGGAGTTCACAAGCTTCATCGTTTAGATGACGTCTTGAGATGTTGTGTATGGTATTGTAATATTTTTACCAGTTTTTAAATATCGCGAAGACGTGACTCATACAAATTATCTGTATTATAAATGCGTTCACATACGTTTGGATAGATTTCGTTGTTTTGTACAAAAAAAATAATAATATTGCGCGCTTGTGTGATAGTGTTTCAGCATTTTCAAGTTTTTTTCACTTATGTTTCCTTACACATTGGTATTTATACAGTTATCAGATTTCTACAGAAATCTATAAAATAATATCATATAATAAATCAAAATTGAGCCATAATACTTTTAGTTGGATTTATGATTATAAGCAGCAAGCGGAATGTTTGGTGTTTCTAGTTTTTTTTTTTCAAAAATATTATTTTTCTTTAGAATGACATATTTTTTACAAACTATAAATCATATATTCGTATAATTACTAAATGTCGTTCAATTTATATAATTACATTTATTTTTAATTTCTTTACGGAAACACCTCTTTTTATTATAAAACACATTGGATTTGTACATTCCTTTGTCGTCACCTTGTACATATATATTTATCATTATTTCTGTGTATTTTTGCTAAACAAATTTATTTTAACATGTACAGTAATTTGATATGTTTAACTTAGAAACTAAATCAATTTAAGCATAGATATTATTATATAGATTTTTACACTTCTAAGCAGCAACGTCATAATAATTATGTCACTGGATGTGATAAAAACAAATTTATACATTTGTATATTATTTTTTTGTTGTGCTAAGTGTATTTTGTATTTTTATTAGTTTTAAGATTTATTCAGCAGTATTTTTAGCAGTTAAAAAAAAAACATCGTTCGGGTGAATAACAAATTATTTTAGTATCAAAATTAAGTTTTCATTTTTTTTAAGTACAGTGTTATGTATATAAGTAAAATGGTAATTATTGTTGTAACAAATAGTATTAAATAATTTAATAACGAAAATGCATTCGCCGATCAAATAATGGGAATATTGATAAAGTATATTTTATATTTGATGAAAGGGTATTTATTTTGTAAAATGCATAACAACAATAAGTTTATTTTTATGTGTCTTCATATCTACTGAACAGTCTTTGTTTTTTTCTTCTTTTGGAAATTGGTTGATCATACGTAATTATGATGAAATTCTTGATGTTTTTTTTTTATATTTTTGTTTACAAATTGTAATAAAGCTTTAAGCATGTATCGTGTCTGGTATGTCAGCTTAAATAGAGAAAATTAATAATGGTATATTAATTTAAATTAAAAGATTGTTTACTAAATAAGAAAGTACACGATATTTATAATAATCAGTTTTTGGTGCATAAGTATGCCATTAGTTGCCATCTACACTGTTTTGATAGTATTTATTTTATTCTGTGATAAAAGAAGGTAAGCCTTTATTATTTTTTCGTAGATGACATAATAACGTATTTCGTATTGTAATTTTTTTTAGTTATTATTATTATAGATTCTTCAAACGTGTGGTGAAATATAAATTAATATGTATAATATTTGATATAGTAAATGATTGATGTATAAATTGAGAATTATATATATACATATAATATTTTGACACATTTAAAGTAGCTATGCGTTAATTATAATTTAACATAAATAATGAATTAATTTAATGTACCTCAAAAGTATTTGGCCCGAGTCAGTTAACAGTTGTTTAGTTACAAATATACTAAAGTTTTAACTTTGCACGTAATACAAACTAGATTATATATATATGAGAGATATAATGAGACTATGTATAAAATTTCATTTTTATATAATAAATTTATATAAATTAATATAATTTGGTAACATTGGTGATCATTATATTACAAACTATTTTATTTTACTTTAAAATAATATTTAAAAAAAAATACTATAAGCACCAGTTCTTATTATTTTCATAGTTGCGCTTAATCTATGGAAACTTTAAATTAATTTCAAGCTTTTAAACTGATAACATTACGTATTTGCTATTTTATTAGTTTTTTTTTTGTGCGTGCATTGTCCTCGCTCATAATATTTGTGACTAGACAATTTTTCACGACTACCCTCGTTGTCAACATTTACTTATTTCAGTTTACTCACTCCGCCTATGAATGATATTAACGCGGCGATATGGAAAAAATTAAAACTATTTTATTGTAATCACGTTAGCCGTTACTTTTTATTAAAGAGTAGGATGGTCTACCTCTAAAATATAGTTGATGTACAATAATATAAACTTTTAACAAAAAATAATGTTTTTTATTTGTAGCCTATATATTTAAAGTAGTGGCTGGATCGACCGACACGACGACCTCTCACAGTAACGAAGTGGAATGACTCATTCCGTGCTACGTTCGTTGAGAGACGGTTAAATACACTTATAAGGTGTAATCTTATTTTATACTGAAATTAAGGACCATGCTAAAATGCCAGAAAGATTGCAGATTATTTTTAATTTGAAAATAATAATCCTCTGGTGTAATCATGTGAAACTACTGACGTCGGACCCCCCCCCCCTTCCCCCACACACACACACCTTGTGATATTTGTAAGATGCCTCCCCCGCCACCTGTCAAGCCTCGCGTAATTAACGGATGGTCCCTAATCCCTTCCCCTTCTCTATCGCCTTTTAAGCGCGGCCAACGCAACTGTAACTTATCTGTATTCGGTGTCCATGGGCGTCGCATGTCGTTCACTATTATCTCTTGCTCGTTTGTCCCTATGTCATAATAAAATATCAATAATATCATGCAGTAAGATATATTATGAAAATCCTGTCTTATTTCCACGCCACTGTAGATCTAAGTAAACCTTCAGGAGACGGCAACAGATAATATAAAGACGAACTTCAAAGAACATAAAAAGATCGAGGAAACTCCCAAACATTTCTGTCGCAGTAGGCAAAATATTATATGTAATAATAATTTCGCCGTCGGAGATTTGGTCACACAAGTTTCTTGAGCATGTGTTCGATGTAGGTAAAGTGGAGATCATTACAGACTAGAGACACTCAAGATGATTGTGCGTAGGTACTTACAATTTTAGATATAATATTTCAATATGTATACAAATATATTGAGTGTATAGTATAAGTCTCGGTGTCCCAGTGGTCGAGCACACGGCTTCTGATCCAGAGGTCCAATGACTTTTCGAATTTGTTTTCGGAAGTTATGTGTGATAAATATCGATGACTGAAAGCTTTGTGCCCGGTATGGCAACAGGTTCGCCACCTATTCCATTTGGGACGCAAAGATAACGGCGTGACGATGCTTAACAGCCGCTGCCTACACCTTAACAAAAGGCGTGAAGTTATGTTATATTGAGTGTCTTAGCGACTAAGAGGAAAAAAGAAGGCAAGCAGGTATATGCAGGAGTATAGATCAGATCGCCTTCGTTGAGAATCTTATTCGACGTATTGTGTGATAAAGTTTTACAAACATATATATTTAATTGTTAGCCTTAGGGGCCGTCCATTAATGACATTTTTAACCACCCCCTCCTACCCCTTGGTGATACGTAATGAGATAACTACACTACTATGTGACTTGCAAGGCTACAACTTGTATAATTATTGCGCACACACCGGAGTGTTATTTTACATACCTACATAAATACGATCAGGCCTTTTTGTCTTTAGCGTAGGCACACTATTTATTTCCATCTGCTACACGTTTCTCGCTTTTTCCACTTGCATGTTCAGGATCATCGGTTGTGGACAATCTTGGACTGTATTCTTTCATTTCAGGCAATGGTAAGATTGTCTAATTAGACCTTTACCGACTTGCCCTTGGAGTGTTAATATAGGCGACGGGATACTTATAGCCATTATAACTTTTATGGCTAGAAGCCTGCCATGTGCAAATATCACTCATAGGTCAAATATCATCAGCTGAAAACCCACCCTCCAGCAGATCTAAGACTTGATCAAATACATAATATTACCTAATGCAATAATTTGTTCAGTCATGATTTTCCTACCCATATTCCACTTCTAGCGTGTTTGGCACAACATCATGATTTCCATTCTCCTCTATTGCTCGTCATCGCCACACTCCCTTCATACTCATATCAACAACTACTAATTTCTAACAGTTGTAGAGCCACGCAGTTCGTTGCATGAATGGGCCAGCTCGACCGGTGAAATACAACGACCTCTCAGAATATCGACGTGAAGTGGCTCATACTGCGTTTCGCCATATCCGGAAGCTCAACCTCAATCCCTTCCCCTCACTTCCTAACCCCTCCCATATCCCATAGTAAACGCCGGCAACGCATCTGTAACACAATAAGTGAATTAGGTGTCCATGTGCGGCGTTTTTTGCTCACCATCAGATGACACGCCTGAACATATTGAAACAACAATAGAAATATCAACAACTTTAATGATTGACTATATACAAGAACAATATACATTACTACACAAGTTTAACAAGTATTATCTCCGGAGCGTATCTATCTAGTGCGTCACTGTCGCGGGGACACTTTCAACGAGATAAGATTTATTGTGTTATCAATACATATCAGCTAATAACTAAAAATATTATTAATCTAGATTGATTATGAACAATTTTTACCATTAATAGTTCTCGCTGTTCATAATATAACGATCAATTTAAACACACACTATACTTTTAATGCTGATACAATACATTAAATCAAAAGTCAGTCAGTGTTTTAGTTTCTCTAACGACTAACAATTTTCTATGAAATCCATTCGTTGTTATTAAAACAAACAAAAAAAAAACTTATCGAATAATTTAAAAAGAGAACACTCAAAATTTTGTCAATATTAAGAACTATATCTACAATTATAATGTACTATATCTGAGGGCCTACAATGTTGCATCCGCACAGTGTGAAAATGATTCACGTAAAATCTTTGAATATAATTTATTATTGAGATGATTTCATTTAGATTCAAAGACTGAATACACACTATTACTAAAATGAAAGCATACAAATTGCACACAATGGATAATAAGCACCTTATAATATCGTAATGTTACCTGTAATTTGTTTCCTATATTATTGTCATTACATTGAAAACGGGTACAGACCTTTATGAATTGCAAACGTAAGAATGTTTTTTTTTTGTTATTTATGCTGTTGTTAGAAGTTACAGGTAAACACATCAGAGGCCGTATGAGACGTCTACACGGACAGGCCGGGATGAGTTAGATTAAATAAATATAATAATATATATTTACAAACACACATGTTACATAAACTCAAACTTTGACACATAGAAATACTAGGGCTATATGCCAATTTTCATACATCCTATATAATTATATTATCCATACATCAATATTCATTTTACACAAACCAATAAAATTTTGCAATTAATAATGTTACTTTCCAAATATCTATTTGAATATAACAAAATTTATGTTGTTTCCCACATCCACGTTTTTGTAAATAGTTTTTATCCAAAAAAAAATATAATTAAATGATGCGTTCGTGAACATTGTTTGGTATTTTCTGACAATCATCGTATTGGCATGTTTTAGTTCCGATAAAAATGTCTGAAATGCCAATAAGACAAACAAGTCTTTGTTTTGCGCCTACACGTTACGCAAAACATACCAATTGTATACTTATATGAAAAGCTCTGTATGCACTATAAGAATTTCAACAATAGGTTAGGATTTTTATTTTGTGAAGATTTTAAAAAGAATTTTATAAACAGACTAAGAAAGCGGATATTTAAGAAACGGCGTCAATAGTTAATCTAATACAAATAGGTCTAGTCTCTTAAAAATATGAAGATTAATAATTTAGTAGTAATTAAAAACTAGTGATTCGTCAACCGCGTGAACAATAAGAGTAGTCCAGTTAAGATGTATGTATTAATATGTATATTCACAGCCCTAACAACACAGTAACTACCACCAATAGCCAAGTCCGAATTATATTTACAATGTTCCCGACTTTGCCTTCATTAAATGAACTGTAGAATTTTGTCACAAACACACATCAATTTAGTACCCTATTTTTTTTTTGTAGATTTATTTTGACAATTGTATTAAGTCAAACTATAGTATTAATAATTGAAAATCATTGTTTAAACGATATAAGGCCATTGTGCTTGAACTTTCGTAATCCCCACTACTTGGGTAGTTGTCTATAGAATTGTTATATATATATATTTTATTTGGTTAATGCAAAAATATATCCACTCTTATCTCGTTTCTAACACGAGTTGCTATCCCATGACTCCTACGTCTGAATAATATTTAATCATACAATAAAATTTTCAACAAACACTCTTGTTATTGCCATAATTAATAAACTAATATACTCTCTACATATTTTACGTTTTAATTGATGCACATTTCGAAACAGATTTTTTATATAGGTATGTGGTATATAAATTAATAAGAAAATATTTAATTTTTAATAAATATTTTTTGTTGTATGTTCATATTGTTTTAATATTCAAAATATCTGGGTTAGATGAAATAAAACATATGAATGAATATGAACAAATAACAAATGATATAATAACAATATTAGTAATAAAGTTGTTAAAATCACAGTTTGTTAAATATAAATTTGTGACATTCTGTGATATTAACAGACCTCCTTCACAATGGGTAGGAATTTACATAAATTCATGATATTTGTTCTTGCTGTTTTTATTAATTTTATTTATAAAAACCTTGGGTGATAAGACTGATACGATATCCTCGGACTGCAGTCGCATAATTTGAATGAATGAAAGAATTACTTTATCTTTATTTTTCTTTCATTATATAACATGGATTAATCATAGGCAATATAGAATACAATAGAAAAATACATACAGCATTAACAATACCGGTGAAATTAAACTCAGAAAGTTTGAAGTCTGCTACCAAGATATTCTCTAGCAATTAAATTGTTATTATAAGGATATTTACAAGATGAAAGTTAAATTGTTGATAATAATACAACAGCTATGAACCATGAAAGAATTTCTATAGCAAGTAGGTATAGTGCATATTGTTTATCACATGGAGAAGTTGCTTATTTTTTACCATTAGTAAATAATAATAATATCTTGGACACAATACACACAGCGCCCTCTAGTTCTAAACTAAGAAACTGAATGCTTGTGTTATGGATACTAGATAACGGATATTAATACATATATACTTTTCTTTTTGTAAATACATACTTATAATACATAGAAAAACACCCAGACACCACACAAATATTAATGTTTGTCACAAATATTTGTGCTCGGGTGGGAATCGAACCCCCGACCTCATTGCTGCAGTCGGTAGTTTTACCAATGCGCCACGAGGAATAAAAAAAAAACATTAAAACAACCTTTCAGGATTATTATATCGCGTTTATGTATTACTTATTTTTGTTTATTTTCCGACGTTTCGAACTACTCGTGAAAATGAACTCTGAAAAGAGTTGTTTTAATGTTATGAATGTGATTCGCGAAAATCTGAGAATAAAACAACACGTTGTTATTTCGAGCACAGAGTGGATACCGACTAGGCCGAGGGTACTAAAATGTGAAATTAATATACAATTGATGAGAATAACACATTAGAAAAATAAATAGTACGTGTAAATTCGAGGTAAAGTACACACTAAAATTTCATTTGTATTATGGTTTGTTGGTTTGCGATTGGCAATTTTCTAATCAGAGGTTTTGCCGAATCTTTCCTAACAAATCAGTAGGTTCAAAGATCAATTTATTAACTGATCTAAGTCAAACTAAATATTTTTAAATTAAAACAAGAATATACAAAAGGCAAGTTTTAAGATATCAAGTAATAAAGACATGTCAATATTCTCACTACGCATTTAGTTATGAAACTGGGTAAACAAAGCTTTTACTTAGGAGTTTCATGGGTAAATAAAAAAATTCCATTTAAGGAAAATATATATATATATATATCTATAAAAAAATAATATAAACAAAATAAAAATAATTAAATAATTGTTACATGAAACACATTCGTTTTAACATCACAAAATTATTTTCTAACTTCGCACTCCCAAGGAAAAACGTAGTTTATTTAGGTGGTCGGACACTCGGTCGCCATATTTAAACATGTGACCTAGTTTATTTGGATTATGTATACATATTTTAACATTGTTTACAGGACGGATATGACACTTTCATGATTTTTATTATATGTTAATAAAATAAAATAATTTTATTTAAACTAATTAAGATTTTGAATGCGACGAATGTGATAATCTATAAATTTTGAACGCAAATAAATAGAATCATATTTTGGAAACGGTTATGAAAGATGTTTGAGAGAAGATAATAAGATAAGATTGTTTATAAAGATAAACATCAATTAAACCAAAAGTCTATGGTCCCGGAAAATATGAGAAGTATTATTATCACTAACAGAATTTATATTACAGTCCCATATTGATTGTGTTGTGTTGAGTGTAATTTGTTGTTTGGCGACCTGTCTCTTGTGTTACGCAGCGCGTGGCCACACTCAGAGCGAGTCCCGATGCCACACCCACGTGCGCTTCGTGTGGTCGAACCTATGCGATAGCCACTGAGCCTGGAGCAACTCCAGACGATCCTGAGATAGATATAAAGGCTTGCCGCGTCTGCAATAAACCATACATTTTGCACTGATTTTAAAAGAATGTAAGTATGAATGAATGAACAATGTATTTTAATAGTGGTAGAGCCAGGTAGCTCGCCACATGAATGGGCCGACTCAACCGGTGAAATAGCACGATGAAAGTGGATCATGCCGCGTTTCGTTCCTGGATATATATGGAGGCCCAACCTATCTCCCCCTTCTCCATTCCACTTCAGATTCCCTCTCTATCCCATTTGAAAGGCGGTGGAGGTGGTCGCTCACCATCATGTCAACCGCTTGCTCGCTTGTTCCTATTTCCATTAAAAAAAATCTAATTACACATAACACTCTGTAAATAATCTAAATGTAGATTAAAAACGAGAATACATTAAATTTTGCTAAGAAGGCGAAAACATACAGTGTTACCTTTTAAACACGACAGTAATCTCATATAGATTAGATTACAAATAAAAATATTGAGAACAAAGAAGTGCGCTTACTTGAGATCTCTATCCTCTTCGTCGTAATCGTCTAAATACAGCGAGCCCCAGAGGCAGGCTCGACGACCACGTATCACAATTATGTATGTCGATGTCACCACCAGGAATATTCCGGTGCCTCCGCCACATTCCATCGCATGCTGTGTGAAGTACATACAAAATTATTTACACATAACATATTGACAATTTATTATGCAAATAACGCGTATTAATTTTTAATTAAATGTCCCAACTCATGGAAAAAGTTTTAATTGTCAATTATGAATTTAGTCTCGGTGGTCCAGTGGTCGAGGACACGGCTTCTGATCCAGAGGTCCGGGTTCGAATCCGGACACTGGCTCACACCAATGACTTTTCCAAATTGTTTTCGAAAGCATTGTGTGATAAATATCGATGACTAAAAACTTTGTGCCCGGCCTAGCAATAGATTCGCCACCTGTGCCATTTGGGACGTAAACATAACGGCGAGACGAGGCTTAACAGTCGTGAAGTTATGTTATGTGAATTATTTATTATTAGAAGTAGAAAAAATATTGTGTGATAATGTAAAATAATGACGTGGGTCATGCGCTGAAACGAAACATCGTTACTTGAGAGAGGTTATCCAGTGTGTACCTGCACGGCCTCCGCGACCTGGTGCTGGCGGCAGCAGGGCTGCTTGAGGCACACGAGCGTGCCGCACAGCAGGCACACGGACGCCTCCTTGGGCACGGCGCCGCACTGCAGGCACACGCGCTCGTGGTAGTACGTGAACAGCCGGTCGTAGTCGCGCGGCAGCGCCAGCAGCGCCGGCTGGCTCCACTCCACGCACATGGAGCGCAGCAGGCGCCGCACGGCCAGCTGGCCCCGCGCCGCGGCGCCGCCCAGCTGGCGCGCCCAGGCCCGCGCCGCCAGCCCCGAGTCGGGCGGCAGCGCGCGGCCCGCGGCCCACTCGCTCCACTCCATGCCGTCCGTCACCAGCTCCAGGTAGTACGCGAGGCGCACGAACTCCTGCCGCGGACTCGACACCTCCGGCAGTTCGTTTCCGTACAGGTGGTGGCGCAGTAGCGCCGCGATACGAAGGAACGGGAGCAGCAGTTCTTGTAACTGATTAGATAAAGAACTATAAAACATCAAAAGTGTAATTTGATAATCCTAAAAAATATTATTGTAATACTTATATTATAGATCTCGACAGTGCAAACAAGGAATATCAAGAAAATTTATTACATATTGGAAAGAATTGAAAGTGATCCCGAACATAAAATAGCTATTATTTCTATCCAGATGAATCTTTCGTTTACGGTTAATCGCTGATATAATCAAGTTTAACCGTTCTTAAACGAAAATGTTTAGAAAAGTTACAAGTTCATAAGAGCTGACTGACACTGAATAACAAAATATAAGAACTATTGGGCAGTTCTTTGGCAACATTGTCGCGCACCTGTTTCTCCATGTGAGCGAGGTCGGGCGCGCCCTGGTCGTGGCGCGGCGCGGGCAGCCCGTCCTCGGCGAACAGCTCGGAGCCGGCCAGCGGCGCCAGCAGCGCGCGCGCGGCGCCCCGCAGCCCGGCCGGCTCGCCCGCGCGCGCCGGGCCCAGCAGCGCCGCGCGGAACTCCGCGCCGCCGTTGGCCAGGAACTGGCACACCACTTGGTAGTAGCTCAGGGAGTACAGCGCCTTCACTATGCACGTGAACTCCTCTGTCGAACATATATATACAATACCGCATGTATACGTTGTTTTTCAAATCCGATTTTGTCCAACATGTCCTTATGGGTACTTATAATGATATACTAACGCATATCCAGATAGGGCGGTGTGGCTGGCGCCAGAAGTAGCAGTTGCATGAGCAGTGCCAGTGGATCTCGCAGAAGTAGAGGGACGGGTCTGGCGCTCGCCGCCCCGGCGGGCACGGCGGCCCCCGCCCAGCCCGCGGAGTCGGCGCCGGCGGGAGGGGCGGGCGGCACGAGCGCCTGCCAGGCTTCGGCGGCTCCGAACCCGGCCCCGGCACTACTCAGCACGCGAGTGTGAGCACCGGCCACCACCAGCAATGGAACTGTTAACAAACCACGCCAACGCAATTGTCTTATTAGAATCATAATCGACATCTTATATATTCTATAAGTATCTTTAATTTAATCACTCATCATTATATACTATTTTAGGAGATTTAGATTAAGTTAAGTTGTAAATATGAAAAGTAAAAAGATTTAAACAGAATTTACCTATACATTCATTTCTGGGTTTATATCTGGGTGCGACACAAGTCTGTAGAGTACCACCTCGTTGGACTAGTTCGCATTCCAGATTAGTGCGCACTAGTGATGCGACGAATGTAAATATAGCGGCCGGTGACGATCCGTATCTCTGCTTCAGTTTGCCACCTGCTGTCGCGGTCATGTCTTCCATCGCTTTGCCCATAGCTTCGGAAAGACGACTAGGTGCCTGAGTATAAGATGCAATTATTATATTTTTAGCAAACCCGATATTACTAATCTCTCGAAGACATCGTGTTTATACAATTCAAACGGACGAATGGAGAGCCAATTAAGATTCACATAGACCGGATTGGGTAAGCAAGGGTTCTGCGGGCGGAAGTGGGAGGTATGAACACAAGTATGTTACTAAAATATTACAGTGACAAATAGTGACAACACGTACCGGAGGCGAGTGTTCTCTCTCCAGCATGTCGGCCACCAGCTGTGCGCTGGCGGCGTAGTCGCGGGGCGCGCGGGGGACGTGCGGCGCGGCGGGGGGCGGGGCCAGCGGCAGCACGCAGTTGGCCAGCTGGCGGCACACGGGGCACAGGAACTCGCCGCGCTCCACGTGCAGGTTGTGCGGCCGCGCGGGCGCCGCCAGCGCGCGCAGGTAGGCCTGCAGGCAGCGCGGGTGCAGCTGGTGGCCGCACGTGGCCACGTGCACGCCGCCCTCCCACCCCACGCTCACGCTCACCAACCAAGATTCCTGCACGACACATACACACAACTAAATACTTTGATTATGTTTTAACTTGACCATGCTGGCATTTTTAAATTATTTTTTATGTATATTCGAATATTTTTAAATTGACTCTGTAAAGTCAAGTCACGACTGCAGGCAAACAAACAAGTTATTTATTTTATCCGTTCTTGTGAAGGCTATCGGTCTACATGTAAAACCTAAATAAAAAGTTGTATTGCAAGGAGAGTATTAAGTGCAGTAATACAAGCCCGTTCTGTTGAGTCAGTGTGTTGTGGTGCGGTGCGGTACCTGGTCGAAGTGCTGGTGCAGCTCGTCGTGCAGGCGGTAGTGGTGCGCGGCGGCCGTGGCGTCGTGCTGCGCCGCCAGCCGGGCGCGCTCGGCCTCGGACAGCGCCAGGCGCGCGTCCCCGCCGCCCGCGCGCCGCCGGTGGCCCAGGACCGACGTGGACTGCGACACAAGCGGACGGCACATTTCAATCAAGCTACGTCACATGACTCTTAATTCCCGCGACTTTGTTCCAGAGAAAATCAACACCACACGAATAAAAACGCGTGGACATAACTACAAACTTGTGGCCTTCACTGTCCTAGCGGTCAATAAACGTTTTTCGCGCGCTCATTTCATATGACGAAAGATTTTTTAAGAGATACGAGTGGAGTAGGAGCTCACTTGATGTTAATCGATTACGCCGATAATAGACACCTTTTTTTTTCTGACGCGGGGAAATGCTTTATCCACTTTATGCGCCTAGGGACAACAGAGGGTACTGCGGGACTCCCAAAGCGATAAACTGCAATCCAATGATAAGGCTCCCCACTAAATCCCCGCGGCGACCTTCCTCCGGCGTAAGGGAAGTCCAGGACGTGGTTAACCCCTCAAGACCACGCCACAACCTTCGCCAGCCGTCGCGGCCCTCCCTGTTACGAGGGGGCTCATTCGCAGGGAGCCTCGGCGTGAAGCGCCGGCCAGGCCAGCCAGGCTCGAGGTGATCCAGGAAATTGGTCAGCAGGCGATGCAACGCGCCTGCCACTCCCCGCGCTTGGGGGACCATCCTGACGAAGTACTCCTCGGTGAGACCGAGGTACTTCAAGTACTTCATCACCGGAACAGCCGTGACACCCACCTGGATCCGCGAGGCTGGGGGTTCCCGGCCACGAGCGAGGCGGTGGAACCACAGTCCCTCCCATTTGTGAGGCACTACCTCCAGGCCCAGCTCCAGATCCGTCTGAAAATGATTGCTACGCCCATTTGTCGGCGAACCTGAGCGTACGCTCGAAGTCGGGCCACGCGATCACCGCCAGAGTGTCGTCTGCGTAGCACAGAACACTCACGCCACGGGGCAGACTGGTGATGAGGCTGCTGGTACGGGTGGAGATAACTCTTTCGAAGAGCTCCCCGCCTCGTTCAGCAGGCATATTCTGTTTGACTGTTACAGTTGCATTGCCGGCCTTGGAGATAGGACAAGGATGGGGTCAGGAGTGGGAAGGTAGGGGAAAAGAGGCAATGCCTTATGCTATATGGTTTTTTATGGGATGGGAAGGCAAACGATCAAGTGGGTCACCTGATGGTAAGCAACTACTCAGTACCCCATAAACACAGTGGTGCGTTGACGTCCTTTAAGAGAGTAGCAGGGGAGAGGGGATCGGGCCACCGGATATCTCTTCTACGGAACGAAAGGCGGCAAGAGCCACTTCACGCCGATATTCCGAGAGGTCGTGGTATTTCACCGGTCGAGTCGGCCTATTCATGCAGCGACCTGCAAGACTCTACCTTTTAAGCATACACACATTAACACACATGTGTTATTTGTTTTATAGAACTTCACGTTTTGTTATTGCATTACTTCAGAAGTGGAGTTTTTATTTTCCAGAGCCTGCATTTTGTCAGTTTTTGGCTTGTGGTGGAAGGTGATGGAAGGTGGAAGTCAGATTTTAAACCCGAAACCTCTTACGCAGTGTACACAACGACAGACCAATGATAAATCCAATACCATCACTGTCAATTCACAAATAGGCAATGTAACTGCCCAGAAATATCTAAAACTACAAATATTAAATATCTCGGTGTTACTATTGATCAAAATCTTAACTTTATTCAACACATAAATGTTGTCAGCAAAAGAGTTAGAAAATTAACACACATTTTTAAGACGCTGAGACAGGTTGCTGATTATAGCATTATGAAGACTGTGTACACATCTCTCGTTCAATCTGTTATTGGTTACTGTATTACAGTATGGGGCGGTGCTTGCAAAACACACTTAATAAAACTTGAACGTGCACAGAGATTGATTTTAAAAATTTGCCTCTTTAAGCCTAAGTTATATCCCACTAAACTGTTACACTTGGATGCGGGTATTTTGTCCGTTCGACAATTATATATTCTATTAACAATCCTTAAACAACATAGTGAAATGAAACATAGCGTAGTACAAGATCTTAACAGGGACCGACGTATATCTAAACAACATTATTTTAAAACCTCTTTCTGTAGAAGATTTTTTTGTTATCAAAGTTCAAACCTGTACAATAAAATTAATAAAACTCTTAACATTGTAAATAAATCTAAATATGAAACCAAGAAACTTATAACTGATTGGCTTTTGAGTTTGGATTATGATGAGAGTGAAAAATTACTACATTCGAACTTTAAAATGATGACTAACAAATTAAACTGTTAAATATAATATGATTGTGTAATGTGGATGTGAGACTCAAGTAAGAAATATTTAATTGTATGTTTTCTTCCAATCTTTAGTATCGTCTCTTATAAATTTTCTGTATCACAGCTATTTGGAGAGGCCAGGAGACCCATAGCACAGGGTTTCCCTAGTTTGGGCTCCTGTCTCCCTTTACTCAATTGTAGTTAAATCAACAATTAGTTTTAAAGGGAGAAAATAAACGTTATTTTTATTTTATTTTATTTTTATAAATAAAACAATAGTACGAATTTATAAACTACACGTTATATGAATTTGTCTTTGAAGCCAGCGTCATTTGCATACCTGTAGGAGCACAACCAATCCAATGGGATCAGCCACAGTTGAAGGCGTGATCGTATTGCATATAACACAGTTATAGTCCTTTTCTACGGCGACCTCCTCCTCCCACTCCATGCCGCCGGCGTCGTTGCCGTCCATGTTCTGCATGGCCGATATGAACTGCTGCTGCCGTCGCGCGAATTCGCGCATCAGCTGTTGTTGGCGCTCGCGAGCGCGACGAGATCTCTCTTCTTTCTCGCGTCGTTCCCTAATAAACAAATGTTGAATGTCACTTTACTCTTATCTTGGGAGCGTACAGTCAATCAGGGTAACTTTGTCCCAAAATATAAGTATTTCTGTATGATGTATTTTAGTTTCACCGAATATTCCTTTTATTACTTTTGATTATGATGTATCACTGAGCACCTATTTGCCGCTTCAACTTCAAACTCGAAAAGAAAAGCTGAGTTGACAGATTAAGTAATTTTTTTCCGCGTAATTCTTCCAATTCTTACAAGGAAACTTCTGATATCAATCATAAATAATTTACAATAAGATGCAACACGTTCAGAAATTAGAAAGTAAAGATATCAAAAGTGAGTTGGTGGGCCAATATTACATTGAAACTAAACGTAAGTAACCCAGATTGACCGTAGTAAGGTTTATTTTAGCAATATAATGGTTTTTACGTTGTATGAACAGTGGAACACTGAAACAGTTGTATGAACAGTGGTAGAGCCAAGTAGTACGCTGCATGAATGGGCCGGCTCGACCGGTGAAATACCACGACCACTCAGAAGACCGACGTAAAGTGGCTCAGCCGCGTTTCGTTCGGTGAGAGATGTACCCGGAGGCCCACCTCCCTTCCCTATCCCGTATCGCTTAAAGGTTGGCAACGCAACAGTAACACTATATGTGTTGCTGGTGTCCATGGGCGGCGTTGGTTGCTTACCATCAGGTGACACGCCTGCTCGTTTGCCCTCCTATCCCATAAAAAAAATTAAGCAGAATATGATTATACGATAACGAATCTAATAATCATCTTCTTGCCCTGGTCGCATTATTTGGGGTCGGCATAACAAGTTTTTCTGTTCCACACTTGCCTAGCATCTTCCACACTAACAACCTCCTTAATCATGTCGTCGAGAGTTATATTGTGAGTTTGTGAGTGAGTACCTCGCCCGCTGCTCGGCCTGTCTCTCCCGCTGGTGCGGCCACAGCGTGTGTCGCACCTGCGCGATGGCGGCCGCGCAGCGCGGGTCGAGAGCGGCCAGCCGGCGCAGCACGCGCCCGATGAAGAACGGGCCGTCACCTGCACATACCACCACATACCACTTATATCTCTTCATAGCGACACACAGTTTACTTGTTCAACGGTACTACTTTAGTCAAGCGCACGTGGGACACGTGCGCTTGACGTTTCAATTTCATTAAATTTAATAACCTTTGTATATTTCTCTATTTTAAGTTATAATTAGACCTTATCAGTGTTCACTATTCATTTTTATAATATTTGCTCAATCCTCTCCGTAGGAGAGCCCACAATGGGGATTCGCTTGAACGTCATAGACGGACCTTGTAGGTTTCTAAAGCTATAAGAAGAAAAAATGTTATACAATATATTATATTTTTTCATGGGATCGGGAAGCAACTATAGATTTATATTTCCATTTGGGACGTAAACATAACGGCGAGACGAGGCTTAACAGCCGCTGCCTACACCTTCGGGTAACAAAAGGCGTGAAGTTATGTTATGTTAAAAAATATACCGTTACATCGACATACTCCATCGCGTCAGATTTTCTAAGTTAAGTACACCAAAAAAGGTATTTTTTTTTCGAAAATCCTTTGAAGGGATCCCCTCTATACGTTGTAATCCGGTCTTAAACTTCCTAGTCTCTTAATAACATAATTGTACATTAGGCATAACATAGATATAAACATAACTATACGCGAAGTCACTTGTGGGGTAAGCAGACAGAACAGAGCAGCGTTAATGGTATCAATAAATTGTTATAACAGTACCTATAGGTTCCTGGGCTTCAGGTGCGGGTTCATCCAGTGAGAAGGAATCCAATCTGCCCGAGAGTTGAGAGTGCAGCTTCAGTAGAAGCGATATTATGGATTCATTGACTGGTATAGAATCGTCCGGCTCTGGGATCAGTTGAATCTGTGAAATAAATGATTGCATAATATGTAACGCATACTACTACTGTATCATTATAATAATAATAATATTTTGTACACAATACACACAGCGCCCTCTAGTTCCAAGCGAAGCTACGAAAAGATTGTGTAATTGATACTAGATAGCGGATATTAATACGTATATACTTTTCTTCTGTAAATACATATTTACAACATAGAAAAACATGCCATACAAACATTCATGATTATCATAAATTATTGTACTCGGGTGGGGATCGAACCTGCCGACTTCGGTTCCACAGTCGGTACTTTTACCAATGCATTTTACGAGTTAGATCAAATTCTGATAGGTTGTGACTTCAATTCATCAAGGATGGTAATACGTACGTGTGATTTACTCCAACGCGAATGCAGAAATATTAATAGCAGGAACTAAAATTCGATCATCGATAATTGTATATTATTATCACCTGTTTGCTAGTAGAAGGCTGTGGCGAAGTGTAGTCCACGGGTCCTTCAGGTGCGAGCAGTGCTGGTGGTGTGTTGCTCGCTGTAGGTGTCCATACATCACCTTCCATTTCTGTGGGCAATATGCTAATATTACGCAACCACACAAAATAGTTACACACAAAATACTTTAATTTTTTTCTGCAAGTAGATTGTGTTTATTTGATACATGATATAAACACAACTATAAAATAAATACGTATTTATAATAATATTCTTTGAAGTAAATGGATTGATTAGTTTCACAGTCTCGGTAGTCTAGTGGTCGAGCACGCTGCTTCTGAATCAAGAAGTCTTGAGTTCAATCTAGACTCACAGTAATGACTTTTCGAAATTCCTTTCGGAAGTTATGTGTGATAAATATCGATAACTTATAAGATGATCAACTCCAAACATGTCTGACACATTTGTCATGATCAATCAGCTGGCGTATTAATCGTTTGAAATACGAATTTGCAAAGCAGCCTGTAAGCCGGCTGGAATTAAGAGTTCATAATAGGCCCACAGAAAATTTGGGTAATTTCCAATACTATTTGTTTTTTCCTTGAACAGTTTCAAAACAAAACTGATCATTATTGATCAAGAATTTTTTTTTATTTTACTCAAGAAAACTTAAAAGTTAGTACTTTAACTACAATAATATATTTTTACCATAATCAATGGGTACAGGTGTGGTATCCAGGTCTACCGTACTTGTGGCAAGCGCTAGACTCATCTCGGCGTCGAACGACGGAAGCGCAAGCTGTTGATTTTCATTATAGCGTACGTCGTGCTGCAAACGATTTTGCACTTATTTAAATGAAATAGTACATTGTTTTATGACAAGCTCGTTATTTAATTGTAAGGCCTCAAAACAATCAGTACAATATTCAGACATTTTTAACATCTTTGGCGTAAAATGAACACAAGGCAAAATTTAATCGCGATAATTTCGTGCGTTCATACTATACCAATAAGTGAGCCATTTTATCAAAATTCCTCCAACCACTCTCGAATTTGTTCCTTCTATCACAAGTAAGTTTGCTCTTCTTGTAATTGTATACTATTCAAAGATACCTTTTTTTTAAATAGTACAAAATATCAAAGAGATTGTTTAAGTTTTTCATAAATAATAATATAATAAAGCACAGTTATATTATACTAGCTGACCCCGGAAACTTTGTCTTGCCGTAGGGGGTTGAAAATATTCCGTTTTATAAAAAAAATAAGAAATAGAAATATATCGAAAAATTAAAAAAAACAATTTAGGGGTGGACTGTTCTTAACATTTAGGGGGATGAAAAATAGATGTTGGCCGATTCTCAGACCTACTTAATATGCTCACAAAATTTCATGAGAATCGGTCAAGCCGTTTCGGAGGAGTATGGGAACAAAAATTGTGACACGAGAATTTTATATATAAGATGTACAAAGTTAGTTACCTCAACCGTGTCTAGTGCCCGTATACGTGGTGCGTCACCGCCGCCATCGGACTGATCATCCGCTATAGAGTCACCTCTCGTATTCCTCGCAACCTAAACAAAATTATATAAGTGTTTAAGAATAAAATGAGAATAACGTGAATGTACACGTATTTATTAGTAAGGTAAGAAATAATATAGTTCGTTAATATTGGTGATAATAAATTAAAATAATTATTATATATACTTTTAGATTATACAATTACTTTTATATTTTTATTTTTACCTCTAAAGGTTGTGGCACAGCGAGTGCGGTGCTCGTGGCGGGTACCGAGGCAGATGTGGTCAGTAATGGAATTCTTGTCGTTTCACTTTCTGACGGCTCCCATTCTGTGTCACCTGCGGGTAATATAGATCAATCAGATTTAGATCAGATACGATGAATAATATCTACTATAACGTGATAAAATTAGAAATAATAGTATCACGTACTGTCTGAGTGTTGGTGGTGGTGCGGGTGGTAGTGCGCGGGGTGGCGCGGCGCGGGGCGCGGGGGCCGCGCGGCGGGCACGGCCAGCACCACGGTGCGCGCGTTGTCGCACACCGCGCCGCCCGCCAGCGCGCCCAGCAGCGGCACGCCGCGCACCGTGCTCAGCCCGCCGCGGGACGCCGCGCCCGCCACCACCATCTCCTGGCGGCCCTCGCGCGCCGACTGCATCTGTCCACCGACCACACTATACTACACGCACACTATAGTAAGCCCAACGAGACGAGATAAATAATGTAAACAAAGTTTCAGGGGTTCAAAACATTTATCATTTTTCCATGACTAAAATCAACAACTAATTAGTAAAAATAATAGAAATAACAGCTAACACAGCAACGCATTAATAACAAGAACAAAACAACTAAATACGGGAACCGAAAATAAGAGTCACTTCGAACGCTTTTTGTACAGGATTATACTTGTTAATAGTTATCAATAATATTGCGGACCAACTGTTGACAAGCACGGTATCAACTGCTATGTACCACGAAGTGCGCAACAATAGTTGTTCTCGACTAAGTGACGTCTTTATTGCAAGGGAGTAACAAAAATAGAGATATTAATCGCGCGGATATTCGTGTCAATTGCCAACTGTAACTCGGTAAGGGTCCGTTTGTTTAGTTTTTATTTTGTCTCGTTGGCCTTACTATAGTAATAATCACTGAATTTAAGCCCGGCACTGAATCTCTTAATAAGAAGCATTGAAATTTCTGAATCCATGAATTGTTCTGGCACAATTACCAGAAAAATTTAAAGAACTAGATAACATATAGGTTTTAAAATGTGTAGTAGACATTAATTGACTGTGTTTCAGCAAAAAAATATTTTGATATAAAAAGTCTTATTTTCGAACAAATTAAAAAACTGTTTACAAATCTGCAGTGTTTAGGAGTAATGTTTTTATTTTTGTAAAAATACACAAAATCACTAGATGTATTCGGTGGTGGTGAGGTGGTGATGTGGTGGTACCAGGTACCTGCAGGTCGGTGGCGACGTGCAGCAGGTGCAGCGCCAGCGCCAGCACGTGGTCGGGCGGCGCGTGCGGCGCGGGCGCGTCGGGCGCGCGCCGGTGCACGCCCCGGTGCAGCACGGCCAGCAGCGCGCCGTGCAGCACGCCCGACAGGCACAGCGCGCGCGGGTCGCCGCCGCCGCCCGCTGCACCCGCCCCGGTCTCGCAGCGCAGCGGCGGCCACAGTACGCCCGCTCCGGACCCGCCCTCCGTGCCGCCGCTCTCCGCCTTCTGCTTCTCACGTACACTATTCATACAAATTCAAAAAATATCAATTTTATATGGTTATGAAAAAAGTATTTGGCAGATGAGTTTCTTGCCTGATTCTTCTCATGATAGCCCCTACACTCGGAATCAAGCCGCTCGTGGCGATTGCGTCCGTGTTTTTTTGTTCCATGAAGGCACTTTCCTCAAGCGCTCGTGTTTAAGAATTTTAAACATAACATAACATAACTTCACGCCTTTTTAGGTGTAGGTAGCGGCTGTTAAGCCTCGTCTCGCCGTTATGTTTAAGTCCTAAATGGAATAGGTGGCGAACCTATTGCCATACCGGGCACAAAGTTGTCAGTCATCGATATTTATCACACGTAACTTCCGAAAAGTCATTGGTGTGTGCCAGGATTTAAACGCACTATGCACTACGTTTATATATCATTTTAATTTGAAATACTTTGGTACATTGACTATTTTTAAGTGTCTGTGAAGGCCTATGAAAATAAAGCTACTTTGATTTTACCCAAGAATAAATTATTTTCCTAAAAAGAACTCTGCAGCCACGATGTCTTATCTTATTTATCATAACTTGTAGAGTAGGCAGAGAGAACACAACGCCATAAGACACTTCTTACACACCTCACTCACTTCTTTGACTTTCACCACTATTTTAGGGTTTTTAAGGCTCCTGAAATTACCTTCCTCAAGAACTCGTTCTATTTGGCAATGGAAAATATGTCGTAGCCGTGCCATTCTCTACTTTTGCATATATGTATCTGCTTTGTTAAGCTTATGTCATCCATTCTTTCTACATATAGAAGCATACCCTTCCTGTTTATTACACTCTATATATTTATTAACGAACGAGTTAACTTAATATAAATACACTCACTAAGCTGTAAATCGTTCCATGGACGCGTGGAAATCTCTTCTGTGGACAGCTCGTCGCAGGACGTGTAGTGGGTCGTAATATTTTTCCCAAACTATTGGCTTTGGTACAAACAATCCTTGCTCCAGATTCTCTGAACCCTTTGGTGGTGGACGGTATGTTGACAGCTACAAATGTATGAACATAGATATTACAGCTACTAATAGAAAACTGGAGCAAAGATCAAGATCAATCCAAAAGTTGCTATTGTTTTAAGCAGAATCAAAAATCATACTAAAATCTATTATTGTTACTAGGTGATTAATTATATTTACGTTATGGCGGTACATTTTTACTTAAGTTTACTTTCTATAGGATTCTCAATTTAAACCAAAACAGATTTTTTTTATGAAATTAAAACGTACTTACCTCATAGATTAAAACAATTTTTAGGATAATATCGCGAGACACAGCTTGACTCGTGAAAATGATCTCTGTAAAGAGTTCAAAACGTCGGGAAATAAATATAAATAAGTAATAAATAAACGCGATATAATCCTAAAAGTTGTTTTAATCTATCAGTGAGATTCGCGAAAGTCTTAGAAATAAATACGTACTTACCTCTTTGAGTACTGTTTCGAAATTTCTCGTGTGCGCGTTCCCCGACCTCTCCGGCATCAATTCTAATAGCTGTGAGTGAGTTTTGTCCCCGGCAGCGAGGAGTGTGCTCACCTCAAGTCGGGATTGTGTCAATTCGTCATTATCTATCGTGTAAAGAGTATGTTAAGATTTTTATGTTTCGCAAGAAACTCGAATAGATTAATTAAATAGTTCTGACAATCAACTCTTGTACATACTTGTTACAAAGTTTATTGCAAAATATTGTAGCATCAAAGCTTCTTTTACGTAAGTCACCCATTTTAATATGTTTTTAGACTATAAATTTTACTAGCAATAACAAAATAGTATCAAGTACACTAACTAAGATTTGTTTGTGATGAAACAAGTATCGCTAAGAACGTGAGCAGCCCCTCGACCATGGCGTCTTGCTCGGCGGCTTGCGCCGGTGACATCGGCAGCATGCTCAACCACTCGCGCACACCAAACCTGTAAGATAAACGTGAACAATTCAAGCATATAAATATAGGGAGAGAAATCATCATCACCAGCCTATTGCAGTCCACTGCTGGACATAGTCCTCTCCCAATGTGCGCCACAAAGTCCGATTCTCTGACTTCCGCATCCAGTCTTTTCCACCAGCCTTTCTGAAGTCGTCTGACCATCGGGCTGGTGGGCGTCCTATGCTACGTTCACCAAGTCGCGGCCTCCACTCTATGACCTTCTTACTCCATCTACCGTCGGTCCTTCGGCATATATGACCAGCCCATTGCCACTTCGGCGAGCTTATTCTACGAGCTGTTTTGGTTACCCCAGTTCTCTGGCGGATATACTCATTCCTGAGTTTATCTTTCAGAGATACCCCGAGCATACCTCGCTCCATAGCTCGCTGAGCGACTTTAAATTTGTGGGCTAGCCCTACCGTAAGTGTCCACGTTTCGGCATCGAAGGTTATTACAGGTAAGACGCACTGGTACTCCTATTCAGGCATTGCGGTATAGGCAAGTTGAAACCTCGACGTAGCCGTAGGCAGAGAAAAAAATCGTGATAATCATATCCAAACCTATCCATCATATATATCGTTTCATCAGGATCTTTTAGTCGAGCTTAGAAATTTATCTACATTTCCTGATACTGAGATAATTGATATTATACTAGCTTTATTATTTGAATTTAATGTATTATGGATATGAGGGTCAATTTGTTTATAGTCCCTGAAATATACGATACTGTTTTTGTTTTAACAAAAGAAAAGGGCTAGTAGGTCGTAACATATGATAGTGTCATACGGCTTACATATCGATACACATATCCAGAAACTGGTCAGCTGGCAAATGTGCAGCGCAGACCTGCAACCAGTATATGTCCATGTCGACCATGGAGTTGCAGAAATTTGCTTGGATGTATGTCATCGCTTGCCCTTTGATTTGCAATCCATTTCGCACCCATACACCCGCCAGGATCTCGTAGAAAAAGCTCTGAAACAAAATACAATATAATATCTTTCTCTTGGATAATTATGGGAGGTAGGGGAGGGATGGGCAGTTCGGAGACATGGGCACCCCTCTTTTATTCTGATTTGATCATAGATTTCATTTTTTTCTTGATTGGTTAGTTTTCTTTACCGACTGGAAACAATGTTAATCCATAGCCTATATGTAATTTCTGTGAATTGTCAAACACAGACACGTTTAAAGATTATGGGCTGGTAAAAGTAAATATTTTGTTGTGGTTTCGGATCGTAATAAAGACAAAAGTAATGAAGGGTGGTATGTGTATTTTTTATAATTTATCTATTGTATATTTACTAATCTATAAATTAAACTGAAATTCAAGCCTAAATATGAAGATTCAAAAAATACCGGTAACCTATGTCAAAAATGTATACAGAGGGAGCAATGGGCATTTGGATGATGGGGAGGTTTGGGCATGCTCCCTCCCTCTTACTATGTTCAGTATAGGAGGATTTTAACAATTGGTTTGTTTTTAGTATTTTTTTTATGTGATAGGAGGGCAAACGAGCAGGTGTGTCACCTGATGCTAAGTAACCAACGCCACCCATGGACAACAGCAACACATATATAGTGTTACTGTTGTTTTGCCGACCTTTCAGGGAAAGAGGATAGGGAAGGATGGGGAATGGTGGGCCTCCGGGTACCTCTCTCACCGAACGAAACGTGGCATGAGCCACTTTACGTCGATCTTCCAAAAGGTCGTGGTATTTCACCGGTCGAGCCGACCCATTCATGCAGCGAACTGCTTGGCTTTACCAACGTTGATTGGCTCTACCACTGTAAACATAACATAAATTCACGCAATTTTCACCCGAAGGTGTAGGCAGCGGCTGTTAAGCCTCGCCTCGTCGTTATGTTTACGTTCCAAATGGAATAGGTGGCGAACCTATTGCCATACCGGGCACAAAGTTGTCAGTCATCGATATTTATCACACATAACTTCCGCAAATTTCGAAAAGTCATTGGTGGTTCTTGAATCAGAAGCGGGGTGCTAACCACTGCGCCACCGAGATTGTTTATATATCATTTTAATTTTAAATACTTTTGCACATTGACTATTTTTAAGTGTCTGTTAAGGCCTATGAAAATAAAGCTACTTTGATTATAGCTATAAAATCTAATTTTTTATGCAATAAATAGTAAAAAAAGTGCCCGTCCCTCCCCTACATCTATTAGAAAAGGCCACATCAAAATTCGCCACGCAGTTTTAAATACCTAAGCAAGCAAACATACAACAACAGGCCGGGAAGCACCTCTGTTTTATACTCTCCTAGTGATCTATTAAGTATAATGATATTCTTTTTTTTTTTTTTTTATGGGATAGGAGGGCAAACGAGCAGGCGTGTCACCTGATGGTAAGGAATCAACGCCGCCCATGGACACCAGCAACACATATAGTGTTACTGTTGCGTTGCCGACCTTTAAGGGATAGGGAAGAGGAAAGGATGGGGAAAGGGGGGTGGGCTTCCGGGTACCTCTCTCACCGAACGAAACGCGGCATTAGCCACTTTACGTCGACCTTCTGAGAGGTCGTGGTATTTCACTGGTCGAGCCGACCCATTCATGCAGCGAACTGCTTGGCTCTACCACTGTTAATTTTCGGAACATTTCTAACAGATTTCATCTGGTTTTGCGCGGACTATAATTTTAACAACGTTCTCATTTAGTAATTATAAACATTATTTTTTATATTGCAATCGTAATTTGACGTCGTTTATGTACCTACTGTAAACTCTTTGGTATTTTAGATATAAACTCTTTATTACGTGTGTTTCGAAATTTGTATTTTGAATTTTTAAAAAACATTTTGATTTATAAAATATTCTGATGTCAATAAAATAAAAATAGGGACTCAAGAATTAGACTCCGAAGGTGAAACTTAAAAAAATACCAAAGGTGTAATAATAAAAATATTCGTTCGATTAAAAAAAAATGTAATATATAAGAAGCCGGGCGTGGTGCCAGGAGGAGGATAATATTGAAGAAACCTGGACGAGGTGCCCAGGGACAGAGCAGCAAAGAAAACCGATGTGGTGCAACGTTACATCTGGCACGTATTATTTCTTTAATATATAATATGATTTAATCCATTGGCAGTATTTTTTATTGCACATGCACTGAGCTCATAAATACCCTTAGAAATGAACAACTAAACTGAGTTGTATTAAATAGTGGTTCTCAAGTTGGTGCTCCTTATATTATATAGATTGGGAAGCTGAGAACACGAACCCGTTACTTACGAGCTCGTTACATTGGTGGAGGCGCCCTTACGATCTGAATGCATGTGTTCAATGTATAATTTATGTATATATATATTTATATGTATATATTTTGTGTATTATTGAATATTAAGAATGGAGAGCATTTGTAATATAAATAGACTAGACTGGAACTATCCGGAGAAAGCAGTAGATCAATTAGACTTATATTTTATTTTGAATGCGGTTGAAGATAAAAATAAGTGTGCTATTCTAAAACACTTATTACCGGAAAAGCTGCAAAACATATTTTTCCTGGAATTTGTAGGCAATGAACGAAATTATAAAGAGGTAAAAAAAATTATCATTAGTAAATGTGAGAGTAAAACCGACCTTGAAAAATTTTTCGCATTGAGGATGAGAGAGGAAGAAGGTCCAGAAGAATTCTGGTTAAGGTTGTTAGTATTGGCTAAAACAGCGAGTATAGTAGATGAAAAGGTGATAATCCGAAAATTTGAAGAAAGTTTGACGTATATATGGAAAAACAAATTGGAGAAATGTGTATATAAAAGTATTGAAGATATATCAATCTTAGTGAAGCATATGAATAAAAACTTCGACGAGAAAAGAAGATGTCAAAATCAACAAGTGAATAAAGAAAAAAATGAAGAAAGAAAATATTTTCAAAATCAACAAGTGAATAAAGAAAAAAATGAAGAAAGAAAATATGTTGAAGACAATCAATTTAATTGGCGGAGAAGGGCACAAATGGACAATAGAAATAGTAATAGTGGTGAAATGTCTATGATGAGAAGACAAAACATACCACAGAATGTGGAAACTAGGGGTGCAGGTAATGGGTATAATTTACGCCCTAGAAATCAATGACAATTAAATGGTACCGGGAATATAGGTTGTCCCACCTTACAGATAGAAATAGACAATCAAAATTATCCAGCTTTAATAGACACGGGAGCGGAGTTATCTGTATTCCCCGGTTACATTTTCAAGCAGCGAAGAGAGAAGATGGATGAATTTAAATCGGCTACTATCATGAGAGCAGTCGATGGAAGAGAAATACAAGGACATTTAGCAAAAATCAAGATCAAAATTGCGGAGGAAGAATATATTGGTGATTTTGTCGTATGTGATTCGGTAGAGACGATTATTCTTGGTGTTAACTGTCTTTCAGATTTAGGTGTACAGATTAATTTTAATAATAGAAGTATTATGATTAATAATAGATTAGTTAGGTATTAGAATGAATCCCGATCTATCAAGGTGAGAAATGTTCCAAAGGACATTTATAACCTGTGTGCAACTAAAATTTTGCGGGAAGACCCGTATGACAGTTTAGCATCTTTTCAATTCAAGTTTGATGAAAAGTTGAGTTTACAACAAAAAAATGAATTAAATAGGATTTTAATGGTGTATGAGAGGTGTTTTGCATTTCAGAAAAATCAGTTGGGGAGATGTAGTATTGTTCCCATTAGTATAGATCTGGTAGATGATGTTCCGGTTTTTCAACAGCCATATAGAGTGTCAGCCGCACAAGCGAGTATAATTGACGAACAGATTGAAGATATGTTAGGTATGGGAGTAATTAGTGAGTCGTATAGT
This sequence comes from Euproctis similis, assembly GCA_905147225.2. Taxonomy (NCBI): domain Eukaryota; kingdom Metazoa; phylum Arthropoda; class Insecta; order Lepidoptera; family Erebidae; genus Euproctis; species Euproctis similis. The sequence goes on from LR990104.1 coordinate 14,918,179, forward strand.
AGTTATGCTAGTCCTGTGGTGTTAGTGAAAAAGGAAGATAATACGTGGAGATTTTGTGTCGATTATAGGAAGTTAAATAAGAAGACGAAAGAGGTAAGATATCCAATTCCTAGGGTGGATGGTATTTTACAGAAGTTGAAGGGAGCAGAGTATTTTTGTGAGTTAGATTTAAATTCTGGTTATTTTCAATTAGGTGTTCAGGAGAGTGAAAGACACAAGACTGCGTTTATTTGTCATAGAGGTGTTTATCAATGGAATGTTTTGCCATTCGGTCTGCGAAATAGCCAATCTTTTTTTCAAAAAACAATGGATGTAGTGTTTAGAGACTTAATAGGTAAAGGAGTTCTTATTTATGTAGATAATTTAGTATTTTAGTATTTAGTACTTTCAGTGGTTTATGTGAGGTGTTGAGTAAGGTATTAGATAGGTTACAGGAGGTTAATTTGACATTAAAACCATCAAAGTGTTCATTTGGATTTCAGGAGTTGAATATATTAGGACATGTTATTTTAAAACAGGGAATTTTACCTGATAAGAGTAAGGTCAGTAAGATAGAATCAGTGAATAAACCAAAAGACATGAAGAGTCTGAGATCTGTATTAGGATTTCTATCTTATTATAGGAAATTTATTCCAAACTTTGCAAAGATTGCCTTGCCATTGACAGATTTGTTAAGAAAAGGAAGAAGATTTAAGTGGACGGCCAGACAAGATGAAGCTTTATCTGTGCTATTAGAGAAGATTAAGAATCCACCTATTTTGAAGTATTTTTCTGATGAAGAGGATTTAATAACTAGAATTTATACAGATGCAAGCTCAACTTGCTTAGGAGCAACTCTCATGCAAGGTAAAACTGATAAGGAGTTGTTACCAGTGATGTTTGCCTCAAGAAAATTATCGGCAGCGGAAATTAATTATGCAGTTACAGAGAGAGAATGTCTAGGTTTAATATGGTCTTTAAATTATTTCAAGCATTTCATATGGGGAAAGAAGATCCAAGTAGCAACAGATCATAAAGCATTATGTTGGTTATCTACTAATAGAAATCAAAATGGAAAATTAGCTAAATGGGCCATTGCGTTGCAGGAATTTGACTTTGAAATTGCACACTGTAAAGGTAACAAGAACATGGTAGCAGATTTTCTATCAAGAAATCCATTATGTGAGAAGGAGGAAAAAGAATTTGAAGATAATTTGGTGTTATATGCTGTGACTTTGGATAGATTATTAATAGAACAGGAGCATGATGAATTTTGTAATAGAATATGTGATAGATTAAGAAATAGACAAGTAAATAGATTTAAAGGTTTTTCTATTCAGGATGGTAAATTAATTCATAAAAGGAGATACATGGATACGGAGATAGTCAGGTTAGTTCTACCTAAATCTCTTTTATATGAAGTCTTGAAAGAATTGCATGATAAGAAGGAAACAGGTGGTCATTTAGGTTTGTATAAGTGTTTAGGAAAATTTCAGGAAAGATTTTACTATCCAGATGCCAGAAAGAAGATTGATGAGTACATTAAAAGTTGTGATATATGCCAGAAGAGGAAGGAGAATACGAGTAAAGAGTTATTAGAATCAATTCAGCCAAAAGAATTAGGACTTCGGTATCATATTGATGTTTTAGGACCGTTGAGAAGAACAAGTAGGAATAACAGATATGTGGTTGTGGCTGTGGAGTCATTTTCAAGATTTATTATTGCCAAGGCGATTAGGTCTTGCACACCAGCTAATATTATAAATTGTATTTTAGAGAAGATAAGATTTAATTAGAACATATGGAGGTTTAGAAGAAATTGTGACAGATCGAGCATCAGTTTTTCGTTCCAGAAGTTTTAATACAAGATTGAATGAGTTGGGAGTTAGACATATATTTAGTAGTCTAAGTCATCCCATGTCTAATGGTTTATCTGAGGTCGCTATTAAAAGTTTGACGAACATGTTAGCAAAATATGATTCTGAAGAGCAAGAGAATTGGGATAGGATAGTGAGTGAAGTTTGTCATGCATACAATATCTCAAGACAACACAAGAGTCAGTCCGTTTGAAATTTTTCTAGCGAGGAGCCCAAAAATCCCTTTAGATAATGCTTTACACCTGACAGGTCATATACCAGTAAGGATACCAGATGGAGCGGATGGAGTATATGAGGCGTCTGAAAAATTTAGTAAGAAGAAATATGGCAAGAGCTCAGGGAAAGCAAAAGAATCAATTTGATAAGAAGGCTTCTCCAAAGGAAATCAACATTGGAGATCAAGTGTTATTACACTCATACAAAAGGAGGAGTGGTTATTCGGATAAATTAAGGAAGGTATATGTAGGACCATATTCTGTTATCCAGACTTTACCACACAATAATTTGGTGTTAAGGAAAATAGGATCTAATAGGATAACACGTCCCATTCATAGGAATAGAGTAAACATTTATAAAACTAGAATGCCACTTAATTAGTAGACTTATTAGTTAGTAGTTATTAGTTAGTTATTAGTAGTATTAGAAAGTTGGAGTAGAATTTTTTTTTATATATGTAGAAAAGTATGTTTATTATAAAATGATTTATCTTAAAGGATGGAGAGAGTAGCAAAGGGTATGGCTATGGTATGTAATATGATTATGAATAGATAATGATGGTATTTGGTATGATGTTGGTTTGACTTATGGTTTGGGGGAGTTATGAATCCATAGTAGATTCAATCCTCGTATCAATGATACATGAATGGTGGTGTGTAACTTAGATGGATTAATTAAGAATTTTAAAAGAAAATTTGTTGATAATATTATTTTAAATTGATTAATTGATATATTGGGATTTGATGTTACTATGATATTCGATTATCATATATTGTTATTTGATTAATTTAATTTCTTTTAAGGTGTATATCTCATGATTTATTGTAGATAATATTTTGTGTGATTTTTCAGTTTCTCAAAGATGACTTGTGTAATATTTTGTGTAATTTTTCAGGATTTATTGTATATTTCTGGAACATTTGATGTACACTGTTTTGAATGTTTCAGAGACAATGGATTCGTCAAGTGTTAGGTCGGGTAGGTAGGATTTAGATTAGGTAAATAAAAAATATATATAATATTGTATGTGTAGGGGTCAGGACCCGAACATTGTATTGATAGGAGTTTTTTTTCCAGTGTCAAGCTTTTCGCGGGGTTTTGCTTGGCAAAATTTATTCAAGGAGGTTGGCATACTGCTTGAGTAAATTCCTCAGATTAAGTGGCTGGCATAGGACATCCCCTGCTATAGGTAGGGCATCGATAAGTCTGTAGGGGCATCATCCTCATTAGAGATTGTATTTTATTGGCCGTGATTAAACGCTTAGCAGCTATAATCCAGGCTTTATTAAGGGGGGGATGATGTAAATTCTTTGGTATTTTTAGATATAAACTCTTTATTACGTGTGTTTCGAAATTTGAATTTTGAATTTTTAAAAAACATTTTGATTTATAAAATATTCTGATGTCAATAAAATAAAAATAGGGACTCAAGAATTAGACTCCGAAGGTGAAACTTAAAAAAATACCAAAGGTGTAATAATAAAAATATTCGTTCGATTAAAAAAAAAATGTAATATATAAGAAGCCGGGCGTGGTGCCAGGAGGAGGATAATATTGAAGAAACCTGGACGAGGTGCCCAGGGACAGAGCAGCAAAGAAAACCGATGTGGTGCAACGTTACATCTGGCACGTATTATTTCTATAATATATAATATGATTTAATCCATTGGCAGTATTTTTTATTACACATGCACTGAGCTCATAAATACCCTTAGAAATGAACAACTAAACTGAGTTGTATTAAATAGTGGTTCTCAAGTTGGTGCTCCTTATATCATATAGATTGGGAAGCTGAGAACACGAACCCGTTACTTACGAGCTCGTTACAGTACCTACCAAGATAGACGAAGTGAATAAAATGCAATTATAACCAATGGATATCCATTTGAACTCGTGTTCAACTAGCTTTGGAAATTGTAATAGTACCTTATTACTGCTATTTCGACAGGAACTTTACTAGCTAATTAAGTTTTATAGTCTCAAGTGAGCCCCGACCTTAATTATTATTTATTTCAAATATTGAACGCGCCAAGTGATAATCAACCACTCAAATCATATAGAAGTTTTCGTGATAAGATACAAACAAGATCACAGTTATGACATGACAGACCATCACTTTATTTTTATGTATGAGTAACATATTTGTATATACAGATCGTTAGCTATATCTATATCATTATGCCATTTAGATATGAAGGGGTCAGCTATTGATAACTCAATTTATGTTCATGTTTTGCACAAAGCATTGGCGGTTCGACGGCCAAGATGGCGGGACGTTTTCAACTCATTATTATTAGCCTCCTTGGCACAGCTTTTGCTAATGTAGATGTGCTTTCAATAGACTACGAAGAGATTGCAGACGATCCCACATGGTCATATAAAGTGCGTTCCGCTCCTCCAGTTTCAGTTAAAAGTTATTACAGAAAATACTTTCCCGATGGAGCGAATATTGAGTTACTCATCAAAAATAATTCTGCTATCCAAACAATGATGGAAAAAGGTAAGGCTCTTGTTTATTCATTTTAATTAATATCAGCTATATTTTTCCTTAATTGTGTGTGAACTAATTTTGTTGCTCAATAAAATGTCCGGTGAACAATAAAAAACCTTATTTCGGTGTGAAATTGTAAACTTGACTAAGTACCTATAGTAAAAACAATGTAAATATAATATGAACAACTTGATACTAGATATGAACAGTGTGAATGTACTCAGGAAGGCAACAGAAGAAGTACCTATTGGTACATGATTATTTTGCCAACTGCGCGGTTATATTGTATTATATATCTGCTGACCCGGCGAACTTTGTTTCGTCTCTGAAATAATATGCGTAAATAAAAGATATTTTTTTTTGTAATAAGTAGTCTACTAATTTTCTCATTATAAAACCAATAAATGTCCCGTCAAAATATCCGGCCATTTGAGAGATTAGCCGGAACAAACAGACAGACAAAAATTTAAACATAAAATGTTATTTTGGTGTATATACAGTATAATTATATATATTTATTTATATGTATAGATAATTTTGAACCTATTTCTTGTACCGATCAGTATATGCCGTATTTCGTTCAGCGAAAGAGGATCCGGAGGCACAACACCTCTTCCCCAACGTAAATGTAACACTATCTGAGATGCAGGTGTCCATGGGCGGCGGTAGTCGCTTAAAATTAATGACCCATTTGCATGATTGCCCCTTATTCCATAACCATAGTTTAGTACCCATATGTACAATATCATAAATTACGTTCCGCAGCCAGGCGTAGATCACCGAAACTAGAAATGAGGTTGCTGCAGTGGACCGATCACCTCAGTAGCTTGGCCACGTTAGAGAGACAGCTGGAAAGATATGTGGACAACTTTGACGAGCTCGAATTGGACACATTAGTTAATTATGCCGAGTGGCTTTTGTCCCTCGACTCTGGTACTCCTAGTGGCATCCTGGACAGAATTCACAATGTTATAGTGCCCATGTTTGCACACCAGGGCCTGTTGGATCTAGCGCAAGTTTTCCTCACTGAGGTAAGTTAATATTTTATCATTTAACTAGCTGACCCCGCGAACTTTGTTTCGCATTAAAAGCAGTCTCTTAAATTATCACTTTTTCTATACTACATTTTAGACGAATTATACATACAAACCGCCTGTGGACACCCTCTATCTATTAAAAGAAACCGCATCAACCGCACCATCAAAATCCGTTGCGTAGTTTCGAAGATGTAAGCATATAAGGGGACAGATAGCGTAAAGCGACTTAGTTGCATACTATGTAATGATCACACATAACTACCAATTTATTCTGTCTGTCTATCTATCTGTTTGAGAAGTAACTGCTTATGCGGCAGTAGCACAATTACTACCATTACATTTTTAATTATTCCGCCCCAAGTAAAGTGAGTAACTATAACGCTAAATTTGCTAAAGATTTTATAGAAAAGACATTTACAGACTTTATTTGTTTCACTTAAAAGGTGACGGATATAAAACTTTATTAAAAACTCATAGGTACCCCAAGTAAATAAATTAAAAAAAAAAATTCGCGTGGAGTCCCTCCGCGCTATGGAAGTAAAACTTTGTAACAAACATACATTTATAACACGCTTAATTTAAAAAGAGCACATCTTACTTACATTACGACGGGCCTCGTGGTGCATTGGTAAAATCGAATGTAGAACGGAGATTGGCGGATTCAATCCCCACTCGAGTATAAATCTTAATAAGGGTCTGAGTAGAATTTGGTAATTACTCCTGTATTTAAGAGGATACGCCATATTCAACGTCGTATTGTTCTTTGATTTTGGTATTCCCCCAAGCTCAAGCCCATTCAACCCATATTGTAAAAATGCATTAAAATACTTATTCCGCAATATTGGATTTAGGATGACGTCACATTTTTCAACATACTGTCGAAAAGCATTAAAACTATCTGTGAATGAGAGCTATTGGTATTTCCCGGGCGAGCCAGCCCATTCATGCAGCGGACTGCTTGGCTCCTCCTGTTTAAAAACTTCAAAAATGAGTCGTAAGATCAAGAACTACGTAATACATATTTATTACATTCATAATATATACCTACATACTACATTGCAAAATGAAAAATTCGATCCATGCGGTTCGAATAAGAATATCGACGTAAAGTTGCTCGTGCCGCTTTTCGTTCGGTGAGGGAGGTATCCAAAGGTCCGAGCCCCTTTCCCTCCTACTCTCTTAAAGGAGGCCAACGCACCACAGTGTTCATGGGCGGTGTCAAATTGCTTACCAATAGGTGACCCACTTACTCGTTTGCCCTCCTATCCCATAAAAAACTAAGAATTGAATTGTTATTATCATTTTCGCGTGGAGAATTATCCAAATCTCAAAGTTTTACCATGGGTTACCTACCTAATATCAAGTAATTCAGAGAAATCATTGGCTCGGAATCAATCCCACGACCTCCGAGACTATTTATATTAAAATATTAAAGGTACTATTAAAAATTGGAATGATAACGAAGTTCAAATGATAACTAAGTTCCTAACTAGTATTTTAATTTACCTTTGAGTTGGTATAACCTAATGGTATTATTACATCACTAGTAAAACTAATAATCACTTTGAACTTTGAAAATGTATAATGTGTTGAAATGTAAATTATAAAAGGCATGGCACTTCAAATAGAATGTGATTAACAGACATAAAATAGAATGGTCAACATTATCATAATGGTGTCTGTATAGATATATATTCCAAATAGCTCTGGTTCAGCCATCATTTCTAAGATCTTGTAACTTGTAATTGACAAAGTAATTATGAATTAACTATATATATTTATTAGACTTGAACAACCAAGGCTCATGTATATGTAAAAATTGGATGGGTAGATAACAGTATCTTTGTATTTCTTAATATAGAAATTATTTCACCGAGGACCAGAAATTGACTATTATTTATACCCTTATTCTGAACTTATTTTATTCCAAATAACTCTAGTTCAGCGCTTATTTCTAAGATCTTGTAACTTGTAATTGACAAACTAATTATGAATTAACTATATATATTTATTAGACTTGAACAACCAAGGCTCATGTATATGTAAAAATTGGATGGGTAGATAGCAGTATCTCTGTATTTCATAATATAGAAATTATTTCACCGAGGACCAGAAACAGACTATTATTTATACCCATAATCTGAACTTATAAATGTTTCTTTTTATAAGATTAGTTAACCATGAGTATAAACCATGAGTGATGATTGAAGTCAGTTTGTCATTAAATTATCCTTGAAATATATTATACTTGAAAATTAATTCTCTTAAAAATTATAAATGAAAATTATACATCAAGTTACTTGATAAATAACATAGTTTTATGTAATATATAAAGAAAACTGTAAATAACTAATGTTATTTAGGTATGCTTTGCAATATTTTAAATGTGATGAATTAAAAAAGAAAATACAATTTATAAGTTTATAATTAACAAAATATTTGAAAGTACATCCAGTAACAAGTAATATATTTGTTTAAATCACGACTAATTTTGGTTTAAGCAAAAGCTCTTTGTCGTATTGTCTTTCACGGAGTAAAATTAATTCATCGTCAAATTTCGTTATGCACTATTTTTTTACGTTCATAAGCTATACCACAGAACAAAGTACTCCTAAACCACTTTACAGTTGGAGTATATAGTTGAATATATTTAATAAAAACAAACAAATAGAGCAGAGTATCGAACTGTCACGATTATTTACTAATAATATGTTTTTACGTTTTCGGTCATAGAGGTCGCAATACGCCAACTTAAATCGCGCTATGGTTTCACTACCGTAGGGTTTATAAATGATTGACATTCCAAATCAATTAGTACCTCCACTCGCCACTAGATGGCTGTGTACTATTAAAATTCAAGCTTAACAAATTGAAAAGTTAGCTTCATATATACTTCGATGTTTAAAGTACTACTAAATATTAATATATATTGCCCCGCGAGGGCCGCAAGGGGGCGTTAAAGGCGTTAAAGCGTTAAACGCTCTTGCACGAGACATTAGAAGTTTTACTTCAAAAAAACAAACATGAAAAGAAAATTCGCTTATTTCATAAATAAGGTACGGGTGGTATATTATGGTATCGTATGGAATGGATATTATAAAAAAAAACACAAAGTGGTCAATCGAGCAGGAATGTCTTTTGTTCCAAACTACCTACGGTTCAATCTAATATAATAACTCATTCCATACATAAAATAACATTATTACATTTATTCAATGTTGGTTAAACTAAATCATCATCATCTTTTCATCATTTTTCTGCTATCTACTATCTATTTTATACTATCCATATTATTGTCAAATAAAAATCATCAGCTATTGTAGAAAAAAGTAACTGATCATTGGTTCTGTCGAACAAATAAAGCATTCTTTGATTCGTGTCAGGATGTAATCATCTACTGTGTAGTATGCTGTTTGTTTGTTTTTATGTTTTACGAGAAATTTGAAAATTGTTATTACTGTGATTATTTTCTTGGATGAGAGCGGAATGTTTTTCAAATTGTGTACTTTGTATAGCTAGGAAGATATACAGTCAAAAAAAATTATACGTACAGACGAATTGCGAACCTCCTCCTTTTTTGGAAGTCGGTTAAAAAGCGAAATTACTCCATACATTTTCCATAGATCTCCTTTCGCTAGTAGCGTCGCGATAATAAATAAACAAACTCGTTTAGATAAACAGACTATGATTTTTTTAATATGCTATGCCTACATTTATAATTACTACTACTACTACTAACTTAACATTACGCATTGTTCTACCCCAAGGAGTTCGCAGCGGCTGTTAAGCCTCGACTCGCCTTTATAACGTCTCAAAAAGAATAGGTACACCAGGCACAAAGTTGTCCGTCATCGATATATAGTCATTAGTCATTGGTGTGAGCCTGGATTCAAATTCACGAGTTCTTGATTCAAAAGCAAGGTGCTTGACCACTGGGGCACGACGTGATAATTACTGCTAGCTTAAGATTAAAAAAGGGTTTTAATAGGATAGATTTAGACGATATTTCGCGGGAAAACATATTTTTTAAGCGAAATAGTATTTTGAGAGATATTTAAGATATTTGTCGTTAGAAACTAAACATTTAAGTTAACTTAAAGTGGACTGAGGAAATATATTTATCAATACTATCATTAATAACAGGAAAATAATAAATAACCATGGGTCGTATTAAAATTATACTTTTTTGTTGGCTTTATAAAATCGTGTTCTTGTTTACACAATAAGAGTAGTGTTGCTACGTGATGTACATATTACCTTGTTTTATTGGAAATTTTCCAAGTTTTTTTTATACTATTGATTAATTATTGGAATTAATTATTAATTTTGAAATTTGAATTAAATATATTATGCGACAATATTAACTTCAACGAAGCTTCCAGAAGATCAATTCTTACGACATAGTATGGATTGACATAAGACGACACAGATATTCACACTTACAAAACTCACGCGATAAATGTAACGGTATATTGGCGTTAATAAAAATAAAGTAAATTATTCAAGTGTCGAGAAATAAAGTAGGGAGTGTAACGCAACGCGTGTAATTGTGTGGGAAGTTCTGCGTCATGCACTAGCAACACTACGACCTCGGGCAAGTTACTCAGTGGAGGTACGTCCGTCGCTATGGCCGTTCGACGTTTGCACAGCTTTCTCGTGGCGCTTGCGCTCATAACAACAACATGTGCGTTCTCCGTGGAAGACGTTGTAGACGTCATACAATTAGGAAAAGAAATAGGTGAAGAAGTACTGGGCTCATGGGAAGTGATCAGCCAACCGCTCAATGCTACCGGTGGTGTTGCGCTACCATATGTACACAGAAAAGAGCAGGAGATCCTCGCGAAACTTGGCCAAGTGTCACGAGCGATAGACCGGCTTGAAACCGGCGTGCAATCCGTTGGACAACTGGTGTTGATGATGAAGAAAAGAGGTAACAAGGCCACCAGGACGGAACTAGTTCTACATGAAATGTCAGATTTGTTGAGTCGTGTTTCGTGGTCTAACAGGCAGATGCGTGAATATGTCGACATACAGAATGGTCTCGAGAGGAGTACATTGGAGGACTTTGCCGGTCAATGTGTATCTCATGACAACAGTGCGTTGCCCGGGTTGCTGGAGAGAATACATTCCATGGTTGTGCCACCACATAAGAACTTTTTCGGACAGGGACTATTCCAGACCCTTGTTGAACACTTTCAGGTTTGTTGCAGACAATTTTTAGATAAACAATTACCACTATTTTAACTATTACACGATTTCAATATATCTCTTTATTCATACTGATAATGTGATCGACAAAATTTAATAACATGATACGTTTTATAAACATCAAAATCACTTCGGTTACTTGGGAATGACAATGAACTTTACAGGATATTATGTCTATCTGTTTCAATGTTCAAGTAAAAACGGTATTATTGTTCATCTCATTTCAACAACGGAAGCCAATAATTGAGGAGCGGCGAGTGGGGAGAATAACATGATACGGGCATATATTGTGTATATTTTTCAATGTCAAATACTTTGTGCTTCATTCAACATGAATGAAAACTGTAAAAATGTAAGTATGACATAATATTATCTGTTCGCCTACACAGAGTTAAATGCAAATTTTCAAAGAACTCGCTCTGTGTTATGCACAATATGCGCAAAGGCAATAGTATAACCCACAGTTTACTTTCACTTTACTTGCAATTCTGCTTAGATAACGCAAGATAACTTCACACTCAAGAATCGAAATACTGGTTATAATGTAGAAAAATTAAATGACTTCAGTCTATCAGAACAAATTCATAGTCATATGCTTTCCTTTAGTGTGGTGGTTGGTGGCGGCAAAAACTGGATATTTATAAACCCATCTTAACCCGCGGGAAATTAATATTTCACCTCTTGTATACTAAGATAGAAGATGCAAATAAAGATCACTCAAAATCACTTTATCTAGAAACAGTAGTTATCTCACTTTGTGGCAATGAACTGAGACATTTGTCTACATAAGCGTATACAAAACACACAGACAAAATGGAAATTGTAAGATTGAAATTTGGCAAAACAAAGTAAAGTCTCATAGCACGGCCAAATTAATCTCGTCAGAAATGTTTTCCATAAAAAGAAAACAAAAATGTCTATGAATGTATTGTCCATTGTTGTCTATGTATATTTCATACAAATACAGATAGGGACAGAAAGAAATATTTACGTACAAGGATTTGGTCTATTTAAAGATAACTTCATTTAATTGCTAATGTAATTATACGGTAGTCTTATATGTATTGAATTCGAATAGTGCAAATAAATAATTGCGAAATACTAGGATTCAATAAATGGTGCGATTTTGAAATAAGCTTATTGGAAACCCAACACAGGAAATTAGACGACAATTACGTAAAATTAATAGTCACAGTTCAGTTTCCTTGATGATTTGCTCAACTTTCTAAAATTTTGTCATTCAAAGATTCATCTCCTGTCACTAAATGAATACACACAACAGAAAAAAATAGCAGTATCGTTCCATTTGTTTACGCGTGAAGCGATCAACGGAAACAGGGATACATTTTTATGTGTCATGATTAATAATAATAATATCTTGGATACAATACACACAGCGCCCTCTACTTCCAAGCTAAGCAACTAAATGCTTGTGTTATGGATACTGGATAACGGATATTAATACATATATACCTTTCTTTTGTAAATACATACTTATAATACATAGAAAAACACCCAGACGCCACACAAATATTCATGTTTGTCACAAATATTTGTGCTCGGGTGGGAATCGAACCCCGACCTCGTTGCTGCAGCCGTTCGGTAGTTTTACCAATGCGCCACGAGGCCCGTCAGACCAAGTATTGAGTGAGACCAATCGATTGGATGAGATTCTCTTGTTCTTTAAATATATTAAACTTCCCCATCAACTCCCCCCAGTTACACAAAATATCGTAAAAAATATTACTTCCACTTCACACATCCTTTAGTGAGTATGTACTCGGGGATCAAGTCAAGTTGGTCATTGTTCATTTCGTATTGTATGTTGAGGTGTCTTTATTAGCACCATTACTAATATGAGAGCTCTCGGGTGTACACGACAGTTGTTTGACCCTGTATATACTGTGAGTCATCGTTCACAGTTAACGCTCTTTGGACCGGCTTTATCTTGTGATTTGAATACACCGCGTGTCACATCAGGTTTACTTTTTTAAATTTTACATTATGTATATAATTTTTACTAATACACTATTCAAACTTCAATATTAATAACTATCAATAATACCGTTTTTAATTTATTATAGCGATTCTAATAATACGTTTAAGTTACAAATTTAAATTTGTTACAAAACATTTTAAATACCTAGTACATAAATATAGCCTATATAGGGCCTATCACTTCTACCCCCCTCACCACAATTACTCCTGATTGGTACATGTTGTTTTTGCTAGTCCACTTACTGGATATGTGCATTTGAAAAACAAAATAAAACCTGGTTTACGGATATTATCGGACGGATTAAAACTATTTTGGAATCGACGCTATATAATTCATTATAGGGTCGTTAAACACGTATCGGAAAAAGTAATAAAAAAAGTACTTGCCACAAAAGCTTATAGCAAAGAGTGTTTCTTTTTTAAACCACATCATCAATCAGATTCACCATGTTCCTATCCTCTTCCCATTATATGAGTCAACACACATCATCTAAAGATTGTTGCAGTTAAATTACATACAGTTCAAAATATAAATTATAATTATTTCAACCCAATTACTACAGTAGTAGTTAATTACATTCTACAGTAGTAGATGCCTTTAGTTTCAACAAATCATTATAGACTAATTCGTTAATAATCGTGTAAAATCGTGCTTGGTAAACACGACCTTGCAACAATTACATTAAAGTATTTATTACCTTACAACTACAATACCTAATACGAACCGCTGAACCGATTTGATTTCTTTTTGAGTGTGTTCAAGTGGATACGAAGAAGATCTAGATTCCCAAATAATCCTAGCAGATGGCGTTGCAGTTAACATCTAGGTTATTTATCTGTACTGCCAGTAAAATGTGGGGCTCATTGGTGAATATAAACCATCCTCGAATCCACTTGAATACACACAAAAAAAAAACATTCAAATTCATGTGGTGGTTTAAAATAAAACTTTTGATTAGGGGCCGTTCAAGTATTACGTACTCTAGGGGGGCGGGAGGTCTTTGCGTCCAGATGATTCTGGACCACCGTACCCCCAACCCCGGGAAAATTTAATAATTTAATAGAATTTATAAATTACTATTTTTACTATTGTAAATGATTTCTTGAGATTTTTTTTCATAAATATTTTTTTTGTAAATAATTAATTTTAGAAAAAATATTAATACAGTGTAAACTCTTTATAACGTTATCCTTTATAACGATAAACTCCCTATAACGTTGGAGTGAGCCCAAGTTGGTTGGTTTGCGTTAAAACTCACATATTGAAACACTCTTTATAGCGATACGCCATTCTCTATTACGAAGAAATGTTCATATTTGTAGACAATAAATATTTATTATCGGTATTATTGTTTATGTTGTTATCAGGTAACAAAAGACTTTGAAGCTCCGAAACATCCGAGGTCGGTCTAGCTTTTGTTATCCTAAATTGCCTTGTACACGTGCAGTATGACGCATTGTTTTCTAGGAAGTGATGGTCTTCGACCAAGCATATTGGGTACCTATCGTATTATCAGTCGTAAACCTACTTTGAAACTGTTAACATGGCCAGTAAACGGAAAGCGATTAGTGTTGACGAAAAAGTTTGTGTGATACGTGCGATTGAAAAGGGAGAAAAGAAAAGTGACGTTGGAAGGCCTTTTTTTTTGTTCACTCCATATAACGATAACTCTCTATAACGACAAAAAATGCTCAGTCCCTCGAGTTTCGTTATAAAGAGTTTACACTGTATTCTAAATCCTAATCCATTGGTCTACCAGGCAGGAAAACGTTTTTTGGGTCCGGTTATTATGAAATTGATGTTAAGTTGAAGTACAGAGTACAGGTGATGGGCACATCACGGTGATAGACTCACAGTTGACCAGAAATTATGCAAGTAGGTTTTTAAAAATATCAATGGCTCATTGTATGCAATGATAACAAAAAAAACTAAGCGCTTTCATGCAAACAAAGAGAATAATGTTGCCTTTTGTGTGTTTCTTTGTAGTCCTACAAAGTAATTACTAAGTACTAAGTAATTATTAAATAACCTAAGTCCAAAAACGGGAAGAATCGAAATCCAAATAACGATGAAAATATCCTATTGTGACTTTGTCCGAATTGGGTTGTTTTTTTTTTTAATAACTATGGTTATATCAATTGGCCAGAAGCTCTTTTGTCGTTGGACTTAAAAGGCATAACAAAGCGACATTGATATCATAATTACTAGAAACAATATGCATATTAAACGATACACAGAACGCGTGATCGTGAACTACATTTTTTTAAATTAATTATTATTTTTATTATTAAAATTAATTCTTAAATTCAATGTACTTTGCTCAAAATTAACACACCTAATGCTCGAGCAGTTTGGATAAGACAATTTGAAAACGTAGTCTAAAACAATTTAAATTATTTTAAATAATAATATGTTGATTTTAGGTTATGAATTGAGTGCGATTAGCCAAATATAACCACAGTGATAGCATATTTTCCGGAGATAATCTCTGGAGCTTAAGATAACAAAGACTGCATAAAAAAATCAAATGAGAAATGCAAGTCAGATTACTAAGCACAGTATCGTGTGGTACTTCGTGGAGATATGTAGATGATTTTGTTTTTAATATTTCGATATTATATAGGTACACTTACAATGCTTCACACTAAATTACTTGCGGGGTAGGCAGAGAGAACATAGCGACATAAAGCACGATTCTTACATGCCACACTAGCTTCTTTGACGTTCATAACTCTTTTCAAGAACGCGCGTTGATTTTTAGGGCTCCAAATAATATCATCTTCCTCTAGAATTCGTTCTATTTGGTCAAACAATTCTTACTAGGATAACATTGGATATTTCTAAAAAATAACGGTTATAAGGTCGGGCGTAAACCACGAATATGATTGACACCAACAAGCGGACAAGCAGTCCCGCACGCACCTCAATTGACATTTCCTTATGAAGGTCTGGTCTGGGTTACACGTTTCAATTTAAATCAAATCAATCAATTTCGTTTTAAAAGAAGTCTTTCATTTTTGAGGAAGAACGCGTTAAGTTTTACTTTCTTTTTCCTACCGTTTTGGATACTTTAAGGCCTCCAAGTTCACGAGTATAGATCTCAATTATGTTAAGGCTATATGTATTAAAGTTTACTTACTTTAGTTTAATTTATGAGTTGTGCAAAATATTAGTCTGAGTAAATGGGCTTGGTTACACTGCAATAAAAAGTGGTCTAAAGGGATATGGGCACAGAATTAACATCCCTAAAAGGACGAGACCGGTACCTGAATTTTTTTGTGTTTACCTGTTTACAATATTTTATTTAACTTACAAGATTTGTAAATGGCTATTATACATTTTCAATTATTGTCAATATTATCCAAAATTACACGCATAAATAAAACATTAACAACATCAAAGTATGTCTGATTGATGCACTTTAAAAAGTTTTAAGTTCATAAACAACAGAAATACTAGTTAGTCTGCAAAAATATGTAAGCTATTGTATTGCAGATAGGCTGAGTTCCAGGAACACGGGAAAGAAATCAACAACATGATTGTCAACTGCGACGTATGCGCATAAAAAAAAATAGCTAACGCATGAGGATGAGAAATAACATGCTGGAAGTGCCAGCTGACACCGTATTTATATAATGAGCAATAATAATAACAATGCTACCGTTACAAATATATTTGTCATAAGCGGTCGCGCGATTTCAAACCTTATTTCCGGAGTACAACGGTCAAAACAAGGGCAGGATAATCTGTGTAGAATTCACAACATTAACATGCGGGCCGTTAGAGAAACCAAACTAAAAGTTGTCGATATATTTTGATTATATTTTGCCGTAGAAGATTTTATCAAGTGTTTTTTTGGGAAAAGCTGTTATGGAAAAAAAAAATACAGGTCACGACCTAGTTATCACATAATAATATTATCAATTAGCTGACCCGGCGAACTTTGTTTCGCCTCGGAAGCAATAAATGAATAAATAAAATATTTTTCCTAAAAAAAGTAGTCTAAGATACTACTTTTTACACCAGCTACCTGCCAATAAAAGTCCCGTCAAAATCGGTCCACCATTTTAGAGCTTAGCCGGAACTAACAATCAGACAGACAAACAAAATCTTAAAAAAATGTTATTTTGGTGTATAAATGTAGTTAGAAAGCAGTTATTTTCATATTACAAACAGACACTTCAATTTTATTTATATGTATGTATAGATAGGCCAACTGTTATCACCTGAAGAATAAAACGTATTATATTTTTAACATTGTATTTTTTTAACCGGACAATACAACCGTGACGCGATGAACAATACGAAATACAAAGGATAACCACTTAACAATTAGAGATATCCTGTTTGGGAATATCTATACGGTACGTACGAGTTCAAGGATATGAAAAACAATAAATAAAGAATAAATGAAGAATGCAACTCAAATTGTCGTCTTAACTGTCATTGTGTATACGTAACGAATCTGTGCCTTGAATATCGACAATGTTTATCGATAGTGTGCAAGGCGAGTCACTAATATAGTGACCCCACTCGCAGCGGCCCGACTGGCATTGCTAGCGTAGCGAGTCCCCTCACTTCTCGTCAGTCAGTGTAGCTAGTGCCACGTTTATAAGGTGTTTCATTAGCGGCGCAATTATGAGGCTCACGGCGCTTTTTGCGCTGTTAGCTGCAACCACAGCGACCCAACTTACGCAAGTTGATCAAGTGCGTCAAAAATTTTATGATTTCGAACAAGAGTTGTGGTTAAATGTGACCGATCCACTTTGGAGAGACTCCGGCCTTGGAGGGGACGTCGAATTGACAAAGGCGTTCACAGCGCTGAACGAACAAATAGCGGCGATACCGAGACCCAAGAGATTACCATTCAAGTCGTGGCTGTGGATGAAGGTGTCCGAGAACTTGGATATTGTGAACGGATTCTACAACACTTTCATAGAGTTCGTGAGTCGTCAGTCGTCACCGGCCAGTGTTCCAGCACCAGTGAAAGAATGGTTGGATCTGGCAGAATCTGTGCTAATGGACCCCAAAACGTCTGTTGCCCAGGCCGTGAGGAGATTGCACGAATTTCTAGAACACGGTGATATATTCCGTTCTGCTATACAGGTAATTAATAAGCATGAAATGAAGTAACACAAAGAAAATATATGAATACGAGTTTACTCGAAATTATCAAAGCAAAATTATTGGAATTACGGTTAGCAATCTCCGCATTGAACTATTTTAGTATAAGCATTGAAATTGTTTATATATTATGTTTAATAACAAGATTATAATTTACAAATTAACACAGTAAATATTTGAATAACATTAGTTAATCGCATTTAATAAAATTATTAATAATTATAGTTAATTGTTTACGCAATACCCTCGTTAAAGTTACACCAAAATTAGCGTATTCATTAAAATTATAAATAACTATGTATATGTGATAGTGTAAATAATTAAAGTATTATACATAATTACAAGTGCTGATAACAATATTTGGATGTGGTCCTCAATTAATATTTTCGATTGTTTTTAGTTTAAATGTTGACTTTTAATCTGTAACACTGATATTAGAAATTGGAATATATGTACCCCATATAATGTTCAATTTTAAGTAAATATTGAACACAATATCATACAGATATATTATTTAAAAAAAAAACAATAATAATAAACATAGTGTAGATTCTAATTTCGGTTAATTTTTAATCAAATTCGTAAATCTGATTCGCACGAAAAAATATTTGATTTCATTTCATATTTCATTCATTATATTATATTATTTCATACTTCATTTACTTGTAGTAGCAAAGACTTCATTGTTCAGAATAAAGAAACGGTCATAGCTCAGGAATTCCATCCACTAAGAGCGGATCACCTTACCTAGCTGACTACTATATAAATATATTTGAACTTGGCTATCAAAGCGATAACGTATGTATTTGAGAAATATATACGTTACCAATTTTCAACAGCGTCTTAGCGCCATTTAAAATAGGCCATGTTTTCTACTGACCACATTTGACAGTTCAACGTAAAGACATTGTCCTTGATCTGAGTTCGTTGCGACTGAGGAGCAACGTCCTGATAATTTTACAACCAAGCCAAGTATGGCTTCAGGCATACATGACAAGGCCCAGCTTTATGCTTACACGAATTTGTACCAAAATTATGATAAATGATTAGCGTATTTTTTTTAATAGGATGAGGACGCAGATGTATGTGATCTCCAAATGTCCGCACATCAGCTGATCTTCGATATGTACAACACGATAGCGCTTACTGAGATTAAAGGATATGCCATGATGCAATTTTCTTGGATGTTGCTCAGGATATACGGAAGAGGTAACAACTGACACGCATATATACATGTAATCATACATACCCAATTACACATGTTTGAGATAGCAGTCCTAGTATGACCCTTTCAGTTTCTATGTTCGCGCTAATATCTGTACAAAACTACTATTTTTTCAATTTATTATTACAAATAATGTGTTACAGGCAAATATGTATTTCTATAAATAGTCCACAGTTTTATTATTTTCCTTCTATAGTGTAATATTATACTTACTTAAACAAAAATATCTTTGTTCATTATTATAGGTAATTTCACTCAAGAAGCCAGTCTAACTAGACAAAGGTACGCCGAGAGAACGGGACAGACCGCGACGGCAGCTCGTGCCGCCCTAGCCATGGCAAAAAGGGATCTTTACAGATGTGATCCACCGCATTACAATTCTGGTGAGTCACCAATATAATTGTTCTAAATTTAATTTTCATCACGTAGTCGCAATAATAATGCTGGCACGACACATTATTAAAAAAAAATATTATAAATTTCAGAAACGTACGCCGAAGTGACACGTCTGTTGCAAGGATACATCGAGAACGAGGTGGACATGAACAGCGACAACACTTGCAAGGAAAACTGCGCATACTACTCATTGGCCGAGAACCACGGATGTTTCAAGGATCAATTTTGTTCGAAGCAAAATAAATGTGGCGGAAGAATTCTCGACTGTCAGTATATCGATTCCGATATGTGGGTGTGTCCAGCTGTAAGTAGTCTGCTTTCATTCTAAATTTAAATTACATTTTCCATAGAGAATATTTATTTGCCAATTGCTCCTTTGAAAGCTCATTTTTCCAGTGACCGATAAACCTTAATAAAATATACTAGATTCATTTATGTCCATTATAATAAAATAAAAGCATAATCTTAGTGTGTATTTTAACATTAAAGAACATTACCACTTATATAACAAGCATTGAGTCCTATTAATTGAACTCACTTATATTTAATTGGCTGTTTTATATATGAGTGGAGTATTTTACCAATTTCATAATTGACATGACGCAGACAAAGAGAAAACATTAATTAGTGGCATGTATAAAACAAACAGAGATAGGATAGTTCGTTTAATATTAACAGTCTCGGTGGCGCAGTGGCTAGCACTCCGCTTCCGATTCAAGAAGTAGTGGGTTCCAATCCTGGCTCACACCAATGACTTTTCGAAATTGTTTTCGAAGCTATGTGTGATAAATATCGATGACTGAAAACTTTGTGCCCGGTATGGCAATAGGTTCGCCACCCATTACATTGGGGACGTAAACATAATTGCGAGACGAGGCTTAACAGCCGCTGCCTACAACTTCGGGTAGAAACAGGCGTGAAGTTATGTTATGTTAGTATTATTAGTATGACTTAAGTGAGCAATAAATATAAAAATAATAAAATTTGGTAACAAAATAGACGTGTTTATTATGAACTTTCAAAATAAGTAACAACTGAAAGCAAACGTTTAAAATAAAAAAGGTGTTAAAATCAAAGAGATAACAGAGCGACTCTGAAAACATTTTATGAAGACAGCAAGAATTATAGACTAACAATTCAAATATGTTTGTATCCACAGAGTTATCAAAGCAGCAGACGTTATGAGTACATCGAATATGAGAACGGGAGAGTTCTAGGCAAAGGCGGTTACTGCGGCTTAGGAACCACCAAGGTAAAATAACAATTTTACAATCAATACTGGACGCTTTAATAAGAATATGACAAGAAATATTTATTTAGAGAATTAAATAGATTAGTAATAATAGGAGTTGTATTAATTTTAGATTCAAATGGTAAATACTTTTTGAAAATGTACATATTTTTTTTGCATTGCTTAATCCCAATGTGTATAGGTTGATTCGTGGTGGCGTTGGTTATTCTGGCATTGTTCATACTGCATGTGCATCTGTGACGATGCTAGTTACCAATCGCATCGGTACTTCAGCCTGCGGCCGGCAGTGTCAGACATCGAAAACAACAAGTTAGTTCTGGAATGTTCGCGTCGCCCGCACACTTTTAGACCCGACGATCATTTCAGATCATTTCGTTAAAGTTCAAAATCAAAGTTGTAAAATTTCTGCTCTAAAGGTTGACTCCTGGTGGAAATGGAATCTTTTACACTGCTCATATTGTTTATGCCTTTGCGAGGAGCACGAGAACGATTCAGAACGTTTCTTCAGTTTACGAGAAGCTGTCGCCGATATAGAAAACAACAAGTCAGTACTAGCCTGGGCGGTTGCAGGGATAATAAAACTTGGCTTTGTTCCTTCTACATAACTTTCTGTGTCAAAAAAAAAACGTGGCTAATAAATGTTTATAACAGCATGTACGGTGTGCGGGTGAACAAATTAATGTTTGAACTTTTAATTTAAAATAACTTAATAACATATTATTTTAATACTTTTCAGGGTGGTGACAGGAATTCGTCTTAAAAAGATACGCAGAGTTTTCCATCTACAGATAAACCAAGGTACATTATTGGAGCGCGGGTTCGTGGAGTCTTCAGAAGTGGTGAAAGTGCATGAGTTCGATCCAAGAAACGCGGACGTCGTGGATGGTAGGGACTACCATAAATTGACTTACGAGAGGCGAGCAGTTGACTTGGATGTGCTCGAGTCACCGCCAGGATCCGTCTTAACTGGTGTAAGGTGAGATTATATTTTAAATGCTTTCATGTGAAAACAGACAATGGTAAATCTTGAAACCATTTTTTAAAACTCTACGCTTATTCATATATTGTATTTAATATGTAAGAAACTTATTTTTGCAGGTTCCAAATGATTGGTGCACATCTGCACTTTGAGATCCGTTCAACTCCGTTCGATTACACCACAGGCAAACTTTTCCCCGAGAAGAGCCAATGGATAAGTAATGACAACACTGAAGGATCTACCAAGCCTAGGTGAGTGCACTCCAGGAGTACAAATTTACGGACACTGATAGAAATGCCTCCTAACTACTACTATTAGGTAACAATGTCTGGTTGTTTCTTACTGGGTATAACTCGTTAGCAGCAAATTTCATTAATATCAAATTTGAATTCCTAGTATTTTAATTTGATAACAAAATTAATTGAGTTGTAGCGAATTAAAGATTGATTTTAAAATATGGATCTTTTATTTCAGATCTCGTCTGCAGCTGTACAAACCGGATCTTCCAACTAGAGGCAACAAAGACCTGCGTATCGATTCAAATCATGATCAATACATTGAGTTCACACATACAGATTTCGACGAAGATGCGGCACAGAGCACTGTTCCATTTATAGACGTCCAGCCTGTGGTGCCTAGCAGAGGTATTTACATAATCACAACCCATCATTTTCCTGCCCTTATCCCTCTTTAAGTGGAGTCACCCCACAATGTCATCTTTTCGAACTATCTATGTTTTCAAATGTTTTGGCTGTGGTTAAACAACAGTTTAACATTAACTTTTTATCACCACTTTATACCTATTTAAGGCACAAATCAAAATCAATAAAGGAATGATGTTAAATGAGACAGACAGAGATAGATTTTGTAAAAAAAAAAGCCAGAGGCATGACGATTAATTAAACAAAGTCAAAAGAAAGCTAACCTTTGAAATGGTAATATATTCCTGTAAGAAATATACATGTCTAATACATAATCAACTTAAAAAGAAATTATACATTCTGATTCTGATTAAAGAATCAGTATTAACTACGCGAGTTTCCAACATTTTAGCATTTTCCTGCTTGATCTTGTAAACCAAAACTCAGTTGTGGCAATTTTAACTGTGACATTGTTTTATTTATAGTTTCTGGAGTATTCATATGAAAAATTCTTTTGCAGCGGGTCAGAACAAGGCACCCACGTTAAATAGCGGCGCAGGTCTATATCACCGCGGTGCCAGGGGTTCCGGTGGATTTATAGGAGTGAAACTCGTCACCTACGATTACACCGAGCATGTCAAAGCAGAACCACCACCAGAGGACTTCAAGGAGGAGGAGGGTTTCACGACCGAAATCAACAATCAAATAGAATCAAACTAGACTAAATTTAATTTTGTATAGATAAAGATTTAAACGTAAATTAGATTTATATTTTCTTTGTAACTTTTGATATATTGTAATGATTTTATAATATTATAGTGGTTTTATTTACGAATGCATTAATTATAATGAATTAAAATCATGGACTGTAAAATATATTCTATTACACACAAACCACAATAGATGACTTTGAGATATACAAATGATTAATTATTGTAAGACAAAGAGAGGCTTTTTAACGTAATACCTAATTTTAAAAAAGCTATATATCTTTTAATGGTTAATTAAACAAAAAGACTTGAATAGTTGAGGAGCTTGGGGCTTAAGAAATACATATTTGTTGTGAATGACTTGAAGTAAACTCCAGAACGTATTATATATTCAGGATAAACAGTTGGAAAAATCACAACTATTTAAAAATAAACTTAAACACACCTCTTTAATATAAGGCTAAGTGTGGAATTAAGATACTGGAAGAATTTTTAGTAGCAGTGTGCAGTTCTATTTGACAGTAACACTGGCTACTTTAAATATGATAAACAACATATTTAGCAAATATGAAATTATTGTAATTAGTTATTAAGCCACATTCACTATATAAAAATGTACATACCTAAATTGTTTTTAAATACAATTTTGTTGCCATTTTAATGTGTCATAATTATGCATCAAAACAGACAAATAAATAATATAAAGAAGAATAAATAATATAAAGAAGTAATAATATTACAGTATACTGATATTATTGATCATTGGGATTTATAACGTTAAGCAAACATTGAAATAAAATTATTTATTTGGAGCAAGACGAATACACATGATTCCGAACGGTAAAGGCGCTTCCATAGTATTAATGTACACAATAATAAACTAAGATTTTAGTTCATTTTTCTACCACTGACTGCGCTAGAATTTAAAACATACCATACTACCGATACGATTATTATTATTACACGTAAACACGCGCATAAAAGTTACCTAATTCTAAAAAATCTCGAAAAATGTCTAAATTAAACTAACTCGTGTTGGCCGGAAGGGCTTCCAACAGCAATAAAACTTACCGCGTAAGGATTTAAACGTGGAAGGGGGAAAGAATTTTCGCCTAAATGGAGACCATTCGGACTCTTGTGTATTATTCTTAGTAATTTAGAGGATGAATTATTTGCCGCGGCTGAATATGAAGACATCTTATATACATTCAGAAAATATATTTTATATGTTCAAATAGCGCTATTTAAAAATGCGCCTAAGGGGCCGTCCATTAATCACGTGATGTTTTTTCATCATTTCGTTTAAATCACCCCCCCTCCCCCTCCCCCTATCCAAACATGACCGTGTATTTTTAGTACATACAAATAATGTTAAAGTTTTTAGACTATTATTTTTAATTCATCACCAATCTCGTTGGTAGAGTTCTTCGATTCGATTCTGGGCTCACACCAATCTATTTTATTCTAATAATAAGGTGGAAAAAATAAATCCACATATTTTACTACACCCCCCTCCCCCCTTGTAATATTTTGCTTTTTGGTAGAGACCCCCCCCTCCTTCTAACCTCACGTGATTATTGGACGGCCCCTAACCGATATTTTAATGTTATATACCAGAAGTGGATAATGTTTTATAAAAATACTCATATTAATATTATTCAAATATTTAAGAAGAAATATTTCCACAAGTGTTTAGAAAATCCATGTGGCAATGAACACCCGATTTAATAATGAAAGTGTAATGTGCTTTTTTTCAAAATCTAGAATGCATGTGTTGGTTTGAAGTTAAAAAATTTTCATACTAGCTTTTAACATCCTGTATTTGGTTAGAATATTTTGTTTAACTTATAAAATATAAATCCAAATACACGCTGTGATAAAATTATTAGAGAAGTGAGACGTCGGTCTTCTCATATACAGACAGACAGGTCATAGTTAGTTATAACTATAAGGCTATACATTAATTAGTTAAGAGTGAATTTAATGACTCAAGGAAAAAAGTAAGTTTATGTTTTGTTTGGTCAAGCTCTTTCTTGTTTGATCAATCTGCTAAAAAATACAATTTGTTTAGGTCAATGTTCGTTAGTACTTCAAGATTTATAAAGGCAATAAAATTTCTATATATATATAGAGGTGTTTTATATGATCCCTGTCCAATATCCCTAAAGAATCTATTCTTAAGTGGGATTAAAATTGCTGTGTATAATATCTTCATGCTTTTGGTGGCGACAGACAAGCCTCTAGTTCTAAGCCAAGTGGACTAACGAGTATTCGTGATTAGGAAACACGCTAGTTTTTTATATAACTAGTTGACCCGGAGAACTTTGTTCCGGGTCAAAAGTAATAAAGAAGTAAATTTTGGATTTATCACTTTTTCTTTACTACAGCATACATGAATTATAGATAAAAACCACCCCGTTGACACCCTCTATCTATTAAAATCCGTTGCGTAGTTTCAAAGATCTAAGCATATAAGGGGACAGACAGCGAAAAGCGACTTTATTTTATACCATGTAATGATAATAATTCCATTTTAAGGACTTATTCGTAAAATAATAAGAATAGAGTTGAACTGAATTTGTCTCAAGTATAACTGTTTCAGTTAAATTGTTCAAATAATAGAAATTTTCAATCGGATGAAGTAGGTATCATTAGGGAACTTCTAATATAGCTATTCACTGTTGGACACAAAATTGGATCATAAGGCACGATTCTTAAACCCCACAATTGCTTTATTGTACATAATTTCCGGACAGTCATTAATAATTGAAGGGCTTCGTAGGTCATTGGTAAAACTGCCGGCTGCAGGAATAGGGTCGGGGGTTCGATTCCCACCCGAGCACAAATATTTGTGACAAGCATGAATATTTGTGTGGCGTCTGGGTGTTTTTCTATGTATTATAAGTATGTATTTACAAGAGAAAAGTATATATGTATTAATATCCGTTATTTAGTATCCATAACACAAGCATTTAGTTGATTAGATTGGAACTAAAGAGCGCTGTGTGTTGTGTCCAAGATATTATATGTAACCAATTGGCTTCCAAAGCAGGACGTTTCAAGTATAAGTGCGAGTGCTTATACACTAGTCATCACCGAGAGAATTCGAAATGATTTTAGTTAGACGGTAAGCAATTCGGTATTGATCCTTCAGTGTTCGGGGTGGGTATTGGTAGATTGAGGCATGATTAGCAAACACTTACCTGTACACGTAGAGGATGTACGGCGAGTAGGGCGAGCATATCAGGTGGCGGCAGCACGTCGGAAGCCCGGATGCCCATGCAGCGTACTCCGGCGCACAGGAACGCTGCAAGGTACCGGTGCAGCGGGAAGTGGAACGACGCGTGCATTACTTCCGCCTGTATATATATATACAGTCAATCAGTACCTACATTAGCTATTTTGCCCCATTGTTAATTGATGTTTATAACTTAGCAGTACCCATACTATAAATCCGAAATTGGGTAGTTTCTAAAGGTTTTTTTATGTTAGTTTAGAGCGTAGAGACCAAAGAGAGTTATGTTAGTAATTAAAGTAGTGAATAGACAAGCACTATCCATTACTCTGATGTTACAGGAATCAATTTAAGCTGTCAGCAGGTTGTTCGCTAGAGCGGCGTGTGCACGTGCACGTATACGTAGGGTAGGTGCGTGTACGTACCCGCTCCATGTGAGGCGTGGTGAAGTGCACGGCGTCGAGCCACTCCTGCAGGAAGGACAGCGCGGCGGCGATGATGCGGCGGGCGAGCGGCGCGTGCTCGGGCCGCGTGAGGTGCGACAGCACCGACCACATGGGGTACGCGGCCGCCTCCAGCTCGCACGAGAACGCCGCGTAGTACGACGACGGCTCGAACTCTATGTGGCCGCCCACCTCGCGGATGTTCACGTTCATACCTGCGCGCGATACTAACTAGTACACTGGACCTTTGAGTTAAGATAGCGGTATCTAGCCTGTCACTAAATCAAAATTAAGTTTCACACAACAGGTGACCACTCTAAAGAATTTAATAAATCTTTGCTGACTGTAGTAGAGTAACGAGTTCGCTGCATGACTGGGCCGGCTCGACCGGTGAAATACCACGATCTCTCAGAATATCGACGTAAAGTGGCTCATGCCACCCATAAGGAGCCACCGCTTCCCTTCTCCCCATCCAATCCCACTTCCGACCCTTTCTATATCCCATTGTAAGTTACGGCAATGTAACAGTAACACTGTGTCCATGGGCAGCGTTTGTTGTCTCATAAATTTTACTACAAGAATAAGTATTAAATTTAATATTGCCGCTAAGGTATACGATATTGACTACTATAAAATAAATATTACAAACAAAACTGACCTTGCAACATCGACAAGAACTCGAACCACATATCCACCAACGAATCGTCTTGCAAGAAAAGCAACGCAACACTCTTGTGACTGAGAACGTTATTGAAATCTGAGACGAGAGGCCAATAGCAATGCTCTTTCATGACTCTTCTCGTACAGTCAATCACATAGTGGAAATTTTGACCTGGGTCATGTAATGTGTTCTGGACTAGAATCTTTCCCATCATCAGTCGCAGTGATAGGACCATGACGTGGAGTAAATGTAGCTGTTGGACACATCGTAACGCCAACGCCTCGTTAGAGAATAGCTGCACAGACATGTGTACTACTCTGTTAGACAGCGTGTCTGGATCTGCAGCATCTTCCAGAACTAGAGGGATGCGGGCGTAGTGCATCACGAATGTGCGCGTTAGGTGTTCCTGTGGAATAATTTATTTTGGTGAATGCTCAAGTTTATTTGAAGTATTTAATGTAGCCAAGTTCGCTGCATGAATGGGCCGGCTCGACAGGTGAAATACCACGACCTATCAGAAGATCGATGTAAAGTGGTTCATGCCACGTTTCGTTCAGTGAGTGGTACCTTTTTTTATGGGATAGGAGGGCAAACGAGCAGGCGTGTCACCTGATGGTAAGCAACCAACGCCGCCCATGGACACCAGCAACACATATAGTGTTACTGTTGCGTTGCCGAATTTAGGGGATAGGGGAAAGCAAAGGATGGGGAAAGGGGGTGGGCCTCCGGGTACCTCTCTCACCGAACGAAACGCGGCATGAGCCACTTTACGTCGATCTTCTGAGAGGTCGTGGTATTTCACCGGTCGAGCCGGCCCATTCATACAGCGAACTGCTTGGCTCTACCACTGTACCTGGAGGCCAACCTCCCTTCCCCATCCTTTCCGACTACCTTAATAATCGGTCGGGTTAATAAAAGGTCGGCAACTATATGTGTTCCAGATGTCCATGGGCGGCGCTAGTCACTTACCATCAGGTGACACGCATGCTCGTTTGCCCTCCTATCCCATAAAAAAAATTGTGACATGTGAAAATAATATTGCATACCTTATAGTCCTGGTCGGGCAGCATGTTCAGTAAAAAACAAACAATATTCTGTGGGAACTCGTATTTGAACGTCCAGAATATGAATTCATCCAACAGGGTGTTGTGTTGTAATCTAGGTTCCAGTGCCGGTAAGTGACGGTATCTGTTGATGCATTATTATTTGTATTAACTATTTCCGTGTATTTATACGTCAACGATTGACGAGTATTGCAGATACACAGAAATAGATCAAGATAGAACGGCGAATAGGCGTGGCAAGCGTGCCAAAATCATGCACTATATTGCATGCTTTTCGAAACTCGCTCTCATTACGCAACGAGCGTTCCTGCCATGCGTTCAGGACGTAAAAAAATAGATAAAACGTCACATATATGGCTTATTATGCTGTGAAAAATTGTAAAAACAAAAGTAGTGAATCAAATATGAAAAAAGGAAATATTTCGTGTGATCAGTAAGTACAGAAAATCAGTAGAAAGTATTTTTTTGAGATTATAAATTATTGTTTTACTTTTACTATGTTCAATAATTACGATCACAAGTTGTATATTTTTTCGTTATGATAAATATCCATTGCTGTCCGCATTCAACGCTCGTATACAAAAACATTGCGCGTATAAATTATACGCGTAATGTACGTCGAATCGCACGAAATACACAATACACCTGCCAGTTGATCGCTGTGTCTGTTAATCGCTGTGATTGGTCTTCGAATTTTAGAGATGGGCACTCCATGTATCGTTGAGTCTTAGGACTTATCGATAAATTAATTCAATAATAATTTGAGTATCAGCTCATATCTTGCTTTGTCCCTACTTTATTCTAACACCACAAATTTCAACCAAAGTGTTTCGTAATTACATTGGCAGCAGTTTATTTGACAGTATAAGTTTTCACCAATTTGACCAATCGCCGATGGAAAATCATCTCGTTCTTCTCTAATGGGCAGTAACCGAGGTATATGTAGACGTTCGGCTTCGTAATTTAACCAGGACTGTGAGGCCAACCCTTACAAAAAGGCAAATATTTAATAAATATGTATAGTTTCAAGGACAGTAAAATATTTATAATTAAATTTTATATACTGTTGGAAAAATATGTTTTAGGTTTTAATATGTCGGATTAAAGTATTTAACATGTTTTACTTTCTATGATTATCGTTACAGAAAATCAATAAAGTTGGTAAAATATAAAAATAATAAAATTAACACACGTTGCCGATATTAACATCGATAATCTAATGTGTGTGTCTCCTAACTAGTCGCCCCGCTCACAATGAAAATGACGTCACGCTGTGGGCGTGGTTTTTCAAAAAAGTGACACGCTCGAAATGTATGGAAATATGACATCGCGGCCGTTCTATCTTGATCTATTTCTGTGTGCAGATAACTAAATGTCTTAAAACACAAGCTGTACGCAGTTTACGTCTAAATGGTAACAAAGCAATAAAATTCCAGAAAGTTCTCCACAAGTTGTAATATTGAAACATAAGTTATTTATCGTTTGTACAGACAAACGAGTAAAGTTAGCAGCAGTAATTGCTGCAACACCATTTATAAAGGGTTTGTTAAAGTTGTATGTCATATTACATATAGTCTCGGTGGCGCAGTGGTCGAGCACACGGCTTCTGATCCAGAGATCCGGGTTCGATTCCAGACACTGGCTCACACCAATGACTTTTCGAAATTGTTTTCGGAAGTTATGTGTGATAAATATCGAGGACTGAAAAACTTTGTGCCCGGTATGGCAATAGGTTCGCCACCTATTCCATTTGGGACGAGACGAGGCTTGACAACCGCTGCCTACACCTTCGGGTAACAAAGGCGTGAAGTTATGTTATGTTATGTCATATTACATCTAATCTCTACATTTCATCTACCGTTGACAATCTATAACTAAACATTACAGAGTGACGTCAGCGGTATCTATGACGCCACATAAGATTACTAATAAGATATTATTTTTAGGCAAACTCACTCGTCGGGTGGCTCGGGGGCGGGAAACATCTCGAGCGCTTGTTCATACATTTTGTTCGACTCGGCCATATATCTTCCGTACTCGGTGTCGGGAAACGGGGGCTCCACCAGGTTACGGTACATCTAAAAACATATTATGATAAACCATTATTTTTATCGTCTAAACCAGAGGTTTTGAGATTAAATTCGGTTTCAAGGGCGATTACTAATGTCCGATAAAATTATGACCGATGTAAACCAATAGTCACCTCCATCTATTACATGGGACCAAAATGAGCTTAGTCAAAATGAGAGTCGAGATAAAGTCGCGACCGATTGTTCTAAAAGTATACTCATGTACGCAAACTTCATAACTTTAGGTATTTTTTACACCATACGGGATACAAAATTACGCTGTGTGGCCAATAATATAAACTTATTCTTAACTACCCGTTTCCCGCGACTTCGTCTGGATGGACGGCATAAAACAACAACAATATTATGCCTGTCCTTAAATACTCACCCAAAATAAGTGATAGCGTGATAACATTTAGCCTGTGTGTTAACCCGACCTCTCGGCAATATTCATGCAAAATCATTACATAGTATAAAACACAGTCACTTTCCACTGTCGGTCCCACAGAAATAGATCAAGATAGAACGGCCGCGATGTCATATTTTCATACATTTCGAGCGTGTCACTTTTTTGAAAAACCACGCCCACACCGTGACGTCATTTTCATTGTGAGCGTGGCGACTAGTGAGAAGACACACTCATTAGATTATCGATATCGATATCTGAAACGTGTTAAACTTTATTGATTTTGTGTAACGATAATCATAGAAAATAAAACATGTTAAATACTTTAGTCAGACATCTTTAATATCACATAAGTATGTAATTCACAATTCAAAATTCAAGCTGAGTGTCCTGTTTTCCCAATAGTATATAAACTTTATTAATAAATATTTTATTGTCCTTGAAACAATACATATTTTTATCTCTAAGACTTTCGCGAATCACGTTCATGACATTAAAACAAACTTTAGGATTTTATCGCGTTTATTTATTACCAATTTTATTAATTTCCCGACGTTACGAACTCTTTCCGGAGATCATTTTCACGAGTGATGAACAAAACGATGGTAGTCGTTCAAAAGCTATTTTCATTGATACAGAGAGTACCCACTTTTTGGAAATAAAAATCAAAAAGTTGATGTTAACAATATGATTTTTGCTATTGGTAACCCATATAAGACCATGAAACAAAAAAAATAATATTTATTTATAAGATATATTTCCTAAAGGAAAATTTTTGTTTGTAAAGATCCTTTGTTGTATGATTTAATAGGTAACAGTTGTTATTGTTAATTATTAGTTATTTATCTTATTTTCTTAATTAATTTTGGTACAATAACAAATTGACTGATTGACAATTCACTTATATATATATGTAAATATTTTTTTAGTTTTATTAAAAACTTTACGCAACACGCTTATTAATGTTGTTGGAATAAAGGTAGGAACAAATCAAGACATGAGCTGATACTCGAATTAATATTGAATTAATTCATCGACAAGACTCAACGATACACGGAGCGTCGCATCTCTAAATCTCTCGTTGCAAGCACAAAGACCAATCACAGCGATTCAATGACATATGACCTCGAAGTTGTTACTGGTGCAGTGTATTGTGTACATTGCGCGTACAATATATGCGCGCAATGTTTTTGTATACAAGCGTTGAATGTGGACAGCAATGGATATTTATCTTAATAAAAAAATATACAACTTATTATCGTAATTAATTAACATGGTAAAAGTAAAACAATTATTTAGAATCTCAAAAAAATACTTTCTACTGAATTTCAATACTTACTGATGATATGAAATATTTCCTTTATTCATATTTGCTTCACTACTTTTGTTTTTACAATTTGCCACAGCACAATAAGGCATATTTGTGAAGTTTTATGTATTTTGTTACGTCCTGAACGCAGGGTAGGAACGCTCGTTGCGTAATGAGAGCGAGTTTCGAAAAGCATGCAATATAGTGCATGGTTCTGGCACGCTTGCCACGCCTATTCGCCGTTCTATCTTGATATATTTCTGTGGTCGGTCCCCTTATATGCGCATGTCTTTAAAACAACGCAACGGATTTTGATGCGGTTTTTTTAATAGTTAGAGGGTGTCAACGGGGTGGTTTTGATCTATAATTAATTTATAGTGTAGTACAAAAAAGTGATAATTTTCAAGATTTAGAACTTTAATCGCAAACGCTGCCTGAACCCTAAGTGATAAATCAAAACAGCGTACTACATTATTATACACCTTTAAAAGGTCTACAAAAAAAAGTCCGCGAGGGCATATGTCTATTTCTTAGGGATAACCCACAATGACCATTTTGATTTTTTTTATTTTTACGAGAAATAATGGCCTATTTACGAAGCGTTTTTAAACATTACAGTATTAATTTTCATCCAATTAAGTATCTTTAATAGATTGTGCATGTAATATAGATCATCCTGGCCCTTTACAGTATACAATTTAAACAAATATTTTCAAAGATATTGCAGTATATATTAACATAGCGGGACAGCAGTTATTACTTTTGATGCGGAACAAAGTTCGCCGGGTCAGCTAGTTAGAAATAAAAGCGTGGCAGTATTTTTAGATTTTATCCATAACAAACATAAAAACAGATAAACATACGAAAATTCCCAAAACCATATTTTTAGGTTCGGTATCTATTGTAAATAATGTTCCAAGATCACACGCACTTGTTCCGCAATTACCCATTTTATCACTAAAAGATAATACTCTACTCCTAACTATCATAGCGTGATGATTTGTAGCCTCAAGCCTTCCTCGATAAATTTACAATCGACCACAAAAAAAAATCATTTTATCCAACCAGTACATCCTGAGATTAGCGCGTTTAAGCAAACAAACTGCAGCGTTATAAAGTTGCAAATTTTATTACCTGTGGGTTGATGAGCGCCTTCGTCATGGCTGATCTCATCAGATCGCCCATGTTGTTGAACTCCATCAGCATCTTGACGTAGCCCTCGCACTCTTGCACCGTGATCCTATACGTGTCCGAAGTAATCTGTGCATGACTACTGCAAATATAAAACAAACAATTTGAGCAAATGTTTAAGTCTCGGCGGTCCAGTGGTCGAGCAACTCGCTTCTGAATACAGAGGTCGCGGATGCGTATCCTAACATTGGCTCACACCAATGACTTTTAGAAATTAATTTCATAAGCAATGTGTAATAAATATCAATGACTAAAAACTTTATGTCCGGTATAGCAATAGGTTCGCGAGCTATTCCATTTGGGACGTAAACATAACGGCGAGAAGAGGCTTAGCAGCCGCTGCTTACACCTTCGGGTAGAAAAAGGCATGAAGTTAAGTTATACTTAAAACATTTCTTAGTATACAGTTGTGCAAGAAAACTAGCTAGCATTTTTCTTCATATGTGCAAATTGGTCCATCTATTGCATCAGCAATAGATGGACCAGTTTGACTTTCAAGATTCTCTTTGTAAAAAGTTTGATCATTAGTATGAGTATTTATTTATGAATAGATAAAAAAATGCTTACCTGTTCTCTCTGAAGTGTTGTAATAGACGTAATATGAGTCTGGGCATCATCGCTTCTGCGACGCACATGAGAGCAGCTGGCACGTCTCCAGGCCGAGGACATTTGTTGCCGTGATTACTGCAGAATCTGTCAATTTGAAATATTATATTGGAATAAAAATATTTAACAATATATTTCATGTCTAAAAAGTCTCGGTGGTCCAGTCGTCCAGCACTTCTGGACGCGGCTTCTGAATCCAGAGATCGCGGATTCGAATCCTGACTCACACCAGTGAGTTTTCGAACGAATGTTTTGTGAGATAAATATCGATGACTGAAAACTTTGTGCCCGGTATGGCAATAGGTTCGCCACCCATTACATTTGGGACGTAAACATAACGGCGAGACGAGGATTAAGAGCCGCTGTCTACACCTTCGGGTAGTAAGGACGTGAAGTTATGTTATATTTTATTTTGCGACGACGATGAATATAATCTTGAATATTACGTTCCATACAAAAATGTACATCAATCAAGAAATCCCTAAAAAACTCCTCAATAGAGTTGGCTCAGTTGTATTAAGACTGTTGTGGCAAACGCATCTGTCAACAATAAAAAAAAAAATAGCGTTCCTAAAGCGATTTGGTTGAATCTCTGAAACCGCTAATCTATCACCAAAAAGGTCAACACTGCGCACCTTTTGGTCGTATCGTGAACATGTATAACGTTAATCGATAATAATGTATTGTCTAGCGTTGAGAGACATTTTTCAAATTATCTATGGCATTTAATTTTGAAATGATGCCCATTGCCCAGTCCCCTATGCGTCGAATCATATGGTCTATCACACATGACATAATATTATTATGGTCATGTTGCAAAATTATCCTTAACCGTAGGTTCGCAGTCAATTATAATTTATAAGTCCTGAGTAATAATATATGATGCCCCGCTTAGTAATTAAAATATAACCGCCCGCAATTACCCATGCAACAAGGCGGGTGCCATTCCAGAATTGGAAATAGATCTGAAAGTATTAGTTTTGAATCCCATCCTCTTGAGTCTTAATAAAAATTGTGAGTATATGACGTTTCGAGATGTACTACAATTTAGATTTTATATACAGTCGTATATAAATCAGAGCACCTACTATTACGCGGGAAATTGTTTTTATTTTTTTAAATCAGGTGCCCACTTATAATAGGAGCCAGTTAGTTAATGCTTCGTTCTCAATTACATAACTACTAAGGTCGGTCACCTTGTCGTCAATGTCTATGACATTCACGGTCAAGTTCCGCTAGCGAAACTAAATATTTTGTCACGTAATACATACTAATTTTCATCTAACAGATGTGGCTGATAAGAGAATGAAGTAAATAATGTTGTCGGTGAAATGTTATCATTAGTTATATCTACGGTACGCTTGCTGTGGCGACCAAATACATTAACACCTTTTGTGAACCCAAATGACGAGGTAAAGAATAAAGAATCGATAAACGTTTTGATTAATTGTAAAAATAGAAGATATTTGTACAAGAGAATAACTTAGATATTTTTTCCGATACTTTCATTGAAAATCTTAAAACCGTCTAATTTGTGGAGTTATTATTATTTACATCGCAAAGTTGTTACTAATCGTCTATCATTCTTTTGCTTTTTAGTAGTGAAAGTATCGACAAAATGCTGCTAATGTCTCCAAAAGATTACATATATACCGCAGAATTTGCCTGCCTATATCCCAGTTTAAGTGGCGCCGGCACAACATGTAAACTTTTCAAACTATCCATGAAATGTTTTCGTTGGTGGGATATGGAAGAGATTAGGAGGATGGAGAGAGGAAGGTATTGGTCTCCGGATACCTTTCTCACCGAGCAAAAGGTGACGTGAGCCACTTTACGCCAATATTCTGAGAGGTCGTGGTATTTCACCGGTCGAGCCGGTTCATTTATACAGCGTACTGCATGGCTCTACCAATGGATTAGATACCTATATTCCACATCCTTATTAAATTACATGATTACTAGAGACAGTTTTACTATTGACGCAATGATGACGAATCTCCGCCTACTTGATGTTGCAATGATTTCTGCTATTTTTTTTTCAAATATTCTCTGCTTTTTATCTTTAATATATACAAAGATAAAGCTCACGCCAGTATCACACAAGAGTAGGCAGAGGCTTTTGATTTTCACAAACTACGTTCCCGACACACTTCTTTCGTCTCATCCACATATTTTCCGGAATTATGTGTGTGACCTACCCGTCCTCCTTCATGACGGACTTGTCGCCGCAGTCGCAAGCGCCACCCGCCTGCGATAGGAACATGTTGAAGTCGTGGGTGGAATGATCGCCGCGGTGGAAACATTCCCGACATATGGACATGCACGGCGATATGCCGCACGTGCGACATCTGTACGCGACCACGCGCGGTATCCACACGAGACCGCATTTGTCGTGTTTGTCGTAACTGCGAACTGTGAACAAAACAAAAATCTTAAATGAATATGGTGACAATTAGTTTCACATTTTTCCAAGTATCTAATATATAAAATTTTTGTGTCGCTCGCTGTGTTTGTGGTTAAACTCCTCCGAAACGGTTTGACCGATTCTTATTAAATATTGGGTAGCTCTAAGAATCGGACAACATTTTCCATCCCCTAAATGTTAAGGGTAGCCAACACCTGCACACAAAACTTCATGAAAATCACTAAAGCCGTTTCGGAGTATAGTAACTAACACTGTGACACGAGAATTTTATATATTTAATAATTGACCCGGCGCATCAAAATTAATAAAAGTAAATTTTGGATTTAGAACTTTTTCTTTACTACAACATACATGATAAAAACTTCGCGGACTTTTTTGTAGACCTTCTGAAGGTGTTAAATAATGTAGAAATTGTTTTGATCTATCACTTAGGGTTCAGCCAGCATTTGCCAAATAAATAAATCTCGAAAATTATCATTTTGGCTTTACATCATATATGAATTATAGATCAAAACCACCCCGTTAACACCCTCTATCTAGTTAAAAAACGGCATCAAAATCCGTTGCATAGTTTCAAAGATCTAAGCATATAAGGGTACAGAAGGCGGAAAGCGACTTTGTTTTATACTATGTAATGAAAATAAGTATGCGTTCTGAATACCACAACGGCTGTAAATTATAAATAACATCACTGAAGCAAATTAACAATCATTTTATAGATATAATTTACAATACATAATTATGTTATTAAAATACAATGTTACAAACTCGCACTTTATACTTAATAAGAATATCAAACGTGTTGCTGTAATTGTTGCTCATTAAGGTATTTCAATAAAAACGTTAACATAACAACTTCACGCCTTTGTTACCCGAAGGTGTAAAAGACAGCGGCTGTTAAGCCTCGTCTCGCCTTTATGTTTACTTCCCAAATGGAATAGGTGGCGAACCTATTACCATACCGGGCACAAAGATTTTAGTCATCGCTATTTATCACAAATAACTTCCAAATATAATTTCGAAAAGTCATTGGTGTGAGCCAGGATTTGCATCCGCGACTTCTTGATTCGGAAGCGGGGTGCTCGACCACTGGACCACCGAGACTATTTTTTTTTAATTTCAAAAAAATTGACTCGTAACCAAAATACTAGTTGATTAAAAAACGTAATACTTTTAATCGAACTGTTGATACGTGAGCACGTATTGACATTTTCTATAATAAAATAAAATGTTTCAACTTAAATTAATGTCGTTTTTCATTTTCTTCTTGCCCTTTAATTAATTAAACGGAAGTACTAAAACAAATATGATATAGGTGGAATTATGTGTCTAAATTAGAATTCAACCGGCAGCAATACCTTCAACGGTCAGTGGGCAACCGAATCGGCGCAAGATACAGGGAATGTTTAATAATGTAAAACAGCAAACCACTTGCTATAAATCTAAGATCACCGACTTGAAAGTATACAATGTAAACCTTTGAAGGACAGGTAGATTGACTTTTTCTGGCACTTACTACCTGGCTCTCATGAGTAAAGGTAACTAGAGAATATTAGCAATGCGCTCGCCTGCTGCTGTATGAAATTAAAAGTAAGTTTAAAATCTCGGTAGTCCAGTGACTCGACCCTCGGACCTCACGTTCAGAAACCGTGTGGTTTCTGACCGTGAGGTCCGAGTTCGATTCCTGACACTGGCTCACAACAATGACATTTCGAAATTGTTTTCGGAAAGTTATGTGTGAGAAATATCGATGACTGAAAACTTTGTGCCCGGTAAGGCAATAGGTTCGCCACCTATTCCATTTGGGACGTAAACATAACGGCGAGACGAGGCTTAACAGCCGCTGCCTACACCTTCGGGTAACAATGGCAAGAAGTTATGTTATGTTGAAGTTATAAAAAAAAATCAATGCTTTGATTACTCATATCTTCAACCATATTCCTATCCATATTATTGATATTAGACCAGCGACACATTTTATGTTACGCTAAATGTATTTGCTTATGAAAATCAGAGGACTGAAAGTTGTTCTCACTCTCTTCTTGGGATCCTCGACTATCATCTTCCTGTCCTTCTCCCATCATTTGGGGTCGGCACAACAGGTTTTTCTTTTCCATGCTTCCCTATCATTCACTTCTTCCACCGCAACACCCTTCCTAATCATATCATCTTTCACACAATTCATCCATATTTTCTTCGGTGTCCCTCTTCTCTTGTTTCCTTTCACATTCAGGTTCATCATTCTTTTCACGACATGTGCATCATCTCTTCTCATTACATGCCCACACCACGCAAGGCGATTTCCTCTTATCTTCTCAGTTAAAGGCGCAACTTTCAGGCTTCCTCTTACATAATCATTCCGTATTTTATCCTTTTTCGTCACTCCACACATCCATCTCAACATTCTCATCTCCGTAGCATGCATTCTTTTTTCATCCGTCCCTTTCATAGCCCAACATTCTGATCCATACATGACGACAGGTCTGATAATCGTTTTGTATATCTTAACTTTCAATTTGAGAGGCATTCGGGAGTCGCAAATTGTTCCCGTTACCTGTCGCCATTTCATCCACCCAACGCTAATTCGATGCAGTATGTCGCGGTCAATTTCGCCATCGCTTTGCACTTTAGATCCCGGGTATTTGAAGTCAGAGCAGACCGGCAGCAGCACGCCGACCAGCGTTATGGAAACAGAATGGGAAAGACCGCCAAAATCACAAAACATATATTCTGTTTTGGATCTGCTGATTCGTAGGCCAAAACTCTCCAGCTTCTGTCTCCACTGCTCCAGTCTTCTCATCTACATCCTGTCCATCTTCCCCGACGAGCACGATGTCATCCGCAAAGAGAATGCACCAGGGTGCCTCCTCCTGTAGATTCGGTGTCAAAGCGTCCATAACCAGCAGGAAGAGGTAGGGGCTCAAAGCAGACCCTTGGTGCAGACCCACAGCGACACCGAATTCGTCAGTAGTACCCGCGGCCGACCGGACATAGGCACAAGGTGTTTTGTACATTGCACGAACTAGCCTCACATATTTCTCGGGCACTGCTTTCTCCCTAAGGGCCCACCATAAAACCTTTCGGGGTACACGATCGAACGCTTTTTCGAGGTCGACGACTAGTATGAGTATTTATTTTTCATAAGTATATTATTATTTGTTCCCGTCCTAGTAAACGTACAAAGCGTAGTCCGGTTAATTTAGACCAAAAAATGTGAGTGAAGTTACATAAATTCCGATCAAGCTGAACATCAGTTAAATTGTTCAAAACAATTATAAAAAGTATTTAAAAGTTCTCCATAATTCCCGTGTATGGACAAAAAATATTGTCTACATTGACGGGACTAACTAGCTTGCAAGAGTATTACAAAGAAGTTAGTGATGATAATATATTATAACTGATAAATAAATAATGTTAAATTATATTGTCGCTTAAAAATATTTAGATCAATAAATGCAAAGTACAGAGAATAACTTGATTAAACTATTCTGAAGCATTTAACATGCCTCTCATCTGGGAGGAAATTATTGTCAAAATTTATAATTGACTTGTAAATAGAATACGTAAGTGATATCATCATTTAGCGTATTGCAGTCCACTGCTGGATATATGCCTCTCCCAATTTGCACCACAACATCTGATTCTTTGCCTTCCGCATCCAGTCTTTTCCTGAAGCTTTTCTGAGGTCGTCTGACCATCGAGTTAGTGGGCGTTCCACACTACGCTTACCAAGTCGTAGTCCACTCTATGACCTTTTTGTTCCATCTTCCATCGGTCCTCCGGCAGATAAGACCAGCCCATTGCCACTTCAGCGAGCTTACTCTAGAAGCTATGTCGGTTTCTCTAGTTCTCTGTCGGATATACTGTCTGAATTGTCGGATGTCTGAGTTTATCCTTCGGAGTTACTCCGAGCATAGCTGGGTCCATAGCTCGCCGAGTGACTTTAAATTTGTGGACTAGCCCCACCGTAAGTGTCCACGTTTCGGCACCGTAAGTCATTACCGGAAGGACGCAGCGGTCAAAGACTTTGGTTTTCAGGCATTGCGATATAGCGAGTTGAAAACGCGACGCGGTTTGCCGAATGCGGCCCAACCCAGCTGAATTCTCCTGTCGGCCTCCTTCTGGAAGTTTCGTCTACCTAACTGGATAATTTGGCCTAAGTAGTAGTAGTAGTAGGAACCCTTCGACACTTATCATAGTGTATATCGCTATACATTATATTGATCTATGGAATCAAGAGTGAAAATCCTACACAGCAACGTCAAAAATTAGAAACAATCTGTTGTAGGCAAATAATCTTTTATTCAATGAAAACTACATAAAATTAACAAATTTTCTCTGCTAAAAATGTCAACAAGTGGAGGATAATTATAGTGAGAGAAGATTTAATTCCTTCTTTTTGATCTATTGCCAAAATCGTTTTTCTCTCTTCTCTCCAACAATCATTATTGGATTTCAAATTTGGCTTCATTTAATACATTAATACATTCAAATCACTATCTTTTTAATACACACATCTTACACGTACTAAAAAAGGCCATCATGAAGTCATCATTAAGAATCAAAATGGTCTTAATTAGGTGTACAAAATTTCTACTTTTTTACTATTCTTTCTATACTACATACTTCTAAAATAGATAGCAGTTATTAAAATAACCTGTTCAAAGAAGAAACGAACAAGCATATTAAAGTTCCGTAGTCGTTCGTTACTATGAAGAAATAGATATAAAAAACCGATCAAGTGCGTGTCGGTCTCTCGCAGCGAGGGCTCTTTATAAGATTTTCGGTTTATTTTTTCAACTTCACTTGTTTTTCTATCCCTATGGTTGTTTGGTCGAATGTTACACCCGGGACTCGTCGATTTTTATGCCCCTAGTAGGTTTAGCCATTAAATAATTTTAAGGCCAAAACTACTCTCAATCATGGGGGGGTTCAGAAAAAATAATTGACCAAGATTTGAAGCCGAGATCTTCTTGATTCAGAAAAGGGTCCTTAACCCGCAATGAGACGACTAATATTTGTAAAGCGTATAAACTTGGACAAATACATATTAGTCGCATCATTAAATAAAAGAAAATAAAAATGAAAAGTAAGTGAAAATGTAAGTTAAGAATTATTCCGTATTACTGGGCTTTAATACCTTGCTCCATGGGAAATTTCAAGATTCCAGGATAAATGAAGTATCCTTTGGCTTTCGATTCCCTTAAGAATGTCTAAAATCTGCAGCATATGATATGACTTTCCGCTTGCTACTTCCTTACTCATTTCTGAGACAAATAGTTTTGACAGACATCAAAATGATCGTAAAAGGTGTCGTTTTTTTTCCTTTGAACAACTGAACCCTAAAAGTACGATATGTTTTCAATTAAAAACCGACTTTGTTTTTATGTTTATTCGTTGTATTACTCTAGCTTTGTTTAAATTACTACTTAACTTATGCCTCACGATCTATAAAATAATTAAAATAACAACAAATGCATTTGGGTATTCGCATTAGCAAAAAATATTGCGAATGTTTGGCGAATATTCTTAATAAGAAAAAATATATATATATAAAAAAATAAGCTTTATATTTTGTTTAATATTTTACCCTCCTAGTATAAAAAGTACATATTATGTTATGGATCAGCCATTAGTTATATAAATAACTGAACGTCAAGTCCCTTGCGGGGTAGGCAGAGAGAACAGAGCGCCATAAGGGACGATTCATACACGCCGCACTCGTTTTATTTGAGTTTCATAAATCTTATGAAACTCTTATATCTTATATTCTATCCTACTTTCATCCGGCTTTGCATTGTATTATCTGCTGGGTCAATCTGGCATCATCCTTTCGTTCTATATTTCCCAATCATCGGATAAGCCCTTTTTTACTTTAACATCGACACTTCTTCCTTCCTCACAACCTTGTTTTCGACGCGGTCAGCGAGACTCACTCCGCAGGTTTTGAGCAGTACCCTCATTTCGATTGCGTTTATCCTTTCGTGCAAACCCTGCCAGCTCAAATCGATTTTAATCAAATTTCATACCGTATGCAGTTTGATCCAACTTAAAAGTTCCAGTTCATATTTTTATTATAAAACTCCAACCGCAAGATTGAACACGAGAGCTTTACATCAGGAAAATTCACGTGTTATTAAGTATGAAACTTTTTCAAAATATTCTTCTACGAGTGATATTAATATTTAAATAACTGCACGAATATGGCTTGACCAATTTTGATGAAATTTTGTGTGCATTTAAGGTCTGAGAATCATTCGAATGCGTTTGCGTATGCATAAAAGAACTATTCGCATTCGTGGAAGTTTTTAAGAAATATTCGTATTTGCATTCGCGAATTTCCAAAATCCAACATTCGGTAAAACTTTTGTGGGTATTAAAATATAAGTGGACGAAGTTCAGTTACCCTTGAAGCCCTTAAAAATGTAGCCATATTATGTTAAACTATAATCTACCTATTATCATCTATATTATTTCTGGGGTATACGTAGTTTGGAAGCATTACACTGTCCCATTTTCGGTGTTAAAATTTTCTTCTGTCAAAAAGTTCCCCTTAATTTTATTATGGGCGAAGTCATTGTATAGTGATCACCTGAACGGTTAAAGAGTGAAAACGTAATCTACAAAGAGACAATCATATTTATTGATATTGCTCAAAATGAACCCAACAAGGTAACGTCTACCGATAGGTTTGGTGCTCCACGACTCAATAATGCCGACTTAATATTATTATTACTATACAGTAGTATGATATTATTATTTAGTGTAAAAAGATTTCAGAGGTAAGATAAAGGCCCAACAATCAATGATGACTCTTTGTTTCCTAGTCATCACAAAGCGTATTTCCCCGCCTTGTGTCTATTATAACAAACAGATTATTTTATATATCCATGCCACTAACAATCTAAGTTTGTTTCACCAATAAGACTATTCTGTAACATAAATAACTTCACGCCTTTGTTACCCGAAGATGTAGGCAGCGGTTGTTAAGCCTTGTCTCGCCGTTATGATTACGCCCCAAAAGGAATAGGTGGCGAAGCGGGGATAACGTTTTCAGTCATCGATATTTATCACACATAACATCCGAAAACAATCTCGAAAAGTCATTGGTGTGAGCCAGTGTCAGGATTCGGACCCGCGACTTTTAGATTCAGAAGCGACACTGTAAATTCTAATTATTTCGAAAGACACCTGGTGCTTGTCTATTTATTATTTTTTAAATAAATATATTATATAAAAGTGTAAAAGAAAGGAATTGTGTAGTCACTGCGTCACAGCACTTTTTGTTGAGAAGCTCCTCCGAAGATTCTATGAAATTCTTCACATATTATTTGGCCGTACAATGTAAAAGACAAGGTCACCCCAAGCGATACAATGTAAACAACGTATGATGCTATTTTTATAGTGATTATTTCCGAAAATATTCGCTCCTCTTTATACCTACATAAAACATCTTTGGGTCAACGACATAATTACAACTAAATTACAACTTAATCTTCCCGGTAGTTTCAAATCTCGGTGGTAGCAAATTGGCTGTGCTGTGATCGTTGACGTGACGTGTAATCCTATATGAATAGTTACAGTTTAATCCAAGACTTATATGAGTTAATTAAACCTTAGAAACAAATATGTATACTATATGAGTCTCAGCTTAGTAATACTCACACAATTATAAGAACAGTATAAATTGTCTGCTGACTACTTGAGCGAGACTTGTAAGTAAGGCATGACAAAACCGGACAAACTGTCCCGGAAGGAACGGATATGTACTCTTTATACGTAGTACATACTACGCTACAAATAGGGTAATCTGTTCACGGGGTGCAGCACGGTTGTCGGCACGTGTCTGCTCACCGATCAGCTGTTAGACGGGGTCGACGAACTGCACGCCCGGTGAATAACACCGTCCTATACGAAACGTACAGTGTCAATGCACTAGCAAAGAAAACTGGGGTCGACGCAAAATGTGCGGATAAATATCAAACTTGCAAAAGAGATGCGAGCACCAAAACGGTTGTCATCATCGCTTCGTGAATTATTCAATACGCTCACGCATAGCAAACCTAATATGCTCAAATCGCTCAAGATATATAGACAACTGCTGGATACTACAAATTTTATACCGGCTGGACTCGATTCGCGTGGTAAATATTTTAACTTATCGATATAATATATACAACTTCGACCTTCTTATGCCGGGGTGAACACTGCATCATATGCGACATGGCTCGACAGTGCTGCATTGTTTTTAATGAATATTTTTTTTTCAGATAATGTAGATATTTTATTTGGATGTCTGAATATTTGGCAATGGATAATATTATTATGTGTATAACTCTCTGAGTTAATAAACTAC
This sequence comes from Euproctis similis, assembly GCA_905147225.2. NCBI lineage: Eukaryota > Metazoa > Arthropoda > Insecta > Lepidoptera > Erebidae > Euproctis > Euproctis similis. Next base: position 14,963,078 of record LR990104.1, read on the forward strand.
AAGAGATCCGCAATCTCTGTAATGAACGAGTTTTATAGTTTCCTCACTGAACATAGAGGCCATCTTCCGCGTGGATATTAGATATCGTTATGCAATAACCAATTACGCAATGAAGCTAGCGTCAATTGTCATTGAGTAACAATAAATGAAAACTGATAGTCAGTTTTCACCAATTTCTTTATATGTTCATCATTTTCCCTTAATGTATTTAAATGGCAGGGCTTGCTTAGAGTATCAATGCTAGTTAGACTCTGCTACCGGAAAAATGGTGATCTATTCCATGTCACTGTCGTGAATTTACCTATCTAGAAAAATAAATAAATAATTATTCGTTGACCTAACTTTAATGACAAATTGAAAAAAATGATAGTTTAAAATAAAGACATGTTTATCTAGTAATCTATCCAAAAACATCTTTTGCAAACACGCTTGGCATTCGGGTCAAGCGATTCGAGTATTACCAGAGACAGGTGACAAAAAACGACATGTATATATGAACAGGGCCCCATTAACGCTAATAAATAACGTTGTGGTTGTTGACATAAATGAATGTACACACTGTATTGTTTGCATTTAGTTGACGTAACCTTACAATTTAATAAATATAGGAAATAGGAAATACAAACTAACAAAAGAACGCTTTTTGAACTCATTGTGTATATTTCAATCATTGTAAGAAAGAATTCCAGTGTTTACAATAAATTATACTATACCACCATGGATACTATACCCAATGGAGGTTTTATTGAAAACTGGGTTAATCAGGAAGTCATTTTTATTCGTGCTAGTAATTGTGTGAATAATATCAAGCAAGCATCTTCACGTGATTGAGGTTTCCGATTTTAATATGATATATCGTGATATTGTCCCCCCTTTATGCGGAACTTTGTTCCGCATCAAAAGTAATTTTACAGCGTTTACAATTAAAGTGCTAAATCTCGAAAATTATCACTTTTTATTTACTATCTCCCTATCTATAAAAAAAACGATTTTCTGTAAAATCTGTTTACTGAGGATTGTTGAACGTGACAACGTCTTAAGAAAATACTGCGTAAACTGTTTAAATTACGACAATAAACAAAAAGAAAATTTTAATTATATTACTAGTGTTCCCAAATGGAACGCCTCAATGTAGGTGACGCCTCATCAAGGTAATGTCGCATCGAGGTAACGCCGCAGTCATGTTTTTTCGCGCGTGCCGCCTGCTCCATCGTATTGTTGTCACGTCAAAATCCTTTGCGTAGTTTCAAAGATCTCAGCATATAAGGAGACAGACAGTGGAAAGCCACTTTGTTTTATACTATGTAACTATATAATAATTGAATGTAATGACAATTAACACGAAATGTTTGTTTGGTCGTTTATATTCAATAAACTCGGTAAATGGCTACATATTTATAAAGAAAGATTTTTTACCTTTGGCGCGGGCAATGAAAACTTAAAGGTAGTTTAAACGAAGATATTGCTTCTAAGTTTTATTTTAACGTTTTTTTACAGCATGAAAAGATGATCAAGCACAAAGGAATATAATGACAATGACCGAATGAGTAACCCTAACCTGATTTACTACACAAGTAACACGTTCTCAATTGCATGGAAAACTTTATTAACTTTGGCTTCAATACAAAAATGTTGCGTTTTCCTTGAATGTGTAAAATGTCATGAATCATCATGAAGATCATATCTCAAGTGATTAAATAAATAAAAGTGTAGTTTTGTTTCCAACATTAAAATAATATACCACTTGCTAATATAAGTCTTGCGTATGCATAATGAACAAATTGCTGCAATTTCCAGAACCGAATAATTAGAAGACACATTTTTTTTTTCAAATTTACGTCTTTCACTTTTCTCCTTGAAGGTGTAGGCAGCGGTAATTGACTTAAATTGCCGAATTACTTGGTCGCAATTGTAATAAAAGGTTGGGCACCACGATTTGGCAATTGGACGTCTTGGATTCAAATCCTGGCTTACATAAATGACGTTTCGATATTGATGACTGACAAAATTGTGTCCGATGAATAGCAATAGGTTCCGCCACCTGTTTCCATTTTGAAGGTAAAAATTCCGCTGCCTGGACCTTTGCATACAAAAGTGGGTAAATTTAAAAAATACATACATATGCATTTTACTTTGTTTTTATAAAGTATGCAATATGAGTCATATATATATCGCTACAAGGTTTCACAACATCTGCTGCGCGACATTGAATAAGCAAAATGGGACAAGATGGTTATTCAATATTGTTGTACTTAAGTGGATAATTTTAATTTAAAATTGTAATTAACTTATAATTGCAAAAATAAGACACAGTTATTTTGTCAAAAAACTGGGACTGTATATATTGATACTGCTAATCTGGGAGTATGTCACTCTTATGTTGTTATTTTTAACGTTTAGTCAAAAATAGTTAGAGCCTAAAGCAGGACATTGAATTGGTAGACATGAGATTTTCGCAAATTTGATGATAGGGTGACTTTCTCTGATAAATAAATTACCAACCTTCAAATTGGAGGAAGGAATGCATAAATACATATATACAATCACACCTTTTTCCCAGGCAGAGACAAATTCTTTGCATTGGCTACAATCCTGACATACATATCTTGCTCCATCCACTCTCATTAGCACTTTCATACATGCTCATTGGTTGTAGCCAAAGATGAACGAAAGAAGACTCAATATATCATTACATAGTATAAAAAAAAGTCGCTTTTGTCTGTCTTCTTATATGCTTAGATTTTTAAAACTACGCAATGCTGTTGATACGGTTTTTTTAACAGATAGAGGATGTCAATGGAGTGGTTTGTATGTATAATTCATGTATAATGTAATAAAGAAAAAGTGATGATTTTCGAGATTTAACACTTTAATTGTAGAAGCTGCAAAAATTACTTTTGATACAGAACAAAGTTTGCGGTTTAGCTAGTGAATTTATAAGTCAAGTGTGAAAGGCCAAACCGGTAAATAAATGCATGAAAGTCTTATTTTGTAATTACAACTCAAATAAAGATAAACAAGTCAACCTTTGATAATATAAATTCCTTATGTTAGTTCTTCAAATGAAAATGTTTGTGAATACTAAACCCACCGAGCACTATGTCAATTTTCATAGCCAAAGCTACTGCGTTACAATCTTCATAGATAGTAAAAGAATAATGGCAACAGCGAGGGGGCTGTAGAAAAACCACCCCTGATGTTTTACAGTGGTAGAGCTAAGTAGTTCCCTGCACGAATGGGCCAGCTGGAGCAGTCAAGTACTATAAGTACCTCTCAGAAGATCGACGTAAAGTGGCTCGTGCCGCATTTCATTCAGTAAGAGAGGTACCCAGAGGCCCACCACGCTTCCCCATCCTTTCCTATTCTACTCCCTTAAAGGTTGGCAACGCACTCCGGTGTTCATGGCCAGAGAGTAGTTGTTTACCATCAGTTCACTAACTCGTTCATTGATATAGTCAGATATGCTGCTTTTATTACAAAAAAAGTGGGATGTGGTCACTAGTAACATTTTCACGTAAAATGTTACCAAGATTCTATACCCAGGTCAAAATTTGTGGCTTGTCTGTATATTGAGTTTTATAACAATTATATAAAAATTTTTGAAATGAAAGATCTGACAACTTTTTTACAGTGTAAACTAGTACTATGAGTATGACCTCTGCATATGATTTGAGTTTTAGAAGTGTCATTCATATTCCTTTAAATTTACATTAAATAAATCTCAGAGGTATAGTGTACATTTAAGATGATGTTTTAAATGGGATGTTGTAAGAGCTAAAGGTCTTACTACCCCCAGATTAAGGAAAATATTATGTAAAGGGACATTGGAAGATTTTGTAGTAGAGATAAACATATAAATTGAAACAACATAATAATACATCAATAATAAATTAATATGATTAGGTACTAAAATTTTTAATATCATAATACCTACCCCTTTGATCAAGTGTGTAATGGTATCATAAATTCATAGTGAAGGTTTTAATGATAAGTAACACATAACCTGTTTCTTAATAGGAACTTCAATGTACCATTTAGAATGGCAAAAATCAAAAGAGTTTTGGAAGACCAGAGTTAATAAACACAAATCACATAGAATAGTGACTATATGAAAAATTCCCATACCAATCTAGGTTATTTGTTTTGCAATAATGAGTTTTAAAAAAAATAGACCTAATACATGCTGCAAACATATTATTAACCATCAGCTTCTAAAGTAAATATAATTGTATTTATGAATATATGCATTGATTAATAATTAAATGGAAATTAACTATGATTTTATTTATGTACGTAGATTATGAAATTATTATAATCATCAAAGATAATATAATTATTTTTAATATGGGTTAGGGGGTCAAAGATGCACTGCACTTTAAATAAAATAATGGCATTTATTTAGCATTAATGCAAATAAATAGCAGTTACTATGTACATGAGTTTGACTTTTTTGTCAAGTCATACATACACTCAAGTCTTTGTTTACATAAATGCATCAAGGGTGCCATAACTCTTTCTCAAGTATGTTTTACAAGTAATGTGTTTTATAAAAGTAGCCAGTGCTGTCTACAACAATAATGGTGAAAATAAGTTAACAAATTGAAAATTGCAATTAACTTAAACATAATTTCACAGTAAACAAAGAATCATAATCAAGTGATCATAATACAAAAGTCTATCAAAAGAAGATTGTAGTATCTGAACCTAATTATATAATTTAGGTTTCTAGTTTAATTTATTAAGGTATATACTCAGACATTTGGCTTATATGCACATTGTACAGTAAAATAACAATCTGACAAGAATCTTCTGGTATAGAAAAAAACACTTTGTTATAAATATTGCAACAAATTAAACCTTATTTTCCAATGGCCCTTTTCTTAAGTACCTTTTTTATGTAAATTTAAAGAATACTTTAATTCTGTTATAGATTGAAAATGAAAAGATTGTTTAACAACACTTATAGTTTATAGTATGCATGAATATGAATACTATTGATAGCAATGTAATTCTTATTGGACAATGGAAGGTCAAGCAATAATAGCATTCTAACTGGTAATGAAACAATGTAATTAGTAAAATAACGTTATGAGTTCTTTCATAACCTACAAACTATCACAGACGTAATATCCAGAGTACAGTTATATCGTTTCAACTTACCTATAGTTGCAAATTCATCAGGCGTTCTGCCACCTGCGAGTAGCCATCGACACCAATCTATTGTTTCCCATTCGTCGATGGCTTTACTAGGGTTCAGCAGCACGTCCAGCAATGGACCCAAATGCTGCGGGGAACCGTTCTCACAATCCGCGTGTATATACGCGGCTGCTCCACGTTTGCCTTTTTTCATTAACACTTGAGCAGTTGAATTTGACATTTTAACACTATAATCACTTCAAAACTATAAATCACACTAAACACATAAGTCACTGTTTAATTTGGACATTCACGGAAGAAACATTAATTCAAGTTTAGGAGGCAATGAACTGCAGTCCGTAATGACGTTATAGTGGAACATTTTTGCATGATTTAAACGTAATTTAGAACCAAACTAGATTAATACGACCGTGATCCACTGCAAACAATCTTTATCTTTGTATTAATAATAAATAATCACCAATATTCTCAAAATAGAAATGTAGAAACAACACGGCCATAAAATAAAGTGTCATTTTTCAACAATATTTTACTAGCACGGAAGCATTGGGATCATTATGGGTACTGTTACACATGCTAATAAAGAGCATGCTCATTGTGAGCATGCTTATGTCATTTGCTGTCTATAAGCATTCTATTTTCAACCATGCAGCTGAAGCGATATGGTCAATATTAGCATGGCTGTCAATTTTCGAACATGCTCGAAACTAGCATGCTCTCATGCTAATGATGAGCATGTGTAACAGTGCTCTAACTGAGGGAGGACTGAGGAGATTTGGCATATTCAGATTTCATAGATATTGTTATCACTTTATTTAGTGTCCACAACATTATTTGGCGAATTATGTAGAGTTTACAAGATACCTATGTATTAATGCACTGTGTTTATTTATAGCTTCTGCTACTAAACTGTAATACACATAAAACAACCAGATCACATGCGTATATGCACTCAAACTTAAAGTCGTGTTAGACAGAATTTTCTTAAAGGATTGCTTACAAGACACTTGAACACCTGAGAATACAGTCCGTTGGTAATAAGTGTAGAAGCAATATAGTGAAACGGGACCGGGGAAAGTAAAGGACGAATACGGAAAAAAGCAGGATAAAATTATTATTGTATTCATAAATAAAAATATAAAAATAATTAATTCAAAGGCAATAATCCACTGTAAAATAGTTTAGTAAAACATTTTTAATAAATAGGAACAAAGGTGTAAGTCAAGAAACAGTAACGATGGTCTAGGGATAGGGCTGTCACTTCATTTTAAACAAACGTAACATAACTTGACGCCAAATTCCTTGCAGGGTAGGCAGAGAGAACGACGAACCTCAATCTCTTCGTTGACTTTCTTAACTTTTTTCATGCACGCGCGTCGATTTTTGAGGTTCCTATCACCTTCCTCCCGAACACGTTCTATTTGATCATGAAATGTGTGTCTTAGCCGTACTCGACTCCTACTTCCGCCCGCTTTTGCATTGTGTATCTGCTACACCGATACTCTCTTTTGTCTCTTTGTCTTCCACGCGGTCCACGAGGGTCAATCCGCTAATTTTGCGCAGTGCCCTCATTTCGACCGCGTTTATCCTACTTATTCTAGATATAAAAGGTGGCGAATTATGCTAATATAAATATGCTTATTTAATAAATAAAAATAAATAAATGTAAAGCTGTGACTATGATTGTTAATTTAAAGAATATTTGTCTTTATATCTTTGATATAATTCAATTTGATTTTCATTAACGTTCTAATAAATGGGATTTATTAATTTTAATTTCATTAATTCATCAAAACCAAATAATTTTCGATAGGCCTTGATATTTTCCCTACACTGCCAATGTCCATTCCTCATTAACCCATTTCGTGTGTAAATAGAAGAATAGCTGAATGTTTTAATTACAGTAGCATATTCTCATATTAATTCATTTCTTTAATCTTCAGAATAAGGCTAAAGGTTTGATACAGAAATAACCAGTGAGAGAATAATCCGAAGTTCAAAAACATCCCCATTCACACACAGAATTTAGTTATCTACTATTGACTTAAAGATCTGCTTTCTAGGTCATTAAAAATAAAAAACCACTACCACAACTACGCATGTAACACGTGAATTTTTAGGATATTTGTGAATATAAATATTACGCACTCGTTGCCTATGTAGCTTTGTTTAAATCTATCTATGACTGGAAAAATATTCATACTATCACACAAAAGTTAAATTATTTCCATTGCACGATCATACTCAAAGAAATGGAAGAAGAAAAGGTTATGTTTCATGAAATGGAGTTGGATGATCGAGTGTTGAAGGTAATATATTTGCGCCTTATTTTTCGGTTAATAGATATTATGTTCAGCAAGCTTAGTTCTCTAAATAATCTCTGATTTTTACAGGCTATTTCGCAGTTGGGTTGGCCCACACCCACTTTAATACAAGAAACTGCTATACCTTTGCTTCTAGAAGGTAAAGATGTTTTAATGAGAGCTAGAACTGGTTCTGGGAAAACTGCCGCTTTTGCTATCCCAGTTATTCAAAAAATATTAAATTTGAAGAATACAAGCACACACCAGTGTGTAAGAGCTCTAATATTGTCACCAAGCAAAGAGCTTTGTGGACAGGTATGTTCTATACTTTGCCAGATAAATATTTATTCTAGATTTATAGCAATATATTGATCAATACTTGTGATTGTAAATGAAAAACATTTTCATTAACTCTTTACATGAAACTAATGAATATTCCATCGTCTGTTTTCTTTTCACATGTTCACTACTCTTCTCAAAGAGCTTTGTTATATTATGATCTAGATAGAGTTAAAAAACTGAAATTAAATGTTTTAAGTTTGAGTAGAAAGCTAGTTACTGTTATAAATCACATTCACAATTGAGAAATACATATTTATGTTGGCTCTATTTTGGCCATATTTTGTTTTATCCATTCTGTCATCCCTATGTTCTTTTCAAGATTTTTACTCACTGCTTTGCTTGCATTCATGTACCTTGAATAAAACAAAATAATTAATGGTAATATTAATATCTGATGTGATGTTAAGATGAAATCTTTAAGTATTATTCAAAGAAAATACAACATCCACACAACTAAATCTCATCATAAACATAAGTATTTATAATATTAGTAAGACATGCATGCTATGTTTTTAATTAATTACTTTTATCTACTTTTTTCTTTACATTTACATATTGGTTTATAAGCAATACTTCTTGGTAGCTTTAATCTATTGACTTGATGATATTGCTTCAGTATGTAACAATGTATCTTAAATCAATTAAATATATTTATTAAAAACTCGTTGATTTTAGATAACATCAGTGATAATGGACCTTACAATTAAATGTGCAAGGGAAGTGAAATGTATAGACATCTCTTCAAGTGGCGACACTCACACACAGAAAGCATTACTGTCTGACAAACCAGATATTGTTGTGGCAACACCCTCGAGAGCATTGATACATTTGAAGGCAAATAACATGAGACTAAAAGATGATTTAGCTGTACTCGTTGTTGATGAGGCTGATTTAGTTTTTTCGTTCGGCTATGAGGATGAAATCAAAGAGTTATTAGGGTAAGTTGTTATATCAGCTATAATATTTATGTCATTCACCACTAGATAGAGAGACAGTGTGAATTTCTTTTATAAAGTAAGATACTGTTAACTTTGACACACACATTACATTTACTCGTTTGTACCCATATTATATGAGCTTTAAATTTTCCTGGCATAATAAATATAATAAATCTTTTACTTAAATTTAAGTATATTTTGTGATTTTCAGTCATTTACCTAAAATCTATCAGGCGGTACTTGCATCAGCTACACTTTCAGATGACGTGCTTAACCTCAAGAAAATTGTTCTACGCAACCCTGTCACATTAAAACTTGAGGAACCTGAGCTTGCTCCATCTTCACAGTTGCAACATTATCATCTTTTTGCAGAAGAAGATGACAAGGCGGCTATATTGTATGCGCTATTGAAACTCAACCTCATTAGAGGGAAAAGTATAATATTTGTAAGAACAGTGGATAGATGTTATAAGTAAGTGCATATCTTCATAATAATAAGAAAAATTTTATCAATAAACACGAAAATATACAGACAAATATTATATATCTTTTTTATGCTTATCAAGACAACTTGCAAAATTTTTAATTATAGTAAAATCTAAATACATTGATTCTTCTGTATAAAAATATTGAAATTAACATTAATCTGTATTGAATTAAGAAGTATTTTAAGTGTCAATGAAAGTCACAAAAGGACCATTAAAGAAATGTAAAAACTAATAAACTTATTATATTTTTCAGATTAAAATTGTATCTTGAACAATTTAAAATAGGCTCCTGTGTTCTAAACTCAGAGTTGCCAGCTGCAGTGAGGTGTTTATCTGTAGACCAGTTCAATAGAGGAAGGTACCAAATTATAATAGCTTCAGATGAGATGGCACTTGAAAAACCTGATGGTGGTATATTACCTATAGAGGAAAGAAAGAAAAAGAAACAAGGGTCAAAACGGAGGAAAGACAGAGAGTCAGGAGTGTCGAGAGGGATTGACTTTCAACATGTGTCAAATGTTATCAATTTTGACTTTCCTTTAGATGTAAATTCATATGTACATAGAGCTGGACGAACAGCAAGGGGTAATAATCAGGTTTGTCTTTAATTTTATTGTAACATAGATTTTTGTTTTGACTATCTAGTGAATGTAGAAATAATTTTAATTTTTTCGTTATTTTGTTACAGGGTTCCGTGTTATCATTTGTGTCTATGAGAGAAAAGCCATTAATGGACTCTGTGGAAGCACATTTGTCAAAAGGTTTTAAAAGTCAACAAGTTTTACAGTAAGTGAATAATATATGTGGCATTTGTGGACAAGATATATAAATTAATTTCAAAATAACTTACTAGTTATTGTATATTTCAGAAAATATGAGTTTGCCCTTGAGGAAGTGGAGGGATTCAGGTACAGATCTCGTGATGCATGGCGTGCAGTCACCAGGATTGCTGTTAGGGAGGCCAGACTCAAGGAGATCAAGCAGGAACTACTAAATTGTAAAAAGTTACAGGTAAAATGATTTGTTTATTTATCATTACAGTGTATGGCGTTCAGGTTTCCTTGGCTGTGCCTGGGACTTAGAGTGTATTGGTGTTGTTAATTTAATGTATTGTTTTATACACTACTTTTTATACGCAAAAATGTATGTGGTACCCATGCTCAAATGTTTTATGGGCCGTGTATATGGAGGTTTAATAATAGATGGTATTATAATGGAATAAAAATAAAAGAGAAGAAAATAAGAGAGAGGCGAGTGCAGGAAGCAAGAAATGTGTGTCAGGATCATAGTAAGTGGAAAGAATTAGTCTCTGCCTACCCCCATGGGAAAAAGGCGTGATTGTATGTATCTATGTAAAAATAAAAGTTAAAAAAAACTGGGAAAATATATTCATAAGTTTTTGAATATGTAATATTGCAGTAAATAAGAGGTCTTTGTGGATGTTCAGGTGTCTTTTACAATGGCCAGATCAATTATAGGCTAGCGTCAGTTGAGGCATATAAACTATATAGCTTCATTGAAACATCTTTTGGAATGACAGCAGACAGCTTTGAAAAAATAGATTTCAAAAATGATGACCAAAATTATACATATCTCATTGATGAACGACTAATCTTCTCTCTGATTTTAAACTTAATGACTTATAGAGAAGGTTTTCATTTACTTTCCACAATTTAACATTTATTAAATCTATACTCAGGGATACTTTGAAGAGAATCCATCAGACTTGGCAGCCCTACGAAGAGATAAAGCATTGCACACAGTAAAAGTACAGGAGCATTTAGCTCATGTCCCTGAGTATCTGTTGCCTGCTGCATTGAGGAATGAGGAGACAGTGGAAGATGAGCAGGAAACTGTTGCTGCCCCACCACCACAGAAAAAGAGGAAACAGCCTGGCAGTTATGGAAGTGCCAAGAGACACAAATACCAGGTAATTAATTAATTGCTTGGTTACATAAATATATGGACTACATACTGGTTTATAGAAATATTTAAATTAGATTATCAAATGACCAAAACTTATTTCTTATATCATTTTTTTATGTTTTTGGAGGGCAAACAGCGTGTCACCTGATGGTAAGTCACTAGCGCAGCCCATAGACACCTGCAACACATATAGTGTTACAGTTGCGTTGCCGACCTTTAAGGGAGTAGAATGGGAAAGGATAGGGAATTGAGGTGGGCCTCCGGGTACCCCTCTCACTGAACGAAACGTGGCATGAGCCACTTTACGTTGATCTGCTGAGAGATCGTGGTATTTCACCGGTCGAGCAAGCCCATTCATGCAGCAAACTGCTTGGCTCTACCACTGTTAAAACATTAATTATAAACACTGAACAGTTTATGTTCACTCTGTTATTATAATATTTTGATAGTAATCGTTCATTTGATTAATGGCTTTATTCCAGGCACGTAAAAAAGATCCACTGAAGAGTTTCGACGTAGAGAAGATTAGCACGGGAGACACATAGCAGACACATTGTTAGTATCTGAATGGATGATTTTTTTTATATCAAATGAACATTTTATAGAGCTTATGTTTTTGTATTCGTATATGTTAAGGCTAGAACTACATTTGATTATGTGATTTTTAAAGTGACTTGAATGTAGTTTATGCCTCTATATGAACTGTACTAAGTGTAAAATAAACATTTCTGATTTCGTGTCTTTCTTTCACACAGTTCGGGTTGCCGCGCTGGGTTTATAATCAGCATTTGGTTAGTACTGTCAATGTTACCATGTAACATTCAATATAAATTAATTGTTGTTGTATTTTTTATTTTATTTTGCTGAGTATGGATGAACTAGCGCTAAAGAAATGTGGTGGCCTTGTTTATTTTTTATTTAAATATAATTAATCATCTTTTTTTAAAGTTTATTTATAATTTCAATAAACTAATTGTTTAGTTATTTGAATCTACGGATTGTGTTTGAAAGTAGAGTACAGAGATCACCACAAATAAATCATTGGTATTTTAAAATTTTCACATGTTCGTGATATGACAGGGGATCAACAAATAATTGCTAGCCGCTTATATCTAGGTAGGTACCAATAAAATTGGAAAGCTAATTCCAAATTATGACCAACTTCGGAATTTGTCAATTTCGAAAGTAATGACAAACTACGCGCTAAGCATCCTGATGGACAGGAGATCATCAACAAATAATTGTTAGTATGACTAGGTAACGAACTTCGAAGACAATGACAAACCTTGTCATCTTCGAGATAAGAATCGTGATGGACAGGAGATCACCAACAAATAACAGTATGATTAGGTAACGAACATCCGAACTTCGAAGAGAATTACAAACTTTTCATCTTCGTGATAAGAGCCGTGATGGACAGGAGATCTCCAGCAAATAATTGTTAGTATGTTTAGGTATCGACTGACCAAACTTCGAAAGTAATGACAAACTTTGTCAATTTCGAAAGTAAGGACAAACTTCGTGCTAAGCATCGTGATGGACGGGAGAACACCAACAAATAATTGTTAGTATGAGTAGGTAATGAACTTCGAAAAGAATGATAAACTTTGTAATCCTCGTAATAAGAATCGTGATGGACAGGAGATCACCAACTCACAATTGTTAGTATGATTAGGTAACGAGTTAACGACTGATCGAACTTCGAAAGTAATGACAAACTTAGTAACTGTTAGTAGATATGATTAGGTAGAGACCAACCGCTTTCAAACTTTACCTACCATCACCACCAGAATCACGCCAGCTACGAGATCAGCAAGAATTATTTTTAGTAGGTAGGTATGTATTTTTATTTTTACCTTCGAGATTTTTGAGCAACAAGAATACCCAAATGATAAGGAAATCTTTAATGACAAAACCTTCAAATTCAGGTTTCTCTTTTATGTGGCCAGAGTTCATCACAGCGTGGTTAGTCTTTTTGCGTCAATGTTTACTATTTTTGTTTCAAGTTTTTATGTCACTAAAATTATTTCTTTGGCTGTCTTGTCTGTAACCAAAGTAAAATTAACCTCATGGTATATTGACCCACTTACAGAGGATAGTTTGGATGCATGTGTATTGGTTGTTATAGCAGAAATGTTCATTTATATTAAAAAAAACTCTTGCTTAACTTATATTTGATGCTTAGTAAATGTAGTTATGATATGATAATGAAGTGCACTTAATATAAGAGACTTTAAAAAACTTGATTGTGTCACAATGATTTAATTAGGTTCATATTCTAACCAAATTAAAAAAAGATTTCAATTTAACAGTCTTGAATAATTTTATAGTATTATCCTAATATTTAAACAAATTGTTTGATTTTCCATTAGGCTTCTCAATTTATGTACCTAGGTATATCTTGATGACCTAGTTTTATAGTTTACATTAATATTGTGTAATGATACATTCAATACTGTTCACATTATCTGTAAATTTTAATGAATGGACAGCGATTAACGCTAGTCCAACTACCAAAAATTACACGTACGACGTATCCCGTTTGGGATAGTCACAGACTGGCGTGATCCACCCGTGTGTGCAATGGGTGGCGCCTGCCCGGGGCAACCGCCTTCATGATCACGGTACACCCTACGCGAGGTTAGTATGCTGTCTGTTTCGTAGAGGGCCCTTATATACACCACACGGAAAATATTTATATCGACTTTAATGCTTTTTTAATATAGTGACATCTGTTTTTACAAAATCATTTTTAGAGATTTGATTTATATTGGGTTGCCAAGGCGATAATTTTCACATAATAATTTAAATACAAAAAGTATCTAATTTAAATCATAATTCTATACATCTATTGCATTCATCTATAATTCGTGATTTTAGAATATTATTTTGCTAATATTTTGATTTAATTATATTGTCCTCAAAAATGAAAAGTCCATGGTTGCAGTGGATGATTTGTCTACCTAACTTTCAAGGCGGGAAATTGAAACTAGCAATTTTCATTGAAAACTATATATTTTATTAGTTGGGTGTTGTAATTTTTGGATTTTATTAAGTTTAATTGGCGGACGGTATTGCTGCGCGAAGTATTAAATGCACATTTCAATATAGGTATTTAAAGTACTATAATTATAGGATAAGGATTAATGCTGTAATGTTTGAAATTTCTTCGTAAACAAATCGTTATTTCTCGCAAAAAGTAAAGAAATTTTTTTTAAAGATTTAACGACCGTTTTTTTTTTTATTTTTTTTTATGGGATAGGAGGGCAAACGAGCAGGCGTGTCACCTGATGGTAAGCAACCAACGCCGCCCATGGACACCAGCAACACATATAGTCTTACTGTTGCGTTGCCTACCTTTAAGGGATAGGGGAAAGGAAAGGATGGGGAAGGGGGGTGGGCCTCCGGGTACCTCTCTCACCGAACGAAACGCGGCATGAGCCACTTTACGTCGGTCTTCTGAGAGGTCGTGGTATTTCACCGGTCGAGCCGGCCCATTCATACAGCGAACTGCTTGGCTCTACCACTGTTAAACTGTTAAACTGTGGTTGCTAAGACCTTTAAGTCGAGTCTTTTTGCTATGAATAACATCTTCATTAAACTATAAACTAATCTTAACCTAACCTAGCCTAAACCTACAGCTTAACCTAACCTTATCATCCATAAAGTCGTGGCAGTTTATGCATGATTTTCCGAGGGAGTTTTGACGACAATGTAGAAGAGCACACTAAACACGATATTTACACCATTTCCCACATTTGCACTCATATACGAACACTTATTAAATAAAACGCCACGAATTTTATTCAATAATATCCATTGAAATACAAATTTGAGAAAATAATGCAAACAACGGACATGTTTCTTCCACAGTCCCGCCAAAACTCCAAAGTAAAGAAATAAAAATGATAATTGTAGGTTATTTCTAAGAAATAGACTATACCTACCGTTGCGAACTTTTTTGTAGACATTTTTAGGATGGTTTAACGTAATAGGTACAATACTTTGATATATCACTTAGGGTTCACCCATGCGTTTGCAATTGAAGCGCTACACCTAAAAATAATAACTGTTTTCTATTAAATAGGTACAAACCACCCTGTTGAAACCTTTTATCTGTTAAAAATAACACATTAAAATCGGTAGAGTAGTTTTGAGTTTGAAGTTTGCGTCTGTACGATAAAGTCTAGCATGGTTCCCAATTTGATGATCTCACACGATCTCAATTATAAGTAATGATCATTAGAAAGGCGTGGTAAGCTTAAAGATTTGGTACTACATATACAAAACATATACGCTTGTCTTTTATGCTATTAAAAATAGATAATTTTGTAGAGAAGTAAACTAGGACCATGAATGGGTCGCATAGCCACCACCATTCCACTCATATCTGTCAGAAAATCGACGTGCCTATAGTGGCATGCCGAATTTCGTTCTGAACTCTGAACCAAAAACCGTGAGTATTGTGTTGTTGTGTGATTGTCAGCGGCAGCAATCACTGAGCTCGCCGCCGGCCAACGGGCCGCGAGGGCGCACACCCCGCGGGTGCGCCCGGGTTGCGGCCCGGGATGGATGACCCTCCGGTACGGCCGGGGAGGGTCGTCGGGGGCGCCGCCGGCCGCGCGCTTCTTTACAGCGCGTGGTCAGAGCCGCCCCGCCCGGGGGAGCCTCACCGAGGCTCCCCGAGGATGAGCACCCTTTCGTGACAGAGGGGGTGCGACGGCGGGGTGGACCAAAGGGCTGACGCAATGTCCTGGGCCTCCCCAACGCCGGAGGAAGGCCGCCGCGAGGTTTTAGGATATAAGTGAATCAAAACTCAATCAGGTATTTACATTTTATAAACTAGGCACTCTAAACAGACTTAGACATTCGTTTCTTTGTTAGTTGTTCTTTGATTATGATCTTGGAGTCACTAAACGCTCGGCGAAGTGTGAGAGCTTGCTGTCTCGGTGACAATGTGGTCGAAGACTGTAGTAAGGACAACGGCCGATGTAGGTAGTACCCGTATGGTCCCATTTCACGTCGCTGCCATGGATTGGTTGTTATCCTAGAAATAAATTTTTGAGCTTTATAATCCCAGTATGAACACGGAAAAAAAAAAAGTAAATTAGGCTGCATAATGATCTAATTTATGCATATTGTTTCAGGTACTGTTCCACATGAAAGGTCGCAATGGAATGCTGAGATACTTCTACTCCGTCTGAAGCAGACGGAGTTTACTCAAAAATATTGTTATAGATGATCTATGTACCACTTAAATAATATACATACACAATATTATTGTGAAAAATAAATATTTTTTTACAAAACTCGATTAGTTTTGCCTTGCATCGAAGACAACCTTTTACGTTTACAAATTTATAACGTAAAACAATAAACATGGCGACAGTATCAAATAATCAAAGATTTTAAGGGATAGATGTGAAATGTTCATTTGGTTTAATTAAAAATTTCTGATTATTAACATGGGTATTCCATAAAATAAAAGGTATAATATTCAGCAATCGGCCATTTTGGAAAAACATTTATCACGGCACATGACGTCACAGCTATTACGCTTGCAGTTTAATTTTTTAGTATGTACTTTGTTTTGCAGTGACGTCAGTTTCAAATGTTATCGACATGCCTATTATTTAAATATCTACGAGTAGTAACTATCTAATAACATAATTAGTGTCCGACCGAAGGTCTATTTTTGGCCGAAGCCGATTAATCGCCAATCTCGGCAAAAAAATATCGGCGTAAAGTGGCTCATGCCAATTTCCCCTAGGTGATAGAGGTATCCGCACTGAACTAAGTGTAGTCCGGTCCGTCAGTCACTCACTCTTTCGTAACAGTTCATTTAATAATTTGACTGTTCTCGTACCTTCGGCAGGACCTTCGGCTTCGGCCCAGAAAAAGGCCGAAGCCGAAATCTCGCCGAAGATGGATTTTTGGCCGTAGGTGGCCGAAGCCGAAGCTTCGGTCGGACACTACTAATAATAACGTGGCTAGTGGAATAGTCATTAAAAAGGGTTGATCGAGGTTAATTATTTGTTAAAACAATTCCGTCGTGTACCTACCTAATAAGTTAGTGATTTTTCACACTAGTGCTTAATTTTTAGCTTTAATGGCAATGTGATTAGATACTAACCATATCATGAGTGGTGGTGTCTGCGGTCTAGGTCGGGTCTGTATGTACACAGCGAGTGGTACCACACCACACATCCAAATCATCCATTGCTGCAATATCTTGTAATTTTCCGTGTATTCTTCCAAAAACAATACGTCGCTTTCCTGGAAACCCATATAACATCTTGTTTGAAGTTGTGTGTTACACCTGTGTTACAAGTTTCGCATGTATCTAGGGATCAACATTTCTTTATATGTATATAACATAACATCACGCCTTTTCTACCTGAAGGTGAACACAGCGACTGTTGAGCTCCGACTCGCCGTTATGTTTACATATCCAAAATGGAATAGGTGGTGAACCTATTGTCATATATCGGGCACAAAGCTTTCAGTCATCGATATTTATCAAACATAACTTCTGAAAAGTCATTGGTGTGAGCCCGGATTCGAGGCGTCGATTTCTTGATTCAGAAGCGGGGTGCTCAACCGCTGGACCACCGAGATTTAAATATGATATAGATAAACTGCTAAATCACTCTTTATTAGATCAATAATATAATAATTTGGATAAGATTTTATTTAAAATAAATTAGTAAATTGGTTAGTTGTTCGTACTTACATTTCTGTAACAGTATTCAACCGTTGCCTTCACTACTGTCACCAGAACCCCCCACAAAGTCACACTGTATATCACCATCCACACGAACAATAGATTCTGAAAACATGATATATATGATAGTCTAGACTAGACTCTAGATAGATATAGACAAAAGATATCTTAGTATTCTGTGGGACATGTAGCTTTTGTATTCCTTGTATTTTGTGTTCATGTAGCTTTTCTATTGATCATGATTCTCATTTACTATATTTAGTAAATTATACTTTAACTAACAACCACTAGGTTGACCCTAACACCTAAGTAAATATTAAGTTAAGCTTAAAATAAAACCCGGTCAATTTACTTATTTAAATGAAACAAAGACATTCAAAATTTGAATCTCAGTAGTGTCGTAGCTAAGCACTTGCTTCTCTTTCACATGTCTCGTGTTCGACTTCGAACGGTATTCACACATCTTTTCGAAAATTGTTGTATGGTAATTTAGAACTCCTTAGAATGTAAGGAACCACTTTCAGACGCGTTGAAGTTTTACAAAAATAAACACCTGTAAAATTATCTCCCATAGTGGTACGCGTCGGAACAGAAACCGTCTGAATAGGGCTGTCAGTAGACGCTGGGCTAACGCCGCTGTACCCACTGTCCACAACACGCTCGGGATGACGGAGAAACTGCTCTCGCCACATTTTGATTTCTGGT
This sequence comes from Euproctis similis, assembly GCA_905147225.2. NCBI lineage: Eukaryota > Metazoa > Arthropoda > Insecta > Lepidoptera > Erebidae > Euproctis > Euproctis similis. The sequence goes on from LR990104.1 coordinate 14,981,661, forward strand.
ATAACTGCTCAAATGTAAAAAGTTTAGAGTATTTCACGGGTAGGTACAATACATATATAATCTCACGCTATATCCCTTGTGGGGTAGGCAGAGAGAAAGGAACGCTATAAGGCACGATTCTTACACGCCCTACTCGCTTCTTTAGACTATCACAACTATTTTCCTACACGCGCGTCGATTTGCAAGGCTCTTAGCATCACCTTCTTCCAGAACTCGTTCTATTTGGTCATGGAAAGTGTGTCGTGGCGGTCCTGACTCTGGTATAGGCTACACCTATCTGCTTTTGCATTGTATATATGCTTAGTCAATCTCGATCATGGATTCTGTCTAAATGTCCATTCATCGGGGCATGCCCTGGCCCATTCAGTGTACATTTTTGGTAAATAAAATTTTTGTATTGAATTACGAGGTAAATAACACACGTCCTCAACACTGACATAAGATGCGAACATATATCTAAACAGTCGTCTCGTTGCTCAGGAGGTCGAACATCCCTGTTTTGATTCAAGAAGTCGTGGGATCGAATCCCAACCAATCACTTCTCGGATTTCTTTCCGGAAGTTATGTGTGATTGATGATTGAAAACATTTTGCCCGGTATATGGCAATCGATAGGTTGTCTGCCACCTATTTCATTTGGGAAGTGAAAATTCGACGAGTTGAGGCTTAACTGCCACTGCCTAAACCTTGCCTGGAGTAGAAAAAGACGAGAATAAAAGATAGTAAACGACAAAACTTACTGAGATTCCTTCAGCTTTCATGTAACCCCATAAAGAGTGAACCCACATCACAGTTTGTAAAAAAGAAATAAACCGAAATATTTTTGTGTACACATTTGGCTTGATAGATTTATTTTTTGTATATCATATACAAAATATTTGCCACCGTTTCTTAATTTTACATCATGAGCTAGGCGAAAATAAAACTATCAAAGAGAAATAACATTTTTTTAATTATACTAGTTTATGGTCAAATATTCAAATAGGAAATCGATCACAGAGTTTATATATTTATATTGAATAGCATAGACATACGAAATTTATTAAAAAAATGCATAAAGACTATCACCATAGCTTGCCTTGCTTTTTACACTAATAAAGAAAAAAATCAACAATGGTAGAGCTAAGCTGTTCTCTGCATGAATGGGCCGGCTCGCCCGGCGAAAAACCACGACCTCTCAGAAGATCGCCGTAAAGTGGCTCATGCCGCGTTTCGTTCGGTGAGAGAGGTACCCTGAAGCCCACCTCCCTTCCTCATCCTTTCCCATCCTACTCCCCTAGGAGTTGTCAACGCAACTGTAACACTATATGTGCTGCAGGTGTCCATAAGCGGCGCTGGTCACTTACCATCAGAGACACGCATGCTCGTTTGCCCTCCTATCCCATAATAAAAATTAGTAGTAGAATATTAGAGCAAAGGGTTTCACTTATTATTACATGATCTGATCTGACCTCCTGGTCAAGCATGCAATTCATGCTTGCCATTACATTTCTCTGTCTAGAGCCTATATTTTTGCTAGAGAAAACCATTTAAACATCGTTTCCATAATAAACATGAATAGATCAGGTAAAAATTTTGACTACACACTTTTTTAAACATTAGTTTTAATTTGTTATTCTTTGTCTGTCGATTGTTTTGCGTATAGTCCAAAGAACGGTTTAATTTATTTGAACGTGATAATAAATATTCAAATTGGATGAGGAATTAATTGTACTTGGTTTTTTTTATTTGAATTTTCCTTTTAGGTTTAGAAGTACCTATTACCTAAGAGAATTTGTACACCACGCAACTACTTAATAAATTAAAAGCTATTGAGTGAAATAAATAGTCAAAATATATTTTTGAAAGAAAATTTAATAAACACTTTCACAAAAAAATTACACAATTTTTCAATATATAAATATTTATAAATGTGAACGGTGAGTATTGATAAAAATAAATCGTAAAAGTATATATTAATCGGGCACATTTTTCTTCGTGGACGATTCTGGGAGTTTTGAATTGTCTGTTGAGTCAGCATGTTTGGTGCCGGGCTCCTGTGAACATCTGCAGAGATCCAACAATGTTGATGACTAAGGCAAAAATCAAGAAAAAATATTGTCATAAACAACATTAATAGTACAAACTGTTAATTGTTTAATCTTTATTGTTTGTTTTTATTTTAAGGTAAATTTACGTTTTTTTTTAATAATAAAGTAATAATCTTCTAACACTCTAGTAACATAAAGGTAACTTCACCCCTTGATTACCTACTTGATGGTGTAGGCAACATGAGTGCAGTCGTGTTACAAAACGACGTAATGCCCTCTATATTAGTACTTAGTAGTTACTTACGAAAATAAAATAATAAAAAAAACAACTAACGATATTCTTTTCCTAAGAATGATGAGCGTCCTGTACTGCCTGTAAAAGCAAATCACACACACATATATGTATTTTTGCATCAGAGTGAATTTAAGTGTAAGGTATATTAACTTCAAGTCAACGTAGCAGTACGTAGTACAGACTTAAATTCACAGTAATCAGATGAACTAAAGATTATGTAAAATAGTCATTGATTTAGCAAAGCAAAGAGTAGTCGTTATATACTTAAGAAGTATAGTACTACATATACATAATCAACTAATATATTCTATGATTTAATCTGTTGGCATTATTATTTGATACACATGCACTGAGCTCCTAAATACCCTAGGAATGAATAACTGAGCTGAGACATATTATATAGTGGTTCTCACGTTGGTTCTACCAATATTATAAAGATTGGGAAGCCGAGAGAACGAAGTCGTTACAGTACCTACATACACAATATAAAAACTAGTATCTATTTTAACATACTTTAACATAATTTCTGAATTTTTCAATGGCATCTGCTGTGGTATCGCTCGATTTGCATAAGATACGCACATGGATCTCTTTCGGTTGCTCACTAGCAGTTGATGAAGCGGTGTTATGGAGTTCACAAGATACGCGGCTTGTAGTCGCACCAACATCTGCCGTCTGAAGCTTGTCATCATCGTTCGGGCTCCCACTCTAGTTAACAACGATCTCCTAAATATACGATTTTATTGAAAGCATACCTAACATATATTTCTAATAATAAATTTAAGTAAAACAATAGTCTATTTCATTTAAGATAAAATGGCAAGTCGATGCTCAGCAGTCGCTGCCTACACCTTAGGGTAGATAGAGCGTGCAAAAACTAACAAAACAGTTGAGAAAATAATATACTACAGATAACATCACTGCAAGGGGATGGAAATATCCATTAGGGAACCGTGCACGCTGAGGAAAATTCTAATTAAGTTCTGGCTTGAATTAAGTAAAAATGTTATTAACCGCTGACCCTGCGTGCCATGTCCGTCACATGCTATTGTTTCCACGTCTTTAAAATTGATAATTTAGTAGAAAAATACTATATTTTCATGGTATATTCGCTAAAAAATACTTAAGTTTTGATGAATATATTTTAACGAATTAAAAGTAACAAGGAAATATAAAACATTACGTATCGACATGTTCATTGTTGTGTTGCTGTACTGGTTGAGAGTCTACTTGAGCGTAACCACGCAGCCTCTGATGGATGCAGCCAACGAATGAGTTGATTTTCTCCATTCCTCGCCGAGCGGCTCCCAGTGCGCGGTCCTGCAGCTCGGCTTGCCTGACCCCGCCAGCACCGAAACATATATATTACATAGTCGCTCGGTTGTTAAAAAAAATATAACGATTTTTTTTTTAAAGATTAAGGGCCACACAAGGACGTTGGTCACTTGATAGTAAGCAACTTCTTACCCCCATGAACACTGTGGTGGGTTGCCTTCCTTTAAGAGAGTAGGAGGGGGGAAAAGGGATCGGGCCACCGGATACCTCACACCGAACGCAACGTGGCACCAACCACTTCACGATGATATTCCGAGAGGTCGAGGTATTTCACCGGTCGACTCTACCACTGTTAGAGCGACAGTTCAATGAAAGAGACTGCAATAGAAGCACTATAATACTTTCAACACCAAGTACATTCTCACTCACACACATTGAGTACTTTTACAGGTTGTCTAGCTCGCATTAAGGGGTAAGGCCGCTTCTTTGTCTTAAATTATAGGACTTTTTGCAATGTATTCGCGGTGCACAAATAAAATGTTATCTATAGAAGTATTTAATAATAATAAGCATTATTAAGTCATAAATTTGCTTATTAAAATAGTGATCATATCAGCTAGAGAAGTGTGGGTAATTGAAAACATACTTTTATCCAACAAAGGACCCATATTTAACGTGGCTACCATAACATGTGTGAAAAAAAAAATGTTTGAAAAATAATATTCTAGAACTTCTGGACGTCCACAAATTACTTAGTCTTTGGGTCAACGTGTTACTTATGTATATTGCTCAACTTATCTAGTTTAGCTAGTTACAGAGACAATTGACCGAAACAGACTGATGAATCGCTAATACAAGTGTTCCGCTTTTGACATTGTGAAGTAAAAATCCCTAAAATGACTATGAGGTGGATATAATACTAACCAGTATTCCAAATAAGGTATATTAAATCGTCGACAGTAATGTTTCCTAACGTAGTCGGCATAGCAGAGGGATAGGAACCAGCAAGCTGTGATGTGTATCTGTGGTTGCTGCTGCCGGAGAAATCTCGTGAGCGGCCCCAATGGCACCATATCTGATTGACTGCCAAATAGTCCCGCCGTAGTCAATTCCAGCAACACGCTTGGACTCTTAAAAATAATTATTGCTTCTATTAAATCTATATTTACACTAACATATAACTTAGTAAAACTAGTAACTTAGTAATTTTTAGTTTATATGAAGTGAAATTATTAAAAAGTTAACATTAATTTTCAAATCGAAACAGCACCTGTTAGATGGGCTAAATCATTAACATTACATAGTATAAAACAAGGTAGCTTTCCGTTGTCTGTCCCCTTATATGCTTAGATATTTGAAGCTACGCAACGGATTTTGATGGGGTTTTTTTTAATAGATAGAGGGTGTCAACGGAATGGTTTGTATGCATAGTTCATGTATAATGCAGTAAAGAATACGATAATCTACGAGAATTAGCACTTTAATTGTAAACGCTGTAAAAAATACTTTTGATGCAGAACAACGTTCGCCGAGTCAGCTAGTCGATAATACAGAGATAACTTAGCCCCACTACACATTAGCATTTTTCAGCTAATGGGCTATCGATTTAACATATGCGTAACGATTCCTCTGCACTTATGAGTAATTGAAGGCTAACGCTAGAGCGGTTTGGACTTGACACATGTTTGTTTTGGTGTCATCTTATACAAAATGGTTACCAAGAAAGAAAGTCAATTGTGATGGCTATCTTTATCCACGCCGTTCTGTTTATCAAACGTCAATGCTAGGCAAACGCTAGTGTGAACGGGCCGTTAGCAATGAAGTAGGAAACCTATGGAAGTGGCATGTCGACACAAAATTGAAGCAGGGTGTGACGTCATTTGGCCGCATAAGATGGCGGTTTAGTGATGGGCAGAAGAATTCTATTTATCGATAAACGTTCTTAGCTAATGTTATTAAAAACGTTATTTTGTATTAATTATTTTTAGAATTAAATTAAATATGTGGTTTTGGATATCAAAATAAGAGTACATGTTTTCTTAAACTACTTACTTTCATAATTTTATTTTAAATATAATTGAATATTTATTATTTGTAGAATTATTATGCTAAATATTCTGTTTTGGATGTCAAAATAAGAGTACATGTTTTTCTTAGACTACTTACCTCTATTTTACAAACTATTTTAATTAAACATCTTCAGAACATATTTTTAGTTACAACTGCATCTCTTATGACTTTTAGTCTAAGATCAGTTAATTATTACATATTTGGTAAATTTATAATAGGTTTTTACTAGTTATGATATAAAACTAATTTATTTAGAAAATTCAGCAAAGAAATTTTGTCGGTAAAATTTTTCACAACACTTTTTTACTGGCTCAACTGACAAAAAATCCGCCATACTTTGCGAGAAATTTGGCATCAGTCGGTATTATCGGGTTATCCTATTTCCGTATTCATTCACTTTATGTACGCATTGAAATACTGTTGTACTGTTTTCATGCGAGTGACAGCGCTGAGTAAGAACGAGACAGATATATGTTTATGTGTGCGCCGTCGAAATGCCTAATATTTATATAAGCAATTGTATGTATAGAAGAATATGTCTCGTCCATATGGACGTCAATGGCCGTTAGAGACAGTTTAGTTATTTCCATTCCTACAAAGCAATTTATTGAAATACTTACATCTCTAATAATCGTGTCAAGATAGTATTGAAAGAATCGCATGCAACACACCCACAAATGTATCATCAGCGCCAACATACCAACCAACATTGTTGACTGAAAAAAATATTATATTAACTAAGTTTGGAATTCATAATTTTTCTGGCTGATGGGTTTGACTTAAGTTATTAAAGTCCGATATGAGGCTTAATTCAACCGGTAACTGTTCATATACTACGTCCTTGTAAGTGGGTAGTCTGTGGTAGACTGTGGCAACTCCGTACGTAATTTTCATTCCATTTTCAAGTTTTAACTTATTTATCATTCATTACATAGTATAAAACAAAGTCACTTTCTGCTGTCTGTCCCTAGAGTGCTTAGATCTTTGATACTACGCAACGGATTTTGACGAGTTTTTTTTTAATAGATATCTATAACGGATATAATAACGGAACCACCCCGTTGACACCCTATATCTATGTATGAATAATTCATGTATATTGTAGTAAATAAAAAGTGATAATTTTCAAAATTTAGCACTTTAATTGTAAACGGTATAAAAATTACTTTTGATGCGCAACAAAGTTCGCCGGGTCAGCTATTAAGTCAATTGTATATTTACATGCCTACGTACTGTACACCAGAAGTAAATGATATTACTGGCAAGTCTATTGCTTCATTAATTAAAAATTATAATATTTTGCTTCGTTCGACAATACGTGTCGCTTTTATTCCGTAATCGCAGTTTCCACATCAGTGGTAAGAAATTTTCTATAATATCTATCGCGTAACAGAAATGTTGTTAGGGTTTAGAAATAAACTAGTTCAGACTGTCAAAAAAAAATAGCGGTGAGACATCTGTCTCTCTTTTAGCTGCTATCGTTACTTACGATCAAAGTCTTTTCCAATGAAGACACATCGTGCACCTGATCTCCGGGCTGAACTAAGGTTTCTTGTAACTCGTGGTGCAGGAATAGTGCTGCTGCGCTGGCGAATACCGCTGTCGGACCCACGCCCCATACTTCGCCATTGCAGCTCAACCATTTCGCTATGGCCTCCAATTGCGAGTCAAAGTTCTGCAGAGAAGCAGAGCACGCTTTATTCATAAACTGCTTTACAAAACTTGTTGTGTTCTGCGATGTCTGCTTGAGCATTCCACTCTTCTCCATCGGGTATTGAGGAGGATTGCCACTGTGGGTGTAGGAGAGAAATATTGTAGTTCTAACCCCATGATATTCCTCCAACTTAAGCCCGCAGTACCTTTTACTTTACTCATTCCCGCTCTGAAATTATTTATTATGTCTACAAAATAAACACATCTGGTAATAATATAAAATTGTTATAGACTTCAATATGCTTAAGGAGGTCAGATTTTGCGGGAATCAATCAATAATCTTAAAAAGGATTGGTTACGAAAGGAAGTTCTGATTGATTAGTATAACAGTAAGTACATTACTGTTACTAGAGGTCGGCTCGAATCCTGGCTCGCACATATGACATTTCGAAATTAATTTCGAAAGTTATGTCTGATATAAAAAAAGGCGTGAAGTTATGTTATGTTATGTAAGTACATTATTGTCGCAGCTAATTCTAATCACTACATAATTTTGTCCACCACAGTGATATTTTTTTTAATTGTAAGCTCGATACTATGTTATTTTACTTCACTAACAAACCTATAATAGCTTGTAAACTATTTTAAAACATCAATAGCCTCAGACACTAATTTGTCTGAAGCGATCGGTGTTTTGAAAATATGTAGTTTGTATTGATTGTTGAATTTCATTTCATTCAAAATCATCTATAAATAAAAACTTGAAGTTCGCTACATGAATGGGCCGGCTCGACCGGTGAAATACCACGACCTCTCAGAAGACCGACCTAAAGTGGCTCATGCCGCGTTTCGTTCGGTGAGAGAGGTATCCGGAGGCCCACCCCTCTTCCCCATCCTTTCCTATCCCCTATCCCGTAAAGGTCGGCAACGCAACAGTAACACTGTATGTGTTGCTGGTGTCCATGGGCGGCGTTGGTTGCTTACCATCAGGTGACACGCCGGATCGTTTGCCCTCTTATCCCATAAAAAAAAATCTGATCTAAATCTGTGAGAGAAGTATGTATGTATGAGACGTACGTTATTGAAGTCGGTCAAAAACCGACTTCAATAAAAGGAGGAGTTTATCGATTCATCGGAATATTTTTTTTATGTATTTTGTACCGAGTTCACCTATTAGGTACTCAAGTCTCCAAGACGCCTGGGCCGATTTGCTAAATTATTATCGTCTGTCACTAATTTTTGATCGATATACAATGCAAAAGCGGATGGATGTAGGAGTCGAGGACGGCCAAGACACACATTCCATGACCAAATAGAACGTGTTCTGGAGGAAGGTGATCTTAGGAGCCTCAACAATCGACGCGCGTGCATGAAAAGAGTTATGAAAGTCAACGAAGCGAATGAGGCGTGTAAGAATCGTGCCTTATGGCGCTCTGCTCTCACTGCCTACCCCGCAAGGGATTTGGCGTGAAGTTATGTATGTATGTAATAATTTTTGAATTCAGAACCGATAAAAAGTTACACCGTATTGTATTTTGCCTTTTGCCCTATTTTGGTTTTGACGACTACGCGTCATACAACACAACACACAACATTTCAGCAAAGGTGTCAGCCTTAGTAATGTAGTCACTAAGGCTGACACCTTTGCTGAAATGTTTTAATAGTTATAGATGGCTTTGTTAAAGTATTACATTTTGTATATTGTATTATGTAAATAAATCGTTAGTTATCTTTTTAATTATGTAGGCACTGTTTTTGTCGTTTGTGTTTCTTAAAGTTAGTTTAACATTTTTTTAAAGTAATGTTTAACTTTGTCAGTATTTTCTACGCTCTAACAGTTACTGCCTTTATATGCATTTGTAGATAATTTATTTACATTTCTTATTGTGATTATGAGTTATGATTTAATGGTGAATTTCATCAATAATTCAAAATTACATACAAAAGTGGGCGTTGTAAGACGATATTGTAAGGGTAGAGTCAATTTTAAATAATTTACATACATACATAGCTTCACGCCAAATCCCTTGCGGGGTAGGCAGAGAGAAGGGAGCGCTACAAGGCACGATTCTTACATACCTCACTCGCTTCGTTGACTTTCATAACTCTTTTCAATCACGCGCGACGATTTTGGGGTCTCCTAACATCACCTTCCTCCATGGTCATGGAATGTGTGTCTTGGCCGTCCTCGACCCCTACATCCATCCGCTTTTGCATTGTATATCTGCTTAGTCAATCTTACATCATCCATCCTTTCTACATAATAAATAATAATTAAATAATTTACTTACAAAAGTATTAAACGTTACTGTTTTTCCCGCCATACATTCGAAGGAGACGCATAATAAGAATTATTCTCCCCCGCTACTAACATTTTCATCGAATAATTTCATTTGTATTATTATACTTGGGATTTTAATTATTTTTGTGTTTATCTATTGCAGATTGTTCATTTGTCAATTTGACAGTTGTAAAGTGTCTATCGGGCTATGGACAGTTCATAGACTCAAGTCTAATTTAAATGAAACCTTTTTTTTGCTGTCCTATATTGTGTTAGTTTGTTTGTTACCTGTAATTTTACATACATACATATGCTCACGCCTGTATCCCATGGGGGTAAGTAGAGACTATGGCTTTCCACAAGCTACGATCCTGACACACTTCTTTCGCTTCATCCACAGTCATACATCTCATCATGCATTCACGCCGGTTTCGGGTGCTACGCATTTTGCCTTTTTGAAAGAGACCATTTCTTTGGTAATTTTATTTTGGTAATTGTAGTTATGATAATTGAAATTTTAAAGATGCATTTGTTGTTATTTTTAAAGACATTATTCCAAATTCTTAAATAACTTCCGAAAAAAAGATTTTTAAAGTAGCTTGTGTATCCTACTGTGTATCCCGGAAAGAGGGTGTAAAGAAACAAATTTTACTTTAAAATTTTATTTTCTTAAAAATTCTTTAATGTAAGTGTTTTTGTATAAATCATAATAATGATTATTATGAAAATGATATTGAATGAATTCTATTTTAAGTGTCAATTATAGTTAATAGAGCTATAGACACATAATATTTTGGTCGCACGGAATTACATATAATTCTTCCACGGTACCATTAATTTCATCCATCGAATTAAACTATTGATATTATAAATCGCGAAGGTTACTAATGATAATTAAAAGAAATGAAAAACGTTAATTTTGTTTAACAAATGGCTTGGTGAACCTGTAATGGCTGATACAGGCCCAACTAACACACTTGTCATTTATTGTATTTTTTAACGCTAGCTAATACAAATACACAATACAATGCAGTACAATACATTACTACTCATTAACAACTACACATTAACATCAAATATTTAAAATTATGAGACAATAAAAAAAGAAAAAATATCATAAATATATATATATATCTGTGGGTACATGAACTATAATTAAATACATTTTTATTATAAAAACACTTACACATCTCTAATTCTATATATGTTAATGGCTATTTGTTATTAGTATATTTGAAGGTTACAATTTTATATTTGATTCATGTTATTTAAAGTATATTGTTTTTTATTAATTATACCTCGCAATTTACTATGTGTATATTCATTTAAAACTTACTATATTATCATCTACAAACATCATATAACTGCTGTGTTAAGCGAAATACTGATTAATAACCGTAAGGGTTAAATTTTATTCGATAAAATACAAGTACAATACATAATGTATTACCTGGCATGAATTACGCTGGCTCGATTCATACTTGTAACTACTAAACATTAACTACTAAACATCTAGAACTTTCTAGGTACAATAATATTGAAGAATATAAGAGACATATTTCTATATATACTTTTGAACCAGTCGACCAAACTTTGCTACGAGGGTTGAAATGCATATAAGCGACCTGGCACAATACTTACAAGCGGTACAATACGATAAATTATCTTATAATTACATTATATCTTTAAAGAGTTATATTTAAACGTTATTATTTAAATTATTACAAAACTTTTATATATAAATATGTATATAAAAGTTATAAAATAATTTAAATGTACATAATTTACTACTTCAAAAAATCTATGTATATGATCCCATAAAACATCATACTAAGATTATTTACATAAATATATATATTTTAATATATATATATATATATCTTTCTATACTTATTGCCCTAAAGCATAGAAAGTTATATACAGTTATTTTATTAGTTTGTAAATTATTTACATTGGGGTTTGCTTATATGTAGGTATACATATAAAATTATACCATGCACTTAATAGATAAATGTCAAAAGCATCTATAGAATAAAATATTTTATAGTCTGTCCAGCAAAAAGTTTACGATATACAATTTAATATTTTTTATTAATACATATAATTATCTAGATCCATTATTATTTATTATAGTTATGTATATTTTCGTTGTTATTGTAAGGTATTATAAGGAAAAATGTCTAAAATCTATATGTATTAAAAAGCGACTACTCTAATCGCTAATTAAATTTTGTGTTTATTATAACTTTGAGCTAATTTCTCTAGAATAAAAATTTTATTATTGAATATTTATACCCTATAGTATATTTTAAAATCTACTTCTCTATGCTTAAACAATCTTTAACAATAATAATATTTTTTAATATATTTACGTACACAAAACACGAATAATATTTTCTCTACAATATGCAGCTAAATGTCCAATACAATATTCGCCAAATGTTTTTATTGTTTATTTCTATCACAATACTATGACTAACATTTAATATTTTATTAAAATTATTTCTGACCCACCATGAATATATAGTAATAATAATAACATTGGAATTGCTTTCATACACATATGTTATTAATATATTTTTATTCGCAATAAAATAATAAAAATTATAAATCATTGCAAATAAAATTCACATTGTTATTTAATAACACAAGACAAAATTATATGTATTAAGTTTATATTTTGTTAAAGATGTGTTGAAATAACCAAGTATAAATATAGAATTTCAAAATATATTTCTAAATCTAAGATAATATATTAGTGACCAAATTTGATTTAAAAATGCGACTATCTAATCCCATAAATTTAGGGACTAGGACTAATGTATGATTATATAAAGCGATATTTATATCGATATTATATTTAAAAACGTTATACGATTCCGATGTTGATTATCGCGGTTGAAAAATAGCAAGTTATCCACAGCTAATATCAAAAGGTACCTCTTTATATAACTTCCCTACAGATAAGGAGAATAAACCATTTCCTATAGCTTGGGAATTGATTGTAGATTAAATAACATATCTCATACAAGCCACTCGATAGCTGGCTTGTTTTGCAAATGTACTGTGGTATAAGTATGATCAGGTCACAGGCTGCACAGCGGTGGTTCTTGGGGTGGTATGGAAGTCACCTCTGGACGTTTTATTGTTAATATGCGCTGAAAAAAAAAATGATTATAATTACAAAACAATATCATTTTATTTCATACACAAAACTACGTATATCATTTGCATATTTTCATTTATTGCATATAAGTTTACGGCAGAAAATCTGAAGCGGCACAAATACAGAAACCTTGTAGGTGATTATGTATTTGAGCTGTTTGGGGTCGAGACTTTGGAGACATGGGGTCCGAGTGCTCGTGCACTTTACAAAGATCTTGCAAAGAGGCTGATCGAAGCTCTCGCGACCAGAGGGGTGGTCTATTCTTCGCACAGAGGATTAGCATTGCCATTCAGCGTGGAAATGCGGCCAGTCTTCTAGGCACGCTGCCAGTAGACAGAGATGCGGAGAAATTTGATTTCAGGTAGTTTTTTAATTGCATTTATTGTAAATAATGTAATTAATTTATTTTTTCTTATTACGAAAGCATTGTCACTCTTATGTTACTTCCTGAATAGGGTGTTTCGGAAGATAGAGACTACTTTTTGCTAGTGACTATTTTTTTGCTACTTTTTAAAACCATGTTAAATATTTATTTCTCAGACTTTCGTGAATCTCATTCATAGATTAAAACAACTTTTAGGATTATATCGCGTTTATTTATTACTAATTTTATTTATTTCCCGACGTTTCGAACTCTTTACAGAGATCATGTTAAATATTTTCCGTTATTATATTTCCCCAAAGTATATAATCTCTTGATGACGATTTATTTATTTTGATAGTTAAAGCATATTATTTCGTTTCTTACTTAAGTAATAACATTTGTTAATATAAAATCAGTCTATGTTTAGTTCAATAATAATTATTTCCTGAAAACATATCAAAAATGTTCAAGTTAAAAAGCCAAATAATTACAAAAACTTACAGTCCTACAATTTCCAGGAGTCCTCAACAATTTGTAGATAATGTAGAGTGGAATGCACGAAACCGTAGTGCCCGTCATGACCCAGCCAACAGTTATGGACCAAGGGGGGTATTGATATTCACCTCCCAACATCTCCTCATGAGCCAACACAGAGAACACGAACAAGACCAAAAGGAATACTGGACTGTAATTGTAAAAATGATTTATTAATATATGAAATGTCAATACCATTATTTATAGGTTTTTTAAACATTTATTACAATACTGAGTAATTCTCCAAACAAGGCTGCCAAATACAGGCATTTGCCTGTGTTATGAAAGTCAAAAACTCTCGAATAAATACCTGATGTAAGACCAGCAAGCCCTCCAGAACCATCCAGGCGAATGTCCCAACATGGTCTTCACATCTTCCGAGAATCTGTCAACTCCATATACCCAACAAACACCAGCCGCTTCAGCAAATACCACGAATAGGATGGCCAGCCCTGGGCCGTACACGTTGAGAAGATCTACTAAGTATACACCACCCTTGAAATAAGAAAAAAACTAATGTAACAAAAAAAAATAGTATTATATTATAGTAGCCGACTTGGCGAACTGTGTTCCGCATCAAAATTCGTATTTTTTACAGTGTTTACAATTAAATTGCTAAATCTCGAAAGTTATCACTTTTTTCTGTTTTTTTTTATACGTGAATTATATACATACAAACCACCCTGTTGGCACTCTCCATCTATAAAAAAAAACGAAAAATCCGTTGCGTAGGTTTAAAGATTTAAGCATACATAATGATATACGGAAAAGCTACTTTGTTTTATACTATGTAGTCATATATTGGGTTCCAAGAAATTATGAATAGGTATTTTTTTACGTGTTACTATTCGCTATATACATTATAAAAAAAAATACGATATCGTGAAACTCGGGACTACCTCAACAGAAGTCCCTGTTATAAACCACTGAGCTGTTGAGACGATAATATATACTTATTTCTCGCTATCCAGTTATTACCGCCATATTGGTACAATACGATTTATTGTATTAGGAGACCGATATTTTACGACTGAACTTTAACCATTGTCAGAAAAGAGGACAACTATTACAGATATGTTAGAAGTAAAGTTTCTGCTCACCTAAATATCAAATTATATATATTTTATTTATTCTACTAAATAGCGTTTATCCAGAAGAATATATAAAAACAAAACAAAACGTATCTTGGCGTTGTGAAAGCGGGAGAGTGCCAGGTCATCTCTCTAAGTGACGTACATGAATTATGCAACGGAATATATTTAGGAGATACGGCCCCGGTCTTAAACATACTTATCGTATAGTAATACAACTAATGCCTATGTTTAGTTCGTGTTTAGTTTCTAAAGATATTATTAATATAGACAATTCGACTAAATGTTTTATTCGAAGTAGGTATTTAGAGGTATCTAAAGTTACGTAGTTGTTTAAAAGAGACACAAACGTTACGTTGAAATATTACAGATTACAGACGGTAATATTGCTACTATTATAAATGATGTACAGCAGTGGGTAGAGCCACGCAGTTCACTGCTTGAATAGGCTAGCTTGACCGCTGAAATACCACGACTTCTCAAAATATCGACTAAAGGTGCTCACATTGTGTTTCGTTCGGTGAGAGTGGTATCCGGAGGCCTACCGCCTTCCTCTTCCTTTCCCATTCTGCTCCCGTAAAGGCTGGCAAAGCAATAGTCATATTATCTGTATTGCAGGTGTCCATAGGCGGTGGTAGTTGTTTACTATCAAATGACTCGCTTGTAATTGTCATTGTATATTGCTTCAGCCTTTTCCATCCCGATATTCCCGTGATATGAATTTAAAATAAATATTTGTAGTAAAAGACACTTACGTAAGTGGTGGTAGGCAGAGCGCATATATAGATGAATAAGAGGAGTACAGCTACGAAGATCTCTCGATGTCTGCCCAACACCCTCGGATATTCGTCGCATAGAGCTGTAGTCACTGCTTCCAGGCCTACATCATGTATGTTTGATTAGAATAGGGATAAGTTTAGATATATGCAAGTATCTAAATAAGGATTTTTTTCACCTGTTGCAGGAACGAACAGTTATGCTTTTGAAATTTACAAAAGTAAAAATATATCTAGATTTCTAAACGTACCGCCAAATGTGCTGTCCAATCCCAAAGTGATTAGCATGAGGAAGAATATGATTGCCCAGAAAACGGAACCGGTCATCGTAGCGATGGCTTCAGGGTACACTATGAACACCAAACCTGGTCCTTCTAGTCCCACTTCTTCGATGCTTTTGTGTTGTACATGCGCCATATAACTGTGAATATAATTTGAGATGAGGAACAAGTAAATAATAAAAAAGTTTTGACTAGCACCATTCTGCAAACTAATAAGTTATTACTTATTAACAAACTTATTAGTAAACGTAAATTATTATTAACTAATTTGAATTTATCTGAGACAGTTTTTAGATTTTGTATATTATTGTTTGTTGATACATACTTTACAACTAGTGAATCGATTTTATTAAAGCTTTCTCCCTTAGAAAGTTCATAGTAATCATCCAAGTCATCAAAATGTATTTTAAAAGGCTCATAACTTACCCGAGTACTGAGAATATGACGAAACCGGCCAAGAAACTTGTGAGGCAGTTGATTGAAGAGGTTATGAGAGCATCACGATAACAGTTATTGTGGAATTTGTTGTAACTGGACAGCGCAAGTAAAGTGCCGAATCCTGGACCTAGCGAGAAAAAGATCTGGGACGCCGCGTCAATCCACACCTGCACAAATTACAGGAACTTTACGATTTTTTTCAGGATACTTTACAAATTTTCCTTAGCTAAATTAAAATATAAAGATACTCGTTAATTTTAATACTTTTAATAAAAAATCTTCAGTATAAAAATATGTAACATAATATCTTGTACGTAAATGATCAATGTCAATCTCAAATTAATATAGATTAACGCGTTTACTATTCAATACATACAATTAATTGTTGTGATATATAAATGTATGTTATGTACTATAAAATTAATAGCAAGGTCAATTATGTTACCTTAGAATTTTGCAGCTTGTGCCACTCGGGTGTAAGGTAGTATCGGATGCCTTCGGTAGCACCAGGTAGTGTGACTCCTCGAGCCAGCAAAATTAATAACACCACGTAGGGAGCCAAAGCAGTAACCCATACCACCTATATCAAGATATATTAAAATACTGAGCTATTCAAATTCAAAATTGTAATGTACACATCAGCATTTTGATAAAAGTTAAAATATAACATGCCAATGGTGTATACTAAAACACAGATACAGAAATAAATTATTTTTCTGAGAATATAATGTCATCCTAGCGCAACATCAGAGGTATCATCAGAGGTAATAATTATTTATTTACCTTGGATAGCTTGACGTTTCGGCCAGGTTGCACTGGCCGTGGTCACAAGCAGACTGACAAAAGCTATCCTAAAATAATTTTTACCTAAACACGTCGTGTTAATTCCCGTTTATTGTATTTGTGTAGTATGCAACGCGAAAGCCTAAAATTTCTAACATCAGAGATCTTTAAACTACTAAGTAAAACTTAAAAATTTGTGCTTTTTGCGTGGTATTGATTTTTAATATTTCAAAAAAATCAGTTAATATCAGATTGCATGAAGAACCTACCTTGCCAGCGCTGCGAACACCTTTCCACAATGAGAAGTAGACAAGCACGAAAACGCCGAACACGCAGAGTGCCAGTGAAGGTTTGATGGGACCCATATCATCCAGACCATTGGACTTGTGCTGCTCCAAGACATTGCGTCTGCGTCATATATAATTTAGGTAAGATATCTAATAAAAAACTTTTACTTTACATTTCAAGTTCCTATAATAGAAGTATGATTTGTCTTTTTTATAACATTATACCTCTGGAAGGTGTATAGAGCCTCGTACGCCTCGATCCACCGAATGTTTGCATCCCAAATGGAATAGGTGATGGAACATATTGCTATACACCGGGCATAGTGTTATTTATCACATAAAACTTCCGAAAAGTCGTTGATGTGAGCTGGGATTCGAATACGGGACTTCATGATTTAGAAGGGAAGTTACTCCACCTCCTGACCAACAAGACTATTAAAACTATTAAAATTTCTTAACTTAATTAAGTTTGAAACTGAAAGGATAATTACTGTCGGAAATTAAAAGCAAATATATAGATAAGGTTGAAGCGACATCTTACTCAAAAAACTCCTTGGCAGGCGTCGATGCATTGGGATTATTATGCAACATGGTTATTGGCATACATAGAGGCGTGTTCCACTCGTTGTTGCAGCTGGTCCAGGGGAGTACGGAGTTGATAGATGACAATGATGCGATCAGATAATAAACGGCCCAGCCAATGATCGTGTTGTAGTACATGCCCATGTAGATATCTATCATACAGATAGCATAGCCCACACCTGTGAATAAGGTTACAGCAGTTATGGAGTCATATGTACCAGTATCGCTACTCTATACCAAAAAAAATTCCGTTTCTTTTTTAATGGAATAAGAGGGCAAACGAGCAAGCGGGAAGCGCCCAAGGACACCTGTAACATAAATAGTTTGACAGTTGCGTTGCCGGCCTTTATGGGAATGCGATGGCAAAGGAGAGTACTTTATATTTTATTGACATTTAAGGCTACACAGTTTTTTAAATCTTCATATGCTCACATAATTTAACTCCAGTTCCCTCGCGGGGTAGGGAAATAAGACAGAGCGCCATAAAGTACGATTCTTACAATTCTTTAGATTAATAATAGGTTTTTATTGTCTACACAATTAACGACCGAGTCTACATAATACCAGACCCGATGCAAACTTAAAAATTATTATAAAGTATACACATTTTCACAAAACTCAATATATTAGTTGAAAACAAATTCAAATCCCCTATATTCATGTTAAGTGCCAATGAAACAGCATTCATTCATTCATTTATTATCTCATAATAAATCAGAAACGTTCAAAATTAAATTAATCATCTGCAAAGCGAGAGCGTCAATTGGCGACGTGACGTAAACTTGGCAACTTGTTGGAATTGAATCAACGCCATCTGTCGTACAGTAAATCCAATGATATCGCATCCCGTCTGCTAATTAGTTTACTAGCTACAAGATACAACTTGGATCAACTCTACAAACTCTGTGATTGTACGACACATAAATAAAGGCATAATCCCGACAAACATATTTTCATTTAAAATGTTACACCATCAGGAAGTTATCGGATCTCGCGTAGAAACAATCTTCTAACACTACTCACCCTAAATCAACAAGTCCTTTTAACAGCATTGGATGTATTTTTTAAGCAATCCCAACTTAGCTTTTGAGCTTGTAAAAATGCACCTTCGAATCGTTTCGAGAAAACTATGTAGAGCTCTCGCGCTTCGCTCAATATGTTTCTGTTAGGACACTTGTTTTTTCTTCTGCTTTTCATCATTAAAAAAACTACTCTCAAGAGCATCTAACTAATCGAAGATGATTTTTTATGATTATGTTAAGAATACCTCATATAATATGAGGTATTCTTAACATAATAATACCAAGAGAGAGACGTAGAAATCATAACATAGCATAACTTTACGCCTTTTTCTACCCGAAGGTGAAGGCAGCGGCTGTTAAGCCTGGTCTCGCCGTTATGTTTACGTACTAAATGGAATAGGTGACGAATCTATTGCCATACCAGGAACAAAGTTTTCAGTCATCGATATTTTTATTTACACATAACTTCGAAAAGTCGTTATTGTGAGCTGGATTTGACTTTTTGATTCAGAAACGGGGTGCTCGATCACTGAATCACCGATACCTTTAGAAATCAAAAAATCACAAATATGATCAAAATTAACACGTACTCAATCTATACGAAGTTCGTCAGATACGTTCCAAATTAGTTATCAAACTATTGCAACACCAATATGCTCAAACAAGATTTGCTGTAAATTCATGAAGTACAGTCAACATAGACAATATATAAAATAAATCTAATATTTATATCGTTTATAACTCACAAATTCTTATATAAAAAAAGAAAATAAGAAATGAAAACGCGTAATACAATCGTTTCATCGCAATCAATTCACAAATATTGCCATAAATACGGGTGAGGGAGGACTGCGAAGGGCGCCAGTCTCTTAGATAGGGCGAGAATGAGCCTGATAACACGATCTACTGGAATGCATCATATAAACCAGTCGTAAAAGGAGGGCTCCTGATAAGTTTCTTTTGAAAGCTAGGTCAGTTATGTTCGCTTTTCGGTCAATAGCGCACAGACTAAAAGAGAATGATATATGTTAAAATTTGAACGCAAAATATATATTTTAGTAATGTCAAATTTATTACAAGTTAAGCGATGTAAGTGATTTTAATCAGTTCTACATATATAACTTGTAAATTATTCATAATATTTATTCTTGAGTAAAATATTACACTACAACCATCCGGATGTCCCGTAAGATATAGATTCACTACCATATTATACTTGTCCTTATTAATTAAGGTAAGTTATGTTTTTTTTATCATAATAGGTAACGGATTATTAGTTAGGTAGATTAAAAGGCGAGGGTGTGCAAAGCATTTCCCCGCGTAAGAAAAAAAAGGCAGGTTAAAAGTTAATAATAAATGTAAATATTATATTTATTTTGTTGTAATATAGAGGAAAAACTACAATACAGCTACTCTAGTTCGTGCGTTTACTTTTCTGTCAAATCTTACTAATTAAGTTTATCGATTATTAATTGTAATTAAACAGGCCGATATTAATGAGTTTTTTTTGCATTATTTCACAAGTATGTGATTTATAGAAAAAAAAACTATGAATATGAAAAATAAATGAATATTTTTTAAATTTATACCATATTTTTTGAATTTATACCATTCTGATGAGGGTAGATGTACAAACATCTACCTCATCTACGGAGTCGTGAGGGCGCCACTTCAGTCTGCTTCTGACCACGGCCAGTGCAACCTGGCCAAAACGTCAAGCTAATCAAGTTAAATATTTGTTTACCTAAAAAAGTGTCGCGTTAATTCCCGTTCATCATTATCACTGAGTAATATGCAACGTGAAAGCCTAAAAGTATACCAGTAGTATACCATTCTAGATATGCAATCCTCTCAGTAAAATGATAATGATAATAAGACTTAGAAGGAATTCAACATTTATGATCTAACGTTAGTTAATTTCAGCCTTGTTTTCGACGGTCACCGTAATCTGGTGGCCACTTTAAGGAAAGACATTTTAATTCACATTACGTTAGTTAAACATATCTGGTATTACATTTATTAAAAAAATAACACTAAAGAAAATATTTATTATAAAATTTATTTTATATTAGACCTTTATATTAAAATTCCAAGCTTCGAAGAATTTACAGCGAAATATTAAAACTTTTATAAATTCTCGGACTTGAGAAAAGTTTTTTTTACTTGTCCGTTTAGTGGTTTTATACAAAAAGTAACAGCGAAGTGTAGCAATTGGTCAAATCAACGAGAAGTGTAGCGTCTATGCAATTTATCGGCCAATAGAGCACGGACAAATGTACTTCGTGAAAGTTTCACAATTTGAAGTTTGTTAATTTCATTCCAGGAGTTCTTTAAGTTTTATCGATAACAATAGGATAGTAATCGGATGTAGTATGTATTGATGTAATTTAAATACATTATAAGACTACAAGGCAGTTATTTCATGATTTTAGAAGCTTGAAGATAAATTTGCTGATATATTCTTTTGATGTTGGCTTTTTTTTCTGTAGCTTCTATCGTACAGGCCTGATTCAATAGTATGTTACTCTCAAACTCAAAGAAGCTTTATTTTCATAGGTGTTTACAGAAATTCGAAAATAGTCAACAAATACAAACATTAAACTTACTAATTCTAATAAGATATCTAAACTCGAGCGCTTTAGGAAAGTACCTCCGAGGATCTTGAAAACATGGACGCAATCGCCACAAGGGATTCCGTATATCATGAGAAGAACCGGGCAAGAAACTCATGTGCCCAATACTCTCTTCAAACAATGTATAACGACGTACTGACTGCTACGGCGTAGCACGCTCCATTGAAAGCGCTACGGAATGCGATCCGTAGGACAAATATTAGTTATGCGCCTTAAAAATCTCTTGCTCGGGGCACTCGTTGCAATAAGTTAGCATTCGAACTACTTTATGCGGAATCCTGGTCTGCGTTTATGAATATTTTACATTTCTGTTAAAATGTCTTCAAATTTGTATATTCTTGTGCGCTTTTTAGGATTTCTATCAAATTTTGTATTCAAATACCCACTTACTTCCCAAGTGTCTTCAGATTTCTTATAGTTAGAAATTTTATTTGAGCTTGATATTTCATAAAAATGTGTACAAAAACATTTAAGCGGCAATTCTAGCGTTAACTATTATTGTACTTTAACATAACATAACATAACTTCACGCCTTTTGTTACCCGAAGGTGTAGGCAGCGGCTGTTAAGCCTCGTCTCGCCGTTATGTTTACGTCCCAAATGGAATAGGTGGCGAACCTATTGCCATACCGGGCACAAAGTTTTTCAGTCATCGATATTTATCACACATAACTTCCGAAAACAATTTCGAAAAGTCATTGGTGTGAGCCAGTGTCTGGAATCGAACCCCGGACCTCTGGATCAGAGGCCGTGCGCTCGCCCACTGCGCCACCGAGACTGTTATTTGTTTTGTACTTTTTACTGTTATCTGTTTGTACTTTAAACAGATGGTAATAGTGATTGCAAGAGAATTGAAAGTATCGATAAATTATTAAAAACCTTGAATTAAAAAGACACGTCGATAAATTTAAATATAAGTATCATGATTGTACATCGAATTATCTATATTGAAATACATAATAATTTATCTGTAGAAATTTCGTGTCATTTTATAAATGTACCTTAAAAAGATTACGTGCCACACACGTGATTCCACAAAATTAGACAAGGGATCTAGCTGAAATTTGGAATGAAGATGTTCATCCCGATATGCTCATAGAATCAGGACAAAAGCGAGAGGCAAGGGGGTCTATTATTTTATAAGGCAAAAATTGTATAACCACATAAATATATAAATGTTTATTATTACAATATTTATTCATTAATCATCACTCGTCTGTCGAATTCTCTTCATCCGATAAAGAATCTTCGCTGACAATGATACTAAGAGTTTATTCTACCAATAATCAAAAGCCGATAACAGTCGATCGCCTAACCACGTCCCTAAACATAGCAGTGACCTTGTCAATGAAATATGACGTATTGGCGCCTAATTTTTGTTCGCAGTTTTAGATTATGACGCTAGAACAAAGCTACAATAATATAATAGACGTAGTATAATTATGACAACTTTCTTCACATATATCAAAATTAAATCGATTTATTTATCTCTTGAAAATGATCTTATTCGAAATAGCCCTATTGAATTTGCTGAGTTCTGTGTTTTTCTTGTGGGTATTTATTATATTTTTGTAATAAAACAGTGTCTCTATTTCAAGTTAAATATCGACTAAATATCTAGCTATATGTCGACGAAAATAATTTGAATACGATGCAGTACGTTTTTGAGACGCGATAAAATTATAAAATATGTAGTTCTGGCATATCTTCTGCATTTGTTCATTTGTTTTTTTGTGTTTTTATAAGCTTTTATTTACCTTGCACTGTATGTATGTATGTATGTATGTATGTATGTAAGTATGTATGTTCGGTGGAATCTTGTAACTCAATTTTGAAGTAGATACCTTCAACCGATTGAGCTGAAATTTTGTATACACGTTTACTTTGGATGACAATGCATGATATAATGTATGACATCATTCTATATCCAATATGGCGGACGACCCAAGATGGCGGAATGGATATTTTTAATGCATTTCTGCAATATGGGTATCAAATGAAAGGGTTTATTGAGTGTAACTCAAAATATAATAATATGACGTCATTCTAAATTCAATATGGTGGAATATCCAAGATGAAGGAATATATATTTTAAGCTTTCGTACAATATGGGTATCAAATGAAAGGGCTCATTGGGACCAACTAAAAAAATTATGTGACGTAATTCTAAATCCAATATGGCGGATCATCCGGAACAGTTTTTTTTTAATGCATTTCTACAATATGGGTATCAAATGAAAGGACTTGTTAATAGTAGCTCGAAAAATAATGTGACGTCATTCTAAATCCAATATGGTGGAATAAATATTTGTTTTTCTACTATATGGGTATCAAATGGCCCTTTCACTAAAAAGTTATATGAGAACTTCAAAAACTATGTCTCGGTGGTTCAGTAAACTAGCCCGCTTCTGACTCAGGAAGTCTTGGGTGCGAATTTGGCCTCACACCAATGTCTTTCGAAATTCCTCTCGAAAGTCATGTGTGATAAATATTTTTGACTGACCACCTTGTGCTCGCTGTATGGAAACAGTGGTAGAGCCCATCAATTCACTGTATGAATGGGCTGGCTCGACCGGTGAAATACCAGAACCAGCTCACGCCGGGTTTCTTTGGGTGAGAGAGGTACCCGGAGGCCCACTCCCCTTCCCCATCCCTTCCTACTTCCATATCCTACATCCTACTCCCTTAAAGATCGTTGAGACGTAAACATAGTGGCGAGTCGAGGCTTGACAGATGCTGCCTACACCTTCGGGTAGAAAAAGGAGTCGAGCTATGTTATGCTATTAATTAATGTTATAAACAAATTAGAATGTGTATAAATTTTTTATATATCATAGGGCTTTCAATATGAGCGGCTAGATGTTAGTGGCCTGCTTGTTTGGGCGGTGTCAGTCAATCTTTTGTTTACTATTCAGTCACTGATGCCAAATCACGATGTCAAGATACAGGGTTAAGCGGCTCGTCCAAATTTATAATCAAAATGAGTTAGTGCTAACTTGAGAACCTTACGACCACTTTACGACTGAGGCGGTAGTTCATCACAGTCGACGGCTTTCCGTTGACCTATGTTATAATAGTTAACAGTGTTTTAATTGTGGTCAGCCACGCAATCTGCTGCATGAATGGGCTGGTTCAGCCGGTGCAATGCCATGCCCTTTCAGGATACCGACGTAAATTGGACAGGATTTAATCACTTTAACATGATTGCTACACTAACGGATTTTAATGGTGTTATAGGTATTATTAGAATTAAACACAGTGGATGATGGGAACGAACTATAACTTTTATTACAACTACAACTTTTATTACACTCACTCAGATTAAAAAAAAACAGATGGCGTTACACATCACACAATTAAGCTATAACTAAACTAAGCTGCAAAATCAACAAATAAGTAACAAAAAAAATTGTTTACTTAGGCTTGAAACTCTTTGCTGCTGGTCAAGCATACGTGGCCTTAAGTAGGGAAAAGACTTTAGGAGGTCTCCATTGAAGAGTTGGACTGTTCGAAATTAACTGGCAAACGACCTTGTAACAATGATGCTTTGAATGAGATGAAGAGACTGAGAAACTTACCCATCGATAACTAAAAACTTGAAAATAATTTAAAGAAAAAAACTTTTTTAAAGAAGCTTTTATTTAAACGCTCTAAAAAGAATAAAATAATTTTCACCTTAAACATTTTAACTATCAACTTATAACCTTATCATATACAATTTATGTGTAATAAAAGCTTGTCGCTATGTTTAACCCAACCCTTCCCCCCTCCTCTTCCCATCCCAATTCCGACCCCTTCCATTTCCCATGGAAAGGGCCGGCAACGCAACTGTAACACTATGTGTTCGGGTGTCCATATATATGTTATAAACCAAAAATATATATTTGGATAATGCGATCCGTCACAGTAATCATTAAATATAAAAATATTTCTAGATGGTTATGGATAGCCACTAATAGGTAATTAAACATAGCGACAAGCTTTTATTATCACATAAATTGTATATAATAAGGTTATAAGTTGATAGTTAAAATGTTTAAGGTGAAAATTATTTTATTCTTTTTAGAGCGTTTAAATAAAAGCTTCTTTAAAAAAGTTTTTTTCTTTAAATTATTTTTTTTAATATAATTTTTCACATTACAATAATTCAAATTTTAATAATTTGTTGGAAATTAGAGGATAAAAATTTATTTAGCAACTTTTTAAGCTTTTATATAGGTACTATTTTATTGTCGTTCTGTAGAACCTGTTAAAATATGAGAGCTTAGTTTTCTTAGATCTTATGTTTAGATTTCTTTCGCCATTAATCTTAAATTGAAATACCTAGTTCATAATGAACAGAAAATATTATACTCTGGAAGGAATTGTGTAACTGTTGCTCATCTATAGGATTCATTATAGATCATGGTGCATTTAGAATGGTCATGTAGGTTACATAATCAAAATTCAATCCCTACAAATGTTCCGCTGACCGACAATCGAATGACTTTCATACATTTTAACCAACGGCCGGTCCACTTCAGCCGGTCCATTTGTCTCACGTTAAAAGCATTGCCTTCTGTATATTTATAAGGCAAGATAGTGGCAACACAAGAGTTAAACACACGGATAGTACATTTATATATATACATTTCTAAAACAATATATTTGAGTGGAATCGAGTAAAGCTTGATGTTTAAGTATATATATGATATTGTTTTCGCTTTATTTATTCAGAAGTTAGTCAGAGCCAGCCAGAGTATGAGACTTCTTGTCAGCTATTTTTATTTCATGATATCAAAATAAACATCAGATAACATAACTTCACGCCTTTTTATACACGAAGGTGTAGACAGCAGCTGTTAAGCCTCGTCTCGCCGTTATGTTTACGTCTCAAATGGAATAGGTGGCGAACCTATTGCCATACACCGGGCACAAAGTTTTCAGTCATCGATATTTATCACACATAACCTCCGAAAATAATTTCGAAAAATCATAGGAATGGGCCATGATTAAAACCCACGACTTCTGGATTCAGAAAAAGGATGCTCGACCACTGGACCACCGAGAATATTAATTAAAATAATTTTCGGTTAATGATTTATTTCATTAGTTCTTTAATGAGATCTGAAGTACTGCTGGCGACCACCGCTAAATGATGTTCCAGTCATTTATTTGTACCTTCACACCTTTTTGTACCCAAACATGTTGGCAGTATGTGTTACGCCTCGCCCCTCCGAATATTTACGTCAGTCACAGAACCTATTGCCATAAACTGGACACAATGTTATTAATAGTCATCGACAATTTGAAATAAGAGGAATTGTTGCATAATTATAGTCGTTTAGTGAATATTATCTTTTAAAAGATTAATATTAAGAATATTGCCAACACAACAAAGATATAAACAATCTGTTTGTTTAAGAAGTCAGTGTTGTAAAGTTTTCAATAAAACCAAACACTCAATGTCACTCTTGGGATTCAAAGACGGCGTTGAGACCGACCATTGTGTTACACGGTTTGTCTACCATTAAAATATCTTTCAATAGTACATTCTTTATACTTTTTTAGTAATTACGATGAATCCCGAAGGAGGAGGACTGAGAAGATTTCAATAAATGTAAAATAAGAAGTCTCTTAATTTAGGTTAGCTTTAATCTTCAAATCTATTTGCACACAAATTGTTGTCTACAATCGCCCGAATACTGAAGCGCCACTCAAATCTGACAATCAATAAAGTGCTACTTACTGGCTCAAATTTCATGCATTCTGTCTAATGTGACAGCTACTTAAACGCTTAAGTAGCGCTTATATATTTGAGTGGCAGTTCAGTATTCGGCCAATAGACCCAAAAGAACATAGGTACCAATATACCAATTCACAAAACTCTTAATGTGCCATTTAGATGTACTATATATTAGAAATTATTTATAAATAAGGTTTGCTACACCTTCGAGTCAATACATCCATCTGTCTCAGAATTTTTAAATAACTTGGAGTACTCAAGAGATCAAAATATTTACTTGATTGCTGTCGACTTAACTAATATTTCCACAAACCTTTAAGTGCAGGACAGATCCTCTTCCAGAGAGTTAGACAACCACAGCGATGGTACTGACCCAACGCGAGCTCCATGAAGAATAGCGGAAGTCCACCAAATAGCAGCATCACACAGTACGGAATTAAGAAAGCACCTGGAAGTAACAAGTCAGCTTAACCCTAAGTTTAGTCTTAAAAGTCTTAAAACGGACAGTTCTAGAACTATCCGTTTTAAGACTTTATAGGTGCTCTTTGTGGTTATAAGATTCGTAATTATAGAATTATTTGAACTCACCTCCTCCGTTTTGATAGCAGATGTAAGGGAAACGCCAGACATTGCCAAGGTCGACCGCAAACCCCACCACCGCCAGAAGGAACTCCGCTTTTTTCGCCCACGTTTCACGCTGGCGTTCCGGAGTTAGTGATACCACGACGGAACGTGTTTTCGGCATCTAAACGTAAAAAATACCTATTTTTTATATTTCTGACGGGCCTGGTGATGAATTGGTTATCATGTTTCATATTGATCATCAATAAATTCGGATGTTTGTAGAGCGTTTGTTATAAATATATGAGGGCGTGAGCACAGTGCCGCCATCTTTAGAATTTTTGCGAGCTACTTTTGCAGTGATAACAATTCAGCTCGGGCCAGTTGTGACTCATTCTTGCTCTCTCTATTTCCGACTTATGTATTTTCTTTGTTATATTTGTTCCACAATACAAGCGCTAGTTGGTAATTTTTAAACCAGGTGTGAACGGTGCCCAAAATATTATTATTATCATTTATTTATTCCCAAAATACCAATACTTACGGTGTTAACCGACGGTTGGTCCGGTGGTGGGGCGGTGGGTGCAGGTGGCGCGTCTGAGAGCGGCATCTCTGGCGACTCAGAATCGCCTTGATGCCGCTCTGGTCTGGGACTGTCGCCCTAAAACAAAAATTTCTTAATAAAAACAGTCTCCCCTCTTTTTGTAATAACAATACTGTAATAAAATATATGTCATCATATTTACACTTTAATATAAAACAAATACTATCACTGAAAGAAATATTGAATTAAAATCTGTTGGAAGTAGGCCTAAACTATGGAAGGTCACAAATCACATGGCTCCTGGCATCTTGACTAAGTCGTCGGTCCAGTTAGTGAGGCGACGACAAAGTTTGTGGTCGCCATTCCAGAACCGTTCTCTCCCTACGGTTATCGGCTCGTCGTGCGATTTGACCTGCCATCTTCACTTCACCGTGCTAACATTCGGGTTATGTCGGTCACTATATATCTTCTGCCTTCTCTGTATTTCAGATTTTATCTCGCAGAGAGATTCCAAGCATAGCCCGCTCGATAGCACGCTGAGCGACTTTGAGCTTTGTAAAAAGGCTGTCATTTAGAGACCACGTCTCAGTTACATATGTCAGCACTGATAATGATGATATGATAATACACATTTGTCATGGACCTTACACTGACACCAAGGAATTTTGGACGAGAAGATTTTCCTTAGTTTCCCGAATACTGTCCAATCGAGTTACAGATATTAATAAACGTGATTGCAATAAAAAAAAATATTATTTGACCTTCCTATTAATTGCATTCCTGTCAACTTCCTGTTTAAAAGCTTAAATATATATGAAAAAATCTCATTATTTATATTTGTTTTACATCAAGTCAGTACTTATGTTGAATTGAAAAATACGAGTGGTAATGTGGTCGACGATTTCTAATGTTTGCCGAGACGCCACAAGTAAACATTGGCCGGCGTTCCAGATTGCTTTGTAAATAAAAATAATGAAGTGTAGCTCGTTGTACACTGTAAAACCTTCGCCCTTACACAGAACTGTGATAGATAATTGATTGCGCAATAGAAGGCACTGGATTGTCAATAACATTCAAAATTTTACTCATGAATGTGTATTCTTTCACGTAAATTTACAACTATGTAGTTGATCCAGCGAAATTTGTTTCGCCTTGGAAGAAATAAATAAAAGCTTATTTTCTAAAAAAGGTTACTCCTAAGGGCCCAGGTTATTCCTTATTACATCAGCTAGCGGCTAATAATATTCTTGTCACAATCGGTTCAGCCATTTCGAGATATAAACAGACAGGCAGAAGGGGTCGAAATTGGGATGGGGCTGGGTGGGCCTCACCGAACGAAACGCGGCATAAATTCCAAACTGTCTCTGAGCCAGTGTGAGCAAGGATTCAAACCTGTATTCGATCTCTAGACCAGAACTATAATACGTAGCGACATATATTTTAATAACGAGTAGGTACTTAACATCTTTCATTAAATTATTTTGCTTCTAAATATATTCCACAAATCATAGTGCAGTCAATGGTGATCATTGAAGAACTTTATTCGCTTTTAGCGCACTAATATAAATGTTTAACAGTATTCCACTGTCTCTCTTCATTACGCCTTGTCTAACACATTAGCGGGAACAGCTCCACTCTTCTTCTATATAGAGACGTAGAAACGAAGCGTCGATCCATCAGCTTTAATTGTCTTTTGCTAATTAGGAGAACCAGTATCGTTCATTAAACGTAATCCGGCGTATAAGTTGATTTTTATTGGAGATCCTTCCTTGACTTATACGTATATACCCTCGCTTCCTGGCTCTTTAAAATGGTTCTTAGTCATAGACATATCTACGCTTGAGTCGCATGAATAGGCTGGGACTTAACCTTTAATATAAATTCACGTTAATGGAATAAATGGCGGAACCTACTAACCATACACAGGGTATAATGTTAGTTATTATTATTATTATACTTATCACACATAACATCCGAAAATAATTTCATTACGGGCTGGGCGCTCGACCATTGGATTACCGTGACGACTACTACAATATTTTAAAACTAATTTTAATGATAATACGTTCTTTGTGGTAACATGATTTAAGATACTTTTTTATGACAAAGAAAATAAATTGTTTCTGTGAAGATTGTATTGTAACTAACAAAACCAGTTTCAAGTAGTCCAAAACATATGTAAGAAAAAAATAAGGTTTTATTCAACAAGTTGTAGTCAAAATAAAAAAAAGCCCTCCGTGTCATGAGGTCAGGGTTAAGACGATAGGTAAAGTAACGGATTAATGGGAGATTCGGTACAGATTCGAGAAAAGTTTCTTCATTCTTTCTTTGTGTGTTGCAAATTTATTTGTATGAATTTTGAAGTAGGTTATTTAATGGCCTATTATCGTTCTGTCATTCAAAAATATGTTTTTAGAATGATAAGTTTAGGTATGGATATGGTTTTTTCGTGATATTTTAGATGCCAACCCTAAAAACAATAGAAACTACAGATGTTTAAGAAAATAAGTGCTAATTAATAAACACTTTTTTTCACAATTGGTTAGACACCAAGACCGCGAAATAATACTTTTCTATTTACGCAACCGTCTATGGTTGGATAAAACATGTTGACAACTTCTTTTGAATACGAAATTTTACGTGCAAATCTGTACAATTGAGGACTATATACATCCATACATAACTTCAGGCCCAGTATCTTGCGAGGTGGGCAGGAAAAACACAGCGCCATACGGCACGACACACCTCACTCGCTTCTTTGACTTTCATAATAATTTTATTATAATACCGTCTATCTAAAAAAAACCTTGTGCCCAAAGAAAATGCTATCCCCCAATATGTAAACTCGCGATAGTTAAAAATAAAATGCACATCGAACAAAAGCAGGTCGTAAGTCTTTTACGATATATTACAAAGTTTATTGTTAATAAAAGGGCCCGATATGCACGGTTACTGTATAGCTTGAAAAGCTAAACAGTAATCACTTAATGTGTAATTTGGGTGTTATATATGTGAGTACTTGGCGTTTAATGCGACAATTAAATTACGTTTATCGCTGATTTACAGATTAAGAGTTACAAAAAAAATTCTAGAGTCCCGTAGCCGTTGATAATGAATCCATTACCATCGACGACATTTTTTAATAAATAGAAAAGTTTTCGAACCCGGTCCGGACCTCATCCAGACCGGGCTTTTTATGGGTTTTGAGCTAAACCAGCCATCGAGGCAACTATAAGTAGGCGTCTAGCGCTCCCCCAAATACGAAGTATGCAAATAGAAAGCCTGTTGTGCCGACCCAAATGCTGAGAACAGGGTAGCAAGATGATGATTGAATTTAATAGTTATCATCGGTGGTGAATAATATACTAGTTACTTAGAAATGTACAAATCTAGCAAGAAATCTTCCGTCACAGAGAGGTTATTTATTTGGAATTTTTTCACGGACATTTTTTTACAATTCAGTACACTAATGCCAATATAAAATCGAAAATCTACAGAATATAAATAAAGGAATTTGAATATTAATACATTAATAAATGAATATAACAAAAAGTGGTGTTTACTTAACAAAGTCGCTTTGTTGTAATGAATCCTTTCAACTGTGTCCCTTTTAACTTAGATCCCGATTGCGAAAAGTTATATTTTCGTGTATTGTATGGTAGGTACGCCTATTGCAGATTTTACGAAGTATTTCTGAGAGGTTCCACGGAATATGTGGACCAGTCTATCAGTAACTACATCCTTTAATATTGTCATTACAATTTTGATTGAAACTATTTGATTATTATTTGAAAGATATAACATTTTTTAAGGAATATTCAGGTTAGGTTAGTTAGGTAGCCTAGAATAGCAATAAATTATTTTTGTAGTCAAGGAACTGCATTTTACAGACGATTGATTTTTTATCATAATTCACCTTCAAGTTTGTTAGTATCTTAAACTATTAGCCAATTAACACTAACACTAAAGTTAGCCATAAAACATATTTAAAAGATGAGTACTTTATGTCATTGATCAGTTGAAATGCAAGGAAGTTTTACTGGAATGTGATGTCTGATAAATGTATTGGTAACATTTCCATATTTATATCAGAGTATTTTAAAATTTATGTACATTCATACAATTGATATTGAAATATTACATATATCCTGGTTGGCTGTTTTTAATTCAGTATTTCAACCTCTACAGTGGGTTTCGGGTCGCTTTTGGTGATTACATCCGTGTTTTATTGTTAAGCGGATGTACTACCCGTAGGCGTACGTGTGTTAAGGGTTAGGTACTTTTTTCTTTTTTTTCTTACGCGAGTTAACCCCTCTGGACCACCCTGCCGGCGCCCGCCCTCGTTTACGAGGGGAACTCATCCTCGGGGAGTCTCGTCATGATGCTCCCCAGGGCGGGGAGGCTCCGACACGCTGTAAAGAGGTGCGCGGCCGGTGGCTCCCCCAACGACCCTCCCTGGCCGCACCCGGGGGCATCCTTCCCGTCGGCGGCGGCGATCACTGAGTTCACGCGCCTTCGAGCGGGATCAGCTCTCTCCCAATCCCGCTTGGCGGCCTCCTTCTGGAGGATTACTACTTCGCAGAAGGAGACCACGGCCCCCACTCTTACTCGCCCGCCAGCATTGCCGCGATCAATACCGGCGGGGACAGGTCTCGCCCGATCCCGCCAGCCAGGACTCTACGCCCGTCCGCCCAGGCCGGGCAGATCTCCAGCTTGTGCTGGGTGAAATCGGTCGGATACGCAATGGTGGCATCTCGCCATCTCTCTTCTCTTTTTATTTCTCTTTCAACCTGCAGATGCCAGTGCCCCATTTACGGAGCACCCAGGCCTCGAGGTGGAGCAGGACGGCACCGAAGGCGCACTGATGCGCGCAGCACTGGAGAACCAGAGCGTTGCCCCAGTCCCATAGAACCCGCCAAAAAGCCTCTGCACTTCGATTGTACTTACGAGGTTGTACGGTAGCCCCGTACGACCCAGATGACCATGACCCACTCCAGGCTCCTCAGCAGAGCCCTGGAGCGGGAGCCCCCCGCAAGGTCTCGCGACCTGAAGTGTTAGGACCTAGATTTTTATTTTTTTATGGGATAGGAGGGCAAACGAGCAGGCGTGTCACCTGATGGTAAGCAACTAACGCCGCTCATGGACACCAGCAGCACATATAGTGTTACTGTTGCGTTGCCGACCTTTAAGGGAAGGGGATAGGAAAGGATGGGGAAGGGGGTGGGCCTCCGGGTACCTCTCTCACCGAACGAAACGTGGCATGGGCCACTTTACGTCGGTCTTTTCGGAGGTCGTGGTATTTCACCGGTCGAGCCGGTCCATTTATGCAGTAAACTGCTTGGCTCTACCACTGTTAAAAATAAAGAGTATTTTGATTTTGATTTGTTCTAGCATTATAATTTACGCTATCATTAAATGGCCTTGAAATATGTACCATAAAAAATGCATCTATTCTCTTCCGCTTATGTTTCGGACCATATAATCTTGTACTGGAATAATGTAAAGTTCAGGCTACAAAAACTATTAGAGCTCCTACTGTGAATGTCCCCGCTGATCGCAGATTTCAGGAATTCCGAGGACATTTTGTGTCCCATTCTCAATGTTTGCTGTTGTTTTTTGTTTGCTAAGTTAAATTCAGTAGTTTCGGATTTAATTATATATTTTAATGCCGCCTCACGTTTTAAGGTAGGTGTCGTAAGAGGTTGTGATCTGATGAAGACTATCTTTTGTGTAATCCTCTATAGGCTAACACTTTCTGTAAATTATGTGTGATAAATATCGATGAATGAAAACTTTGTGCCCGGTATGGCATGAAGTTTTTAGTTACTTATTATGTTAAGTTACTGTATATATAGTAAAGTGAAGTAAACATTTCTCATTACATAGATACAAAATTCTGTAGTGAAGATATTGTGACTGTGAGGATGAGAAACAACTTATTTAACGGTCGTCTACGTTGAAGATTGTCCAGAACTGAACCTTGTCGCTCAAATGATATTATAACAGCATACAAGTTACGAGGAGTTCCTGCGGTTACGTAGAAAGGGTAACTATCTATCTATACGCACAAAGGTTGTTGTCTAACTTCGACCTTGGTGACATTCTGAGGTATAACTTGGTTTATGATGTCATAAGAAATTGGGGTTTGAAGATAATGTGAGTAAAAAACTCCTCTTGACTGTCCGATGAGATGTAATACAACAAGAATGTAAATCAACAGAAGAATATTAGGTCGGGGAAAAAGTCTTTTCGCATAACGTAGGTATAAATTTATTATAAAATTTCTTTGACTGTACTATTTGTGTCTGGCTGGTTTTGGTAACATTAAAAAGGTTACATTATAAAGAAAAGAAAAAAATAAAAAAAAGTTGTTTCCCGCTATTTTTCATTTGTTTTTCTCTCCGTAAAAATGAGTGAATCTAATGAAGAAATTCGATACATTTTAAAATTTTATTATAAAAAAGGCAAAAATGCAACTCAAGCAGTGAAAAAAATTTGTGATGTTTATGGACCTGATGCAGTGTCAGTAAGAGTAGCACAAATTTGGTTCAAACGTTTTCAGTCCGGAAATTTTGATGTTAAAGATGCACCTCGCTCTGGTCGCCCTGTTACGAATAAAATGGACGCCATTTTTGAAAGAGTGGAGCAAGATCGGCATATTAGTAGTTACGATGTAGCTGAAGAACTGGGAATTGACCACAAAACAGTTTTGACCCATTTGAAGAAAGCTGGTTATACAAAAAAGCTCGATATTTGGGTGCCACACGAGCTCACTCAAAGAAACTTAATGAACCGTGTACTCATTTGCGATTCATTATTGAGACGTAATGAAACCGAGCCGTTTTTGAAGAGATTGATAACTGGCGATGAAAAGTGGATCACGTACGACAAGAACGTGCGAAAAAGGTCGTGGTCGAAAGTTGGCCAGGCTTCACAGACTGTGGCCAAACCTGGCCTAACACGAAATAAGGTGATGCTGTGTGTATGGTGGGATTGGAAGGGCATTGTTCATTATGAGCTTTTACCGTCCGGCAAAACCATCGATTCTGATCTTTACTGCCAGCAACTGATGAGATTAAAGGAAGCAGTCGAGAGAAAACGGCCGGAATTGATCAACAGGAAGGGTGTGGTCTTTCATCACGATAACGCTAGACCACACACATCTTTAGCCACTCAGCAAAAATTAAGAGAGTTCGACTGGGAGCTCCTAGTGCATCCACCATATAGCCCTGACCTTGCACCTTCAGATTTTCACCTGTTTCGGTCTCTTCAGAATTCTTTAGGTTCTGTAAGGTTGACCTCAAGAGAGGACTGCCAAAACTATTTGTCCCGTTTTTTTGATCAGAAGTCCCAAAGTTTCTACAGTAACGGGATAATGTCTCTGCCCACAAAATGGCAGAAAGTTATTCAACAAAACGGTACATATATATTGTAAATAAATGTAAATAAACTTTGAAAAAAATGTCTTGACTTTTCATACAAAAATACGAAAATACTTTTTCCCCAACCTATTATGTTTATATCTTTAAAACCATACCACCACTCAATAAATTAGTTTTTTTTATAACTAAATGATATTTTCTATTCGAATGTGTAAGCAGCGCCTTTTTAAGCCTCTACCCGTCAACTTTATAAAACCCTGATGGAATAGGAGGAACCCATTGCCAAACACCGGGTATAAAGTTAAGTTTTCCCTAAATAGTTAGTCATTAATATGCGTTTGGAAATAACGATCTTTTTATATAGATACTAAACTCAAGAGATTTCTTACTATGACTAAAAGTACAAATTGTTGTAAACGCCGTTATTTTGTGACAATATCGAATCATGTGTCAACCATATTCAGAAATATATTAATCTTGAGGCGTTCAAAGACATTTGTAGTACGATAAAATAAATTGTTTAGCAAATGCATGGTTACAATATTACATTTTCTCACACTCATTTTTAAAGAATACAAATATATGATCTACAAATGCGAGATGCGAATTGGATTCAGAGATGAATACAGATTATTATCATAATCTGTCGTATTTGCAATATGATGTATATGTTCGTGTAAGTAGATTACAAAGAAAAATAATTCCATCGTTGTTATTTTTTTATTTCAGCTTTTATTTTGCACGTAATGTGAATTTTGTTAATAGCATTGTTATCAGTATTATTGTTTATTATTAGTATAATTACAATAACCTGTGGTATTTCATTTATTTTCTGGGTATTAGACATTTTAAAGCGAATCATAGTTTTAAGGTTTTCAAGATCTCAGTTTAGTACTCTGATTTCGAGTTGGTAATAAATATATTGTTTAATTTTAGTAAAATTATAGTTAGGTACCTCAGGTGTTAATATTAATAGTCTTATAGAGAGACTTATAAAGAGACTTAGTCTCAGCGATATAATCTTAAACATTGCGCTAGAAAGTTTGTGAACCAGCGAACTTTGTTTCGCCTCAGAAGCAATAAAAATAGAAACTGGTAGAAAAGTAGACAAAGTTACTTCTTAACTCACCAGCTACCTGTCAATGAAAGTCTTGTCGAAATCGGTCCAGCTAGACAGACAAAAATTTAAAAAAATGTTATTTTGGTCTGTGTATCGTTAATATCAATATATAGATAATATCATATGGATTTAGTAGAAAGCAGTTATTTCAATATTAGAAACAAACACTTCAATTTTATTTATTTTTATAGATGTATAATTATGTGTTATATACATTATATGTAATGATTGTTGTTTACGTTTCATACCAAAAAATATAATAGTGAATTTAGTAAGTTTGGCAAGACTATGAAACGTGGCGTTGGGGATACGAGAGGGTGACATTCCAAACGAGAAAGATCCAAACATAGTTTCGTAAATGTTGCTTGTACGTTATAACTAGTTGTTAAAATATAAACACTTTTTTAAAAGAGTTTATCCCAAATTCACAATGATATTAGTTGTTGCCACGATACACCTTCCATGACTAAATAAAACGAGTTTTATTATCAGCCTTAAAAATCGACGCGCGTGCATAAACAGTTATGTAAGTCAACGAAGCGAGTGAGACGTGTAAGAATCGTGTGTTATGGCGCTCTGTTCTCTCTGCCTACCCCGCAAGGGATTTGGCGTGAAGTTATGTATGTATAGAATACATAACTATGATGATGATGATATGATTGCGTAGATGTAGAACGAAGTTTTATCAACAGAAAACAGCGTGAATGGAGCATTAGGTTAAGTATGGTCTTGCGCCAGAAAGTTCAATTCCACTATATACGAAGTTGTACTGATCCCAGCATGAAGGTATAGCATGAAAGTAGAATAGAAGTGGAAATACAAGTGGAAATACCAGCACTTGACAAATTTAGTGGATTAAAGCACGCGGACACTAAAAGAGAATGTTGGCATTAAAATAAGGAAAGGCATACTGTGATGGCTTGCGCAAGTTTTTAAGAACCGAAAACTGACTCAGCAGATATACAGTGCAAAAGTGGAAGAATATGAGAGTGAAGAATGTCCACGACAAAACTATGATTAAATTGTCCGTGTCTGGTACACGATACTTAAATATCGATAGGGGTGTATGATAACAGTTGCAAATTAAATAAGCCAGTGACATACAAAATCCGTGTCTCACAAGTAGAGAGAGAAATATATTCTGCCTACACCGAAAGAAAAGGCTAATAGTAAAGTTGTGTGTGGTAGTCAATTATTATTCTTGATAAAAATGATCCAGTGGTCTAGCTCCCCGCTTCTTATTTCGGATAACGTGGGTTTGATTCCGGACTCACACCAATGATTTCTCGGAATTCTTTTCGGATTCTGTATATATGTGATAAATATCGATGACTGACAACTTTGTGCCCGGTGTAATAACAATAGTTTCGCCCATTCCCCATTTGGGAATGGGCGAATCGAGGCTTTTACACCCGCTGCCTACAGTTTCGGGTAGGAAAAGGCGTAAACTTACGTTATGTTACGTCACGTAAAAGTATTATTAATTTGGTTATGATTTTATTACATTCATTTATGTTATGATAAATTCACTTTCTATTCAACTGGGATTCCTAGACACTGCTATATTAAGAAGACTAGTTTATCCCTAAAAGATAAACATATACCATCGCGGACTTTTTTGTAGACCTTCTGAAGGTGTATAATAATGTAGTACATTACTTTGATCTATTCGGTCTGCAATTAAAGTCCTAAATCTCGAAAATTATTAATTTTTCTTTAAGACACTAAACATGTATTGTAGATAAAAACCACCCCATGGACACCCTCTGAATATAAAGATCACATCAAAAACCGTTGCGGAGTTTCAAAGTTAAGGGGACAGACAGCGGAAAGCGACTTTGTTTTATACTATGTAATGATAAAGTCTAGCTGCAGTAAAATACTGAGCAGACTCGTACAAATACTACTTTACATTTATCCAGGTATTCTAGTATAAATAACAAGAGCTTGGGCGGCATTTCTTCACTACCTAGCTCTATCTATATTGTGTGACAGAAAAAGCTAACATTAAAAACAAAAGGTTGAATTGTAAAAGTGTTTGTTTTTAAAAGTCGACGGAATTCAGAAAATACTGTGCGCTCTTTGTTCTTTGTGCTCGTTCACTTTGTTCTTTTGTTCAAACCAAAGTTATTTCAGGTTAATTTCACTAAACTGTATACCGGTCACTGTTTTCTTTTATTGCCTTCATCTATTGTTCGGTGGTTTCTTTCATTTTAAGTGTTTTCTTCAGTATCAGAATCTATAGAAATATACTCATTATCAATATATTCAAGGTGATTGACCACTTATTTTAGAAGAATCACACACACACATACACATACATAACTTCACGCCAACTCCCTTCAGAGAGAACAGAACGCCATAGGGCACGATTCTTACACGCCTCACACGCTTCGTTGACTTTCATAACTCTTTTCATGCACGCATGTCGGTTTTTGAGGCTCTTAACATCACCTTCCTCCAGAACACGTTCTATTTGGTCATGGAATGTGTGAAATTAGTAGAATCTTGTAAAATATTATGATTTTAGGAGCAAATACTATCTCAATTATTTGAAACTGAAGTGATTAAAATTTGATACAACGTACTTGTTTTCTCGATAGCTCAGTGATCAGGGCTGTGCACTCGCAATTGGTAGGTCGCGGGTTGAAGTTTTGGTTAAAGTATTTTTTTAAAATCAAATTTCTTGTATTATATTGTATTTGTTCATTGTTATCATTATTTTCCTGCCTTTATCCCACTATAACTGGAGTCGGCACAGTATGTCAACCTTTCGAACTATCCATGTTGTCGAAAGATTTGGCTGTGGTTTTATGACCGGCCGCCTGCCTGATGTCAACCCTCCTTGAGAATGTTTTTGTTAGTGGTTTATCACCCACCAGGAGGAAAAGACTGTATGCAGAATGTTTCTTAGCCATGCATTTAGAATTTAATAAATCAAAATTTGTTACTGTCATTTAAATTTAACTAATTTATGTGAAAGATTACGAAGAATACTCATTGTATACATCTCGTAATCTCACGTATTATTTACTATCCAGAATTACAGAAGATAGAAAGAAAAGGAACACCGTGAGTCACGTGAGCAGGTTATGCCGTGTATGCTGGTAATCATGAGCCTACTTGACACCCTGACTTCAAGCAATTTAATTTTAAAGTACTCGTGGCTCAGGGACACTATCTCATGTAGTCGGTTGGTCTGACACGCGCCCGATACAAAAGTTTGAATGATTCATATGGATATTTCTAATGTACTTCAGTTTGTTCGTTGCCCGTTGCCCGATAGACAGAAATAGGTTCGTTTGGGGTCCATAATGAGGTCCGTAAGTAAGGCGTGAAAATATAATTAATTATAATATAAGATATAATGTGTACTGTGTATGTCGTTGTATCGCTTGCGATTGCCGTTGAGTTCAAAATATAATTTCGTTGTAAATGGTAGAGCCAATCAGTTCGCTGCATGAATGGACCGGCTCGTCGTCCGGTGAAATACCAAGACCTCTCAAAATATCCGGTCACAGAGGTATCCGAAAATCCGACTCCTTTCCCTGTCCATCCAACGTCCAACCTCGAACTATAACACTATGTGTTGCAGGTGTCCATAGGCGGTGTTAGTCGCTTAGCATCATATGACACGCTTGTCCATTTGCCACCTTATCCCATAAAAAATACTTTTTTACGGCGCGGTACGAATGCCGGTATAATCGTATTTAATTCTTTGTATTAAGCTTTCTGTAGTATAAGTCAGAAATAAGATTGACATTGAAATTTAGTAAATTATATGTCTCTAGTCTTTATACAAAATGTAATCTGCCTCTTGAATCATTACTTGTCATCAGATTAACGAAAAATAGTGGATAAAATCCAAATTATTTTAAATATATTTTCTAATATATTTAGGAAATATATTTCCTAATATATTTCAAATAATTTGGATTTTTATTCATATTAATTTTATAATGATTGGAAAACTAAATGAGTATGAGTAGACAAATATTCTTCACTTTAGTTCTCTGCGAACTGATCTATTTTCTAACCCTTAGTACTTAGGATACTTTTTGTTTTTCCCTTTTATTATTTGCGTCCCTACTTTCAACGGCCGTTTACGTCTGAAGTAACAGGTGGTGAGTCTTATCTATCGGATATCGAAAGAATACTCAACAGTACTTTCTTTATTTCTTTTTAAAGAGTTACACGCATTGATACCTCAAATGAACGCCAATATGAAATAACCGACAAGTCAATGATGACTTTCATTAATTTTTAATAAATAAAATAAAATTTAAAATTTGAAAAAAAATAATAGTAATAACACCCTCACATATACTTACCTTACGTTTGAGTAGTCGTCAGCGTTCCGGTGAAAGGACTCTCATATCAAACTTGAGGAGTGCTGCCATGATGTCTATTCAGCTTCACGTGTTCACAGAAACTGAGGACTTAGTCCAAAGAAGCCTCCACGGTTCGGTGGGCGTGACGGACACGCCTACTAGCAACAAGTTGCTCGCTGCACAACCAACTTGAGTTTTCTGCTGCTGATGTTCAAGATTCTTAAGGTTAGAACATAAGAGATACTGACATTTTTAATTTATGCCATCCTAGGCCATCTAAAAGTGTATTTATAAGTCATCGGATGGCAGGAAAATGGCATCTGGGAAATATCTGAATGATCAGAAAGATTGTGAGAATACGATCTTATTAATGAATCTTACTGGCATTACCTTTTGAAGGCATAATGATACACGTCAACTTTGGTTTGAAGAGCCTCAAGATTGGAACTGGATACACAACAATGTATTTTTGAAAGTCTTCTCGTAAGTTCTGAATAACAAGAACTATAAATGACCGACTTAGACTTGACCGGCCACTGACTGTGACATTTTGCTGCCTTTTTATTCAGATATTAAGGCCGTAAAAGTACCTACATAAAATCTACTAATATAAGGAGATTCGAATT
Organism: Euproctis similis; assembly: GCA_905147225.2. Taxonomy (NCBI): domain Eukaryota; kingdom Metazoa; phylum Arthropoda; class Insecta; order Lepidoptera; family Erebidae; genus Euproctis; species Euproctis similis. Next base: position 15,023,509 of record LR990104.1, read on the forward strand.
GAATTCAAAAAAATGTCTATAAAGAATTATAAAAAGAAAACAAACTATAGAGATTTTGAAATGATATCCTCCCCTAAGCTTAACATTTCACAATAGATAAATAAACATCTACGAATCCCGCCCCCACTGTGATCTTCACAGATTTGACCAATCAACCCAGCAGCACGCTGATTGATTGTCTCAACTACTACTGCTACTACTAACAAAATAACATTGATTTCCCCAGCGCTGAGCTGGTACCAGAGAAGAAAAAAAATGAGACTTCTCGTTTTTCTAAAGTTTCTCCGTAATGGTCTGGAAAAAGGATTTTGTTATTTTGTTATTCCGTGCATTATATTATAAAGAGGAAATAAATCGATAGATAACTCTTTATTTGTATCATAAACATTAAATATCAATTATAATACAGAAAAGGTCTTAAAACTATGAGTACAAAGGGCGGCCTTATCGCTGTGAGCAATCTCTTCCAGGCAACCTTTGGAATTACATAAACGCTTGAAAGACGGGTAATTCTAATACTCTGCTAAATTAACATTAACAAAATATATACATAAATAGAAAATATATGATAAAATATGCCGTTGTTTAATATCGATAAACGTATTGAATTGGATTTTAATTATTTAGGATAACTTATTAGGTACAGCCTCGGTGGCGCAGTATGGCAATAGGTTCGCCACCTATTCCATTTGGGACGTAAACATAACGACGAGACGAGGCTTAACAGCCGCTGCCTACACCTTCGGGTAACAAAAGGCGTGAAGTTATGTTATGTTATGTTACTTATTAGGTACTAAATTCTACTATTGTGAAGCAGTAGTAGAATTTATTTTAATTCTTTATCTAATTATGTTTTGTCGATGAAGGGTCTTTTTTTTTACTTTTTACATGGTTGCTTCTTTGTTTAAAAGTAGTTGATGTAAAAATTACAAACAGACTTTGGAAATTAATTTGTCGCAAACGAGAACCATTCTAGTCTCTGTGGTCCAGTGGGTGAGCACACGGCTTCTGATCTTTAGATCTCGGGTTCGAATCCTGACGCTGGCTCACAGCAATGACTTTTCCAAATTGTTTTCAGAATTTATGTGTGATATATATCGATGACTGAAAACTTTGTGCCCGGTATGGCAATAGGTTCGCCGCCTATTCCATTTGGGACGTCAATATAATGGCGAGACGAGGCTTAACAGCTGCTGCCTATACCTTCCGGTAAAAAAGGCGTGAAGTTATGTTATGAGAACAAGAGTAACAGAGAATGTAGATATACGTCATACAGCCTGAACCATTCGGCTGATTTTAAAATGGAAGTGATATATAGATACATTAAATTCAGTTATTGGAACTGATTTAGTTTTGCATAAATAACCTGAGTTTCAATATAAATCTTATATATAACATGTCTTTATTTCTGCTCGTTTCGCTATGTTACTCAAAAAAAGGCTTCTGAAATTTTTAAACGGCCCACAGTCCGAGGTATTACAGAGCCATCTAGGAACTTAATAATTATAATTCTAACGAAAAGTGTGTAAAATGCTTTAGTTAAAATAAGTTTCAAAAACACAAAGAGTCGCCCGCATCTTCTTTTGGATTTCAGTTATCAAGATCCTGTCTAATAAATTGACACAGTTAAAGTTTAATAATTTTAATAGTCCCTCGTATGTCAAAAATGTGTACTTGTCACCTTTTAAATGTGAACTTAGTAGAACATTCAGCTTTTAGAAATGTTACGAATATTAAAAAAAATAATTTCTATGGAATATCATTCTTGAATTTTTGATATTTTTCAATGCTCTCGTAACAGGGATTAAGACCTAGTACAGTATTTTATAGTAGTAACCATATACAAATTATCATAGTCCTTTAGAAAATAATTAAAAATAATTATTTCCCAAAATAATTAACCGTACTTATATCATTTTTTGTAGTTTCACTATATTGATACTCTGTACGCCGTGATATTTTTGATACCATATAAGTTGCTTGATTAGTCGTTAACTATCCAGAAATCATATCATTTTCTCTGAATTGAAAACCTAGTGCTGGAATACTTCTCATATATTGTAGAAACTGCTATTTGTAATATTTGTCTTTACCTACTCATGAATATTCGAAATGTAATAACATTTTAGGTATTAATACATTCCTAAAGCTGCATCGCGACTAAATAGGGAATTAAAACACAATCTGATCTAGAAATTTGTTTTTTTTTTGGTATACATATATTTAGTAATATTTACTAACTGTTCGTCGGACAAACAAAAATTTTAGTAGTTGTCTGTATTGATGGAATTTGAAATTCGTCCAATAATGGAACTGTATTTAATTATAGGTTCGTCACGAACAAATTGTTTATTGTAAACACTGCTCGGAACATGTATAATAACATAATTATATTTGCCGCTAAACACAAACTAACAATTATCGAGTAGAGTCTCGCAGATGTACAACAGTTTTTCCGAAATATAAAAGCATACATCAGTTCTGAGCCATGCATGAAGGCGTTGTCATTTTTAAGATTTCAAAGGAACAATTCTATGCATCCTGCAAATTGTTATATGTAGTTTTCAAGGCATAGAATTGTTCTTTTATAAATAAACTAGTTGACCCGGCGAACTTTGTTCCGCATTAAAAGTAATAAATAAGTAAATTTTTGATTTATCAATTTTTCTTTACAACACGCGTACATGAATTATAGACGCGTACATATATTATACAAAGCACCCCATCGAGTTCCTCTATCTATTAAATAAACGGCATCCAAATCCGTTGCGTAGTTTCAAAGATATAAGCATATAAGGGGACAGACAGCGGCAAGCGACTTTATTTTATACTATGTAATGATAATGATATAAAACTATATTTAAAAATAAAACTATTCCTGTAAATCTTTCTAGAATAAGCGAACTTTGGGTGTTAATTAAGAAAGCAAATTGTCATCGCGCCGTCCTGACTCACAAAAATGACTTTTTGGAATACTTTTCGAAAGTTATGTGTGTATAATATCAGTGAATGACAACATCATGCCCCAGAGGCAAATGGTTCCGCCTCCTATTCCTTTTCGGGGACGTGAAAAAAGCATAATATTACAAAAAGAAACCTTCTGAACTATTAGAACAGATGTAGTTTCCTGTGCTAGTAGTTAAACAATCAGAACTAAAAACTATATTACTGAACACATTCAGTGTTGGTAACCACTGTCGTGTATTATAAAATATTTAAAAGCGATTCAGTAATAAAGTTTGATTTGAGCATTTCAATTCACATACGAGGTTTTGTTTCATACCAGAAAAGAGTATCCCCTACAAAATGAGTGTTTTGGTGAAAAATATAACGTTACCTGTAACTATCTCGTTGACTGCTTTAAAGTTAGTAGGATTCTGGGCTCCAGAAGGTCTGAGTGGAAGGAGCAAATTGGTTTACAACTGTTATACTGTATTCTCATTTATGTTTTTGTTAGGTAATTGATTATTTAAGTTTATCAAACAATACTTAGATGAATGGTATCAAATTTAAAAAAATATTTTTTTGAAATTATTTCATTCATGGTTTGAATTTAAAATCAGTAAGTTAAGAAGTGTAAAATATTGTTAAAAATTTTCTATTCACTTCAATACTGAAATAAAACCTGAATAACTCATACAAATCATAGGCAAATCAGCCGAGATGTTGATGATTTGGGGATGTGCTACGTAATTTTATGCGCATTCAAGACAAATTTTTGATTATTCTTATTGCCCAATTTTCTAAATAGTGCCGTTTCTAGAACGTTCCTATACCTGTTCAGAAGGTGTAAAACTGAATAAATCCTATATCACTAAATGTAATAATTTTTAGGAACATATCTACTTATTCAAGTGGTAGATCTATTCCTTATATGGGGGAATATCCCACTAATGACCGGCACTGCGTTTTTACTGTTCACTAATATGGCGCAGGCTGCAAAGATCGTGAACATTCTGAGCCGCAGGAGACGAATTCAAGCCATAATCAACGATGCTAACAGAGTTCTCTCTCAAGTAGAAAACGATGACGAACTTGTAATTTTAAAGAGGTAAAGGTAGCCGGGTTGAAAAAATATTAAATAAGAATTCACTTTTTTACTAATACTAAAATCGAAAGTCAAAATTGTACATTGAATATATTGTTTATAGAATACTTATGTACTTTGTGACATGATCTACAATCGATACATACATACTTAAATAATTTCACGCCAAATCCCTTGCGGGGTAGATATGTCTGTGTATCTGTTTGTCTATCTTTATTTCTTGTGAGTAATGAACCCTTGAAATGGCACAGTCATAGTATTTTTGCGGCGTTAAGGCGTCCACGCAGCCCTAGTGGCGCAAATATGTCATTTGATACAACTAAACTGTAAGACTGTAATCATTTTACAGTCTTACAGTTTAGTTGTATCATATCATATCTTATTTTATTTCTCGAAGATTTTAACTAAAATTTAAATTAGGAGTTAATGTACTATTTATGACATCAGTTAGATAATAATAGGTTGGGGAAAAAGTATTTTCGTATTTTGGTATGAAAAGTCAAGACATTTTTTTCAAAGTTTATTTACATTTATTTACAATATATATGTACCGTTTTGTTGAATAACTTTCTGCCATTTTGTGGGCAGAGACATTATCCCGTTACTGTAGAAACTTTGGGACTTCTGATCAAAAAAACGGGACAAATAGTTTTGGCAGTCCTCTCTTGAGGTCAACCTTACAGAACCTAAAGAATTCTGAAGAGACTGAAACAGGTGAAAATCTGAAGGCGCAAGGTCAGGGCTATATGGTGGATGCACTAGGACCTCCCAGTCGAACTCTCTTAATTTTTGCTGAGTGGCTAAAGATGTGTGTGGTCTAGCGTTATCGTGATGAAAGACCACACCCTTCCTGTTGATCAATTCCGGCCGTTTTCTCTCGACTGCTTCCTTTAATCTCATCAGTTGCTGGCAGTAAAGATCAGAATCGATGGTTTTGCCGGACGGTAAAAGCTCATAATGAACAATGCCCTTCCAATCCCACCATACACACAGCATCACCTTATTTCGTGTTAGGCCAGGTTTGGCCACAGTCTGTGAAGCCTGGCCAACTTTCGACCACGACCTTTTTCGCACGTTCTTGTCGTACGTGATCCACTTTTCATCGCCAGTTATCAATCTCTTCAAAAACGGCTCGGTTTCATTACGTCTCAATAATGAATCGCAAATGAGTACACGGTTCATTAAGTTTCTTTGAGTGAGCTCGTGTGGCACCCAAATATCGAGCTTTTTTGTATAACCAGCTTTCTTCAAATGGGTCAAAACTGTTTTGTGGTCAATTCCCAGTTCTTCAGCTACATCGTAACTACTAATATGCCGATCTTGCTCCACTCTTTCAAAAATGGCGTCCATTTTATTCGTAACAGGGCGACCAGAGCGAGGTGCATCTTTAACATCAAAATTTCCGGACTGAAAACGTTTGAACCAAATTTGTGCTACTCTTACTGACACTGCATCAGGTCCATAAACATCACAAATTTTTTTCACTGCTTGAGTTGCATTTTTACGGAGAGAAAAACAAATGAAAAATAGCGGGAAACAACTTTTTTTATTTTTTTCTTTTCTTTATAATGTAACCTTTATAATGTTACCAAAACCAGCCAGACACAAATAGTACAGTCAAAGAAATTTTATAATAAGTTTATACCTACGTTATGCGAAAAGACTTTTTCCCCGACCTAATATGTCCCTTCTTGCATACAGGCGGTAGTTTCAATTAACTTTCGGTTTTATATAAGCCTAAAATATTAGAGTAAAGAATTAAAGTTTATTTGAATAGTTCTTCTGCAAACCAAATTTATTAGGTATATTGATTTGAGGATGAGAGATTCTGTGTAGGCTGATTAATTATTTTTAATTATACAATTAGTATTTATTTTCAGTTGTAACAGACAGATGACAATTCTTCAAGTGACATACTTCTTGGTAACCTTTGTAACTACTCTCGGCTGGGCCACCAGCGCGGAAAAGGGTGAACTGCCTCTGAGGGCCTGGTTGGTAGACATAAGTATTAAATGTAAATTTATTGGTAATGACAAATTCAAATTAAATTCTTAGCGAGCTTCGAAGTAGAGTCAGACCGAAACTGGTTTTCCGAAACCAAAACTGAATGTTCGGCCGTCACTTCAGTTTCGGCTGAAACCGAAACTCACGTGCTCAGGTTTAAAATTCCTTAAAATACTAAAATTTGTTTCATTTTGCCCATTATTTTGCATTAATTAGAACATGAACTGAAAAACACTGGATATATATATTAATTTTGTTCCAATCAGCAACATAACTTCACGGCTTCTTCTATGCTAAGGTGTAGGTAGAGGCTGTTAAGCCTCTACTCGCCGAATCCAGGTACCTCTCTAATCGAACAAAACGCGACTGTATCTAACCGGTCGAGCCAACCCATTCATTCAGCGAACTGCATGGCTCTACCACCCATCTCATCTCATAATAGTAATTACTGTTACACCGGGAATGTAGAAAGAAGAGCTTATTTTTCTAAGTCAGTCAAAATTCAGTCAGTCAAAATTCTACATTATTTTGGTTTCTGATGTGGGTCCCACATCAGAAACTAAAATAATGTAGAATTTTGTATACAATACAATAGTGTACCAATAGTAAAAATCATTTTTTTAACATCAACTTTTTTGATTTTTATTTCCTTATAGTGGGTGCTCTCTGTATCAATGAAAATAGCTTCTGAACAACTACCATCTTTTTGTTCATCACTCGTGAAAATGATCTCTGTAAAGAGTTCGAAACGTCGGGAAGTAAATAAAAATAGATTCTAAATAAACGCGATATAATCCTAAAAAGTTGTTTTAATGTTATGAATGTGATGCGTGAAAATCTAAGAAATAAATATTCACGCCTTTTGTTACCCGAAGGTGTAGGCAGCGGCTGTTAAGCCTCGTCTCGCGCTTATGTTTACGTCCCAAATGGAATAGGTGGCGAACCTATTGCCATACCGGGCACAAAGTTTTCAGTCATCGATATTTATCACACTAGTTATGTTAAGGAGGAGCGGAGTCTATCTGGTACAGGTATTCAATACCTAAAAGATAGACTCACGCGAATCTTTGTAGAAAAAAATTGTTTGTTGTGAAATAAATAAATCTTAAATCTTTAAAAATCTTAAATCTTAATATCTGTTTAGGGTCGATTTTACATCGATTTTGTAAGATGTCGTGGTATATCTCCGGTCGAGCCGGGTCATTTATATAGCGAACCGTTGTTCTAATGCGAGACTTACGCCCGAATACTGAACCGCCACTCAAATCTGACAATTAATAAAGTGCTACTTACTGGCTCAAATTTCATGCATTCTGTCTAATGAGACTGTTACTTAAATGCTTAAGTAGCGCTTATATATTTGAGTGGCGGTTCAGTATTCGGGCTTTAGCTTAGTAATAATATCTTACTTATTTACCACTTTACTTACACAGGTATCCTTACGACACATCAAAATCTCCAGCGTACGAACTGACATATGTCCATCAAGTAGTGGCATTGCTCATAGCTGCATATCTGAATGTAGGAAAGGACACCCTTACAGCTGCTCTAATAGCTCAGTGCACCTGCCGCTTGCAACTTGTTGGTAATGCTTTGAAAAACTTGGGAAAAGGACTGGTCACTAGCAAGAAGGTAATAGTTATTTATTTTAAACCACGTCTAAAGGTTAGAGGTGGGAACAGTGGATGCTATTCGTTTATTTGTATTTAAATTAAAAAAATCAGTATCACCTGACGTCAAAATTTAATACCACCAAAGCCCACCTAAACCAACTTTAAGCTTATTACAAACTATGTTATACTTTTTATATAGTGTGAAAAAATCTAGATACTTTAAAAATACGTAATACGTGAAATACGGCTCCAGGTAGATGGCCAAGTCTTACGCAAAACATCGGATTACTAATTTAGAATTCTCAATTTTAAGCATGAAAATCCTAGCTGTGCCTTACCAACGGGTATCGCAACGCCATGTTTTTTTTTATTTAGAGTATAGCTTTAGTGGTTTGTCTGAATGTAAACTTATAAGCTAGCTTTGGGCTTATTGTTTTTCAGTGACATCTTTGTATTCCAGCATATTTTACAGTGCTACAATAGATTGTTCACGAGCACGCAAATTGAGACAATTGTAACCCCTCTTAGTGACTGTAATTTACCATCCTGTGCATAGAGGGCGTGAAATTCAACACATAAATTTTTCTATTATTTCAAGTGTTTGAACTTGTGCTGTTTGAAGTAATAAAGAATATCTTATAATGATCATGTGAATGTTTAATCTTGAAATAATTTCTAGTATATGTTAACACGAGCCCAAGAAACTTCCATGAGGAATGAACTGCGATGGTGCCTGGTAGAGCATCAGCAAGCTTTGGAAGCCGCTAAAGAGCTGCAGGCTTGCTTCTCCGAGCCCACCTTTGCACAACTCACTGTTTCTCTTATCATCATATGTGTCACTGCTTTTCAATTATCTGTAGGTATTTATTGAAATTTTCTAGCTTAGGTATAGTATAGAATACGCTATAAATATATGTATACGCTTTTACAATAAACTTCCAAACGACGCAGTTTAATTATCGTTAGGTAAATTTAAGAAATATGTTAAAAGTAGACTACATAAAAGGGCTTATTACTGTATCGCAGATTATATCAATGATTAAACCGTTTGGAATTGAATTGCTTCTTTTGTGATATACTGTTTGTATTTGCTATAGCAAATATTGTTAATCTGCTAACTAAACATTACTGATAATTAGTAAGATTGTGTGCAGTATGACGTTTCTCACCGGGCAAGCTTACTAGTTTCTTTTTTGTCTGGTCTCTTGAATATGTCATGCTCACTGACAGATCCTTGCTTACGGCGGCGTCGTTGATCGGGTCGCCACCTTCCCTAAAATATGGCGAGGGAGGCGATGGCTGCGATATGGGTCATACTCGTGAACGGGTGCTGTTTGTGGGGACTGGTCTGTTCAAGCGTCCAAAAAATATTAGTTTGACGCGAGGAACCTCATTTTGCTCTATAAATTATTCTAATAATTTGTGATTTAGTTTACTGATAATTAAGTAAAAAAAAAGACTCGCCTGAGTTTCTTACCAATTCTTCTCAGGGCGTGAGTAATCGTATTGGCGGATTGTAAATATTGACATTCATGAGTGTCTTTAATGACCTAAATTGAATAAATGAGATTTTAATTTGATTTGATTTGAATAAAACTGTAAACTTTTGTTTTGAGACCCTAATTTAATAAAAATAACATAATTTCACGCCTTTTCTGCCCAAAAGTGTAGCGTAGTGGTTAAGCCTCGTATCGCCGTTATGTTTCCGTCCCAAATGGAATAAGGTAGCGAACCTATTGTCATGCCGAGTACAAAGTTTTCAGTCATCGATATTTATCACGCTTAACTTCCGAAAATAAATTCGAAAAGTCATTTGTGTGAGCAAGGATTTGAACCCGCGACTTGTTTATTGTGGAGCCGGGTGCACGACTACAATAAAACTGTTACAAAAAATAAAAAAGCTAAATTTGATTAAAACTCGTTGTAAAAATGTTCAATGACCCCGATTGTCATAATATAATGAAAACAATATCTCAAATCAGGTGATAGTATTTTATAACAAACTAGCAGACCGCGCGAACTTCGTACCGCCATATTTTAGACATTTTACACTAAAAAGATTATTGCCGCGATCATATTAATACCTCAAAGCTTTCCTCATAAATGGACTATCTAACACTATTTTTTTTCAATTCAAGTTCCTGATACATACATACATAACTTCACGCCAGATCCCTTGCGGGGTAGGTAAAGGGTACAAAGCGTCATAAGGCACGATTATTACACACCTTAATGCTTAGCTTTTGATATTAGCGACTAACAACCTAGATATGAGGAAAATAATGGCAGTTAAAATATTAAGCAGTTAAATGAATGCATGAATGGGCTCAACCGGTAAAATACCACCACCTCCCAGAAGATCGACGTAAAGTGGCTCATGCCGCGTTTCGTTCGGTGTGAGAGGTACCCGGAGGTCCACCTCCCTTCCCCATCTTTCTCCCTTAAAGGTCGGCAACGCAGCGGTAACACTATAAGTGATGCCGGTGTCCATGGGCGCTTTCTCCTTTGCCCTCCTATCCCATAAAAAAATTATTATCAACTTCAATCAATACCAATACCAGGGACTTTGTCAGAAGTTTTTTGTCAATCTTTAGTTTTTTTTAATACTACTTGAACCTTTTTTTTTTATTTGTCATTGTCGTCGATTTAAAAAAAAACCTGGTCACCACATGTTCTTATCAGTATGGCTAACTTACAGTGAGTGTTTTTTTTATATTTTAAATGATGTCGATTTGGCACATTGGTATTACTCTTTCTATATTTTCTATTTTCTATATTTCTCAAAATAAATTCACTAAATTTTAAAAGAGATCACGACATTAAAAATATAAATATATATAGATGGGCAACTATGTGGTATGCAGATGTGTATCAAACTCGCTAAGTCTTTATATTTTAACAAAAGACGCCAAGATTGAGGTGCGTACTGCGTAGGGATATCTTGCGCTTCGTCCATTTAAATGAAGTTGCAATATTGTAAAGAATTATAGATAATATTATAATATCTGCGTGAAGAGCTAACTATAAACTAACTCTAGCTTTGACCCATGACTTTGGTTACTTAAGTATGAAAATCTTTTTAAATCTTTTAATATTCGCGTTCCATATTACATAAATATAATGAACGGAAAATAACGCGACACATTTAGGTAAACAAATTATCTGTCTGCTTGTAACTACGGCCAGTGCAACCAGGCCGAAACATCAAGCCAATAATAAAAGTAAGTATTTGTTTACCTACACTTGTCGTGTTATTTCCCGTTTATTATACTCTTAAATAGATCAAATTCTAATCTAATGTGTCTAACGGCCGAAACCAATAATCAATCCCAATCCCAATTTTGCTATCTAAGATCAATATTTCAATCCATTTCTACTAATAAGCGTGCCAATAATCAATCCATGGATTGATTTTGTTTGGGGAATCGATCGACAGATATACAATGATCTTAGATTGGCTTCAATCTTAGATTGGAGATTGATTATTAATTTCGGCCGTAAATAGACACGGGATCACAGATGTTACAGGTTCCTATTAATTATTACCTATTATTATTAAACATTACCTATTAATTATTACAAAATAAATATACAAATACCTAAGACGATTAAATACTACAAACTCATTAGGACAAAGAGAAAAAAAAAGTCTAACGGCCGAAGCCAATAATCAATCTGTAGTTTAAGATTGAAGTCAATCTGAGATTACTGTGTATCTGTCAAACGATCCTCAATCCTCGTGCCAATAACAAAACTTATCTATCCGTCTTACTTTCCAACCGCAGATAGCCGGTAAACCGTTCCCTCTTTACTGTTCCGTTTCACACAAAACTGTGAATAATGCTTTAAGTTTATTCCGCGTTATATTTATACGAAACTAATTTGGAGTGTTAGAAATATTACATAGTACGTTAGGGGAAACTAATTTTGCGATTTCTTATAGAATAACACATTTATTCTACAAGAAAACACCAAATTATATTCTTTATGTTTTAACAAAAGTTGTTGAACGGAACGAAATTTGACATATCACAAATAAACATTTATTTACGAAATACAAGAATTTAATTAGCTGTAATTTTAGTTAGTTTTTTTAATAATAATCTAAATACAGTGAACATCAAATACGTTTGACATGAATATTGAATCTGTAAGTAATTTGTTTCTTTACAAAAGTATGCTGATCCGTCGCGTTCTCACATAACTTTCATGAAATTGAATTGTTATTTACAGATTAAAGGCAAACCTCTTACAAAGGAGGAAACTAGAGCTCTGATAGATTATTAGAAAAAAGCAAAATAATTACGACAAAGGCGACAAACGCATCAAATAATAAATTGAAGATGGAGGAATGGCTTCAAATAACAAATAACGCCAGCGCCGCGAATTGTCCAAGGAACCCACAGCAGCTAAGTCTAAAAAGGGAAAAATTAGAAAAAAATGCTCGCAAAAGCTGCACTAAGATAAGAATAAACCAATTTAATTGTTGGTTAGTCATCGTAGTGTCATTATTTTAAGATATTGCTTGCCTTATTTTCATTGTTTAATTTACCTTTTTATTACTATTCATTTTAGACTGGGGGTGGCCCTGCTGATTAATACCACCTGATGAAGTATTACACAGGATAACTGCATTACTTGGTAGTACTGCCACTGGCTTTACTGCTGAGTTTGCTGGTGATAGTCAAATAGTGCAAGCAGAAAATGGTGGTGGTGATGCCATTGTGTCACCCATAGTCGAGGCAGATTGCGTTATTGGGGATGAAAATAATAATATTATAGTTGAAATATATGATTTCCGAAGAGAAAATACCCCAACACAAAGCATTTAATTTTAATCAAAATCTCAAATACTTAATATGTATGTGATAAATAGATCAACTAAATGTGATTACTTAATATGATAAATAGAGCAAGTAAATGTGATTACATAACATGTATGTGATAAATTAGCAAATAAGTTTGATTAATATATATATGTATATATGTATATATAAATATCTGTGATAAATATAGCAATGAAGTGTGATTAATACTAATTTAATAAACAGTCACATTAATAATAAACATTTGTTTTATTCCATAGTCAAAATTACAGTTTAAATGTTAGTGTTAATACTAATAAAAAACATTGCGTAGATCGATTCAAGTACAAATATTAAGTTACAAAAGTATTGTTTTATTTTCAATATTTTAATCACACAAAATAATTGTTTATTAGCTCAGTTCTTGAAATATTAAGTTACAAAAGTATTGTTTTATTTTCAACATTTTAATCACACAAAATAATTGTTTATTAGCTCAGTTCTTGATTGTGTATCTTGGTCCATATTTAGGTTCATATCAATAGAATCCGAGTTTGTCACTTCTAAGTTAGTTCAGTTAACCTCTGTAGGTATTCAATTATGTATTCTGCTTATATTGTGGAATACTGCTGTGGTAATTATTATTTGATGGACCTTAGGCAATAACAAGCGCATGGTAAGGCCCACAATAGGAAACTTGCGCTTCCATATACCGAAAGCTCTGAAACAATAGTAGTATACCTATAAAACTCATAACATTACTAGCTAGTCTGAAAGAGAGTCAGTTTTAAAGTAAGAATGAAAAATGCAAGAGTAGCACAGCATATATACAGTGTAAAAACAAAAAGATGTAGGAGTTGAGGAAGGGCACAGCATACCATAAATGACCAAATTGAATGGGTCCTAATGTGACGTCAAAGAAACAATAAGTATTTATGAAAAGAGTTATAAAAATCGAATAAGCAAGAGAGATATATAAGAACGGTGTCTTATGCTTAGATTCTGTTCTTTCTGCCTACTTCACAAGTTATTTGGCGTGAAGTTGATTTAGGTTTACAAACTTAAGCATAACATCTGTATTTTTCAATTGTTACCTTTGTATGGTGTTCCTGGTTCTGATATGTGCTTTGTTATAGTTATGTTCTGCCAGAGTAGACGGGTTCAAAATTGGTGTCAATAAATAAAATCGGTTTGGGTAAGCACTATCACCAAGCATCCAGTGGTTACCAAAGTGACCTGACTCACATTTAACTACAAAGAAAATATAATGAATTAATAAATAAGTTGTTTTGATAATTGCACTAGTAAGTACTATTAAATATTTCAATCTGCAATCTGGTAAAAACTTTCTGTATTTAAATTATGGACAATGATGTACTGATCATATAATTTGGCAATTGCTGTGATACATCATTCACTATTCTTCCTGGTGTTGATTTGGATACTCCCAGAAAGTCTGCGACAGAAATTAACATTGTGGCTAATGCAAAAAACCTCAATGATAGTAATAGTTAATAATATTGGTATTGCAGGAAGTGCTTCATCAAGAAGCACCGTGATTCCTGCAATACGAATATTGATTATTAGCGTTGGTATTGATTAGTATTTATGACACTGAAAGATAAATTGCAAATACATATTTGAATAGACAAACCTTGTGGAGGTTACCTACTCTGATATGTGGCACTATTTGAGTAAGCAAAGAATTCACAGCTACTTTTGACAACCGAAATCTAAAAGTAAAATCGGCATCCTCGAGGCTCTGTATATAATTTACCCTTTTGAGTCTCGTAGGAGCAGCTCTCATTTCGGTATCGCTTTCGCTATCCCAGTCTGATAGCAAAGCAAGGACTTCCAAATATCACTATCACTGTCCATTTTTAGATTATTTCAATAAAATTTATTGTAATCCTATCTCTAAACCAAGGAATTTCTCGGATTGAAATCTAAGATAGATTACGGTGATCGATGTCAGTGTCAAAACCATCGGATCGAATATTGGCACGCGCAAACTGTCATTTTAGAACAAATTTCAATCTCTAATCTCTGATCCGCCCTCCCAAAGATAGATTGATTCTAGAGATCGCTTATTCAATCCATAGATTGATTATTGGCACGCTTACTAACAGAAATGGATTGAAATATTGATCTTAGATAGCAAAATTTGGATTGGGATTGATTATTGGTTTCGGCCGTAAGAAAATTTAAAAAAAAATTACCTGCCAGCTATGAGCGGCGCTCATGACCGAGTCGGGCGGGTCTCCCGAACATATATATGTGCGCGGAATATTTGCCTAAGAAACGTATACTTACATTTTGTATTTTGCGATATCTTTTGAATTAAATGTCCGAATTGAATCATTCAAAAAGTTCTACAAAAGTATTGAATCTATCTTTATATTGAAGTAATTTATTTTGAGTAGAGTTAATACCAAAGTACAAAATAAAGAACTTTTAAAACTACCTCATTATAATTATTTTTAAAAATTCAAAAAACACATTGTGCGATAACTACAATAGTTAGACATATGGCGTCGCGGACTTTTCTGTCGACAATTATATGTTCTGTAAAAGTGTAGTACATTGTTTTTTTCTATAATCAATAGTTTTTGCAGCGTTCGCGATTTAAGAATATTTTTCGAGTCTTTTTCTTACACCGTGGGTTACATTATTGAACTTATAGTAAGGATCCCTAATTTATTTGAAAATATAATATAGCCTAAAGCCTTCCTCGATAAATGGACTATACACCAGTGAAAGAATTTTTGAAATCGGATCGGTGGTTTCTGAGATTAGCGCGTTCAAACAAACAAACAAACAAACTCTTCCGCTTTATAATATAAGTATAGATATTTGTTTCTATTAATGTTATGAAATAGGTAAGTAGGTATTAGAGACCGATAAATTATTAATAAAAAAATCTGGTTGTTTTTTATTTCTAGATGCAAAGAACGGGCAACATGGTACGATTATTATCTATGGGCACCTATTTGATGAACATGGCCTTTCAAGTATTCATCTATTGCTATCAGGGCAATCAGATGTCTGAAGAGGTCAGTACTCAAGTTTTAGCTTCTTTTATGCACACAGCATTGACACCAGTGTCTTGATCACAACCTTCAAAGTTAAGTCTTATTTCTTGTGACTGCTATCCAATGATAAGCAGCTGAAAACAATAGCTGCTAATCCCACCATATATTTCATATATAATATTTAATGACGCATTTAACTACTATCTTATTAGGTAGGTATTTATTCTTTTGCGATCGTATTCATAATCAGGGCACATTAATATATTTAATGATACTTTGAAAACATTAGATCTTAAATTAATCTAACCTGTAAGTTTTGAATTAAGTTGCAGGTAGTATAAACTGTCATATGGGAGGTTTTTTCCCATAGTCCCCACGTTGGGCAGACGGCTTGGAGAGCGCAGGGGTAAACCTCTTATAGATACGGACGCTGCTGCCCACCCCTGCCAAGAATATTTGTATTAACCTATATTTAGGAATGGTCATCCCCCTCGGTGAGCTGCCGCCTGCTTTACGCAGATGACGCCATGTTCTTAGCTGAATCGCCGTCTGATCTGCAAACACTAGTCACTATTATGAAAGATGATTGTTTGATGAAAGGCTTACAATTGAATGTGATGAAAACGAAAGTTATGGTGTTTGAAGGGGAGGAATCCAGAACGGATGCAAGGATAATGGTTGACGATGTAATGCTGGAACAGGTGAATGAAATTATATATCTTGGATGCGCTTTTAGCAGGGATGGAAGGTACACCGCGAATGTAGAAAGAAGAGTGGCGTTAGGAAATAAAGTGAATGGGGCGTTGGGCAGATTCCTGGGCGCAAAAGATATTAGCAGGAAAGCCCAGCTAGCAATTCACAATGCAATACTGATCCCAACACTAGCGAGCATGAAAGTAGGATAAACGCAGTCGAAATGAGGGCTGTGCTGTCAAAGCTTGTCAGCCATATGTTTTTCTTTCACTCCCGGCTGACCGAGAGAATCGGATGTTGTGGCGCAAATTGACTGACAAAACACTGCAAAAGGCTAAAGATGATGATAATAGTGTAAACTTTGGCAAACGTATTTAAGACGCTCTCGCCACCGAAACCATGGAAACAAACTGTTAAAGTCAAAAGCTTACACCTTCAAGAAGAATAGGAATAGTAATTGTAATTTTGATTGCAGTCCTCAGAGATAGCTGGTGCAGCTTACTCGTGTCCATGGTACATGTGTTCGGTACAGTTCAGACGCTCTATTCTGATCGTCATGTTGCGAACTCGCCTGGTCACCAAACTCACAGCTGGTGGATTCACTACCTTATCTATCAGTTCTTTTATGGCGGTGAGTAGTAGATGAGCTGATATCTCGAAATAACTCTGAAGTCTCGGGATCCAGGGCCAGTAAATGAATCTTCATATAAATGTTTAGCTAACTTGCTTGAAATAATATGTCCTTAGATTTATCTTAATTGCAAATTATTATATATAATATATATAAATATATAAATTATTTTCGAAAGCCATACACACCGTGTATGTTTAGTATTTAATAATTAAAAAAATACATTTTACTCCATAATCGTAAATTTCAGTATTATCCTCAAATAATAATACACTTATAAAGTTACTAATTCTATATTTTCAGATTATTAAAGCTTCATACTCGTTGTTTACGTTGCTGCAGCAAGTAAATGAAAAATAATAAATATATTTAAGATGATTTATTGTAATAATATTAAAATTTTACCTTCGAATAAAATTTGTATTATGCTTCCAATGACGTCCGAAGTCATTATGAGAGAGTACGTCACGTCCCTTGCCCGCCATGGCGTTACTTCCGCTATCATATTGCACCAATAGCGCCCCATATCCGGCGCGCCTAGCGCCATCTATCAACTTCGACTGCTACAGATTCTTCTTATGAACACAAGCCGCCATTTTGGTCATTGTTCGGCTCATAATGATATAGCACCAGAAAGACATTACTGGGACTTCGGACGTCATTGGAAGCATAATACAAATTTTATTCGAAGGTAAAATTTTAATATTATGCGTTCCGTTTGACGTCCGAAGTCATTATGAGAGACCTGTTTGTTATCTTCTGGTGGCTTGTAGGTTTAATATCGAATTTAAACGCAACAATGTGAAGGAGCGTCATATAAAGTAAACTTAAAGGCGCGATTAATAAAGTGCCCTGTATAAACAATGTATTATTATTTCATCTAAGTTATGGAAAATTTTCTCGAGTGATCTACAAGTTAAGTTCCTGATTTGTCAAACTTAACGAAAAAATATTGTCGGTTCGTTTTTGGCTTGCATACAATTAATATAGTAATTGTCTGTAGCCAGATGAAGTGCTATACCACTGATTTATAAATCAGCTTTTTTCACCAATCATTGTAACCGTGGCTGAACTTGAAGAGTTTCTAATGCTATGAACGAATTTACTATAGTTCCGTGGATCTTCGACGTGTATTTTACCAGAGTTTACACTGTAATGTGAAATGACTGCATCAATGTTTTTGGTACACGCAGATAAAAATATACTAATGAATTGAGGATGAATGTTGAAAATCCGGGTTATCTAGAAAATGCAGACTTAGTAAACTGTCAAAGAGTAATATCATTTGACACCACAACAGTTTAATCAAAACCTTTGCATTTGGAATGAAATTAGGAAAAGACGGTTTCGTAAAGTATTAAATAAAATATGTAAATATACGTATCAATAAAATGTCTTGGCAAGATTTGGAATTTGAACGGCAGACATAATTGTAGCAATTACAGACGATTAGAATGTAAATTATTAGTAAAAGAAACCCATCACATAAATGTAACAGATATTCAACTGCAGTGACTAGTCCAGTAAAGTTAATGTCACTTCAGCACATTGTTTCCAACACTATTATGTTTTTCATCCATTGGTGTTTAAACACGACGAGCCTTGTGGTGCATTGATAAAACAACCCACTACAGAATTGAGGTTGGCGGGTTGCAGGCAAATTCGAGTACAAACAGCTCTCATAAGCACGAATGTTTGTATCGGCCTTTAGATAGTTTCCATGCGTTATAAGCATGTATTCATAAAATAAAAGTATGTACGTTAACATGCATAACAACGTTTAGTTGCTCAGCTTGGAAAACCAGAGGGCGCTCTTGTAAATTGTGTCCTACATAACATTAGTATTATTATAATTAGTGATGTAATTTTGTTTAATTATTATTATCATTAGCGTTTAAGTATATAGCCTAATAGCCTTCTAAGCCAGTGGTAGTATTGTAGCTATGTTCAGCGACGTGTTCTTTAGTTTGAAATGAACAGATTGTACCAGCTTAAAGCTGCGTTTTGGCGATCACACTGGGTGATAGGCTGGCTGGTTATTTCACGACATTTTACTCATCAAAGTAGACATTGAGTCTGACTTCCATAGTATATTGTTATGAGATGTTATATTTGACAAAGCAAACTTCCCGCAGTGTGATGGCGGTGGCGAAGTTATTCGAGTCTTACCCACAAATTTGTCGTACTTTGGCAATGTAGCCTTCCCCGAAGGGTGATGAAGGTTACAAAGTTGGCTCTACTGATTTTACACAAACAAGTTGGGTCTGGTGTGCGTGTCTCATGGTGAAAAATTTTCAATGTTACTTAATCCAATGCAACTCGCAGTAGTGACGTTTCGTGAATTAGATCTTAGAGTCGACGTGATTTGGTCCACTAGTTTCAGACGCGGTCAAGCTGCCGGTTGATGTGATCGTGTTAATCCTCCATTCCTCTTCATTATCCATTTCCTCTCCAATACTCTATTTTTCAATTTCTCTGTTGTAGCTTCGCTGAATCCGTCGAATAACGATGTTCCCTCGCTGCGGTCGAAATGCGGACTATAGAATATTATTGTAGAGATTTACTTCGTATAGCAATGCGTTTACGTGGTGTAGCTATCGAAAACTTTATTATATTGTAATTTCTATCGAATTGACGTGGAATGTCCGGCGCGTGAGTTGTAGTGTTCCGTGGACTTCCTTTTAATGCCAATTACAAAACGAAATATTCGCGCACGTTCTCTGTATACTAAATCTGCCATCGGAGACACTGCTAATGCTCACAGTAAATGGTAACGCGATCTTCCCCAGCGACCGTAAAACTTCACGGCCAATATGTAGTGTCTGTTTATTCTGGGTTTTAAAATACGGTATCGAGCCGAATTTGAAAAATCTGATAAGTTTTTTCTATTCTTAGAAAGTAAAACTTGTAAATGATGACAAAAAGTTCAGGTGACCTAATAGGCATTGCGCCTGTTTTAGGATTAAATCTTCCAGCTCAAGTTCTGATAATATCAAGTGATGATTTTTTAGTAACTTGGCAATACAACTTTTTGTTGAAAGTTATGACGGTTATCAAACTGGCGTGTTGCATAGCGTTGTGCTTGTTTGACGATCCCATTAACAGTCGTGCTTGGAATAACTGAAGAATTGGTTAAAAATTGAAATGCAACCTTTTCCAGGGGATGGTGATAGTTGCATAAATTTAATGTTTAAGTACACATCGCGCCTGCTTTAGATTCGATTACTGACCGCAGGTTATTTTCGGAATATGTGACCTATTTATTGTTATTTGGAAATGCAACTTTTTCGGAAAGTATAGACTTTTCCAAATTTGGTGGATCCTACTAGGTGCTGTGATTGCTTTAGGTTCCCACTTCAGGCCACAAGTTATACTCGGAAAACTTGATGTACGAAATGTACGAAAACGCTTATAATTTCGCAACGCAACTTTCTTGTTAAGTACGTAGTGACTGTTGCAAAGTTGGAGTGTCCTAATAGGCATTGCACCTGTTATAGGTTCCAACTGCGGGCTGCGAGTGGCGCTCAAAACATCTGTCGTATTGATCGCAATTTGACAATGCAAACTTCCCGCAGTGTGATGGCGGTGGCGAAGTTATTCAAGTCTTACCCACAAATTTGTCGTACTTTGGCAATGTAGCCTTCCCCGGAGGGTGCTGAAGGTTACAAAGTTGGTGTCCTAATAGGCGTTGTGCCTGTTTTAGGTACCAACTGCCGACAGAGAGTTGCTCGAAAAATCGATAGACCTTGGAAGTGTCGTTGTCGATTTTTCTTTTACCAACTCAAACCGGTCCTTAGCTGTATGGCAATTTTTTCTTGAACTGTGAACGTGTTTCAATGCTAATGTGTTATTAAAGAATTGTTTGGAATCATAGCAGAAACACCCTTCTTGGGATTAGTTTTAGCTGTTCTGTTACATACAGCGCGACGAAAATCCTTTGCAGCACTTGTTGGTTGTCGGCATTCGTCGGCATTGTCGGTATTCAACAATGATATCAGATTTGAAGAAAGACGAGTAAATCCATAGCCGGTAGCTCACATTAATAGTCATCCAATTTCCATCCATTTAGGAAATGTGGCACTTCGGAATTGGTGACAATTCGGAAAATAAAAATATGCTGTCTATCGAGGCATAACTTCCACTGCACTCTTCTGGACGATTAGCTGTAAAGTTTCTGGCTGCGCCACTTCACTTAATTAGGATTTGATATTTGCTTGATATGAAATAATGACGTTAAAGCGTGATGCTTTGTTCTAACGTCAAAAATATTAAAAGCCCATGTCGGTGTCTTGTTAAATGGTATTTTAAATACGTTATTAACATTCATAAAGATGAGGGTAGATTAAAATAAACGGCGTTTTATTTTACTTTTTGGTGAACTGAGGGAATGTTCTCTGTTTTGTATTCTCTCCCCCTCCTTTTTTCTGCGACGAATTATTATAATTTGATACTAAAAATCCTTGAAATCTGTTTATGACGTATATGGATTTTACAGTAGGTGTAGGGCCAACTTCAATACGACTTTAATGAAGTATAAAGTCATTTTTTCATACACAAATTATGTAACATGTCGTAAGACAATGTCTATAATTACAATCAAATTGGTTTAAAATTTTGTGAATTAAGATCACCATAAAGGGAGTCTACAGGGACAAGACTCAAACACACGACGATATAAAATAGCTTAGTAGAGAACTATGAAACAGAATCGTTGTATATTAATATATGAGGGTATTTACACATAATACAGTGCAACCCTTGCAGAAAACGCAAACTTTGAAAATAAAATTCAAATGACTCACGAGGTTGCTGGTATCAAACCTGTATTTTCGATCCCATGAACCATGTGACCATTCGTGGAGATCCATTGTTGGCCTCGATTATTTTAGTAATCCAAATAAATACTTCTGCTGCTTTTCTTAATAGGTGCGATAGCGGTAAACTAAAAAACTAATTTGTTTTATTTAATTTATGTAAAATTTTGGGCAAATAAAATATTACTTATTTTTAACTCTAATGTTTAAATATTTAGAGTTTTTCGTAACGACCATGCGCTCGGTTCGGAAAACGACGCAACAATGACCAAAATGGCGGCTTGTGTTCATAAGAAGAATCTGTAGCAGTCGAAGTTGATAGATGGCGCTAGGCGCGCCGGATATGGGGCGCTATTGGTGCAATATGATAGCGGAAGTAACGCCATGGCGGGCAAGGGACGTGACGTACTCTCTCATAATGACTTCGGACGTCAAACGGAACGCATAATATGAAATAATTAGTTACCTACTGTTGTAAAATTATTAATCAAATGCAATACTAGCAAAGAATAAAACGACAAAGTTTAAACTCATGAAAAGTTTTTTATTAATTTAATTATCAATTTTCTTATTTTCTTATTATCTTATATTATAATTAAAATGTAGATGGATAAAAAATACTACCACCATTTCAAAATTGATGTGGTACGTGCTGCCCTGTTTGGTTGCGGTGACTCAATCTCCTCGCGCTCGTAGTCCATACTGCAGAAGTCCAAGTTTGCGGATGTAAAGACCTGGAACTTATCGCGGAACTCTTCCCACGTGCATCCTTCCAGGGGACAGAGGGGTGTTTCTTTTTCATTGATGAAAATTTGTACTCGATACGTTTGACTGCCTCCTTCATTGCAACTGTAAAATAATTTTGCTGAGCTTATTATCTCTGAATCTTATCCATAAATCTTATCCTCTGAATAGTAAATCCAAGACAGACAGTGAGTAATGGATGAAATTTGTGTGGTAGAGGGTATCCGGAGGCCAAAGCCCATCCCCTCTTCCTCCCCATCTAGCTTCCGACCCATCCCTGTCCCGTTTTAAAGGCTGGCAACGCCATTGTAACATTATTGGTGTTGCACTAGTCCATGAGCGGCGTTTCCATAAATTATTGGATAAGAGACACTAACCACTAAAGAGATGAAACACAAATGTTAAGAAGACAATACATATGACTGGTAGCAGCTGTCACACAATTTGAATAATGTTCATCACCATGATAATTATTAGTTAAGAAATAATTTATGGCTCTACTTATTAAAATGTTGGCTCTCTACTTATTAAAATGTTTGATAAAATTAATAGAGCAGATACTTTTAATAAGTATAAATGTTTTAAAATTCGTTTTATTATATTTTATAACAGACTATTTACACTATCTAAGTATATTTATTACAGATGATTTATAAATAAAAGATATGAGATTGCCGTTCATGCCAATTAGACTTGCGAAATATGTGGGTGTGTGACACACGCGTGAACAGATTACACAAGCCATGATCGAGTTCTGATAATCTATCGATATGCATATCGATATTGTTATAATTATATTGTAACAGATTAGAAAATCTATTTATTGCTTAATTTTTTTTTCAAGTATGCAATAAATATTCCGCGGCAAATATGTCTCAACGCGTAATTTTTTTTTCAGTCTCATGTTTTAAAATGTTAATAGTGGTAGAGCCACACAGTTCTCTAGGCTAGGTCGACAATTAAGAAAATGCCGCGTTTGGTTCGGTGAGAGAGGTATCTGGATGTCCGCTTTCTTCCCATCCTGTCCCTATCCCATATTAAAGGCCAACCTTATTGGGGTTGCAGATAGTCATGGGTGGGGATAAGCACTTACAACCAGGTGATTTACCCCCTCTTTTGCCACTCTTTCGCATAAAAATAATTGTGTCCGAATATCACGATTTCTGTATTTAGCACTACATCGCACCTAAATAACTAGTTATTCTAGCTAGATAAATCCTGGCTATTTATATGTATAAAGAATGTCTAAGAAATAGCACGATACAGTCGGGTAAATAGACATAGGTTTATTTCTGCACACACCTGTTCAGGACCGCGATCACGTTCACCGAGAAAGCTCCTATATAGCTGGTCCTCCACACTCGATTATCATTCCTGGCATCACTCTCCAGTGGAGCATCTTCACCGAACAGCCCCATAGCACAATAAACCATTTCCATCATAGTATCGTGTGTGAAGTAGGATGTGACCTTGTTACCGGCTCCATTGACCACAGATTCAAAATTCTCATATAAATCTTTTAAAGCGGGCTTCCCTAGATTTACGTTCACCTGTCAGAGAAAATTAAAGTTATTCTAAATAATAAATTAGGTCACAATTGACAAGGGTCAGTATTAAGTATGATAAGCAAATAATTGGTTCCAGATCAGCTTATAAAACATATGTGTTAGTGTGTAGGCTCATAAATAAATTACGTTCCTATTACTACAGGTAATATATTGCATTCCTTGACAGTACTTACTAATTAGAAGGATTTTTTTGTCTGGGAACCATTGAACTACTCATTGTACTGGTGAGACAAATGCCTTACGGCTACGGTAAATATGAGTTCATACCCAAGAACCATGTCCATTTCTGTAATAATGTCTGACGTCATCATAGTACTCCAAGACCAGCAGCTCTTCGTTAGTGAAGGCGGCACACCACGGCGATTGAAGGTTAGGAGTCCACGAGCGGTAGAACCGACAAAGTTCGTAAATAGAGAAAATATTGTCCACGTCTAATTGTGTCGTTATACCTAGACGTCTTTGAACAGCATTTTGTACCTAAAAATAAGGGTTCAGCTATAAATTTCGGTAAATTAAATACCATATAAAAATTACATCGCAATTTACACGTCAAGTTTATTTAATATCGATTTACATTTAAAAATAAGTATCAATGAAAGTGAAGAAAGATCCTGTATCAATACTGATATTATAGAGAGAACAAATTTGGTCAGTATACCAACTTCAGAACCTTTGTATGTACTTGAAAAATCCTGTCACCTTTTATCGGATACCCAAAGAGGAGTGTTATGAGCTATAATATTGTATTCTGTGTATATTAGGCAAATTACATAAACTTTTTCTGTTCTTTTACTTCATAAGCAATGTGATTAGGGAATTTATTAGTTTATTATTGTCTTTTAAAACTTTTTCTAATAAGTCGTTACATTAAAACATCAAAAAAAAAATACGTACAGTAACATATTCTGCAGACTTGTAATAGCTGTCCAATTGTTCAGCAAGAGTGTCTCCTCCTCTAACATCTTGCATATATCTCTCACAGTTCTGATAAGGCTACGGAAATAGAAATTTAAATCTAATGTTAAAATGCAAATATGTCATTAAATTTCAATAGTTTCAGGATGACTTCTGAAGTCATTTTGAAGCAATGTATATTTTTCCGATCTCAATTCTTACATACCCTGATAATATCGTCCTGCTCCCAAGGGTCTTCTATAGTCACATTTAAGCTGACGCCATCTGTTAAACCATGGACAAAGGCAACACAACTCGTAACAGTTCTCTGTTTATTCGTAGGCCTGAAGTAAAATTGGTTGGCTGGACCTTCGAGTAGGTGAGGGTATTTTTGCCGAATTCTCTTGCCAATGTCATAAAGCTCTTCATATCCGATGCCAGTGAGGTAAGACTGACTTGTGTCGAGGGTATCATTCCATGACCAATGTCTGAAGTTCTCAATATCCTGTTAAATTTTGTTAGTAAAGTGTTGTTTTAATTTTCACACATATATATATACATCCCAGTTCCATTTCGGCGTCCCCCCAATTTACATCAGTTTTGCGTCCATGTGTTTCAATGACATTTGTCTTTATATCTTTGCATATACTGCTTTATAATCCTTTATAATATTGTGTGATGAATTTAAAATTACAAGATTATAGTTATACATCAATATTCAATTTCTGTTCATTCTGGTACCTATTGAGACCCACATTTATATCTACGCCTATATGGCGTCATCGTATATTTCGACTATTCCCCCTTATTTTATGTACAATTGACGTCCTTGCTGCGCATACTTTGTTGCGTATAGTTATTAGTTAGATTATAGTTATATCAAATATTTCCTGTTTATAATAATAGTTTAAACAATAACATTTTAATACACTCGTTGCTAAAATACTATGTAATGATATTCGTTTGGAATATGGAGAGAGACCCATCCTAACATTAGTTGCTATCTAATAAGCCTTGGTGAGACAACAGCCAAAGTATTCACCATAACATAAGTGAAAAGTAATTTTTGCTTCATTATTTTTTGAAATATGGCCAGTAATGAAGAAGTATGTTGGGCTCCTCCTAATTCACCGAATCTCTCGGACAAAACGGAGCAATTAGGTGAGTAAACTAATTTTAATACAATTATTTTATTTATAGAATAGAATAGAAAAAAATGCAATTTAACTACAGATAAACTTATTCCTTTATAATGATTTTGGAATTAATACTTTTGAAGTAACATGGACAATGTCAATTAGTAAATCTTTACTGGCTCTAGAAGTGTGCCCTAATTAACAGCTATTAACTTTGTTTTCAGACACAAGTAGCGTAAGCATTAATTGCCACCGGTCGTCATCATACGTGGAAATGATGCCAGAGCCCGAACCGAAGCCCCTGACGATTCAAACCCAGCATCTACCACCCAGCAGAACAGTGGTGACGCAGGAGGGCGGTGGGCCAGAGCCAGCTAATACAGTCATAAACACAGACTATAGGATTCCAGCGTATTGAATTATTTATTAATTATATCTAGTTTGACAATTTCATTATTACAATTTGGATTAATAATTTTGATGATAATAATCAATATAAATAAATAGTTCAATGTTAATTTACTGATACTGTTTTTAACGATTTTTTGATGATGACAACCTTGTTACAAGATTTTGTATTAATAATAATATTCTTTTGCGCAGCATTAATAGTGTATAACTAGAATTACTATTGGCATCCTCTATTTTAAACCGTTATAGACTAGCTATCTATACAAATAAATAAAATTGGAGTGTCTGTTTGTAATATTAAAATAACCGCTTTCTAATACATGCATATATACGGTAGGTACTTATACCAAAATTTATATTTTTAAAATTTTTGTCTGTCTGTCTGTATGTCTGTTTGTTCCGGGTAATCTCTGGAACGGCTGGACCGATTTGGACGGCACTTTCACTGGCAGATAGCTTATGGTACAAGGAGTAATTTTGGCAACTATTGTTGTAATAAACATGTTAAGGTACAAAAAATAAATATGGAAAAACGGCATCTCAGGCGGGTAAAGCCGCGGTGCGCAGCTAGTAGTTTATTTATACGTTAAAATGAACGAAAACCTGCTATTGACTCGATTATGGTCATACGAAAATGTAATACATAAAAATATCACTGTTGGTTCTTTTAATATAAATCAATAAATAAGTTTGTTTTATTTAATAGCAAGTAAAACGTAATAGTTTCAAGAAAATTGTTTCAAAACACTAAATAAAAGACGTTTTCCACTGGGGTGGTAAACGGCTCGAGTATATTAGTACAACTTCCAACCACAACCTCGGTGGAAAGCTCGAAGGGCCGATGGGAATAAATTATATTATGGTATGGTACAAGGTAACGTAACAGATATTGAAATATATTAATAACACTTAACAATTAATATCTTAATTGATATTTTAAATTGGAAAAAGAGACAAACATACCTATTGATTCGGAAATGAGATGTTACGCAGTTCAACCCCTGGGTCATTTTTTTATGTAGTGATAAAATAAAACCATTAAAACGATATTAAAGCATATTTATTTTTGAAAAGGTAAAAAGACAAGTAGTGGTATTTTTTTCCTTTTCGCGTGCTTCTCATTTTTTTTTAAATCTTGTTTAAGGGCCTAATGGCCTATTATACAAAAAAAAAACATGTTTATGGATTTATCGGATCCATAAAATTAAAATCCGTCAATATTATAGAATATCGTACACTACACATGTGCAGGATATTCTATGATATTGACGGACGGCGAATATCACGTCGAACAGTGTGACTTGTTCAGTATCGATTGTATAATAAGTTAAATCAATGTGAGGTTTATTGTTGCACAAGTCATAGTAGCGCGAGATATACGTTTGATATACAAACATATACAACAACATATACAAACGTATATCTCGCGCTACAACAGCGCTACACGTTACAAACGAAATTGCTAAGAACTAATCCAAATACAATTTCATATATTGTGGCTGTAAAGTGAAGTCCATTTTTTTTTATTACAAAGTTCACATTGTACTTTAGACCAAGACGCGTGGTTTGGCAATGTCCACCAAAATGACGTCCGTATAAAGGACGCCAAAAGCAGGTGGACGCCATTTTAAATGCAATTAACTCCATATTGGACGCCGAAACGGTTCTAGGATATATATATATTTATATATATATATATATATATATATACACACACAAGTTAAATATCAAAGTTATATATACTGCAGTGATACTAACGCTTTCTAGAAAGATATTTTTTTTAAATTATGGTACCTGAGCACACAACTGACTGGTCCCTGCATCATAACTAGCAACGACTTCATCTTTTAAAGCAGCCATCTCTCTCATACCCACGGTGACTGAAGTTCCGGGGTTCCTATTGCCATGTCTGTTGATTGTCCATACTGAAACCGCTTGACAACCTGTAGAGTAATATTAAATTAATTAAAATTTATAAATCATAATCCAAGTAGGTAATAAACCTTTCTGTTAATGAAACCGTAAATTCATGTCACAAATGTAATAGGTGACAAAACCTACTTACATACATAACATAACTTCACGTCTTTTCTACCCGAATGTGTAGGCAGCGACTGCTAAGCCTCGTCTCGCCGTTATATTTACGTCCCGAATGGTGGCGGACCTATTGCCATACTGGGCACAAACTTTTTTCAATCATCGATATTTATCACACATAATTTACATACATTGGCCAAATTATGTTAATGATAAATATTTATCACACGTAACTATCGGAAAATTGGTGTGACTAGAGATTCAACTCGGAACCTTTATACTAGAAGTTGGAAAGTTTAACCACTTCAATTCGAGTAGAAGTTAAGTATCACTTGAAGAATAATACAATAAAGGTATAATTAGCAATAACAGTATTTATACATATTATTAACTAGCTGACCCGGCGAACTTTTTTTCACCTGGGAAGCAATAAATAAAAGATTATTATTAACACCAGCTACCTGTCAAAAAATGTCCCGTCAAAATCGGTCGTAAAATTTTAAGAGATTACCCGGAATAAACAGACAGACAAAAAATCTAAAATGTATAGATATACAGATCAAATAATAATTTACCTTCAGATATTTTGTGGTCTCTTATATCCCCCCTTATAGTGTCGTACGGCGTCTTAGAACCGTACAGTCCGTAAGGGCACTGAGAATTCCAGTAGCATGATTTAACTTGTACTAAATAAAATAAAATGTATATAATTGATTTTGAAATAACAACTCTCACTTTCGACATTTTAATTAATGAGGTCGAATTGGTTGTTTGTTGTTGTGAAGTCGCCAGTCGAATGTGTTTGGTTACACGCTACCACTTCCTATATAATCCCCTCTACTTTACAAATGTATTGTTGCCTTATTGTATTAAGGCGTGTGCACATATACATAATTTTTAATGTTACATAAAATATTAAATAAGATTACTGTACATATTAATAAGATATTTAAAGATGAATGACAAATTTGAAGACTAATCGAAACTAATATTATAAAGAGGATACGAATAAACTCAAAATCTACTAGGTCGATTTAAAAAATTCTTTCACCATTGGAAAGATGCATTGACCCAGAGTCACATAGGCTATATTTAATCATCATCGTCATCGCCATTTTGTTTGTAGGCAAGTAAAACCGTGAGGCTAGTAATTTTACAAAACGCATTTATGGGATAGGAGGGCAAACGAGCAGGCGTGTCATTTGATGGTAAGCAACCAACGCCGCCCATGGACACCAGCAACACTAATAGTGTTACTGTTGTGTTGCCGACCTTTAAGGGATAGGGAAGGATGGGGAAGGGGGGTGGGTCTCCGAGTACCTCTCTCACCGAACGAAACGCGGCATGAGCAACTTTACGTCGATCTTCTGAGAGGGCGTGGTATTTCACGAGCCGGCACATTTATGCAGCGAACTGCTTGGCTCTATCACTGTTAAAATTCACACAAGAGTGGTGAGTTGACTTAAGGGTTTATCAATATATTAAATAATGTTTCATAATTGATAGTTGTAAAGCAGTGTAGAGTTTTAATACGCTTTTATTAGCTTCACCTGTGTTTATGTGAGAATGTATGTAATCAAACTCTTTGAACTCAAATTTCTCCTATTTTGAACGATCCAACGTTATTTAAACTTTACCTACCTGTCAGAGACTAATGACAAGGCAATAATTTGATCAAAACATCTGATTAACCTGATTGGATTCACCAGGATCCAACATTTTCTTTCCGACTAGCTCTATCTCTCTTACTCTTTCAGATTTTGCATGCGAGTATAGAGCGATAGAGCTAGTAGGGCGCTCAGCACGCAACTACAAACGCTTTGAGACTTCTATGGTAATAATTGCGTCTTTTTCAGTACAATTCGTCGATATACCGACAAATCTCGTACGCATACTATTGCGTTATAATAATATTATTGTTATATTCCGTTAACTATTTACTAAAACGTAGAAAAATATAGAGTAAATTTCAAGTCATTGGACACCAGTAGTTATTGGACAGAAAACAACAAAAGCATATAGTAAAGTTATATTAAATGTATTTAAAAACTATATAATAGCGATTATTACTAAGTAGTTATTCATCGCAGTTCCGCTCGCAATATATTTCTAATGACTACAAATATTTGCTAGACTTTAGTTATACAATATTTATTTATTGTTTTAGACAGTGTTCAATGAAAAATTTGTAGTATTAGTTATAAATTACCTATATGTATTTATTAACATGTGTTTTATTCTACTGATGAAACTATTATTTCACCCTACTCTAATTTAAAATTAAATAAATATTTGTATCTTCTCTAAAGGGTACTTAGGTATGTTTATGTATGTATGTGTATTTAATAGACATAGGTATTTATTATTATACATTAATTACAATTAATAACAATTGATATTGTTCCGTAGTTTTATCTCATTGTTTTTAGTTTGTCTATCGCCAACATTCACTAATTTACTTTTATCTTCTTTACATCTTAAGTCTGGAAGAAATTGCATTGTGCTGTACCCCTGCCAATAGGGTTGTTTACTAAACTTTCAAAATTTGTTAAGAATTGGTTCAAAGTTAGTTATGGCTTCACGTTTACAATATTGCGAAACACTTAGATTAAAAAAATGCATTAATTATGCATGTGAAAAAATAAACAAATTGCTGCACAAAAACGAATCAGTCTTGACTGCCGTATCGACGTTGTCAATGTTTTTAGTAATTTTTAGCACGGCCTGACGTCATTCAAGACGCCATGACTGAAGCGTTTTTGTGCGCTATATTTTCTAAATGACTTCAATGCCATGTGTCTGAATGCCAAATATGTAAGGTTCTCTGTTCTAAAAATGTTAACGATTTTTACTTATTTTGGATAAACTGTTTTATTTTTTGAAATGTGTATATTTCTTCATCTTACTTCTTAGTAACTCTAATCCATCCGATTCATGCTTAGTGAAAACAAGAATACCTAAAAAATTTGTGTTGTTGGTTTTTTTTTCATTTGGTGTACATTAATAAGTATTGTATTCTACGTTACAACTCTGAACAATACATTTGAACGTTTACAATACTATAAAATTCAATTATTATAGATAATGTAATCTTTATAGTTAACACAATTCACAGATTCATGCCACGATTGCTGTTCATGTCCACCACGCCTACCGGGGATGAAGTTTGGTTGTAAACGTATAAAAGCTTTATCTTATTACTGAGTCTAAATGTTATCTCCTCTAATCGATTTTAAAGTCCACTGTTAAAATTTATGGGCATTATGAAATGACTACATAATCATGTCCACTAACTGACATGTAGTTAAGAAGTTAATTATAAAATAATAATAGTAGAATAGGTCAATAAAACGAAGGCCCTAAGTGCAATATATTTATTTTATTCATCAAATACAACTCAAAAACTATGTTAGGATGCAGACATTTGTGGTTTCAAATTAGACCAAACTACAATAGTCAGTTTTTATTTTATATTTCTATCTTCCACTTGTCTCAAAACTGTGAAGAAAGTGTACGATGCTTTTATTATCTGCAACAAATAACTCGATTCATCTATTCAAATATAAAGCATAATCACAAAATAATAAAAGTAGGCACGTTAACATAGAAACTAAACTATAACTAAATAATTTACTAGTTGCCTAACTAACTTGGCTTCGCCTCAGAAAATAAATAAAAATGGTGATTGTGGGTTATCCATAGAGATAGACATATGCCACCACAGTCTATTTTGTAGACCTTTTGAAGGTTTAGTACATTGTTTTCATATACCACTTAGGGTTCAGCCAGCGTTTGCAATTAAAGTGCTAAATCTAGAAAATTTTCTTTTATTATTTAGAAACCACCGCGTTGACACCCTCCATCTATTAAAAAAAAAACATCAAAATCCGTTGAGTAGTTTTAAAGATCTAAGCATATAAGGGGGTAGTCACTTTGTTTTATACTTAATGTTAATAATATTACCTATTAGGTATGTGTTCTGTATTTTCATGAGGCATTTAGTCCATTAGTACATTCGAGCACAAAACGTATTTGAGATTATTTTCAAGCGTTTCAATGCTTTTATAATATTCGAAGTGATACTTACAGCAGTAAAACAGCCCAGTGACAGTGTAGTAAATCCTCTGGCAGTCAATATGGTTACGCGACGTGTTCGTAACATAACTATCAATAGAGTACGACGAAACTGAACTGAGCACATGTACCACGGACACCAGTACGCTGCGTCGGATATTAGAGAGCTCTGGAAATTAGATAATATAATAGCCGGGAAATGTTCAGCTTCTCCGTTAGAACCGTTAGAGAAGGAGTCTAACACAAGGAGAAGAGGCAGGCAACTAACTCCCTCTGGTCAAATTCCATGGATGTTTTGAAAAGTTGAACCTTTACTTGTTGAACACACTGGAGGCCGAACGTTGTGTTGAAGATTTGGTCTCCATTCAGGGCAAAGAACCCTCGCCGGCAGAGACAAGCACTCGACTTTTCAACTTTTCAACATATGTTTAAGTGTACTAATAATAACATAACATAACTTCACGCCTTTTGTTACCCGAAGGTGTAGGCAGCGGCTGTTAAGCCTCGTCTCGCCGTTGTGTTTACGTCCCAAATGGAATAGGTCGCCACCTATTGCCATACCGGGCACAAAGTTTTCAGTCCTCGATATTTATCAAACATAACTTCCTAAAACAATTTCGAAAAGTCATCGGTGTGAGCCAGTGTCAGGAATCGAACCCGGACCTCTGGATCAGAAGCCGTGTGCTCGACCACTAGGCCACCGAGGCTGTAATAATCGTGCTAAGGCTAATAATAATCGTACGTACGTAGTACGTAAACATCGGTGCGTCCGAAATTCTATAGCTGTCAGTGGCAGAAAAGAAGAACTAAGAACACAATTTATTATTGTGTACTGCTGTGGAAAATCCTAAACCGTACGGAATCCTGTGTATGACTAATCTTGATGAAAAAACATATTATTTCTTTGTATTTACGGATATTTGGGCCAATACGTGTGGAAATTGTAGTATGTATTATGGGTAACTTAAATTTAGCGTTTTAAAGAAAGGCGTATAATGTCATTACAATAGCAAATACCTCGATTAATAGCTGGTTTCCTTGATAGCAATACATAAACACTTGCAGCGTCATACACATAAGATATGTCCCCATTGATAGTGTTCGAACTAAATCCTTATTACTTAGCTCCTGAGAATGTATACAAAACAATTAGTTTATTCAGAACTCAAATTATTACAGAAGAACTAAAATGACAGGCCTTTCATTACAGCAACAGAGGGCAAAGCAGTTCCATTGAATTTCAGCTTGCTTCTCATAAATTACAACTTTTTTAGTTATACTCGTAGAAATGTGCTTGGTTACTTACAAGTGCCAACTGGTAAGCTGTCACACATATGATGACCGTGGAAACAGCGAATTGAGACAGTATAGGGTCGGTAAGACATTTCTGTATTTGAGCTGTAGTATGCAACACTGCAACGTGTTTCTGTATGCACCGTCGTAAGCGTAATTGAACTTTCTCATCGTCTTGTGCACTCAGCAATTGCTAGAAATATAAATATACAAAAGAGAGTAAACTAAGTACTCTAGCTAGTAAATTAATTTTAGATTTGAAAATGAATGGAAATGATGTTTATGTGCAGAATATAAATAGTTACTAGCAAAGAATAGTAAACATAAGTGACTTGAATCCAAAAAAGAAGCCCTAATAATAATAAGTCCAAATAAAACAAATACCTTTTTATAAATAGCCATTGAAAACCAAAGCACTAGCCTCGTGCATAAAAATTGTATTAGCCAGAACACTCGACTATCAAAGTTAAGCCCCAACCAATCTAAAATCAATGTCCTACAATTTAATAACAGAAATTATATGCAAATATTTTACTAAACTCGAGCTCAACTAACGCGAATAATTTGATTTGCTATGTGATTTGATTAATAAGTAAACGACTTACCTTGCCAACTAACTGCACATTGTCACACAACGTTCGAAGCGAGAGTGCCACAAGTCTGAATCTACAGCAGCACACTCCTATGAGTGAAGTTACTAAGGTATCCAAGCAAATATTCACCACAGCTGACATCATCAACGCCGTGCACTACAATCAGTACATATTGTTCATTTCAACTATTTATCCAACTATTTATATTTGTCCACAAAAAAGTCCGCGATGGTATATGTCTATCTCTTAGGGATAACCCAAAATGACAATTTTAATTTCTTCTGAGGCAAAACAAGTTCGTTTAGTCAACTAGTATAAAATACTAAACACTACTAAAATACTAAACAAACCTGAAAAGCATATGTCAACTCATAAACAGGAGACTTTGAAGTATCGAATGGGTACCTGCAACAATAAACTTTTAAATTGACTCTTGATACTATGTAATTTATGTATATTATATTAATTCGCGTCTTTCTTTTCATTCGCGTTCTACTGCAAATATTTTTCAAGTTTTATTAATAAATTTTACTTCATTAATAAAACTATTACAGTTTTTTTATGGGATAGGAGGGCAAACGAGTGGGTCACGTGATGGTAAGTAACTTCTCACGGCCCATGAACACTGTAGTGCGTTGCCGTCCTTTACGAGAGTAGAAGGAGAAAGGGGATCGGGCCTCCGGATACCTCTCTCACCGAACGAAACGCGCCTTTAACCACTTCACGTCGATATTCCAAGATGTCGTGGTATTTCACCGCTCGAGCCGGCCCATTCATGTAGCGAACTGCAAGACTATATCACTCTTCATCTGTTAGTAGGTACAAAGTACTGCTTATATTAATAAGTACTACTTAAATATTAACATAGTTACCAAGCTGTAAGAGGTAGTTGATTTTTCTTCGCGCCTGCTGCCCATCCAAAAACAGTTAATAATGCCAGACACATGGTTATAGAAAAACACCAAAACGTCTCTCGATCAGAACTAAAACAGATTGTTTATGTATAATTAGCAAACATATTAACACCTAAACTTTTCATCCCAAAGAAAGCAGACATTAAAGCTATTAAAATAACATAAAAATTAAGTGCCTTCTCGTAAACCACGACGAATATTTTTTTTTAATACACATGTAAAGCTGATTAAGTAAAGCTGTAAAGCTGATTAAGTTTTTTTTTCAACTTTATCACTGTTAACCCCGAATACTGAACCGCCACTCAAATATATAAGCGCTATTTAAGCGTTTAAGTAGCTGTCAATGTGACAGCAGACAGTGTCAGAATGAAATTTGAGCAGTAAGTAGCACTTCAGATTTGAGTGGCGGTTCAGTATTCGGGCGTTACTCATTATAAATGAGAGTTGCACAATATGACACACTTCTTTTCGCTTAAATAGCAAGTCATTTTTGATGAAGATTTGTAGGTATATAAATAAGACCTTTTTATAATTTTCCGTCCGTCAGTCCTGTATTCAGTTCTTAAATCTTCATCGCTTTCGTCAATTACATTTTGTATCTGTTGATTTCTCATCACCATATTGATAATTTTGACCGCCATTGCTAAATTTGTGAAGAAAAGGAATGATGCACTCGTCATTAAGGTGAGGTCGCCCCACATTTCGAACATGGCACCAAATTGTGCAATAATAGTACCACCTGAAATTAATTGCTTTCCGCTACATTCATATGAATAGATTGTTATATACGGTACATACACCAACACATTTTTTTTACAATTTTTGTATGTCTGTATTTTTTGTAATTTTTGTATGTCTGTCTGTTTGCTTGCTCCGGCTAATATTTTGACGAGAATTTTATTGGCAGATAGCTGGTGTAATAAAGAGCTTAGGCTACTTTTTTAGTGTCTGTGTGTAAGAGAGAGAGAAGAGTGAGTGATTGAGAGAGAGAGAGAGTAGAAGAGTGGAGGTCAAGTCGACCTCCACTATTCTACTACCGAGGTGAAAAAAGTTCAACGGATCAGCAATTAATATATATATGTCGTAGTTGCCATTACGCGTAATTTGAATTTTGAATCGAATTTTTTTTTCTAGGATAGGAGGAACGGGTCCTTTAGTACAAAGCGACAACGATGGACACCTGCAACACAGAAGCCCAAATACTGAATCGCCACTCAAATATATTAGCGCTACTGCAACGAATCCTGTGGCTTTACCGCTGTAGTCTGCATCGATTCTTTTTTTTATGGGATAGGAGGGCAAACGTGCAATTAGATCACCTGATGGAAAGTGGTGCGTTACCGTCCCTTAAGGGAGTAGGAGGAAAAAGGAAGGAACGTGGGAATTATTTTATTTTGCTTAACGAATAATTGTGTTAAGCTATTATTTTCCATGCCGTTGTTTTGTTTTTACGCCAATAATGTTGTTGTATTCACGTATTATAGACAGAAATCTATTTTACTGGAAAAGTTAGTTCCAGTAAAATAGATTATCGTCTATTACTTGATTTTGATAAAAGAAAAAATAAATAACGATGTTTCAAAATATTCTCTAGAAATAGATAAAAAAGTTAAATTTTTTCTCAAAAAAGGATTGTTTTATTTTTCCTATTTAAAACAGTGTGAGCGCCGTGAATTAACTGAAACTTTAATTTGAATATATACACGTATTATATAACGGGGTATTATTTTATATTTTCAAATTCACTAAGAAATTAAAAAGTTTCATTTCTTTAGCGCGGAGGAACTTCACGCACTATTTTTTATAAATCGGTTTTCGGATTATGGTTATTAATAAACCTAAGTAAATAGCGGTGCATTTAAATGGTGAATATTACTCCTGAAAAAAGCTACGTAAGTCCTGCCAATAATGCGACAAATTATTTGTCTAACTTTTAAATTCTTACCGATTAGAAACATAAACCACAAAAACCAATATATATTGAAGAGAATTTTGCCAAAATAACCGTCGGGCTCGTCCGCTAAAAAACCAATAAATTTTAATAC
Organism: Euproctis similis; assembly: GCA_905147225.2. Lineage (NCBI taxonomy): Eukaryota > Metazoa > Arthropoda > Insecta > Lepidoptera > Erebidae > Euproctis > Euproctis similis. The sequence goes on from LR990104.1 coordinate 15,060,858, forward strand.
GTTCAAGCAAAATCTTAAGGACGTATTAATATTGTACACTACTATTCCCATTGTTACACCTTTGAGAGCCTTTTCTGTTATGTGGGGATGTACAATAGTCAACCTAATTTATACGCTTAATACAACCATGCAGGTGTCAACAACATTTATGGTTGATGTACATTTCGATATTTAGTGTAATATAGATTTAATTTTAATTTTCACGTCGTTTTTCAATAGTAAAAAAGGAAAAATGACAGCAGTTCTACCTCCGAAATAACTGCATAATTTTGCTTAATATAGACAACCAATGTAGAACTTAAACTATCTAACACCTCTCAACTAAAATATTGAAACTTTTTGGAAAATTAATATATTCAAAATATGTCTAAAAGTCTGTGTAATAGTCTCGGTGGCGCAGTGGGCGAGCGCACGGCCTCTGATCCAGAGGTCCGGGGTTCGATTCCAGACACTGGCTCACACCAATGAATTTTCGAAATTGTTTTCGGATGTTATGTGTGATAAATATCGATGACTGACAAACTTTGTGCCCGGTATGGCAATAGGTTCGCCACCTATTCCATTTGGGACGTAAACATAACGGCGAGACGAGGCTTAACAGCCGCTGCCTACACCTTTGGGTAACAAAAGGCGTGAAGTTATGTTATGTTAATATATTCATTTGTTTTCCCGTAGCAAAACTAAAACTTAAACTTAAGACCTATAAGATATTTATTAAAATGTTTGCAATATGCGCCCAATACAAAGCAACATTGAATGATAGTATTAGGACAGTGTTTCGGTCGAGTTATTAAGTAATTTAGTAATAACACAATATTAGTGTAAAAAGTAATATTTTATAGATAGAATTCTTTAAATGAACGTCAAACATAAATAGTAATTAACTTTGTTTTTTGAATGAACGATACACTTATTACAATAAATCCAAATCATCCGATAATAACACATCTCCAAAGTTTTAACACAGTTACGCAGTATTAATGGCAAAGCTCGACCGGCGAAATACTACAATCTCTTACAAAATCGACATAAAGTGATTCATATCGCGTTTCGTTCGGTGAGAGAGGTACCCGGAAGCCCATCTCCTTTCCCTATCCTTTCCTGTCCTACTCTCTTAAAGGTCGACAACGAATTTCATAAAAAAAAACTGATCATCAAACATTCAGAATGTATAAGGCAGGGTATGTCAATAAACAAGTTGCAACAATATAACATAACATAACTTCACGCCTTTGTTACCCGAAGGTGTAGGCAGCGGCTGTTAAGCCTCGTCGCCAAATAGAATGGGTGGCGAACCTATTGCCATACCGGGCACAAAGTTTTCAGTCATCAATATTTATCACACTTAACTTCCGAAAATTATTTCGAAAAGTCATTGGTGTTAGCCAGTATCAGGATTCATTCATTAATTCATTCATTTACTACCCCGACAACATAATCGTGTTCCCATGGTTCAGAGCCCGTGAACCCCAGACCCAGACCACATTTTTTTCGCAGAATATTAATAAAAACCACGATATACATTGCCAGACGTTACTAGATGTTGCATCGTGGCAACCTTTGCCAGACACACATAATGTTCACGAAATTAAAGGTAATTATACTTCCCGACCTACTTTCGTCAAACTATAAAACTTCATATACGGATATTACTTTCAAAATATTATTTAAAATGACTTTTAGTTGAATCTTTAAGTTTATAGTTGTATTTAAAAAAAAATCTTTTAAGAGCATTTAGATATAAGATTTTTTTAAAGGTTTTTTCTTTATATTCATTAAAGGCCCTGGTGTCAACAACATTGTTATGGTTACATGAAATGTATGCATAATAAAACTTTTTTGATACATGCCGGTGAAATTAAAAAAAACAGTTTTAATTTAAATATCTAAAAGAAAACTATAATTTTGTTCTGTATAACAAAAAAGTTGTATTTTTATCTCTTTATTTGGATGGGTACTCCCTCTTCTGGTTATGAGGTGCTGTGTTTGAATCCACATATCAGTTTTTTCTAAAATTATATGTCACCAAATAATTGAAGGCATAATTGCCGCTACATCTTGGGGTATTTGGAAGATGAAAGTAAGTGCCTCCATAATGAAGATTACTGTGATCATGTTTGAAGTAGGTATATTTAAAAAAAAAGTGCAGTTTTTATATAGTCGGCACACAATTCAACTTATTCTTTAGTATAATCTGCTCTCCCTAACTTGTAAAAATACATTGTACTTTATTTAATATGGTGGAAATCGTTTCAAAAACGCCGAAATTTTTTGGCGACACCTGTCTGTATCTATACTTATATTATAAAGCGGAAGAGTTTGTTTGTTTTTTTGTTTGTTTGAACGCGCTAATATCAGAAACCACCGGACCGATTTAAAAAATTCTTTCAGTGGTGTATAGTCCATTTATCGAGGAAGGCTTTAGGTTATATTATATTTTCAAATTAATTAGGGATCCTTACTATAAGTCCAATAATTTAACCTAAGGTCTAAGAAAATGACGCGAAAAAATGCTTACATCGCGTACGCTGCGAAAATTATTAATTATAGAACAAAAAAATTTACTACACTTTTACAGAAAATTTAACACACTACAAAAAAGTTCGCGACACCATATATCTAACTATAGCTATTGTAGTTATCTCACAATAAGTGTTTTTTTTTGGATTTTTTAAAATAATTAAACTGATGTCGTTTAAAAAATGATTTATTTTGTACCTTGGTAGTAACTCTCCTCCAAATAAATTACTTCAATAAAAAATAATTTCATTACCTTTTTAGAACTTTTTGAATTATTCAACTCGGACATTTAATTCAAAAGATATCGCGATAAATAAAATGTAAGAGTTCGTTTATTAAGCAAATATTCCGCGCACATATACGAGTATAGCGCGATATTTCCGTCCAAGTCGGTCATGAGCGCCGCAGGTAATTTTTTTTATTCTTCTTAGACATTTTTTTGTTTCTTTTTGTCCTAATGAGTTTTTAATCGTTTAGTATTTAATCGTCTTTTGAGGTATATATATTTTTATTTTGTTATAATTAATAGGTGATGTGAACAATTATAACATCTGTGATTTAGACACATAGATTAGAATTTGATATATTTAAGAGTATAATAAACGGGAAATAACGCGACACATTTAGGTAAACAAATACTTTTATTATTAGCTTGACGTTTCGGCCTGGTTGCACTGGCCATAGTCACAAGCAGAGAGATAATTTGTTTACCTAAATGTGTCGCGGTATTTTCCGATCATCATATTTATGTAATATGCAACACGAATATTAAAATATTTAATAATATTTTCATGCTATATATACTATATATATATATACCAGGTGTACCGGTATGAAATGAGCGTTAAGATACAAATGTGTTGGTAGGGGGGTTATTTGTTGTGAATAAGCCTTAATTATTTTTCTGTTTGGTTGCCATGAGAACTGTCAAACATTCAATTAAGCTAACAGTTAGTAAACAAACAACATCATATATTTTATTGTGTTAAAAATGACAAATTTTGTGCCGGAAAGTGATGATTTGCGGAAAGCATTAATTTTTTGTTTCCATTTGAAAAAAATGCTGCAGATTCACATCGAATGCTTGTCGAAGCATATGGTGATCATGTTCTATCAGAAGCAACATGCAAGAGATGGTTTCAACGATTCAAATGTAATGATTTTGATGTGAGAAATGAAGAACGTGGAAGACCACCAAAAAAATTCGAAGACGCCAAAGTGCAAGCCATATTGGATGAAGATGATACTTTGAGTCAGAAGCAAATGGCAGCTATGTTAAATGTTGCACAACAAACAATTTCAGACCGTTTGGAAGCTATGGGAAAAATTCAAAAGTGTGGAAAATGGGTGCCACATGAATTGAATGAAAGACAAATGGAAAACCGGAAAAACACTTGTGAAATTTTGCTTCAAAGACACGAAAGAAAACCAGTTTTGCATCGAATTGTCACTGGCGATGAAAAATGGATTTATTTTAAGAATCCTAAACAGAGAAAATCTAGGGTTAATCCGGAACAACCATTAGTATCGACTGCAAAACCAGATCGTTTCGGGAAGAAGGCAATGCTCTGTGTTTGGTGGGATCAGAAGGGTGTGGTGTATTATAAACTCCTAAAACCTGGTGAAACTGTTAATATTAGTCGCTACAAACAACAAATGATCGATTTGAACAACGCATTGATCGAAAAACGACCAGAAAGGGCCAGAAGACACGGCAATATATATATAATATTTTTAACAGTGGTAGAGGGAAGCAGTTCGCTGCATGAATGGGCCGGCTCGACCGGTGAAATACCACGAACTCTCAGAAGACCGATGTAAAGTGGCTCATGCCGCGTTTCTTTCAAGGGGAGTCCATTTATGAGGAAAGCTTTGGGGTATTAATATGATCGCAGCAATAATCTTTTTAGTGGAAAATGTATAAAATATGGCGGTACGAAAATCGCGCGGTCTGCTAGTATTAAAATATAATATTAAATTATTTTTATTTTTTATTTTATAGAAAAAAATGTTTGCAATACGCCTTAAAATATCACATATTTAAAGCATTGTTGTTAGTCAAATATTCCGATAAATTTTAGCTTTTAGCAATAACACAAGTATTTAGCAAAACAAATATTCTGTATTAATTACTTACATAGGATCGTTTAATTATAGGTCGAGAGCTTAAGTACCATTGAATGTAGTAGTTAAGAATAGGCGAGTACCTATTAAGTAATTTTACAGTCAACTCTAACTATGATATGATGATATACTAGTGACGTATTATGTCAATTCCACATCGACAATACTCAATAATATATTAAAGTCATACATACTTCTGTTGAAAACATTTTTAAGGTAGTACTTGCGCAGTTCACCACTTGTAATGGGCCGGCCCGATCGGTTTAATAATATTATGACGTCTCAGAACACCGACGTAAAGTGGTTCATAAGTATCCGGTTGCTCACACCCTTGCCACCTCTCTCTATTTCTTTCCCTATCTCTTTCAATTCCTTCTAAAAGACTTGACAACGTAACCTCTCGGTGCCGTAGCCGTCCACACACTGAAAACGGAGCCAAAAAAACCGGTTGGCTAAAGCAAATGAGTAAATAAATTTCAACCAAGGTAGAGCTAAGCTAACAGTGGTAGAGCCAAGCATAACAGTGGTAGAGCCAAGCAGTTTGCTGCATGAATGGACCGGCTCGACCGGTGAAAAACCACGACCTCTCAGAAGATCGACGTAAAGTGGCTCATGCCGCGTTTCGTTCGGTGAGAGAAGTACCCGGAGGCCCAACCACTTTTCCCCATCCTTTCCTTTCCCCTATCCCTTAAAGGTCGGCAACGCAACAGTAACACTATATGTGTTGCTGGTGTCCATGGGCGGCGTTGGTTGCTTACCATCAGGTGACACGCCAGATCGTTTGCCCTCCTATCCCATAAAAAAAATCTTCACTAATTAATTAGTATTTTTAAGTATACACTAGATAGTTGTAGTTCTAAACTCATTATTCTGTTATCTATTACTGACATTATTCGAAAAATGTTTCATTTTATGGAAATTCCAAGTAGAACTAATCTGCATTGTGTATCACAGTCGTGAATGTAAATTTTTGGCCTACCGCCATCCAGTCAAAACTCTCAAGATTTTTCGGCTCGATAATCTGGCATGCACCTGTACCTCGGATAGACGAATTCGAATCCTTTCATTATAACATATTCTTTAGACTAATAAAGTACTACCATCTGACCCGGCAAACGTTGTCTTGGCGAAAAATTAAATTTTTCAAAATAGGGGTTGATCGTAGGGGGTTGAAAATTTAGGGTTGTATGTATTTTTGTATATGTATGTATGTATAAAAAAAAATAAAAAACAGAAATATATAGATTTTTTTTTTAAAAATATTGAGGGGTGATTTAGTGGGATGAAAAATAAATGTTGTCCGATTCTCAGACCTATCCGATATGCATAAAAAATTTCATGAGAATCGTTCAAGCCGTTTCGGAAGAGTTTAACCACAAACACAGCCACACAGGAATTTTAAATATAAGATTATAGTTATAGACAATCCGTATGAACCGTACCTGTACCCGATGAAACTTAGAAAATTTCAATATGCCGATGTAAGTAGTAATGTCTTAAAAGGGCGGCTGGGAATAAAAGTGTATATATAAATAAAAATTCATTGTTAATATTTTATGAGAACAATATCGCTTTATTAGATGTCATTAAGAGTGCAGCTAGAGATGCTAACGGGCCGGTTGCGGTGCGGGGGTCGGGGATGTGTCTCAGTCGAACAAGCGCAGTCACAGCCCATGAGCATTTCTAACCACCTCACACACTCGATACATACTCCACGGTAATAAATAATATAAATAAATATCAACAAGATATAAAATAGCCTTCGTAAAAACATTAGATCACTAAATTGTATATTTTTTTGTTGGCTTACAAAATTTTTTTTTTTTTGGTTAACAGTTTCTCGTTTCACGTTTTCCTAACACGTATTTAAATGATCTGTATATAAAAAAAAGTTACATTTCAACGAAAAATCTGTACAGTCCGTTTTTTTTAGTGGAACGTTTAGAAATCTTCGGGCGCCAGGTCGAACCTAGGTGGGAAGGTGCCGAAACCGTCAGCGAAGGCGGGACGCGAGCGCTGGGGCTGCAAACAGAAAATGAATATTATTTTCAAGTTAATTAAATAAGGGCAAACCACGACATGCAGGTTGGGGCATAAACTCATAACTCGACTCAAACGCAGTGTAACTGCAGCTCTCCAAAATTCTTCTCAGGAGGCTGCATATACCTAGTCTGGCCATAAGTTGCGTTACAAATTAAATTTTCTATCGTGAAATAAGAAATAAATTATTTACAGTAAAGTGAGTCAAAAAAGATCTATCCCAAATGATAGATTTTGATAGAATAATGACATTATCGGAATGAATATCATGAATGAATGAAATCATTATCGAGATATAATTGACGGCAAAAAATTTATTTGCTATTCATATCATGTTTATAAAATAACATAGTTTAACCAGTATTTAGTATTTTTTACTTATAATACGGTAATGTAAAAAATAATACGGGGGATTCTTTAAATAAAGCTTTTTAGCAATATATATATATAAATATATATTTTTTTCATTTATAACTACACCTAATAACAATATTTATAGCCAGCCTAGTAAGATGCAAGAATGGACATGAGAATATATATATATATATATAAGGGCAAACTGGATGCTATTCTACAGGAGCTACACTGTCTATAGTGCCTTGGCGTTGCAAAAAGTACCCAACTTACATATAACTCCAGTGCTGATTTATGGACGCCCTTTAATGGACGCCTGGACCAAAGAATACTGTTTATTATCTCAAAATAAGTTCAATGGTAACATGTTAAAAGTGTTTATTAATGTGTTTAACTTACCGCCGGACTGACTCCTCTCGCGGCGGATCCTGCGCGTCCCTTGCCACGGAATTTGCTAATGGCCTGTTCAGCGAGGTCGGCTCTCTCTTCAGCCTCCTCCAGTTCCTGCTGCGCCTTGCGGAATTTAGCCAAGTTGAGGGCGGCGATTTCTTCTGCCTCCTCAATTTGCCTCTTGTATGTCTTGATCTTTTGTTGCAATTTGTCAACCAAATCTTGCATACGCTCGTGGTTCTTGCGGTCTTCCTCGGCCTGGAAAGTGAGCTCCTTGATGCGCCTTTCCGACTTGCGAAGGTTCTTCTGAGCATCAGCATGTCTCCTCTGTTCACCGTCAAGCTCATTTTCGAGCTCTCTGACTCTCTGTTCAAGTTTTTGGATGGCCTTCTTGCCTCCCTTGAGCGCGTTAGCTTCAGCCTCATCCAGCCTGACTTGCAACTCCTTGATCTGTTGTTCCAAGGCCTTGCGTAATTTTTCTTGGGTTTGAGCATGTTCTTGTTCAGCGCGGAGTTCATCAGCCAATCGGGCAGCATCAACCATAGCTTTCTTAGCCTTCTCTTCTGAGTTCTTAGCCTCATTAAGAAGCTCGTCGAGGTCAGAGTGCAGTGTCTGTAACTCAGATTCGAGTTTCCTCTTAGCAGCCGACAGAGAAGCGCTCTGAGCGGACAGTTCATTAAGCTGTTCGTGAGCATCACCCAGTTCTTGTTCAGCTTGGCGGCGAGCACGGTCAGCTTGTTCAAGCAGAGTACGAGATTCCTCGAGCTCATTCTGAAGAGCGTTGGCACGGCGCTCTGAAATACCAAGCTGTTCGCGAGCATCATCACGTGCGCGCTGTTCTTCTTCAAGAGCGGTTTGGAGGTCCTTGATCTGTTGTTGGTAGCGTTTGATGTTCTTTTGGGCTTCAGCGTTAGCCTTGTTAGCGTGATCAAGGGCAATTTCCAGTTCGTTGATATCGGCTTCAAGCTTCTTCTTCATGCGCAGGGCCTCAGCCTTACCCTTGGCTTCGGCTTCAAGGGAAGCTTGCATAGAGTCAAGGGCACGTTGGTGGTTCTTGCGGGTGTTTTCGAATTCTTCTTCCTTCTCTTGGATACGTCTGTCGATCTCCTGTCTGACCTGAGACAACTCGAGCTGAGCACGCAGGACCTTGTTTTCTTCTTGTTCGAGAGCTGCTTCAGCTTCCTCGAGAGCGGCCTGGAGTTCATCCTTTTCAGCTTCAAGACGCTTCCTAGCCTTTTCGATTTCATGAATGTTACGACCGCCTTCTCCGATCTGGTCAAGTAAGTCTTTAACTTCATCGGCAAGGTTCTTGTTCTCCCTACGGACAGCCTCAAGTTGTTCCTGGCCTTCTTCGTAAGCACCCTTGAGGCGGAAGAGCTCAGTGGAGTAGTTACGGCATTCCTTTTGGCTAGCGTCAAGTTCAGCAGCGAGGTCGTCAACCTTGAGCTTCCATTCTCCGATAATCTTGTCGAACGCCTTCTGTTTCTTTTCGGCTGCGTTAGCAATAGCAGTGGCGCGATCAACTTCAAGCTGCAGGTCTTCGACCTCAGTAGCAAGACGCTGCTTGGTCTTCTCAAGAGCGACAACCTTCTGGTTAAGTGACTCGATGGTCTCCTCAGCCTCAGCAAGACGGGCCTGAAGCTTGCGTTTAGCTTCCTCGAGCTCCTCAGAGCGGGCGACTCCCTCAGACTCATACTTGGAGCGCCAGAGTTGAGCCTCCGCATTGGCCTTGGAAAGTTGACGCTGAAGGTCAGCCTTGCCCTCGGCTTCTTCTTCAACCTGTTCGCGAATGTTGTCGAGATCGTGTTCCAGATTGCGGAATTTGCCGAGAAGGGTGGCGCGCTCCTGTGACAAGAAAGTATATTAAAAATACGTTTTTATTTATTGAATAACTATTATATCAAACTCTTACAATTAAGAGTATGGCCAACTAAATGTAGCTAGTAGAAACCTAAGCAATTATTCTTAATTAAATATTTACATTTACTAGTTTATGAATATTCAATACCCTTAAGAAAAAATAAAAAATAATTTAAAAGGATCTTTTACGTACTCTGGCTTCCTCGTCGGCGAGCCTCTTGGTGTCTTCCAATTGGGTGGTAAGGGACACCTTGATCTTGGATAGTTGAGACACTTGGGACTCAGCCTCCTCCAATTGACGGAGAAGATCTGAGTTCTCAATGGACAACTTCTTCTTGGCAGCATCCAAGTCATTGAGTGTCCTGTTGGCTTCATCAGCCTTGCTCTGAACCTCGTTGAGTTGGTGTTGCAGCTGCTTAACGATCTTCTCTTGGGCAGCCTAGAGGATATAATTTGTTTAGAACAGAGTGACCTACATACATTTTAAGTTCATGACTGTGACATTTACTTGGATAATCTATGGAAAAATAGTTGAGTAACTTTGAATAATGAAAAGTATCACCCACTGTGGTCTAAGGTATTCATAGTGTGAAATTTACCAACTCTTTTATGGTTTACCCGACAGCTTTTCCCCTGACATTTATAATTACCGTTTCGCCTTATTGGTATGGTATATAGCGATTTTGTACCAGAAGTCCAATAAAAATCATGTCATCTATTGAAATCAGATTACTAGTTTCTATGCTCTTATAATAAGACAAACTGTCGTTTTATAGCATTAAGATATATAGAAGTTATTTTGATTTCTCTTTTATTGAATTTCTTTCTTTTTAAATTTTCTATCTAATTAAAAGATCAGAGAAGAAGTCTGTTGATTTTATCTTCACACGATTATAGATTTACTAGCGTACTATTAGTTACCTGTCCTTTGGGTAGCTAATCATATTACTAACACATAATTACAATTATTAGTCACTCGTATTTGGATAAAATGTTTTTTAAATTAATTAGATTTATGAAAAAACTATGTTAAAATGTCCCAATAAACATTATTTGGTTATGGTAATATACCAGCTTTTATATGTCAAGACTGTTAAGAATTATAACTAAAAACGTGTGTTAGTTATAACAATATTAAAGTTAGATCATCTGTATGTAACTGCCCAGTCATTGTTTAGTAAATGCAGTTTTAGCTATCATGCTATATCTAGCTCAAATGTAATAATTTTAGTTAGTATTCATTATTACGATGAGATTATTTTTATAGGAATATGTTATGTGATGTGTCGTGTTTGCTATATTTGCTATTATATTTTTCCTCTGAAATCAAATAAGCGGTAAAGCGAAGCCCTTGGCATATGTCAACATCATTTTCTTCTTGTGTACCTTTTCGTTGGACAAGTGGTCGAGACCGGCACGAAGGTCATTGACTTCGCTAAAGTACTGAGAGCGTTCCTTCTCAGCCCTGGATATATGAACAACAAAATAATTTTAGTATTCCATTAACAGCCGTCTTGTCCGGAGGAGAATTTGTATAGAGAATTGTGTAATGTGGATCGTTGATTAAATCCATGCAAGGTTCACCCCGGGCTAACATGCCTCAAAGGATGACATGTTACCTTCTCTCTGGCTACTTGATCAACGGCTGCACGAGTGTTGTTCAGCTCATTGTAGCAAGAGGCGCGGTCATGCTCAGCCCTGAACATTGCATCACACTTCAATAAATCTGTTTATAATTCCGATTAAGAATCCCAGATGTATCCGTCGACGGTTTCCGATGAGTCACCGACAGCAATAAATATAAATTAATATACTATTACCTACTAATATTAAATTCCTATAATATACTCACTTGGCCTTGAGTTTGTTGAGTTGGTCGAGCTGCTCACCCATCTCGGAGACGGCATCGTTGTGCTTCTTGCGAAGGTTGGCAAGGGTGGATTCGTGTTGAATGTTAGCTTCTTCCAAGTCGCGGCGGAGCTTGCTAAGCTCAGCTTCACGCTTCTTGTTAAGCTCGATTTGAGCAGAGGTGGCACCGCCGGCCTCCTCCAAACGCTCGCCCAACTCTTCAAGTTCACGAGCGAGGTCGGCGCGCTGCTTCTCAGCCTTAGCGCGAGCCTGCCGTTCAGACTCGACCTCTTCTTCCAACTCTTCAATGCGTCCTTGCAGTTCCTTGATCTGTTTCTGCAATTTGCTGACAAGAGACTGTTCATCCTCGAGTTTGGCGGTGAGAGATGAGATTTCCTTGTCCTTACGTTGGATGGTCTGCTCAAGCTCCTTCTTATTACGCTCGAGGTCGGCAACGGCCTCTTGGGTAAGTTTGAGGTCACCTTCAACCTTCCTCCTGTTCTTCTCAACATCAGCGCGGAGTTTCTTTTCACGCTCAAGAGAGTCCTCAAGTTCGTCAAGGGTCTGCTCCAACTTCTGTTTAACCTTATTAAGGTGGTTGACCTTGTCCTCTGCGGCTTGGAGCTCCTCGGCGGTCTTCTGGTTGGATTCACCTTGCAGTTTCTTTTCCTTGTTCAATTTGTTGATGAGTTCATCTTGGTGAGCGATCTCATCGTTCAAATTGCGGATTTGGTGGTCCTTGGTAGCCTTGTCCTGCTCAGACTTCTGTACAGACAGTTCTAAGTCCTCAACATCCTTCTTCAGGCCAGACACTTCCTGTTCCAATTTCTTCTTAGCCTGGAAGAGCTGGTTGCGGGCGTCCTCTTCCTGAGTAAGGCGGTCTTGGGTATCCTAAATATAAAAATAAAGATGAAAATTTTCTAATAATAACATTTTATTTCATTATGTGCATCTGTTTCTTTTCTATCATCAAATATTCAAATGGGGTAATTCGATTTGCAATAAAAGCTTGCAGACTCAAAGTTATTTTAAACACATGTAGCTACTTTGTATAAACAAAACAGGTGTTTATTTAAAGACCGTTAAATTTACTTGCATCGAGATTATTTATTCACAGTACAATTATAATGGTATGCTATTATACTTTTGGCTACAAATACTAAAAATGATGATTGATTGTACAAAACGAAATAAAATTCATATCTGAATAATTTACTGTTTAATTTAATATTTATGCTAGTTGAGATTCAGGTACTTCTAAATACATACCGTGTTATTAACATGCATTCTAATATATCTCCTATTTTAATACGTTTTATTTAACATTAATTTAACTCACCCTGAGCTGGGTCTCGAGGTCCTGCTTTTGCGCATTGAGTTTAGCAGCGCGCTCCTGCACTTCGGAGAGATTACCTTCCTTGCCTTCGATGGAGGCGAGGAGATTTTGCTTCTCCTCGAGCAGTTTGGCATTAAGACCCTCAAGCTCCTTTCGGAGTTTTTCTTCCTTCTCAAAGGCCTCCTGAGCCTTCTGTGCCTTCTCAGTGAGGGCCTGTAAAATACCGGCACCATTATCTCCGTTCCACTCCGATATATGCAATGCGTCCGACATTTTTTATTGTAATATATATATTTTTTATGAATACATTAATAAGAATTGATAAAAGGAATGCAAATATGTTCGGTTCGTTCGAAAGTGCAACCAGGGTAGGTGGTGCGCGCGCCGCCGACCACTCTGCTACTGAGTACCGCTGGAGATTTCCAGCGGCAGCGGGTTGGGGGCCGCCCACGCACCACTAGCATTTAAAGTATGTAGGAAACGCATGGAGGGGGCGCGTTCCAGAAATGGCTCCGCACCTGTGGTGTCGCATAACCGACAGGTGGGCGCGGTCGATCTATTTACGTTCCTGAATCATGCGTCCTATATCCGTATATTCTGGGTCAGAGTGTACGATCACTTTGATCGTAGTAGGACCGGCCACTTAGAAGTGTGACTTTTTTATCTATGTCATTTTTAAAATTTCACAGTAATTAAAGTTAAAATGTTGATAGACACTAGTAGCTGTAATTTAAAATTTTCTTATGCATAGCGTACTTACAGCAATCTCATCCTCGATACGAGTGACGTTGAGGAGGGGCTTGACCCTCTGCCACAATTTCCACCAGGGCCAGGTACGGAGTTGCAAGTACTTGCGCAAGTTGCGCTGGACAACTTGGAGAGCTAACCTTTAAAACGGAAAAAAAACATTGGAGCCAAAGTATAGAAGAAAAACTGAATGCTTTATATATGACTAAAGCCTACCTCTGTTCCTGCAACTTCTTGTATTCCTTGCGGGAAAGGTAACCACGAATGTAAGCTTGGAGCCACGAAACAATCTTAGACAACCTGTCGTCACGCAATTCTTCCATCTGACCCAAGACACCAGCGCGGAAGAATACCTGCTCGTACATGTTTATTATTAGCCATTATTAGAGTCAGATTTTAAATTTGATGTAGATAAATGATAAATTTTAAATATATTTGAATGTGCAAGATTAATTCTATAGAAAACGTTAATGATAGTTTTTAATTCATTTCGGAAGGAATCATAAAACAAAACAGTACACAAGGAATCCACAGAAATTAAAAAGTAAATAAGTAAATTATTGTTAGCTAGTCTTAGCAGTACTATTCAAGTCGTGCATTCTACTAGATGGAAAATGAAAGTTAGTATCGGAAGGACATGTGGCATGCATTGAGTTCTACCTTTGTCTTTCCGAGCCTGAAAGACTCCGAATCCAATCCGGTATGTTCAAGGATTTTCTTGGTAGCGACCTCAGGTGTAATTGGTTCTTTGATGAGATTCGGGCACAGAATTTTGTATCTGCGTTGTAGGAGTATATAAAATATGATAAAGGTGTGTATTAAGTACAATGTCTGAAGGATATAGGAACACAAACAGGAGTCTTAGTACATTGGACTCCTAGGAACGCAAAGTATAAGGGTGGTGAATTATGACACCAGTCACATAAGGTGTTAAATTCGTAAAACACATTGAAGCATCGACGATCCACAGCATGTTAGGGATCGCGAGTCTCAAACTGTAAACTACGCTCAGGGGTATAAAACATGCCTTAGTATGACCCAGTCGGTAGGACTCCACGTCCAATCCTGTAGCGTCCAGGATGACTTGGGCGATTTTCTTAGGATCGGATTCCTTCTCCACAGCTTGAGGTGCCAGGATCTTGTAGCTAAGTTATCAAAATATATGGTCACACAATGAGGGATTGTTGCATTACAATTACATACAAATACGTATATATATTTATATTGTTGTCTTTCGTATCTTCAGGGTAAAAAGGAACTATAAAAGGATAAATTGAAAAAAAATCTGAATGTATCATAGTTACAGATTTTTTTTCATGGTGGATAAAAAGGGTCCTAAATACCAGGTGATCAAATCTACATTGATATAAAGTCTAGGTGCATACCATTATTAACAAACTACTTGTACTAACTAATTATATGCTATGGACGCAAACCACATATGGAATAAAACCAAATCTATTTCTTATAGATTTTCCAAAATTCCCGACCAATAACCACATGCGGCACCATTCTAGGATGGTATATACGTCTGCCCTTGCCTTTGTATGGCCAATACGATAGCTTTCAGGATCAAGACCCACTTCCTCCAAACACTTCCTAGCCGCCTCTTTAGGTTCTTTTTCAGCAGTCATGATGGCGGGTGCAAGAATCATATAACTGTTTATTAGAGAATACATTATTCGAGTGTCCATTAAAATACCACGGGCGAGGAGCCCGGTCCATAATAAAAATATAAAAGTGGGCGTGAGTGAGGACAGTCATCAAAATATTTTTAGATTTTGAAGCTCACAACTGTATATTGATGTCTCTTGACGTCAACCAACGGCCAGTTGTAAATACTAGAATAAAATCTGCTCAAATATTTCAGAAGTTATAGAATGTTTTTTTTTTTTGTAATTCCGTTATTGAGTAAATATAAACATAATCTGTAGCACATAATAAAATCACTGATCTGAAATATTTTAACCCAACAATGTACTGCCAGTCAAGTCGGCACAACAGGTTTTTATTTTCTACACTTCCCTATTATTCGCTTCTTCCACAATCTTTCTAATCTCCATCTTTCACTCAAGCCATCTATGTTTTCTTAGATAGTCTTTTCTTGATTCATTCAGCACTCACTTCTTGCACTTAAATCTATCATTATTTGCCGCATACCTATATACATTAAGCAAATCTTACCGGAGCTTGAAGTCAGGGTAGACCATCCTGTTGGGGAAACCTTTACGGCAAATACGGATGCCTTCCAACACACCGTTACAGGTCAGCTGGTGCATTACAAGATGAGAGTCGATGAGACCTGGACATCAATAACACATACCTTTACATATTACCATCACCAGGTACAGCTCTCCATTGGGACACTATATACTCTTGGGCTAAAGAAAATATACCAATTTTGTATAAATAATCTGTATATACCTGCATACATTTTTAAAACGGTCTGTAGTCGTAGTTATTAATTGTAATGGATAAACAAGCATTAATAACTTGTGTGACATACTTATTACTTACCCAAAATGAGTTTTTTTTTTAGTCGCATTTGTTCGACACATGGTACTTTACAGTTAACTAGAGACTATCTTTGTGGGATTGGTTAAAATAGCAATTAAACGTTGAGGTGTTATGTTAAGTGCTTTCGTTTAAGATTACTCACCAGCCTGTTTCAACTCGTTGGGGATGATACAACGTACGAAGTGAGGCTGAGTAGATCTCAGGGTAGTCATCAAGTTGTTCAGTTGTTCCTGTGAACGGGGCATTCATAGTAAATACTAGTATTCAGTTTAAAAATAATAATCATAGTATATAGCGTAGTAAAAGTAATTATTCAACATTTGCTTTTAGTGCATATAGAAAATCATTTCTGTTCAGTATGAAGAAATAACTTTCTATCTAGCCAGTCCAGTAACTAGTAAAAAAGCCACATTTAAAGTGCGTAATAAATTTACAATGAAAAAAAATCACACACATATGGTTAGAACATCAAAAAAAACTATTAGTTTTACAGCAGCAAACGTAAATTGTATTAAATGTCATTTAAATTCTTTGTAGATATATTATTATATGTATTATATAATAATCATTGAGCACACTGTCAGCGTTGTGCGTCTACAATGAATGGAAAGTGCATATACGTACCACACATATTCAACAGTATACATATGTGCGTATGTGGTATAACGTGAAACAACTAAATTACCTGTATGTTACTTCAGGTATAGAAGGAGATACACAAAATAAAAAAATAAATAAAAAAACTCCAATGCAGATCTACTTCGAGTAGGGGCAACTGCAGAGATGTGTGGGTAAAAAATACAAAAAATTAATAAAGAGCACTATATTATCTCAATAATTTGAAACACGTAACTACCTTGTAAGCGGAGGAGACAGTAGCGAAACCACCGCCCTTCTTACCGCGACCACCTATTGATGCACATGGATAAGCAACCATTATTACGAGGACAATCTCATACAGACGCCAACTTAATTATTGGAGGACAAACACAATACGCATTATTTTTGAGGACATAACACCTGTAAAACGGACGATTCGCTGCGACGAAAATTTGTGTTGCATAAACGTGATTAGAATGAAAGCATGCAGACCGGCTCAATTGGTGAGACATTGATTAAATTAATATTCTGAAATCCTTTAAAAAAATTCTTTACGAGGGTCACCAATTCTAAGCCAATCTGAAGCGTACTGAAAGATAGAAGAAGCCACAAGGTAGACACAGAAGCGTATACTGCTTTATTATATTATCCAGTTTACCCTGTAGAGTGATGATACGGTCTGGAAGGCAGAACCCTTAGCGCGCTTGCCACCAGCGCCTAGATGTTATTTAAAACAGTTGTCAGAATATTAAGATAGTAAGATTAGGACTATACTCGGTATCACCCAGTTGTTCAGTTCCAGTGATAATGTTTTTTTCTTTGCGATGTTGAAAGTTTGAAATGAGGTTGATTTTGGATGAATAGATGATAGATCATTTTATGACATTGTGATGTATCTTGATGGATGTATAATAAGAAATTGGAAATGAATTCAATAAATGTTGATACCTGTTGCCTCGGCTAGATAAATAGATTGTTTTTGAAATTTCAATTATTGTACAATATTCTGTTTGAAACTTTTGGATTCTACTAGAATGATACGTACCCTTGCCACCTGCGCCACCAGCATCACCTGACTGACCAGGATGGTCAGCAAAGATCTCAATAAGCAGCTTGTTCTGTCCCTTCTTGAATTGATCGACGACAGTGTCGTTAAGGGGATCCTTGTTCTTCTCAAGCCATCCAGTGATGTTGTAGCCGACCTATTACAGGACAGAATAGGATGTTAAAGGGTAAGTAATAAAATAAAATCTTTATACATCTTTTGAAGATTGTTCCAGGTAATACTTACGTTACCAGCATAATGCCCAATGGCGAAGTGAGCGGCTTGGCAACCAGGCTTGGGGGGCTTGGGCTTCAAGTAAGGAGCAGACTTGCCCAAATGGTTATTGTTCAACTTCTCAACGAAGGTTAGATCGGTGGCTTTCGGGAACATAGACTCTTCCTCAAGAATGGAGAGGATACCCATAGGCTGTAAAATAGTTCAAATAGGTGAGCATGACAACAAAAATGAGAACGTTGTATAAGATTATATTATATATATTATACTGAAATTAACACTGATTGAGGGAAACCCAATTTAGAAATATAATTTATGAAAGCGAAAATATATGCAAGTATTTTACAAATAAATTATAAGTAACGAATATTTTCAATTCGTAAGCTAAAAAATACATTAGCGTTTTAATATAATGAAATCAGTCAGACTCAATTGAAAAGCGTATTCTACTATTGATTAGGTTTAGCAGCATGCATAAATTAGAAAAGATAGGTTTTGTACATAACAGTGTGTTTTATGTGAACGTATAATGTTATTAAAAAGTGTGTAATATTTTTAAGTATTCACAGAAGGTGCTAAAGCATTACATTTTGCTTAATAAATACATTAGATATTACAATATTATCTATATTTTCATTTTGCGAGCCACGTGCGATCCTGAGAGCGGTGGTATTTATTATATTTATTTGGGCTGTAGCAAATTAAAATAGTTTACGATGATTTGCAGTAGCTTCGCTTGCAAAATTGATTAAGTGTGTGGTACAAGCGGTACTGTCATATTTCTGCCTATTATTACCATGGAGTAGGGTAACAGCCAGCAAATTACAATAATTGCAGGCGTTTCAGCTTGAAGCCCAGCTTGCTCCTACATCTTCAAGCTGTATACTATAACACTAATACCTTTTCTATCAAATCAATTGTCGCTTGGAGATCCATACCAAAATCTATAAAGGTCCATTGGATCCCTTCTCTTTCGTACTCCTCTTGTTCTAGGACGAACATGAAATGATTAAAGTACTGTTGCAATTTTTCGTTGGTAAAGTTAACACATATTTGATTAAACCCGTTCATCTGGATCGCGCAGACATGGAAAAAATAATCGAGATGCTTGATTAGTCAACTAGATACATTAAAAATTGTTTTACGTCGGCGTGATCTGGAGTGTTTATTGAGAAAAGAGAAACACACAGTAGAGGCACACAAAAAGAAACAGAAAACACAACGAGCATAATGGCATTGACGAAGTCATCGAATAAGGTTCCAGTAAGTAATAAATATTAAAATTTTGATTAAACTGTTCTACTATACATTATGCTGGACTTTATTCGATAACCACTGTGGCGTAAGCAAGCGTTCATCGTTGTTTTACGCCAACTACCTTTTCAATAAGGTCAATGCAATTTTGGAGATCCATGCCAAAATCAATGAAGGTCCATTCGATGCCTTCACGTTTGTACTCTTCTTGCTCCAGTACGAACATGTGGTGATTAAAGAATTGCTGGAGTTTCTCGTTGGTGAAGTTAATGCAGAGTTGCTCGAAACCGTTAAACTGCAGGTAGATAAGTTATGTAGGGTGTTAAGTAAGGGTTAAGGTAAATTGAGACTACGGATTTCGTTCCGTAATTGTTTCATGATTGGATAGCAGAACCTAGAAGGGTAAAATCAGTCCGTGTTGACTTGGAGTGGTTAGATATCGTTAAACGTTATCCCGTCACGAACGCTCCCTGCGCCAACGGGCATGTATGGACTCCACTCGTTTTATTATTACCTTCTCGATCAAATCGATACAAGCGAGCAAGTCCATGCCGAAATCGATGAAGGCCCAATTGATGCCTTCCTTTTTGTACTCTTCTTGTTCAAGTACGAACATGTGATGGTTAAAGAATTGCTGTAGCTTCTCATTGGTGAAGTTAATGCAGAGTTGCTCGAAACCGTTGTACTTTTATTTATAAATAACATAAAAAGACATTAAAATCATACATTAACTAATTTACATGGCATGGTACTGGCACTGCTGCAAACTGAAATATCTATACACATATTAGGTAAAGAGGTTCATCCTACTCGGAGTACCTTTACAAAAGGTAAAATTAAGTAAGTTCGTTCTAAAATCAACGAACTCTTAGGCAATGCCTTCACCTGTGTTCTCCTCTTGCTCTAGCATAAACATGTAATAATTGAAGAATTACTGCAATTGCACATTAGTGCAGTTTATACAAACTCGTTAAAGCTCATTGTACTATGAAATAGTGAATAATTTAATACCCATCTAAAATCTGTGAAATAGAAATTTCCCAGAAATTTGACTTATTTATAATATGAACCTGTAAGGCAATTAATTGTTATGATACTCACGTCGAAAATCTCGAAACCAGCAATATCCAGTACACCAATGAAGTGCTGTCTCTTTTGCTTGGTGTCAAGAGTCTCGTTACACTTCTTGACGAGCCACTTGAAGAGACGATCGAACATACCCTTGCAGAGGGCTCCAACAGAGTTGGCGACCTGGTCTTTGTTACGACCTTGGGTGACGAACTCGTTTCCGACCTTGATGCGGGGCTTGAGCAAGTTCTTGTACAAGTCTTGGACATCTACACCCAGCAGAGTAGCGACTCTGTTACCCTCCTGTAAAAATATTACTTGAATATAGAAAACAATATATATTGTAAGACTAAAAGTATTTATTAGATGCAAAGAGAAAATAGCAATTTTATTTACTGACAACAAGTAAGTTTTGGGACCATTTTCAGTTTCATAGAAATAATTTGCGTAAAGGACTTACCTCGGTACCATCAGCCTCAGCCTGCTCTTCGCGACCCCTCTGCTTGAACTTCATGCCACCCATGTGCATGACAGCGGCTGTGATTTTGTAAACGTTGTCCTTCTCTTCTTGAGTGAAACCCAAGATATCGAAGGCTTGCTGTTGTTTGAAAATATTGTATTAATTTGAGTAACATTTGAGGATGAGCAATCAAGGTTTATTAATAGTGAAAGGAAATAAAGTGTATTAACAAAATATTAATTTCTTAAATTGAGTTTTTCATTAAATCAGAAAAAATTATCTATACTGGATTCAAAACTAGCGGGGTGAGCTAGGGGACACAATTCAACAATAAATAAAAATAAAATAACAAAGTTAAAGATTAGTAATACAAAACTGAAATTATTAGGCAGATTAGGCATTGAGTATTTTGTTCATAATAATCAATCCAGAGTTGGAGCACAGGTACATTTGAAGGTATATCTAAAAGAAGAAGGAACATTTGGAGGTATTTATCTATCCAAGAGTGCAGTTGGCTTTTAATACCTATAACTTTTTGATACACGTCATGGTGTTTCAAAATATCTTTGTGGTTGGAAAATTCAACAAAATATGGTCGTAATTCATCATAACTACAAAAATATTCCATTATCGTCAATATTAATGGTATATCTTCACATACGCTGTTTTGTATTCAACAATACTGTTTGACAGTGTTTTTGGTTCACCACTATTTTACTGTTTTCTCTATGCTACTTACGTCCGTTAATAGACACTCCTCCCCGTCATCCATGTTAGGAATGGTAATCTTACCCTGGGAGACGTTATAGTAATCGTATATGTCATTGGACAACATACATATATCTGCCAATAAAATCATATAATCAAATAAATAATAATCTCATAACACCAATACCTAACCTAACTCGATAATCCGAGATGCCCTGGTAATGTTGTCCTAATCCTGTATGTCTGTACACTTCGTATTTTATTAGTTTACATGATTGTGCTTGTGCTGGATTCGGCTTGGATGTGGTCGTGACAAAATAAACATTTTTGTGAGTAAAAGTCTTTTTGAACTCTTGCAGGGAGCGAGCATTACATGTGTATGTCAGATAGTTTTGTGGTCATCGAATATCAGCGTAATGAAATTGTTACAATAGGTCATTAAGGAAACAATTCCATGAAAATGCCAAGTAGAAGGCAGAACGTAATAGGTTTTATAACCAATTTTCCAAGATGACAATCAACCAAATTCTGACTTGGTACAGGGTAGTAACAAGTATATCAAGACGCACGCTCCTTGCGCAGGTTCGAGACTTACGACCGTCAATGCGAACTCATCAGCGTCGTTGACTCCTGGTATACGTGTCTTCCCTTGACTTATGAGGGGATAGTCAGAGATGTGGTTGCTTAGCATCGTTACTTCTGTAAAACATCAAAATACCTGACATACACATGCAATGACGTCAGCTCAGTATTAAGCAAAGCAAGCGGCATTGAAATAAACACAATTATAGATAGAAGAATAAAAATGAGCCAGTGGTCAGATTCTGGACTCACATCGGTAAGCCTCATTTCTTCGCCATCATCGACGCCAGGAATTACGGTTTTGCCCTGTGCCACGATGTTGTAGTCCATGATGTCGTTGGACAAAAGGCAGATGTCTATAAACGACACCAATCAAAGTCACAAATTGAAGGTGTCATATAACTAAAGGTTTACAGGTAGCCTAGCCAGACTAGGTAAGGCTAGGTAAATTAAACTGTCCTGCTACTAGGGGGAAAAATCATAACAAGGATATCTCTTGCCGATATATAGGCGAGATATAGTCAGTCATGTGTCGGTTTTATGCTACACAATGACAGACTGTTCACAAACAGCAGAATCTACGACTTCTTGTTCATCAGAAGCCGAACTTACGTCGGTCAAAACACATTCTTCGCCATCGTCTACGTTGGGGATTGTAGTTTTTCCTTGTGATACGATGTAATAGTCCATAATGTCGTTAGACAGCATACAATTCTCTAAATATTGGAGTCAAAGTTAATCATCACAATATGTAGGTTTGCTTAAATATATTACACGATGTTCATTGCAAAGTGTAAATTTGTCACACATAATTTAGCTCTGTCTAGTCCCTAGACAAAGTGCATAGATTGTGTGAAGTGAAGTTTGTATCTTTTTAACTAATAATTGCATGCATAGCAAACGGTGAAATTTGGTATAGTTTTTACTAAAAAGAAGTGCAGAATTAAAAAATAAAAGAATTTAGGTCGAATTTTAGTCTCAACTATAAATAGTAAATAGACAATGGATATACTTATTTTTATAAATATATACTTCCATAGAGCGACACCTAATCGTGTTACAAATATCTGTGTTTAAAACATAAATATTTACCTCTGCCAGGAATCGAATCCTAACATCTGATCAAAAGCTACGGGGAATTAATTGTTACTTCACAAGAACAGTTTTATTTTTATTTTAAATTTTACGAGGTTATGTTCATCCATATAGCTCTTATTCTCTTCAATAGTAAATATTTATTTATCTTTCACAAGCCTCAATATAAACTTTCCATGACAAAAATAATTATTATTATCATTCTCTATTAAGAATATATTTTGTTTTAATAACTAGAAACCGAAGTTCCGATAAAATATTTTGGAATTAGAATTAATAATGTTCACAAAATACTTAAAAGTTTTTTTATAAACTTAACTTTTACGTATCATTAAAATATTTTGGCGTCAAATCTAAAAACTTTTTTTTAACTTTAAGAATGTTTCGTTGATGGAGACTAGAAATCCTTACGTACCCTTAAGACCGGGAACTGAGCCGGACATCATCTGGTAGAAGATGTGGTAAGAACGCTCGAGGGCCTGCTGGGAGATGACACGAGCCTTCTCAAGTAGATCTGGTAAAAATATAATTGTTAGTAACGATTATAAAAAAAAATATATATAAAAGGGCATCAAAGTTTTCTAATCAGTACTCACAAGTCTCGATATCAGCACCAGCCAGTTTACCGGAGGGACCGAAGTGAATACGGATGAATTTACCCTGAAGTAGGAAATAATTATTTTCAATGAACATTTATTTCTTATAGTCGAAAAAAATAATGAAGTCTATACAGTAAAATACTTACGAAACGGGAAGAGTTGTCGTTACGCACAGTCTTGGCGTTACCAAAGGCTTCAAGCACAGGGTTAGTTTGGACGACCTGGTCTTCTAGAGAGCCCTTCTTTTCTTGAGTAGGGTCCTTCTTTTGGGAAGCACCCACGGTGGCGAAGTACGCAATTACCTTCTTCGTGTTTTCAGTCTTTCCAGCACCAGACTCACCGCTGCGATTTTTAAAAGGTTGAATCGTTATACATATATTTCTTTGCCTGCCTTTCTTTCTCTATTCTAAATGTCAAATTGTACTTTTCAAGTTAAGCTTATAATGCTTATCTTGTGAAATGAGATATCGTATTAATACCATTTGTCACTGTAATTCTGAACGTGCGACCTTCAACATTACAATTACCTATATATACAATTACAATTCAAAATTTTTCGACTTTGACAGGAGTCTTAGAATATTTTCAGATTGCGCTTTTCCCTTTAAACAATTAGTGAAAGCGACGCAAACTTTAGGCATCATTTGTTTATGCCCGATATTAAAAATGACATTATTTTTTCTGCAGTTAATATAAAATGCATTTTACACAACACAACTGTTTCTAGATCCGTAGAGAATATTCATTGTTGTACATAAGTCTCGGCTGGAAGGGATACTATTAATTAAAATCTTTTCCTAATGATTTCGTTACGTGATTTTTTAGAAATTATAACATTAACTTACGTAATCAACATAGATTGATTTTCGTGGTTGGTCAACATGTTCACGTAGGCACCGTCGGAGATGGCAAAGATGTGGGGTGGTACCTCCGAACGACGCTTGCCACGGTACAGTTTGGCGCATCTTATTGTGTACACGGGGAATCTCTTGTAGGGGTTGATAGCGACACAGAAGAGACCCGAGTAAGTCTGTGGTAATCAATAGATAATTTAATGGAATAGAACAATAATGAGAGAACATTGGCCAAAATTTTGGTAAAAAGGAACTTGCGGAAGATATCCTCAGATTCCTCCCGCGAGTTCCTTTAACCGTAACACAAAAATACTAAATTATAATTTTTGTATCTTTTAAAATCACAAATATGATATTTAAAAGAATATAAGAATAGTAAACACTAAAGCAGAAACGGGTACGGCGCTGTACTTTAAGTATCTGCTCGTAAAACTGAAATAATAAGCAAAACTCTCGATATAGATACTTTTCTTAGATTTGTTTTTAATAAATTAATCTTTTATAATATAAATTATATTAGCCAAGTTGCTTTAACTTATTGCACAAATAAGAAATATATTATATATATATATCGAGAATCTGGCTAATTGAAGCTGACACATCGTTATTCGGACGTCTTAAAGTCCTGTAAATAACGGAAGATAAAATCAGAGCTGAGGTATAGTAGCGATACCCTTTTTGCTCTATGTTAAAAAGAGAGATTCACAACTTTTGTCGCAATAAACGCTGAAGTCAAAACACAACACAAAACTATTCTAGACACTAATCAGTGCTGCTAAAAATAAAGAAAAACAATCAAAAGAAGTTTCCCCGGACGCCGTCGTGTCCTTTTGCCGTCTTGTCCCGTTTACACAGTCAAGTACGATCCAGGAAATGTTTAGTTACAAAATGGAAAAATGACGATGTTTCGAATTCGTAGACACATTTACATCAGTAAGACAGAAGTATATGTCGAACAGCCACTGAGTATAAAGTAATATGTCGATGTCATATCAGAACCAATCTATTTAGGGAAGATTTAATTTTTTTTATTGTTTTGATACTAAACACTGGAAATGCCTTAAAATTTTAGCAATGCTTGAGAGGGCAATGAAAATAAACATTTAATTTAGATATTGTGATAATTAATTTCAATCAGATTAATTTTATTAAACTAATGCGCAAAGAGGATACGCAAAATTTTGGAGTTTATGAGTTGTACTGTAAAACAATAATGTACCACCATCAACTATTATTTCTCAATTCTTAATTGAGACAGAAATATCCAGATGTTAAACAAATATACTGAAATAGACACAGCTGGCATGCCGCTAATTCTATTTATAAACAAAATTGAGACATCAATCCAAGATTAATTGCGCCGTTCACGGCCATCTATTGTACTTTAAAACTTGGTGTCAATCCAAAGATATCGAGAAATGTGTCTACGTTGTTGAAAGATAAGAGAGGTGATATGCATGCACACTGCAAGGCTGGAACTCTTGACCGCTCCGTCGACTTACGTAAATAAGCTTATGGTAATATCTCTGCTTCAAGTTATACAAAACAGAAGCGTCGTTGAGGTATGTCAAGTTGGACATATCCTCGCATTTCTCGTACTTAGGTGGGTTGACTTGTGCAACAAGATCTTTCTTGAAGTCTTTGGTCTGCGGGACAAAGTATTAAATTAATATAAAAGATATGATAATGGCGCTAAGAGCGCCTACTTACATATATAAGTTTCGCATAATATCGTTGTCGAAGATTGTGGAGTACAGCTGCCTCATTTAAATAGGTCAGGTCAGCCATGTCCTCGACTTTCTCGAATTTCGGCGGGTTTACTTGTGAAAGCAGTTCCTTTTTTAATGTCTTTTCCTGCTCATTTAATAAACATGTCATTCAATTATAAAATATAGAGCTATATATAAACAATAACATCGTTGAAGTTTTAGTTATTGATTCGGCGATTTATCTACTACATGTACTTGGAACAATCTGATTAAGTTAAATAGAGTTAATATGTTACTATACGTAAGTACACTCAATTACTGGTTTTCTTGATAATATTTTTAGGTTACCATCTCTCCCTTTCCTTTCCTCTTCCTTTTATTACTAATAATGTTAACTTTTAGATTTTATTACCTCACCACCCGGAAGATTGACGGTCACCAAGTCACCCTTGGTGGCCTTGATTTCACCCTGGAGGAAGCCCTCCTTCTCATCAGGCACCCAGCATGCCTTTTTGCCGTCGTATGGCTTGCTCTGGTCGATACGCTTCTGTTCGAGAGAGACGAACAGGTATGGGGTCGGATCGGGGTCATCGCCCTCTTGGACCACTGGTTTCGGCATTTCGGAGGGCTAACGAGACTTTTGGGCTAGTCGAGACACGAGAACACAGCCCTGGAGCCTTCCTGCAATACGCACGGCACGTTAGTGAACTGAACGGACAGTAACGGTGGAGATAGAGTGGGCGAGAGGCGCGTGCGGCTATTTGTGGTCGTAACCCGAGTAGTGGTCGGATCGGGAACGGTGCCAGCAACTAGTTTGCGTAACACCGACTTTTATGATCGCGTTATTTAGAAGCTTACAAGGAACTTCGTAAGCCCTTCGCGGATGTAACGTCACAGAGGTGTGCGAGCCTGGAAGGACGCCAACCGATTTATTCAATAGTGAATTGTTTTTCAACATATAAGGTAATGGTTAATGGGTCACTATTGTCAACACGTGTTGGATCATTGCTAATGTCATCTAATGTAATCAAAGTAATAAATTTAAAACCAAATTTTCTTTTATTAATTCTCACTTAATAATCAAAAGTGAAAAGTTCTATAATTCTATAATTTAAAATGCTAGAGGCATTGATCTTTTTTTAAAATCTATTTGAAATATTTTCTATTTTTAAATTTTATGAGAACACATTTGTTTAAATATCATGAAGTACAGGACAAATAATATTATCAACAATCCGAATATTTAGTGTTGAGCATATCGTGAACCATAGACCACACCACAGTGACCAAAGACCACTTCACAATCAAATAAATCCAATTGAAACGATAAATCAGCTGTCGTCCACCATTGGCTACGTCACTGAAAACCTCTATGCAACACTGCAGGCACTCGCGAACCCACTTAATGCACTTCCACTAATAGTCGCACGTCACGACGCGCACGTGCGTCTTTACTCACGTTAGAAGCCGTTCTGACCGGCGGCGGGGAGCGCAAATGCTTTTTATACGCGCAACACGATACCACAGCGCACGATCACCCCATTTTAGGCGGATGCCAGCCTGGGCCACAGCTACACTTTCAGAGGAGCTTAGCTTTCACTTGGGCGGGAACGCGCTGATGGAGCGCGCTTCCGAATCGATGGCGGTTAACGCAAAGCTAGCCGAATTATTAAATATTTTAAACCAATAACTTTGTTTTTATTTATTTTAATATTAAGTTTGCTTACAAACGCTTTATGTCGAATATTATTATGCCTCTGATAAAAATGTATATTAAAAATTAAATTATACCGTGATCTGTTTACTTAGTTGACACGTTGACACAATTAGTGTTTCTAACAGAATGTCAGCATGTGTGTCAGAATTTCAACTTTTATCAAGGATGACTATATTATATTTGCTGATGACTATATTATTTATTATAGGCCTTGATAATTATGAAGTCAATTAAGTAATATTAGAAGAGAAAGGCTCATACCTAATTTAAAACTTATGGAAGATTGCTGCAAAACCCACTACATTGCAGTGGTTGGTTGTTGTGGTTTGTTGTGTTGCTGCATGCGAGTAAAGTTTTAGGGCTACATAAGGGCTACCATCTACTATGTTGGTGACAGAGAGCTAGTGTCCCGTTGTATCGCAATCGAAGTTTGAGTCGTAGCTCACATTTCGGACCTAGAAAGAAGGCTTTTGGAAAATATTTTTTAACTTTTGCTAAATCCACATTGTTATATTTTTATTTTTTTAACACATTCGCTGTTGTATGACAATTATAGATAAAGAAACAACCCTATCCGTGCCGAATTTAAAAATGTTAACTCCTTATAACAGATTTGTCTTCTGTAATTGATAACTGAATAAGCCATTGTAAAATATTTGAAATTGTCAATGCCATGTTATTTCCATATATACACTTTTGCACTCTGTCAACTAATTGGGAAGCTTCCTTAGAGCTTTGAGCATACATACGGTCATTTTGTTTGTTAAAATGTTGCTCAATTGTAAAAAACTTTTTCATCCGTAAACAATATTTTTCTGTGACCTCCCTTTGCGTACCGCTACAGTAGTGGTATAGATTTTAACACCCTATTCTTTTTTAAATTATCAGTTAATAAATGACCAGTGCGCCTCTTATACGCTGCAAGTTCTAAGTCATCTTTTAAAATACGCGACATTGTTCTAGGTGCTATCTTCATCTCCCGAGATAAAATCTTTTGCTTGCGGACAAGATTTCTTCGAATTCTTTCCCTTACTGCTTTGACCACCTTTTTCGTACGAACAGTACGTGGACGGCCAGGTCTTTTTCTGTCACAAACAGAGGAGGTCTCATTGTACCTATTAATAGCCCGGTACACAAACATTTGACTAATACCAAGTGTATGGAGAGTTTTAAAAATTGCATTTGGCTCCATACCTACTTTGTGTAACGCAAACACAGCGATTCGGTTCTCTTTGTCACCCCACTCCATTTTAATATCGCAAAATATAAAACGAGAAAACACAATGAACAATCGTATAAAAATGTCAGATTCCAAATTCAAATGTAATAATTTTTTATTTTTAGTTGTAACAGTATTTATGGCCTGACTAAGTATAGGTCATATAAATAACATGGATAATTTGTGCTAACTTGGGCATGAATTTCAAACAGTTTTTACTTAGTCCATAGTCAAAAATTACAAGTCTAAAACCAAACAAGTGCCTATTCAAAATATTGGCGTAATTACAATAGTTTTCCAATATCGTTTTATAATATAAATTGTGTTGCTGGCATTGTGTAATCCACACAAAGAATCTGTTTATTTTTATAGCTAACGTGTATAAAAATAAATATGTTGCTCTATAGATTTTCTTATGAAAAATATATAGGTATTTATTCTTCGCGATTTTTATAGTATTTATTAAATTTTATGTTTTAATAGTCTACACTATCATGTAAGAAATATGTGTACAGTGATAGAGCCAGACAGTTCGCTGCAGGAATCGGACAACTACCCAACCTGAACCCCAAATAACACAACCCCTAAGAACGTCAACGTTAAGTAGTTATTGGCGCATCTCGTTCGCCGTGGTGTTGTAGGTTTGACGGCGCTAATCGCTTACCATTAAATGGCCCCGTTTGCTCACTATCCCATAAAAAATTCGGATCACAACCTGGTGGTAAATTCGTGAGTTTCTACAAGAAATGGAAGTACTGGCGAGTGCAAGTACACGGAGTATGTATGTGGACCTAGTCAATAAATGACTTGATTAAACAAGTCTTTGCGACTTAGGCGTTTAAGAATGCTGAGAAAAATATCATGAAAGTATGGTGGAGAAGAAGCTCGTGATTGTAACAGATTGTGCAAAGAGGCATAAGATACTGAGAGGTGATGGCTGGTGGGCCGCAGATGTTAGATCTGCCCTTGAAATAAAGAAAAATGTCTGGCTGGATTATGTCTAAAGTTTGAATCAGTATGATATTAAGACAAAATAAGTATAAGACTTAAACATTGGTAGAGCCAAGCAGTTCGCTGCAAGAATGGGCCGGCTCGACCGGTGAAATACCACGACCGCTCAGAAGACCGACGTAAAGTGGCTCATGCCGCGTTTCGTTCGGTGAGAGAGGTACCCGGAGGCCCACCCCCCTTCCCCGTCCTTTCCTATCCCCTATCCCTTAAAGGTTGGCAACGCAACAGTAACACTATATGTGTTGCTGGTGTCCATGGGCGGCGTTGGTTGCTTACCATCAGGTGACACGCCTGCTCGTTTGCCCTCCTATCCCATAAAAAAAACAAATGACAAAGAATAAGTATGAGATCTACCAGCGCTGTCTATCATTAATGCAATGTTGCCAAAGTGAAAAAGAAAGAGAAGCGTGAAGGCTAACAACAAACTCTTCTGGAGAGAAGTTAGAATATCTCGGGGTTCTTGGTCAACATCCAGACTGGATAAGATTCTGTATATGTCTTGCCTCGTGGCATTCTTTTGAAAACCCAAACAATGTGTTGAGTACTTTGGGGAATTATGTGAGTATGCCCAGAATTTGGGGGCTACGAGTGAGTCTATGACTGACGCCACCGTGGCAACATCAGGAAGGGTATTACTGTAGAAGAGATTAAATGGCCGATACGAAGTAGGAAAAATGGTAAGGCAGCAGAAATTGATATGTTTGCTGAAATTATCAAACACGGTAGAACCTGTTTTCGGGACAAGTTCCTGACGGCGTTCCTTAAAGGTCGGGTAAGATTCCTAAGGACTCGAGGTAAGCTACCCCTCCGGGTAGTCGAGTCTGCGTCTTCATGTAGGCGGTGGGTTCACCCCGCCACGAGGGTTCCATCCGCTGAAGCGAGGCGGGCCGCATTTGTGTAGTCCCTCGGGGCGACGAGAAGGGTGTCATCCGCATGACGTAGTTACGACACTCATCCCGCGGAGGAGGGCGACCCGCAGAATCCAACTGCGGCCGCATGAGGGATCCCAACACTGACCGACTCCGAGCCGTATCGCCGAAGCCAGCCCGTCTTATACACCAAGAGGAACGAACGGTCCGTTGGCAATGTGGAATGATACCGCTAGCATCTCGTCTCCCGAGTTTGCTGCCCCTTCCGAACCCTACTCTATCCTATTGAAAGGCCGGCAACGCAACTGAGACACTATCAGGTGACAAGCATGCTTGTTTGCCCCCCTATCTATAAAAATATATAATTTGCTAAGTTGTATATATTCAATTTGGTACTATCTGACGTAATTTGACTATGTATTCCTCTTGGTTAAGTTAAGTTTATAAATTCTATGACCGTACGGTATAGGTCATAGAATGTTTAAACTACTAAGAGTAAATTGTATTTTCTATTTAGTAGCTCATCTAGTTTACAATTTGTCTACAACATTTGATTTAGAGCTCAGTTTTGACTAACGCAAGTCGATAAATTAGAAGTCCATGCGTTTATATTCTGGCAACATTATTTTACGCACAGGGTTTGTTTCAAAACTTTAATTTCACAAATTTAACATTTCCCCAATTTTCATAATAATTTCTCCACAGGTTTGAGTACGAGGATATACATGGCAATACATGGTACCGCCAAGGCTCACTACAATGTTGTTATGGGGGACTTTAATGTCAAAGTGGGAGTACAAGTACGCGGCGAAACGAAAATTGGTCCATATGGCTTGGGGTGCCGAAATCACAACGGCCAGATGCTGGTTAACTTCCTGGAGTCTGAAGGGCTTTTCTTGATGAATTCATTCTTCAAGAAGAGTCTCCACAGGAAGTGGACTTGGTGAAGCCCCGATTCTGTGACAAGGCACGAGATAGATTTTATCATTATGGATAGTACTCGTAAGCATATATTTAAAGATGTCTCTGTGATCAACAGGTTCAATACTGGAAGTGATCAATGACTTCTCCGAGGCTGTCTAAATAATAACTTAAAAGCTGAAAGAGCCCGGAAGATAAAGTCTATTCTCCGACCTACGCCACTCAAAATAGCCGAAACCAAAAAGTTCCAAACGGAACTTAAAAATCGATTCGACCTGCTGGAAACCACAGGCAACGTGGACGAAAAAGCCGACACTGTGGTCAACACGCAACGGGACATAGCGATGATGACCACAGAGCCCCGCTAACGCGTCACTACAGTGAGGACATCCCCGACTTTGTAGAGAGCGCGATTAGTGCGGCTCTTGGGCAACTCCAGAACAACAAGGCACCCGATGATGATGGAATTACTACAAAACGTCTAAAATCCGGTGGGACTCCTATCCTAACGGAATTAGCAAGTCTTTTTAATTCCGTCATACATCAGGGTATAACACCACAAGTTTGGAGCGGGAGTGCGGTGGTGCGGTTCTTCAAAAAAGGTGCTAAGACCTTACTGAAGAATTACAGACCCATTTCACTCCTGAGCCATATCTACAAGTTGTTCTCGAGGGTCGTCACGAATCGTCTCGCTGTAAGACTCGACGAATTCCAGCCTCCGGAGCAGGCCGGGTTTCGAAAAGGCTTTAGTACCGTGGACCACATCCATACTGTTCGGCAGACTGTATCTGTATGACAATAAGCCCGCCACCTAATCCATTTGGGACGTAACGTGACGATTCGGTGAGTCAACGTTTAAACAGCCGCTGCCTACTCCTTCAGGTAGAAATAGTCGTAAAGTTACGTACGTATTATGATATATATACACATTTAATTAAAGTGTATGTTTAAAACTATATTTATAAGTACAAAACTATATGAATGCACACATTCACAAATATTGTATAAATAAACTGTATTTCTGCGATGAAATTAAACCGCGTCTGTAACAAGTCATGTTATTATTACTAGAGAGTTGTTTACCTTTTCTTCGCCGGCTGAGATACCTAGATTTTCTATAAAAGCTCAAACATCCGTAAATATAATCAATATTAAATAAGACTATCTATTGGATAGCTCCTCGTGTGTTATATATTGCTCGAGTCTAATTTTAACTACTGAAACGAGAGCGTTGCAAATGTATGCTCAAATGAATTATGTGAAATTCAAACTGATATTATCTACAGAAAATATAATAATGTTATGGTTTCTTTACACCGATTTATATGTTTGAAAATTCATAATGAGTTGCCGTCTGCCCGGTATATGGATACCGGGCAGACGGCAACTCATTAGCAGGAATCCGACTCGGGACCTCAGAAGTAGGAGCGCGATGAATTGTCACATTTTACGACAACTGCGAAGTAATCAGTACGAAATCACTCCCATTACTAACCAACTAGAAGCGAGTGTTGTAAAAAAATCATTCAGATACACTCAATTAAAATACTTATAAAAACTTGGCCAAGCCAAGGCTCACTACAATGTTGTTATGGGGGACTTTAATGTCAAAGTGGGAGTACAAGTACGCGGCGAAACGAAAATTGGTCCATATGGCTTGGGGTGCCGAAATCACAACGGCCAGATGCTGGTTAACTTCCTGGAGTCTGAAGGGCTTTTCTTGATGAATTCATTCTTCAAGAAGAGTCTCCACAGGAAGTGGACTTGGTGAAGCCCCGATTCTGTGACAAGGCACGAGATAGATTTAATCATTACGGATAGTACTCGTAAGCATATATTTAAAGATGTCTCTGTGATCAACAGGTTCAATACTGGAAGTGATCAATGACTTCTTCGAGGCTGTCTAAATAATAACTTAAAAGCTGAAAGAGCCCGGAAGATAAGGTCTATTCTCCGACCTACGCCACTCAAAATAGCCGAAACCAAAAAGTTCCAAACGGAACTTAAAAATCGATTCGACCTGCTGGAAACCACAGGCAACGTGGACGAAAAAGCCGACACTGTGGTCAACACGCAACGGGACATAGCGATGATGACCACAGAGCCCCGCTAACGCTTCACTACAGTGAGGACATCCCCGACTTTGTAGAGAGCGCGATTAGTGCGGCTCTTGGGCAACTCCAGAACAACAAGGCACCCGATGATGATGGAATTACTACAAAACGTCTAAAATCCGGTGGGACTCCTATCCTAACGGAATTAGCAAGTCTTTTTAATTCCGTCATACATCAGGGTATAACACCACAAGTTTGGAGCGGGAGTGCGGTGGTGCGGTTCTTCAAAAAAGGTGATAAGACCTTACTGAAGAATTACAGACCCATTTCACTCCTGAGCCATATCTACAAGTTGTTCTCGAGGGTCGTCACGAATCGTCTCGCTGTAAGACTCGACGAATTCCAGCCTCCGGAGCAGGCCGGGTGTCGAAAAGGCTTTAGTACCGTGGACCACATCCATACTGTTCGGCAGACTGTATCTGTATGACAATAAGCCCGCCACCTAATCCATTTGGGACGTAACGTGACGATTCGGTGAGTCAACGTTTAAACAGCCGCTGCCTACTCCTTCAGGTAGAAATAGTCGTAAAGTTACGTACGTATTATGATATATATACACATTTAATTAAAGTGTATGTTTAAAACTATATTTATAAGTACAAAACTATATGAATGCACACATTCACAAATATTGTATAAACTAGCTGACCCGGCAAACTTCGTCTTGCCAAAAAATAAAGTTTAAAAAATAGGGGTTGATTGTAGGGGGTTGAAAATTTAGGGTTGTATGTATTTTTGTATCCCGTTTTATAAAAAAAAAGAAACAGAAAAATGTCGAAAAATTAAAAAAAAATATTGAGGGGTGGGTTACCCTTGTGATTTAGGGGGATGAAAAATAGATAAAAACCTATTCGCAGACCTAACGAATATGTATACCAAATTTCATTAAAATCGGTCTAGCCGTTTTGGAGGAGTTCGAGGACAAACACTGTGACAGAAGAATTTTGCCTTGAAAATTCGCAAAACGGACACAACCGTCAACGACGTCTGCCCGCGTTCGGGTCGCGCACTCAGCGATGAGCCACTTCTTCTCCACCGCACCTACCCCGCTCCCCCCACGCCCCGTTCGCCTGGCACCGCTGCCGGTATTTATCACCGAAACGGTATTTATCGCCGAAATTGCTATGACTCTGCATTTTAAATCTGTGATATCTTCGAAAATATTTATTTAATTTACATGCTGTAAAAAGCCATATTGATCTTTATTAAATGCACAATGTATTTAAGATACTTAATTGGATAAGGATTAATACTGTATTGCTTAAAATCGCTT
Organism: Euproctis similis; assembly: GCA_905147225.2. Taxonomy (NCBI): domain Eukaryota; kingdom Metazoa; phylum Arthropoda; class Insecta; order Lepidoptera; family Erebidae; genus Euproctis; species Euproctis similis. The sequence goes on from LR990104.1 coordinate 15,095,926, forward strand.
CGTAAATAAGCCATTATTTCTCGTACAAAGTAAAGGATAAAAAATGGTTATTGTGGGTTATTCCTAAGAGATAAACATATACCATCACGGATTTTTTTGTAGACCTTTTTAAGTTGTACAATACTGTAGTAAATTGTTTTGATCTATCTTGTAGGATTCAGTCAGCGTTTGCAATGTAAGCGCAAAAAATGTGTTTTTTTTACGACCTCACATTAGCCTCAAAAAAAACCTCAAAAATAACCTCAAAAATTGTAGCCTATGTGTTATTCTGATGTATAAGCTATATTGTGGTAAAGTTTCATTCAAATCCATTCAGTAGTTTTTACGTGAAAGAGTAACAAACATCCATACATACAAACTTTCGCCTTTATAATATTAATAGGATAAACTGTATTTCTGCGATGAAATTAAACCGCGTCTGTAACAAGTCATGTTATTATTACTAGAGAGTTGTTTACCTTTTCTTCGCCGGCTGAGATACCTAGATTTTCTATAAAAGCTCAAACATCCGTAAATATAATCAATATTAAATAAAACTATCTATTGGATAGCTCCTCGTGTGTTATATATTGCTCGAGTCTAATTTTAACTACTGAAACGAGAGCGTTGCAAATGTATGCTCAAATGAATTATGTGAAATTCAAACTGATATTATCTACAGAAAATATAATAATGTTATGGTTTCTTTACACCGATTTATATGTTTGAAAATTCATAATGAGTTGCCGTCTGCCCGGTATATGGATACCGGGCAGACGGCAACTCATTAGCAGGAATCCGACTCGGGACCTCAGAAGTAGGAGCGCGATGAATTGTCACATTTTACGACAACTGCGAAGTAATCAGTACGAAATCACTCCCATTACTAACCAACTAGAAGCGAGTGTTGTAAAAAAATCATTCAGATACACTCAATTAAAATACTTATAAAAACTTGGCCAAGCCAAGGCTCACTACAATGTTGTTATGGGGGACTTTAATGTCAAAGTGGGAGTACAAGTACGCGGCGAAACGAAAATTGGTCCATATGGCTTGGGGTGCCGAAATCACAACGGCCAGATGCTGGTTAACTTCCTGGAGTCTGAAGGGCTTTTCTTGATGAATTCATTCTTCAAGAAGAGTCTCCACAGGAAGTGGACTTGGTGAAGCCCCGATTCTGTGACAAGGCACGAGATAGATTTAATCATTACGGATAGTACTCGTAAGCATATATTTAAAGATGTCTCTGTGATCAACAGGTTCAATACTGGAAGTGATCAATGACTTCTTCGAGGCTGTCTAAATAATAACTTAAAAGCTGAAAGAGCCCGGAAGATAAGGTCTATTCTCCGACCTACGCCACTCAAAATAGCCGAAACCAAAAAGTTCCAAACGGAACTTAAAAATCGATTCGACCTGCTGGAAACCACAGGCAACGTGGACGAAAAAGCCGACACTGTGGTCAACACGCAACGGGACATAGCGATGATGACCACAGAGCCCCGCTAACGCTTCACTACAGTGAGGACATCCCCGACTTTGTAGAGAGCGCGATTAGTGCGGCTCTTGGGCAACTCCAGAACAACAAGGCACCCGATGATGATGGAATTACTACAAAACGTCTAAAATCCGGTGGGACTCCTATCCTAACGGAATTAGCAAGTCTTTTTAATTCCGTCATACATCAGGGTATAACACCACAAGTTTGGAGCGGGAGTGCGGTGGTGCGGTTCTTCAAAAAAGGTGATAAGACCTTACTGAAGAATTACAGACCCATTTCACTCCTGAGCCATATCTACAAGTTGTTCTCGAGGGTCGTCACGAATCGTCTCGCTGTAAGACTCGACGAATTCCAGCCTCCGGAGCAGGCCGGGTGTCGAAAAGGCTTTAGTACCGTGGACCACATCCATACTGTTCGGCAGACTGTATCTGTATGACAATAAGCCCGCCACCTAATCCATTTGGGACGTAACGTGACGATTCGGTGAGTCAACGTTTAAACAGCCGCTGCCTACTCCTTCAGGTAGAAATAGTCGTAAAGTTACGTACGTATTATGATATATATACACATTTAATTAAAGTGTATGTTTAAAACTATATTTATAAGTACAAAACTATATGAATGCACACATTCACAAATATTGTATAAACTAGCTGACCCGGCAAACTTCGTCTTGCCAAAAAATAAAGTTTAAAAAATAGGGGTTGATTGTAGGGGGTTGAAAATTTAGGGTTGTATGTATTTTTGTATCCCGTTTTATAAAAAAAAAGAAACAGAAAAATGTCGAAAAATTAAAAAAAAATATTGAGGGGTGGGTTACCCTTGTGATTTAGGGGGATGAAAAATAGATAAAAACCTATTCGCAGACCTAACGAATATGTATACCAAATTTCATTAAAATCGGTCTAGCCGTTTTGGAGGAGTTCGAGGACAAACACTGTGACAGAAGAATTTTGCCTTGAAAATTCGCAAAACGGACACAACCGTCAACGACGTCTGCCCGCGTTCGGGTCGCGCACTCAGCGATGAGCCACTTCTTCTCCACCGCACCTACCCCGCTCCCCCCACGCCCCGTTCGCCTGGCACCGCTGCCGGTATTTATCACCGAAACGGTATTTATCGCCGAAATTGCTATGACTCTGCATTTTAAATCTGTGATATCTTCGAAAATATTTATTTAATTTACATGCTGTAAAAAGCCATATTGATCTTTATTAAATGCACAATGTATTTAAGATACTTAATTGGATAAGGATTAATACTGTATTGCTTAAAATCGCTTCGTAAATAAGCCATTATTTCTCGTACAAAGTAAAGGATAAAAAATGGTTATTGTGGGTTATTCCTAAGAGATAAACATATACCATCACGGATTTTTTTGTAGACCTTTTTAAGTTGTACAATACTGTAGTAAATTGTTTTGATCTATCTTGTAGGATTCAGTCAGCGTTTGCAATGTAAGCGCAAAAAATGTGTTTTTTTTACGACCTCACATTAGCCTCAAAAAAAACCTCAAAAATAACCTCAAAAATTGTAGCCTATGTGTTATTCTGATGTATAAGCTATATTGTGGTAAAGTTTCATTCAAATCCATTCAGTAGTTTTTACGTGAAAGAGTAACAAACATCCATACATACAAACTTTCGCCTTTATAATATTAATAGGATAAACTGTATTTCTGCGATGAAATTAAACCGCGTCTGTAACAAGTCATGTTATTATTACTAGAGAGTTGTTTACCTTTTCTTCGCCGGCTGAGATACCTAGATTTTCTATAAAAGCTCAAACATCCGTAAATATAATCAATATTAAATAAAACTATCTATTGGATAGCTCCTCGTGTGTTATATATTGCTCGAGTCTAATTTTAACTACTGAAACGAGAGCGTTGCAAATGTATGCTCAAATGAATTATGTGAAATTCAAACTGATATTATCTACAGAAAATATAATAATGTTATGGTTTCTTTACACCGATTTATATGTTTGAAAATTCATAATGAGTTGCCGTCTGCCCGGTATATGGATACCGGGCAGACGGCAACTCATTAGCAGGAATCCGACTCGGGACCTCAGAAGTAGGAGCGCGATGAATTGTCACATTTTACGACAACTGCGAAGTAATCAGTACGAAATCACTCCCATTACTAACCAACTAGAAGCGAGTGTTGTAAAAAAATCATTCAGATACACTCAATTAAAATACTTATAAAAACAAATTAGCAATAAAATTATACGATAATTTGTGGCTAAATGGATGTTTTGGTTATTTATAATCCTAAGAGAATATTGAGTCACACTGTGTATTAAGTAATATCTACTCTCAAATACCCAAGACATAAATATCATCAGGAGTTAGCAGAGAGTATAAAGTAAAGGAGTAGAATTGCATTATCAACTCTTTTCGAATCCAAACCCGATCATAGTTCTCTTACATAAACGCCGACAGTGGTGGACTGAGGGAGAGAGGTCTCTCTTTCAATCCACCTTTCTACCTTATTATCTTATTTTGATGGCGGTCGCCGGGCAAACTTTGCGCTTTGCTCGCATTGATATAACAGAGGTAGAGCTACGTAGTTCGCTGCATCCCACTCCCTTAAAGGCCGATAACACAACTGTAACACTATCTGTACAGTCAATCTGGGTAACTTAAGCTTTCAATGTAATATTGGCCCACTAACTAACTTTTGATTTTTTACTTAGTAATATCTGAACGTATTGCATCTTACCATAGACGTATTGTACTACATTCATATGAAAAATCTAGATAAGGTACATAAATCAAAAGTTAGTTAGTCTGCCAATGTTACATTGTAAGCATAACTTAAGTTTTAATGTTTGACAAGCCAGGTTGACTGTATTGCAAGTGTCCGTAAATGGCGCTAGTTACTGACCAAGAGATGACCCGCTCGCTCATTTGTCCCATATCATATAAAAAAAATATCGTACACTATATTATACCCAAGACTTGATTCCATAATTTAGCGACGGCATCAGAACCATATTAATCAAATTTAAATTGATTTATTTGTTAAAAACATATGTACAATTACACTATATGGGTATTAATTTTGATAAAACATTTAGTCTCAACATGCTTTGCTATGATTCGCGTACACTAGCTTTTGATTTCTTAAAAAAATATTAGCATTGTGTATAGCTTTCCTCGGAACATCTACTAGGAAAGCTATTGTATATTTGCAATTCGCATTTCGATGAGAACTTTGTATGAAATAACAACTCCATTAAACTTTTTCATTTGGAAAATAAATTGCATAAGTGTGAAAATATTGATGCTGTACATTCAATGTAAAGATAAAAATATGAGAACGTGTTATCTGTTTAAGTGTCTGTCACATCAATCATTTGAAATAGAAGTAGGAAAAATAGCTAAGAGAAGTAACCGAGATATTTTTAGGTGGCTCAGTTTTATTTGGCGAACGTTTCGATTTCTTATTACCCGATGAAAAATGATCCAATGAAATATTTTAAAATGTAAAATATTTTTCTACGAAATGAAAATATCGATATTTTTGCAAACAAAGCGTCTCATCCGTCACAGCTATAACGTTATATGTGCAGTATTATTTATAAATACTGCACAATAAATGATATTATAACTCTAAGTAACGTGTAAGTAGTTTTGTGTAGTGTAGTGTTTGGAGATGTTTTGGGTATGTAGCTGCCAAAATGACTGCACAGATTTTGTTTGAGCTCTGCCCAGGCTAATAACTGTCATTATAAGGAAGAATGGGAGATCTGTTTGCCATGCCATGCTACGATAAAATTTCTTAAATCAGGATCATAGACTAGATCACACAGAGGAAACTTTTTACAGATACTTTTAGCCTTTTATAGGGAATTTCTACCCAAAGGTAGAACCGTACCTCGTACCGTTCTACCCGTAGGCAGAGGCTGTTAAAGCCCCGACTCACCGAATCGTTACGTTACCTCCCAAATGGTAGGTGGCGAAACAATTGATAAATCGATCGATATTTATAACTCATAACCTCCAAAAAAAAATTCCGAAAAATCATTTGTCCGGTATCGACTTTCGAGTTCAACTACTGGAACACCGAGACATTTTAATTAAGAAATAAATACATATAATATTCTTTAATTCATTAAAGATAATGAAACAATTAATCGTGTCATTTCTGTTCTCTAGAATCTCAATAAGAGCATACCGTTTAGGTGAGCCATTCGAGGGCGTGCTGAAATTATATTCAATTTACGTCATGACATAAACACACGCTTAAATTGTCTAAGGAAACAGTCTATATCATGACAATAGGCTGCATCATCAGTTCTAAGTGGCCCAGTAATATATTAGTTTTTTATATCGACTTAATATCCCAGCATATTTAACGGAATGTGAATCCTACCGGTGTTAAGTTGGGAATCGGCATGAAGTTGGAAATAATTGGTAATTGTTAATATTTCTGTTAATCTTAGTATCGATTGGCTGAGAGGAAAAATAACATTCGTTAAGTAATTTTTATTGTATAGGGATTGATCCCTAGTTCCTCCCTCCTTCGCTTGAGCGAATTTCCCGGTGTTCAGTGACTATCGCCGCCCATGGAAAGCTGCAAACACAGTTTAAGAAAAATAGTTACGAGATCGAGAATAGTATGGGGAGGCCACCAAATACGTAGCTTGAGCCAGGTCACGTCGATATTTCAATTAAAAATCTCGTTGACTACGAAACTACGCAACGGATTTTTATGTGGTTTTTTTAATAGACAGAGGGTGTCAACAGGGTGGTTTTGTATGTATAATTCATGTAAGTATAATTTAGTAAAAAAAAGTGTTAATACAGTTTTCGAAATTTAGATTTACTTTTGATTGGCCAACGTTGGCTGAACCTTTCGTGATAAATCAAAACAATGAACCGAAGACCTTATGAAGGTGTATAATAATGTATTATACACCTTCATATACAAAAAAAGTGCGCGATGATGTATGTCTGTCTCTTAAGGATAACCCGCAATTACTATTTTTATTTCTTCTAAGGCGAAACAAATTTCGCTGGGTCAACTAGTTACTAAATAAATTACGTTGGCAGAGCTAAATGTGTTCATCGATGTCGTTTCTGTTCTCTGTATCAGTACTATCGGTGTATATAGAGATCGGTATAATGGTGATTATACTACTCTTAACAATACACGACAAAAACAAAGTCACTAGTATTCATGAATGGACAATATTCATATATAATAATAATATCTTGGACACAATACACACAGCGCCCTCTAGTTACAAGCTAAGCAACTAAATGGATACTAGATCTTGTGTTATGGATTGTATATTGTAGTATTACGGATACTAGATAACGGATGTTAATACATAGATACTTTTTTTTGTAAATACATACTTATAATACATAAAAATACACCCAGACGCCACACAAATATTCATGTTTGTCACAAACATTTGTGCTCGGGTGGGAATCGAACCCCCGACCTTATTGCTGCAGCCAGTAGTTTTACCAATGCGCCACCAGGCCCGTCAAATCAAATATCTATTGAAAGGATTCGAAGTTCTAAAAAAAAAATATAATATTAACATTTACATTTTCGCGCGACGTTTTCCTATAAAGTTTGCAAGAATTACTATATCGTGTGCTAGCATTCTTTAGTGAACATATTATGTTAAAATAAAATAATGTAATACACTACTTAATGTATTTACAAATAGCAAACGGTCATATTAAATCATAAAAACGGTCGATCATAATTTTATTAGGATCATCAAAATCCGCAAACACTTTTTTGTCATATAAACGAGTATGATAGCCCATCAAATAGTATCGTGGTATTCAATTAAATGTATGCGCTATTTGAGATTCGTTACGGTCCTTGAGAATTTCTACAATATTTTACATTAATTTTGTTATTCTAGAGAGTAAAGATTATGATTTACAGACTATAAATTATGTAGTGTCTATTAGAAATAGAATTGAGTCATACGAATTCAAGATATTAATAGTATTAAGACCTGTACAAACATTACTTAAGACTATATATAACTAATATTATTTGTTAGTCTCGGTAGTCCAGTGGTCGAGCTCCCCGCTTTTGATTCAGAAGTCGTAGGTTCAATTCCTGACTCAACAATGAATTTTCGAAAGTTATGTGTGATAAATATCGACCATTGACAACTTTGTGATCAGTGAAAGGGCAATAAGTTACCAGCCGCTACCTATACCTTCAGCTAGCAAAGAGCGTGAAGATACGTTTTATTTAATACTATTTAATGACACGTTATTAAATATTATTATTATATATTTTATCACTATTATTAGTTCTTTAACAGTGGTAGAGCCAAGCAGTTAGCTTTGCGAATGGGCCAGCTCGACCGGAGAAATACCACGTCGGCTCAGAAGATCGACATAAAGTGGCTCATTGCGCGTTTTATTAAATACGAAAAACTTAAGAATCTATCAGTAGTTATCTGATGGTCCTCGTGGAGAATTAGTAGAAAAAGAGTGCTCAGAGAGGAGCGTGTTCGATGCCTCCCGAACAAACTTTCTGATAGATTTTTTTATGTGTGTCTTTGTATGTTTTATAAGTACCATAATAATTTATTTAAATATAATATTTAAGTATTGATATCCGTATTGATATCCGTTGACTAGTTCCCATAACAAAAGAATTAAACAACTAAATGTTTGATTTCGGTTTTGTTGCTTAGTTTTCCTCCTAAATATTCACGTAGATCTTCGAAGGAAGTAATGTTTAACAATCAGTGAGTCACTGTAATTAATGATTTGTCTGGCAGAGACACTCCAATGATGAATTGCTGTTGCTTTGATGGGTCAAGAACAGGTAAAATGATAAGTATATTACGTGGTGTAATCTTTGTAACCCACATGACACATCGTCGGTGCTGGACTGACGCCAGGCCGTCTATACTGGCCTAGTAAGTCTCACAGTTATGTGAGTTTAATGGTCCCAACTGAGCACTTGTCTGAGGAATGTTATCTGCACTGCATGTTACTGCAAGCTGTAACAGATGTAACACTGCAGTAACTAAAGTTCAGTTGCTGGCGCTCGCTATATTTGAACTGTAATTCTATTCAAGTATTGTGCTCCAGTTCACGCTTGTCTATCAAATTATATACTATTTTTGCCCACAGGTCCATTGGCATAAACTATCCTACTGACATAAACGAAAAAAGCTTCTTTTTATAGTCATTAATTATAAATTAATTTTTAGCTATCACTTTAGGAAAAGCTTAACATTCAAATCAAAAAGCTTGGTGAAGATTTATTTGAAATATTTAGAGTTCCTCTATGATTGCATGCCGGTGAAAGATAATTATTTATAAAATGACGCCTGTCATGTTAACTTACGATACTAAAAAGATAAGTATTAATATCTATATATCTGTAAACAAACAACACAACTTACGCACTAACTAATATTTCTTATAACTATACTCAAATATAACTAACAAGAACAAAAATTAAAGTACCGAAGGCGATCACGCTTTCAAACATCCCGAATTTTCATTTTGGAAATTTGAGACCGTAAATTTGTATTAAAAACAATTTACGTCGTCACGTTAATTGGCGTCCCAAGCAAAATATTTAGTAAATTGTTTTTTGAATGGCAATTCGCCAACTGGGATTAGGCACTAATTGACTTTCCAAAATTTGTATATTAAAAAGTTGGCCGGTACTGCTGCGCGACGCAAATGCTATGTCCTGCTATGTTAATACTGCAATATCTTCGAAAATTTTCGTTTAAATTACGTGCTGTAAAGTGCCATATTGTTCTATATTAAAAACACAATATATTTAACTGGATTAAAATTAATGCCGTAATGTTGAAAATCGCTTCGTAAATAAGCTATTATTTTACGTAAAAAGGTAAGAAATAAAAATTATAATTGTGGGCTATCCTTGAGAGATAGACACAAGGTATATAATACATAATGTAGTACATTGTGTATATAATAATGTAGTACATTAACACCTAGATATGATGAAAATAATAGCAGTTAAAATAATAAGCAGTTAGCTGCATGAATGGGCTGGCTCAACCGGTGAAATACCACTACCTCTCAGAAAATCGACGTAAAGTGGCTCATGCCGCGTTTCGTTCGGTGAGAGAGGTACCTGGAGGTCCATCTCGCTTCCCTATCGAACGGAAAAGTCGGCAACGCAACAGTAACACTATAAGTGTTGCCGGTGTCCATGGGCGGCGCCCGCTTGCTCCTTTGCCCGTCTATCCCATAAAATAAAAATTATCAACTTCAATCAATAGCAATACCAGGGACTTTGTCAGAATTTTTTGTCAATCTTTAGTTTTTTTTAATACTACTTGAACCTTTTTTTTATTTGGTCATTGTCATCGATTTATATAAAAACCTGGTCACCACATGTTCTTACCAGTATGGCTAACTCACAGTGAGTGTTTTTTTTATAATTTAAATGATGTCGATTTGGCACCTTGGTATTAATCTTATCAATATAAATTCACTAAATTTTAAAAGAGATCACGATATTAAAAAGGTAAATATAGATGGGCAACTCTATGTGTAATGCAGACGTGTAACAAACCCGCAAAGTCTTTATATTTTAGCAAAATACGCCAAGATCGAGGTGCGTGGGCATATCTTGCGCTTTGTCCATTTATATGAAGTTGCAATATTGTAAAGAATTATAAAAAATATTATAATATCTGCAGAACTAACTGTAAACTAACTCTAGCTTTGACTCATGGTTACCCACTTGGGTTACATAAGTATGAAAATATTTTTAAATATTTTAATATTCGCGTTGTTTAATACATAAATATTATGAACGGAAAATAACGCCACACATTTAGGTAAACAAATTATTTGTCTGCTTGTGACTACGGCCAGTGCAACTAGGCAGAAACGTCTAGCTAATAATAAAAGTAAGTATTTGTTTACCTAAACGTGTCGCGTTATTTCCCGTTTATTATTCTCTTAAATAGATCAAATTCTAATCTATGTGTCTAAATAGACACGGGGTCACAGATGTTACATGTTCACATCACCTATTAATTATTACAAAATAAATATATATATACACCAAAAAACGATTAAATACTACAAAGTAATTAGGACAAAAAGAAACAAAAAAATGTCTAAGAAAATTAAAAAAAAAATTACCTGCCAGCTATGAGCGGCGCTCATGATCGAGTCGGGCGGGACTCCCATCTATATCTATACTTATATTATAAAGCGGAAGAGTTTGTTTGTTTGTTTGTTTGTTTGTTTGTTTGTTTGAACGCGCTAATCTCAGAAACCACCGGTCCGATTTTAAAAATTCTTTCAGTGGTATATAGTCCATTTATCGAGGAAGGTTTTAGGCTATATTATATTTTCAAAATAATTAGGGATCCTTACTATAAGTCCAGTAATGTAACCCAAGGTGTAAGAAAATGACTCGATAATAATTCTTACATCGTGAACGCTGCGAAAACTATAGATTCTAGAACAAATAAATGTACTACACTTTTATAGAACATAAATTTGTCTTTTAAAAAGTCCGCGATGCCATATGTCTAACTATTGTAGTTATCTCACAATAAGTGTTTTTTGAATATTTTAAAATAATTAAATTGATGTCGTTATAAAAATGGTTTATTTTGTACCTTGGTATTAATTCTCCTTAAAATAAATTACTTCAATAAAAAGATAGTTTCAATACCTTTCTAGAACTTTTTGAATAATTCAATTCGGACATTTAATTCAAAAGATATCGCAAAATACAAAATGTAAGTATTCATTTCATAGGGAAATATTTAGTTACACTACGGAAGATGTATCCGACTCGGACAGCTCGGACCGCGACAGCTATCAGGTAGATTTTTTTACATTCGTTTCTTGCTAAAAGGTATCGGTGGTCCAATTGTCGAGAACCCCATTTCTGAATAAAGTAGTCGCGGCTTCGAATTCTGGCTCACACCAATGACTTTTTGAAATTGTTTTCGGAAGTTATATGTATTTAGATATCGATGACTATAAACTTTGTGAATGGTATGGCAATAAGTTCGCCACCTATTCCATTTGGGATGAAAACATAGTGGCGAATCGAGGTTTAACAGCCGCTACCTACATCTTCGAGTAGAAAAGGCGTTAAGTTATGTTGTGTTGTTGTTTCTCTCTTTGTCATCATATCGCTCAATACTTTAATTAGAATTTATAATTTGTAGTATTTAATCCTATTTTGTGGTATTTTTATTTATAAAAGTTACTAGCTTTTACCCGCGGCTTCGCTCGCATTAAATCCATTAAATAGGTATCAAAGATCATTACTATAGAAGTTAATTAATATGACAACTCTGTTTTATTGCTTAGCTGGAATTATTAATTTTTAAAATTATTATCTACATACAATGACGTTTAAAAAACTAACAACATTTTGACTGATTTATAATGCATTCTAGATATATGTAATAAACTTTACATTTTTAAGATCGTGATATCTTTTAAAATATAGTAAATTTATTTCGATAAGCTTAATCGCAAAACAGACATCATTTGACTTATAAAAAAAAAACATTCACTGTGAGTTAGCTACCACGGTTTGAACATATGGTGTCCCGTTTTTTTTCATTGAAGTCAACAATAGTGACCAAATAAAAAGAGTTTTTTTTATGTATTATTAAAAAAAACTAAAGGTTGAAAAAAAACTTGGGACAAGTTCATTGCTATATTCATCTAATTGCTAATGCTAATAAAGCTTTCTTTGAAGTTGTAAATATTATCAATGTCTTGATTGTCAGTACGCTAATAGATACTAGCTAAGCAAGTGAGGCCGTATGGCCGAATCGTGCCTTATGGCACTTTGTTCTCTCTGCCTAACCCGTAAGGAATTTGGCGAGAATTTATGTATGTATGTATCAGGAACTACTGGTTTGGATTGAAAAAAATATTAGTTTTAGAGAGCCCATTTATTGAGAAAAGTTTAAGTTATTAATAAGAGTGGGACAATAAATTTTAGTTATAAATGTATATAATATGGCGGTGCATAGTTCGCGCGGTCTGCTAAATGATGATGATTTCCGAGTCTAATAAGACACGTAAATTAGATTTTTATATATTTTTGGATTATTTGTTTACCTAAACGTGTGGCGTTATTTCCCGTTCATTATATTTATGTAATATGCATACGCGATAGCCTAAAAGTTGCATTTTTTATGAGATAGAAGGGCAAACGAGCATCCATGTCACCTGGTGGTAAGCAATCAACGCCGCCCATGTACACCAGCAACACATATAATGTTACTGTTGCGTTGCCGACGTTTAAGGGATAGGGGAAAGGAAAGGATGGGGAAAGGGGGGTGGGCCTCCGGGTACCTGTCTCACCGAACGAAACGCGGCATGAGCCACTTTACGTCGATATTTGGAGAGGTCGTGGTATTTCACCGGTCGAGCCGGCCCATACATGCAGCGAACTGCTTGGTTCTGCCACTGTCTATTTAAGAGTACCTAATTCCCTTAATGTGATCTAAATATCTAAAACGAACGTACTATTTAAAAATATTTTATCTATGTATCCAAAGTCCTGGGTCAAAGTTACCGTTAGTTCACAGTTACTTCTCTAAGCAGATATGATAATATGTATTATTTTTAATTCTTTACAATATTGCAACTTCATATAAATGGACGAAGCGCAAGATATACCCACACACCTCGACTTGGCGTATTTTGCTAAAATATAAAGACTTTACGGTCTTCATCATACCACATAGAGTTGCCCATCTATTAGTATTTTTAATATCGTGATCTCTTTTAAAATGTAGTGAATTTATTTTGATAAGAGTAATACCAAGGTGCCAAATCGACACCATTTAAATTATAAAAAACACATGCTGGTTAAAACATGTGGTGACCCGGTCTTTTTTTTGTAGAAAGACAATGACCAAAGAAAAAAAAAAGGTTGTTCAAGTAGTATTAAAAAAAAAACTAAAAGTTGACAAAAAGCTTCGGACTACTACTACTATTACTTATAGTGTTGATCGAAATTGATAATATTATCACCATAATATATCTTGGTTGTTAGTCGCTAATATCAACAGCTAAGCAAGTGAGGTGTGTAATAATCGTACCTTATGGCCTTTTGTTCTCTCTACCTACCCCGCAAGGGATCTGGCCTGAAGTTATGTATGTATGTATCAAGAACTTGAATTGAAATAAATATTAGTGTTAGATAGTATCATCACCATTTATGATGAAAGCTTTGGGGTATTAATATGATTGCGGCAATAATTTTTTAGTGGAAAATGTATAAAATATGGCGGTACGAAGTTCGCGCGGTCTGCTAGTCATATATATGTGCGCGGAATATTTGCCTAGGAAACGAAAACTTGCATTTTGTATTTTGCGATATCTTTTGAATTAAATGTCTCAATTGAATCATTCAAAAAGTTCTAGAAAGGTATTGAATCTATCTTTATATTGAAGTAATTTATTTTGAGTAGAATTAATACCAAGGGACAAAATAAAGAACTTTTAAAACGACCTCATTATAATTATTTTTAAAAATTCAAAAAACACTTATTGTTCGATAACTACAACAGTTAGACATATAGCGTCGCGGACTTTTCTGTCCAAAATTATATGTTCTGTGAAACTGTAGTACATTATTTTTTTCTATAATCAATCGTTTTTGCAGCGTTCGCGATGTAAAATTTTTTTTCGGGTCTTTTTCTTACACCTTGGGTTACATTATTGGACTTATAGTAAGGATCCCTAATTTATTTGAAAATATAATATAGCCTAAAGCCTTCCTCGATAAATGGACTATACACCAGTGAAAGAATTTTTGAAATCGGACCGGTGGTTTCTAAGATTAGCGCGTTCAAACAAACAAACAAACAAACTCTTCCGCTTTATAATATAAGTATAGATATATTATATCGTAGAACAAACGTAGGTATTTATGATATTAGTACTCTTCTACATAATAATGTATTGCCTAATAGCGAATAAATTCGACCATTAATCCATTCAATCCAACATCCGTTTTCAGCGGTCAGTTAACCCAGGAATATTACAATAATCCGCCGAGCGAGGCCAGCGAGGAGGCGACGCGAGTATCTCCGCCGCCTCCTCGCCCCGCCTTAATAAGAGGAGTCGACTGCAGGGTCGTAGCCCGACTCGCCGGCTCAGCGCTTTGCACTGCGCGGTGACTCGGGCCCAGGTCGTCGCCTGACCGGCCTCCCTTTGCGCTCGCGCGCTGCGGGGCTGGTCGGGCAACCCTCGGGGCGTCGGGTGTAGAATGCTAACCGCGAGCCCCTGACGCCCCAGCTAAGACGGAGAAGTGCGCCGCAGAGGTTTAGTGGGTATTCCGGCACCACGCTACACGTGCCGGTGAGCCCAACATACCCCTGCCGACGCCGTCGTCGTTGCTATCAATCCCGTCGGCGTCGGCAGGGTATGCGTAAAGGCATTCCTCTGCGTAAACAAAAAAATATAAAAAAGGAATATTACAATAAAAATGGGAAAGCTTCTATTTTATGGGACAAAAGAGCACCTTAAGGCTAGCGACTAGCGCTGCCCATGGAAACCTGCCGGAGGAAGTTGTTTTACGTGAAGTGGTTCGTTTTAGAAGAGGTTCGTATTTCTAGGCCCTACCACTGTTTTCTTCCTCCTGCCTCGATCTACCCAAAAATTCAATAACTGCATCAAAGAGACAATACATAGGTACATACATAAGCTCACGCCTGTATCCCATGGGGGTAGGCAGAGACTCACATCTTTCGCCTCATCCACAGTCGTACATCTCGTCATGCATTTACGTCGGTTTCGGGTGCTACGCATTTTGCCTTTTTTAAACAGACCATTTATTTGTCTGCTACCACGACAAATAAATGGTCTGATGGGCGGCCATCTTGGTCTCCCGATCCCGGCCCTGCCACTCACATTCGCTTCGTAAACTCTTTTAGTCAGTCGGCTTTCATCCATTCTTGCAACATGACCAAACCATCTTAACATACTTCTCTCCACTTTGGTCACCACATCATCCTTCAACTTGCATTTCTCCCTTATCACGCTATTTTTCATTCGATCCGCAAGGGTGACTCCACACATAATTCCCAGAGAACGCATTTCCACTGCATTCACCTTACTTTCATGCTTGCTGCATACTGCAAGGAGACAATGTGTATACTATTAGCTTCCAGTATCATCATGCGGCAGCGAAATTTATCTAGTTCACTGATTGACGTGCAAATGTTCCTCTCGCGTTGAACGCCGCCACTCACTGCCAAGAATGTTCAATTGTTCAGTCGCGCATATATTTTTGTTCTACAGAAATACAAATTTATCAAAAAAAAAGCAAAAAAAAAACAAAGAGTACTTTTTATTTGTCTAGTTTAGTATCGCTTTTCTGTTACTAAGCGATGTTATTATTAAGATTTAAATGCCGGCAACAATCAGAGTCAAGTCATTAGAAACTGCCAGAATAAGTTTAATGACAATTTTGATTTTGATTTGTTAGACTTTATATATACGTGAATCATTATTTTTTTTGTTAAAGGTTAAAATTTTAATAATTGTTGCAACTTCAATATTTTAAATGATGATGGAGCTTTTCATAATAACAACTTTGACATAGCCAATGCCCAACAATTCTTACAAGCTTTTTGTGTATGGTGTATTGATCTGTTAGAACTATAAAAAAGGTGTTTTAACACGATTACGTCACGATTTGTCGTGTCCATCGCACTTTATTTTAGCTACATCAGATTCTTAGTGATGACTGCAGTACGCTTTTTATACATGTAGGAAAAAAATACGATTTTTAAAAAGTACTAATACAATGTACCTGCATCAGGAAAAGCAAGAGTTATTGATACTGGTTTATAAATAATTGTAACGTTTTTCCCTTTTCGTTAAAACAGACAGATATTAACAAAAAAAAAAAATTAAAAATACAGACATGAGGAAGGTCATCGCTTAGCATAGATCTTTTGATGCTAAGATTACACAGCTTACATGCGAGAGAGGCAGACGGGCAGACGACGCAAATAATGATGGTTATCTTAACTCTTTCATCATTCATAAGAGTCTTAATCATATTCATTTAAAGAGATTCAGGTCAATGTTTTGTAATAGTCTCAAGTGAGTTATACTAAAAGAATAAACTAGACTTCTTACTCTTAGGAGCCTGTCGCTGTATCAAAATGATAGAACATGACATGCTATTTGTGATTTTCATAATAATATTGAGAATTTAGAAAATAATGGTTATGAATCTCAACTTCAAGCACAAATAAAGCAGTTTCCTGTTCTCAGTTTCATTACAAAAGCAGCTCAAATAGTTCTTCATCAGTCAACAAAGTAGTTACTGCGAATGTGTGCGTAATAGCAAATACTTCATCGAAGCCATTAAATGTAGACTGTGTATATTTTAAATGAACTATATATTTATTCAATGCCTATCATCTACAAAATTAAAAAAGGTACAATACGATGAAGCGGGCTGCTTTACGCTTAAAATTCTCTTATATTAGTATAAATGGCTTTGAAGGAATTTAAAAAGTATAATAGTTAAATAAAATAATAGTTAATGCAAAGCAGATAAGGAAATTCGCAAACGAAAGTCCACATCTACTAAATATATTCTTCTCAAATATTTGCGTTTTACATTTAAGTTTGATACCATATTCATTGGACATACTCATAAAAACATTTTTTTATAAATTGATTATTATATGCATAAACATAATATATATTATCATATAATATATATTTTTTAATTCACTTACATTTCAATTAGAATTTCTCCAGCGTAACTTTTCGAAAAAGTTTTTATGCATAACATGATCAATTTATAAAAAAATGCTTGCATTCTTATCTTTGTAAATTAAACATGCACCTAGTACCTATATTATGCAATGGATCGCACGTGCATAGCAGATGTAAGGAGAAAAAAAAAAGTATCTCGACCCACATCGCACGATCTTTGTCGTTTTATTTATAGAACAGCTGAAATAACCGGCAGGGCACACGACCGATTTAGATATTTTCCGTTCTGTATGTCACTAACTGTGGCGCCTGTGACTTGCCTTCAGCTCTTTACGCTTCGTGCTCACAATAAAAAATAATTCGGCAATACAAATGATCTACTATAATAAATATAACTAATTTGTGTACTATTAAATAAATATTGCCTTAGAAATTGAAGCTTTTTTTACTGATAATTTTTAAAATTTGACATTGAGTAATTTCATTGAACAACTATTTTTAGGTCTTTCCTTACAGTGAAACTGGATAGTCCAGATAGCTACCGATAATCACCAATTCCATTTTCATTTTCATGATTTCTGATATTTGCAATGCTTTGAAATTCTCGGCCTGAGCAGAAAATACTAAACTTGTTACATTGTTTGTTTAGTTAAAAGACAAACTGTTTTATATTTTCAACTGATTTAGACACTGTTTAACTAAAAACAATATTTAGTTCATATAAAACAATATAGTGAAGCTTCAAAATATAGAAAAACAAATTGACATACTCTTATAAACTGTTAAAAATAGAGGCGGGCGTTCCTCAAGGTACCGTACTTGGTCCCGCTGAGCTGTATAATATATTGACATCTATTATTAGGGGATAATGCCTCAGTCACGGTAATGTTTGATAAAATAGGCAACCTGATTATGAATTTTCACACTTGATATTACTTTTAAATTTATTATCTAAGGACATATCTTTAGTAATTCTTAGTGAGTTTGTAAAAATAAATAAATAGCTATGTTTAGAGGTACCTATTTTACTTAAAATGTTATTGTAACATAATATACTGAATAAATTTTAATGTCGATAAGGAGTTCCATTCTCCGTGAGCAGAATTATTGTATATAAAGGGAAATTATAACTCTGCTAGACATAAATATTTTGGAACATTCTAGGTTCTTTTGACATATATCTAAAATCGAAAGAGTTATAAAACGATATTCAACTATCTAAGATTGAACAAAATATTGTAATTAAAAATGGACTGTAACAAAGCATTTTTAAAACTGAATTTCAATGAGCCAAAAAACATTTGTGTAAGCTTGTATTCAACAATGTATCTTTGGCATGAACAGTGAAGATTTAAAATTGTCTAACATTATGATCACCTGCTATCAAGAATAGAATTGGCAGGGAGCAGGTTGTGAGGTGGATATATTACATATTTCTGACGTCGGACAGTTTCTCTGAGTCATACGTGTTACAGGTCAGCTAACTAGACCTGTCTTCTCAAGTCTTCTGAAAGCGAATCTTAATTGAAGTCAACTATAGAGTTGACTTGAAGTATAGACTTTTAGTCATAACCTATTTGAATATGGCGTGTATCTTACACTGTGAACGACTAGAATTCAGATCCATAATTAAAATTTAGATTTTTTACACAAAGTCTGAGGAAAACATAAAATTTCAATTTTTTCCACTGATTAATTATATATACTATTTCTTAGATTTTGGCGAATCACATTCTTAACATTGAAACAACGACGTGACTCGTGAATATGATCTCTGTAAAGAGTTCGAAACGTCGGGAAATAAATAGAAAATAAGTTCTAAATAAACGGGATATAATCCATCAAAAGTTGTTTTAATGTTATAATTATAAGTTAATTCCAAAACTTGTCGAGCAGTATTGTACTTGGTCAGATACATTCTGAGACATGTGAGGTAAATTTATTAGACATATCTATAATATTAGTAATATTACTAATACTTTTGGTTACAATAACGTGGTACATGTTTACTATATCGTCAATACACAAGGTTGCTTATGAATGATCTCCAACTGGAATAGCTCCAAGGGAAGCGTCTCTCCAGATATAAATATAGCAATGATATTGTACCTGCGGTCTATGACGTAGCCTATAAAATATTCGGTGTGTTTATCAAAAAGTGTTTAATTATAATAAAATTACATAACTTCACGCCTTTGTTACCCGAAGGTGTAGGCAGCGGCTGTTAAGCCTCGTCGCCGTTATCATTACATCCCAAATGGAATAAGTGGCGAACCTATTGCTATACCGGGCACAAAGTTTTCAGTCATCTATATTTATCACACATAGCATCCGAAAACAATTTCGAAAAGTTATTGGTGTGAGCCACTGTCAGGATTCTAACCCACGACTTCCGGATTCAGAAACGGGGTGCTCGATCACTGGACCGCCGAGACTAAATACTTAGACTTAAATATAATATAACAAATATAATATCTTTTTATATTAAAGTATGATTCACTTTAACACAAAAATAGAAAATTATGTTGATACAAGATTAGTTGAAAATTTCTATGATGAAGATGATTATTAGTTACTATGCGGAATATAAGCTTCATATGAACAGACTCATAGACAAATTAATACACGTATCTTTCGAAATACACATAAATAATCAGGGATTTGGCGTGAAGTTTTGTATGTATGTACATACATAACTTCACGCCAAATCCAGAGAGGCAGAGAGAACGGAGCGCCACAAGGCACGATTCTTACACACCTCACTCCCTTCGTTGACTTTCATAACTCTTTTCATGCACGCGCGTCGATTTTTGAGGCTCCTAACATCACCTTCCTCCAGAACACGTTCTATTTATATATATTCTATCTATGTTCTCTTGTTCTGTCTATAAATAATCATAACTTTGGAAATATTTTCCAAACGGTTATTCAAAATTGAGTACCCAGTTTCAAACAAATAGTTTGAGCAAACAAAGCTAGCAAGCTATCAAGACGAATCTATTTAATTTTCAATGATTAAATGTGAAAACGTGAAATATCACGACCACCAAAAATATTCACATAAAGTGGCTCTTGCCGCGTTTCGCTCAGTGAGAGAAGTATCCCACCTTCCCATCCCACTGCCGACCCCTTCCATATCGCATTGTAAGGGCCAGCAACGCAACTGTAACATAATCTGTGATCAGGTGTCCATGTGCGGCGTTTGTTGCTCACCATCAACCATATAAATTCCTTAGTTAATATAGCGATAACGCACTTATCAAGCTTTTTGAGACTTTCGTAGCTCTTATCATTACAGTTCTATTATTTACGTCAGATGGCACCGATTAATCTTTGAAAAAGTTGTGATAAATGATAACCGACTATTGCGCGATAGGGACGCCGGAGCTTCACTACATACTACTATTAAGCCTACACTACTAGTAATATACTACACTACTGTTAATCCCTTAAATACTACATAAATATATTAAGTTTTATTTTGAAGGAATCCAATATCATCCACTGCTCCAGAAGAATATCAATCAGAAGCTTAATCCGCCAGGAAACCAATTAGTTAGGTGAGGTCGAACACCCACTAAGAAGGCGACATTTTACGAGGATGCGTCTTAGTAAAGGATATATTTAGTATAGTCTAAATATTAGTTATATATTTACTTGGGTGTAGGCAACGGCTGTTAAACCTCGTCTCGCCGTAATGTTTACGTCCCAAATGGAATAGGTGGCGACTGTATTGCCATACCGGGCACAAAGTTTACATTCATCGATATTATCAGACATAACTACCGAAAACAATTTCGTTAAGTCAATGGTGTGAGATAAGATTGGAACCCGCGACTTCTTGATTCAGAAGCGGGGTGTTCCACCACAGGACCACCGGGACCGACTGAAAATTATGGTACTGTCTTATTTAACCACTCCTATGCGTCTCTCTTCTCAGCAGCATCATCTTAGAATGGAGTTTGTAACACTGTGGTATCGCTATAATATATTAGATTATGTTTATTAGAATCATGCATCAACAAAAGTGTTCACCATATATGCATTAACAGTGCTAGAGCCAAGCAGTTCGCTGCATGAATGGGCCGGCTCGACCGGTGAAATACCACGACCTCTCAGAAGACCGACGTAAAGTGGCTCATGCCGCGTTTCGTTCGGTGAGAGATGTACCCGGAGGCCCACTCCCTTCCCCATCCTTTTCTATCCCCTATCCCTTAAAGGTTGGCAACGCAACAGTAACACTATGTGTTGCTGGTGTCCATGGGCGGCGTTGGTTGCTTACCATCAAGTGACACGCCTGCTCGTTTGCCCTCCTATCCAATAAACAAAAAATATATCAAATATTGGTTGTATCGATACCAACCAAGAAAATAATAAATTCGTCGATCATATAATAAATAACCTTATTTACCTTGAAGCAATTTCAAAGGCAAGCACTCAGATTCCTTTCATTCGGTCTCCGGTGATTCAGCAAAGCTGAAAGCGTCTCGTGACGTCATATTATTCCAGTGCCATAAACACAGCTTGCCCCGCACTTGCCAAATTTAGTTATTATTGAGTTGGCCTATATTGAGTTGACCAAAATAAAAAACTTAATTAACATTATACTGTATTTAATTTTTGAATTATAACTTTCTTGGTATTTAGTAAGGTGGAGGAAGATGGAGGTAGAAGGAAGGTGATGTTAGGAGCCTCAAAAATCGAAGCGCGTGTTTGAAAAGAGTTATGCAAGTCAACGAAGCGACTGAGGTGTGTGCGTGTGCCTTGTGGCGCTCCGTTCTCTCTGCCTACCCAGCAAGGAATTTGGCGTAAAGTTATGTATGTATTTAGCATTTCTGTAAATTCGATAATGCAATGATATCATAGCATGTTTCTTCATATGGACAGTATACATACACACATACATAAGGTTACGCAAAGCCTAGCAGGATATGCAAAGAGAACAGAGGGCCATAAGGATTATACGCTTGCTTCACACGCTTTATTCACTTTGTCTTTAATAACTCTTGTGTTACACGTGTGTACTCGTGTGTTTGCTGATTTTTAAGACTCCTCATATCATCTTCCTCAAGGACTCATTCTATTTGGTCATGGAAACTGTGTCGTTGCCTTTACATCCGGCCGCTTTTGCATTGTTTATCTGTTTAGTCTGGCACCATCCATTCTTTCTTCACGTCAGAACCCTGGGAGCATGCCCTTTCTTACTTTTCACCTCGACACTCTCTTTTAATCCAACTTACTTCCTTACAACCTTGGTTTCGACGGCTTAAGCGAGAGTCACTTCACAAATTTTGTGTAGTGACTTCATTTCGAGTATGTTTATCCTGCTTTCATGCACTTTGCCATACCCGACTGTCGCTTTATAGAATATAACGTTTATAAACCTAACTTTACTTACTTTAACCCCTTTAATTCCTCTATCAAAATTATTATTTCAATTTATAATAAACAAAACATTTGACTATATTTATAAGTTCAAATTTCAACATTGTTCTATAATCGTAAATTTCTTGGATGTCCATTACCAAGAATATATCTGAAAAATTCTAGCAAATCAAATTACGTTTATATTAGACTTAACTATAAAATAAGCTAAATTAGAATTGGTTAAGCAAAATTATCTACTAAAGAAGTTATACTAGCTACTGCTGCGTAATTATTGAGAAGTGACCCTCGCCGACCACGTCTATAATAAGGTTGTAAGACAGGAAGTCTTGTTGAAAGATAGTGTCGGTGATAAGTATCGGTGTTAGAATGGGCAAGCTCTGATGGTTCGGGGACGAAGAAAGAATGGATGGTATGTAAGATTGACTAAGCAGATATACATATAGGGGGCATGTGCCCCCTATATGTATATCTGTGTGAGGTGTGTAAGAACCGTGCCTTATGGCGTTCTGTCTCTCTGCGTACACCGCAAGGGACTTGGCGTTAAGTTATATACGTGTGTATGTGTGTATGCTGAAAGTATTTTCATTTGTCGGCTAGCAGTTTTTAGATAAATATAGAAGCAATTATGTTACTAAATAATAAATACGCGGTACTTGAAATAGTAGGTGTAGGTAGACATTTGGCGAGCCAGCCCATGAATCATGGGATCAGCTCGAGGAAGATGTTTGTTGGTACAGCGGCACATCGTGTGGGCCAGCTCGACCTTCAGATTCGTGTAAAATTGTAATTATCACAAATAGTGGATACGAATAGAAGGTTTTCTCTAGATTGCTCTCTGAACTTATTTAAAATAATCACTTTAATACCACATGAGCGAACTATTAAATATTGCTATTAATTAGTTGAATATTATAGATATCAAAATATTAATGGTCATTTTCAATTTTATAACTTTATCTCAGAAAGAATCACGAAAATCTTATGTCTCAGTGGTCCAGTGGTCGAGCACCCCACTTCTGAATCCGGAAGTCGTGGGTTCGAATCCTGACACTGGCTCACAGCAATGACTTTTGAAATTGTTTTCGGAAGTTATGTGTGATAAATATAGATAACTGTGACTGTGCCCTGTGTGGCAATAGGTTCGCCACCTATTCCATTTGGGACGTAAACATAACGGCGATTCGAGGATTAGCAGCCACTGCCTACACCTACGGGTAACAAAGGCGTGAAGTTATGTTATGTGTGTTATGTTACGAAAATAGATTACGCTACCAACTATATGAGCCATAAAATATATTCAAAGCTGCCTACACCTTCGATAATTAAATACTTGAAGCTATTATTTATTAAGAGTTAGCTGAAATATAATGATTATATCATCATACATTGTTGAAACTATCATGCATTTATATATTAATCTATCGTTGGGCTGCAAAACGTCAGTACTGTTAATAATAGAAGACGTTGTAAACATATAGTCACTGTATTGACGCAACAAAGATCATAAATCGCGTAGTTAAAAGCCAACATTCAGTAAACTAAACGAACATATTTTACTTTGCGAATTTGATTATATTCCACTACTTATATATTTCGCATAACTCACCTTTTTTTCAGAAGCAGCTTATACATTCTTAGAGAGGTTATTATTTTGCTTAAAGAAACATATATTAATTGTATATATTTTTAGAGAAAAGTGACAGGAAAATGCTACAATTTATCACAAGTTACCTTTTTTTTCTGTAAACATAAATGGATGTTATTGAACACATTGCACACAACGTCATCTAGTGTACAAGCTAGGTTACTATATTAATGTGTTGTGAAACTACATATCGGGCATTAATAGTTATACTCTTAGTAAATACTCTAAGACTTACATAAAATAAAAAACATCTCTGCTCATCATATAGATCATTACATAGTATAAAATAAAGTCGATTTCCGCGGTCTGTCCCCTTATAAAATGCCTATATCTTGGAAACTATTCAAAGAATCTTGATGCGGTTTATTTTTAATAGATAGAGGGTGTCAACAAGGTGGTTTTTATCTATAATTCATGTATGTCATAGTAAAGAAAAAGTGATAAATCCAAAATTTACTCATTTATTACCTTAGATGCAGAACAAAGTTCGCCGGGGCAGCTAGTTGGTAATAATATCCTGGACACATAATATCCTGGACACAAATCACACAGCGCCCTCTAGTTCCAAACTAAGCAACTAAATGCTTGTGCTATGGATACTAGATAACGGATACTAATACATATATACTTTTCTTTTGTAAATACATACTTATAATACATAGAAAAACACCAAAACACCCAGTAATAAGTCGGAAATGTAATCTAACAACCAATCAGTACTTACCAGTGGTTACTTCGTATCAGTGTATACATTACATAAACTCTTTATCTCATCAACTTCGTCCCTTGATCTACCAATTAAACTTCAATAAATGCTCAAATTTTAATAACACATCAATTTTTAAAACTTACTTACGAATATAAGTTTCGAATAAACAATATATTTAATTATATGTTAACTCAATTTAACGTTTTAACATTACATTCGCGATACAATCAGGTTGTGTAAAAATATTACATTTTTTTATACATTATTTTTTGAATTCCATTCTTCTAAATATTCTTGTCTGGCTTTCACATCAAGAGTATCAGAAGACATCACACTGCCAGTCTTCTTCTTACTCTCAATAAGCGGCCCCATGAATATTTTCCATGTTTTACCGCAGATCTCCAGTAAGCCTATTACGGAGAGGCCTAGAAGGAACCCCTGAAATAAGTCTATGTTGAATATTTTACGTTAAAAGTAGCTTTGCTATGTACTAAGAAGAAAGACCACGTAGATGTGACTATAGGATATTAATTACTGAGTTTTCATTGCATATATTTTGCTGTTTAATTGCTTATATGCTTTTTGGGGCAGTAAAGGAAAATTACTTCTAAAAAACACGAGTTTTAGTTGTGTAATCAGGAAACTAGATGGCAGTGTGTGTATTATTTAAAAATCACAAAAATTAGTTTTCTAATTAGCAAACTAGATGGCGATATGTGTATTATGTTAAAAAAGAAGATTATTATTAATATAACTCACAACACTCCCTCCAAGGTCGGATATAAAGAGATTCCAGTCGTAATTGTATCTCTCCTCATACACTGACACCATCATGCTGTTGAAGTGTAGATACGCCTGCAAATGTACTAATTAATCATTACTGAAGCTGCATTGGAAACCTTTTCATGGTGGCGAATAATTTATTAGTGTTATGTTATTTGTTGCCGAATCAGGATAACATAACATAACTTCACGCATTTGTTACCAGTAGGTGTAGGCAGCGGCTGTTAAGCCTCGTCTCGCCGTTATGTTCACGTCCCAAAGGGAAATAGGTGGCGAACCTATCACACATAATTTCCGAAAACAATTCCGAAAAGTCATCGGTGTGAGCCCGCTACTTCCGAATTTAGAAGCGGGATGCTCGACCATTGGACCACCGAGACAGACAAATCTGGATCAACACCGAATCAGGATAAGAATTAAATATACTTAAGATAGGTATACTTGTATAATAGTAAGGTAACACATGAAGCTTTTTTAAGAGCAATGAGGAACATATATGAGGAAGCATTTGCATTCTTCTATTGCTGCATTTTACTCATGGCGGAAGATAAATCACCAACGAAAACATTCCCAAGGAGGGTTGACATCAGGCAGGTGGCCCGTCAAAAAAACCACAGCCAAATCTTTTGACAACATGGATAGATCGAAGGGATGACATGTTGTTTTACTCCACTTTGAGCAAAAGAATAAAATGATTATTTTATAAGATAAAACATAACTTCGCGCCTTTTTAACTCGAAGGTGTAGGCAGCGGCTGTTATACTTCGACTCACCTAATTGTTATGCTTCCGCCTCAAAAGTTGTCGGCCATCGATATTAATCACACATAACTTCCGAAAATTGTTCCGATAAATCATTGTGTGTGAGCCCGGAACCGATCTACCGACCCCTGAAACTGAAGCGGGAGCTCGATCTGGACTACCGAGACTGTTTTTTAACTGCTTAATCAGTCTATGTTATAAGAGTGAAGTAAAATTTCTTGTAGATAATATAAAATATCTTACATGTGTTTGTAGTTTGGACAGATCTCTAGCCACAAACCAGGTCAAGGTACCGCTATCCCAAGTGTAGAACTGCTGTCTCTCTGTTACGTATCCGTTGTAAAGATAGGAGTGGCAGGTACGTGGGCAACTGGCACAGTCATGAGTCTCGTATGTGCTGAACCAAAAAAGCAATATTTTTCACTAAGTTACATGAAAACACTGGACAGCCATCTCCACCGGTGAAATACCACGACCTCTCGGAATATCGACGTAATGTAACTCATGCCACGTTTCCCACCGTGAGAGAGGTATCCGGAGGCCCAACACGTTCTCCTCTCACCTCCCCATCCCATTTCCGACCCTTCCCTAACCCGTTTTTAAAGGCCGGCAACGCAAGTGTAACACTACCTGTCTTGTAAAGTTACACGATTGATTGTTGGCAAAAGAATCAATAAAAAATACATACAAAATTCCATGTTTATAATAGATTTAGGATTATATTACCTGCTACAATATCATCGATGAGGATCACATAAAAATATGTTAAGTTATAAGTCCATTAATCGATTTCAAATCAAACAAATTAATGTTACAAATAAAAAATTTAAATTTTTGTTTGTCTATCACTCAATGAGTTACTTTATGTAAGTATCGCAATGAACTTACTTCATATAATTGGTGATCAAACTGCTCATTGTGGAGTAGTTATTGCATCTCGGCAGATCACTATCCATCCAGGGTCCTGAACATCCAGCCTGTTCGAGAACTCTCTCCCAAACATACTCTGTTGTGCACTAGTAAATTATTTAATTTGAATTAACAAGTAAGCCATTATCATCACGGCATATTATAACCTAGATATAATTAAACACAGTTAATAATGAACAAGGCCATCACATATTTTAATACAAGCAATATACTTCTAATAACTAGTAACTTCACGCCTACTTCTACCCGAAGGTGTAGGCAGCGGCCGTTTTCCGTCATCCATATTTATCACACATAACTTCCTAAAAGGATTTAGAGAAATCATTGGTGTGAGCCTATAAATCCTAACGCAAATAATCTATTTGAAATGAGATTGATAGAGCTAAAGCTTTTTTGTACGCTTCCGCATATAAACACAAAACTTTCTTCGTAAAAATGATGGCAACGAAGTGTAGAAGAGGACCTATATTATGATTCATATTAAGCATATGTTTTATCCTATACTCACGGTATTAGCGCTATAGTTTGCTTCAGTAACACACGGGTCATCATCTCGGCTGATCATCTTGTACTGATCTACCTTCAGTTTAATACGTATGGTTTCCCCAACGTTCACGTACAATTTGTCCACTAAACCACCATTGTATACCGTCACCTCTGTAATGATTTTTCATTATTAATAATTCACAGTCTACAGGCATGTCTATAATCCCTCTACACTTTAGGGCAGACGTGCTAGTGCTATATCCCAATCTACTAAATAACAGGTTGGGGAAAAAGTATTTTCGTATTTTTGTATGAAAAGTCAAGACATTTTTTTCAAAGTTTATTTACATTTATTTACAATATATATGTACCGTTTTGTTGAATAACTTTCTGCCATTTTGTGGGCAGAGACATTATCCCGTTACTGTAGAAACTTTGGGACTTCTGATCAAAAAAACGGGACAAATAGTTTTGGCAGTCCTCTCTTGAGGTCAACCTTACAGAACCTAAAGAATTCTGAAGAGACCGAAACAGGTGAAAATCTGAAGGCGCAAGGTCAGGGCTATATGGTGGATGCACTAGGACCTCCCAGTCGAACTCTCTTAATTTTTGCTGAGTGGCTAAAGATGTGTGTGGTCTAGCGTTATCGTGATGAAAGACCACACCCTTCCTGTTGATCAATTCCGGCCGTTTTCTCTCGACTGCTTCCTTTAATCTCATCAGTTGCTGGCAGTAAAGATCAGAATCGATGGTTTTGCCGGACGGTAAAAGCTCATAATGAACAATGCCCTTCCAATCCCACCATACACACAGCATCACCTTATTTCGTGTTAGGCCAGGTTTGGCCACAGTCTGTGAAGCCTGGCCAACTTTCGACCACGACCTTTTTCGCACGTTCTTGTCGTACGTGATCCACTTTTCATCGCCAGTTATCAATCTCTTCAAAAACGGCTCGGTTTCGTTACGTCTCAATAATGAATCGCAAATGAGTACACGGTTCATTAAGTTTCTTTGAGTGAGCTCGTGTGGCACCCAAATATCGAGCTTTTTTGTATAACCAGCTTTCTTCAAATGGGTCAAAACTGTTTTGTGGTCAATTCCCAGTTCTTCAGCTACATCGTAACTACTAATATGCCGATCTTGCTCCACTCTTTCAAAAATGGCGTCCATTTTATTCGTAACAGGGCGACCAGAGCGAGGTGCATCTTTAACATCAAAATTTCCGGACTGAAAACGTTTGAACCAAATTTGTGCTACTCTTACTGACACTGCATCAGGTCCATAAACATCACAAATTTTTTTCACTGCTTGAGTTGCATTTTTGCCTTTTTTATAATAAAATTTTAAAATGTATCGAATTTCTTCATTAGATTCACTCATTTTTACGGAGAGAAAAACAAATGAAAAATAGCGGGAAACAACTTTTTTTTATTTTTTTCTTTTCTTTATAATGTAACCTTTTTAATGTTACCAAAACCAGCCAGACACAAATAGTACAGTCAAAGAAATTTTATAATAAGTTTATACCTACGTTATGCGAAAAGACTTTTTCCCCGACCTAATATATTTGTCTAACTTTATTAAACATCTATTCAAAGGATACTTTATGTAGATTTCCCCTGAATTGTAGTTGAAAGCCACCACGGCCTCACCCTTCAATAGTTACTTTAGTATTTACAGACACATATAACTTCACGTCAAGTCCCTTGTGAGGTAGCCAGAGAAAAGAGAACACAATAATATACGCAATATCAACATGATGCAAAATCCTGCCATATCCGTCAGCTCTATAGTTCACTTACTCTCATTGAACATATACCAAAACCATTAATTAAAAACAATAATACTACCCGACTACGCATACTGTTAGATGCGTAGTCGGGTATTAATATTTTCTAGCATGGCTAGAATTTAGACGATAAATGTAGACACTCACAAAAAATGTACACTTATTAAAATTTTATCAGTTGGGTATTAAGGCCATTTAGCAGATACTCGCCAGTGAAAGGTTCTCTCGTATAATGTATGTAGATGTAATACCCGGGTGGTAAGATACTCGTGGTAGTAGCAATGTCTTCTTCTGTATGCTGTAAAGATACGGAGTAGCCTGCAGCCATGGAGGCCTCGGTGCCCGTTACCTTCGGTGTCATTGTATAGCAGCGCCCAAGAGCAAATCCCATTGTGGGCTTCAGATCCACGTCTATATATAAAATAAGATTTTATTTAAAATTGATCAATTTCTTTTACCTATTATAAAGATCAAAAGTAAGAAACGAATGATATTTTTTTGGTTTTAATAATATTTTCGGACACAATACAAACAGCGCCTAGTACCTCTAGATTGCCTAACTAAGTAACTAAATGCTTGTGTCTTGGAAACTAGATAATATGAATATAATACATATATTTAATTTTCTTTTGGTAACTAAATACTTAGGGGAAGAACGTCCAAAATGACACAGTGTTTTTTTAATAATCAATAACTTTTTTATTATTCATATTAGGAACATATTTTTTTATAAAACTTTGCTTATATTAATTGGTTAACCTTAAAGGATTTATCTCAAAAACTTACAAAAATATTTAGTCTTAAATGGAATTCAAGAAAAATCCGTTTTGTCCACGAATACAGTAGTGGTAGAGCCAAGTAGTTCGCTGTATGAATGGGCCGGCTCGACCGGTGAAATACCACGACCTCTCAGAAGACCGACGTAAAGTGGCTCATGCCGCGTTTCGTTCAGCGAGAGAGGTACCCAGAGGCCCACCCCCCTTCCCCATCCTTTCCTATCCCCTATCTCTTAAAGGCCGGCAACGCAACAGTAACACTATATGTGTTGCTGGTGTCCATGGGCGGCGTAGGTTGCTTACCATCAGGTGACGTGCCTGCTCGTTTGCCCTCCTATCCCATTAAAAAAAAGAATACAGTAGTAAATAAATAATAATAATTGCACAATTCGCAAACAAATATTTTGGTAGGGGTATTTTGGCAAATCAGAACAGGCCGCGTGAACTCAACGACTGCACTTCATGCACCTCAGCCACCCCTCACCAGGCTTTGAACGTGAGTAAAGTAAAGCCAACCCATTATTTTCTCCAGTACAGCTTCTCTCAATAGCTTTTTGCGTCGCTTGCGGACTCCATGATTGCCGATTACTTATAATTCATTGGCATATTGCAATCTTGTGAATTAAAGAGATTTATTTATATGTTTACTATTCACCATCTCTACGGACGACACACTATACTGTTTTGTCCGTATTGGTTGTATGTCGTTTTGTCCATAACGTCAAAAAAATAACGATCCGAAAAATAATCTTATTGCAGCGACAATAATGTTGTATAAGCGACACGATCACCTCAAGCACAAGATGCTTGAATATAAAAAAAACTATTACACAGCAAATAACAAAAGAAAACTTACCGAAAACCAAAAAAACTGATGACTACTAACAAACTTTTCTCCAAGCGCAAAACACAAATGTAAACATGGCGTCCGTTACATATTTTAAATTACTCTGAGAAATCCAATAGTATATTTCCAGTGGGGGCGCTACCAAGTGTCTTATTTTTGACTGTCTAAACCGCGTTATTTTTTAAATATCGCCAATGTGTCGTTTTGTCCATATGTGTCATTTTGGACGTACTTCCCCTACTTAAAATACATAGAAAAACATCCAGACGCTTTAAAAACTTATGCTTATCAAGTAATATAATATTGACTCTTCTGCCATTAAGATTTTGTCTACATATTATTTGCCTGCAAATTCATTTTCTTTTTGACACAAACTTACTTTCCAGTAGTCCATTTAGGCCAGCGTGCAGAAACATATCCGTCTCGTTAAACGTGATTTCATCCCAAAGTTGATCCAAGCTGACATTAGCAAAGTCGAAGTTTCTCCAAGTGGACGTGAACCGTGGATGGGAGTACAGTCCGTATTCCTATATTAAATAATAACCTTAAAAATAATCACCCAAGCTGACGTGGAAACTAATGAAAGGGGATTATAAAGGACACCATTTTGTCACTCCTCGAAGTTTATCACACATAACTTCGGAAAAGAATTCCGAAAACCCTTTGTTAAGGATTTAAATCTTCTTGGTTCAGAAGTGGGTTTTGAAAACATAAATTTAGAAAAGATAAAGTATCTTAGCGCCTGATCAAAAGTTAGCTGCAATAAATCTCAACTAGTAGAAAATGACATTTAGTATTTACTTAGGTTAGGGTAGGTAGGTATAAACATTTAATGGCGGTTTAGTCAGTATTTCAGCTTTTTAGGACTTATTTCTTGATATGAATGATAGGGCTAAGTGGCCAACAGAATCCAAAATAACACATATCTCCTTCCGCTGATCAGTTCGCAGTCGATGGAATACAAAATTGTATAGTACGATGTATTGCAGTAAATTTCGTCACCTATCACTTATCACTGCGCATAACTATCACTGACTACATCTGAGGTTTTAACAGGTGTGAAGTTACAAAAAAAAACTCGTTTCTTTACAGTTGGATATTACCAGAGCAATTTTTTGTTTTTATGCTATAATTGATCTAAATTTATTTTTTTAACGCTTACCTACCCAGTCGCTGGCAAATTTGTATTTTTTGTTTATTAAATGGACTTACCAACATCTTTGAAAACTTATATGGTGGCTCTCGGCAAAACGTAACGCTCGGGTACATCAAGGTCTTGTTGAAATCAAAATGAGTGAACGTTGTAATGGGTATGTCGATCAGCTTCTTCACGCAAGCTGTTATCTGAAATTCATACCAAATCTATGTGATGTAGTTCCAGTTAGATTTTACATTTCATTTGGATGCTACAAATACGGAATGCTTACGTTATTGAAATTACATGACTAAAAATATGTACAAAATATACTTAGATATGTAGTGGGTACGTAATCAATTAGGAAAAGTACAGTCATATCTACTAATCTATAGTAATTCTAAACTTCAACTCCTAGTTCGCATAACCGTGCGATAATTTATAATAGTAGCAGAGTCTTACGGTTCGCTACATGAATGGTGAAATAATATGGCTCGACCGGTGAATTACCATTACCTCTCGAAATATCGGCGTGAAGTGGTTCTTGCCCGGTTTCGTTCGGTGAGGGAAGTGGAGGTCCAATTCCTTATCCCCTTTCTTTCCCCTCCTACTCCCATAAAGGACAGCAACGACTATCTAAAAGTTGATATGAGTACGAAGGGAGTAAGTTTGGTGATGACGAGTGATAGAAAAGAAAGGAAATGGAAGACATGTTGTGCCGACCACTTAAAGTGGGATAAGGGCAGGAAAATAATTACTAGAAAATTAGTCGCGCATGTCTTTGTCTACACTTACGGGTTATAAATGAATGAATTTACAACAGGTACACATAATAGGGGTGATTTTTATTTATAATGGCTACAATTAGACAGTAAATTAATAATATTAACTGACCTGTTGAAATACTACGCCGATACATACAATTATTATCAATGTTTTAAGTACATTTCCAGGTCCTTTGATACATTCAGCGCATTTTTTCTTGATAGTCGATTTTGGATCTGCCATCTATTTAGAATTTAATTATTCTATAAATCAATTTACAATAATAATTCATTAATCAGTTCATATGATTTGTGGTTGAAACAGTGCAAAGAACTATTGTATAAGCCATAAAACCGAGATTAAGTAAAAATAATAAAATATTAATATCAGCAAGATTTTTAAATCTACAAACACTTTAATTATAATTTTTCCAGGATGATTAGCTTTTTCATTATACACAAACTTTTATAAATTAGTAAGCTATAAAAGAACAATTCATGCCCTTTTTCTACGTGAAAGGCGTATGCAGCGGCTGTTAAGCCTCGACTCGCCGAACCGTTGTGTTAGACGTCCCAAATGGTATAAGTGAAGAACCTATTGCCATACAACGAGAACAAAGTTGTCAGTCATATATTTTTGTTCATAGGCAAGTTACTTATTACACGTACATACCTCTGTCAGTAAATTTTCTGGATTCCTCTGAAGTTATTTAAACATACATATCATAAAATAAATAGAAAAGCCACAGTTTTAGTATGCCCAACTTTATATTTGAAATATAATATCAAAATGTAAACACACTGCACAGCAATAACATCAGAAAATCGACTATGTTCTTAATTAATTAGGCACCTTCATTAATTTACGGCCCATAAATGTGGGTAGATTAAAAAACAGAACTACCGAAATAAAACACCGACCATGAAAAAAAACGAATGAACAATTGAAACATGAAATTTCATTAAATAAAATAAAGATATTTTTATATATCTCTATCACAAAACTTTGTTCTTGCGTAACTCTCAATCATCACTCAATTTTCTGGATTAATAAAACAACATTCTTACAGAAATAAAACACATTTAACGACACCGCTAAAACATCAAACCCTTTGTATTTCAAATCATGTCAAAAAATATATATACTCACACAAAAAAACATGACCATCGTTCTTGAGTACTCGGAAAAAAAGATGGTATTTTCGTACATCATTTTACCTTCTAAGTTCTAATAATAATACACAAAATGAAAAATTTATATTTACTTCACGAGAATCAGACTACCATCTTTTTGTTCATCACTCGTGAAAATGATCTTTGTAAAGAGTTCGAAACGTCGGGAAATAAATAAAAATAAGTAATAAATAAACGCGATATAATCCTAAAAGTTGTTTTAATGTTATACATACTTCACGAGAACTTTTTTTTTAAATTCCTGTTACTATGCTTATAAAAGTGCGTATTCAAAAATCTTATATGCAATTTACCTTTTCAGCCTCACTCATTGTAGCTGCAAATCAATTTCGATTTGTTATTTTCCTGGACAAAATAATCTAGTACTCTTCACTTGAATATATGACCAACACTGCGATGTAACATTGTATAATGAACAATTTTATAGACGCCGTAAATGCTAGATATTATAAATATTGATAGCGTTTATTATAAATTAATAAACGTATCGTTTCCAATAAAAGATAGGTATACAAAAAAGTCCCTTATTGCGGATAAGTTTAATAATTGGGATACAATTTTTTCCTATTAAAAATAATATAAAGTTCATTGCGGATAGTTTTTTATGGTGAATGAAAAAAGTTAACTTTGTTAACTAAGTACATTTATTAAGCTGAAGTTTTTTTTTAACAGATTGCACAATACTTTTCAATACAATCAGTTCTGCCCTTGTGAATTCCATTGGCAGGTATTGACCATAATAATATCACATCATATAGCTTCTTTTGACCCTTTGACTTACTGACTGACTGACTTAGCTTAGTAAAAACCAACTGATTGACTAGCTGACTTTTGTGGGCTTTTCATGACATACACACACACATAACTTCACGCCAAATCCCTTGCGGGGTAGGCAGAGACAACATAAGGCACGACTCTTTCACACCTCACTCGCTTCGTTGACTTTCATAAACTGAACATAAACTTCGTTGACTTTCATACTGATACACATGCTAATAAAGAGCATGATCATTATGAGCATGCTCTTGAACTGTTTACACGTTCTACCAATGAGCATGCTAGTTTCAAACTTTTTACTAGCATCCTCTGTAACTCTTTTCATGCACGCGCGTCGATTTTTGAGGATCCTAACATCACCTTCCTCCAGAAGAAGTTATTTTATTTTATGCTTTTCATGACATACATATCATCCCCGGATGTTAATTTTTTTAAGGCCAGGCAAAACTTAAAAATGCCGCCCCTACCCAATTACATTTATTTTTACCTGTATCATCTAAATAATTTCACCCATCAGATGCCCTCTACAAGGTTAGAATAAATTCGCAGTGCCATACAAATATTCGGCAAAGCATTCCGAAAACCGTAAACTGCCATCCAATCCTAGGGTTACCCACTTAAACCTCGCGGCGCCCTTCCTCTGGCGATAAGGTGGTCCAGGACAGTGCTTCAGCCCTCTGGACCACCCTGCCGTCGCCCCGAGCTCATCCTCGGGGAGCCTCAGCGTGAGGCTTCCCAGGCCGACGCTCTCTACCGATCCCGCTCGGCGGCCTCCTTCTGAAGCATTACTGCTTCGCAGAAGGAGACCACAACCCTGTACTCCTACTCGGCCGCCAGCATTTCCGCGATCAACGCCGGCGGGGACAGTTCTCGCCCGATCCCGTCGACCAGGACTCGACGCTCGGCCGCCCAGGCCGAGCAGACCTCCAGCGTGTGCTGGGCCGAGTCCTGGTCGGATGCGCAATGGTGGCATCTCGCCGTGTCTTTTCTTTTTATTTGACTTAGATACTCACCGAAGCACCCGTGCCCGGTGAGTATCTGAGTCAGCCTGTAGGTGACAGTGCCCCAATTACGGACCACCCAGGCCCCGAGGTGAGGCAGGACAGCACCGACGCCGCGCTTGACTTGACTTTCACCTTCCCATCCCACTTTCGACCCCTTCCATATATCAATGTAAGGGACGACAACTCAACTGCAACACTATCTGTGCTCAGGTGAACGTCAACGGAGTTTGTTGCTTGCTATCGAGTGACACGCTTGCTCAGTTGCCTCTAAAAAAACTTCTTCTAAGGCTTGCGCAATTTCTGGCAAATTACTTAATAAAAAATTCACACATGTTTCACCGACTATTTCGTCTTTACTTGAGTCCAAATATGTAAAAAGC
This sequence comes from Euproctis similis, assembly GCA_905147225.2. NCBI lineage: Eukaryota > Metazoa > Arthropoda > Insecta > Lepidoptera > Erebidae > Euproctis > Euproctis similis. The sequence goes on from LR990104.1 coordinate 15,132,507, forward strand.
TTATTGGAACGAGGTAGCAAAATGAACACCTCCAAATTTAAGTAATGAGCCTGCACGGTACGAACTCGGTCAGCTCATTCCTTTCTGCAATCTTGTCTTGAACTCTTTTATGGATGCTAGCCATATTGGACTAGCCATCATAAGGTTGACAATGCCACTATCGATTATCTAAATCATCAACGGCCATTTTTTCTGGGATTTTTCTTTTTTTATGAAACTTTGGCTATATGTATTTTAGCAGCGATGGAAGGTACATCGCGGATGTAGAAAGACAAGTGGCGATAGGAAATAGCGTAAATAGAGCGTTGGGCAGATTCCTGGGCGCAAAAAACATTAGCAGAAAAGCCCAGCTAGCAATCCACAATGCAGTCCTGATCTCAACGCTAACTTATGGAGCTGGGTATGGCAGAGTGTGCATGAAGAAAGTAGGATAAACGCGGTAGAAATGAGGGCACTGCGCAAAATCTGCGGAGTGACTCTCGCTGACCGCGTAGAAAACAAGGTTGTAAGGAAGGAAGTTAAATGAAAGAGAGTGTCGGTGTAAAAGTAAGAAAGGGCATGCTCCGATGGTTCGGACATGGAGAAAGGATGGATGATGCAAGTTTGACTAAGCAGATATACAATGCAAAACCGGATGGATGTAGGAGTCGAGGACGGCCAAGACACACATTCCATGACCAAACAGAACGTGTTCTGGAGGAAGGTGATGTTAGGAGCCTCAACAATCGACGCGCGTGCATGAAAAGAGTTATGAAAGTCAACGAAGCGAGTGAGGTGTGTAAGAATCGTGCCTTATGGCGCTCCGTTCTCTCTGCCCACCCCGCAAAGGATTTGGCGTGAAGTTATGTATGTATGTATTACCTATCAATATCGTAGATTACTAAATTCTCTACAAATTATGATGAAAAAAATATTTTATACAATGAACCGTTTTCGAGATACAGGGCTGAGAGCTCGCGGTCACAGGACCACTTCAGGTCAAACGGTGCCTCCTGTCGAAAACGCCCTATATATAGTTGTTGAACTATCGATAGATGAATGATTATAAATATTTGTCAATTTGTACATAATATCCCGCCTTTTCATAAAAAGGCGTGAACGTGACGTAACTCTTGCAGTACGCACAAATAATTGCATTTTTATGTCTTACAAAATGCGTGTCAAGATCTTTTAACCATTTTGCCCTGAGCCTGTATCTTAAAGGCGATGTTAAATGTCTCCTAATCCATTCAGTACCTAGATCTAAATTCATGTTTTTGGGGGTGATTTTCTGCTAATAATGCAGGCTGATTGCTAAAGAAAGACCGTTTTGGATCAGTCATTTTTTGGTGCTTGTACCTACTATCATTTATGCCTTTATGCCGCCCTCCTAACTTGGCGCCCGGGGAACGAGCCCCGGCTTGCCCCCCTAGATCCGGGGCTGATTAATATAGCTATTTGTGAAATATGGCTGTTACGTCATAAAATGACCCAGAATATAATATCTTCGTGTAGCGGAATTAATGCTTGCCCCCATGAGTTATACCTTTAAATCTTATTGCTGTACACAATAGCACATGTAATAGAGACATCGATAATTATCTCACAACTTTTAATACTCTAACTAAGATGAATTCAGCATTTTCTCAAACTCATTCAAGGGATCCCACATCTGTGATTGTGTGAACAGTTCTGTGATTTTATAGCAATATGTAGAGTCACTTATGTCGATATATTCCACCAATGACTATAGTACAGCATTTATAACATTATAATCTAGTTAAATGCATAATAATCACAGGTATTAACCATACAGTGGCTAACAGAGGAGGTATCTTATCAACACAAGTTTTGAATCTCTTGTTTCTCTCAACTATCCAAAGGCAATCGCAGTACCATCTATAATACTTTATAGGAATCTTAAACGTATAAGCCACAATCATATTATCTTCGGAGTAAATCCAAAAGATGGCGTTATTCTAAATAAAACAAAAGATTAGCTCTAAGCGGTTTTATTGAAGTAAATAATAACACTGACACGTATAGTGTAACTTAACATTCTATATTTTTTATACTAAACTAGCGTATAATATCACTTTTAAGGCACAAATTGCTAAGTACGATATTAGAAATTTTGTTACAATTACAATACTACTTTGTTAACAACTAATGAATGAATTCATAATACCATTGGCGAGCAACAACACATATTAAAAAAAAACATATAAATGATTAAAATTCAATAGGTTTTATACTGAGATTTTACATTCTCTGCAATTGTAATTTTAATATGTAAAATTTAATGTTATGAACTAAACTAATTTTTCTTCTTCTTCTATCTGGCTCGAAACAAATTTTTAGTTGATGTTCTTATTTTTAAATCTGACATTCAAGAAACTAATTGATGCGTTCATATTTTGTGTTCAAACCAATAACTACGATTTATATTTTTTCTGTATTGCATGATATATAAATTTTATTGTTTTTTTTTTCTTTATGTAAATAACTTTTTGAATTATTTGACTGGCTTATTTAGTACATTAATTTTGTGTATGCCTGGCATGGAATAATCGAACGATATAGCTAAAGTATAATATGGTAATTTTTTACAATACTAGTGCTATAAATAAGCATAATAATATGTCACATGACATTTAAGTGTTTAAAACTGATTCTTAATTTAAATATTTGAATACAACTTATGTAAGGTACGTTTAACGCAAAAACTGTTCCAACGACTAGCATTCGACGGACAATACCAATACCTTAACATCAAGCCATATTATACAAAAAAAAAACATTTTATTTAAATGTCGACTTAGTATTTGTATGGATTAATATTATAATATACAAAAAACTTAACTTATGAAGCAAAAAATAAATTAGCCATTATTTAGTGGTATTTTCTTAACAAAAAAGAGGTCTCCAAGAGGACTTATGTTTATGGGTTTGATATACTTATTATAATGGGTAAAACATATAGTGACTTTGTTATGCTAATATTGTAATGACATCAATTATTATTGACTTTTGAAAGTTCTGAATTAAACATACTATTTACTATGACATTACAAAATTATAATCAAATTTGAATTTGAATTTAAATCAATGAGTTCGTAATCGATAATGGAAATCAATACATCAAAATGACGTATTTTTATTAGTGTTTAATATTGATTTAAATCGGCTCAAATAACGAATGCTTTTTAAAATTCTGGTTTTTGTATTTAACAATACTACACTACATTCAAAAGTTGTAACATAATACCTTACTATTAACCTAAGACCTAAACTAAATTGTTTTAACGTCTGTAATGATTATAAATAAAAATCAATTTATGTCCATATTTAGAACTGACATGAAACATAAAAAAGACACAATTCTTTTCAACATTAGTAAAAACTGAAGAACTTAAACAGAAAAAAATGTATGCCAATGTATTAGTTAGATATTTCGATCTGGTATAATGAAAAAAATATATAATAAACTAAATAATCACTAGGAACGGTACTTTTTAAAAGAATATGTTTGTATTTTTTCTTTTTTCAAAAATTCATAAAAACATTAAGCGCGTGTAAAGGAAATAATATTATAGTTTTAGCGTAATTGATGACACAATTGATTTCAGCGCATAGGTTTACTTTAAGAAAACAATCAAATTAGCAGCGCACTTAATCTCAAGCTAAAAATTTAGGATATAAAATATGTAGGTACATATATTAAATGTATATATTTAAGTAAAATAATTTAAAAAATGAAAGAAAATGACCAACATAAAGCTATTAATGACACAAAAGATAATGGGCTGATGGTGCTGACAGAGTTACCTTTCTTTATTTTCGAAACTATGGAATTAGTGGCGTTCTTTATTTTATGAACAAATTTATCCAAAATATCTGATCTAGGCGTAATGTCACAGGTCGTGTGACTTATTGCGTCTAGTACTGGCGCTGAGAATATCCTGAAGTTGACCTCGTTAGGGTCTAGTTTTCCATACATCCATATTGGCATCCTGTTAGACAATATCCACAAATTATCATCATAATCAACTTTAATATCTGTTGGGTAAATCATGGTAACGTCGTTCATATAGATTCTGCCTTGATTTTTCATCAGGTACTCCTTGTTCGAGGTCCTCCAGCACGCTACGGCATTCAAATTCACCAAAGAATAGAATAGGACTCCCGTCTTTTGATCCAAGAAAGATGCACTGGATTGGGCGTTAGGTCCACGACTTCCTAAATGCTTGAACGCATTAAAATTATCATCAGCAAGTGACTTATTTCTTAAGTACTCCGTAGACACTGAGAACTCTTCGTTGCTAGCCATAGGATGGAAGTATAGTGTGCTGAAGTTATCAGGATTTGGGGCGGACATTCCTATACCAAAAATTGCATCAGTCCAGCTGAAGTTGAATCCTTTCACATTAAATTCGCATGCCGTCGGATCTGGATGGAAGTAGTGGTGTGTTATTCTCCAGGATTCGTTCTGTTTCCAAGAGTAAACGACAATACCCGGCTTGCCAAGATCAGCGGCATAGGCAAAGGTGTTTTCACAATCCATATCTTCAACCGCAATATTAGCAAAACCTGAGTCTTCTTTGACATGGTCATCAGGGAAGACGTATTTTCTGAGTAAATTATCAGTATTGAGATCGTACACTATCAAAGAAGGGGGATATTTTGTTGTGTTCTTCTCCAGATTACCCATTTTGCCGTTGTCCAGAACCCAGAGGCGGCCGCATCGGTCAGCTCTTACGCGGAACGGTGATATAATTTCTGGAGGTTTTCCATCAACACCTATTGAATGAGCTGCCCAGCTTGGATACGGGATCAATTTTGGTGATGTAGTCGTGTTGTCTGAAAGAGAATTTAAAGAACATTAAACAATTTGTTTCCATCTTATTTCTGTTATATTTTGTTTGTTTGCTATTTGCTTTATTAACGATAGGTTAATAAGTAAAAATTCTCAACGATATCTTTATGTGGCAACAAAATTTCAAGGAAAACTTTGATTGTTTGTTACTATTTTAATTAATCACGTGTCCTATTTTATTTTGTACTAATTTCACATCAATTAATAACAGAAAAATAACATTGTTAAAAGGATAGTTTAGAACTCGGTCACTGTCAACTCCAGAGGTCAAGCGATACTATTACTACTATGGCCCAGCCGTTTATAAGAAGTTGAGTCACATACAAAGCAAAAAATTCAAACAAAAAATATTAATAAAATGGATAAGCAGTTGAAATTTCCGTACTACCATAACTACTAATAAGTAAGTCAATGTTATCGATTAAAATAGGTAGCTAACTCATTATCAAAATTGCTAAACAGTTATTCATCTATTATCGTTTAACTTTAACCTGATCAATAATCTTTTTTTTATTTATCCTGTTGTTTTATACTAAAACACTCTGTGAGCGGAAAAATTTGCATGAAAACAATGGACTGCATTCCTTTGAGACGTCAACGGCAGCTCAAATCTGGTTTATAAGAAAGAATAGCTCACAGTAGCCAGTCTGAATAATCAAACCAAAATACATTTATTAGACTACATTTCAATAGGGTTCACTTTAGAATATTATTATTTGAAATTAACTTTTATTAAATATCTTTAATTATTATTTATTTTAATTATATCTTTAATTATTTTTTTGGATTCAATAATATTTTTGCGATATTGATTGATTTATTCTATAGTCATCTTGACATTCTTATCAAACTTGTCTTTGCTATGACCTATTAATAGGGTAGATCCAGTCAGAGTAAAGACTAAAAAATATCTTCCTTACATAATAAATGGGAAAGTTTGTTACTCAATCATCATCATCATCATCATGAGCCCAGATTAGTCCACTGCTGAACGTAGGCCTCTCTCTTAGCACGCCATAACTCCCGGTCATGTGCCAGTTGCATCCAGCAACTTCCAGCTGTTTTTATAAGGTCGGCTGTTCATCGAGTGGGGGGACGGCCTACACTACGCATACCTCCACTTAAGCGTGCTAACTTTACGGGCTATGTTAGTTATTCTCGTACGTCTACGGATCTCCGTATTTCGGATCTTATCCCGTAGCGATATACCGAGCATAGCACTCTGGAGTTACTCAATCACAGGTAAATAATTAAACAGAATTAGATTAAAAGTAAGGCATTGCACATTGGCATTGACTTATCATAATATTGTAGAATCAAATTCACAAGTCTTCATTCGCCTGCTTTTATGCCACTCTAGATGAGGACGGCACAAGCTGTCATCCATTTCTATTCCCTTCCATCATTCGTCATCTTACACCATTTAAGACACCAATTTTCCATCTCTTTTTTTGGCATTCCTCTACCGGTATGTCCATCCATATTCATTCTCATCGCTCTCCTAGGAACATGAACCCTCCCTCGTCATTACATGTCCATGTCCAAATCATGCGATTCTACAACTACAATTTTTTTCCACTATTATACTCTCGGCGGTTGGAATCCTGGCACACACCAATGACTTTTCGAAATTAAATAATTACGAAAGCTATGTTTCATAAATATCGATGACTAAAAACTTTGTGCCTGGTATGGCAATAGGATCGCCACCTATTCTATTTGGGATGTAAACATAACGGCGAGTCGAGGCTTAACAGCCACTGCCTACACCTTCGGGTAGAGCGAGAAGTTATGTTTTTTATATTCCTTATCAAAAATATTAAATTGGCGAGTATTTATTTATATATCTCAGAGCTATTTACTCAATTTAAATTGCCCGACCGACTGCTACGGTAATTAATTTATAAAAGTGAGGTTAATAAAAACAAATCTTATTAAAAAATTTGCCGCAATTAACACTCTGCAGTCGTGAATTAATCACAGAGTAATTATTGAAAGTAGACCTTAACCTTTTTCTATAATTTATGTCATACTTAACGTTTTGTCAGATGATTATCTCTGCTTCCAAGCGGCTCTAATTCTGTACTGACACTTTTTTTTTTCTCTTTTGTAATATGTATATGTTTTGAAACCGCAATAAAAAACTATCGTTAACCTTACCTCTTAAATTAATATAGTTGAAACTGGATGGTACACCTGCACGCCATCTCGGAACGGTTATAAACAATCTGTCTTTGTAAATTTCCAACCCCATCGGCATATTGTTCTCAGGTATAAAAGTTTTGGTTTCCAGTGCCTGCTGTCGATACTCAGGAGACGGGAATTCGTAGTCAAGCTGCTTCCATTCATATAGAATGTGAAGCTGGTCCATGCATCGGCAAATGTAGACCAGTTGGAGGAGAATGAGGGTTTTGAGGCCCCCCATTATGAAGATCTGAAATAGAGAAAGCAGTGTTGTAAAGAAATATTGCATATTATTATTCTTACCCTGCAAGTATACGATTCACTTTATTATCATTGCCCTCCTGCCCTGCTCCCATCTTTTGAGGTAGGAACTACAGGTTTTTCTTTTCGACGCTTCTCTATCATTCTTATCTTCCACACCTAACAAGCTTCGCATCTTCTGATCATATCTTTCACACAATCCATCGATGTATTCATACTTCGCACCGCCCATGAATACGGTGGTGCGTTGCCATCCTTTAAGAGAGTAGGGAAGGAAAAAAGGGGAAAGGGATACCTCACCCACCGAACGAAACGCGGCACGAGCCTCTTCACTCTGACATTTCATCGGCCGAGACGGCCCATTCATGTAGCGAACTGCGTAGCTCTGCCACTATTAAATTCGAAACTTTTACATTGAGATTCATCATTATTTTCGTGACAAATTGTTCCTACATACAAATCCATACAATTCCAATATCGCCTTGAGTTATGACATGATACGAGCTATGATGTTACCATATGTGCAATATGGTAACTCACAATCCAAACTGTAGCATTGATTTGAGTTTGAACGGTCACGTGTGCCAATGTCGCTTACAAACTAAAACCTACAAGAATAATGTCGTTAAAATATTTGCTTAAAATTTACTTTCGCGTAGTTTCATATCTTCACGCTTATTTTCACTCAACATACATGTTTAAATAAATATTATGGTAGAGATGGACAATATGCTGAGAGAAGTGAAGTACTACCTACCTACCTATAAGTTTGGCCATAAGTAGTAACATTGTTTTATAATATATAATCACAACAAAAGTTATATTTTATAGGATTTTCAATACAAATGTTCAATACAAATGTTTTGACAGGAAATAAAGATCATAGTGCGACTTAAAACTTAATTATATCCAAACTTTGAAGTAGTTTTAGAATGGTACGCAATACAAGAAAACGATTATAAATTAAAATGAGAGTTACTTAATTAAATTTTGATTGAAATATCAAACAACAAATTTGTTCTGCGTTAATGTTAAAACCTTGGTGCATTCCTATATAAATCAATATTTATTTGTCATTGCCACAGTATATAAAGACCAAATTAATCAATATTGGTTATGTACATATAATTACAGTCTAATTTTAAAAATCTATTTTAAAATTAAATTATTATAAACTTAACTATTTTAAATAAAATTTATTATTTTATTATTTTGGAGGAGAACGGTGCGCATTGAAGCTTGTACCGGCTCCAAAAATCTAAAATAAAATCTTATTTTTTATAATTGTTTTTAAAATTAATATTATTAATATTATATTATCTGGTGATAGTGTAGACTACCATAATTTGATAAGCTTAAAGATTACATACTTTTATAGGCAAGTAACGAACTCTTTTCAAGATAGATTTTGGAGACTCTTATAACAGTGGATCAACTTAGCCAATAAAAAAATATTTCAAAATTAAATTGAATAATTTTGCCAACCCTATTAAGTATTAATTGAACAGTTTAGTGGTCAATGGACAATTGGAAAGGAACGGAAATAAGACCTTGACGGAGGTCAATGTAAAAATAACCTTGTGTCCACGAGGAAGTAATGGAGACCTTACGTCGTTCATGTGCGGAGAAGTTAACAAATTTACTATATGTTTAATTAAGTTATTTAAATAATTAATTACACTACAAATCAAACCTTTCGAGAATATTCGTATGGTTTATATGTCAGTTGTCACATTAAGTGGCATTTTATCTTATAAATATTAAATACGAACTAAAAGACTATAGTCTCGGTGGTCCAGTGGTCGAGCTTCTGAATCCAGAGGTCGCAGGTTCGAATCCTCACATTGGCTCACACTAATGACTTTCCGAAATTCATTGCGGAAGCTATGTGTGATTAATATCGATGACTTAAAAACTTTGTGCCCGGTATGGTTCGCCACCTATTTGAGACGTAAACATAACGGCCAGACGAGGCCATACAGACGCTGCTAACACCTTCGTGGAGAAAAAGGCGTGAAGTTATATTCTGTTAAGTTAAAAGACAATTTAAAAATTTAAGTAAATTCAATAGGTCGTATCGTATTTTAACAAAACTGACAACAGTTTGCACTTAAGCTGATAAATGCCGAAATAGGGGATGCGAACAAGGCAACTTGCGATGTAGAAATTCTACGCACTAAATTCCAAAACCTACTGAAATAATTATTAAATTATGTCATTTTTATGAGAACTCTATATAGCTCATATGTTAGGTGCAATAAAAACGCAGCCTTGTGTTTCGAAATTAAATTATGAATAGAAAATAACTTTAGTAATAAATTATTATTGGTCAAATTAATTCGATAATGTTATATTTTAAATTTGTAATCAGAAATAAACTTTTGGTGCACGGTGTAAGGCAATAGGTTCCGCCGAATTTGGCGAGTCAAGACTTTACAGCCGCTGCCTACGCCTTCGCCTTGTAATATATTATGACTTATTTAGGATAGAAAAAAATTGTTCTTTGATTTTAAGCTTTTTGATACACATTTAAGGAACGAAAATAGACGAAAAATTATTATTACTGACTTATGTTTTATGCAATAATTAATCTAGTTATGTATTCCAAATTAAGTAATATGCTAAAATATATTACATTAATATAAATTAATATGTATGTATGTCGGTAGACTAGCTGTATGTAGGGCTTCCGGTCACCGTCAATGACGTAAATATTGCTAGTGATCTAAGATTGTACAGTGAGAAAGTGCTTTTTATAATTTAAAAATATTATACGTGCAAATCAAAATGATTTACTATGAATGGCACACTAGACCGGATAGTGTTGAGTTGATATAAGTTGCGTAATTCTGATGTACAACTATAGATTACCTTATAAAAATATTCATATATACAACTATATATTGTGCACGTTACGAGTTTTGGCACGCAGCTTTTCCCGCGCACAAAGTTAAAATAATCTCAATTCCCTTCATCATGGAAATTTCATCAAAATATGCTTGCTTAAGCCTCCTTGCTTGGTTCGGTACTTCCTAATGGTCTTGCCTTCTACAAGAAAGTCGAGAACATTTTCTTTATTATATTGTCTGATTACTCACACCTAGTGCAATTTATGTAACTGATAATATTACAAGAAATTTCAACATCATCTATTGCTGCATTTGCCTCGTGGGGGAGAATAAAGCGCAAACGAAAATATCCCCAAAGAGGATTGACGTCAGGCAGGCGACAGTCATAAAACCGCAACCAAATCTTTTGACAACTTGGATAGTCCTAAAGACCTAAAGACTTGGAGCAGGTAAAGGACAAGAAAATCATGATGATAATAATGCAAGAAAATTCAAAAATTCTACACTTGCTATAAGTGGCTAGTTTAAACTGTACATCCAAATGTTGTCTGGAAAGTAACTTACCCATCTAATCATTTTAAAAGATTTTTATTTTTTACTAGTGTATCTATATTAATAGAACTTTGATCAAAGTTTCTTTCATGTTATTCAATTTTATTACCTCTCATCTTTTTTTCTTCTTTTTTCATTTTGAGTCACGAACTTATACGCATAGAATTCAAAGGATTATTATTGTTATAACATTACGAGCGTAACACAATAGACAGATAAATTATAATTGTATCAATAAATAGCGTGACTTTGTTTGAATTATGAACGGACAATGTATAGTTGATATGTATAGTTGGAGTCAGAACAATAAATGTTCCGTTAGCTTAACAAAAAAAAGCCATTAGCCGACTTACTGTTACAGACCGTGAGAAACTATAGCGTTCATAGAAATAAACCAGCAGATGTATGGATTTCAGGATTTTATAATAAAAACCAAACACATAATACGACCAAGTAGCCAGTTGTAATAAGGAATAAAGTGATGGTAGGAGTCCCAAGGATGGTACAACGATCTCCATATACGCACAGACACATGACATTTAGTCACCGTACGGTGCCATTAGGAGCCTTAAAAACCGTCCAAGAGTTTATAAAAGACGAATTTAACAGTGGTAGTCCAGCAGTTCGCTGCATGATTGGGCCCGCTCACGGTGAAATACCACGACCTCTCGGAATATCGAGTGAAGTGGCATGTGCCGCGTTTCGTTCGGTGAGAGAGGTATCCGGAGGCTTGATTCTCGTTCCCCTTCCTTTTTCTCCTTCTCCCTTAAAGGACGGCAACGCACCACTTACATTTAACTTACATTTAAGAGTGGTTGTGCGGTCTCTTAAACGAAGTATAATTTCTTTAAATCGAAGAAAAACTATTAATAATGTCTATGTGGTCATTATCATTAATTGTTGTAAGGAAGGTAGTTGGATTGAAGGAGGGAGTCGGTGTAAAAGTAAGAAAAGGCATGCTCCGATGGTTTGGACATGTAGAAAAAGTGGATGATGCATGATTGTACAAGCAGTTAAACAATGCAAAATCGGATGGATGTAGGGGTCACGAATGGCCAACACACACATTCCATAACCAAATAGTTCTGGAGGACTAAGAACATACCCATCGTATATATTTTGACATTGTGTTGCCAGGATACAAATATTTAATCGGTGCTTACTTGATCATGGTCCAATATAGGTTAAATGACGTTTGTGTATACCACTTAAATGTGAGCGATCTTAAAATTCTAAGTAGCCTTTTATTAATTGTCAGATTTGAGTGGAAGTTCAGTATTCGGGCGTAAGAGTCCTATGGCGCTGTTCTTTGTGTCTACTCGTAAGGGGAATTAACGTAAAGTCAAGTACGTAACATAAGTGTTGATAAGTAATCTCCACACCTGCTGGATATAAAGAACTTTTTCCTGGATGTTGTATTTTAATTTGAGGAGGAAACTTTTATTCCAACCATATTTACTAATGGAGCTCAGGAAAATATTATCAATTTGGTCAGAGACTTTGAGTAAATCTTACGACAAGACAAATGCCTGGATATTAATCATTTGTTCATTGTTTGGTTTCTGTGTGATATAAATAATAACAAAAATAGTGTGTACTAAAAATTGCAATCTCCAATTAGGCACAACAAATGATAGCTGAGGAAAAGAGAGAAAGAGAATTGTGACATTCGATGTCTAGAAGAACACATAACATAACATAACTTCACGCCTTTTCTTACCCGAAGGTGTAGGCAGCGGCTGTTAAGCCTCGTCTCGCCGTTATGTTTACGTCCCAAATGGAAAAGGTGGCGAACCTATTGCCATACCGGGCACAAAGTTTTCAGTCATGAATATTTATCACACATAACTTCCGAAAAACAATTTCGAAAAGTCATTGGTGTGAGCCAGTGTCAGGAATCGAACCCGGACCTCTGGATCAGAAGCCAAGCAAGCTCGACTACTGGGCCACCGAGACTAGAAGAACGATGTATAAATAATCGTTAGCATATGCTAACGATTATTTATACATCGTTCTACAAATATATATTTGTTCTTGACTTTCAGACATTTTTTGGTGTGTCAGAACTTATAATAGCCAATTTTCATAATTTGAACCATTTCATAATAATAATAAGACCGCTACAAACCGAACAATGGCGGAAATTCCTTGGTTGCAAATATTTATAAGCGTGCAATGTGAGTGAACCATTGATAAAGACAATTGTTTCAAACACGATTTGAATTGAAGAGCGAATAGCAATTCATGTCCCGTTATTATTACGAGCCTTAATCCAACCGCATATTTCAACCGATTGCAATTTTCTGGATGATTTATTTAGTTTTTTATTAACTATAGAAAGATTTGTGTTATTATGTTATATCTGAGTAACGCTCCTCTGAGGTACATTACAATATATATATATACATAAATAACTTCAGGCCAAATCCCTTGCGGGGTAAGCAGAGAGAACTGAGCTCCATGAGGTACGTTTCTTACACGCCTCACTCGCTTCTTTAACTTTCATAACTCTATTCATGTACGCTCGTCGATTTTTAAGCCTCCTAACATCACCTTCCTCCAGAACTCGTTCGATTTGGTCATGGAAAGTATGTTGTGGCCGCTCTCAACTCTTAGATTCATCCGCTTTTACATTGTGTACCTGCTTAATCAATGTTGCATCATTCATTGTTTCTATATATCCGAACCATCGGAGCACAACCTTTCTTACTTTTACAGTTTTTATAGTTTTTTAATATGAGTATAGTTTATTTATGTACTTTATCTATTAATTCCATATATTTTTATAATAACTGCCTTATTATACCTATCTAATGAAGATCATTAAAAACTATAATAGTATAATTATATAAATAAATACAGCACAAAGTAAGCACTTTCGCTTTCACATAATAGTTTTAAATTTATGTATATTTTATTTTACCTTTTATAAATATAGAAGTCTTGGATAAGACTGTCTTCCAGTTTTATACACTTTCATTTAGACAAATACTGTTTTAACTGACGTCAATGTGATATTGAATGTAAGTTGTATAAATTAAATTCATAATACATTTCTAGCCGAAGGTGTAGGCAGCGACCTATTAAGTCTCGACTCGCCGAATCGTTATGTTACGTCCCAAATGAAACATGCTAGCGAGCCTATTGCCATACACCGGGCACAAAGTCGTCAGTCATCGATATTTAAACACAAAACTTCCGAAAATAATTTCGAAAAGTCATTGGTGTGAGCCAGGATTCGAAGCCGCGGCTTCTTGATTCAGAAGGGGGGTACTCGTACACTGGACCACCGAGACTACAGTTACACTACACAAAGCTTTAAATATAACATTAATATTATATATTAGGTATTGTATATTTTTATAGTTTAGTGTTGGAAAATTCGGCTTTTGTGCTTAAGTATTCCTTCGTTAAATCAAATTTTTAATTTTGTTTAAATAATAATATGTTATTATAATATATTATTATTTTGTCCACATCGTTATACATGTTAATTCTGAAGTGTTGTTTTTACGCACATTAAAAAAAAAATCTGGAATTTTGTCTCGGGAAATGTTCTTTAATATAATTTTTATTTGCCCATTAAATATGTTTTATGTATGGTTAAAAACATGACGTTAAAAAAATATTTATGATTTATACTACTGCTTGTTAGCATAGTAACTAGTTATTATAATACTTCTTATTATAATATAATGTTGGCGTACTTTGTTCCGCATCCAAAGTAATAAATAAGTAAATTTTGGATTTATCACTTTTTTCTTTACTACAGCATACATGAATTATACATATAAACCACCCTGTTGACACCCTCTATTTATTAAAAAATTGCATCAAAATCCGTAGTGTAGTTTTAAATATTTAAGTATACATAGGGATAAAGGGACAGAGTAAGCGACTTTGTTTTATAACATAACATAACTTCACGCCTTTTGTTACCCGAAGGTGTAGGCAGCGGCTGTTAAGCCTCGTCTCGCCGTTATGTTTACGTCCCAAATGGAATAGGTGGCGAACCTATTGCCATACCGGGCACAAAGTTTGTCAGTCGTCGGTATTTATCACACATAACTTCCGAAAACAATTTCGAAAAGTTATTGGTGTGAGCCAGTGTCTGGAATCGAACCCCGGACCTCTGGATCAGAGGCCGTACGCTCGCCCACTGCGCCACCGAGACTGGCTTGTTTTATATTATGTACTTATTATTTAGTAATAGTAGGTTTCTAATCTGAAAATTATGTATTCTCAGTACTAAATACTAACATAGAGACTGCGTGTAAAATAGTGATCCGTGTAGCAAAGAACAAGGTGTAATCTCTAATTTTATGTCCTTCCTCACAGCTTATAGGCCATGCTTAGTGTCCGACCGAACCTTCGGCTTCGGCCACCTTCGGCCAAAAATCCATCTTCGGCGCGATCTTCGACTTTGGCCGAAGGTCCCGCCGAAGGTCTGAGATCAGTCGGAATTAAGCGAACTGTTACGAAAGAGCGAGTGACTGACGGACCGGACGACACTTAGTTCAGTGCGGATACCTCTATCACCGAGAGAAAAGCGGCATGAGCCACTTTACGCCGATATTCTTCGTTAACTGTGGATAATATTGAAGAAAATTATTAAATTACTAATAGTTTATAAACCTTCGGGTTAGGCTTCGGCTTCGGCCGACAGTTGTGGAGATTGCCGATTAATCGGCTTCGACTTCGGCTTCGGCAAAAAATTTACCTTCGGTCGGACACTAGCCATGCTCCATTTTTCTCTAGGTAACCAAACATTTTTTTATGGGACAGGAGGGCAAGCGAGCAGGCGTGCCACCACTGTTTATACTACAATAACAATTCTAAATATAATTATCCAGTTTGAAATAGATGTTTTTTTACGTTTTCCGTGTGTTTATCTCGGTTAATCTCCGTATTATTGATGAATTTTTGTAACTATTGACTATCATAAATTTGATGATATATCGAAAAATACAGAGTAAAGAAAATCTTCATATATTTCGAACACAATTATGATCCAAATAAAAGCCTTCACGGCTTTTATATTATATTTTGTGAGTTATCCCTAAGAGATAGACACATGCCAGCGCGGACTTTTTTGTAGACCTTTTGAAGGTGTATTATAATGTAGTACATTGTTTTTATCTATCATTAAGGGTTCAGTCAGCGTTTGCAATTAAAGTGCTAAATCTCGAAAATTATCATTTTTATTTGCTAAGGTATATAATATAAATGATACCAAAAAAGCACATCAAAATCCGTTGCGTAGTTTTAAAGGTGTAAGCATATAAAGGGAAGTACTTATGCCGAGAGAGCTATTTTAAGAACGCTTACTTTGACATTTAGTAATATTCTATAGTAAGTGTAACTAAAAGCCCTTACAAAGGTAACCATTGTCAAATCATTACTACTTCCCGTGTATATATTATAACAAATTCAATGCAAAGGATGTTTACAATATCTCGACACAGGAAAAACATTGAACGCTTAAATTCTGTGTAATAGCTAATAATTAATTTATTAGAAGTCTTTGTTGCATAGAACTTAATATAATATAATAATATGTAATATTTCGAGGAATTGTTGTTATAGTTTAATTTCCTGTTACATATTATTAGGTAATTAAATAATATTTGTTTAGCGATAAAATAATTAAAAGAATCAAAATGAATATTTTCTTAGCACTTCATGATATTACTGTTATTACGTCAGTAATAAAAATATATATATATATATATATATATATATATATATATTTATATATTATATATCAGATATTAAAGTGTACTGCCAATTTTATCTTACTTCAAGCTTTAATTCCACTGTCGTCTGTAATAAAATTATAAATTATATATTATTTGCCCAAAATAGTCACAATACATTTACTTACTTACAGGGTTCAATGGAATGTTTGCGTTGTATTCAGCCGTGATAACAAAAAAACTAAATATTCTTAAAGGTGCTTCAATTATTTGCCCAAAATAGTCACAATACATTTACTTACTTACAGGGTTCAATGGAATGTTTGCGTTGTATTCAGCCGTGATAACAAAAAAACTAAATATTCTTAAAGGTGCTTCAATTATTTGCCCAAAATAGTCACTCAGCTCTTGGACTATTCGAAACAACTCGGCCCATTTATTTGCCATTTCCTGAATGACATTGGTGATTCATAAGATGTGGTTCTTAGACAAGTTGTTTGTTCTCATGGGCACTTTAGCAACAAACATGTTTTTGTCGGTTTACCGAATATTTTAACATAACATAACTTCACGCCTTTGTTACCCGAAGGTATAAGCAGCAGCTGTTAAGCTTCGTCTCGCCGTTATGGTTACGTCCCAAATGGAATAGGTGCCGAACCTATTGCCATACCGGGCACAAAGTTTTTCAGTCATCGATATTTATCACACATAATTTGCCTGACAGAAATTGCTCACAGCAATAAGGCCGCCCTTTGTACTTATTATATTTCAGTACCATCTTGTAATTCTTTATTATGTGTGCAATAAAGTATATATAAGTAAATATAAATAAATAATTTGCGAAAACAATTTCGAAAAGTCATTGGTGTGAGCCAGTGTTAGGATTCGAACCCGGCACCTCTGGATCAGAAGCCGTGTGCTCCACCACTGGGCCACCGAGACTAAAATGTGAATATTTTCAAAATATATAGTATCCCGGTGCAGTCATTTCAGAGATTGTCCAATGCATTATTGATAACATTATCTCTCAACCTAATATAATCGTTAAAGTATTATTATCTACAGCTAGAAACATCTATTAGTCTTGGTAATTATCAGAAGCACTAAGACATAAGACTAAGTCTGTAGAAAATAGCAGAAAAAATAAAATTACCTATAAACAATTCACCTATACAATATCATTAAAGTCACCTTGTTTATTTTTTTAATAATAATTACTTAACTCATATATCAAACACACTTACAATAATATGTTTTTCACACACGTCTCTGATTGGTAAGTTACACTTGGTCACCGTGACCTACAATTTAGTACGCGTATTAGCTATATGTATTTAGATCATGTATTTACATAAAATATCCTACATAACTAGTAATGCCATAGACTCTATTACAAATAAAAAAAAAAACATTTGAAAAAAGAACTTGTCAAATTAAAAATTGCGCGGGAATTTATTAAGCCGTGTAGTGTTTTTTTTATGGATGCCAAAACAGCTACCCATCATTTGTCTATAGTAACAAGCATTTAGTCAGACAACCGAAAAATCTGCATGCTAATTATAAGATGGTGCTGTGTAAATTGGGTCAAAATATATTTTTTGCATCATTATTATTTTAATATTATACTAATACATTTCACTTTTTATTAATACATTTCACTATACATTAAACTTATTTGTATATTGAACACATGGTACAAAAGCAAGTATTCGATGACACAAATTAACCTATTCGGTACTCCTTGCCAACCTGTTCGCGAAGGTCAGCCGAGACCACTTATGTACCATCTTAACCATATTCAGTGACACGTTTAAATGTAGATTCGTGTATCAAGGGTCTATTAATATCTATATCTATAGAAGATATCTCTATATTTGTCTCAAAACGTTACGAAATGGTGAGAATTTATTTTTCTTACGAAATGGTGTAAAATTTTATGAGCTAGTATTCAAACTCGAGACCTCGGAAGTTGAATTGATTGTGCTATATCACTACACTATTGATAAATATTATGACAGACGGTTGACATCTCTATCGCAATTTAATACGTTCAATGGAAAGTAGTCTGTCAATTTAATACATAGCATTTAAAAACAAAGTCTCTGTCCTTATATGCTTAGATCTTTGAAACTAGGTAACGGATTTTGATGTAGTTTTTTTTTAATAGATAGAATATTTCAATAGGGTTAGTATATATAATCCATGTCCAACATAGTAGAGAAAAAGTGATAATCTTGGAGCTTCCATTGCAAACGCTCGGTGAACCCTAAGTGATAGATCAAAATAATGTCTTCAACGGAGTATAATTAATTATTATCTCTTAGGAATTACTTGCCATAACTATTTTTATTTCTTTAATATTTGCGAGTAATAACGGCTTATACGAAGTACGAAGCGATTTTTAACATACAGCATCAATCCTTATGCACTGCATTTGAGGTACTCAAATGCATTGAGCGCTTACTATAGATCATTACGGCCTCTTGCATCATATAATCTCATTCAATATTTTCGGAGAATAACAGATTTTAAATCTGTCATTCAGAGACATTAGCAGTTGAAATCCAAACTTTACTCCTAAATGACTTCTGAGGCGAAACAAAGTTCCTCGGATCAAGTAGCAACTTATAAGTAAAAAATCCAAAAATACAGTCATTTTTTGTCTGATAGTCACCAAGCGGGTCACCAAGTGGTAACTGATAAGTGACTACGTCCATGGTACAGTTACAACCAAACGTGACATGACCCACTTTACGTCGTTGTTCTGTGAGGCTACTTCCCAGGTCGAGACGGCCCATTCATGAACCGAACTGCGTCGCTCTACCACTTACAAGTCGTTATCATTTAAATAAAATCAGTTGTTTTCATACCAATTAGTAGATGAGACTATGCTAATGACCAAATTGCCAAGGCTAACTTACTATACGCCGTTCACACAACGATGTTGATATATGAAATTCATAAATCTGATTAACGCTACACGCTCTGCTAAACTTTCGGTCTAGTCTAGATATTTACAAGATTTTTTGAGGTGAGAATTTACTACGTACATAAATTCCTTTCTTAATAGTCTCATCACGCCTTTATTAATAATCAGAAGAATGTTAGAAACATCGAAATCACGTTGTGAAAATAATAAAACGCATAAAAATACAGATTATGACGAGAACTACGAGGGGAGGTCCAAAAGTTCGTGGAATGGAGGGGATGGAGTGGGGATAGGGGCGCTCGCTTAGTGTCATACTAATTGGGGACTCATAATTAGTATATAAATGGAGTTTCAGCCCTATTGCGTCATTCGTTTACGAACACTCGCCTGCTAAACACGTCAATCCGGAAGAAAACTGAAACTATGGAGAAAATTGAACACCGTGCGGTCATTAAATTCCTTACCAAGCAAGGAAAGAACGCTCAGACCATTTTGAATGAAATGGAAACTGTTTACGGGGAACAGTGCCCTAGTAAATCAATGATTTACAAGTGGCATGGTCTTTTTAAACATGGTCGGGAGTCGATTGAAGACGACCCCCGCTCAGGAAGGCCAGTTGAGGCCACCTCGTAAATAATATGTCACGATAAAAATTCTCATATTTGACGTGAAATTCCGTGAGTCCAAAAGTTATAGCTGCTACCTACACCTTCAGGTAGGAAAAGGCGGGAGGTTACAAAATTATGTCTGAATGACTCAGTGTTATCTGGATTTTAAACATTATTTGATAGAAGGTAGTTAAGTAGCGAAGGAGTTATGGCAAATGTCAGAGGTAAGAGCATAGGTTTTTTTTTTCTAAAATGGTCGCCACACGTACCTAATAATAAAATATATCATTACTGGGTCAGTAATGGTTGTGAGTGATTTTGACCTACTTATTACATAACTACTTACATATTTGATACGGTCAATTACCTTCTCTATAAAGGTATTTATTTAGTTTAGGTTGTAAACAATTAAAATTTGAAGGTTAGATGTTTATCAACATTTCGCAATTGTTCATATATTGTAACTGGTAGGTATTGTTGAAATTGGAAAAGGATATGTTATGTTATGTCATATTATGTTTCTTTTCCAATATAATAATTTTGATATGTTATTAGTATTTCTATACGTACTTTTAAATGAATTAGATTACAGTTTGGTTTTCACACATTTATAAAAGATAATGAATTAGAGAACGTTCAGAAACCTGCGAGGTTATGTAAGTCGACTATCTACTTAATCTGACAGTTTCCTATTAAAAATTCCTTTTAAATAAATTATTAAATTATTTTCTATGAAAAAAATATTATGTTTTTATTATTTTTGAGGAATGGGGGAAAATGAGCAAGCGGGTCACCTAATAAGCAACTACCGCCGCCCATAGACACCTGCAACACTGTTAATGTTACAGTTGCGTTGTCAGCCTTTAAGGGAGTGGATGTGACGTAATGTGAGTAGGGGGTTAGCCCTTCGGAGATCTCTCTCACCAAACGAATCGCATCATTTGCACTTTATGTAGATATTCTTAGAGGTCGTGGGTATTTTATCGATTGAGCCGGCCCATTCATGCAGCGAACAGCGTGGCCCTACTTATGTTAATAGCACTGCCACGCTGAACTGAAATACTAATCCTCTGCTCTATCATAAAAGTAATATACCTACAGAGATAATACTATTTTAGTGCCTATGTACCTAGTATTAGTAACGTCTAGTAGAATCAAAGTCACCAGTATTTCATGTCAATTTATATAATCCAACGAATTCCTATCGCTCATAAATTGGAACCGACGTAGGTATCAAACAGCAATAATACCTCGGTATTATTATTGCAAGATCGACATCTTTGCTCGGCAATGTCATTCCTTTTTTGGAAAATGTGTTCGACGTTTATTTGCTACAGCCACTTACTGTGATTGGTGATTCTGTGCTGTTTTATATTTTAAACTAGCTGCTCCGAGGAACGTTGTTTCGCCCCGGAAGCATTTTTTTTTTACTAAAAATTCGAATTTAGCACACATAACTTTCGATAAGAATTCCGAGAAATCATTGGTGTGAGTCCGAAACTGAACCCACGACTTATGAATCAGAAGCTGGGAGCACGCCCACTGGACCACCGAGACATTTTTAAAAAGATAAATGAATTATTACATACACAAGTGCCAGTTAATATGATAATATTTTACCACACTTGTCATCTCCGGGTCAGCCATTATCTCACCTTCCATTTGATACATAATTAAAAAAATGTTTTAGGTATTCAAGACGTACAACTATTAATAAGAAATACAATAAATAAAGTAAGAAAGGGCATGCTCCGATGGTTCGGACATGTAGAAAGAATGGATGATGCAAGATGGACTTAGCAGATATACAATGCAAAAGCGGATGGATACAGGCGTCGAGGACGGCCAAGACATATATTCCATGACAAAATAGAAAGTGTTCTAGAGGAAGGTGATGTTAGGACCCTCAAAGATGGACGCGCGCGCATGAAAACAGTTATGAAAGTCAACGAATAGAGTGAGGTGTGTAAGAATCGTGCCTTATGGCGCTCCGTTCTCTCTACCTACCCCGCAAGGGATTTGGCGTGAAGTTATGTATGTATAATAAAAATATACATTATTTTTTTTATATTGCTTTGAAAGTAACATAACATAACTTTACGCCTTTTTCTACCCAAAGGAGTAGGCAGCGTCTGTCAAGCCTCGTCTCGCCGTTATGTTTACGTCCCAAATGGAATAGGTGGCGAATCTATTGCCATACCGTATTTGAAGAAGAAGAATTCCTTTTCTATAATTTAATTATAATTATAATTCCTAATCTTTAATTTAATTTACCTTACCTTATCCTACCTTAATTTTATTACGAAGGTTACAAAAAACAGAATATTTTAATTCCTTAATTATTATTTTATAGTTTAAACATTTTTGTTTTATAACTACAATGCTAATTTATGCAATTAACGATAAAACTATAGGTATGAATCCTTTTTTAATTAGCGATAATAAAATAATTAAGCACGCTGCATTTACCAACAATTTTATTCTTTTATTTTATAATTGTTTCAACTCATTAATAATGCATAATTTCAACCACACTTGAGTCGTAATATCTCTTTCTAAACCAAATATATTATAAAACCAATTTAAAGTTAACAAATCATTGAAATCGTAGATAGTTATTGTAGTACCTATTGACTCTGGTTAGGTTTAAACTATAATAAGGTAATCTTAGTGCATGGTAATAAAAAGCGGTTTCCCTATGATGACAGCAGCTGACTTTCACATTTTTTTTTAATCTTTAGAATTGATTTTCATTCACATAAGAACTGGCCACTTAGAATTTTTAAATTTGGTGCAATATAGTTTTGAATAAAATAAAATATAAATTAAATCGACAAACGTACCATTTAGATAAAGCAGTAACTATAATTTATTTTTTTGTGCTTATTATTACTATATAGATATTAGAGATAAAGCATATGGCATTTACACTGTGCTTCTGATGATGGTCAGTTCGTGAGTCTGTAAGTCGATATTCATCCGAGGACGTCTAAACGTATTTTTAATGGTAATTTTATATCATTTTACTAGAAGGGTTTGTAGAATGTTGTGCATAGTTTTTAACACCTCACTTTGATAACTATTGTCTATA
Organism: Euproctis similis; assembly: GCA_905147225.2. Taxonomy (NCBI): domain Eukaryota; kingdom Metazoa; phylum Arthropoda; class Insecta; order Lepidoptera; family Erebidae; genus Euproctis; species Euproctis similis. The sequence goes on from LR990104.1 coordinate 15,155,532, forward strand.
AAATAACTTCACGCCTCTTTCTACCCGAAGATGTAGGCAGCGGCTCCTAAGCCTCCTCACGCCATTATGTTTACGTCCCAAATGGAATAGATGGTGAACCTATTTCCATACCGGGCACAAAGTTTTTACTCACCGATATTTATCACACATAACTTAAGAAATTAATTTCGAATAACCATATGCATACAATAACATACCTATAATAATCATACATATTATACACCCAGTACTTTATTCTGTGTACAATGTTTATATAATATTAATATTTCCATATTTATTTAATGAAATAAATATGAAAGGAAAAGCTTAGTGACGCATTTATTTTCACTGACTCATAGCGGAATAACCCGCATAATTTATAAGCATCAAAAGCATAGACAGGAGGATATTTCGCAAGTGATGCGAGACTTTGTACTACTTTTTAGCAATCAAAAATTAGCAATAAAACCTTTAAGGTAGGTGCTGTGTTTCTTCTGTACGCCAAATAAAGTAATTGAGTACGACGGAGTAAATAGCCGGCTCATATAAGGAAATGTATAATAAAATATCTGAATATTGTCCACATACTATAATTTGTTCAAAAATTATAACGATCGATGACGATTCCAAGAATCATTGATTATGGCCAGGATTCAAAACCACATACTAAGATGATTAAATATGTTGCATGGTTATAAAATTAGGTGTATCTCAAATGACAAAGTTCAATAACAAATAAAATGACTACAAAGACAGGAATGAGTATGTAACTAATATTTTACTAAATAACTCTCACTTTCGCCAGCGCAAAAAAAACCTTTAAATGTCTCATCGAATTGTAAATTTTAATTTTTGTGGGAAGCCTTTTCTAATGCTATCCAAATATTAAAGTCGGTTCATTACATATACTATAGGTAGGTGCACACTGCACGCAAACCCTTAACCTCCACCTGGTGATGACTGATATCGTGGGTGAAGCTGCGCAGTGTGGAAACCGGCATTTTATTTATGAAGACATTCAATAAATTCATTGGAAAACAACAACGCAGGCGGATAATTCTGATAAATAAATAATATATTTAAATAAAAATAAAATGAATTCTATGCCCAAAACATTCCAAACATGGGCGTCTACCATGTTGCGGAATTGTGGCGTTCTCCTTGAGCCTCATCTGACCCATCGCACTATAAAATCTCACGTGAGTTATTTAATTGCTAATTTACGGCCGAAACCAATAATCAATCCCAATCCAAATTTTGCTATCTAAGATCAATATTTCAATCCATTTATACTAATAAGCGTGCCAACAATCAATCCATGGATTGATTTTGTTTGGGGAATCGATCGACAGATACACAATGATCTTAGATTGGCTTCAATCTTAGATTGGAGATTGATTATTAATTTCGGCCGTTAGTTGCATAGCCCTGCTCTATTATGGATATGTTAGTCAACCGTCTACGAACCGTACACATATTTCGCCAAAAGACCATAACTAAATACGTTTAAAAAATATATATCATATTATTAAAAGAAAAAAAATACCGCGTTCCATATAAACATAAAGCGAACTTATTAAAAAGAAAGAGTATATCTATGATTTCTATTATTATAATCTATATAATATAATATGGCAATACTTACGTATTTAATTATTTCCGATAACAAGAATAAACTTATGATAAACACAAACTTGAGTTAATTTAACTCATGTAAACAAATAGTAGCACAACACGTCGCTGGAATAGCGGTACGCGAACTGAGTGACTTGACTGAGCTGTGTGCCGTGAGGGCCGGTGAGTGCTAACAGAAGTAACAGACAGAGCTGAGAGGTCACAGTAGTAAGTAGGCAAGTGTGAGCTACAATCAAAAGCCTATTGTCGTGCTTGTTTTGGCTATATTCGCAATTTTTCCTAACAAAATCAAACAACGCGCGCTCCTTTTTTCTGCACAAGAGATTTGTGTGAGTCATTGCACCGTAGTAAAACCACAAATATAATCCTATATTGGACTATTGATACAAGTCATTCATATTGCATTAAATAGTAATTCATATACAGATTGCAAAATTTCACTCGCCAAGAGGATAATGTTATTGAAGAAAAACACGCCGAAGAATTCAACGACAGAAATAAAATAAAAAAATGAATTCAATCTCAGTGGTCCAGTGGTCGAGCACTCCGCTAAGGAATCAAAAAGTCGTGGGTTCGAATCCGGGACTAATGACTTTTCGAAATTCTTTTCTTTTTCAAGTCATGTGTGATAGATATCGACGACTGACAGCTTTGTGCCGGGTGTTTCGCAATAGGTTCGCCACCTATTCCATTTGCGAAGTAAACCTAACGGCGAGTCGAAGCTTGAGAGCCGCTGCATACACCTTCGGTGACCCACCTTACCATCAGGTGACCCCCTTGATCGTGTGCCCTCTTTACCATATAAAATGCCCTTTCTTACTTTTACACCGACACTCTCTTTCAATACAATTTCCTTCCTTCAAACTTCCTTACTTACTACCTTGTTTTCAACGAGTCGGCGAGAGTCACTCCGCGTTTATTCTACTTCATGCGTTGGGATCGGTACTGCATTGTGGATTGCTGGCTGGGCTTTTCTGCTTACGTTCTTTGCGCCCAGGAATTTGCCCAACGCTCCATTTACGCTGTTTCCTAATTCCACTCTTCTTTCTATATTGCTTTCTTCTTTCTTGTACTAATGTGTAACATTTATTATTACTACTCCGTAGAGGTGAGGTTGTGTTATTGATTGGTAAAGCTACATGATATTTTTAATATAATTTATGCCAGACAGGTACTAAGAAAATCACTTTCGTAGGAGTTGGAGGTAGTTAAATTTCAGTTCACGGCATCTATTTTCGATAGATTGCAGTAATTATAGTAATGGTAACATCGGTTACAATAATAATACTTGAAAGAGAGTGCTATCCAAACTAACAATTTTAGACAGTTAATTAGTATTAAGAAATAATTTGTAATAGGTAATACTAGCTGATCCGGCAAACGTTGTTTTGCCTAAATAAATAGGCAGTGGACCATTATTAACATTAAAATTATAAAAAAATTAATGTTGGCTGGCCGATTCTCAGAGCTACCCGATATGCAAACAAAATTTCATCAAAATGGGGCAAACCATTTTGGAGAAGTTTGTTAGTGTTTACTACCACGCCAAAAAAAATAGGTTTTCCTGCAAACTTCGTACCGGCTAAAAGTCGATTCTTTATTTTTTTAATACATTTTCTGCTATTCAGGACCTCGTCGCGCCGGTTTACTGGTCAGCCAGCAATTACATGAATATCAAAAAAATTCTCCTAATCGTAGGTTTACATTATAGACTGTAGATGGCACATGACAGTAAAAATGTACTACTAATACTGTTACTACCTTCTAATAGTCATTAAATAAATCATATTAATCACAACTTCACTTTTTTAAAATTATTCTGCTAATCGGGATGCCGAGTCAGCTATAAAAATTATAAAGTAAAAGAAAAAAAGAAAAATAGGTAATGTTAATAAGGCAACGATCAAGTTATATCAAATATATAAAATATGTATATTCAGTCAGTAAGAAAAGCAAAAAAATAACACATTTTATCATATCACATTTCATAATTTCACATTTTATCAATAAGCCATTAATTACTTTAGTCTTACAATCTGTGTGTATGCCATTGCCATGTAACTTTTCACATAGCGCCATCTATTGAATAATTACTTAAAACAGACAACAGAGCTCGCCATCTGAACACAATCGCTTGGAGTTAACAAATAAAGTAAACAAATAATTTGCAATAAAATATAATCGTGACTTTGAATTGAGATATTAATATGAATGATCCTATCCTTAAAGTTGGACCAAACTGCCTACGACGTTCAAATGTGGATAAAATCGGTTAAGTAGTTTCTGCGTCCACCGCGGACAAACAACGTGACTCGTAATTTAAATATATTCATTTAAGATGATAAACTATTTCATAAAATAAAGATGTAAACAATATTTCACAATCCGGTGACAGATGACCCTAGTACGATATTTTACAATTATTTTACTATTACGATTCTCTTGTTATATATAGAATAATATGCATGACATAGAATGAGTAGATATAATTTAGCATATATATATATATATATATATATAATTCTCGAGTCTAGATGTGCGTAATTGAACTCCTCCGAAACGGCTCGACCGATTCTCATGAAATTTTGTGTGCATATCGGGTAGGTCTGAGAATAGGACAACATCTATTTTTCATCCCCCTAAATCACAAGGGTAGCCCACCCCTCAATATATTTTTTTTATTTTTCGACATTTTTCTGTTTCTTATTTTTTTTATAAAACGGGATACAAAAATACATACAACCCTAAAATTTCAACCCCCTACGATCAACCCTTATTTTTTAAATTTTATTTTTTGGCAAGACAACGTTCGCGGGGTCAGCTAGTATATATATATATATATTAATCCTGAAATTATTAATTAAGAGTATTCGTACTGCATCAGTATTGATTTAAACATTTATACATAAAACATCATCAAATCAGTGTCTAATTATTATTAGCTTTTTATTAGCTTCACCTGTATGTTTGTTTGTATGTTTGTTTGTAACCGACTTCTTTGGGCGCGATTTTGAACCACTTTAAACGGCCAGATTTCGTTCAAACTTTGTACATTTATTGAGGACCGATGACAATACACTAATTTGATAAAATTATTCCATTTTTCAATTTGCAAAATATGATTTTTAGTGTTCATAGTTCACTTCTCGCACCACCATCTAGTGGCAATCAGCGGAAAGTCTACGTTATCAACTTGAAACGAGTTCCTTGTATAAGTCACAGATGGCGCTATTAACGCGCTTGTTATAGAAAACCGAACTAAAAAATATAAAATAAATAGTAGTTTAAAAAAACTAAAAAACACGCTTTTTATAGAAAACCGAACTAAAAAATAGAAAAATAAAAAAATATATATTTTATTTTAAAAAAAGCGTGGGGTGCATGGGGTCAATAGTTTAAATATTTTATTGACCGATATGAGTAGAGTGATTATCATTTCGATAATATCTTAAAAAGAACCTACGCTTTATTTAAAATAAAATATATTTTTTTTTATTTTTCTATTTTTTAGTTCGGTTTTCTATAAAAAGCGTGTTTTTTAGTTTTTTTAAACTACTATTTATTTTTAAAATTAGTTTACCCAATAAATAAAAATGTAGCGTATTCATAGATTTAAAATATTGACTTATTCTTAAATCCATGAGCGAATTGAAATACATATTGTCATAGTAGGCTTTAGTAATATTGGTGACTTGTTTAATGACATCCAAAATTAAAAAGGGCTGTAATTGACATTAATTGCCGCGGACTGGCGCTCCGGGCCCATTTATTAAGCAACTTTAGTATGCAAAACTACTAAGTTTCGTTGCGATGACTTTAGCCAATAATGTTATCATAAATATTTTGCTTCAATATACATTAAAATAAATTATAAAGGAACCAATTTTTAAAATATATGACTAGACTACACATACAATAAAACTACTAAAAAGGCAGTATAGCTTCTCATCTAGCCTGTCCAAATTGGGCACTTCAAAAAAATAGTTATTGCCTCAGGTGCTTATATAGATATAAGAATAATAGAACGGCAATAGTCACCCAAACAACGAGACCAAAAATGGGTTGTTGATGTGTGAGTGACTTAACAATGGGTGCGTAAAAAGCGCTTCAAAGTGTCAACTTTTAGATAGTTATTGTTCATGTGTTACGTAAATATCCTGAAAATCTACGGCGGTTGCGCTGTCAGTGATGAACGTTAGAACATTTTTTCTGACATCAGACATGTGCATTGTGCCACCTATTAAAGTCTATGCTAAATCTATGCTTAGGTGTCTCTGCCATAGTGATGTGCCAACTCGCGTTAATCCTAACCCGAGTTGACTTTAAAGTAATTTTACTCGAGTAATTTTAAAGTTAATAAAAAAAATTTTTTTCTTGCGCCGATATTGAACAGTCTAAAGCTTATAAGTAATTGTATCAAGCATTAATTGTCTTATCTATGTTGTAGCTAAAATTATCTATAAATGAACAAAAAAATAAATCCGATGTTGCCATCACATTGGGCTCTGCTTTCATTTGTATTCTCTTTCTTGACTTAAAGGTCTTAGTTACCAGGTCATTAAAACCCTTAAAAAAAATGTATTCTCTTTGTCTGCTTTTACTTCTTTACTGTTTTATTTATGAATATTGATTACTGCTGATAAATACATTAAATAATTGATTATGTGGATATTACCTAACTGATTATTGATATTTGGTCATCTAATCGGCTCGAAAGTAAGACATGGAATTCCTTTTATTTTATAAAAGATAGGGTGTAAATAAAATAAATATTAGACAATATTTTTTTTAAAATATATATTACATTTACTTTCTAGATAGATAAGATGATTAAAAAAAATTCAATACTAAGATTGGGAATTTTTATCATATTCTTCAATTATGTTTCATCGTGCGACTTTTTAATCACAGTCGCACAAAATTTGTTAAGGGATGGATTTCACAGGTATGTACCTTCCATAGGTTTTACTTTGAAATGTAGTGTAGTAGAAATGTGTGTAATGACTTCTATTTTGTGATTTTTAAACTACTTTTTTGTTTCAATATTTGTTTTTTTTTTACCAAAAGAAGTTATTTATAAAGTTAAATAACATAACAGTCTGTGTAAATGATTTTTCTAGTATATAAAATTAATTAAATTAAATAAAATATAAAATAAAAAAATATGTCATATTGCCTGTTTTCTATTTTCTTTATAACTTTATTTTTATGTCAGTTTTCTTTTCAGATCCTCTGTCTTTTAAACAATTCACTCATGTCTCATATTTAGTAAAATTTGTAATCTTGCACTGTTTCATTTATTCCATAATGGTTTTTTGCAGGAATTTAACATATGATATTAAAATTAGACTTCGTAAATTGGAAAATGATGAAATTTGGCCGTACTCTAATTGTGTTATTGGGCTCAACCAACCATTACCAGCTGGAATTTATGCGAATCCTGATGAGCTCAGTGAGTTAAGAAGGTCAAATACAGTAAGTTAAATATTTGGTCCTACCCAACACAACGTCTTCTGAAGCAGTTGATGTTAATAATATAACAATTTTGTATTCACATTGCCTTACAGCTAAATGCTATTACGAAGAAGACTAATGTTGAACTGCCTGCAGAACAATCTGAGTCAGGTAATACATACTTAATACATGAGGCCACCAGTGACACTTTCAAAATGTGGGTTCCGTTGCATGCTAGATATCACAAAGCAGTCACATTTGGTGGGTAAGTAAATGATTTCCTTCACATCATTAATAATGCTATAAAGAGTTCAGCAATTATTTAATTAATAGTAGAGTTATTAAATTTCCAAGTTCATTTTATTATTTGTGATGTAATAGTTTGCCTATTTTAAACTCTTTTAAGTTCTTTTTAGCTCCACTAGTATTATGTATTGTTGGAACAAAGCGCGTAACTAATAAAAATACTCCATTCATTTCTAGGTATCAATCAAACAATATTTTATCACCAGAGATGTTCCTACAATGTCCTGACCAAAAATTGGACACCTGTGGGAATACCCTGAAACCTGCAAAGTTTCGGTGTACTGGAAAATCTAAGGATAGTTGTAATTGGAGAGAATTAAAATATTCACTGGTGAGAGAGAGTCTAATATTTTTATATGGGATAAGAGGGCAAACAAGCAGCTGTGTCACCTGATGGCAAGTGACCAGCGCCGCCCATGTACACCTGCAACATATTTAGTGTTACAGTTGCCTTGCCAACCTTTAAGGGAGTAGGATAGGAAAAGATGGGGAAGGGAGGTGGGCCTCCGGGTACCCTTCTCACTGAACGAAACGCGGCATGAGCAACTTTACGTTGATCTGCTGAGAGGTCGTGGTATTTCACCGGTCGAGCTGGCTCATTCATGCATCGAACTGCTTGGCCCTACCACTGTTAAAATAATATATCTAATTTTATTTTTACATTGGTACTCTACATACATTATAATAAAGTAAATTATTCTATGTACATATTTTAAAAAAAACAAGGTTCAACTAATAGCCATATAGCAATTGTTGAATGAGGAAAATGAAACTAAAATTGATCAATATTTTTTTGATGGATTAGATGTATTAATAGTTTCTTAATAATGTAAGAGTACAGTTTGATAAATCAAGTAAGAAAATTGATTTAACATCATTGAGACACTTGATTTAACAATTTTTGTGAAAGAGGAGGGGTGGATGATGGAGGGGAATAAACAATCAATCTTTTTTTTCTTTCATTCAAATTTCCATCTCTTTTTAATTACAGATTTCTCCATCTCCAATAATATGGCCTGTACCAGTTGGTGACTTAAAACATTACTATCCTGTGGCTATCGTAACATCAGCCATGATTATTATGGGTTCTGTATACCTTATTGTTACCATTAATGGGTATAAATATTATTTAGGATAATTGGTACAGGAAATAAATAAAGAATAAGTGACAAATAATGAATAACATTACTGCACAAAATTGAAAGTACATCTGCATTTAATTATTCAAATTAAACAAAGAGAAATACAAGTAAAGATGAACACAGTTCAACAGTAGATCAGATTTAAAAATTACACTGACAGCAAAATTCAAATATGTAATAATGATGGTTGAGGAGTCATTACTATTAAGAAGTAATTCTTTAAGAGCAGCCAGAAACAAGAAAAATGGTGGTACAAATGTGTATTCCATTGGTCAAGGAATGAGAAAATTAAATTAAATATAATATTTATATGGTGGAATAGAAAGTGATATGAGAGTGCTATGTGTTGTAAGGTTTGATGATTTTGTTACCATATCATTAGTGATAAATATTACCAAATTTTAATATGAAATATGTAATGTATGACTTTCATCAATGTAAGTTGATGATGATATTGTATGATAGATTATAATAGCTGAAATTAAAATTTAATTTATATGTTTTTAGTGATAAGTATGATATTTTCAATCTATTGCCAAAAAGAATGTCAAGAATTTTTATGGGATAGGAGGGCAAACGAGCAGGCGTGTCACCTGATGGTAAGCAACCAACGCCGCCCATGGACACCAGCAACACATATAGTGTTATTGTTGCGTTGCCGACCTTTAAGGGATAGGAGATAGGAAAGGATGGGGGAAGGGGAGTGGGCCTCCGGGTACCTCTCTCACTGAACAAATGAGGCAAGGGCCACTTTACGTCGGTCTGGTTCATGCAGCGAACTGCTTGGCTCTATCACTGTTCTTTCTAAATAAGTAAATATCAGAAATGAGATATTGTTATTGATGTGGTTACTGTGGATTATTTATATATATAGATGTAGATACTTGATAAAGATAATTGATTGTTACTTTACACCATTAATACGCAAGGAGGCTCTTGACTTGCAGCTCGAAAGTGGCGACGGTACACCTTACCATTAAAACTTTATTAATAGCGACTTTAGGAGACATTTAATATCTCGATGTTTGTAAATCAATTTTAAAATAACATCTATCCTACATTATTTTTACAAAGAGTGTTAGTTTTCGCCAACTTTTTACATGTTCAACCAAACTATGCACTAAATCTATGCACTATAATATGAGTAGTCTAAATCATACCATATTTATTAAGATAAATTTTTAATTAGGTAAATACAGTTAATGGACAGGGCTTGAAAGAAGAATGTCAGAAGAGAGTGAGGTATCCCAAAACCAATACGGGTTCATGTCGAGATCAGCTGTGCGAGAAATATAGACGAGTGCATAAGAATGCACTTGGTGTTCGACCATCTCAAAAAGTCGTTCGATCGTGTACACCGAAAGGTTTTGTGGTTGGCCCTAAGGGAGAAGGCTGTACCGGATAAATATGTGAGGCTAATCCATGCAATGTACAAAACACCTTGTACGTTTTGTATGTCCCGTCGGCCGCGGGTACTACTGACGAATTTGGTGTGGGTCTGCACCAAGGGTCCGCTTTGAGCCACTATTCACGTCGAATCTACAGCAGGAGGCACCTTGGTACATGCTCTTTGCGAATGACATTGTGCTCGTCGGGAAAGATGGACAGGAAGTACAGACTGGAGCAGTGAAGACAGAAGCTGGAGAGCTTTGGCCTACGGATCAGCAGATCTAAAACATAATACATGTTGTGTGATTTTAGTGGTAATTCCCATTCTGTTTCCATAGTGCTGGACGGTGTGTCGCTGCCAGTCTGTTCTTACTTTAAATACCTGGGATTTAAAGTGCAAAGCGATGGCGAAATTGACCGCGACCTATTGCATCGATCTCCGATTGCCTCTCAAATTGAAAGCCAAAATATACAAAACTATAAATAGACCTAAGACAGGTCTGCATGGATCAGAATGTTCAGAAAAATGGATACATGCTACGGAGTTGAAAATGTTGAGATGGATGTGAAGAGCGATAAAATACGGAAATAGTATGTAAGAGGAAGCTTTAAAGTTGCGCCTATATCTGAAAAGATAAGAGGAAATCGCCTTGAGTGGTATGGCCATGTAATGAGGAGGGATGATACACATGTTGCGAAAAGAATGATGAACCCGAATGCGGAAGGAAACATGGATGAATTGTGTGGAAGATGATACGACTAGGAAGGGTGTTGCTGTGGCAGAAGCGAATGACAGGGAAGCGTGGAAAAGAGAAACCTGTTGTGCCGACCCGACGTAATGGGAAAAGGGCAGGAAAATGATGATGACACATTCCAATAATTAGTCTTATTGAAAAATTAGAATTAATGTTCTAAATTTTATTTATTTCATTTATTTAAGTGTTACTTACTATTTATAACAGATAAAGATAATTGTATACGCTAATGTCTTCAGATGTAAAGCACCCTACAAACTGAAATAAATATATAGAGAGAAAACAATCGATATCATCTTTTACTAATTTAACACCCTTAAAACCCCAAGTTATGATGCAGCGCCAATTATGCCACGACACGGTAATTTTTTAGGTCCCGTGTAACATGTGACTCGCACGTCAAAGTAAATTGAGAACACTGTAGTGTTGAGTAGGACATACAAGAGGCGCTTCATTTGTCCCGGACATAACGTCAAAATGTAAGAGTGCCTCGAAATTAAAAATTGTACTACTTCAATTTTTTTGTCGCGGTCGTCCGAGGCAAAGTCACAATCGTCGCGTCTGACATTTCGAGAGAGGGAGAAATATATTGTCGTCCATGCGAAGCGAGGTTCCAGCCAGAAGAGGCGTATTTAAAATTTAATTAATAATCTTACGTTGTTTAAAGATTCAGTGCCATTTAATTAGTTTTTTTTTTAGTTTAGTTATTCTGATGTAATTATAAGTTATATTCTTGTAAAGTTTGATTACAATCCATTCAGTAGTTTTTGAGTGAAAAAGTAACAAACATTCATCCCACATCCATACTCACAAACTTTCGCGTTTATTTTTAACAGGTATATTAGATGAGAAATTTTATATTCGTAATCATTTGGTTTGAATACCTAAAAGAAAACAAACACATAAAATTATTTTTTATACTTGTAAGATTTCTAATTACAAAATATTTGTACTAAACAAACAAATAACATGACAAAAGCACGTCGCGTCTAACATTTGAGGCACCAGGAGGCGCGCGTATTTCGTACTACAATAACTTCAAATGGTTCAGTACGCCTCGCCTCATTTGAAGTGGGATATTGTACTGTCTTAGGACAAAAACAGGCTATCTTACAAACTCTTTTTTAAGTCGTGTCCTACTCAACACTACATTTGAGGCACCAGGAGGCGCGCGTATTTCGTACTACAATAACTTCAAATGATTCAGTACGCCTCGCCTCATTTGAAGTGGGACATTGTACTGGCTCAGGATAAAAAAGAGGTTACTCTTACAAACTCTTTTTCAAGTCGTGTCCTACTCAACACTAGAACACTGGAAAACCCTTTTCTAGTTATTGATTTGATTTCTAGTTAATGAATGAATTCATCATCAGTTATGAGAATTTCTTCCGGTAGTAGTGACGTACAAAGTGCACCTAAGTTCTTGCACAGTTCTAATCAAATAAATATTCAATAAAACAAATATTCAAGAAACTAATGTCAAAGCTCGAAAGAAAGCTCCAGTTTCATAGCGCTGGTTTGGTAGTGCACTAGCTCCACCTATCTCCTACAGTAAAATGCTTTGTTTCAAAATGCTAGTAACTGCTCGTTTATCTTGTTTGTGGGTACAACATGTAGGTGGCAGCACCCGGCTACATTTATTGATTCTTTTAATTTAAACTTAGCTCGCTAGTCGCTACAGCCTACTACAACTAAATAATGTTTTATGTAAAAATTGCTCATGGTGTCCTCTAGAAAATTAGTTTTCTTATATTTAAACAGCGATTTTTCTCTACCAAACGTTCATAAAGGCTTCTCGCGTATTTTAATTTCGTATAAGAATATTTTATTATGCAGGATTTTTAAAGCATGACTTATGCTGACTATATGTTATTGTAATCGGTTGTGAGATGCAAGTGCTGTGCACGACCAGGCAGTGCATCGGGGGCGTGCCGATATGCGTATTGCTCGCGCTCGCACCACAGATTCTGATATAGATTTAAGATTAACGAGGCCACGTAAACGTGTCGCTAAGGGGGTCGGGGTGCTCGTTCTGTTTACATGCGGGTGCAGGCGGCGGGTGCAGCGGGCGGCCGATCGATCGCTGGGCGGGGCGGGACGTGCGGGGGGAGGCGGGGGGCGGGGCAAACGCGCGCCGGCCGCCAGTCCGCCTCGGGGCCGCGTCCGCGCGGTCGTCGCTAGTTTTGCGGTACGGCGCGCCGGAGTGTCTCCGAAGGCGCCCGGCGGCGGCGGCGAGCCTCGCGCCGCCCGCCCCCGCACCCATGTTGCAACCACCCGCTCTCGCAGTGCACCCTCTCCCCCGTCCCGAGACTCCCGTGCTGATGGCGGGCGCCGTGCGCGCAGCCTGGCCACTGGACTAACCGCTCGCTCCCCGCCGCCCGCGCACCCCGCTCCGCGTCTACGTCCCTTGTTCCTGTGGGCGCGACAGCGCGACGGTACCGTGCAAGAAGTTCGTTGTGAGGACTACGACCCGCGTAACCGTATTCGAATCGCGCGCACTCCGACCGGCTGGAGAGTCATACCACGCACGGAGATCTTTGATTCCATCCTTGTGCCACCGGCTCAGACGCGACCTAAAACAGAGCGGCGCCGGCGCCGTCGCCCAGGCAGAACTCGCAGGAGGCGCGTAGAGGCCGCTGCGCCCGCGCCCGCCTGGTTAGCGCCCGACCTGGAGTCACACATCCCTTCACACACCATCGCGGTGCCTCGACCGCCGCCATTACCATCAGAGCCCACACCGCTGGATAACCTGCTTGCGGTAGCAGAGCTTGAATTTAACCAGCAGCGTGGTGAAGAGGCTCTTGAGTTGGAGCTTCAAAGTGGCGACGTTGCACCTTACCCCTTTCTACCAGAAGCTGAAGAAGTGGCACGTGACGTCATGTCGTTTGAACTTGGTGAAACAAAAGAGCCGGATGAAGTATTCTCTCATCCTCCTGCGAGATCTGATGATGACACTTTTCAGAGTGATATTTCACATGTGCACAAGGATCTTTTCGAGACAATCAGTGAAGCACACTATCTGCCTGAACTTGGCGGTCCGCACGACGAAGCTCTTCTCGAGTCCCTTGTTGAGAAAGGCTGCGAAGATAATCAGATTCTTGATCAAGCACTCGATAAGCTTGCACACTTAGTTCATGGCGCTGAGTACGTAGAAGAAGAAGATGATATGCTATTAGGTAATGCGCCAGTCACGGATATTATTAACCGACTCGAAAATTCGCTGGAGTCACCTAGTCGTAGCAGCATGACTGCAGCCCAAGGCCTTCTGAATCTACACCACATAGGAGACCATATTCCACTATCAAAACATCAGCAGAGATCGGAGGAGGCTTACCTGACGAATGAAGTATTTGTTCCCACCGAAGATACACCTGAGTGTGCTCTCGAGACGCTGTCTGCGCCATCTGAGTTAGAAAAAGCTGATGAAATTAACCAAGCGGCCGCCAATCAATTAAAATATGAGCAAAATGCCGACAAGAGGCTACAAAGTAACATTGACACTGCTGAAGCTGGTCTTTATTCTGATCAAGTACCTGATTTACATGAATCTTATAGAAACCAAACGATCAAAGAGCTGCAATCGTTACCAGAAGAAACTGACTTCTCGTTACCTACAGAGGCCGTGAAAAATCAAACAGTTACGGTAACTCTTATGCCTAAAGAAGAAGAAGAAGATTCTAGTGAAAGTGACAGTCAAAATAATATAGAGGTTAAACCAAATTTAGATCTAATTACTGAACAACCAACTGAATCATTAGATGGCGGCACCGATGGATGTGTTGATGGAGTAGAACTAGTGGCAACAGATTTAAGTAGAAAAACTGGGGAAAAGAAAAGGAAACATACAGAAGATATCGCTAGTGTCGTAGAAACTACTAACTCGGTAGAAGAGAACTTATCAGATAAAAGTGAAGAATTTCCCAAAGACTTAAGTTTACAACGACGGCTTCCAACTCCGCACACTTCACCAAGAAGGATAGACATACCACGTGCACCATCCAGAGAATCAGATGCAATGCAGTCGCCTCAGCCTAGCGGTATCCCGGCAGTACCTTCGTCACCAGAAATATTTACAATGCCCCACACAAAAAGCAAACAATCTTTATTTTTAGAATCTTTACTATCGTCGCCATCACCTAAAATGTACACGTCCGAAGTCACAATTACTAAACAGCAATGCGAACCATTAAATTTAGGTAAGCATAGAAAATCTGCAAGTCCGACAGTAACTAGTTGCTCTGATGAGATCAGAAAAATTAATAAAGAATTCGGTGAACCCCAGGAGAAAAAGAGACGAGAGTCCACAGAAGATTTTATTAAAATTTCTAGAATTTTTAACAGATGTGATCGGGACGATAACGAAATAAAGTCCGAAGTGTCGTCGAAAAAGACAGAAAAACAGTCAAAGGACAAGGATGAAATAAGTCCTATAAAACAGTTACAATTTCTCAAAACTAGTGCCACATTTAACATTCCTGATCCGTTATTGGTCCCTAAAGATAAGCTGAATTCTATTCTGGCAGCTCCTGGTCGGGAAATTCCAGCTTTATTAATGCAGAGGCCTGAGTTAAGATTGCCGGAAGCATTCGCCTTTCCAGCCATCTTACAAGATCCAGATATTCTTGTCATATCATTATCGCAATTAGAAAATATTTTAGAGAACGAAGCAAAACAAGCAGATACATCTTCAATTAAGACTAAAGAAAAGCCATCTACACAGAAAAGTGTACAAAATACAGAACATACGATGCCTCAACCAGATCAGACGAACCTCTCCAAGTCAATACCATCAATGGATGGGTTAGCCGGTGATATAGATGCCGCTACTTCAGCGGCATTTAATCAAATGTTGTGGTTACCTTACCTTAGCCAAATTGAAGCAATGGCGGCTTGTTCGCAAAATATGGATTTCTTGAAAGCTCTCAACTCCTCTGGTTATACCGGTTCAAATTATCCTGACATATCACTTATGAACCCGGCGGCACGATTGGGCATGCCTCCAGGCGGTTTTCCTATGATGCCACCTATGGACTACGAGAATCGCCTTCAATTTGCACTGTGGCAGGAGGCCATGACTAATGCAAATGCTTCTCAACAGCAAAGAAGTAAATCTAATAGCATGATGGACGCTCAGATGAAAGAGATGGCAGCCAAATCATCGGACGTACAAAATCCTTACGTTCATTCAACTAAGAGTCATCAAAGTAAAGGGCATAGCAGTATGTCATCGCGTGCGAGTCCAATGACCGCAAATTACAACGCCGCCGCGGCCGCGGCTGCCGTGGCTGCAGGTCAGCGCGCAGCAGCGTTACAACACAATCCATTCTTACAAAACATGTACCCCGGAATCAATCCTAATATTAGACCGAATATACCTCTGTCAGGTTTACAGATACCTCCGTATTTCAATCCCAGTTTAATGGGTAGAGATCAGCGATCGCCAAGAAACAGTAACCAAAAAAGTCCCACTTCACCGTTTTATCCGAACAACAATTATTTACAATCTCTGCAGTCTAAACAGTTGGAAACACAATCTCAGAGAAGTAGTTCGACCGGGTCGCATCAGTCCACGGAATCACCGCGGCCGAGGATCAGTGTGAAATCTTTGCACAATCTGTTAGAGCCCACGGCAGCTGCAGTCGCCGGGCCACATGGCTCGTCGCGACGCGGCTCTACATCGTCATCGACGACTGGACGGCGCCGCGAGGAACCCGAAGTGGGCAGCACGACCCCACTTGGGGAACCGCCACTCATACCACCGCACCCACATGATCCGGCCTCCTTCCATTTATGGCATCCACTCTTCGGCAAGTGAGTAGCAATGTATTTATTTACTTTTAGCTAATTTTGCACACTCGTTAATAGAAAATTGGTATTCATTTATTGCAGATTTTTTGAAGCCGTTGTTCATGAAGGTGATTTTTTATTATTATTTTACGCGAATCTACATTTCATGTGTATTTTCACTAAAATATTTTATATAGAAATCAATCAACTCTATACTTATCATTTATATAACTATAAAATCCACTGACTGATGACGCTGTTATAACAGCGTCATCTAATACTAAGTATTACGTATATATTGTCCAAGTCTACTCATAGCACCAACTGTCGGGATAACTTAAACTTGCCCTTATTGATCTGTCACTAAAATAGAGCGTATATATTGGGAAACTTGAAGGGTATATATTGGGATGTGGGTCATTATGTCTGTAGGTAAAGAATGAGAACCGAATTTTAATTTTTAGAAATAGACAAATAAGTTTTTTTAAATAGATACACAAAAGATTTCCGGCAAACCCGTATAATGAGAGGAATTAATTTTATAGGTAGATATTAATTTCAGTACTGAGTTTTAGTTGTGGTAAAATCAAACAAAAATTATAAATCTTTTCTGTATAGTTGTCTAACCTTTTGGAGGTATTTTAGGTATTAGCATATTTAAGGGCTGCTTTCGAAAATAACATAACTCGAATAAAATTATTAGAAAGAAACCTAAGGCTTTGTTTTATGGACTGTGTTGTAATTTTTGCGCTATATAGTAAGCAGATTAATGTAATAAACTAATTTCTCAGTGTTTCTTTTGAAGTGGAACTTCTAATCGCTCTTGCAATCGTTTAACGCTTTTAACGGCCTCTCGCGGCCATAAAACGTAATATGTAAACCGGTCTCTTAAACCGGTCAATATAATCCCAACTTAGAAAATTTTTAATGAAGCGAGTTTTATAAACTGTCTGTACATAGATCTGTAGCGGATCATGGTACTATACCTACTATGTACTTATGTTGTCGACCTTTAAGGGATAGGGGAAAGGGGGGTGGGCCTCCGGGCATCTCTCTCACCGAACGAAACGCGGCATGAGCCACTTTACGTTGCTAAAAACCATAACCAAAAGTAAATTTTTAATATTATAAACTCCCATCAATTTGTGTTTTGATATAAGTATCTATTGACAAGTTTAATGGCTAAAATTAACTTATAATCTTACTCTGTGACTAAATCTTAGTTTGTATGTGATTCAAAATATACATAAAGGTATTCTAGCAAGTAAATAAAAAATAAATAAAGATTAAACTAAAAAACAAGATCCAAACCGTGGTATAGGAGGGCAAACGAGCAGGCGTATTACCTGATGGTAAGTGACTAGCACCGCCCATGGACACCTGCAACACATAAAGTGTTACATTTGCGTTGCCGACCTTTAAAGGAGTAGGATAGGAAAGGGAAGGGGAAGGGGGGCCTCTGGCTACCTCTCTCACCGAACGAAACGTGGCACGAGCCACTTTACCCCGAACTTCCGAGAGGTCGTGATACTTCACCGGTCGAGCCGGCCCATTCATGCAGCGAACTGCTTGGCTCTACCACTGTTAAAAGTTCTAAATAAACGCGATACAATCCTAAAAAGTTGTTGTAATGTTATAATAATAATATAATAATAATATCTTGGACACAATACACACAGCGCCCTCTAGTTCCAAGCTAAGCAACTAAATGCTTGTGTTATGGATACTAGATAACGGATATTAATACATATGTACTTTTCTTTTGTAAATATATACTTATAATACATAGAAAAACACCCAGACACCACACAAATATTCATGTTTGTCACAAATATTTGTGCTCGGGTGGGAATCGAACCCCCGACCTCATTGCTGCTACCGGTAGTATTACCAATGCGCCACGAGGCCCGTCGTTAGGCCGTTATGAATGTGATTCGCGAAAATCTAAGAAATAAATACACAATAATTAATTTTACCTTTCGTTAATTTTTATTAGGCTACTATTAAATAGCAAACATTGTCAGCTAGTTTGCGACTGCATCGGGTTTTTCAAAAGAAAAATATATCATGGTTGCTTAGCAGCCCAGTATCCCATATAAATATTTCATAAGAAGTGGGATGGCCAAACACAGATTTATCCAAGGATTAAAGTAGCAAGGGTTTTCATCTGTATTTTGTACTTGTAGTACATATAAGTACTTGGATAGCAAACACATTTTAATATTTTATTATGAATATTTAAATCTTATCTTGCTCTATAAAGGAACAAATAGGTACAAGAAACCACCATTACGAATTCACTCAATCGATAAGTGTAACATCAAACAAGTGACTTCAGCGGCAATTTTCCTAATCTAGATTCATGGCGAACCCAATCAAATATTTAATCATTCATGCTTGACTATCATAGGAACATATCTACCTACCTATTTAAACGGAAATAGAGCAAAATCATTATTTTAAATGGCCGATCGATATTCGGATATTAATCCTATTACTTATAACATAACACGCCTTTTGTTACCCGAAGGTGTAGGCAGCGGCTGTTAAGCCTCGTCTCGCCGTTATGTTTATGTCCCAAATGGAATAGGTGGCGAACCTATTGCCATACCGGGCACAAAGTTTTTTCAGTCATCGATATTTATCATACATAACTTCCGAACACAATTTCGAAAAGTCATTGGTGTGAGCCAGTGTCTGGAATCGAACCCGGACCTCTAGGTCAGAAGCCGTGTGCTCGACCACTGCGCCACCGAGACTATTTTAGATATTACTTTACTATACCTATTTCTTATCCCACTATTTATTCAGAATTATAGAGTCAAACATTCATATTGTCTGTTCAATTTGTTTTTGTTTTAGATGTTTTGGTTAGGGATATTTAACTCATAGCAACGTTTGAAGTACCTAAGTATCTATCTCAGTAGGTAAATTATTGGTTTTGTCTATGTGTGATCGGATTAATTTCTAAAATAATTAGTTCTATATATATTTCTCATTATTTGGGTCGTCACAACGGGTTTTTCTTTTCCACACTTGCCTATCACTATCTTCCACATGTCACCCTTCATCATGTCCTCTTTCACACAATTCATCCATATGTCTTAGATCTTCTTCTTCTCTTGTTTCCCTCTACATTGGGTTTTATCATTCTTCTCGCAACATGTATAGGCATCCCTCCTTATTACATGCACATACCAAACCGTATCATAGGCGTGGTATGACTTATCCTGTCAGCTAATGACGCAAATATCAAATTTTAAATTACATGCTCGCTTTAGTGCTGTCTGCGTCTTCTCTAATATGAAATATAAAGTAGTTAATATTAGGTATTTATTTTAAAAAAATGCCATTTTATTTGTATCTGTCAAGTTTATGATGGATATTAAACGTAGATAATCGGTCAATGGTAAATTGCAATGAGATAATATAATACACTGGAGCCGATTATCTCGTGAATGCCTATTCATTCTGCCATTAATTATTATAATTAGTTCCTTTCATTAATCTTACTATCTGGATTGAGGATGCATTTTACTTCCGTTAAATGGAATGTAAAATTCTAAATGATTTGAGAAGCGATATGACCAAGTGTTACCTAATGACCGTATTGTCGCATTATATCCGATCCTATTATAGTACCAAAACGCCGATACTCTTCTACTACGACTTTTTTACGTCTAAACTCTACATAACATAACTTCACGCCTTTGTTACCCGAAGGTGTAGGCGGCGGCTGTTAAGCCTCGTCTAGCCGTTATGTTAATGTCCCAAAATGGAATAGGTGGCTAACCTATTACCATACCGGGCACAAAGTTTTCAGTCATCGATATTTATCACACTTAACTTCCGAAAACAATTTCGAAAGTCCCTGACACTCCTCCTGACACTGGCTCACACCAATGTGTGAGCCAGTGTCAGGATTCGAACCCGGACCTATAGTTTAGAAGCCGTGTGCTTGACCACTGGGCCACCGAGACTAGACTCTAACCTGTCATTTACATACATACCGGAAAATCATTACCGGTTTTTTTTTAGATAAGGTACATTTTTTCATTGCTCGTAATCGTTAATTATTTCTTAAGCCAGATTCAACGCCTTGGCTAATTGTTTATGAGTTTGGGTTAGGTCTTAAGCCAATAATTCCTGAAGATTCACATCTTTCAACTTTTTTGGTTCACCAGAACGTTCTTTATCTTGCACATCGTAATCGCCACTTTTGAATTTTAAAATGTTAAAGCTTGCTGGCATTATATAAATCTATAAAGGTGTTACTTTTGCAAAAGATAATATGTACAGCTTGGAATTTTGATGTCAGCAGAATAAAATGCTTATGTTCAATCATAACATTGCATGCTTAAGTATAGAAAACATATGTTCGAAAAGCCGGTAATGACTTCCCGTTGCACCAGGTAATAAGCAGCACTATACACATTGTCTGACAGGCTAAATGAAAAAAAAAATGACACTTTTTATTTCGTTTACTATGCTTTAGAGCTAGCATTAAAAACGTAAAGCGTGTAGCACTCCATGATTATATTTACGGCTAGCCTTTTGGCTGGGCGGCCGGTGACAGAGTAGGGCGTGCGCATGCCCCACCGCCACTTTTCGTCTGTCCGGTTTTTCATCCGAAAATGTTAGGAGGAATTTTGATAAACGTCCCCACAGGCTTCCCAGCAGTCTGTAATAGTTAATATGATACTTATTAAAACAACTTTTTAGGATTGTATCGCGTTTATTTCTTATTTATTTCCCGACGTTTCGAACTCTTTACAGAGATCATTTTCACGAGTTTGAAAATGTATGGTTTCCGTGGGCTAGTATGTTACACCTAAAAATTATTTAATCAACAACAAACTCATTGGTTAGTTAGATTATATATTTATAAAATCCTACAGGCAATTTTATGAATATAATAGTCTCTTGGATATTCATAAAGTTCTGACAATAGTGTAAGCTGATTACTCAATATTAATTAAAACGTAACACTACTAAAGCCCACAATATATAAGGTAGTATCAATAAAATTGACAGCAGTATTGCTATCCTTATTTCGCGAATGCGTTATTGTGTTTCTGTCTCGTTCTGCCTGGAGCCTGGACGAGGTAGGCTACATTGATTTTATTGTGATCCCGACACACATGTGTTTATGTGTATGTGTGGCGTGCAAGACGGTCATCATATAGGAGCTGTTTACAGTTACCAACTTGAAAATGGTTTTTCTAGCCCGGATTGTAATGAAAACGATATTTCCATTAAAAAAATTAAGTTCATTTTTCAAATTGTACGTGAAAATCATTAATAGGCAGCTTTTTGAACAGCTTTTTCGGTTTTAAAATCTGATCTTAAAACATAATATAACGAAAGATATTATGTAAAATATATACAATGTAACTACATTAGTGGCTTAAAATAGGACATATTTTTTATCATCGTTCATTTTTATATTCATATATATATAATTTATATAATCATGTACTAACTCGGAGTAAATCTCTTGTGGTTCAATTTTAAAATATTTTCTTAGCTATTATGAAGCCAGAATACAGTTATTTCAGTTATTTTAGTTATTTTCCTATTTTCAGTGTCTTGATATGATGTATTTCTGTACGGTTAGTGCGTTAGTGCTTAGAATAACTCTGCTGCTGGCAGTTGTGGAGCTTTTTGAATGACTCGCTGCCACGAAGAGAATTTGTTAATTAATAATTAAATCAATTGAAGGTGTTGTGTGTTCTTTTATTTAGAATTTATTAACTTAGTTTATAGTGGTTTATAGGGGACGTCCGTAAATTATGCGTAGCGTTTCTGAAGATATTTGGTATCATCTATCGAAACCATAGATAATATGATCAACTGTCACATATTGCTTGTTTTTTTATATTACAATTCTTTTCTAAACACCCTCTTTCTTAACACATTTTGGTAAATACACATTTTGAAAAATCCTGCATTTTTTCCTGTTGGATTTTAAAATAATACCGCCCATCTACCACAAAACGGAAAACAAAATAAAAATATTCCAAGCGTATCCGATAATAGTAGTCATCATTATGTACTTCTTTAATAGGTGTTCGCGTAGCTCAGTGACTCGAGTAGTTTTATCTAAATTGCCTAGTCGTCGTTATTATCCTCTTGAAACGCTATTACTTGTTAGTTAAAGATACAGAAAATTCCTACCCATCTCGAGGTCAAACTACAACTAGGAAAAACTGGGAAGTATATCCGTTTAAAACTCTGTGTATACCTATATATAATTTTATTCATGTTCTATTGTAGTGTGATGAATAGTAAGTACATGTACATTTAGTAGTTCTGTTCTACTTACTATAAAGAATAGACAATTACGGATTAAATTATTAGTACTTTTTTTTTATAACTTCTCGTCTTTTTCTGCCTGGAAGTTAACGCAGTGGCAGTTGAGCCTCGACTCGCCGATTTTTTAGGTCTCAAATGGAATAGGTGGCGGAACGTATTTCTCCACACCCAGAATCAAAATGAAAACGTAATTTAGGTACTACAGCTTAATTTTCTTATAATATTAAACTGTTCATTTAATATCGTTATTTCACATATTGTAACTTACACATAGACAAACTTAAGCTTGTATTGGCATTTGAATGGAATAAACATAAACGTTGCCAAATCTAAAACTATGCATGAATATTAATAGTATGTATTTTTAAGTTTTCTACTGAAATATTAATTTTGAGGCGGTATGAACGAAGGGGTTTATGTAAAGTTAAATTTTACTATATTGGTGTTATAACAAAACTTCTAGCATTATACGTAAAACACTACACAATACCCTAATATATAGTTAAATATCTATTTAAAAATATCGTCGGTGTTACCTCGAATAAATGTCGTAGTTGTACTTCAATCAAATCTTTATCTAAAAGTATGTCTCTTTAGGCATTATCGATATTCTATTTGGTACTTAAATCTGAAATTCTGAACGGTTATGTCATAAGCCTTCCTAACTTGCTAGTCTTACAAATGTTGACTCAATATTAGAATAGATTTAGTATGCCACGAAATTGAAATTCTCAATTACCTACCCTTGTCATTTTATAGCTTGGGGTTAATGCTTTTACACTTAAGTAGACCAAAGGGGTTTACTTAAGTCGATGAAGATACCTCATACCTGTGTCGCGTCTTTGCTTATTTATTACCTATCCTTCACATAGTTAAGTCAACTCTCTTCTGAAACCTCTTTAGTGTCATCTTATCTGCATTCCTTTCACATTTCTGTCTAAATCGGACATAACATTACTCAATGGCAGAGCCAAGCAGTTCGCTGCTTGAATGGGCCGGCTCCAGTGATGAAATACCACGACCTCTCAGAAGATCGACGTAAAGTGGCTCATGGCGCGTTTCGTTTGGTGAGAAAGGTACCCGGAGGCCTACCTCCCTTTCCCCATCTTATCCCTTAAAGGTCGGCAAGGCAACATTAAGACTGTATGTGTTGCTGGTGTCCATGGGCGCCGAACTCAGAAATTAGCAGGAGGGATTTTTTCTGACACTTTCCTTTACAACTCGAAATTTGTTACAACATTTTCTTGCATTTTGTTTATCTTAGAATGCATGATAATATAATTTTTATACCTAAAATAGTGAACACAAAGACTGTAATTAGCAATTAGATACTAGGTAACCACAGTTAATGCTAGAACAATATTTATTTAGACAAAACATGCTCAAAACTGTGTAAACCGCACAAGATACAGGATTGCAAGCCGGTTATTCGAGTCTGGCGGTAAACAACATAATATAATAAGTGGATGTGCCCTTTGCATGCTTTCAACTTATTATTGAAGTAAATGTTTTGAAGAACATACACGAAGTGGAAATTCACGGTCGTTACAATATTTATAAAGTGATTTATGAAAAAAAAACTACTATGTAGGTATTATTTTTCACGAGAAAATAAATGAATTTCAATTTGTCGTGTATGTAAATTATATGGCTTGTAAATATTTGAAGAGATTACAGAAGCTTCCCTACATAGAAATTGTTTAATGATTGAATGGCAGTACAGTTTAGTAGAATTTAAAAAAAAACTTGATATGCACCAATTTATATTGAAATATGATCTTACTAGTAGCTACCAATAGCAGTCGTTGAGTTGTCTTGTGGTCTGGAGAATTAGCACCATGCTTCTGAATCAAGAACTAGCGTTTTGGAAGTTAAATGTGCTAAATATCGACTAACTGACAAAATTTTGCCCGTTTACCTATTCCATTTCGGAAGTAATAATATTTCGTTGAGGCGAGGTATAATAGCCGCTGTCTACACCTTCAGGTACAAAAAAAATGCCGTGAAGTTACAAAAAAGAATATAAAGAAATGTTTAAGAATGAGATTAAGAATAAAGTTTTTTAAAAAGTGTGTTGTTCAATCTTGGTTAATAATTGTGACTGTTTGTGCACGACAAAACTAACCTTTAGATTGTTAGAATAAAACTTTATTTTAATATCTTAACTCATGGAGTCCATTAACTCTTGGAGACCACATAAAGTTTTCACGTCATTTAAAGAGCTGTGGAAGTAGCCATAATAAGGACATAGTAACTTTCGGTTTTATCTCTTTTACTTTGAAAATGTCGTCTTAAAGCTACACAAGCTTGCACCTTGCACCTTGCACCACAAGCGTGATTGTAATGAAAACGATATTTCCATTAAAAAAATTAAGTTCATTTTTCAAATTGTACGTGAAAATCATTAATAGGCAGCTTTTTGAACAGCTTTTTCGGTTTTAAAATCTGATCTTAAAACATAATATAACGAAAGATATTATGTAAAATATATACAATGTAACTACATTAGTGGCTTAAAATAGGACATATTTTTTATCATCGTTCATTTTTATATTCATATATATATAATTTATATAATCATGTACTAACTCGGAGTAAATCTCTTGTGGTTCAATTTTAAAATATTTTCTTAGCTATTATGAAGCCAGAATACAGTTATTTCAGTTATTTTAGTTATTTTCCTATTTTCAGTGTCTTGATATGATGTATTTCTGTACGGTTAGTGCGTTAGTGCTTAGAATAACTCTGCTGCTGGCAGTTGTGGAGCTTTTTGAATGACTCGCTGCCACGAAGAGAATTTGTTAATTAATAATTAAATCAATTGAAGGTGTTGTGTGTTCTTTTATTTAGAATTTATTAACTTAGTTTATAGTGGTTTATAGGGGACGTCCGTAAATTATGCGTAGCGTTTCTGAAGATATTTGGTATCATCTATCGAAACCATAGATAATATGATCAACTGTCACATATTGCTTGTTTTTTTATATTACAATTCTTTTCTAAACACCCTCTTTCTTAACACATTTTGGTAAATACACATTTTGAAAAATCCTGCATTTTTTCCTGTTGGATTTTAAAATAATACCGCCCATCTACCACAAAACGGAAAACAAAATAAAAATATTCCAAGCGTATCCGATAATAGTAGTCATCATTATGTACTTCTTTAATAGGTGTTCGCGTAGCTCAGTGACTCGAGTAGTTTTATCTAAATTGCCTAGTCGTCGTTATTATCCTCTTGAAACGCTATTACTTGTTAGTTAAAGATACAGAAAATTCCTACCCATCTCGAGGTCAAACTACAACTAGGAAAAACTGGGAAGTATATCCGTTTAAAACTCTGTGTATACCTATATATAATTTTATTCATGTTCTATTGTAGTGTGATGAATAGTAAGTACATGTACATTTAGTAGTTCTGTTCTACTTACTATAAAGAATAGACAATTACGGATTAAATTATTAGTACTTTTTTTTTATAACTTCTCGTCTTTTTCTGCCTGGAAGTTAACGCAGTGGCAGTTGAGCCTCGACTCGCCGATTTTTTAGGTCTCAAATGGAATAGGTGGCGGAACGTATTGCAATACAAGTTGTTCATCAATATTTATCACACATAACTTTCCAAAATTAGAGCCACGCAGCTCGATCCGTGAATAGTCCGGCTCGACCGGTGAAATACCTCTATCTCTCAGAATATAGACGGGAAATGGCTCATGCATGCCGCGTTTCACCCACTTAAATGACGCCAACCCAACTGCAACACAATCTGTGTTGGAGGTATCTATGTGCGGCGTTAGTTACTTACCATCAGGTGACATGCCATTGCCATGACATGACATTCCATAAAAAAAATAATTCAGAAGTTTGGTGCTCGCTGCACCGATGATACGACGATGGGTAGGCTGATATTGATGTGATGTTGTGTTTTTTGATTATGGGATTTAAAATAAAACTTTATGAAAAGCAAATTCACGAGTTATTAATTCATCTGTTCAATCTTCCCGTTGTCCATGGCTCGCACCGACCGGGTGACCCTAGGTGGAGCACAAACCAGGTTAAGGTCACCGAGTGCGTCAATAACCCTCATCCTGCCGGGAACTCGGTTCGATAAACTAAACGCATCGCGTGTTATTACGACAAATCTCTTCTACCTATACAAATGATATCGCAACCTGTTAATAGTTTATTTTCAATTTACTATTGGTATCTAAAATACCTATTATTAGTGTGATAAATAATTTTATCTTAAACTTTCCATAGTCTCGGTGGTCCAGTGGTCGAGCACACGATTTCTGATCCAGAGTTCGAATCCTGACACTGGCTGACCTGACTTTTCGAAATTGTTTTCGGAAATTAAGTCTGATAAATATCGATGAATGATCGACTGAAAACTTTGTACTCGGTATGGCAATAGGTTCGCCACCTATTCCATTTGGGACGTAAACATAACGGCGAGACTAGGCTTAGCAGCCGCTGCCTATACCTTCGGGTAACAAAGGCGTGAAGTTATGTTAAACTTTCCAATTTTGATTAAAAATTACTTATTTATAAAATTGAAAAAACAAAACAACTTAATAAATACCGTATATTAAAATTAGAACCTTTTAAAAAAGGAACTCAATTAAGGGGCCAAATAGTAGAATATAAGATCGAATCCAAGTAAGTCAGTATACACTCACAGTCTCTATACAAAGATTCGAACCTAGCACACTGGCTTGTCGCCACGTTGATGCCACCACTTAAACCATTAAAGTATGATTGCTCAACTAACGGTACACTAGACAGTTCTCTATGGACTGTTTTTGCTGCAATTCCACTGGGATTTGACCACTTTTCCACGTTCACCGATCAAGCCACCACACATAATCACGTCTATGCTTCATTTCTTTAGACCCTATTTATCATTACGTAAATTCATAAATTGTCAATAATCTTGAGAGTAAATAATTGTATATATGTAACATTTCTCCACACCCAGAATCAAAATGAAAACGTAATTTAGGTACTACAGCTTAATTTTCTTATAATATTAAACTGTTCATTTAATATCGTTATTTCACATATTGTAACTTACACATAGACAAACTTAAGCTTGTATTGGCATTTGAATGGAATAAAAATAAACGTTGCCAAATCTAAAACTATGCATGAATATTAATAGTATGTATTTTTAAGTTTTCTACTGAAATATTAATTTTGAGGCGGTATGAACGAAGGGGTTTATGTAAAGTTAAATTTTACTATATTGGTGTTATAACAAAACTTCTAGCATTATACGTAAAACACTACACAATACCCTAATATATAGTTAAATATCTATTTAAAAATATCGTCGGTGTTACCTCGAATAAATGTCGTAGTTGTACTTCAATCAAATCTTTATCTAAAAGTATGTCTCTTTAGGCATTATCGATATTCTATTTGGTACTTAAATCTGAAATTCTGAACGGTTATGTCATAAGCCTTCCTAACTTGCTAGTCTTACAAATGTTGACTCAATATTAGAATAGATTTAGTATGCCACGAAATTGAAATTCTCAATTACCTACCCTTGTCATTTTATAGCTTGGGGTTAATGCTTTTACACTTAAGTAGACCAAAGGGGTTTACTTAAGTCGATGAAGATACCTCATACCTGTGTCGCGTCTTTGCTTATTTATTACCTATCCTTCACATAGTTAAGTCAACTCTCTTCTGAAACCTCTTTAGTGTCATCTTATCTGCATTCCTTTCACATTTCTGTCTAAATCGGACATAACATTACTCAATGGCAGAGCCAAGCAGTTCGCTGCTTGAATGGGCCGGCTCCAGTGATGAAATACCACGACCTCTCAGAAGATCGACGTAAAGTGGCTCATGGCGCGTTTCGTTTGGTGAGAAAGGTACCCGGAGGCCTACCTCCCTTTCCCCATCTTATCCCTTAAAGGTCGGCAAGGCAACATTAAGACTGTATGTGTTGCTGGTGTCCATGGGCGCCGAACTCAGAAATTAGCAGGAGGGATTTTTTCTGACACTTTCCTTTACAACTCGAAATTTGTTACAACATTTTCTTGCATTTTGTTTATCTTAGAATGCATGATAATATAATTTTTATACCTAAAATAGTGAACACAAAGACTGTAATTAGCAATTAGATACTAGGTAACCACAGTTAATGCTAGAACAATATTTATTTAGACAAAACATGCTCAAAACTGTGTAAACCGCACAAGATACAGGATTGCAAGCCGGTTATTCGAGTCTGGCGGTAAACAACATAATATAATAAGTGGATGTGCCCTTTGCATGCTTTCAACTTATTATTGAAGTAAATGTTTTGAAGAACATACACGAAGTGGAAATTCACGGTCGTTACAATATTTATAAAGTGATTTATGAAAAAAAAACTACTATGTAGGTATTATTTTTCACGAGAAAATAAATGAATTTCAATTTGTCGTGTATGTAAATTATATGGCTTGTAAATATTTGAAGAGATTACAGAAGCTTCCCTACATAGAAATTGTTTAATGATTGAATGGCAGTACAGTTTAGTAGAATTTAAAAAAAAACTTGATATGCACCAATTTATATTGAAATATGATCTTACTAGTAGCTACCAATAGCAGTCGTTGAGTTGTCTTGTGGTCTGGAGAATTAGCACCATGCTTCTGAATCAAGAACTAGCGTTTTGGAAGTTAAATGTGCTAAATATCGACTAACTGACAAAATTTTGCCCGTTTACCTATTCCATTTCGGAAGTAATAATATTTCGTTGAGGCGAGGTATAATAGCCGCTGTCTACACCTTCAGGTACAAAAAAAATGCCGTGAAGTTACAAAAAAGAATATAAAGAAATGTTTAAGAATGAGATTAAGAATAAAGTTTTTTAAAAAGTGTGTTGTTCAATCTTGGTTAATAATTGTGACTGTTTGTGCACGACAAAACTAACCTTTAGATTGTTAGAATAAAACTTTATTTTAATATCTTAACTCATGGAGTCCATTAACTCTTGGAGACCACATAAAGTTTTCACGTCATTTAAAGAGCTGTGGAAGTAGCCATAATAAGGACATAGTAACTTTCGGTTTTATCTCTTTTACTTTGAAAATGTCGTCTTAAAGCTACACAAGCTTGCACTGTATGTATGTATGTAAGTATGTATGTTCGGTGGAATCTTGCAACTCAATTTTGAAGTAGATATCTTCAACCGATTGAGCTGAAATTTTGTATACACGTTTACTTTGGATGACAATGCGTGATATGATGTGTGACATTATTCTATATAAAATATGGCGGACCACCCAAGATGAAGGATGAATGCATTTCTGCAATATGGGTATCAAATGAAAGGGTTTATTGAGTGTAACTCAAAAAATAATATGACGTCATTCTAAATCCAATATGGTGGATTATCCAAGATGGAGGAAAACATAGTTTAAGCTTCTGTACAATATGGATATCAAATGAAAGGGCTTATTGAGAGTAACTGAAAAAATAATGTGACGTCATTCTAAATCGAATATGGCGGATCATCCAAGATAGAGGAACTGTTTTTTTTAATGCATTTCTACAATATGGGTATCAAATGAAAGGGCTTGTTAATAGTAACTCGAAAAAAAAATGACGTCATTCCAAATCCAATATGGCGGGAAAAATATTTGCGTTTCTACAATATGGGTATCAAATGAAAGGGCTTGTTAATAGTAACTCAAAAAATAATATGACGTCATTATAAATCCAATATGGTGGAATATCCAAGATGGAGGAAAACATATTTTAAGCTTCTGTGCAATATGGTTATCAAATGAAAGGGCTCATTGAGAGTAACTGAAAAAAATATGTGACGTCATTCTAAATCCATTATAACGAATCATCCAAGATAGAGGAACAGTTATTTTTAATGCATTTCTACAATATGGGTATCAAATGAAAGGGCTGGTTCAGAATAACTCGAAAAATAATGTGACGTCATTCTAAATACAATACGGTGGACCATCCAAGATGACGGCATACATATTTTTGATGCATTTCTACAATATGGCGATGAATTAAAAATCATCATTGCGATTAAATGGAAAAGAAAGCTCTAAGCTGAAATTAAATAAGATGATCGCCTTATTGAAGAGCTGGACTGTTTGAAATTAGGCGGTAAACTAACTTGCAATAATGATGCGTTGAATGAAATGACACTAACCTAGCCAGCTATAACTAAAAATAAGAAAATAAATTAAAAGCAAAAATCTTTTTTAAAGAAGCTTTTATTTAAGCGCTCTAAAAATAAGAAAATAATATTTCCTTTAATATTTCACGTATCAACTTAGAGCCTCAGTATGTACAATTTATATAGTAATAAAAGCTTGTCGCGAGGTTTGACTCCCTATCAGTAGGTAATTAAATTGCAATAGATAATATAGTAAAGGTAGTAGATTAATTTACATGAGTGTTTTGCCCATTTCTTCTCATGACAACCTTACACTCAGAATCATACTTGCGTTTTTGTTCCAATGAGACAATTTTCTCAAGCGCTCGTGTTTTAATATGTTATGCTTTAAATATAATAATAACTTAAATATCGGTGTTTACGGACTATATTTAACTGTGTGTGAAGACCCAAGAAAATAAAGCTATTTTGATTTGATTTGACATTATAAAATTAGTACAGTTTATTTACAACTCGCGCGACAAGCTTTTATTATTATATAAATTGTACATACTCGTACTGAGGCTCTAAGTTGATACTTGAAATTTTTAAGGAAATATTATTTTCTTACTTTTAGAGCGCTTACATAAAAGCTTCTTTAAAAAAGATTTTTGCTTTTAATTTATTTTTTTCTACAAAACAACATACGGAAATACATACAACCCTAAATTTTCACCTCTCTGCGATCAACCCCTATTTTTAAACTTTAATTTTTTTGGCAAGACAACGTTTGCTGGGTCAGCTAGTGAGAATATAAAATCTTAATAGCTCTAGGTTTTATCGGTATAACGGTATAGGCTTTTCCGTAGTATTAATGTACACAATTATAAACTTCTCGTCTGGAGGAAGGTGATGTTAGGAGCCTGAAAAATCTACGCGCGTGCATGAAAAGAGTTATGAACCAGATGTGTCAACGAAGCGAGTGAGGTGTGCAAGAATTGTGCCTTATGGCGCTCCTTTCTCTCTGCCTACCCTGCAAGGGATTTGTTGTGAAGTTATGTAGTTATGTGTGTATCATAATCTTTGTGAGTCTTAAGATATTAGATCACGTTTCTGCCTCTGGTAGCTCTAGAATTTCGAACGCACCGTATTTCCCGCGTAAGCATTTGAACGAGTGCTTCTCGAAGGATGACGCTCTCTACCGGCGATTTTTTCCCCCCTAAATAGAGGCCATTCATTCAACATTACGTCCAAACTCCCGTGTTTCTATACTACCTGGTTCTATCAAATACATTTTAAAAAGTAAAAAGAAATACATTGATCTTTAGCCGTTTACCGTATTGCTCTCCTTGTCTTGGTGATTACTGAGCTGTGAATTAGAGGTCACGGGTTCAACAAATCCCTACAATGTAATACAAGTTCATTCAACTTGTTACGTATTTCTTATTTGGTTGCAAATCTATGAACAATTGTACCATTGGCTATTTAATGATTTCTTTATGGAGTTTGTATTGAAACTCGATCATCTTACTCAACATGATGTTCACTGATATGTTTCTATAAGGAGACGAAGATAATTATTAAATTTTAAATGTAAACCCCTTATTTTATCACAAGCCAGACAAACAAACAAGTTCCGTTAAAGTACGTAATTATAAAAACCAAAATATTCGGTAATGCAACTAATATATCCAAGGTTCTCTAAATTTACTATTTATGTTTTCTAGAAATCGTTACTTCTGTAAAGCATCTGTAAATCTGTAAATTTCTTTAATAGTACCGATTCAATGTATTTGGCTTAAATTACTGTTTTTTTTTTATTATTGCGTTGACATAGAAGTTGGATTTTTTACTTTTAAAAGGTATTGCTTAAAATTGAGCAAAATAAAAATGCAATTCTCGATTCAGTAACAATACTGGATGGAAACGAAACCAGTGACGGTTTTCATACGCCTTTTTTTTAATTATTAATGTGTGATAATAAAATAATCTCAAAATTGTATGTATTAAAATGCGTTTGGCAGAAATGAAAGAAGATAATAAACCATAAACGATATTCTACATTGTACTTGTATGTCAACATAAATGTTGAAACACCTGTAGAAATTTACAAAGCTAATATATTATTAAATCTAATTGTATAAATAAATAAAATTTCACCTCCAGATAGTTCCTCCTGTGTCAATAGAAACAGTGCAATGTCCCCTAGTAATGGCTCGATGACCTTTCGAACTATGAATATTTATGAATATGCACAAAAGGCCACTTTAAAAAACCCCGCTTACCTTATTTTACTAACAAAATGCACGATCGTTCAATTGTTCCTTATGTTGGTACCTACTTGCGAGGTTGGTGTGGGACTTGTTTTAGCGGGAATTAGACTTAATGAGTTTCCCTCGGGTTTTATTAATGAAGGAATGTGTAAAGTTTAACGATTATATACTAATTAGGGACCTCAACTGGCATCGCTGTAGTTTATGCCACAAATTTTTTTTTGGCCAATTCGCCTAACGCTCGTATCCGGTTCGCTAATATCTCATGTGGGATAAAAGATTAAAAAAAACTTTAGTGATTCTGTAGAGAGTTAAAAAGTGTTTAATTAAATGCAAATTTGTTTTTATCCAAATTATATAGATAAAATATTAATTTACTAACAGTAATGTTTTTGAAAATTATCGATGCTAAAAATTGTAGAATATGCCCAAATTTTTGCCTTTTTTAATAGTAGTTCTACAGGCATGCATAACAAGGTCAACGTGCATAATTGTCTAAAGCCTCCAATATAATCCAGAATCCAGATACTATCGCTGGAAACAGGAAAGAACTGGAAACTGAACAGCAACAACCTGCTTGACAGGAGTATGATATAAAGTTTCTGCAACCACACTCTAGTAACCCAAGGTGAAGACGATTAAGCAGATGTCCGCTACTACTCTTACTTCATTTTATTTAATTATTTGAACAAGGTGTCATAAGAGACCACTTAGCCAATGACGACTGCTACCACTCATTGGTTTACAATTAATATCACTGTTTTTATAAAATTAAGTACTAAATTTCATGTGACGCATCATATGTTCTGATGTACGTATATATTCATATTCGCGCATATATTCGATGTGTTGTTGTATGTCTTGTTGCATAATTTGAAAGGCATGTGATAAAAGTTGCCAAATTAAAAAAAGTTGACATTTCAAGAAGCATAGAGTACAAATACACCGAACAGATTTGTAAAAAGGTCGGAATGAAAAAGAACTTATTGGAAATAGAACGAGACCGGCCGCTGTTAGGTACAACTAAAATAGCGTTGACATAGAATACGGTTGATTTCATTATTTTTATAAAATAGGAGTTTGGTTTTTTGCAATGTGTTTGACAGTACAGTTTTGCCTTGATGAGTCTTATAATACCTAATGATATATAGTCTTATTAGACCTACAAATTATATAATTATGCATAATAAATTAGAACTGAATAATAAATAATTTACGTTACAAAATAATTTGTCTTGTTAAATACCAATCATTACGGTCCAGAAACACGAAACAAACGAATGACCTGTAGCGTAAAATTAAAATTTTCCTACCGCCGCTAGGTACAGTTCGGTCGTTTCACAAATTTGCATAGCAATACACTCATAGCTAATAGGTAAGTGGTTGTTATACTGTAAATATCTTCCTAACTATTCATAACTTCTAGTATGTACTTTTATTTAAGGTGACCTTATTTATTTCTTAAAGTGTGTTTGTAAAATCTAAAAGGACAAATTAATGTTAATGTTGCAAGAATGAATGAAAATCGAATTACCAAAAGAGTATTTGAAGCGAATGTGAGTGGCAGGGTCGGGATCAGGAGACCAAGACGTGGTCGTGGTAGCCCCACCACGACCAAATAAATGGTCTGTTTAAGAAAGGCAAAATGCGCAGTACCCGAAACCGGCGCGACTGCATGATAATATGTATGACTGTGGATGAAGCGAAAGAGGTGTGTCAGGATCGTAGCTTGTGGAAAGCCAAGGTCTCTGCCTACCCCTATGGGATACAGGCGTGAGTTTATGTATGTATGTATGTATGTAAAAGGACAAATTATTACACTATACTTTTTGAAGTTATTCCGTCATTCTTTTTTCTGTAAAACAAACATTCATAAACTTGATCAGCTTCAAAATTGTACAGCGTGATTCATTTAACTAAAATAATAATGATGAATAAGATTATACAGTGGTAGAGTCTTGCAGTCCGCTGCATGAATTGACCGGTGAAATACCACGACCTCTCGGAATATCGGCGTGTAGTGGCTCGTGCCCCGTTTCGTTTGGTGAGAGAGGTATTCGGAGGCCCGATCCCCTTTCCCCTCCTACTCCCTTAAAGGACGGCAACGCGCCACGGTGTTCATAGGCAGTGAGTAGTTGATTATCATCAGGTGACCCCCTTGCATCGACTAAGAGTCACCTTGAATTCTGTTAAAAAAAATGCCAATATATTAAAATATATCTATGTTATATACCTAAAATAAATCACTTTATTTTGTTTTCGTCTTCACATATTTTTTTTAAATAATAAAACTTCAATCGAACAATATAAAAATCATGTCTTAGAAGTTTGCGTTGTATATCAAAATTGTGTCATAAAAATGATAGTAATTTATGTACAAGAGCGTCAGTAGAGAGAGACCGATAGAAGCCATAAAAAGATCTAAAGATTTTTCGCATGTAGTATATTTTTTGAACGCTGATCAATGTCATGTGAAATAAACAAGTGTTTGTTCTTTAAAATTTATTTCAAACGACAATATGAGTTAATGAAGAATTATCAGAGCCAGTCTGGAAGTAGCTGTCACGAATTTAATAATAGACTTCTTATAAACTAGTTGACCCGGCGAACTATGTTCCGCTTCAGAAGCAATAAATGAGTAAATTTTGTGTTTTACTATGTTCAATTGCTATATATATGCCGCTATTTATCGGCACGCGTCAGCCGGTATTGCTGCGCGACGCAACCGCAATATTCTTGCTTATTAAATCTGTAATATCTTTGAAAATATTCACATAAATTACGCACTGTTCAGGGCCGTATTAATCAATAGTAAATGTAAAATGCATAGGTACTTAATTGGAAAACATTTAATTCTTTGAAAAAGTCTTCGTATATGTATAAGCCGTCTTATGTTATAACAAGTAAATAAATAACCATGATCATTGCGGGTTATTCCTAAGAGATATACATACATCAGCCTGTACTTTTTGTAGACCTTCTTAAGATGTATATATAGCCAGCGTTTGCCAGTAAAGTGCCAAACCTAGAAAATTATCACTTTGTCCGACTATATAATTAATAATGATAAGGTAATTCTATACGGAATATACTATTAAAATAATACTATTAAATACACCAGAATAATATAGAATTGAGCAACTTGTAATAAGTTTATTATCACAAGTTTTGTACAGGTAGGTAAACAATATTTTTGAGATAAGTAAGCTCTTCGAAAGTTTCTCCATAACATTTATCTTAAATTTCGCACGTGTAATCCACAAAGAAGTAAAACTCTTAGAATTATTTTCAAGTAATCTTACAAGCTCCACAGTATTTTCATCGCTGTTTCTACAATACATTTATTCTTTTTTATCTAAATAATATATTTCAATAAATAAAGATAACATTTTCGTTCGAATACAACGTTTGTTATTCAAGTAATCGGATCAAAATATTAAAAACATAACAAAAGAAATAATAACGAGTTCTAAGTCCTCCATTCTAACAATAGAACAGATAAATGGAAAATATATAAGTACATACATGTATAGAATATAGAAAGATATAAAGCCGAAAACAATAAGAAGTACCCACTTGGTATTGTATATAATATACACGTACATAAGCCTACAAGAAATAAATAGGTATATGTAGCCTTCTAAGATAAACTGATCAGATACGAAATGAAATCGAACTTTCTCGAAGTACGCTTATAACTATCTATATACTAACATTTGTCGCTGCTGTTAACTCGGTACTTTCATGCTTTTAATACCTGAAGGAGTAGGCACTGCTTTCTCATAACAAAGAAATAAATTTTGATGCCAACTTAAATACACGCAATACCCTTCTATTTGAAAGGTTTTTTTTATTATTTTTAAAAATGTATGCGGAATACTGTTCCTTGATATCTAATAGTTTAATTGCAAAAGGATTTGGTGTTAGGATTGGCTTACTCCAATTACTTTCTGGTGAGATATGTTTAACTTTCTATAGACAATTTTAATATTAGAGAAACCTATTAGTAGAAAATAATTAGTTAAGTCATATCCTATGTAAGAGCTGAAACCTTGATGAGTAGTTTTCTATGAGAAAAGATTCCCAGCAATCTTTTATGGTTACGAAAACCGATAAAAGAATTATCCATCCATCCATAGTTTTAAGGACCATCTCGATCATGGCAGCTTTAGAAAAAAATCAAACCAAAATCAGTCCATTCCGTGAAGAACTACGATGCCATAGAGAGGCTCAATTTATAACACCGCTCTTTTAAGTTGGCAGCTTAAAAATATGTTTATTGAATGTTTTTTTTTAAAGCCCATTATGTAACGTTATAATAAATTATAATTTTGTTGTAGGTAAAAAGCATACTACGGCAGTTCGGCTAATGTATACGGTAACATTCAGAGATACATATTTTTCCAAAATGAATGTGGTCTGTTTTTGTTTTTAATTGGCGCTATTATTTAAATTGATGTAGTTTTTTTTTAATTTTGTTTTCAACGTGTTTGCAATATTATATGCACGCCAAAGAGAATTGCTTTTTTTTTTCATTTAGTTGGTTCATGTTTTTCGTATCTGTGACAGTTTGTGTAGACAAAATTTATAGAACGAACTACCATTTAAAAATAAATTGGGATGATTCATATTTATGTATTGTTTGCGCGATGGTTTTTTTTATTAATTTTTCAGCCTGCCATGGAAGTAAGTAAGCACAACTGAAATTTCATTTTTGTAAAAACACTCGTAAGTGATTGTTTCTTTCAAATATGTTGGGACAATATTTATTTATTATAACAGCATATTTTTAATGTTATTAATTTTCTTTATAGTATGTTCGTTTTTCGCAGCAAAGTTCGACTTTTTCCCTAAAAAGAAGTATATATAATTCGTTTTATCACGACACGCCTGTCTAGTAATTGGCTAGGGTCGAAAATTAATCATTTGCATTAACTATTTCATTTTTTAAATAGTGTTTTGCCTGATTATATGACCTTAGTATAGTTAACCTTGTAGTTTAACGGATAAGCTTCTGTTTCAAAACTTCTGGTACACGTTGAAGATTGATTTTTGTTCGGAAGTTCAAGTGTGATTTCTATGGATGACTAAAGGAATTGTGTTCGTCAATGTATAAATATGAAATGACATATTATAAATATATAAAAAATATATGAGATCATTTAACAGAGTAGGTTGACAACATTTATCTAGGGGTACGGAAGTGCTTCTACCAAGATGAACAAAACAAAGCACAAGCGAAATATAGACTCTATCGTTTTCTGAACTCTCATAGTGAATTGTGGATTTATTTATTTCAGACCTCTACCCGGTTCACTATCTATCATCAAAACTTTTGCATACTTCCACCCAGATATAATATAACATAACTTCACGCGCTTGTTACCCGAAGGTGTAGGCAGCGTCTGTTAAGCCTCGTCTCACCGTTATGTTTACGTTGCAAATGGAATAGGTGGCGAATGTATTGCCATACCGGGCACAAAGATTTCAGTCATCGATATTTATTACACATAACTTCCGCAAACAAATTCTAAAAGTCATTGGTGTGAGCCAGTGTCAGGATTCGAATCCGCGACCTCTTTATTCAGAAACTGGGTGCTCGACCACTGGACCACCGGAACTATCCACCTAGCGCGTTGCTAAACCACATATTTTTGAAAATGAAGGTGTAGGTAGTGGAAGAAAGAAATTAAAACGTGCAGTGGTAGCAGCGTAGTTCGAAATGAGATCTGATAACTTGGTAACAGTAACACATATAACATAAGATTACTTCACGCATAGTTTTACTCGAAGGTGTAGGCAACGGCTGATAAGCCTCGACCCGCCGAAATATTACGTCTCAAACGGAATAAGTGGCGTAGTTGCCGGTCATCAAGCCAGGAGTTCGACAACCGGACCGCCGAGACCGATCTCGACAACAGTTTTGATGAAAATGGTTCCACTTGGTGGGGTTCCATAGACGGTAGCATTACTCGGCAATTAAGAATCATTATGAACAATTAAATTTTCAAACGATTATCCAATTTGAGCCCTATTACACTTTTTTGTTGTTAAATTAAATAGCCTATTTTTTTAATAGCTTAACTAAATAATAGCAAGTCGCAGTTATTTTAATGGCATTTTTTTTTCTATCTTATATTTTTTAAGTTAGTGATAAAAACATATTAATCCATAAAAAACGCATTCATTAAATAAACACTATACTACTCCATTGCCGTATCTCAATTTATTTGGGATCGGCACAGTGAACACCTGTCTCTTGTTTGTCTAACAAGCAGAAGCAGGAGAGTAGAACTTAAGCTTGAAATAACCAAGCTTAAACAAATAGCTACCTCCTCATGCCTCATATGCTCAAAGTGAAACATCCACATTACATTTTATACAAATTAATATACATTCTAGAAAAAAAAAAACATGTTTGCCAATGCCCCAAGACATATGCGACATCACTTGTACTTTAACTCTTGCAGCGTAATTTTTTTTTAGCATTCCATGAATAATGTTTTTTGCTTAAAAACTGGATTCAAAATACATGGTACACACTTAAATGTACGACTAACTAAAAACAGGTGGATCTTAAAATATGCATGTTGCAATATTAAAAAAAAGGTTTTTTTTTTAGTAACATTGTCCAAAGTGCTAGTAGCAAAGTAGCAAGGCAATTTGCTGATTTGTACAATTGTGAAAAAAAACTGTACTCCGAGCAATAGTTATTTTTATCTTTGTATTATTGAAAGTCCCAGTGGTCCAGTCGTCAAGCACACGGCTTCTGAGCCAGAGGTCCGGTTCGAATCCTGACACTGGCTCACACCAATGACTTTTCGACATTGTTTTCGGAAGTTAAGTGTGATAAATATCGATGACTGAAAAACTTTGTGCCCGGTATGGCAATAGGTTCGCTACCTATTCCATTTGGGACGTAAACATAACGGCGAGACGAGGCTTAACAGCTGCTGCCTACACTTTCGGGTAACCAAGGCGTGAAATTATGTTTATGTTTGTATTTATTGAAATCTCAAAATCTCGATCCTGTTCAAAGAAGATTATTTTGCTTGGGCTGAAAAGAAAATAGTAATATTTGAACACAAAAAGGTTTTGTTAGGAAAAATACAGATGAAAAGCCTTGCTACTTTAATCCT
Organism: Euproctis similis; assembly: GCA_905147225.2. Lineage (NCBI taxonomy): Eukaryota > Metazoa > Arthropoda > Insecta > Lepidoptera > Erebidae > Euproctis > Euproctis similis. The sequence continues at coordinate 15,195,828 of LR990104.1, forward strand.
TGGATAAATCTGTGTTTGACCATCCCACTTCTTATGAAATATTTATATGGGATACTGGGCTGCTAAGCAACCATGATATATTTTTCTTTTGAAAAACCCGATGCAGTCGCAAACTAGCTGACAATCTTTGCTATTTAATAGTAGCCTAATAAAAATTAACGAAAGGTAAAATTAATTATTGTGTATTTATTTCTTAGATTTTCGCGAATCACATTCATAACATTAAAACAACTTTTTGAGATTGTATTACGTTTATTTAGAACTTTTAACAGTGGTAGAGCCAAGCAGTTTGCTGCATCAATGGGCCGGCTCGACCGGTGAAATACCACGACCTCTCAGAAGATCGACGTAAAGTGGCTCATGCCGCGTTTCGTTCGGTGAGAGAGCTACCCGGAGGCCCACCCCCATTTCCCCATCCTTTCCTTTCCCCTATCCCTTAAAGGTCGACAACGCAACAGTAACACTATATGTGTTGCTGGTGTCCATGGGCAGCGTTGGTTGCTTACCATCAGGTGACACGCCTGCTCGTTTGCCCTCCTATCCCATAAAAAAACTGCTTTTTATTTATTTCCCGACGTTTCGAACTCTTTACAGAGATCATGATGATGATCGTGAAAATGATCTCTGTAAAGAGTTCGAAACGTTGGGAAATAAATAAAAATAAGTTCTAAATAAACGCGATACAATCCTAAAAAGTTGTTTTAATGTTATTAATTACTAAGAGACCGCGCGAACTTCGTACCGCTAAATTTTATACATTTCCCACTAAAAAGATTATTGCCGCGATCATATTAATACCCCAAAGCTTTCCTCATAAATGGACTATCTAACACGCCAAGATCGAGGTGTGTAGGCATATCTTGCGCTTCGTCCATTTATATGAAGTTGCAATATGGTAAAGAATTATAGATAATATTATAATATCTGCGTGAAGAACTAACTGTAAACTAACTCTAGCTTTGACCCATGACTGTGGTTACATAAGTAGGAAAATATTTTTAAAAATTTTAATATTCGCGTTGTATATTACATAAATATAATGAATGGAAAATAACGCGACATATTTAGGTAAACAAATTATCTTTCTGCTTGTGGAACCAGGCGGAAACGTAAAGCTAATAATAAACGTAAGTATCTGTTTACCTAAACGTGTCGCGTTATTTTCCGTTTATTATACTCTTAAATAGACCAAATTCTAATCTATGTGTCTAAATAGACACGGGGTCACAGATGTTACAGGTTCACATCACCTATTAATTATTACAAAATTTAACAATATATACCCCGAAAGACGATTAAATACTACAAACTCATTAGGACAAAAAGAAACAAAAACAAATTACCTGCCAGCTATGAGCGGCGCTCATGATCGAATCGGGCGGGATTCCTGGTCATATATATGTGCGCAGAATTATTGTATTTTGCGATATCTCACCGACCTCATTATAATTATTTTTAAAAATTCAAAAAACACTTATTGTGCGATAACTACAATAGTTGGACATATAGCGTCGTGGACTTTTTTGTCGACAATTATATGTTCTGTGAAAGTGTAGTACATTGTTTTGTTCTATAATCAATAGTTTTTGCAGCGTTCGCGATGTAAGAATTTTTTTCGGGTCTTTCGGAATTATAGTAAGGATCCCTAATTAATTTGAAAATATAATATAGCCTAAAGCCTTCCTCGATAAATGGACTATACACCGGTGAAAGAATTTTTGAAATCGGACCGGTGGTTTCTGAGATTAGCGCGTTCAAACAAATAAACAAACAAACAAACTCTTCCGCTTTATAATATAAGTATAGATTGTGTCAATCCACCTATTATTAGATCCAAAACTTACGCGTAAGGCATCACATACGATGACACCACACATTTTTTGTGGTATTGGGAGGCAAATGAGTAGGCCACCTGATGGTGAGTAACAATCGCCGCCCATGAACATCTGAACACAAGTATTGTTACAGTTGCGTTACTAGCCGTCACAATGGGATTTAGAAGGGGTTGGAAGAGGGATGGGAAGCGGAAGGGGAAAGGGGCCTTCGGGTACCTATGTCACCGAGCGAAACGTAGCAAGAGCCACTTTACATCGATATTCTCAGAGGTCGTGGTATTTCGCCGGTAAAGCCCGGCCCATTCATGAAGCGAACTGCGTGGCTCTACCACTGTATACTAGTAGTGTAATATACTACTAGTATAATATTCTAGTTATTATGATTATTTTTTTTATAAATAGGTGCTTATTTAACGTATAAAGACACACCACGTGAAACATACACGGCAAATGTTATTTCGTTTCCTTTGCTAAGTTTTGTGTGAAAAAATTTTCAAGTCTTTCATTTTTCTTTTTATTAGTAGGTATCACCATTATAGACATCGTATTTAAACAAAGCCGAGCATTCAGCAGAATTTTCCTTTTCACCAACTTTGCGAAGTCTTATGTATTCAAAGAATTCTTTATACACCGTCAATATCTTTGCTTTGCAAATAAATATAAGAAAATTGTGCTGTTTCTTAAACTTGGAAATTGAAAGGTTTCGAATTTCTTGTAACCGATCAAAGATATACATTATTAATGTATGTCTTAGTTTTACACATAATAGGTCTCGGTGGCGCAGTGGCTAGCACCCCGCTTCTGTAAGAAGTAGTGGGTTCAAATCTTGGCACACTCCAATGACATTTCGAAATTGTTTTCGGAAGATATGTGTGATAAATTTCGATGACTGAAAACTTTGTGCCCGGTATGGCAATAGGTTCGCCACCTATTCCATTTGGGACGTTAACATAACGGCGAGACGAGGCTTAACGGCCGCTGCCTACACCTTCGGGTAACAAAAGGCTCTTGCGTTTCTACGTTTTTATCTAATAACGCCAATGAATTAGCCATGGCGTTCACTTTCTCCAATTTACAAATAAACACCTTATTTCAAAATGAGGTTATCCATAATTAGATTTCATGAATACATATCAGAGAATTGGTTATTTATCATAATCAATATCTTTTTGATGAAATTATTTATTTTTATTCATATTTATGTCGATTAATAATTGTATAGATATAATCGTCAGGTACCTACTTATTATATTCGAAACTAGTCATCAATAAAAGCACTCTTTTTGCGGTCCATTATGGAGTAATAAATAGAGATAGAGCGAAATAAAAACATTGATCGTTTTGGTATTTTGTTACTTTTTTAGTAATAATTATTATGTTTTGGTAAATATTTAAAATGCTACTTTATTATCGCTAGTTTAATTTTTAAGTCCTTTAGCGTATGCTCTAGCACCTATATAAACTCACGCCTGTATCCCATAGTGGTAGGCAGACACTTTGGCTTTCAACAAGCTACAATCCTAATACACACTTCTTTCACCTCATCCACAGTCATTCATCACATCATGCATTCACATCGGATTCGGATGTTACGCATTTTTATAAGCTTTTTATTACCTTGCACTGTATGTATGTATGTATGTATGTATGTATGTAAGTATGTATGTTCGGTGGAATCTTGTAACTCAATTTTGAAGTAGATACCTTCAACCGATTGAGCTGAAATTTTGTATACACGTTTACTTTGGATGACAATGCATGATATAATGTATGACATTATTCTATATCCAATATGGCGGACGACCCAAGATGGCGGAATGGATATTTTTAATGCATTTCTGCAATATGGGTATCAAATGAAAGGGTTTGTTGAGTGTAACTCAAAATATAATATGACGTCATTCTAAATCCAATATGGTGGAATATCCAAGATGAAGGAATATATATTTTAAGCTTTCGTACAATATGGGTATCAAATGAAAGGGCTCATTGGGAGCAACTAAAAAAATAATGTGACGTCATTCTAAATCCAATATGGCGGATAATCCAAGATAGAGGAACAGTTTTTTTTAATGCATTTCTACAATATGGGTATCAAATGAAAGGGCTTGATAATAGTAGCTCGAAAAATAATGTGACGTCATTCTAAATCCAATATAGTGGAATAAATATTTGCGTTTCTACTATATGCGTATCAAATGGCCCTTTCATTAAAGAGTTATATGAGAACTTCAAAAACTATGTCTCGGTGGTTCAGTAAACTAGCCCGCTTCTGAATCAGGAAGTCTTGGGTTCGAATTTGGCCTCACACCAATGTCTTTCGAAATTTCTCTCGAAAGTCATGTGTGATAAATATTTTTGACTGACCACTTTGTGCTCGCTGTATGGCAACAGTGGTAGAGCCCAGCAATTCACTGTATGAATGGGATGGCTCGACCGGTGAAATACCACAACCAGCTCTCACGGCGTGTTTCTTTAGGTGAGAGAGGTACCCGGAGGCCTACTCCCTTTCCCCATCCCTTCCTACTCCCATATCCTATATCCTACTCCCTTAAAGATAAGATAATACGATAAGATAAGACGTAAACAGCGGCGAGTCGAGGCTTAATAGATGCTGCCTACACCTTCAGGTAGAAAAAGGAGTCGAGCTATGTTATGTTATTAATTAATGTTATAAACAAATTAGATTGTGTATAAATATTATATATATCATAGGGTTTTCAATATGAGCGGCTAGATACTAGTGGCCTGCTTATTTGGGCAGTGTCAGTCAATCTGTTGTTTACTATTCAGTCACTGATGCCAAATCACCATGTCAAGATACAGGGTTAAGCGGCGCGTCCAAATTTATAATCAAAATGAGTTAGTGCTAACATTGAGAACCTTACGACCACTTTACGGCTGAGGCGGTAGTCCATCACAGTCGACGGCTTTCCGTTGACCTATGCTTTAATAGTTAACAGTGTTTTAATTGTGGTCAGCCACGCAATCTGCTGCATGAATGGGCCGGTTCGACCGGTGTAATGCCATGCCCTTTCAGGATACCGACGTAAATTGGACAGGATTTAATAACTTTAACATGATTGCTACACTAACGGATTTTAATGGTGTTATAGGTATTATTAGAATTAAACACAGTGGATGGTGGGAACGAACTATAACTTTTATTACAACTCACTCCTATGTTACACTCAGGTCAGCAAGTATAAAGTACTGATTAAAACAACAGATGGCGTTACACATCACAAGTAGTTAAACATATTTTGTTATTAAACAACAGTCCCACATAACAAAATTAAGTTGCAAAATCAACAAATAAGTAACAAAAAAAATTGTTTACTTAGGCTCGAAACTCTTTGCTGCTGGTCAAGCATACGCGGCCTTAAGTAGAGAAAAGACTTTAGGAGGTCTCCTCATTGAAGAGTTGGACTGTTCGAAATTAACTGGCAAATGACCTTGTAACAATGATGCTTTGAATGAGATGAAGAGATTGAGAAACTTACCCATCGATAACTAAAAACTTGAAAATAATTTAAAGAAAAATACTTTTTTAAAGAAGCTTTTATTTAAACGCTCTAAAAAGAATAAAATAATTTTAACCTTATACATTTTTTTAACTATCAACTTATAACCTTATTATATACAATTTATGTGATAATAAAAGCTTGTCGCTATGTTTAATTACCTATCAGTGCCTATCCATAACCATCTAGAAATATTTTTTTAAATTTAATGATTACTGTGACGGATCGCATTATCCAAATATATTTTTTTGGTTTATAACATATATATGGACACCCGAACACATATAGTGGTTCAGTTCCGTTGCCGGCCCTTTCCATGGGAAATGGAAGGGGTCGGAATTGGGATGGGAAGAGGAGGGGGGAAGGGTTGGGTTGAACATAGCGACAAGCTTTTATTATCACATAAATTGTATATAATAAGGTTATAAGTTGATAGTTAAAAAAATGTATAAGGTTAAAATTATTTTATTCTTTTTAGAGCGTTTAAATAAAAGCTTCTTTAAAAAAGTATTTTTCTTTAAATTATTTCTTTTTTAAACAGACCATTTATTTGGTCATGGTCTTCCGATCCCGACTCTGCCACTCACATTCGCTTCGTACACTTTTTTAAACAGCCCTGATTCATTCATTCATTCATTCCTGAGTACCTTTAACTTAGAAAATTTGGTTGTCAGATCATATAGATATGACTTGGTTATATTTAATTCGCAAATACGCAGTAGGTACATAATCCAATAAATTTATACCATAATAACAATATCCAATAATACTGCAAATATACATTTTAACGATCGTCGATCCAGTACATTGAATACCGTATAGGTACATATAATTTATATAGTTGGTAATACCAACTTGGTATCTAATAAATTATGATCAGTAATAAATGCCTTAACCTACATTCAATCGAGTTAAATGTTAAAGTGTTGGTATTATTTTATTCTATTTATTCAACTTGTACATTCTCTGATTCAGAATTCGTTGGGTCGTGGTTCCGGACTCGCAACAATGATTTCTCGGAATAGTTTTTGGAAGTTATGTATTAAAAATATCGATGACTGACAATTTTCTGCCCTGTGTATAGCAATAGGTTCGCCACCTGAATTTTCTAATTTAAAATTTACCATTTGTTACGTAACGTAACGATTCCGCGAGTCGAGGCTTAACACCCACTGCCTACACTTTGGCTAGAAAAAATCGTGAAGTTATTGTTTGTACATCGCTCCTTATCATATGATATACTTAACGCTTCAATAGTTGGCAATGGACAAAGATCATAGTTGTTTAAAAGTAATTTTATTACTGACTTTAATTAAATGTTGAGGCTTATCAATTTAGCCTTATTGACGTTACTATTTTTCATGTGGGTGTATCCAGCTTCTTCAAGTCCCTGGGACATACCAATTACTTTTCATTACGATATTTTTAATAATAGGAGTAGGTACATGTAAAACATAAATAACCCTGTAATACAATCATATCGAAGTAGACAATTTTAAATATTCTTAAACATAACATAGTTACACGCCTTATTTACCCCAAGGTATAGGCAGCGGCTGTTAAGCCTCGTCTTGCCGTTATATTTACATCCCAAATCAACCTATCGCCATACTGGGCACACAGGCACAAAGTTTTCAGTCATCGATATTTATCCTACATAACTTCTCAAAAGAATTTCGTAAAGTCATTAGTGTGAGCCAGGATTTCGAACCCGCAACTTCTTGATTCGAACAGGTTGCTCAACCACTGGACCACCAAGACCTATAAATGTTCATAATTAGTATTAATGTAAGTAAATTCAAAGTGCAAAGGTCTTAGGCGTTATGGAAATTTGTGCTAAGCTTTCTTTGGGAAACGAAAGTACCTAGGAAAGTAACCTCTTCAAAGCTAGAATTGTGAATATTAAGATGATTATTCATTAATTACATAGAAAATATGACTACTAGCGCTTTAAATAATGTATAATGTGATTAACTTATATTTGATTGTACAATATTATACGTCATTAATCTTTAAGTTTAGAAGGGTTAAGAACATTCCAACTATATCCAATACTTGAAGTTTAACAAACTATGAATAACTTGTCCTTAAAATTAGTTTAAAACTGAAAACCTTCTGTTACATATTATCACCGGAAAGTGACGTATGTAACTAAAGTTATGAAGGTCTTGTGTCTTATGGAGCGCTGTTTTTCCTTCGTATACTCCAATGGAAGTGGTGTGAAGTTAAATGTATACACGTACATTTTCTTAGATAGTTTTTACAAGTCGGTCGACAAGTCGTTTACGCTTGTAGTTTTTTTTTTTTAACACCTATCACTATACAACACGAAAAAGGCGTTCACCATCCGTAGTCGACAAGCGTTCGATTCGCTAATGTTCAGCTCACAAAGTACTCCGACAAGGCGTACTTTGCCGCCGTGTTCACTCTATAGAAAGATCTCCACCTTTTAAAGATAAACGGCGTCTTGTATCGATCGCTATCCGTGCCTTCACTGTACAGTTGCATTTATAGGAATATCAAAATATTCTTCGAATAATCTAAATTTGTAGTCTCACCTTTGTTGTTTCACACTACAATAGTTATTTTAGTATTTAGTGTGATCAGAATTATACTTAGTCATAAACTATTTTATTTTATGGTTTGAAAAGAGTATTTGGCACATTGGTTTCTTGACCGGTTCATCTCATGACAGCCCTTACACTCGGAATCGCGCCCGTGGCGTGGCGTGGCGATTACGTCCGTGTGAACTTGTTCTTGAACTTGTTTCTTATTCCTCCTGTTTTGTCATGGAATTTAACTATAATAATTAATTTGAACTTGCAATGATGACTATTTGCAAGTGTCTGTAAAAACCTATGAAAATAAAGTTATTTTCAATTCCATAAAAAAAGATCGGGAACTACAGATCCAAGACTGTATTGGCCATTTTACCGCAGTATAACTAACAAACTACATGCAACATGCACTGTAAATTTTAGGATATTTTGAACAACAATGGCAACACTCAGACACAAGTGTTGCCACTGGTTTAGTTTACCTTTAGAAGCAACAACTTGGTACAGACGTAAACTACTCTATATGCTAATGACATATGCCGTCAACAGAGTACCTACGCATATTGACATATAGACAGTCTGTATGTCATATGATCTTGGATCAGTATTATTGATTAATATGGTGTGAAATATGTAATGTATAATATAATATATAATATAATAATGTCTGAAAATATGGAACCGCTACTTCTATTTTTTTCGTAATTAATTGTCGTAAAAACCTTTTAGAGAAATGAATATATAAAACTGTAATTTAAAAAAACGCCTTTAAAAGCGATAAGCCTGTATGACAAAGGTTATCAAGGTCAAAGAAGCAGGTGATGTGTGTAAGAATCGTGCCTTATGGCGATTGGTTCTCTCTGTCTACCCTGTAAAGGACTTCACGTGATGTTGTGTATGTAGGTATATATGTACCTTTGATGAGATTTTGCATTTTCTTATATTTCACGAATTACTTGATAGGCATAAAATAAATCATCATCATTAGCCTTTTGAGGTCCACTGCTGGACATAGGCCTCCCCCATAGAGTGCCACAACTGCCGGTCCGCTCAATCATGGGGGGTTTTTGCCATAATCGCCACGCTTGGCAGGCGGGTTGGCGATCGGAGTAGGCTGTATTTTGTTGAGAGAGAATGCTGCTGCCCATTCTTCTAGATTTTCCCTTAGTCGCCTTTTACGACACCCACGGGAAGAGATGGGGTGGCGGTATTCTAAGCCGGCGCCATAAATACTTACTACCAAATTTAGAAATTTTACTAAACAGAAGTACATATAAGATTGTGTTGCGGAAGTGTGCAATTTCCGTTGTTTTTTTATCCTATTATTATGCATAGTAAAATACTTAGTTTGACAAGCGATGTACAACGACAAAACTTCAGTAAATCTACTCGTATTTTTCACACGAGATCCCATCAGATAGTATTGTTTTCTTTAGAAAAATGATGAACCCTCGATAAACTCGATGAAAGATTTTATCAGTAATGCCGGATATTTCTCTATTGTCAGTACTAGTTGTCTAACTAACATACTTCTTTATTTATTCAAAATAAACTTCTAATATCTTTAACCATGTTTTCGGAAGTTAAGTGTGATAAACATCGATTACTGAAAACTTTGTGCCCGGTTTGGCAATAGGTTCGCCCACCTATTCCATTCCAACGGCGAGACGAGGCTTAACAGCCGCTGCCTACACCTTCGGGTAACAAAAGGCGTGAAGTTATGTTATCTTTAACCATTTCCGCAGACAAAGATTTTTCAATTAAATCATCGAATTTTATCGCTTCTGGAAATGCTTGATTAATCTGTTAAAACCGCATAAAAATTTGTTTAGTATGTAGTAGCGGTGTAGTACGGAATATTTGTTGTTGGAATAAAATTAATTAAATACTGAGCAAACTTAAAATACGTACATATTCACATTTTTGTTTTATTATTTTGACATTTTGGGGACTACTTTTGATACACAAAAATCAAAACTTCACGCCTTTTTTTACTTGAACGCGTTGGCAGCGGCTGTTAAGCCTCGACTCGGCGAATTGTTATGTTACATCCCAAATGGAATAGGTGGCGTAACATAAAGGCGAGACGAAGCTTAACATCCGCTGCCTACACCTTCGGGTAACAAAATGCCTGAAGTTATGTTATGTTTCTCTTCAGTTCTCCTATTTTATTTGTATCTCTATCAATTTCTATATTTTCATGCTATTAAAGTTTAATCTCTTTATTGAGGTAATATCTGGAATATATTATTTATTTATATATTTACCTAAACAAATATATTGCTATGCTTAAAAGTCGTTCATTTAAGTGTCAATCTCTTTGTTTCAACACAATGATCGCTGGAAGCACACAATGGCGGGTATATTAACTCCAAGGGTCTCTCAACTCACTACAAAAGATATATTTCTTTTATTTATTTATTCTAACAGAAGCACTCTAGGGATAGTTGTATCAGATGATATATTGTTTCTGGGTTTTTATGTTTTAATTTTCAATGTTAGAGAACAGGGCTTGAATTTATCGTCAAGTAACTACTACAAAGACAAAAACTATATAGTAAATCTTGTATGCTAATAAAAAAAATCTCGGTGATCCAGTGGTCGAGCATCCCGCTTCTGTATCAAGAGGTCGCGGGTTCGAATCCTGGCTCACACCAGTGACTTTTCGAAATTAATTTCCAAAGTTATGTGTGATAAATATCGGTGACTAAAATCTTTGTGCCCGGTATGGCACATAGGTTCATGGCAAAATTGAAGTGCCTGATTGTAATATTGAGATAACCGCTTTCTACTACATTTATATGAATATATATATGTATATATATATATATATATATTTGTGTGCCTGTTTGTTCCGACTAATCTCTGAAATGGCTGGACCTACTCTGAAGGGACGTTTTATTGGCAAGTGATAATGGCAATAAGAAGTAACTTGGGCTTTAGTATTTGTTGGCAATAGTATTTCCAGTATTTTCAGCGTTTACAATTAAGGCAAAAGCTCGAAAATTAACAATTTTTCTTCACTATATTTTACATGTATTATACATAAAAACCACCCCGTTGACACCTCTATCTATAAAATAAACTGCATCAAAATCGGTTGCGTGGTTTCAAAGATATGCGCATATAAGGGGACAGACAGCGGAAAGCGACTTTATTGTATACTATGTAATGATGATACTTAGTTGCAAGTATTTGCAACACACATACAACTCATGTTCTCATAGGTTAAGGTCGCAGAGATCAGTTCACAGTTGCTCCGTGGAATGACGATTACATTACTCAACACACTGGAGAAATACCACGACCACTTAGAATATCGACGTAGAGTGTTTCACGCCGCGTTTTATTCAGCAAGAGAGGTCCAACCTCTTTCGCTCTCCATTCCTCATCCCACTTCCGATCCCTTCTCTTTACCATATTTTAATATAGAGAAGGGATCGGACCGGATCGGGCCGGCAACCCAACTGTAACACTATTTGTGTTGAACGTATTAGTTGCTTACCATCAGGTGAAAAATCTGCTATCGATTAAAAATAGAAAAATTGTAACTTCCCTTCTTTAATAGTCGAATGTGACAATCGCCCTTTAGAATATTATTCTGGTTCCAAATTTTAATACCCTACCGCCCGAATACTGAACCGCCACTCAAATCTGACAATCAATAAAGTGCTACTTACTGCTCAAATTTCGCGTATTCTGTCAAATGTGACAGCGACTTAAACGCTTAAGTAGCGCTTATATATTTGAGTGGCGGTTCAGTATTCGGGCGTACGTATGGCAATAGATGTTGAAACTTATAGCATAACATAACATAAATTCACGCCTTCGTTACCCGAAGATGTAGGCAGCGCCTGTTAAGCCTCTTCTCGCCGTTATGTTTACGTCCCGAATGGTGGCGAACCTATTGCCATACCGGGCACAAAGTTTTTAGTCATCGATACATAACTTTAGAAATTAATTTTGAAAAGTCATTGGTGTGTGGATAGATCTGGATGAAACTTATAGCCATAGATATTATTCACACATAACTTAAGGAGAGTCATTAATATGAGCCAGGTTTTGGAATGGGGAACTTTGAACTAGAATTCGGAAGTGCTAAACTTGGCGAGGACACGTGAATCGATCATTCAATATGTATAGAAAGTAGATTACTATAGTTAAATGGATGAATAAATAAATATAGAATAAAAGCCACCCGTTACGAATAATATGAATGTGTTTTCATATAATATTAATTGACCGTTACGTATTTGAAGGTCGACATTGTAAATTTACAATGTGACATTTGTTTGTAGATAAAAAATAATATTGCGTCGAATTGAGAAGCGCCCCCATTTTTGTCCAAGTCGGTTGAAAACTATATAAAAGTATACTAGTTACAGTATTTAGGTGCATAAAAGTGATAATAAATTTTTATTCTAACTCTAAAACCGTTAGGCCGAACTTCGTATGGTTCCATACCAATTGATTACGTAAATACTTTATTCACTGAAGAGATCAGTGCTCCGCTCCTATTGATCATAGCGTGTTAATATACACTCTAAAGCCTTCCTCTGTAAATTGACTATGTGATACATTGCAATTCAAACCAAGTTCCTGAGATAAGTGCGTTCAACAAATAAAGAAACTCTTCAGCTTTGTAACATTAGTATAGGCTGACCCGGCGAACTTTGTTTCGCTTCAGAAACAATAAATGAGTGAATAAAAGATGTATGTGTGGCATGTAAAAGTAGCCTAACTTACTATTATTACATCAGCTACCTGCCAGTAACAGTCCCGTGAAATCGGTTCAGCCAATTCAGAAATTAGTCGGGACAAAAAGATAGACAGACAAACATAACATACATACGTAAGTCCTCGTACAACTTTTAATAGTACTTGCAGAGACAGTTCTAAGTGATTGACGATACATTTTCAATGACGATACATTCAAGGCGCCCATTTTGTAAACGACATCAAATTAAAATGGACGTCCTTAAATTTGTGCAGTCATCGAAACTTAACACGTCTGCGCGGGGGGACCCAGGATCCTCCCAACAACAATTTTAAGATGACAATATCTGAATCTTCTATTATAGATTTAGCTGTAGTCATATTTGAAGAAATTTTAAATCTTGCTATTCCTCAACAGTTCTTATTAAAACAAGCAGATGTTCCACTCAACATATTATTGCTCCCCTCATATCGTGATGAAATTTAACCTAAAGCCTAACAGTAAAATATTTTTCAATTCGTACCAGTAGTTTCTGAGATTAGCGAGTTCAAACAAACAACCAAGATAAATTTCTAGGGATAGAGAGAGAAGGTAATTTGCCAATGCCTGAAATTATTGAGCAGGCTTCTTCTTCTTCTTCGCGATTCTAAACATTAAGTTATTTTAAACTACATATTTCTAGGTTTTTTTCTGGCACAATTAACTTTTTAACGATTTAATTATCTTTAAATGCCACCATAGTCAGTAGGCACTGAACTATTTGTTCCAGTTTAGGTGTAGCACTATCTTAATTAATGTAAAACAGCACACAGGTGGTGCTAAATGCCGCTACTTGTAAGAACACTACCTCCATACATATGTACATACTAGTGATGTAACGAATATTCGCATTCGCGAATGTTTTTGGGTATTCGCATTCGCAAGAAATATTGCGAATGTTTGGCGAATGTTTTTAATTACAAAAAATAAAGCAAATTGCATGTAGCAAGATGATACGAAAAATGATAATGATATTATCTGTAATATTTTACTCTCTTAGATTACTGTATTATATTATGGATCAGCCATTAGGTATATAAATAAATAACTGTACGTCAAGTCCCTTGCGGGGTAGGCAGAGAGAACAGAGCGCCATAAGGGACGATTCACACACGCCTCACTCGTTTCTTTGAGTTTTATAATTCTTGTCATACACGGTTCTCGACCTTTAAGGCTCCTAACATCACCTTCCTCCAGGACTCGTTTTATTTGTGTGTCTTGGCAGTCTGCGTATCCTATACATTCATCCGGTTTTGCATTGTATCATCTGCTGGGTCAATCTGGCATCATCCATTCGTTCTATAATTCCGAATCATCGGCGTATGCCCTTTCTTACTTTAACATCGACACTCTCTTTCAATCGTTCTTCCTTCCTCACAACCTTGTTTTCGACGCGGTCAGCGAGAGTCTCTACGCAGATTTTGCGCAGTACCCTCATTTCGACCGCGTTTATCCTTGCGTGCAAATCCTGCTAATCCTGCCATACCTAACACAAATCGATTTTAGTCAAATTTTCATAGCGTATGCAGTTTGATCCAACTTAAAAGTTACAGTTCATCTTTTTTATAAAACTCCAACCGCAAGATGGAAGACGAGAGCGTTACATCAGGAAAATACACGTTTTATCAAGTATGAAACTTTTTTCAAAATATTCTTCTACGCGTGAAATTAATCATTAGATAACTGCACTAATATGGCTTGACCGATTTTGATGAAATTTTGTGTGCATTTTAGGTCTAAGAATCATTCGAATGCGTTCGCGAAGGCTTAAAAGAAATATTCGCATTCACGAAATTTTTTAAGAAATATTCGTATTCGCATTCGCGAATTTCCAAAAACCAATATTCGTAACATCACTAGTACATACATATATTTTGTATTATGTGTTTAGTATTAAAATAGTGCTGTTATAAAGAGGACCGATTTTGTTCATTAGATTACCGACGTAAAACTTTGAAAGTAATAAATCGATTTTTATTAAATTCCTCCATAATCAGAAATTCCTTTTGATTAGCTAATGCTAATATTTTTATCATTACATCACTAGGTACATAGTATAAAACAAAGTCACTTTCCGCTGTCTGTCCCCTTATATGCGTATATCTTTAAAACTACGCAACGGATTTTCATGCGGTTTTTTTTAATAGATAGAGGATGTCCACTGGGTGGTTTTGATCTATAATTCATATATGATGTTTTAAAGAAAAAATGATAATTTTCGAGATTTAGCACTTTAATTGCAAACGCTGGCTGAACCCTAAGTGATAGATTAAAACAATGTTCTATATTATTAAACACCTTCAGAAGGTCTACAAAAAAAATCCGCGAGGGCATATGTCTATCTCTTAGGGATACCCCACAATGAGCATTTTTATTTTTTTACTTTTTACGAGAAATAATGGCTGACTTACGAAGCGATTTTAAACATTACAGCATTAATTTTCATCCAATTAAGTGTCTTATTTAGATTGTGCATGTAATATAGATGATCCTGGCCCTTTATAGCATGTAATTTATACGAATATTTTCGAAGATATTGCAGATATAACATAGTGTCAATTGTGTTCATACATTCTGGTTATATTATATCAAACAACGTAAACAGCTACAATCTATCTTGTTACTATCTATTATGTTATTGTTGGAATTTAATATAAAAATACCGTCTAAGCTACACATTAAATGACAGATAGAAAAAATCTTGGTTTATGCTGCAAAGCCTTATTAGCTTCCATTTTGACAAAGTCTAGTATTTGTTTTGCAATTGCCATTTGACAAGTGATATAATTTTGAATTATTCCAGGGAATTTTCAGTTATTCCACACCCATGAGAAGTCGATATACTATCAGATGACGTAAGCACTACAGGCTATTTAGGAGTCTTAGGAGTTTGAACCTTAGTTTGAACGCATTTGTTCCACAATCCCTTGCAATTTCTCTCTAGAAATGTAGAGATCGTGAACTTTACATTGCATTAGATTACACAGAGAGAGTTCTGAACTCTCACGTCATTGGTGTTTGCAAAAGCCAGCTTGGGTTTGATTGCTATCTGGGTAAAATCTCATCTTATATGATACTATTTGACCCGGCGAACTTTGTTCCGCATCAAAAGTAGTAAAAAAGTAAATTTTGCATTTATCACTTTTTCTTTACTACAACATACATGAATTACACATAAAAACCACCCCGTTGACACCCTCTATCTAATAAAAAATACCGCATCAAAATTCGTTCCGTAGTTTGAAAGATATAAGCTTATAAGGGAACAGACAGCGGAAAGTAATCTTGTTTTATAACATGTAATGGCATCATATTTAATTAGCCGCTTTTGTTGGTTTCCTATGTATTTTGAGACATCTCTCGAGCTAGATATCTCCTCAGGCGACCCTTCAATTTTCTTTTGAATTCTGTAACGTAAATCAGGGTATATCCCTTTTCACATTCATTTTGTAACAAGAAACTTGAATATTTTCTAAACATAACATAACTTCACGCCTTTTTCTACCCAAAGGTATAGGCAGCGGCTGTTAAGCCTCGTCTCGCCCTTATGTTTACGTCCCAAATGGTAAACTAGATCGTTAAAATATGTATACGCCATTTGATAAGGTTAAAACGTTTGTGTGGAACGTAAATTATTAGTAGGTATATTAAAAGTATATACCTAGCCTAGACGAAATAGTTTTCTAATGGTCAAAAAGTTATTAAAAACGTTTCTCTAGTTTCAAAATATAGCGATTAAATACAAACAATGAAAAGATTGGTTTTTATTCATAATAGATAGATAGAGATAACTGTCATAATATCTCGTTCTGACTTGCTTTTTAATATGACCAATTATTATTGACATCTCATGTTTTCTGATATTACGTCTTTATAATAATTGAAAAACTTTTCTAAAGGGGTTTTTAATCGCGTGATTTTGTCATAATTTGTGTCTGATAAATATTCGAGTTAGGCAGCTAGTTTAAAAGCACGTGAACTAAAAAAACAACACTTAAACAAAAAAAGACTCCTGTCTTTTTAAAATCTTAAGAGGGAGAGTAAGTAGCTATCATAAAATTCCTGCAGAATTTTTTTTACATTAAAGCACCTAGTTTTAGGTAGACATTTGTCCAACGGGAGACAAAGGCGTGGGACTTGAAGAGGGATCTTAAAACCGTCAGTTATCCTTACTGTCACTTAAATGCTGAGACAAATTCCACTGGCGAATGTTGAACGCAGAAATGTTGTGAATTATCCAGCTTAAAGTACAGATAGCAAATAAAGATTAAATGTATAGAAAGCTTTCAAACTTCATTGGTTAACATGGAGCTATGTAGTTAGTTACGATCTAGAATAGAAAGCGTCAGATGAATGTATCGTGGAGGCAATCGACCGGCTAACCCCAATACGAGCCCTTAGCAATAACGCACGGAAATTTCACCACCGAAAAAGGGTAAGGTAAATATTTCGGAAGGTATACGATCTTTGGGAAAGTGTGCTTCATTCTGTGTGGAGAGAGGGAGGGCGATGGTCGGTCGATCGCCTCGGAGACTTGGCTCACCGGGCTACGGCACGGAGCGGCAACGTGTAATTGTGGGTGAGCGGGGGCGGCGTGCCGGGCTGACAACGTCCCGATCAGCTGTTGGTCGCAACACCGCTTTATAAATTCAAAACAGGCGGTAAGGACGTGACGTTGTTTCGCGTGGTACTACGATGTGGGACAGATCATAACATTGGGAGGGTTACTGAGACACCGACAGCGACACGTTATTATTTTACATTTCCAACAGGTTGCTAACCACTCACTACATTTTCTATTAGAAATTCTTATAGGTTTTCTATTCTTGTCTAATAATAGGCAATATATAGATAGGTATGTGAACATTTCGTGTTCCATCTATAAAGAATGTGTCTATGTGTCCTTCTTTCAGGCTGATGTTACTCTATGGTACATTATGAAATTTTTTACCGACATTGTCAGGGCTGTACTGCAAATTTGAATTCTTTTGTATGTGTGTGTGGAGTGGTTGTCATGCGTGAAGAGATTTCAATTTATAGCTGTCTTGTGCCCTAAATTTATTTTCTTATTTCCATGAAGGGAACTTACGTGTCTTCTTCGTCTTTCAAAGTATTTATTTAATGTTAAAGAAATGTAAATATCAATTTACATTTTTACAATGTATTTTCTGAATAGACTGCTTTCAAGGTAAAGCCTTTATTCTAAACTAAATGTTCAACTTAACTACATGTTGAAAACACACTTTGGAATACAGTTTGTCCACATATTATTAACTAAAAATGTTTACTTATTCCTTTAGGGTTATAGGTTGCAACTATGCAAATCGTATGAAAATCGGTTGAGTAATTTTGGAAAACCTCAGGTTTTCTCGACCTGCAGAGTGCAAGCAAACAGATAATAATCATAAAAACTATTGTTTTGACTTCATATTATTTTACATATATGTTAGAGTATTCATTTTACTGTTTTCGCTCCAAAATGCAGATATGGTCCTGTTTACTTGATTTGAATTATAAATTGAATTTCTCTCATTATTTTCAGTCTTATTTACACTTATGACAATAGATAGGTACTAGAGGATTGTAATGGGTGATGGTTATGAAGTTATGAACTATGTACTAAGAATAAAAAAAAAAATTTATAAAATGTAAAACTACCGGCTGCAGCACTGAGGTCGGGGGTTCGATTCCCACCCGAGCACAAATATTTGTGACAAACATGAATATTTGTGGGGTGTCTGGGTGTTTTCTATTATAAGTATGTATTTACAAAAGAAAAGTATATATGTATTAGTATCCGTTATCTAGTATCCAAAGCACAAGCATTTAGTTGCTTAGTTTGGAACTGGAGGGCGCTGTGTGATTTGTGTCCAAGATATTATTATTATTATTTAAAACTTCATGTACATGGTACAAAGGTGGACTTAATGCCTAGGCATTCTCTCCCAGTCAACCTGTTATTATTTATATATTATGTTATTATTGATATTATTATTTATATTATTATATTTCTGTATTTGAGCGTTTGACAAGTTTGGTCTATAAAATCTAATCATTAAGTTAGCTCATTCTCAGAAAATAATTGGATTGAGCTGAACTAAGATCAATCCAATTATTTTTATTTGCGAGATAATAAATATAATATTTTAAATCAAAAAAATATAAAAGCACTCTAAGGTTGAGTGAGGTCATAATTTTATTAATATAGTCCATAAATCACGAGAAACATAACTTAACACAATTCCAATTTGGAAAATGAAAACATCAGTCAAACAACTGGGCTCATAAACTGAAATCTCGGGCGCGGTCGCGGAAGGAAGTGCACTGCGGGGGGAGGGGGCTCGCAAGAGAGGTGCGAGAGGGGAGTGGCTCAATAATTTGCGTGCGTCGGGAGGGGAGGCGCGGGGGTGCGGAGGGGACGAGGCAGTAGCGCGTGCAGTGCAATAGCCTGCCCAGGCAGGCTGCCCTACAAGGTCACTGCCGATGTTCACGCGATTTCATTCATAAAGCTACAATTAGCTACAATTTTGGTTTTACGTAACCAACCAAACATTATTTATTTATAGAAAGGTTATTATTAATGTTATGCAAAGTTTTAAACAAAACACGTATGGTACAAAATTAGCTTGGAAAGAAGGTTGGTTTAGATAGAAGGAAACTTTACATTCGTAGTACGAGTAAAAGGTAGTTACTTATTTTCTTATGGACAACATAATTATATAGGTACTGTAGAATATATTAAGACTAATATATGTATATGTTACGGTAAATCTGATTAATTGAAAATTATTAATATTTTTACAAAATTATTAATAATAACCACATGTTTTGGTAAATGTGAATAAACGATCGAAATTTATTACTTTTAGTAGTAATTATTAATAATTCACGACACATATTGGTAAAAGTTATAATAGTCTATGGAGTCTCAGTCTATGGAGAAAGCATAGAGGGCAGGAGACAGGTTTAGCCGGTAAGAGTCCGGAACTACCCAAACTACCTCATACGTGACGTAGTTTGGGTGTCCATGAGGATTCCGACTCCTGCCTAAAAACAAAAAAAAAACCTAACCTAACCTAAACCTAAACTAAACAACTAACTAACCCTAGTAAGCAACAACAAATAACGTGCACGTGCTTTTAAAAAAATCACACCGAGCCAACTAAGCCGAGCCACTTATTACATTTATCACTACTAGGGTTAAATTATTAATAATAACCGACAAATATGATTAATTTATCACTTTAACCTCGACTTTCGGTAATTATTAATAATAATATATAATTATTAATAATCTTCAATTATTTACTCTTACCGTGACATATATATAAAGTTACTTACAATAAATATGCCTAAATGAGCACAAATAAATCGTGTCTGCAAATTTAACAGTGGTAGAGCCAAGCAGTTCGCTGCATGAATGGTAAAGTTGCTCATGCCGCGTTTCGTTCGGTGAGAGAGGTACCCGGAGGCCCACCCCCCTTGAGGCCCACCCCTCTTCTCCGTCCCTTCCTATCCTACTCATTTAAAAGTGGGCAACGCAACTGTAACACTATATGTGATGCAGCTGTCCATGGGCGCTGATCACTTGTCATCAGGTGACACGCCTGCTCGTTTGCCCTCCTATCCCATAAAAAGAAAAAAAAGTCTCTTTTACCAAAATTAAATAATACCTTTAGTATGAGTATTTTTATGTACTTATTGGCGCTAGCGCTGGTATTTTAGAACCGGGGTTCCAAATTACAAATATGAAATAAACTTAGATACAAAAAATCACATATATAATACTCTACCTATTCACATCCTACATGATTGGAACTGAATCCAAATTTTACCCTGTTCATCATTGGAGTAATTATCAAAGCAAAAAGCTGAGCTTTCGCGATTAGGTTTCAGCGAACTCCAAGACTCTACCAATGTTGGTACTTTTTTCTGTGCTATAGACTTAATTGCTAAAGTTGCTGTTTGTGAAGAGACCTGATCAACAAGGTAGAGCCAGATGAGTTAGGACCTCTGTTAGCTTTATTCAGACCTATTTTCTTTCTCTTACTGCATTTAGATCTTAAAACATGTCATCATTGGTCTAATAAGTTCAACAAACATTCATGCTTATCACAGATATTTGTACTCGGGTGGGGATCGAACCCACCGACCTCGATTCTGCAGTCGGCTTTACCAATGCACCACGAGGCTCAATAATACGTTCAGTTCGACCTAATATAACATAACATAACTTCACGCCTCTTGTTACCCGAAGGTGTAGGCAGCGGCTGTTAAGCCTCGTCTCGCCGTTATGTTTACGTCTCAAATGGAATAGGTGGAGAGCCTATTGCCATACCGGGCACAAAGTTTTTCAGTCATCGATATTTATCACACATAACTTCCGAAAACAATTTCGAAAAGTCATTGGTGTGAGCCAGTGTCTGGAATCGAACCCGGACCTCTGGATCAGAAGCCGTGTGCTCGACCACTGGGCCACCGAGACCGTGTACCTAATATAAGTTAGTTATAAATAAGGTTTTCAACAAATATCGTTGTCTATTCCTGAAATACTAAGAGACTCCAAATTATCAGTAGGTTCGAAATTACCACCTCTTTCATATACACATCCTGTAGTAGGTAGAGTACGTACTCAAAAAATAACGATTTATGTTACGGTACAAATTTTTGGGCATCAATTAATAAGCTAGAAACCGTCCTAGAATTTAAGCCTTTTTTCCACACACTTTTTTCTACCCGAAGGTATAGACACCGTCTGTGAACTTATTGCTATATACACAGAGCAAAATTCCGAGAATTCATTAGTGAACACGGAATCGATCCCACGACTTCTTGAATATCCTCGACCATCCGGTCCACCGAAATGAGTATAAGTAGAGACATAGATTGTTCATAATTAATAGAGTACTGAGCGAAATATATGTGAATGTCTTGTACTGTGCAAGTCATCAGCATAATTTTAATATACTAAGCAATCATACTCGGCCGTCATTAAAACAACATTTGTATACCAAATACAATTTGTTTAATTCGAAAAAATAACGGAATATCTACTTTTAATGAGTCAAAAAAACTGTTATCTTTGATAAAATTTAAATAACAAAATGTTAATACTAACTCTGGCTAGTATTGTCTAGTACTGTAAGCTAGTAATGAAATGAAAGGATAAAGAGCTTTTCAGTAGATATTTTGTTACATATTTCTTGTTCGTATCAACGTAACTTCAAGCTACCCAACTACTTGAATGATTTCATTCCTTTAAAACCATTCAACAACATTATATTAGAGAACTAGCAGCTATTTGAAATTGTCTTGAGTTTCATTGCTAATTTCTTTCAGTACCCTGGTCATAAAATACTAATAATAATTGAAAATAGCTATAAATTTATAATTACATAAACATTCACAAATCACTTACGTAATAAAAGTTGAAAAACCAAACCGAAAAAAGTGGAAAATTGTACCGCTCGCTAGTGTGCGATTGCGATTCGCACTTGACCTATTGTTATAATATAATACCCCTCCCCCCATACATTTTAGGTATTTGGGTAGAGTATACGTTTTGCCGGAACCTAGTATTTAATAAAACAAAATGGCCACCGCGAAGTTGGCACGACCCATAAATCGTAGACATAACAAACTAACACCTGTACGTAACTACCTAATGCATCTTATAGATGTTGTAACTTTCCACCCAGTTGGTAAGATGGAAGCGCGTTCTTGGACTTTCTATCGACTATAGCTAGGTCTGAACGTTATACTAACTTTAATGTCTTTTATTTTCTTACTTAACTGCACTGGAAAAATTATCTTCACGGTTTACTAAAACCACTTTCAACAAATTGAAGTGGGGAAACTGTTGTTCTTGTCTATTTCAACAAAGCGCGGATAAAGTGTCTCAGTTTTTCTTTAAAATACGAAGTAAATAAAATAGTTGTCTTGACAATCGGCAGGTTGAATACCTTGTTTCTGCATCTGAATCAAATTCGAATCCCGACCCACAAAAATGGCTCGGAAGTTATGTGATAAATATCAAAGATTGAAAAATTAAGCCATAGCTTTCGCCACCTATTCTACTTACTTGAGATTTTAAAATTTGGGGAGTTGACGCGTTATACAGCCGATGTCTCCACCATCGGGATACAAAAGCTTGAAGCTATAAAACACGAAGTATAGGAACAGAGTCCAGGCTTTTACATAGTATTAATTTGCACAATAATAAACTGAGATCTTAGTTCTTTTTTCTGCCGCTGGCTGCGCCAGAATATCAGACGTGCGTAACGGGCGCCGCGTTTAATATTAAACAGAGCTGTAAACGGCCACAAAACTTCCCGCGTAAAGATTTGATCCAGTGCTTCTCAGACTCCTGAAGACTTCGGTATTTCTATACTTCGTGCCACAAAGAATAAATTGCCTTACTGTTGTCGAAAGTGACTGGCTGAAAACGGAATTTAATAAAGAATAAATAATCTCACAGTAAATACCTCTTTTCTATTCAAGAATTTCATGCGAACAAAACATTGTATAAAAATCCACAAGCAATATGAAATAGTAGCAGTGAAAATTCTCGCTTCCCGTAGCAAAAAATGCTTGCGAGAAAAAGTGGCCTGCATTCCTGGCATTAAACGCTTTACAAAGTATTTATTATTTAACTCGGAATTTAAAAATGACAAAAAAAAACCTGTCACGTACAATTATGTTAAGAATTTATAATGAAACTTTTAATATTTTAAAAGCTATGCATAATTTTTTGCGCAACTATTTCATACCTAGAGGAAATTATATACAAAAGACTTTTAGGTCATACGCTATATAAAAAAATGCGTGGAGTCCATGCGCGTGTTAGAAGTGTAACTTAGTATTGTAGAAAAGAAAATAAAAAGGGATAGAAATTGATTCAGAAATAGAGAAAAATACTCGCTGCATGAATGGGCCAGCTCGACCGGTGAAATACCACGACCTCTCGGAAGATCGACGTAAAGTGGCTCATGCCGCGTTTCGTTCGGTAAGAGAGGTACCCGGAGGCCCACCCTCCTACCCCATCCTTTCCTATTCCTATTTCCTACTCCCTTAAAGGTCGGCAACGCAACTATAACACTGTGTTGCAGGTGTCCATGGGCGGCGCTGGTCACTTACCATCACGCTGACGCGTGACGCGTGACGCGCTTGCTCGTTTGCCCTCATTTGTCCGGTATGGCCACCTATTCCATTTGGGACGTAAACATAACGGCGAGTGGAGACTTAAAAGCCACTGCCTAGACCTTCGGGTAGGAAAGGCGTGAAGTTATGTTACTATATGTGCGCGCAATACATATTTGCCTAAATAAAAATCGAATACTTATATCGTGTATATTGCGATATCTTTTGAATGAAATGACCGAATTAAATAATTCAAAAAGTTCTAGAAAGCTATTGAATCTATCTTGAATTGTAAATAATTTATTTTAATCAGAATTAATACCAAAGTACAAAATAAAGGGCTTTGAAAACATCATCATTCAAATTATTTAAAAAAACTAAATAAACACATATTGTAGGATAACTACAATAGTTAGTAATAAATGGTCGCGACACATGGTTTCGACCTTGATTTCGACGCGGTCAGCGAGAATCACTCCGCAGATTTTACGCATTTCGACCGCGTTTATACTACTTTCGTCCACACTGGCACACCCAACTCTCGCTTCCATAAGTTTTGGGAATTGGGGAATTGGGATCAGCATTATGAATGGCTAACTGGGGCCTTCTTGCTAACATTCTTTGCGTGCAGTATTCTGCCCAATGCTCCAATTACGTTGTTCCGTGGAGAGAATTGAACAGGTTAACTATATTATTATCCTTCACATATAAAACAGCGACTTCATAGCATTAACTGTGACATACATTGTGTTGTCAAAGAATAATACTTTCCTACTTTCTTTTGTTAGATTTCTCTATTGATTTAACAGTTCCTTGCATGAATGAGACGCCTTACCCAATGGAATACGACGCCCTCTCAGAAAATTGACGTCAAGTGGCAATGGCACTTTTCCTTCGGTATGAGTATCCGGAGGTCCACCCTCATTCTCCCTTCCATTCCATCCCACTCCCTATCCTATCTGTGTTGCAGATGGCCATGGGCGGCGCTAGTCGCTTACTTATTCCGTAAAGAAAAGTATTAATGATTGAGTAATTTACAATCTCACTGGCATCGTCTCGTTGGTCCAGTGGTCGAGCACCCCGCTTCTGAAACCGGAAGTCGCGGGTTCGAATCCTGACACTGGCTTACACCAATGACTTTTGTAAATTGTTTTCGGAAGTTACGTGTGAAAAATATCGATGACTGAAAACATTGTGCCCGGTATGGCAATATGTTCGGCACCTATTCCATTTAGGACGTAAACATAACGGCGAGACATGGCTTAACAGTCGCCGCTGCCTACACCTTCGGGTAACAAAGGCGTGAAGTTATGTTATGTTGTTACACTGGCATAATCAGGTCGACCATGTCTCTAAATGCCATAAACTTTATATAAATAAATAAAGTTCCATTAGTAAATAAACATTAATTATTATAAAAGTTTTTTTTATTTGCATCGTTCTGTCTTCCATTCTATCTAATGTCCCCAATCAAATTACTGTTCAATTAAGTGAAAATTCTTTCTGTTTTTCAGTGAATTATTTACTGATCATCATAACACGCTGTTATATTTATTATATTGTTATATGCATTAGTGTTTAGATATTTCAAATCTGTAATTATATTTGGTTCATTATAAATTCTTTATTTAGCATGTAATTGCACCAATTATATGTTGACTTGCTGGTTGGCACCAAACAATTATGTTGTCGTAATTTGTTACTGCTATTATTATTTTTGTTCTTTTTAATAACTTGATTATTGATAATTATGATAATTTTATTATTGTTTATTTCACATAATTGCGTATTTGTCATTAGGTTGTCATGCAAATTATATTAGATTTATTTCTTTCTTTTCGTAAAGTTGGTCTGGAAGATGGATCTTTTTTTTATGGGATAGGAGGGCAAACGAGCAGGCGTGTCACCTGATGGTAAGCAACCAACGCCGCCCATGGACACCAGCAACACATATAATGTTACTGTTGCGTTGCCGACCTTTAAGGGGATAGGAAAGGACGGGGAAGGGGGGTGGGTACCTCTCTCACCGAACGAAACGCGGCATGAGCCACTTTACGTCGATCTTCTGAGAGGTCGTGGTATTTTACCGGTCGAGCCGGCCCATTCATGCAGCGAACTGCTTGGCTCTACCAAATCAAATAAAAACAATCTTTTCAAAAAATTACCATTAATTCTCATCGCTATAAAAAATAATCTCAAAAAAATCCATTAATTCTCATCGCAACGAACGGAGCAACAGATGCATTATTAAGCAGCGACGCTACATGGTTCTTACCGCTACCAGTGTTAAAAGCTCTATTAATTTAGCTAAAACCATTAAATATTGAACTAAACACGAAACAATGTAAAATATATATTTAAGAAATCTATAGAGATATATTTATATTTTAAACCCTGTCTTTAAAAATAGGAATAAATACTTAGTTGTATTAGTTTGTAGTTTCCATACACACGAGACGACATCATTTCGTTAACGAGTTCGTCACGTGTGAGATGACAATACCCCTTAGGGGAGAGTATGACAACAATTCCTTGCCGGGTCACACACTAACGATCAGGTCAACGTACCTGTTATCGGCTGCGAGTAGTTTTTTCTTTTCTTACATTTAAATTCTAGCGTTTTTCGAGTATCTTTTGTAGAATTAGAAATAAGAATGGCAGTGTATAAAATAGTAAAGACACTGGTGCTTATCTTTATTTAAGTGAGCCATTCGGTAATAAATTTCATTCTTTCAACTCACTCGAGTAGATACAGTAACTTGGATATTAGGTATTCCTCTTAAACGATTTAAGGTGACAGTACATTTACCATTGAATAGTCAGATATATGCTACCTCATCTCAATGTATACGTTAAACTAGCTATGGCCTGTGGCTCTCTTTACGTAAGCCTTTTGGTAGAGGCGGATTCCGTTTTTTTTGGCACACAATTTTAATATTGAACAATGTAAGCATATCTTTTAATTAATAATAGTAATATGTTGGACACTATACAGACAGCACTCTCTAGTTCCAAGCTAAGTAACTAAATGCTTGTATTACGGATGCTAAATAACAGATATTAATACATGTTTTTGTAAATAGACATTCATATACATAGAAAACACAAAGCAGAATTACATAAGGAATCTCTGTAAATGTAACAAATATAGGAAAAATATAAATATTCAATTCATTACAATCACTACACAACAATACGTCTCCAATTAAATACTAAAACAAAAACTAGCGGTAACAGGTGAAGGCACCCTACCAACTTGGAATAAATAAAATAAAATGAGAAGCACAGAAGTTTTAGTATTAAAATATTCCAAGTAATTTCCACATATTTTAATAAACATAACACTTGTAGCTCAAATAAGAATATGTACTGTTGCCTTAATAAGACTAAAATTATTGTAAAAATAATAATTAATAGAAATATTTGCCCGTAACGTGCCCATAACTTTCTTCACTGACATCAGATTTTAATGAAACCAAATTAAGTTTTCAAGTCAGAAAAAGCTTAATTAAACTGTATAAAACCTAGTAGTCTCATAGATCGGAGATTTTATTTGTGTACTATCAGGTGGGCGTGAGGTGAGAGTCACGGTTTATGAGCACGATGACACTAGATGGCAATATCGACTATAGCTCCGCGAATTATCCTGTACATTTCCCCATCTCCAATGAAAATGTAGTCTAAAATTTGAAATACTTGTTCTAACTTAACTTTCTGCATTATGCAATACATTGTGTATAGCACAACTTCTACAATACACACACCCTACGTGTTTATCAATTAAAGTGTAGCTCCCCCTGCACTAAAGGAATGCACAAAAACAACTATACAAATAGTAGTATGCATCTATCGATATCAAAAGTCAACCTTAAACTAACGGCATAAAGTTTAAAATAGAAGGTGGGATTACAGTACAACCAAATTCAATTTACCACGGCGTCAAAGAAATTTAAACGTTATATTAAGGTGCTAGAGTTGTAAGTGGTCGCAATTGTCATTGTAATTTGTAATGTTTCGGTAGTGATGGGGTGAGTGTTCACATTTTACAATACGATGCGGGACGTCAGATGTCAGTAGTGATTTATTTGAGCCAGTGATTCTTTTGCATACTGAAAGTCTTTCATTTTCTGTTCATTCACGGTTGATGCGAATACTATTAGGATATACAATTATTGGATATTTAATAAATAGAGCTCACTAGTTAATTTTAATCGGAAATTAGATAAAGAGCTTGAAAAGGGATTTGTTAGCTACAGAAGAATTTAAGCTATTTTGGCTAAGAATTTAACTCTTATGCATCAGCAAACAATGCTCATAATAATTAATTATCGATGCATTTCAGATGCATTGCAGCTTTCATTTTCACGAGAAAAGCTGCAAAGCAAAGAGTTGAATGAACGCGATGAAATCCATATTATTATGTAGTTATTTCATTTACATGAATGTTGTTCGCGATGAGATAATGTTTAATCAGCATTGATTTGTATCACATCGATATGTCATCGATTTTATTTATACCCTATATCTTTTAAAGAACACCTTTGGAATAAACCTATATAATTATAACGGCATTTCCACACCAATATCGTAAGAATTGAACGCCTCATCCTGCTTTGGTAGTCGTTAGAGACAAAGAATTTGATTGAGACTAATGATTTCCTACAGAACTATAAGTACACGTTCAGGCTTTATCTAACGAACTCGGCAAAGGGATTATCTTCATTCTGCCTCTCGCCGAGACTCGTTTGATGACGATGCACAAAGATAATTTTTTTTTTTAATTTCTTCGATAAATCTCAGATTGTAATGGCACATGAAGAACAGTTGTTTTTTCTTTAGTATTTCTCTTATATTCAAATAGTTTTATTTTATCGTTACTCCCACATATTATAAATCTCATGTATTTGTAGGTGTACAAATATTATTTGAAGGTATTTTCTCTTTATTTTTATAAAAGAAGTATTAATAACTAGTTCGAATTTATAATACATATTCTATAAAATCTAACAAATAATTTCTCCGCGTCGTTGTCAACGGGTAACGTGCCCAAAAGATTGGTAGCACTGCCACATTGAACTACAAAGCTTATTTTGTAGTTATCTCTGTACAAAAAGTAAGCCAGCCTCAGGTTTTTTTTTAGGTTTTTATCTCCGAAATCCCCGTGGGGGTGAATTATACTATTGTTGTGATAAAAAGGTGCCTGTTATTTATACTTTTAGTTAGAGCTCTAGCTAAAACAATTCGAAGACGTCTGTAAAAACTTGTAGAAGATAATATTATTCACATAAATACATAGAAATGACTGTCTCGCGAGTCGGTCTTTCGATTTTCTACTGCGTGTATTTAAAAATAGTATCCTGCCACTGCGTGTACCGGCATTTTAATAGAAAATTACAACTCAGAGCCTGGCTCCATTAATATTAATATATTAGATTTTTTTTTTCTTCGCAAATGCGAGGCAATGAATAAGAATTGTTACCCCCCGCCCCAGTGGGAGGTAACACTTTATTATTAAACCGCTTAATGATATTTTATATTAGACTTTAATATTTATGATAGTAATATTTATAATACCTTCAAATTTTCTACTTATTACTATAATATAATAACTTGTTTGTGTATGAAATTTTGTTTTAATAATGAACAAACTTATTTGGAAAATGTTTAATGTATATATCTTAGTTAACTTGTCGGACGTTGATTTTAATTTGGTTGGATCTTAATTGTGACTGTCGAGTATTCTGTTTGCTACACCTTTTATTCACCAACCTACTGATTTGTTTTCAGTAGTGATAATAATATTGTTATTTATTTCAAATGGTTTGAAAAAAGTATTTGGCACATGAGTTTCTTGCCCGATTCTTCTCATGATAGCCCCTACACTCGGAATCGGGCCGCTCGTGGCGATTGCGTCCGTGTCTTTTTTTTTGTTCCACGGAGGCACTTCCACAAGCGCTCGTGTTTGTTTTTTTTATTTTATTTTGAATCATAATGTTATCTGTATTTTTAAGTGTCTCTGAAGACCTATAAAAATAAAGTTATTTTGACTTTGACTTTGACTATTCCAGGACTGTCTAATTAAGATACCCTACTAAATAAGATTAAAGAAATATAACTGCGTGATATTTTTATCTCCCAAAGTAAATAATCTTTTAATCTTCAAATACAAGTTACCCACAGCCGATATTTAAACCGTTTAGTGTGGTCACACAAAAGAGATAAAAATTTTTACTAATAAAATTTTCAATGTTTCAAGTGTCTACAGGGACATCTTTTTTGTACTTTAAAATTGACTTAGAAAAGCTTTTCAAAATAGAAAATGTTTTTATTACATCTAGATGAGATGTCTAGCGTCGAAGTTAAGTCAGATAACACAATTTCCAGCTGGGTTGGATGTTATACCTATCTATGACTTTACTTCGACCTTGTTTTAGTAGAGTTTTGTGACCATCCTCTTTTAACGCGTGTTAATAATATCTTCACGGCATCACTTCTCAAAGTGTAGACAACTGTAATATGCCTCCAAACTATGGTTGAATAATGACATTAAAACAACTTTTAGGATTATATCGCGTTTATTTGTTACTAATTTTATTTATTTCCCGACGTTTCGAACTCTTTACAGAGATCATTTTCACGAGTGATGAACAAAAAGATGGTATTTGTTCAAAAGCCATTTTCATAAATAAACGCGATATAATCCTAAAAGTTGTTTTAATGTCATGAACGTGATTCGCGAAAGTCTTAGAGATAAATATGGTTGAATAAACTATGGAATAGACAACAAAGTCTATGGCCGTATAAAAGACACTGTCTGTCATTGATGTTAATTATACCTACATGTTACTTTCGGAAAGTCATTGCTATACTGTTATGCACCGGGATTCAAACTCAAAACCCCGGTGTAAGTAATACCTAGAACTACTGATATAATATCACGCTTACCGTAAGCAAAACAATAACTCATTATTTGGAAATGGAATGTATGAACAGTCAAATTTCAGCTGAGTAAAGTCAAAGTACATATACCACTGATTATAATAAATCCTCTGCTGCACCTGAGTTAACTAATGACGCAACCAAAATGTGTTTACGTCATACATAAAATCGATTTAAAAGATTTCACCTTAGTTCGTTAGGAGGCGCACACTCGATGCTAACCCAACTCGTGCATTTTATGTAGATAATGTTTGAAGATTCTAATGAGCTAGTTAGTGATATTACCATTGGACATTAGCATCTGATGCTTGTGTTTAGATTCCATGGCTGTATCACGCAACTATTTTAACAGTGGTACCTCGACTGATGATATACTATAATATAGAATTCATATAGTGGTAGAGCCAAGCAGTTCGCTGCATGAATGGGCCGGCTCGACCGGTGAAATACCACGACCTCTCTGAAGACCGACGTAAAGTGGCTCATGCTGCGTTTCGTTCGGTGAGAGAGGTACCCGGAGGCCCACCCCCCTTCCCCGTCCTTTCCTATCCCCTTAAAGGTCGGCAACGCAACAGTAACACTATATGTGTTGCAGGTGTCCATGGGGGGCGTTGGTTGCTTACCATCAGGTGACACGCCTGCTCGTTTGCCCTCCTATCCCATAAAAAAATAGACTCAGAAAATCTACTAAAAGTGGATCATTTCGCGTTTTGTTCGGTGACAATTAACCCTACCAAGAGGCCGGTAACACAATACCTAATCGGTGTTGCAGATGTCCATTGGCGGCGCTAGTTAGGAACTTACCACCAGGTGACCGCTTGCTAAACGAGCGGTCACATTCTTCGGCTTCCCTTCCTTTATAGAATTCCTTTTTGCGCTTAAGTTCTCGCTGTCATCATTGACAGATAATGATGTCTATAAGTTCTGACTCAAAATTAAGCGAATGTCGTAAATGCATTACAAAAATATGTCTGAATAATTATTACAGTTTACATTCTAATTACTGTTTGGGAAGCCAAATAGCACAAATCGTCATAGCGTGAAGCTGCTATGCTATATGAATTACTTAATGTGTCATCGGGAAGATTAATCGTGTCTCAATAAATACCTTCATGCTTGCAACTATCTATAATCCAATTGGGAGCAGCTTAGTATTCGGTTTCGTTTAAATTCTTTTTTATAATTAGACATCTCCATATCCGTAAGTGTAGGCAACGGCTGCTACTCCTCGACTCGCAATATTTTTATTTATTTTTAATATTTATTTTATCCCGTGACTCCGTGACCGTAGATACTTTTAATAGACAGAGCATAGACACTTTTAATATTTGGCTATTTAATTTTTGATTCCAAGCAGTTAGTAACATTGAGTAGCCTTGGCAACTGTTCGCTGAACTTTAAGCATATGACGTAATACTCATTGATATTTGAGATGCTATAAATTAATAAGTCTCGTAATATTTGTGCTTCAAATGTTTTGTACTATAATGTAAATGGCGTGCATGGACTGAATGTTAAGTGCTAACATTCAGTCCATGCACGCCTCATTTTTGTCTGAGTTTGCATCAGTGAAATATAACAGACAGGCAAATATTTATATTTTATTTTTAAAGTATAGCAGTTCTCCTGTCGTGATATCTCAATAAATTGACTTGCAATGCTGGCTACTGCTACAATGGTTAAAGCTCATTCAATACAGTTTATCAAACATTTTTGTGCGTCTGACGTTTCTGATACGATCTCGTTGAATAACACAAGCTTTAGTTGACACCGGGAACAAATTGGGCCCACCACTAAAAATATACCAAATCCAACGTATATTTCATTTACCTTTTTGCCTTTGTTGGATATTTAAAGACAGAATCTGTAATTTTCATTATTTTTTATTTAAGTATTGACATCTCAAATGTCAAAATTCATTTATAAAAGGAACATTAATGACATACGCATAAAATATATTGCAGTTCGACAGCTCATCGAAGATAAAATATATTATGTAATAGGTACGTAATTACGTATAGTATATGAAGTTAGTCAGTTAATAACGAAGTATAGAAATACAGAAGTTCCAATAGTATAGGCTTTTCCATAGTTTTAATGTACACAATAATAAACTGAGATTTTAGTTCTCCTTTCTGCCACTGGCTGCGCTAGAATTTCGGACGCAATTCGCGGTTAGTAATAAACGGTGCTGTCAACAGCGGCAAAACTTCCCGCGTAGAGATTTGAATGAGTGCTTATAGAAGGATGGCACCCTCTACCGGCGAAAATTACTTCCTCTAAAAGTAGACCATTCGTTCAACATTACGTTCGGACTCCTCGGATACTTCGAGCGAATGAAATGGCCAAAGGTGATTTGTCGTCATTGCCGTCATTAACAAAAGGACTGAACAAGTATAATATTATATTACAAGACACAAGAGCACTTAGTATTCGAACAGCAAGTATAAATATGTATTGGTCCCTACTTGATTACGGTCGTGCCATAGATATGTTAATTCGTGTCAGAATTGAAATTAACAAGTTCCATCACGTTCTCATGTATTTTTAATCGAGTTCAAAAAAGGAGGAGGAGGTTCTATATTCGGATGTTTATTGGTATTTTTTTCGATAATAACTGGCCACCAATAACTACATCGTACATAGACAGTAGTTTTTTTAAAATATTTTGGTTGGTGCCAAATATTGAAACTGTTCGATTATCAAAAACAGCAGATTTAAAATTTGTGTTCACCATTCTATAACGTAAAACTATCTGATTGCAATTTACGATTCGGTTGAGAATTGAATGTGTGAATGAATGTTTTTTTTATTCGCATCTCACAGGGACGATACATTAAAGAGATAGATCACATTTGCCATTAATTCGTTATAAGAGATATTAAACAATTACAAATTAAGTAAATTTTTGCATACTTCAGTAATAATCAATCACTTCGTCTCAGTGGTCCTGTGGTCGAGTACCCCGCTTCTAAAACAAGAAGGCGTGGGTTAAATCCTAGAAAAGAAAAAGGTCGAAAAGTCACTGGTGTGAGACCTGACTTTTCGAAATTCTTTTGGGAAGTTAAGTGTTACAAATTTCGATGACTGAAAACTTTGTACTGAAAACTACACCTTCGGGTTGAAAAATGAGTGAAGTTTCGTTATGTTAGTTATCTTGAGTTATGTTATATTATAATATCAATCACTAACTTTAGCTCAAGTATAATATATATTTTATGTATATATATACTTTGATTGTGGACTTTTACAAAAAAAAACATTTATCAATTAAAATGTTAGTGACGCAGAAACACCCACATTCTCTGATATTATTATATCAGACATTATCTTGTTCCTACATAATAGGAAGATTACATTATTTTTATTAAAACGTCATGTTGACACCTAAATGTCGCTACTGTAGCTATTAATTTTTTTATCACGAAGTTTAGAAACACGTAGGTAGTGAACGTAATGTTATATGAATACTTAGGAAAAGAATTTTCGTCGGTAGAGGGCGACATCCTTCGACAGGTACTCGCTCAAATCTTTACGCGGGAATTTTTGTCGCTGTTGACAGCTCTGTATAAGACTAAAACGCGACGTACGTACGTCATCATCAAATTGTAGCGCAGCCAGTGGTAGAAAAGAGAACTAATGTCTGAGTTTATTATTGTGTACATTGATAATGTGGTAGAGCCTATACCGTTCGGGCTGCTGTGTTTCTATTCTAAGCTCTGTGTTTTTTGTGCTTATAAAAGCAGTGTTACAAAAGTATTTATTTGGGGCAGTAAAGAATGTTAGTCAGTTTATTTTTGAAAAGCTGTCGGTGTGCGTATTAAAACTCGTCCAATCAGCAGTCGAAATATTAAATCACTAGGCTATAGAGAACCAACTAAATCCAGTTTAAAAGTTATAAACGGGAATAGGAAACGGCTCCTATAAAAATGAGTTTAACGCTTTAGTTATAACTACTAGTTACGAACGGCATCATTATAACTAATATCGAAAGCAATAAAACGAACAAATTGGATTCGTAAATCATCCATAAAAGTATCAAACTAGAATTTTTTATTAAATATCTTACATGCCTATATTTTTTTTTAATTCTCAAAAGATATACCTAACTATCAAAATCTAAAAAAATGGTTTCTTTGTAGGTACATAATCGTTACTTTAGTCCTGTGATTTATCTATGGTACTATTGCTTATGGCAATTGTATATAGCGATTGATTTTTTTATGAGATTGGAGGGCAAACGAGTAGTTAAGTAATAATAATGTTAAGTATGGACACCTGCAACACTTATAGTGTTACAATTGTGTTGAACTTTAATAGAGTAGGATTGTGAAGGGGGGTGGGCCTCCGGATACCTCTCTCACCGAACGAAACGCGGCCACTGAGCCACTTTATGTCGATCTTCTGACAGGTCGTGGTATTATACTGGTCGAGTCGGCCTATTCATGCAGCTAAATCCTTGGCTCTACCACTGTTAGAGTTGATTACAGCTTAATTTTTGAGTCGATTAGATTCTGGAATAATAAATATTAACAAAGGAAACCGTGTTTAAAGTGAGACAACGAGAATTGTTCTTCAAAAATATTTAAATTTTATTAAACTTAAACTAGAAAGGCATGAGATGGGACGTCATACACAATGGCGAGCTTCGTGGTGCATTGATAAAAAAAATCCCGACTGCAGAATCGAGGTTGGCGGGTACTATCCCCACGCGAGTACAAATATTTTTGACAAGTATAAATGTTAGTATGGTGCCTGGGTGTTTTTCTATGTATTAAGTATTTATTAATATCCGTTATCTAGTATTCATAACACAAGCATTTCGTTGCTCAGTTTGGAACTAGAGGGCACTGTGTGATGTGTCCAAGATATTTTAAGTTCAAGGAATTCACATAACTCTCTCGCCGAACGTAAAGTCGCACATGCTGCGTTTTGCATGTGCGACTTTACTTTAATATTCTGAGAGGTCGTGGTATTACGTCGGCCGAGTCGGCCCATTCATGCATCGAGCTCATGGCATGGCTTTACCACTGTTAAACATAAATCTTTGAAAATGTGTTAATACTCTCACCAAGTATTAGTACTATTTAGTACTAATACATTTTTATTATGACTATTAACATGTTTTAAAGTGTAAAACATATGTAATTTACATATGAACTAGGCCATTATATTAAATGATAACCATATTCGTATGTAAATATTTAAATTGAATGTCGGATGGGGGCAATAAAATGACCATTACATCAATTTATGTTAATATATATGTAGGTATGACACGTACGAACTTGTTAACTCCATAAATTATTGACTTAAATTAAATAATACTGAAAATGGATCAAAGAAAACATTAACTATTGCTACAGAGTTTAATTCATTGCTTAATAGTCTCGTTGGTCCGGTGGTCGAGCAGCGCGCTTCTGAATCAAGAGGTCGCGGGATCGTATCCTGGCTCTCATACCAATGATTTGTCGGAATTCTTTTTGAAAGTTATGTGTGATAACTATCGATGACTGAAAACTTTGTGCCCGTGGTAATAGGTACGCCACCTATTCCATTTGGGACGTAAACATAACGGTGGGACGAGGCTTAACAGCCGCTGCCTGCACCTTCGGGTAGAAAAAGGCGAGAAGTTATGTATGTTAACATACTTTAATAATTTAAAAGACACACATATTAGTACTATATTAAGATACTGTAAGAGGGGGAAGCAGGGGCGTGGTGGGCAGCCTTGTACCTGGATACGATGAATAGTTCATTTAAATGAGAAATTTACATGCTTACATAGCTTCACGCCAAGTCACTTGCGGGGTAGGTTGAGAGAATATAGCGCCATAAGGCACGATTCTTACACACCTCATTCGCTTCTTTGACTTTCATAACTCTTGTCATATAACTCTTTTCCGCTCGTAGATTTTAAAGGGTCCTGACAGCACCTTTCTCCAGGACTCCTATTTGGTCACGGAAAGTGTGTCATTGTCGTCCTTGACTCCTATATCCATTCTCTAGCGCATTGTATATCTGCTTATTCATTCTTGAATCATCTATTCGTTCTCCTGATTTGGACTCCATTTATCCTCATTTCATGCAAACTCTGCCATACCCAACTCTTTCCATATGTTAGCATTGGAAAATTTAACTATATAAAACTGTTATAAGAATTTACTTCTCATTTGAGCGATGCATTTTCACTCGTAAAAACGTTCAACATTTCTTAGAGATCTTTATTAACATTTTAATAGCTCTTTGATATTGCTTTAGTCTTTATTGGATTTAATGCCAATTTTCCAGGTGTTCGTTTCAATCACATGTGTTTAATTTGACACTATTACCTAATTCCTAAACCTAATACAGGCGTAGTGTGAGCCATATATAGATACACAGGAGTTTGAATTGTCTCCATTTAGGTTTAGGAATTTCGCCGGTAGAGGGCGTTATTTTTCAAAAAGTACTCATTTAAATCCTTATTCATTTATTTAAAAACTTCATGTACATGGTACAAAGGCGGACTTAATGCCTTCTCTTCCAGTCAACCTTGTGTAGTTTTGTTGTTGTTGACAGCTCTGTAACGCTCTGTAAACGCGAGTCAATGTGATTTTAGAAATTTTTTTTTACTCACTGACTCGTCGAACTTTGTTCCGCATAAAAAGTAATTTTGACAGCGTTTAAAAAAATTTAATTAAGATGCACAATTTTGAAAATTTAGCAATTTTTTTAATTAACATTTTTTTTTCTTTACTTACATTATACATGAATTATACATACAAACCACCCTGCTGATACCCGCTTTCTGTTAAAAAACCTTATCAAATTTCGTTGCGTAGTTTCAAATATATAAGCATACTAGCTGACCCGGCGAACTTTGTTCCGCATCAAAAGAAATAAAAGAGTAAAATTTGGATATTAAAAATCTCAATTTCTTTCTCCCGTGCCGATAAATAGCAACTGCGTGCGACGTAACTGTCCCGCTATGTTAATACTGCAATATCTTCGAAAATATTCGTTAAAATTACATGCTGTAAAGGGCCAGGATCATCTATATTACATGGACAATCTATTTAAGACACTTAATTGGATAAAAATTAATGCTGTAATGTTTAAAATCGTTTCATAAATAAACCATAATTTCTCATAAAAAGTAAAAAATAAAAAGGGTCATTGTGGGATATCCCTAAGACATAGACATATGCCCTCCCGGACTTTTTTGTAGACCTTTTGAAGGTGTTTAATAATGTAGAACATTGTTTTGATCTATCACTTAGGATTCAGGCAGCGTTTGCGATTAAAGTTCTAAATCTTGAAAATTATCACTTTTTTTACTGCACTATACATAAATTATAGATCAAAACCACCCCGTTGACAGCTTCTATGTATTAAAATAACCGCATCCAAATCCGTTGCGTAGTTTCAAAGATCTATGCATATAAAGGGACAGACAGCGGAAAGCGACTTTATTTTATACTATGAAACTAGCTGACCTGGCGAACTTTGTTCCGCATCAAAAGTAATAACTTCTGTCCCGCTATGTTAATACTGTAATATCTTCGAAAATATTTGTTTAAATTGCAAGCTGTAAAGGGCCAGGATCATCTATATTACATGCACAATGTATTTAGAATAATTAATTGGATGAAAATTCATACTGTAATGTTTAAAATCGCTTCGTAAATAGGCCATTATTTATCGTAAAAAGTAAAAAAATAAAATTGGTCATTGTGGTCTATCCCTAAGAGATAGACATAATATGCCCTCGCGGACTTTTTTGTAGACCTTTTAAAGGTGTATAATAATGTAGTATGTTGTTTTGATTTATCACTTAGGGTTCAGGCAGCGTTTGCGATTAAAGTTCTAAATCTTGAAAATTATCACTTTTTTTTACTACAACCGCATCAAAATCCGTTGCTTAGTTTTAAAGATATGCGCATATAAGGGGACTTTTTTTATACTATGTAATGATGATAAGGGGACAGACAGCCGAAAGCGACTTTGTTTTATGATATGTAATGATTATATGCAAGTAGGTACGTAATTTTCGGTACGTCCTTAAGTCTAGCGCACCCAGTGGCAGAAAACAGAACTAAGAGTTTATTCACTTTATTATTGTGTACACTAATACCATGGAAAGCCTAAATCCTTCGGACTTCGGTGTATCTATATACTTCGCAGTTTAAGCACAAAATTACTCTAGGTAATATTAAAAATAAAAAATGTTTGGAACATTGAAAAGTACGTTTCACTGCATCATTTTCTCTTTGCTTTGCTGCTTTAAGTAATTGTGTTGAAATCGGGGTACAGTTTCAACAAAAACGCCTACTATTTTTAGAATCCATACAATGAGTCTGTAGAAGTCTTTTGTACGAAAAATAATTTAAACACTGGTAGTTACATACAAGTTAATGTTACACAGCCATATCCATTGCTGCATAGGTACTTAACCGCAGACTAACGGCCGTGTCCACCCCGCAATGGGTAGGCAACACCACTTGTGGTCACAGGCGTAAATTTCACTAAATAATAATGTGCAGTAGTAATACTTTGTATTTTATAGCCGGTAATCACTACATATCTTGTAAAAGCAACTGTGGTTATGGCTCGAGTCTATAATTATTTTGTAATTATACTCATTATTTTTATCTTCCAAACATAGTTTGACATTTCATAATAATACCTACCTACTCAAGTACTCAAGTGAGTACATATAACTTCACAAGAATGACACAAAAATCATTTTTATGAGATATGAAGGTAGACGAGCAGGCGTGTCGCCTTATGGTAAGCTACTAACACCGCCCATGAACACCTGCAACACAGATAGTGTGACGTAAATGGCGTGGCTCTACCACTGTTAAAATTGTATATTTATAACTCTTTCTAAGTAGATAAGAGAAGAAGAGAGTAATTTTGTGGGCTGGTAATAGTTAATTGAGTAGCAGAGTCATCGAAGTCGCCATATTAATTATTTAATTTTATGCTGCGTGTTATTTTGTATATCTCCGAAAATGTTAATTTACTTAAATTAAATTATACATAACACATAACTTCACGCCAAATCCCTTGCGGGGTACGCAGAGAGAACAGAGCGCCATAAGGCACGATTCTTACACGCCTCACTCGCTTCGTTGACTTTCATAACCCTTTTAATTCACGCGCGTTTTTGAGGCTCCTAACATCACCTTCCTCCAGAACACGTTCTATTTGGTCAGGGAATGTGTGTCTTGGCTGTCCTCGACTCCCACATTCATCCACTTTTGCATTGTATCTGCTTAGTCAGTCTTGCATCATCCATTCTTTCTACATCTCCGAACCAAAAAAATATAAGTGACTTTATTATTTAAAATGATATAAATTTTTAAATTAATTTAAATTTAAATTATATTGATTTAAATTGATATATATATAATATATATATATATATATATATATACTTACGTCTAGATATATAAAGTGATATTGTTAGTTGTATATTGTAGTTTGCATTTTCATCCTGTTATACTGTATATAAATTGATTATTAATAGATAGTATTAATACTATCTGACCCGGCGAACTTTGTTTCGCTTTGGACGCAATAAATAATAATTTTAATTAATAAATAAACAAAAGTAGCTTCTGTTACTCGGTATTACACCAGCTACCTGCCAGTAAACTCTGTCAAAATCAGTCCAGCCATTTCAGAGTAATCTCTGAAACAGAATACAGACGAAAATTTAAAAAAATGTTTTTATGGTGTATGTACCATATAAATTATATTCATATGTATAGACATACGGTATATATATCTATTCATGTGATTAAGCATGAAGTATGCAGTTATTTCGATATTACAAACAGACACGTCCATTTTATTCAAATTTATAGATGTATAGACAATTTACTGGGTATAGTAATTTATTATTAAAATATACTAAATAATAATGTAAATTAAAGAGTATTCCAATAAATTAACAATTGTGGTACAATTTCTCTGTCGACTTAACTCTTGAAGTCGGATCGCTAATATGCCTCTTTTCTTGAACGAATGATATTTATCTTTAATTATTAATATATCACAAATCGATTCCTTCTATTTTTCGAAAGAATTAAACCATTAAAATACATTTATTTTTTCTTAACCTAATAGTATTTTAACAAAACATAATATAACTTCATGCCTTTTTCTCCCGAAGGTGTAGGCAGTGGCTGTTAAGCCTCGTCTCGCAATTATGTTTACGTCCCAAATGGAATAGGTGGAGAACCTATTACCATACCGGGCACAAAGTTTTTAGTCATTTGAAAGTCATTCAAAGTAATTGGTGTGTGCCAGGATTCGAATTGGATTTAAAAGCCACAGATGCGTGTGCTCGACTACTAGACCACGGAGAATATTACTAGTATTTTAACACTTAAAAATGTACGTAAGTAAACTTTTTACTTATGTATTGGAGTTAATAATAGCTGACAACTGAAAACATAGAAAAAAAATAATTCTGTGACAACACAAGGCAAGGCAAGGCATAATAAGTCCAATGGAGATATTGTGCAACGGAATCGCGCAGTCCCAACGTCACGCGGTCATTGAACCCCACAACACTTGCAACGCGCGGGCACTTCACAGCCTCAGCATTATTTACATGCGAAAAAATCGTTTAGTTATTCCTTACCGAAACGGCATGATAAGTGTTAAATTTATTACTGAATAATCG
This sequence comes from Euproctis similis, assembly GCA_905147225.2. Taxonomy (NCBI): domain Eukaryota; kingdom Metazoa; phylum Arthropoda; class Insecta; order Lepidoptera; family Erebidae; genus Euproctis; species Euproctis similis. The sequence goes on from LR990104.1 coordinate 15,237,260, forward strand.
AGACAAAACTCGATTATCGTTATGCTATATTATAACTTGTTGTTTTTTGTCTTGCACTGTAGATAATACTAGATATCGTGGATCAATATACATTTTCTGAAATTAGAAGAAAAGATTTAAAAGGACTTAAGCCTTCATGACTTCTCGGATTTTTTTTTGGAAGTTATACATACATACATACATAACTTCGCGCCGAATCCCTTGCGGGGTAGGCAGAGAAAACGGAGCGCCATGTGCGAAGTTATCATGTGATAAATATGAAAACATTGTGCCCGGTGTATAGCAAAAGGTTCAGTCACCTATTCCGTTTGGAACCTAAAAATTCGCTGAGTCGAGACTAAACAACTGTTGCCTACACCTTCGTGTGGTTAGACAAAAAGACTCAATCTCTAACTATATAGCTGCAAAACTAAGCGTCCAATGTACCTACCTACACAAAACAGTCCGATCATAGTTTGCTTAGATCTTAACCCACTTCTAAACTTAGAAGTAAGTACTTGATGTTTACTGTTACTTGGCAGCAAATTACCGTTGTGAACATAGCTTGGAGCATAGCATCAAATCATTCATCTATATGTTACCGTGGTCTCAGGAGACTGTTCCATAAAATCCATTGCGAACTAAATATTTAAAAAGGTAAATATATAGTGGGTACTATGCTTTGAGAACTCGACAGCATCCACCAATCAAACAAAAGTCGTGATTGTTCTGATTACTTTTGTTCGTAATTCATTATCCATAATTCTTCTCCCCATATCTTACTTGGGGTAGTGGGTAGTGGGGACGGCACAACACGTCATCCTTTCGACCTATCCATGTTGTCAAAAGATTTGCCTGTGGCCTTCACGTCAACCCTCTCCGCTCATCCCACTTCCAACCCCTTCCCCTCTCCCCCATTCCACTTGGAACTCCGGATACCTTTCTCACTGAGCGAAACACGGCATGAGCATGATCCACTTTACTCCGATATTCTAAAAGGTCGTGGTATTTCACCGGCGTTGCTCTACCTCTATATTAGTAATTACACACTTTTATTATAAAGACATTTTTGAATTTGAGAAACTTTCGATGCTGTCTTGAAGATAGAAGATGATTGACAGAAGATGGCGTTATGTATGCATTAAGTTTTCTAGTTTCCATAACATAAGCATTTAGTTGCTAAGCTTGGAATACTAGAGAGCGCTGTATGTCTTGTGTCTAAAATATTATTATACTATTTAAAATGAATAGTATTATTAAAGTATTTATACAAGTAGCTTTATATGGTTTCAAAATCTATTTATTCTTTATTATGGATGCAATCCTCAAAGTCATAATATGTTAGTTGGTATCTATTTAAAACACTTGTAGGTATAACATTTAAAAATAATATCATTATATTATCGACAACTTATCAACTTCATTTGCCTTATGAATATTAGGCGTTCTAATTTATATTCACGCTAGAGTGTATAGACGTAGACAGAGAAAACCGAGTACTCTATTAATTTTTACACATCTCACTTTCTGCCTATAGTTATCACGAAAATATATGAATGGAGTAAGTTTGTACATTTATTTTTTGTACTCATAAGCCAAAGGGTTGGCTTATTCTTTGTACAGAGAATAAGCATTGCCATTCAACGAGGCACTGCTGCCTTCTGGGCATGTGACCCGGGATATTCATTTTAATATTATTATTTTTATGTCTATAGCTTTGTAGATAAATTGTAAATATTTCATAACTTTAAATTTGCATTGGTAAGTTTGTACATTAATTTTAATAGATATTAATCGTTATATATTTACACATACTGAATTATTCCATATCATTACTCTTGTCTCGTAAACTGTATGCCGTTTCCCAATACGAATTATATTCTGGTCCGCATTCCCCAGGGATCGATCGCCCGGGGATATAAAGGGTAGGTTTTCAATTCACCAGGATCTATCACAAATTGTTCTTGTGTGTTTATATATTGTAATGTTGTTTGAAAATTGCGTTAAAAATATTTCCACTTATAGGCAACAAAATCTTTCTTATCTCTGGGCTTTAGATGGGAGCTCAGCTGACTTTAAGCATCGGGTTCGTTGCCGCCTTGAGATATAATATACGCGTCAGGTTTGAGTCTTGAAGAGTTTGCTAGTTTGTTTGAACGCGCTAGTCTCAGAAACTGTTGGTTCGATTTTCAAAAATTATTTCAGATGAGTATAGTCCATTTATCGAGGAAGGCTTTAGGCTATGCTATATCGTCAAATGAATTATGGATTCTTACTAAAAGTTCAGTAATGTAACCCAAGGTGTGAGAAAATAATAAATACAATAAGGTAGATATAGATAGTCCAAATTTCTCGGATCATTTCTCGAAATAACCTGACCAACTTTGAAATGGAATTTGGAAAAGCATTTTTTTTGTCTACATTAGTAAAACTTTAAGAGAAAAATAAGATTTTTTTTTCAAATGTCTCCAAATTTTCAAATGATGCCACTAAATCATTAAAAAATACAGTCTACTAGGTTTATATTGTCGTTGTTATCTCTATGTTTTGACTCCAATGCCCGCATGGTGCATTTAATATAATAAACCACAACGTCACTCCGTGGTTTCCTCTATGCAAGTGACAGCATATTATTATAATTGAGTTTAGTCACACATGCGGTGACGCGCCATCTTGTCGTAGTGTCAGTCTTCCATAGATTATACCACGAAGTATAGAAACACAGGAGTCTGAATGTATTGTTGAACGAATGGTTCCTATTTAGGGGAAAGAATTTTCGAGAGCGCCATCCTTTGAGTAACACTCGTTCACGTCTTTACGCGGGAAGTTTTGACAGCGTTGACAGCTCTGTTTAATACATGACGTACACAATCATCAAACTCTAGTGGTAGAAAAAAGAACTATAGTCGGGTCATTTTAATAGGCAACATTTGACAGTTCATCAAAATTCATCAATGTAAACTTGTAACGGCGGGCATGAAATAATATATTTTTCGTTTTGTTAGGACTGCACGATTTGCTTTACTTATTATGTTTTTCAATTACAATTTATTGTAATAATAACCCATACAAGAAATTTCACTTTTTACTTTCACATAAAAACAATTCTAAACATAACAAATAATTTCTGATTTAACAAACTGAACGTCGTCACCATGTTGCGTCGTCTAATCACTATACTCGTTCCAACCATTTATTTTACTTTTGACACATGCTTTAGGACGTAACTGTTTCATTTACGCAATTATTAACTTTGAAACGAGTGAACAGAGAAATATATAAACTGCCCAATAATATTTATAAATCTTAATTATTACCCACTAAATACATTAATATGCCGTAAATAGCTCTATTTATAAAATATATGTGAATATTCATTTCCGTTATAAAAAAAGTTACGTTCTATCGCATCTAGTGACAGGATCAAAAGTATTCGGTGCAAACTAATGAATCGCAAATAATCGATTACACTTATTTGCAGTTAAGTCAGCTGACAACTGAGTTTTGAATTGTTGTAATAGACAACACGTTAAAATTGTATCAGGAAGATATGGAAATCTTCATATCATACCTTTAACATGAAATAAAACAACCAAAATAGGTATTTTAATATTATTTTATTATAACGAATCGTCGGATTCTTCATACGAACTCGAATCGTCGCTTGAATCATCTGCAGTGTTTATTATTAACTCTTGTATAGGTATGTTGTCAAATTCAATTTCCCGATCCCAATCAGAGAATATTGTATTTTTTGTCTTGTTGACGACACTCGCCCAGTTTTCAGGCGTCACATTAGCACATGCGTTTTTTAAAAGTTCTAGCATTTTATTTGCTGTGAAAGGAGGAGTTGTATTGTTTCTTGCGGCGTGTCCTTTGACTTGTGCCCAGATCATTTCAATTGGATTATATTGACAGTGGTACGGAGGAATTCTGATTACAACATGCCCATATTCTGCTGCCATTTCGTCGATGACATATCGTTTTGGCTGCTTTTTACTTTTTAAAATTTTAAGTAACTCTACTTTTAGTAGGGATTCGTCCACATCTTCCCCATTATCACGAAGCCAGTTTATAATCTCGTGTTTTTTGTTGGCCGTTGTTGGCATTTTATTAATTTGGCGAGAGTGATAGGGTGCATTATCAATAAATATTGTTGATGGCTCTTCAAGTGATGTAAGCATTTCTCTGAACCACTTTTCATACACGTCCGCATTCATCTCCTCATGATAGTCTCCTGTTTTTTTTTATTTGAACGCTAATTGAGCGTCTGGTACAAATCCCTTTGTAGTTCCCGCATGGCAAATGATGAGGCGTTCACCTTTCCCCATTGGCACTGCAGAAGTAGAAGCAGCAGTATCGTCAGTCCAACCTTTTGATATGGAATGATTGGCATTGAGCCAAGTTTCATCTGTGAAAACGATATTCGACCAGTCTTCTATTTTCTTCGCTTGCCTTAAAAATTCACAGCGAGACAAGGCTATATCACGACGTTCCATTAAAATTTTTCTTTTGTCGGATTTCTTATACAAGAACCCGATTTGGTGCAGCACCTTTGACAAAGAAGATTTTTGACCACGAAACAAGCCACAATTTCGTAGAGACGCTACTAATTTTTTCAAAGTAGGAATCTCCTTTCTTGTATAATAATTGTATATATGACGACGAATAGCATCAGTATCAAAACTGTCAATTGCTGTCACTTTACGGGGCTGACGTTTTTTCTTAGGCGTAGATAGTTTGTTCTGTTCAATACCACTACTACCATAGGCTTCTTTAGTGATTTTCGCCACCGTTGGAGCACTAATACCTAATGCTGCTGCAACACGGTCTCTAACTTGCGTTACTGGTATAAGGAATCCGCCATTGCGGCTTTCCTTTTCAAAAAATTCACGAAGCCGCAGCACTAACTCTCTGGATTGTCCTTTAAGCACCATACCTTTCGGCATTTTGCAAGTAAAAATCTTACTGGGAGGAACGATACGTTCAACTCAACCAAAGTAAGAACAATGAAATCAATACGGTGGAATATAAATACTCAACACAGCGTATGAAAAATATGAAAAAGCACTCAGCGAACAGAAATGTGACTAGCACGAGAGTCTTGTTGCGAGTGAGAGACAACACAACAAAATGGCGTCGCCAGCGCGTCGTTCAGTGTTGCCAACTCAGATTAAAAAAAAAGGGGTAGGAGTTTGGAGCAGCGGACCCCGCTTAATAGAAAAAATGCTTCATAAGGTAGTTAGTTTTTATTTTGCAAAGTTCAAAGTAAAATATTTTGGGAGGACTGAATTAGTTAGTGGGTATGCAAAAATTATTGTGCCCAAATAACAAATATATTTACAGAAGTGAAGTTTTTAAGTAATATGAAATATGTATTTAAGCAAAAACTAAAATATCCGTGTTAAATCGATTAGAAATTCTTCCTGACTAAAATCGATTATTACAAAACATTGTATCCGTAATACATTAGTACAACACTAATTGATCAGAATTCGACCTGTCAAAAGTAAAATAAATGGTTGGAACGAGTATAATCTTTTTAAACGGTAGGGATGTTACTCTAAAAATCAAACGCTATTATGTAGCATCAAAAGTATCGATTACTTGTTGAGAAATACCACTGTAAATTAATAACCACGTTTTGGTCAGTCTAGGGCATTCATAAATTTATCACTCCTAGTCCTTGGAAAATAATGTGACAGGGATTCGCCTAAAGATTTAAAAAAAATCATTTCTGTATCAATTCATTCACTTTAATCGATGTTTTTGTACAGATCATCTCACTAAATAAATAAAATTGACTGACGTCAAATGTTGCCTCTTAAACTGACCCGACTATATTATATATATATTCAGACTCAATCACACTGGTCAATTAGTATTGTCGCTATAAATAAAAACCGGGCATATTATTTTTTACAACCGCGAAGTACTCTAAGCAGTTTATGAAACCAACATTAAGGACATTGGCGGAGTCACGTCGTAAACCGACGAAGAGCCATTAACAACTAAGAAGAAGAAGAAGAAGACCCGACTATAAGATCTCAGTTTATTATTGTGTACATTAATCCTATGGAAAAGCCTAGACCGTTGGACCTTATAGCGTGGTCTTTCTTATAACACATTTTACGCAAAACGATGAGTCCTTTCAGAAATATATATTCGAATTTTAGTTACACTTGGTAATTAAATGGGTAACTTCGTAATTTTTATTGTATTTTTTTTTTTGTTAATTACATTATATCAAAAATAAATTAGATATACATATATTCAGATAGTTTTTGGACAAAATTTTATTCGCTACAAATGTGATACAACAATTTAGCATTACTGATATAAGTAAATACTGTGAAACTTGAGTTTCAAATATCCACGTCAGTAGAACAATTGCCTTGTAGAATAAGAAAACACCTTCCTGTTGGCACAGTTTCGTGATCCCGTCAAGAGCAACTAACAACAATGAAACAGAAATAATAATGAATCATCCCATTATCGCAATTAATCATTCAAACATACTCCCTATAACATCGGTAATGATATCCGGTTCCGTTATATACGTAGGCCTAAGTATAGAGAACGTACAGACAATAAATATTATATATGTAGGAGTATATAATCATAGGTAAATAGGTTCTCGAGTAACGACCACAAACTGAGCGACATGGAGTGGGGCGTCGTCCCACTAGGTGGACCGACGATCTGGTCAAGATTGCTGGCATCCACTGGGTGCGAAAGGCACAGGACCGTGAGCTATGAGAGGCCTACGTCCCACAGTGGACATAAAAAGTCTAATGATGATGATATAATCATTACATAGTAAATCCTTAAATGCTTAGAACTTTGGAACAAAGCAACCGAATTTGATGCGCTTTATTTTAATAAATAGACGGTGGTCGACGCGGTGGTGCTCATGTATAATGGAAAAAGAAAAAGTGATAATTAGCGAATTTTACTACTTTAATTGTAAACGCTCTGTAAAATATACTTTTGATGCGGAACAAAGTTCGTGGGGTCAGCTAGTACATAATATACAACACTAAACAACAAGGAAGCTTTTTTCCTGACCGTTATTTTACATTTATTTATTAATATTTTCTTGTAAGTTTGCGCACTTGTTGCGCAAAATTGTATCATCGGATTTTTTTTAACTCTATCAAAACTTCTAGTAATAAATGTTTGCAAATATAATATTTCAATTTGCACGTAATAAGAGTCAAGCGAATAGAGTCGTACCCTATGTTTGCCCAGGTAAGGAAAGAAACATTACGCTTGTTCACGAAGTAGGACCAAACAGATATTACATGAATTACAATTTAAAATGTCTCCTAACCAAGTTGACAGTCAGTATTAGAGTAGTATCTGCTTCGTTGAACTATTTATATCATGAAAGTTAATAATTAAAACTTTTTTTGTGTTTTTAGATATTTATTCATAAATGAAAAAAAAATTCGCATGTCACATCATTACGCACGGCATTTATCGATCTCTACAAGACATACTACATACATATATACATCTCTAACGAACACATTACATTCTAACATCATTCTTATCATGTAAGATATATGGTCGCTTTTCGCCTAACAAAATATGACCTACATCATGGGATTAATTTGCTACGGGGCCGCATTCGGCTGTAACATATTTCAGAGGGCATGACGTCATTAATTTAATAAATTTTAACTGGCATAAGCGCGTATGTCATATCTGACGTGTTTTATTATTTATTAGTATAATTTGATAAATTGAAACATTCATTTCATTTTGTAAAATACATGTTAAATGTTGGTTTTCATTTATACCTATATTCCACTGTTGGCCTAACCTATCCCACGAAAGAAATTATACCAATATGTAAAAGTATTTTCCGACTATCCACTTTGGTCGATGAATTGAGGTCATTAGTCAAAAGGCATTATTATGTACATTTGTCACAGCTCAACTCTGGTTCGACTCAGATAAAGATCAAATTTTTTGCCATCTTTTAGTTACTGTTATAATGAAATTATTAAAATATAATATTATAAAAATCTGCCAACCTCTTAGAGTTGTGTAGTCGTAAAGTAATAAACAATGATATAAACTTAATTAACTTGGGCAGAATGGGTTCTTTACATTATCTGTCCAATATTATTCTGCTTTTTGCTGTAGCAAGAAACAAAATACATCATAGGTGAAAAATTTAACATCTACCCAGTTATCACATTTCGTAAGATACGTCTTGGTTACAGACTAAGTAATAGGGTTCCTGTTTGACCCTTTTGATACGGAACCCTAAAATCAGCTTCACTTCTGTGTTTAAAAGTCCATCACGTAAATCTGATATACGCTTCGGAAAACATACGTCCCATTAGCGCGAGTCAACACAAATAGAGGAATGTTAATATTTTGTTAATCTGATTAGAGACGGTTTTTTCTCTCTATGGTTCCGTATGTATAGATACGTTTATGATTAAACAAGTGAATATTCGATCGAAGTGTTAGGTTGTATATGTTGTATTTAATAAATTCCTATTAATTTTTATAGATTTTTGAAGTTCAGGTCAGTTCAACCTCGACTACCTACGACATCGAGTATTATGGACATTATCTTTAACAGTGATAGTCACGCATTTCGCTGCATGAATGGAATGTCTCGACGTGCTATGGAGCGAGCTAGGCTTGGAATCCCTCTGCGAGAGAAAATTCGTAATACGGAGATCCGCGCGAGATCTGGAGTGACCGACGTAGCCCGAAAGGTTAGCACGCTAAAGTGTGGATAGACAAGCCACAAGAGCTCATAATAGGCCCCCTGGTCAAGATTGCTGAGAGCCACTGGATACACAAGGCACAGGACCGTGAGTTGCGGCGTTCCATGTGGGAGGCCTACGTCCAACAGTAGAAGAACATTAAAAGGCTGATGACCAGGACCAGGACCATAGAATATTATCCATTTATGTATAGTTTTCATCTAAGTATTGTTCAACATCTTCAATCTATTGTTTAAGTAATAGTACTTACCTATACCTATAATAATAATAATTGCTTTAAATACAGAATATAATTTTTCACTTGAAATTTACCCACAACATGAATTACCAACTTGACCTCAAATAAAACGGTACAGACCACTCCTTACACGTGCGACATGCACTTGGCGATGATTTTAATGTTATTACCTAAGTTTTGATTTTATTTGAAATCGAATGCCACTAATTGGATCTGTAAGCTCCCCTTTGCTTTAGTAAAATTTCAAATATTATACAATTACTAAGATCGTTAGAGCAAGCGGTGCAAAAGTAAGAAAGGGCATGCTCCGCTGGTTCGGACATGTAGAAAGGATGGATAATGCAAGACTGACTAAGCAGATATAGAATGCAAAAGCGGATGGATATAGGAGCCTCAAAAATCGAAGCGCGTGCATGAAAAGAGTTATGAAAGTCAACGAAGCGAGTAAGTTGTGTAAGAATCTTGCCTTATGGCACTCCGTTCTCTCTGCCTAGCCCGCAAGGGATTTGGCGTGAAGTTATGTATGTATATTAGAGCAAGCAAATACCTTTATTATTTAATTGTTTTTATAACTTAACGCCAAAAACTTATAACTTAATACCCAAAGGTGTGGACAGTTGTCGAACCTCATTCCCAGACGTTCTCTCCCTATAGCTTACATCGACATTGCTCCCATGACAATTGTCACAATTAGACCTGATGCCAAAGGTCAGGTGTCGACCTCAGTCTATGCCACATGACAGTCGATTACAATCGATATTCATTAGCGATTGCGAATTTTGAACATGTGCTGGGATGAATGCCAGGCATACTGGCTTCTTCAATAATGCATTTTTATATTTAGATGCAGTTATGTAGGACTTCTGTTCTATTATTGTTTAGTTGATATCTTTTAAGTAATTTTAAATAATATATTTGCTATTTGGGGATTTATAATTAATTATAAGTATTATAAGTATATTTGGCTTTGATGTATCTGGTTAGACGTAAAATAACTCCGAAGTCAAAATAAAATTTCACTCATTTTATTCTCTCAATTATTTCATAAAATTATGATATAGGCAGATTAATAATACCTAAACTCGCTACAGAAACTTTCGAGTTCCTAACGTGCTGGCGGTACTTCTTCCAATATATCGGACACAATATTGTCACTCATCGACATTCATCATTCATCATCACTAATCATCATCATCAGCCAGGATTCGACAACCTGTGAACGAGAAGTAGGAGTGCTAAACCACTTGCCCAACGGAACTTCTTTTTTATCACTATTATTTAAGAGTAGGCTCAAAAGCTAATTAAAATCATCCAATTCTAATAAAAACCAATTAAGTTAAAACAAAAAACAACCAAATAAAACAAAAAAAAATTCTTTACAAGAATCTCATTCGAAGAACAAAAATAATCTAATTACAAAGAATCCCTAAATAAATAAAAAAAGACTAAAGTCCGCCCAGTTGGTACACGCACAGGGAGTTAACCCACTAGGGGTGGTACAGGGTGGCTCCACCCCATGACCTACAATAGAAACCTCCCTTTGCGTACCCCTCCTATAACATAGTGCATGCCCGAATAAAAAAAGTCGACATATTGTCACTGGTCTTTCGCGGAAAAATAAGACGTTCAGTTAGAAAATAAGAAAAACAAGAAAGATGGCTAATAATTATAACATTTTAATGACTGTAATTTACACGTAATTAAAAAGTCCACATTATTCTAACATAACATAACTTCACGCCTTTGTTACCCGAAGGTGTAGGCAGTTGCTGTTGAACCTCGACTCGCCGTTATGATTACGTACCAAACGGAATATGTGGCGAACCTATTGCCATACCGGGCACAAAGTTTTCAGTCATCGATATTGTATATCACACATAACTTTCGAAATCAATTTCGAAAACTCATTGGTGTGAGCTAGGATTGGGAAGCGGGGTGTTCGACTACTGGACCACCGAGACCTACAAAAACCAATCATATCTTGGCATCATTAATTTTTAATTTAATAGATACTCATCTTTTGATAGGGACCTAACCACTAGGTGTACTTCGAAACATTAAATCTATATTATTAAAACTCCTATCGAAAGCAATAAGCTTTGACTGGTGTTCGCTGTCGATTTAAATATCAACAATAAACACAAAAATGTCTGTGGTCATTGGTCATGTAGAATCGAAACGTACAGCAGGAGTTTTGGCGGGACTGTGGAGGAGACATGTCCGTTATTTGCAGTATTTTCTCAAATTTGTGTTTCAATGGATATTATTGAATAAAATTCCTGGCGTTTTGTTTAATAAGTGTTCGTACCCTATATGAGTGCGAATGTGGGAGATGGTGTAAATATCGTGTTTAGTGTGCTCTTCTACATTGTCGTCAAAACTCCCTCGGAACATCATGCATAAAGTGCCACGACTTTATGGATGATTAGGTTAGGTTAGGTTAAGCTGTAGGTTAGGTTAAGATTAGTTTAGGTTAAGAATGAAGATGTTATTTATAGCAAAAAGACTCGACTTAAAGTTCTTAGCAAACAGGTCGTTAAATCTTTAAAAAAAACGTACAGCATGGCGTGAGACTTTCCTTTTTTTTTAAACTATTTGAAACAACACACAATGTAACATAGTCCTTTAGAAACTTCTATAAAAAAAGGCGGGAATGTAATTCTAAAATTGAATTTTTATAAAATGTAACAGAGTAGGTAGGTAATGTAGAATCGAAACGCACAGCATAGCGTCAGAGTTTTCTTTTTTTAAAATACTATTTGAAACAACACACAATGTAACTTAAAAAATTCAAATTTAGAATTACATAAGTCCTTTTGAAACTTTTCTATAAAAAAGGCGGCAATGTAATTCTAAATTTGATTTTTTATAAAATGTAACAGCGTATATTATAGAAATTTCTAAACGTTATCACATCTTTAACCTTCAAGTTGACAGTATTAGGTCAAATAAATACAAAATCTAGTGTTAAATATATGAGACAAGAGAGAAAGAGAGAGACACTGGCCTGACATTTACGTATAAAGACAACACTAAAGTTTACATTTATTATGACATTATCGTGAAATATCACGACACGACCTTACATTTTAACCTCACCTTAAATTACACTTCTCTTCACATTTCAATATTAGACTAACACCAGAATCTAAATGTTATAGAAGAGTATAAAATAACAATTTATCTCCCTGTCTCAAAATATAATATATATATTTAATCAATCATTTGTATGAACCTTCAAAATTCTCGGCCCCTTATGATTGTTACTGTTATTGTTGTAGTAACATAACAAACATAACATCACGCCTTTTACTACCCGAAGATGTAGGCAGTAGCAGTTAAGCCTCGACTCGCCGATATGTTTACGTTCCAAATGGAATATGTAGCGAACCTATTACCATACCGGGCACAAAGTTTTCAGTCATCTATATATATCACACATAACTTTCGAAATTAATTTCGAAAAATCGTAGTACGTCTACAAAAATTTTAAGAATAGGTACCTACATATCTTTGCAATTCCTTTTACAATATTTTTGTAATTGCAAGAATTTATCATGAGTATATTTATGCTTCATATCATTTTCAAATTTAATATTATATAGTCGCGAAAACTCGCACATAGAGCGATTTACGCGATTTCACGAATTACACATTAACCTATATTCACTGAGTAACTGTACTACAGTTAGAATTGTTGTACAATTGACGAGATAAGCGTACACGTTGTACGTTCTAATGGCACAAATGTGAGGAACTTCACCTCGTAAATAGAACGCTATCCGATGATATTATTGATCCGCTTCGACTCAATCGGCTTACACAATTTAATATTATACTTATGAAGTAAATTTTGAAATGATTATGATGACATTTAAGTGCGGCTATATGGAAGTGGATTAAGAATAAGTTGCAGATCTATTTCCGCCTCACGATAAGAGAAACCAACCAAAAGGAGGTAGAGTAATTGCTAGAGAGTAATACTTGAAATACTTGTAACCGTGCCACGTAAAGACAAATGTAACAGACGATTAGATTTTCTAGAGTACATTGATTACAAAAATAGAGGAACATTAGTGGTAAATAATTGTTGAAATACTTACATGTGGTAGAGCCACGCAGTTTGCTACATGCCGGCTCGACCGGTGAAACACCACGACATACAATATTGACGTAAAGTGGCTCATGCCGCATTTTGCTCGGTGAGAAAGGTATCCGGAGGCCCAATCTCTTCCCATTGTAAGATTCAGCAACGAAAATGTAAAACGTGTTCAGGTGTCCATGGGCGGCGTTTTTCGCTTGCCATCGGGTCATACGCCTGCTCGTTTGCCACCAGACCCCATATAAAAATAAAATAATTGTGTCTCTATCCACTATATTCGCTATCGGCACTATATCGGCTCGACTGACCATCAATTTAAATCTTTAATGGGTGGTCAGTGGATGGATGTATGTGGTTAGCTACCATTTGTCTCTCTATGTGGGTCACAAACTCGTCTGCCGGTAAATGCGATAAAAGTTTTTATTTATACATAGATTTTTTGACAATACGATGCAATTAGTAGAAATGAGATTGAGGGACGTACGAGTACATAGAACTTTCGGACTTTTGTTTCAAAAAAAGTGTTTCTACACACTCTATTATGTCATGGTTTAGTCTCGGTGGTGTAGAGATCGAGTTCCCCGCTTCCGATTGAGAAGTCGTGTGATTCCGGGCTTACTCCAATGAATCCTCACAATTCTTTTCGGAAGTTATGTGTGATAAATGTCGATGACTGACAACTTTGTGCCCGGTGTATGGCAATAGGTCGCCATACTCGCCATTTATTCCATTTGGGGCGTAACCTTTCAACGACTCGAGGCTTAACAGCCGCTTCCTACACCTTCGGTTAGAAAAAGGCGTGAAGTTATGTTGTGCCATGTATATTATGGCAGATGATAGATAGCAGATTGCAATATAAAACAAAGAATCGAACTCACTTCGAGATTATATCAGTCTTACATTCTATGTTTTTTTTTTATGACAAAGGATGTAAAGATGACAGGCAGGATATTCTTTTTTTACTTAAATATTATATATGCATGTTTTATTGATTATGTCTTAGCCTATATATGTAGGGGATAGAAATAGGTAGGTATATATGTTCACGATACACATAAAATGCAACATTAACGTTGGAACTGAGTCATATCCATAAATACGAGTATTGTATCAGCTTCTGGCGATAAAAATATTAATGACCGACGACGATAAAATATTTTATTAATAACCATTATTTTAGAATTGCCTTGTGTTATATAACATTTCGTGAAAAGCCAACGTTTCAATGCTTATTTGTCAATATGGATTTTTTTTCCGCAGAATACTTATAGGTATTAGATATTTATCTAATATATGTACTCTTCGTTTTAGAGCAATACAATGGGTGGTCTTATTATAATGCAAATAAGATATAAAATTGCATCCGTTATTTTTAATCGCTTACTTTTAATTTTCACAGCGGCTTAATATCCATTTATTTCTTTGCTCCAATTTTCAGGCCGCTATAGGAAAGGCGTAGAATTAATTGCTAAGCTGTTTCCAATTAATGTCGGCTTCTACCACAGTATGTGCTAGCCTGCGATCCTTGCACTTTGCACCATATAGTTTCCAAATAAAGTTTATATTTAACCAGCAGCCTCTAGCGACTTGGTACGCATGATTCTAGACTAAAATTAATACCATTTAAAATTCTTCTGCCAGGGTTATTTTATCTTAAATAACATTTGACTTTCATACTAATTGCTAGCGCCCGTTTTAACCCCAGAAGGGGGTCTATTTCTAAAGATACATCATTTGTACACCTCCACACCATCTAAAGAGAACCTATTCATTTGAGATTTTCTAATTTATCAATTCAAAAACATAGCACTTTCATATAAACTACCAACCCCAGTTATACCCCCTTAGGGGTGGAGTTTCACTCTAAATAGATGTCTACTAAGAAACCTACCAGCTAGAGTTGAAAAGGAACAAGGAAAGCAGTAGTAGTCAAAGGAACTCCTGTGAACCGGTTGTGGAATGAGCTCAAGAATACAAGTTTTAAAGTTAGACTAAGTAAAAATAGTCTCTGTGGTCCAGTGGTAGAGCACACGGCTTCTGATACAGAGGTCCGGGTTCGAATCCTGACACTGGCTTACACCAATGACTTTTCGAAATTGTTTTCGGAAGTTATGTGTGATAAATATCGATGACTGAAAACTTTGTGCCCGGTATGGCAATAGGTTACCTATTCTATTTGGGACGTAAACATAACGGCGAGACGAGGCTTAACAGCCGCTGCCTACATCTTCGGGTAACAGTAGGCGTGAAGTTATGTTATGTTAAAGTTAGACATATTATTATTTAGATACATACTGTATCCATAAATGAAGTAAATTCCACCATCTTGAATACATTGGTTACTGATAATTTTGTTGAACAAATTTATTAAACATAAGTTTATAGGATCTTTTTGTACGAATTCCATGCTCATAAAAGAAATAAAACAATTACTTCCTGGAAGACAGTTTGTTTTTTTCTTTGAACACCAGACAGCGAGGCGTGAAGACGCATGCGCGTGCGCACGCAACTTGACCCACTTGTAACGAAGCCATGCATTATTTACTGTACCAGTTAGCACGCTACACTCCATCATTCTTTCAATTTGCTAATAATGCGTGAAGTGTGGTACCAGTATAGACGGAATGCATTGTATGTTATTTATATAGACATAGTCCCCTCTTCTGTTACAGTGGAAGGCAATCTTGAATGACGTCACGGCGTGCTAACATCAATAAAGTAATTCAAGACGCCATGACAGTCTGCAGTTTTGTGTAGAAATTTATTTGATTTTTTTAGAATAATCATATACAACATATAGAATAGTTATAAAAAATAATATGAAATTTTTGAAATTTAGTAAACTAGCCTGTTCTCCTTTTAATACCATACAAAATTAAATAATACATATTTAGATCGCTTCTTGCTATAACTCACACCACAAATGTCTGTCGAATTACATTACTTCCACACACGCGGTTCGATTCTTGAAATCTCTCGTCGTGATGAACAGCAAATATTATTAACGGTCTATTGGTTCCGCTACACAATAGATAATCTAAACACGCATGAATATTCATAATTCGTTTTAAATCGGACACACACGCGGAAAGTATAATTAAAATTGTTAATTATCTAATATTCATCTGCACACACCTAACATAAATAGCTAAATGACAATAACACGACGATAAAAGTAGTGGTAGTAACACATATAATAAAATTGTAGGAGAGTTTAAACTGTACATTGAACATTTTTATAGAATACTTGGGACATGATCTACATATGGCTTTCCAAGAATCTTTGTCTATTTATCTGTTTGTTTAAATGTAAATATAAAACTCTAAAGCCCGAATACTGAACCGCCACTCAAATATATAAGCGCTACTTGAGCGTTTAAGTAGCTGTCACAATAGACAGAATGCGTGAAATTTTAGCAGTAAGTAGCACTTTATTGATTGTCAGATTTGAGTGGCGGTTCAGTATTCGGGCGTAAGAGTTTTAAACTATAACATATAGGCTAAATATTAACACAGGCACAGGCACAATATTTTTGCTGCTTTATGACGTCCACGCAGAAGAAGTGGCGGTCAACAGCTAGTTCAATAATAAAATATTATTTCAAATTAATAATAATAATTGGTTACATTCCGGAGTTAGCTCCGAAAAGTCATTAATGTTTATCAAGATTAGACAAATAACAAAACCAAAGACAAAGAGATATTTCTTTCGGACTATGGATTGCATTGTTACAGCAATACCTGTTTAATTACCTACATAAAAATGATCGCTGTGATCTATAGAAAGATTCCTAGTTTCTGGGATACGGTGATATTCTCATCATCAGATACTCCTTTTACGTCCAATATTTGTAACAACCTCATTCCATTGTAATCAAAGACAACAATAACAACTTCTGTTTTTTTCTTTGTTTCCAGTCAAAAAAGCTACAGCAGCCCGTGGAGTTGGACGACGGTAACAGCAACGGGAGACTGACCGCGGGCCCCGCGCGGGCTGCCACCGCGGCCCGCGCACCCGCCATGAGTTCGACCGCCACGGGGGACGAGGAGTATCAGCGGGAGGGGGGCGTAAACACTGTTAAAAGACTTTTAGTTCAAAGACTTTTAGTTACTTAGGATGTTTTCAAATTAGATACTTAACCATCAAAATATATAATATATCTCGTAAACATAACTTTCTAAAAAAAAGTATTTTTAATAAAAATTACTCAACTAGGTATGAATCCTTTCAAATCTACACTCGCGTCGGCATGGTACATTTAGCTAAACATTATGAAGTTCTGTAGTTATTACTATTGAGCTGCAAAATTTTCAAGAATACATAAGTGTATCTCTGGTTATCTTTGATAGGTATACTTTTTCCCTTCAAATTACTAATTACAAGTTATATAGGTAGATATTGTTAAAGTTGCTTAGGGCTGTCTACTTTTTTTGTAATTTGATATTTGATATAATCAGATATAATCAGAGTTATCACGTTGAGATGAACTATCCAGCAAATAAACTGGAAATAACGGACTACCTATTTGAAAAAAAAAGTTATTTATTATTATCCATGCCCACCCGAATGACAGAAGAATAATAAAAGCTACATATATTACTTGATAAAGAAATATTTTTACAGGTACATAGTACCTTACTACTCGGTGTCGAATTTGTAAGTTATGTAATAATTATGTCGAACTGTGTTTTTTTAATATATTGTCGAATGTATTCTTCTATATTTATACCATTGTTTTCTTTAAGTATTTTTATCGTTGAATTTAATCTGTCAGATATTTTTTTCACAATTTGAATACTCACAACAAAAATGTATAAATATTGCTTACTTATTTACCGAAACTATTTGAAAATGTGCAATGAATAATATTTTATATGTAAGATTTTATTTATAAAATGTGATTGTTTTATAAAACTGTTGTATCTATAATGTTTCATGTTATGTTACCTGTGATTTTTTTATGTTTTTCCTTGTGAATGTTGTTTCGAAAGTAATTAACAACAAAGTGATAATTACACCAACGTAAAGATGATTGTCAAGCTAATCAAATAACTTTTTTTTTCTTTTTTACGCATCTTCACACTTATTTCAAATAAAGTAAAATTTTACCACGTTCATAAATAACTTTTTTTTTACAAATCGAACTAATTCCGTGACATAGTAAATTTATTTTTGACATATAGTAACATCTGCGTTAACTATTTTAAATCTGTGGCACTAAATTTAAAAAATATATGTGTAATGGAAATGCCGATTGGCTGTAGTTTATCTGTGGAGATTGTTTTTTTTTTATTCTTTCATAATAGACGCAAGAATTTAGATTTTCTAACGTCACTACTGATGTTGTCTTCATTCATTCACGGTGCGAATCAAGAGAGCCCCGGGCGCCCAAATAATAATGAACGAATTGATCCGTCCGATGTTGTGAAACCCCCGTGTCGTCGCTCACTGCGAAAATTCCACAATATGAACAATCCGACAGTAACTTTTCTCTTTTGACAACTCTTTTAAAAGTACATCGATCTAATAATTTATTTGTTAAAATTATATATTATCAACGTAGTCGTCGATGCATAAATGTCGTGAAGGGAAAGTGGAAAGTTTGTGAACTAATCTGTATAGAACCATTTATGACAATTTAGTCGACTGTATTTTGAAGCTTTATTTTTAGTGTTAATATTTATATATACTTATTATACTTCTATTTGATAATATAGCTACGGAATTTATTGATTTAAGTTTAATAATTATAATTAAACAAACTTTGGTGGTTGGCATTGATTAAAATGTGGTAGAGATATTGACTACTCTATTACATGCTTCAACGGCAATTAATACTCCAGACCGAATGGCTGTCATTGACAGATATTCAGTCTGATGAGACGGTTACGCGTCAACATTAGAAATACTTACCTAAAATTAAATTCCTAAATTATAGTAAATAATAAAACCCCGACGAAATTTGCATCATTAGTATAAATTCGGCACTTTATAAGAGTATGTATTTTTATTAATTTGTATAATATGCAGATAAGTTCACATTCTGTCACTCTCTGTTCATCAGAACACAACTTCTACAAACGAGGAGCATCCACAGTTTACGCAACTTCTATTACAAATACAATAAAAATATAACGCGACATAAATGAATGTGATTCTATTTTATCGTCTATTTATTTATTCAGGAGTCTATTTAGTAGTTCTGTAGGATTTTTTAAGATTATTACTTTGGCCAACAAAAAAAAAATACAATGACAAATGGGCTATTTGACCACTTTTCTTTATATTGGTTTCACTTTAAATTTAGTCTGTGACTGTGTCTGGTAACTGACTGGATTTTCCATATTTATAAACACGCCTTCACATAGAGTATATTTCTTATAGTTATCTTACTTATATTGGTATTAATTTTGGCCACCTTTTACAATTTACTGAGTTGGAATACCAAAAAATTCTTCCTTTGCAATTTCAAGTTTTAAATTACCCGTGACTTCGTCTATACCATCTCTACGTTCAATAATCCCGCAATAAAACCAGGCTGACTGATTCACCTGGTAATAACAATTCATTAGTGCTTAGTATCTAAACACTAATGAATTTTATAGTAGGTGGTATAGATCTGCTTGTATACGAAGGAATGACGTCACGACCAGCGCCATTATAGAAAGCAACCTTTGCGCGGCTTCGAAATATTAACTTTGATATTAAATAAAATCATTAACATTAACGAATCTGTACTTATTAAGAAAGTTAAATAGTCAAATAGCCTATTATTTGGATAAATTGCTTAATAAATGTATTCTAGTGTATACCAACACAGGATATAGACGCAATTTCCTATCCCTTTACGACCGATACGCTTTTCATCCCCCTAATTGGTATCTGCATTTAATCCGCATCCAGACAGGTTAATCTGATCACTAGTCATATAACTATATATATATGTATAAATATATATAGACGTGTGATCAAAGTGCGTCACATCAGATATATATCTATACAAGAAACAGCCTCTGCCCGGGCATCCGGTACGTTGTGAGTTGTAGGTACTAAGTACCTATCCATATAGATGTAGCCCCCAGACAACGTCCATGACAACCATTTAAACTCGTTACGCCAGGCCTGCGAGCCGGGAGAGAGGCGCTCCGGTGCTTGTGTTCACAGTCACTAAACATCATCCTGACAGTTCACTTGATCAGAATTGATTGTATATACCCTTCTCTTCAATATTTTTAATGTTATACAAAACGGTATACGCATTTTTTATATCATATAATACAATATTATGTCCTATAAATAGATTTTATTATCTGCATAAATACACATATAAATATTATATATTAGATTCTAATTTCTGTCTATGTTTAATAAATCTTTATTACGGTACATAGTCTTACCGGGATATTAATTAAATTCAAACACTAATTAAATACAAAGAGAATAAGTAAATTGTAGATGCTCTACCAATTTACCTACCTATATGCTTAAATTATAAGATGGCGCATCAAATTCAAAATACTTATTGTATATGCGTAAGATTAATTTTGTTTAGTTGTGATATAATAAATAAATAACTATATAATAAACACGCCAAGGAGATGGGTGTTAGTTCCAAATAAGTGCAATCCTTTTCTGGAATGTACATATATATATCTTAGATAGAATAGAAATGATAAGTGGGAGATACGATGCATTTAATTTGTTTAAGGATCAGTGCAGGCAGGATTTTAAATATATATATATACTAATATTGTTTAATATAATTTTGGTCTAGCCGGTATATTGATGGTTATTGTTAAATAATAAGAACGATGTTGTAAATCAATATTTTAATTTAAGATATAAATATACCTAATCATTAATCGTGATGGAATAGGACTAAGTGACATTTGAATGGGGCCGGAATTTATCTTCTGAAATTCAGCCTGCGTTGATCCTTTTTATTTTTATAGACAAGGCATTGTGATGATTATTAATGAGTGGGTAATATTTAATACCTTAAAAAAAACTGGTAATAGTCACATGATGTTGAAAATATCTGGTTAAAATGAGAGTAGACATTAAAATATTTTTTTTAATAGCGAAATAGGTACCCTCACAGAGAAATATGTTTGTCGTGTGAATAAATCAAGGTGACGCACGATGTGAATTCAAATTTCGAATTAAAATGTATATCCGTTAAATAACTGTTAGGCTTAAATTTTCCAATTTCAAATTAATGTAAGTATTAGTAGTTACAAAAAATATTGACAGTGTTTTGATGTGTGAAGTGTAAAAACGCTCATAATTAATAATGATTCTGATAGAAAAATAAATAAATGTTAGATTGTTTATGTTAATTTTTACTGATAATGTGTCAATCTCTTATTTTTAAACTGCAATTTTATCGGTAATATTATAATAATTTAGAGGTCCGATTATAAATATTTTTATCAAATTTTATGCCTTTGAATTATTCTCATTTTAGCCAGCGTGTCTATGTTAGCGTCGTAATATAAATGTCGAATTTAGGTTCTTATAACTCTTTAAGGCAAATGATATCATCACATAGAACTATGTGATCTAATCTGCCCTGAAAATTAAGAATTGTATAATAATCTGTGCAATATTTATATTAAAATTTGATAGAAGAAAGTAAAAAGTTATGTTTTTAATTTTAAGTATTTTTTCCTCATCCGCTTTATTGATATTCCTAAAATAACTAAGCATTTCAAAGTTATAAGAACAAATATATTCGATGTTAGAAAATAAAATAGATTATACATTTTTTTTATTATTAAAAATTACTAATTTATTTATTTCGTTATCTTTTAAGTTTTCGACGATTTTAATTGTTCTCGTTACTTTACTTGGGAATCTTTATCCATTTGTAGTAATTAGTAGTACATTCTGTGCGCAGTGATCAATAGTGACGGGGATGGTATAGGTTCTAAATAAGTTAATTTAAATATGTATACATACATAAACGCGAATATTAAACTTTTTATATAGATACTTTTTATAGGTAAGGTTTATTTTTTTATTCTGGCAACACCAGGAGGTAAGAATCATGGAAGTGACTAACCTTATTTTTTGTACTTACTTGGAACTACTTCATTCAAATATAGTTTTTAAATTATAAAGTAATAGTCATTATAATTATTAATGACCTACAGATTAAGAATATTCATTGAGGACTTATCATTGAAAAAGAAAATATATTGGGCTACATAACGCCTTGTTACGGAAGAATTGGTTAAATTTAAGAAGAAAAATTACTTTTGTACTAATTTCATGGTAAATCCCTATCAACCCCGTCACTACACCGATGTTTCAGATCGCTGCGACTATTATTCCAAAAGTTCCCATAATATGTAATTAATTGAATAAATTACGCTTTTAAAGTGTATTTAATTAATATATGTAAATATAGGGCAAACTAATACCTATTATTGATAGTGAATGTTGTAATTTGTATATAAGTAACGAAAATTAAATTTTAAATACATAGATAATATTCTGTGTATTCATTTTATTGTTATTGCAACACAGGTACGGTAAATGTGCTTGTGATACCTTTTATGGCTGTTCAATAGCCACAAAAACCATCTCCTCTGAGCTCCCTAAAGAGACAAGAGATTCGAAGAAAAATCAAACAAGAAACTTAATATAATCTTTTCTAACCTCATTTAATTAGTAAATCTAAGAAGAAATATGTATTTACTTTTCCCATCCAAAGGTGTAAACGATATGGTGTGTCACCTCATTTTGCCCCATGAAATAGTTGGCTTTGACCAGATGTTTATGGAATAGACACAAGCACTATACCAAGAGTGGTGTGCCAGAATTCAAACCTAGCCCCTTCCGAAATACAAGTCACTGTACTAATGTAAAGTACTAGGCTATCACTAAAATAAATATTACAAATTTTAAGGACATTCAAAGTTTTAGTTAAGCTAAATTATTAATTCAGGAATATTAATAAAAAAGTTCCACATAGCGGTCTAAATAACAGCACACGGGTTTTTGATGGTGAGTACTAATAGTAAATAAAACAAAAACTAAAAATGAGTATGCATAAATATAATAAAACAAATATACACAATTATAATAAAAGGAAACCATATTATATTAGGACAATTATTAGACTACATTATATTATATAAATGTATATACAATAAGTATACAGTAAACAAACATTCAGAATGTATTCAATATTTTGTACATTAAAATATCCATACGGATTATTAATAGAGCTAAAATTTAATTTTTCAGTAAAGCATTGAGGTAATTTTCTTCAGATGTCTGTGTTAGGTACTCTTAAATTAAATTTTAAGTCTCATTCTTCAATTCCCAAATGGTAATGTCACTTTTAAATATGAAGTGCGTTTGGTTTATAGAAAAAAAAACCTAATTGAGTAAATACAAAATTAGATTACAGTGTAGATTTTTACATTCTAAAATTCAAACGAAACAGCACACAAACATAACATAACTACACGCCTTTTTTACCCGAAGGCAGTGGCTGTTAAGCCTCGACTCGCCGTTATGTTTACGTTACGTCCCAAATGGAATAGGTGGAGACATATAAGCACACATAACTTTCAAAATTTATTTCGAAATTTAATTGGTGTGTGCCAGGATTCGAACCCGCGACCTCTGGATTCAGAAGCCACAGAATCGTGTGCTTGACCACTGGACCACCGAGACTGTTATACTATTATATTCTGCACGATTTTTTATCGTGGTGTGCAAAACATCTGTGTTTTTCATCACGGAATATCTGGCTGAATAAGTAACCAGCCTTTGCTAAAATTAGAAAACTATTACTTAATCACAAGCCACAGTTTTTTTTATAATGAAAGGCAAATACAAAAATAAATAGTCACTCTGAAAAATTTTCATAAAATTGAGCAGTTCTTTAATATCGAATTAGACGGCAACTTGATTCATAATCTTGTTTTCACAATATTTCACATATATTTGTGCAAGTGATAAAATATTTTCATAGAAAGTTATCATTAATCATTATATGGTTATTGGTTTTGGTATCATCTTGATTTATAATAAACATATACATGTATATTTTTTGCACACAATACAAAATATTCAATACATTTCAATCGTACAGATAAATACAAAAATCACAGCAGAGGGACATTATTAATTTAAAATTTAGCGCCCTCTATATGAAAATCTAATGCGGTCATAATACCAATAGTCCAAGTTTAAGCAGTATTGCTATATATCAATAATTATATCATCACTAGCGATTCGTTAAACATTCGTGGAAACTATATATAAAATAATTATCTATATTATTTGGTACTTAAGTATCACTAAAGTTTTAGTTACAAGTCTGTATATACACATGTCCTTAAAGGTAGTGTATAGTATCCATATTGGCCCAACTATTTTTTATTAGTAGAAGGGGAGTTTACGCGCGAAAATAATAAAACTGACATATGTCAAAAAGACAAGTAAAATTATATCGACTTCGTTTTTATTAAAAAGCTAAAATGAATTGTAAAAATTAACACATTCCTCATAAATGCATTGTCAAAACGAATAAACCAAAATTTATACTGATTAAAAACAATAAATAATACCATCAGCCTCTAATACTGAATAAATTATTACAATACAGAATTAGATAAATGAAAGAAGAGTAAGAAAAAGAGTATAAAAAGACGAATTTGAAATTCTTGTTAATGTTGTTCTTTGAATGTTATTAAACTAATGCTTTAGACTAATCTTCATTTCACTTTTAAGATTAAAAAATGGATTTGCATTTTCTATAAAAGCTAGGCTTTTTACCTAGGCTACCTGGCCTAGGTAAAAAGAAGATTCTAGACGCTCAAGAATGTATTGATAATATCAAAGACAACAAAACATCGATAAGTTTATGTGACATTAAATGTTGCCATGATAACTTGCAAGCAGAATTTAATACTTCGAATTACCCTTAATTTGGTATAGGCAGTATGAAGAAAAACCAAAAACAAGCTATATACAATGCTACACATGCCCACTGTGGGCAGAATGTGTGTGGCTGATGAAAAAAGTAAATAGTCCAAATTAAGGAATTAGGCAAAATTTGCGAAGTGACACTCACTGACTGCATCAAAAACAATAAAGCAGAAAATGGGTTTGAAAGTCACGGTGTTAAGTAAGGAAATGGCATGCACGGGATGGTTGGTGTTTGGTTCAGATATGTAGAAAGAATGCATGATGTTGACTATTGACTAAGGAGATATATAGTGCAAAAGCAGAAAGATGTAGGAGTGGAGGACGGCCACAACACACTTTATATGACCAAATAGAACGAGTCATTCAAGAAGATGTCAGGAACCTTAAAATCCGACGAGCGTTTATGTCAAGAGTTATGAAAGTCAAGGAAGCGAGTGAAGCAATATATTTAGAATAGTTCATCAGACATACAATGGTCTGATTGTTTGCTATATTAATAAGTTTGTGTTAAGAGGGCTGCATGGTGATATACATATCTATTCTTTCAAAGAGATCTTAGTCTAGAGCACTCAAGAATCACTTAAGTCGCAAATATCTTTTGATAGAAAATAATGTACAAACATGCATCAAAATTATATAGCAGTATAGTATACAATTACAATATTATTTATTTCTCTTTCAATTATAACTAATATTAAATAATTAAGGTTAAAACATAGAGACGGACAGATCCGTAATGTATAAATATTATCTACTAAGAGTACATTAGACGTAAGTCTTATTTTGGTTGGACGCTTCAGTATGTAGTTATATTGCTTTTGGTGATATCTGAAAATAAGAAAGTAACATTAAAGTATTTTTTAACAAAAATATATTAAAATGGTGTTAAATAAATTAAAACATAACAGAATATTAAGTAGGATACTAATTTTCTACATACATACATAACTTCACGCCAAGTCCGTTGCAGAATAGGTAGAGTATACAGAGCGCGATAAAGCACGATTCTTTTATTATATCTCACACTTGCTTCCTTAACTTTCATACCTCTAGTCATATACGCTCGTCGGTTTTTAGGCTCCTGACATCACCTTCCTCGAGGACTTATTTGTTTGGTTATGGAAAGTGTCTCGAGTGCGTCCTCGACTAACAAATCCATCCGGTTTAGCATTTTATAACTGCTTAATCATTAGCAAAACTTTCTTTCTTTGAAAAATTTTGAGCAGTGCCCTCATTTTGACCGCGTTTTTCTTACTTTCATGCAACCTAACTAACTTTATAAAAACACCGTCGGACTTTGTAACATATATTTATGTAGGTGTAATTCTATGCATATTGTAAGCAGTTCTTCCTATCTTCTGCACAACCAACTGATGCCAATACTACTAACCTTTTACTTATCCAATAAGGACAGGCGCAGAGCCTCGTCTAGTGCCCGCTGCTCCGCTTCAGCCTGTCTCCTGAGCGCCTCCTCCTCCCGCGCCGACAGCGCGAGGGCGGCGGCCAGTTCAGGGTCTTCGTGTATGTCTTCGATGAGCGCCGAAGGTGGCTCTTCAGCCCGGGGACTGCTCACAGACAGCGTCGCCAAAGACGCTTCTATCGCTCTGTTAAGCACTAGCCATGTCACTAGCGAACTACTGTTGTGAATTTATAGCTACCAAATATCTATAAGTAAACCAATGCTTTCAAAATGTGAGAAAGATAACTAGAAGCAAATAGAATTCTTAGTATTTTTTTTAACCTTGCATTCCAGCAAAGGAATGTTTCTGGTAAAAATATTCAATCTTTTAAAGCACTCAATAATATGGTTAGGTATCGGGTCGCTTGTCCATTCAGTTAATATGTTGAAGTGCCTCACGTGAAAATATAAAAATATATATTCTAATAAACAATGTGAAAGTTATGTGAGCCTCTACTAAATAAAGCGTAGTTAGTATACAAGCACTAGATGTTGCTACCACTAGAGGAAACGACGAGGCGATCGTCTGTGAACATAATCAGTTATACTAAATAGAGTGAATATTGTTATTGGCTAGTTGTTAGAGGCGTGATAAAAAGAAATACTGCTAGATTTTTGCTTCATTAAATGTGCTACTACTTCACAATGTATAACTTTACAAATTAAATACATATTAGTAGATAGGTATGTAAATAAATTCTTTGATTTACTGCATTATTACAACATAACTTCACGCCTTTTTCTACCCGAAGGTGTAGGCTGAAAAGATATAAAGATATTCTTAAATGATAATTATTCTTATATACTTTAACTCACTTTTGCAATTGTCTCTCTTCGTGCGCGAGCAGTTCCTGCGGTGGGTTGGGTGTGGCAGGTCTGGCTCCTCGTAGGGCTTCCCACACGTCCACCTGCAGTATCAGATATACTTCTTACTCATAACTTGTATATGAATAAATACATTATTTCAGATGTGTTATGTTCCATTACGTAACAATTACAAAAATATAGCAAAATAATTATTGTTTGATCAGATAACTAGTACATCTGACTAATAGTAATGATACAATGTAATATTCCATACAAAATCTCTAAAATTATCAAATTTTTACTTTATTATAGCGTAGCTGACCCAGCGAACTTTGTTCCGCATCAAAAGTAATAAATGAGTAAAATTTTGGATATTATTAGGTTCAATTTGTACTATTTATCGGCTTTAACTGCTGTTCCGCTATGTTAATACTGCAATATCTTCGAAAATATTCGTTTAAATTGCATGCTGTAAAGGGCCAGGATCATCCATATTACATGCACAATATATTTAAGACACTTAATTGGATGAAAATTAATGCTCTAATGTTTAAAATCGTTTCGTAAATAAGCTATTATTTCTCGTAAAAAGTAAAAAAATAAAAATTATCATGGTGGGTTATCCCTAAGAGATAGACATATGCCCTCGCGGATTTTTTGTAGACCTTCTGAAGGTGTTTAATAATGTAGAACATTGTTTTGATCTATCACTTAGGTCAGCGTTTCCAATTAAAGTTCTAAATCTCTAAACTTTTTAATTCTATTTTTTTTTATTTCTAAGGCTTTCGCGAATCTTCCTCATAGATTAAAACAACTTTTAGGATTATATCGCGTTTATTTATTACTTATTTCTCATCTCTACAAAGAGTTCGAAACGTCGGGAAATAAATATAAATAAGTAATAAATAAACGCGATATAATCCTAAAAGTTGTTTTAATCTAAATTTTTTCTTTAAAACATCATATATGAATTATAGATCAAAACCACCCCGTTGACGCCCTCTAACCTCTAACCCGCATCAAAATCCGTTGCGTAGTTTTAAAGATATAAGCATATAAGGGGACAGACAGCGCAAAGTGACTTTGTTTTATACTATGTAATGATTAATTATTAAATCTATTAAAAAAACACAACAAAATCCGCTGCGTAGTTTCAAAAATATAAGAAGTCAGACTGCAGAAAGCGACTTTGTTTTATGCTATGTAATGATAATGGTGTGGGAACAGATGGTACCTACAATAAGTGAACTCTAGGAATCCCACGAGTTATCGGATTAAAAATAACTGAGTTCATTGTCTTTGTTTACACAGACATCTAGTAACAAGTAGTAGTATTATAATTGATATTAAAGTACCGCTACCAACTACTAGATGATCTATAGGGTTTGAATATAAGCTGTCGGCTAGGATTTAAATTACACATAAACAAACGTTTGACGCGTTTAACGCTTGAAGGTCGCATTCGAAGTTGCACTTCAATAAAATAAGACATACTTGGTCGTCGTGTGTGGCCCCGTCCATGAGGCTCTGGTGTATGGCGTACTGCAGCAGTCCCTCCTCGTCGTCGGCGCAGGCCAGGCGCTCCAAGCGCTCCAGCCGCTCGTCGGGCGCGGCGGCGTCCCGGTAGCCGCGCCCCACGTCGAAGCAGCCGTCGTCCACGACGCACGCGAGCCGCGCGCCCTCCGAGATGCTCGAGATGTACGGCACCGGCGTCTCCGTCGCGAATATGTTGCCGAACGTTATACGGGCGTTCAATACGTGGAACAATGGGATTTCTGGAAACATAATATAAAGTTTATACATATTGCGAAAAAATTGTGGTGTGATTGAACCAGGATTGGTAATGAGTTGAATAGATGATGATCAAAACAAAAGGCGCAAAAGAGGAAGCCGGTGGTAAGAGATTAGAGCCGCCTATATGGTATATTTAAATTTGACGGTTCAAACAGTCTAAGATTTTTAACCCTATGAGAGTTCAAACCAAAATTTTTACGCATGTGATTTTCAATCGTCAAGCTTAGTGATAATTAATAACATGTAATTGTAAAAGATTCGCCGGCTAATTATATTAATATATTATAAAGAAGTGAAATTTGTTTAAAATTTGTTAATAAACTCTAGCATTATTTGACCGAGTCAGAGAATAATTATAAAGTTGCGAGTCAAACACATTTATGATGATATTTTATGGATCTAACTGAAAACGAAACTTAATTTCATACACTTACCTATCTTAACAGGGAATCCAGAAGGCAACTGCATTTGGATGAAATCTTTCAGCTTGACGAAGTGCGGCGACGATATTGATGCCATTAAATCTAATATCGGCATTATTTGTTCCTGTAACTGTATACCAAAGGATGTGTTGAATACATTTTTAGAAAGTACTCTTTCGCTACAATTCCACATATTAGATAAAAAGATATATTACAGAATAAAAGTAGGATAAACGCGGTCGAAACGAGGGCACTGCGGAAAATCTGCGGAGAATCTCGCGGACGGGAAGAAAGGACGTTGGATTGAAAGGGAGTGTCGGTGCAAAAGTAAGAAAGGGCATGCTCCGATGGTTCGGACATGTAGAAATAATAAATGATGCAAAATTGACCAAGCAGATATACAAAGCAAAAGCGGATGGATTTAGGAGAGTAGGACGGTCACGACACACCTTTCATGACCAAATAGAACGAGTTCTGGACGAAGGTGATGTTAAGAGCCTTGCAAATCGACTTGCGTGTGTGAAACAAGTAATGAAAGCCAAAGAAGCGATTAAGGCGTGTAAGATTCGAGCGCCTTATGTCGCTCTGTTCTGTCTGCCTACCCCGCAAGGAATTTAGCGTGAAGTTAGGTATGTATTACCAAATATTTATTTCTGCTACATAAGATCTTAATTAAGAGACTTAAATATGATTAAATTTACAAAATATTTCTCATAACATAAACATAACATAACTTCACGCCTTTTGTTACCCGAAGGTGTAGGCAGCGGCGGTTAAGCCTCGTCTCGCCGTTATGTTTACGTCTCAAATGGAATAGGTGGCGAACCTATTGCCATACCGGGCACAAAGTTTTCAGTCATCGATTATTTATCACACATAACTTCCGAAAACAATTTCGAAAAGTCATTGGTGTGAGCCAGTGTCAGGAATCGAACCCGGACCTCTGGATCAGAAGGCGTGTGCTCGACCACTGCACCACCAAGACTATTATTTCCCATGAATAATTAAATCTCCTATTTTAATTTACCTAATACTGCGACCGTATATCAGCATGGGGTATTAACTGTCAATTAATAAATATACCACAACTAACCTCCAATGGATAATCCTCACATAGCCATAGTGTAGCTCTGAATTTCTGCACCTTAGTGGCGACCTCTCGCGGCCGTCCAATATCTCTTTCTAGTGGTTCTCCTGAGAAGTATTCCTCCCACGTGACTGGATTTAATGTCGATAGGTCTTCGCGTGATCTACTACTGCTAGGTGTGCTATCCTAAAATTATTCGTATTTTTTAAATCTTTATCAACTGAACTACATGGAAAATATGGAAGGGTTGGAATTTGGAAACATGTTATAAACACAACAAAGCAGTTACCCTATCAGGAGTCAATAGAGGTGAAGATGGCTGATCGTTATCAGCCAGCGCGAGCAGTCCAGCTAGTGGTGCACGTGAAGTAGACCTTCGCGCAGCTGGAGGAACGTGCTCCGACCTGGTCTTTGACACTAGCTCCACATTGTTGGCGCTGAACACCTTGCATTCATAACCGTTCACTGTCTCCGTCTTGTCTTGACGCCAACCCCATATGCCGCTTTTATTTCTGTGAATAAAAGTACTGCTAAATAAACTCTTTCATTTGTTTAGAGCCGGGTATGGCAATAGGTTCGCCACCTATTCCAATTGGAACGTAAACATAACGGCGAGACGAGGCTTAACAACCTTCGGGTACAAAAAGGCGTGAAGTTATGTTATGTATTATGTTATTTATTTAGTAAGATAAAAGATAGAGATCCGCTTCCGTGCTTTCTATCCACCAATCATTAGTTCTATTAATATTTTGGTTAATTGAACTATAATTTACTAAACAAAGCCAATAAAAAAAAATCTCCAGTTCCTATCTATTTTATTTATTATGTTACTTTCCTAGAGGAAAATGAAAACCCTAAAATGTGATCACATCTTAGGGTACCCATACGATATGACGAGATGGCATTATTCAGCGGTGACACAGGAAATTGATTAATCTTAATGCTATGAAATAGCAGCATGATGAAAAGAAGATGATAAAAAAAAATGAACTGATGATACAACTAACCTTTCAAAACATATCTTGTCTGTGTCCAAGTAGTTAATAGCTATGGGCGCGTTGAGACGTGAATCAATCACTTGGGGAGGTGGCGGAGGCCATTGACGTGATGACTCCACCGGCTCCAAATATTCACACCATGAGGTGCCTACTTCATGGTCCAATTCAATCAAACTAGCTGTACGACCTAAAGGAACAATGACAATAAATCTTATTTCATTCCAAACAATAACACATTTTATCAATAATATTACTATTACTTTATTTTTACAATCAGTGTGTATGAAACGCAACTTTTAACATAGCGCCATCTATTGAATATTTACTTAATCCAGTCAACAGATATCGCTATCTTTACGCAAACGTTTAGAGTAAACAAATAAAATATACAAATAATTTGCAATGAAATAAAATCGCGACTATATATTGAGATATAAACTATATAAGATACACACAGCGCCCCCGAGATCCAAACTAGGCAAATAAATGCTTGTGCTATGGATACTAGATAACAATACTAGATCTCGATTCTGCAGTCGGTTGCTTTACCAAAGCACCACTCGACTAGACTCGTCAAATATCTATATCTATTCTATGTTTTAAGTTTGATCAAATTAAATTCTGTGTGCAAATTTGAATAAAATGGGTTAAGTTGTTTAGGTGTACATTGAGGACATACAATGTGACACATACTTTATATATATTCAGAAGATGTATTTGGTTATGTAAAATTTGCGATCGTAACAGAGCAGAACATCACTCATATCCAAACTTTTCAGATGTATTGCTGTCTGGTTAAACTAAAATGTCTTCATAAAATGCTTCATTCTACAGTCAGCTACTACATCTACAATATTCTTGTAACATCTTACTTACCCTGTCCTCTGAATATGTATGTTCTGTCACCTCTTTGCCATTTATTGTTCTCAAAACCGATCAGCGTAGTATCGACACGTACATTACCGCCGCGTTTATATACTTTATAAGTGTCGAACGGACACATGCGGGATACTAAAGGCACTGTGAACACATCAAAGTAGAATCCGATATAAGCATTCCATCAGAGTTCTATATAATAAAAATAGACTATTCCCCCTTAACTCACCCCAGCTAGTGAATTCCCATTTCATTTCCACATAAAAGTCAGGTGCTAGGCTCAAACGCCGCAGTAAATCTGGAATACCACCAGACCTTAGTGCATGCCGCTGATAGTCTCTTCTTGATAACACTAGAGATAGGAGTTCTGGATTCCCTGTTGCTGTTGCTTCTTGGACAGCTGGAAAAAATATGGTCCTATTTTATATAAAAAAAAACATAAAGAGAATAAACACCTTATATTATTCTGAAAGCTTTGTTCAAGTGTTATCGTTGTTGCAGTTCTGGGTAATGCATGGCAAGAGTTGCTTTTTCACAATTGCCTAGAAACTCTGCTTAGCTATGTTAACATTAATTATATACAT
This sequence comes from Euproctis similis, assembly GCA_905147225.2. Lineage (NCBI taxonomy): Eukaryota > Metazoa > Arthropoda > Insecta > Lepidoptera > Erebidae > Euproctis > Euproctis similis. The sequence goes on from LR990104.1 coordinate 15,270,309, forward strand.
GAGAAAGGAAATATTACAATTACATATGTACATTTCTAAGTAAGATCCTTTTAGGACATTCCTTACACAAACATAGAGATAGCAATTATCATTTGACTTGACTTTGACTTTAGCTAGGGATTAAATTTTAATAACACAGACCTGTCCAGCCATCTTTTTCACAGTTAACATCAGCCCCTGCATCTATAAGTACTTGCGTAGATTCTAAATGGCCCAATGTCACTGCCAGTAAAAGTGGTGTTCGTCCTCTTGAGTCCTTGAATTCTATATCTTCTGGTGTAAACTGCAATAAAAAGGGTTACTGAAGTTTGAAATTGTTGGTAACTCAAAAGGGGCCAAAAATATTGACTTATTACTCAAAAAAAATTAAGATAAATATTTTTTTTTCTCGAAACTATCTAACAATCTGGCCACTTTAATCATAAAACCGTGGATTTGTTATATCAGTGGTGGAATAAAACACATTATGCATTGACTGTTGTTGATGTGTGTTATGTCAAAATCTCATCTCAACTAGTCCTTTATACATTCACTAACATAAGAATAGCACAATTATACTAAAATTCCCACTAAACATAAACCCGAATTAATCCTTTACTATTTTGAAGTTCATTCAGTTTTAATTCTTAGAAGCAAGCAGCTAAAAAGAACATTATCTTTTTTTGAGTCTTCACATTTATTTGTTATGGCTTCATTGTAATAGGATTATTTTAATATGTGGCTTCATAGCACAATGGCAATGTGAGTTTAGGTAATTTATATAAATATTTACAAGTCTAATTTCAATTACAAGTTCTCAAAATATCTTTTATATTTTTAAGTTATATTCCTATCTAATCATGAAATACTATTTATTTTTAACTAATATTTAAAAACTATTCTACATCAATGTAATATAATAAATTAATAATAAACATACACGGCTTAGATTATGTATTATTTTTTATAAGATCCAATTTCATACCTGTGTTTTAATAAGAAAATTTTGATAAGGTAGTTTTGAATGTATAATTTAGCTTTCATAATTTTAAAAATATTGAGTATCTATGAAAGAATATAATCTCAGTGTAATCATACATCGAAATTAAAGCTAGACATAGAAACTATGTACCTGTTTACTATCCAAGGAGTCCTTCAGTTCCTGGTGCCTGTTGTGCCACACTAACCAGTGGATTGGATAGCGTCTCCTAACGTCGTCCATGGTTACCATAATGTCAGAGCATGTATCTAACTAGCCTTGATAATTTTGTTTATAAAACTATGTAGACATATCAAGTATACGGTAACTAAATACAATATTACAAAAAATCGTCCACAAAGCTTCAGCTTTCAGATTTCATCTATGTTTCGTTCTCAACCACTCAACCAAATCTTCTTGACAGTTCTTGACTAGTGATGTTAACTCGAGTTACTAACTCGAGTTGGGCCTGAATTGAATCAACTCAAGTTGATTGTCTCCAACTCAGATTCAAATACTTGCTTAAACCGACATGAAACGGAGCTAGCGAGACCTATAATTGACCTGTGATTATTTATGACTACATTCGTTCATAGCAGACAAAGCATCACATTTATGTAGATTTGAAATTAATTTATTTTGGTTGTGTTTTAGTCAATTATCTTTCTTTTCCACAAAATGAAATTGTAAATTTTATTAGTTATTATATAGTATAAATTCACGCAAAGTCCCTTGCAGGGTAAGCAGATAGAAAAGAGCGCTACAAACCATGATTCTTACACGCCTCACTTCCTTCTTTGACTTCTTTATCACTCTTGTCGCGACATGCTTGTCGATTTTTAAATCTTCTGACGTCACCTTCATCAAGTACTCGTTCTATTTTATATATATTTAACCATCTGCTTTTGAAGTACATATCTGCTTAATCAATCTTGCATCATCCTACATGTACAATTGTCCAGTTGTCTGAACCATCGGATATATGAAGAGAACTGTACATAGAAATCTAGGAGCAGGTAGTGGTAGGTGCTCTACTCATATTTGATATTACAAAGTTACTAAACTCAGTGATTTTTATTTTGCATTGTATGTACGTAAGTGTGTATATTCTGGAATCTTAGAACTTAATTTTGAAGCAGATATTTTCAACCGGTTGAGCTGAAATATTGTATATACGCTAAGTTTGGATGATGATAATATCACTGGTAGAGCCACGCATTTCGCTGGATACCTAAATGGGCTGGCCCGATCAGTGAAGTACCACTACCTCTCAATCGGAGATATTTTCAATGCAAAGGGTTTAAATGAAAGGGCTTATTGTAGTAGGGCAACGGCGTAGGTATTTTTATCGTATCGGAAGAAAAGTATCGTACTCATAAAAGTATTGAAAGAAAAGTATCAATACTTCAAAGGATCGAGTACCTTTAAAAAAGTCGGAGGGACACGGAATTGAATAAAAAGTATCGATACTGTTCTAAAGAGTAGTACCGCTAAGAAAGTATCGTACTTGTTAAAGAATCGATACATCAAAGTATCAAGTATTCCAGTATTTTACTGAACGTTTCTCATGCCAGACCTCACAGGGCCTACTCGGCGTAGCTCCTGCGCTTTTTTTCGGTACTACTCATGAGTACAGTATCGATACTTTCTACTTGGTACCGTGTCCCTAGATACGCAACACGTTAGTTAGTCAATGTTAGTCAGACCACTCAGACCTAGGGACACGATATCGCATCGAATGTATCGATACATTACTCAGGAGTAGAATCGAAAGAAAAGAAACGATACTTCAAGGTATCCAGTTCCTTATAAAAGTCTAATGAGGGACACGGAACTGTATAGAAAGTATCACTACTGTACTCATAAGTAGTATCGAAAAAAGGATCATACTTGTAAAAGAATCGATACCTCAAAATATGGAGTATTCGTGTACTGTTCTGAGCTTCTCTCACGCAGGCCTACGCCGCGTAGGCCCTGCCCTCTTTTTCGATTCTACTCATGACTACAGTATCGATACTATTTGGTACCGTGTCCCTAGCTACGCCACACGTTAGTTTGTCAATGTTAGTGAGACAGACCACTCAGACCTAATCTAATGCGCATAGGTCACGACATCAATATCAGTCAGCTTAGCTGATGGAGAACAAACATGAATAACTTATGTAATAAAATATCATTAAACGTATAAAAAAAATAATAATAATCAATACATAATTTCACATAACAAAAAACCATTTCAGGACTCTTTTTTTCAAAGTATCGAAAATTTCAATCAATAAATGATTTTGTTTTGAAAAATAAATAGATGATTATGTTAAAATTACCCCTAAAAGAAACCTTTAAAATAATCTCCATCTGACTTTTTTACTCTTAAAAATTTGGGTATAATTTCTGAGATTTATTCGATACGATACTTAATGAAAAGTACTCATTGAGTAAAAGTTTCGAATGCAAAGTATCGAGTACAAAAGTATCAGAATCGAAAGGAAAAGTACTCGTTACCACAAAGTATCGATAGTTTTTTGTATCCCTAAACAGTCCTAATCCCTACCCATATCTACATCTATAGTCGTATTTCTAATTAGACAAAGCTAGCTGACAGTAGATACTGCCACTTTGTAAAATAATGTTGCCAAATTTAAAGTAAAAGTGATGCATTCAGTTCTTATTCAATCAGATGAATGAACAATGAGTGAAATAGTTAATCATCTCAAATTATACAAAACACTTTACAACTTATACTACTCAATTTAATAAATAATTTGATTCACCAACAATATTTTTAAATACTTTAAACAAAGTTTGTAAAACTTTATGTAACAAATAATTTTCTTTCTCAAAATTTTTAAAAACTGTACAAAAATTTAAGTCTTAAAAATGACATTTTGGTAAAAATTTTCCATCAGAAGATGAATATAACAAAAAATATGTAATAAACGATGTTTTTTTTGTTTTTATTACCTACCTATAATTATTGGGCAAGTTCCACTAAGCGACCGCGGCGACCGCAACGCCCACCGTAGGTCTTGGTGGGCTTCCAATAAAAAATGACATATGTCATCAGAACTTGATGATTTTTCCGAGCCGCCATATTGCTAGCACACAGCGCTCAAGTTTTGCGTTCCACTTATAACATTCGCCCACAACGCCCGCGGCGTTTTTTCGTTAGTGGAACGGCAATTTCCGCGGTCGCGGTCGCGATCTTCGTGGGCTTTAAGTGGAACGTACTCATTATATTTTATCTATAGTTTCAATTACGTGACGTATTGAAAATGGGACAATCTTACAAGTTTCCGAACTACGATAATCTAATTATTCCCAAGCTAAACAATCGTGCCAATTTTATTCATTCAAGAGTTTTTTCATTCATTCGCTTTGCTACTCTACAATACTATTTTTTTTTTTCATTAAAAACTGACAACACCGTAAACGTCAGTGGTTGTTGTCTAATAAAAAATCCGATTAAAGCTGATTATAGGCTAAATAATAGTAACTGTTATTAAGTATATTAAAAATCCGAATATAAATCTTATTGTATTACAATTAATACAATGGAATAACAGGTGTCTGGAATGTGGAGGAAGATATAAAGAAATACGAATGTTGTTATAAATAAATATAGTATAAAAATGGGTTTAGTTTACTACTTACCACGCAAACGAATTATATTTCACATTATTCCTACTAGATGCAGTTGTGCCAAGGGTATTTCTTCCTATACGTTAGATAAAAAAATTTCAGTAAGTCTGGACTTTATGGAATAATGAACAATATATAGCATTGTTTGTTTCACACGTATTTGATCGTTTTGTGTATCCAAAAAGTAGTTTATATAAATAAGTATTTACTCTTTTTAGGAATGTTATCAAATATTAAATTTACCAATGGATTCTAAGCAAGATATGGTTCGCAGAGCTTTTTTAGAACTTGCCAAAAAATATCACCCAGATTCTGGTTCAGAACACGCTGATATGGACAAATTTGTTAATATTGAGCAGGCATTCAGGATATTAACTAAGCATAATACTGGGAAGAGTGACAAAGAAGAAGTAGAAAAGATAGTTTATGATATCATAGTAAGTTAATATGCATAAAGCTGGTGCATAAAGATGGTGACCTGATTATCATTATAAATAAAGATATGACAATAAGTAATATGTATATATATGCTAATCCATATTTAATGTATATTTATTTTTCAATAACGGCCAACATTACTAGATTCATTCTTATGAAATATTGTAGCCAAATCGGATGGTTCTTATATCCATCTAATTTTATCCCCCTAAATGTTAAGGGTAGTCCACTGCAAAATATTTGTTTAGAATTTTTTTTTATTATACAGCATACAAAAATACATACAACACTAAAATTTCACCCCTCTACAACTACCCCTATTTTTTATTTATTTATCAAAACTTAAATTTTTTTGGGTGGACAATGTGTGCTGGGTCAGCTAGGAAAAAAAATATTAAATAAAAAAATATATTTTTTTTTATTGGATAGGCAAATGAATAGGCGTGTAATCTGGTGGTAAGCAACTAACACCGCCTATGGACACCTTCAACTCAGATGGTATTACAGTTGCATCGCTATATCTTTATTCTGAGCAGGTAAATTCTGAATAGAAAAGTGATAGTAGTGATACTTAATAATGTCTAATGCTCTATCTAAAACTGAGTCATTATAAAATATTATTTACAATAAATAATCCATAGTGCATTCTAGATTCCGAATTAAAAATCAATGCTTTTAGGTATGTATTTCATAGTATAATTGCTTAAATAAATGCTTATAGCATACAGCACCCCAACATCGACAGTACTTAAGCTATGATGGGTATGGTCATGGTACTCCATACCAACGCCAGAAGCAGTATACTCAAGCTAGAGCTCAAAAAGCTGCAATTAATGTCATGGAGCATCGCATAGAAAAAGCTGTTGCCACTGAAAACACACTAATGAAGAAGGGTCAATATGGCAAGAAGCATGATATTAAAACAAAATATGGTTTTGATAGACTAGTAGAAGATTTGATTCAGGAGTCCATATCTAAAGGAGAGTTTGAGAATTTGAGTGGAAAAGGAAAACCTTTAAGGAATCAAAATAATAATCCTTACGTGGATTTCACAACTCATAAATTAAATGAGGTCCGTTAACAGAATTAGTATTTGAACTTTTGATTTTAGAATTTTACTCTTCTTAGAACATAGCAGAGAAGGTATATCTGCTTTATATTAGTTTAATTTAGAAGGCAAAAGAGCCTTAATTTTACAATTATTTTACAAATATAAATTTATTGTAACATAACACAGTTTCTCATATACTGTTAAGTTATAATTCTATCTTTATTCTAGGTGCTCATAAATAATGGATTTACACCTGAATGGATAACAATGAGCAAAGAAATAGATGAAGATATTGAACAATTGAAAATTGAAATTGCAAAAGACCGCCAGTACTTAGGCCCTCATCCGTTGGATCCCAATGATGCAGTTAAATGGCAACGAATATATGAAAGTAATAAGGAATTGGCTCAATCAATTAATAATAAAATCAATACTTTTAATTTAATAGTCCCATTGATAAATAGACAAAAGTTTCATGTGCAGGTTGATAAAATTTGTATCAACATTTTAGAGAATGGTGTACACTCTGTTGTAAAAGTTGCCAAAGAAAAAGTACACATTACTGAAGATGTTAGAACTGACACAGATGATCTTTTTGGTCTTTTCTTTAAAGCTTTAGGTGAATTATTAACATTTAAAAAAAATAAGTAAGAGTCTTCATATCTACACGATTGTAAACTGACCAGTAACTGGACCAGTACTGTTACTACTAATTTGTTGACAAATGAAACAAGCTCTGTAATATATTTGAGTCAGTAAATTTATGATCATTAAAATTTTTATACTACCATGTACAATGACACCCTTTATGATGTCATACACTACGTTTTTGTTAAATATGTATGTATTTTTTACGTAAATTGTAGTAATAACATAGCTGTGATATGTACATAAATATAATATATAAAAGAAAACAATACAGATTATTTATTACAAAATGTTTATTTCAAACATGTATAAAACCTACTATATATAAAATTGGTATTTCATATTTATAATGTAAAAACTAATTTAAAATTTATTGAAAAATGAGCTGCAAATAGACTTTTAAAATTTCATCTTATATTTAGTGCGAGTTTATGTTGCAAAACAATGAATGGCAATTAAATTTCATAGCGGACATAACAAGCTTAAGCTTAATAGTTTTTCATCTGACTAGTAAATGATATTGCAATTTTATTGCTAACTTGTTCAATAGAGGAAGGTTTAAAAAACAAATATTCCATAAAAAATGTATGATGAATGAGACTGCAACATATATAACAACAACAAATATATATATATACTTATTTAATATATTCTAAACATTATATACAGATATAACATTAAGACAACTTTTAGGATTATATCGCGTTTATTTATTACTTATTTTTATTTATTTCCCGACATTCCCAACTCTTTACACAGATCATTTTCGTGAAAATGGTCTCTGTAAAGAGAGAGAGAATAAGTAATAAATAAACGGGATATAATCCTAAAAGTTGTCTTAATGTTATGAATGTGATTCGCGAGAGTCTGAGAAATAAACATTATATACAGATAACAAAGAAAATTTCGTATTCGTTTAGTTTGTTTTTTGGTAGTTGGGCAGTGACATGTTTTAGTCTGAATGGCAACTGTGACCGTGTGACTTTCCTCAAGGAGTATCTGAACAAATGCTCAAGCTTATCTTTTCTCATTGATTCTTATACCAGGTGAATACAAAAATAAAGTTGCTATTGCCATTAACAAGACGATCAGGGCTAAATACATCAAAACAGGTGTATCTGCGTTACATCAATTTCTATCCATCATGTTGTCTAAATAACCAAAATTTTACCCATGTAGATTTATGACAACTGTTACTATGTGAGTTAGGAGAAATATTTTGGCGCCAAACGGGTCAGTATTTAACTTAACAGTGAAAATGCACTATAAGAAGTTTCACTGTTTCTACTTTCTTTAAATTTAAATCAAGCATTAACACAATGACTAAACCCTCTTTATTTTCGCAGAGAATCACACATTTTGCTCCTACCTTGAATTGAATAGAAATTATAAGCCAATTGGAATGTATTAAAAATTTAATAATGAGTGTAAATAAATGTTAGACCATAACTAAGAGTACCACATAATTTTCCCTTGGCTACTGAGGCGCACTCTGCCGGTGGCTACCAGCCTAAGCGCTCGGGGGTAAGCACCATGTTCCGCTTCGTGTATACGCGCTGTTAGAGATTCCACTGTGTCATTCGATGTGACAGGAACACGTTCCTGAAGGATGATAGGTCCTGTGTCCATACCCTCCTGTGATAAGTTTTATAAAGTTACAGGTTGTTGTTATAAATAAATAGACATCAAAAACAGTGGTTGAATGATTGTTAGTAATAATGATAGTGGTAAAAGTAAAATTAAAAATAAAGTACATTTAAAATTTTTTTATAATTAAGGATTACAATTTTTTTAATTAGTAAAACAAATGCGTAATATTTGCCGAGACCCTCTCCAGCGTAAGATTAGATGAGATGTGACTCGATCTCCTCCTCCCCCTCTTAAACATCTCACGTAATTTATGGATACCCCCTAGTTTAACACAAATTATCAATATGTATAACTCACATCTACAAAATGAATTGTGCAGCCACTTTCCCTATCACCGGCGTCCAGGCACTGCTTCTGTGCGTTCAGACCTGGATGTCGCGGCAGTAAGGATGGATGTATGTTCAGCAAACGGCCATACCATCTGCAATGTCAAATATTGTTAGCAAGACTCTAATAGTAAAAAATCAAATCAATTTTTTTTTTCAAAGTATAGGCACATACTTTTTCACAAATTCCGATGATAGTATCCTCATGTACCCGGCGAGACATACAATATCTATTTTGTGGGTCTCCAAAGCTTCGCTGACGGCGCGGTCGAATTCTTCCCTTGATGCGTAGTCTTTGTGGTTAAATATCTATAAACAAGGATATACATTTTTTTTTTAAAAATTTATATGACCATATTACTCTATAAGCTAGGCCATTAAAACTTATAAAAAACTACAAGTTACCATTACCTATCTTCTTACAATATGATGTTTTTGACCACGATATCTTAATTAAACATAAAACAAACATACATAAACATAAGTTCACGCCTTTGTTACCCGAAGATGTAGGCAGCGGCTGTTAAGCCTAGTCTCGCCGTTATGTTTACGTCCCAAATGGAATAGGTGGCGAACCTATTACCATACACACATATATATACATACATAACTTCACGCCAAATCCCTTGCGCGGTAGGCACGCCGTAGCGCCATAAGGCACGATTCTTACACACCTCACTTCGTTGACTTTCATAACTCTTTTCATGCACGCGCGTCGATTTTTGAGGCTCCGAACATCACCTTCCTCCAGAACACGTTCTATTTGGCCATGAAATGTGTGTCTAGGCCGTCCTCGACTCCTACATCCATCCGCTTTTGCATTGTATATCTGCTTAGTCAATCTTGCATCATCCATCCTTTCTACATGTCCTCTCTGTTCCTCCGTTCTCTCTGCCTACCCCGCAGGTTATTTGTCGTGAAGTTATGTATGTAATAATATATCTTGGACACAAGATTAGTATTAGTTATGTATGTATGTGTATTATTAGCATACTTCACACAGTCTCGGTGGCGCAGTGGTCGAGCACACGGCTTCTGATCCAGAGGCCCGGGTTCGATTCCTGACACTGGCTCACACCAATGACTTTTCGAAATTGTTTTCGGAAGTTATGTGTGATAAATATCGATGACTGAAAACTTTGTGCCTGGTATGGCAATAGGTTCGCCAGCTATTCCATTTGGGACGTAAACATAACTGCGAGACGAGGCATAACAGCTGCTGCCTACACCTTCGGGTAATAAAAGGCGTGAAGTTATGTTATGTTTCACACAAGTTGTTCCCCGCATAGTCTTCCGGAGCAACTCAATAAAACTTTTCTTCAGTTAGCATTTGGAGTTTATTTTATAGAGAGATAAGTCACAGCTTAACATATATTACAGATGCGTTGCCGGCCTTTACAATGGGATATGGAAGGTGTCGGAAGTGGGATGGGAAGAAGGGGGTAAAGGAGTTGAGCCTCTGGATATGTCTCTCACTGAGCGAAACGCGGCAGGAGCCACTTCACATCGATATTCTGAGAGGTCGTGGAGTTCATCGGTCGAGCCAGTCAATTAATTAAGTAGCAGCAGCAGCAATTGATATTAAATACTTACAAGCGCTGGTATGCCTGCTTTTTGTGCACGAGTGAGTGCGTACGCGTCCTTCTTGTTGGACACCACCAGAGATATATCCGCGCACATGCACTGGGACGCGTCGCGGGTCGTCTCGATCAGGGCTTGCAGATTACTGCCGTTACCCGATACCAGTACTGCCACCTGTCGGAAAAATAACAATTTTAATTTTTGGACTTTTCACAAACTTAATTTTACTTGATATCATATCTATGTAGAAGAAAGAGATGGAAAAAAAAATTGAAGCTTGTATGAACGAGTATCGTGGAAGGTGAGTATTTAGATGCCCGAGTCTTATTTTGGTGTGCACAACCAATGTCACCTTTTTCTTATGCAACAGCGGCATTCTTCTGGTGAAGTCCATGGCCGAGGCGAAATTGTCCACGATAACTCGCGGTCCTGCTGGTGGACGCGCTTGTATACTGCCAATCACCATCGCGCCATACGAACGAGTCAAATTCATCACCTGGGAATACACATTAAGATTAGATATATAAACATATAGACAGGTGGAATAACAATTACTATTGAGTAAAATAAATTAATAACGATATATATCTTAAATACCACTGTAAAAAAAGCAGATGAATTGAGAATCTCCTCCTTCTTTTGGAAGTCAGTCAAAAAGTAAGAAAGGGCATTCTTCGATGGTTCGGACATATAGAAAAAATGGATGACGCAAGATTTATTAAGTGGATATACATCCCAAAAGCGAATGAATGTAAGAGGAAATTTCCCTTACTCCGCAAAGGATTTGCAAGAATATATTTACTTGAGCCTGTTCGTCGGGCGACACGATGAGCACCATGCCTATGCCGCAGTTGAAGGTCCGCAGCATCTCCTCGTCCTCCACGGCCCCCGCGTCCGCGATCCACGAGAACACTGGGTGCACGTGCCACCAGTGCGCGTTGAGCCGAGCGCGTACGGCATCCGGGATGACGCGAGGGATGTTCTCCAGCAGTCCGCCGCCCGTGATGTGTGCCACAGCCTTTACTCGGCCCTCGCGAACTGCGCCCAGCACGCTGCGCACGTAGATCCGGGTCGGCTTGATCAGCTCCTCGCCTGAAACAACGCGTCTCACGTCATACAACTGCTTTAACTGTTGTAGAGCTGCGCAGTTCGCCACATGAGTTGCCCGGCTCGACTGGTGAAATACCAAGATCTATCAAAATATAGACCACGTCAATTGGCTCAAACGGCGTTTCGTTCGGTGATAGAGGTATTTAGAAGTCTATCCCCTTCTCTTGCCGACCTATCCCATTTTAAAAGCCGGCTATAACGCGCATGCTTTTTTGCCCCCACTCCTATAGTAAAACTTCGATCCGTCCAAACAGTTATGTTATATAAACAAAAATGGAGGCAACCGGCGAATCAATTAGAAATAGTGCCGCCTCAGCAGTTTAATTGCAACTAACGAAGTGTTAACAATACCCTTATACCGCCAAAAGTACCCTTAATAATATTAAAAACTCTTACCCAAAGTCAGTCCTTCTTTACTGAAAGGTGCTTTATCGCCTAGCGTCAAACCCAATTTCTTCATAAGTTTGTGAATGAGACTGAATCCGTTGCTATGAACACCATTGGAGGGTAGACCGATAATTATATCACCAACCTGAACAAATAATATATTTCAATGTGGTTGGAAAACGATAATTAACATAATGTTTTCAAAGTGGAGTCTGCTTGTGACCACGGCCAGTGCAACCTGGCCGAAACGTCAAGCTAATCAAGGTAAATATTTGTTTACCTAAAAAAGTGTCGCGTTAATTCCCGTTCATCATTATCACTCCATAATGTTTTCATTTTTTGATTCTTCTTTTTTATTCTTCTTGCGTTTATTCTTTATAATTTGTGCTAGGTTTGTTGCTAAAAAGCAAAATTTACTTGTGTACTAACCGCTATATCGTTAATCTTTGGCAATATATGTGACCTCTCCACGACACCCAGAGCGAAACCAGCGATGTCATACACTCCAGGCTCGTACATGCCCGGCATTTCAGCTGTCTCACCACCTAATAAATAACATCGTTTTATACCCTTATATTCTTTATAGTAAATTCTTATGCTTGACGAAGTTCTAAAGTTCGAAGTTTTATACAATATTAATTCACTATAAATGGGTCTAATAAAATCATTACACAGCTCTCTGTCTAATTGCTATCAATTAAGCTGCTTGCATCATTGCATCATGCAAAAACAGGTAATAATAAATATGTAGTCTAAACGATTAGGGCTGTTTAATTACAAAGAGATTATTTTAAACAGTATTTATAAGTTCAATCAATTCTCAGTAATCTTATTGTTCAAAAGAACTACCCAAAGAATAACGGGCGTGGTTGATGTACATTAGAATTTTTTTCTTGTCAAACTGTCATTGTTGAAATTATAGTCGTATTTATAATTAAACAAAGCTAGCTGACAGTAGCTAATGTCACTTTGTAAAATAATGTTGCCCAATTGAAAGTAATAGTGAGGCATTCAGTTCTTATTTAATCAGATGAATGAACAATGAGTGAAATAGTTAAAAATATCAAATTGTACTAAACACTCTAAAACTTAAACTATTTAATGAATAATTTGAATCAGCAACAATATTTTTAAATACTTTATAACGAGTTTCGAAAGCTTTATGAAACAAATAATTATCTTCATTAAATTTTTAAAAATTATATAAAAATTTAAGCCATAAAAATGTCATGATAGTGATATTTTTTAACTGAATATGAATATAAAAGGAAATATGTAATAAATGATGTTTTTTTTTTTACTTTCATTACCTATCTATAATAGTTATATGTTATACCTACATCTATAGTTTCAATTACGTGATGTATTGAAAATGGATAACTATTCCCAAACTAAACAATCGTGGCAATTTTATTCAGCTTTTACATTCATTCACTTTGCTACAACACTATTATTTTTTTCATCATAAACGACATCACCGTGAACGTCAGTGGTTGTTGTCTAATTAAAAATCCGACTATAGGTACGATACCTATGAGTGCGGCGGAAGCCTGGCGGCACCCCTCGGCGACGCCCGACACCACGTTCCTGGCCACGGTGACGTCCAGCGCGCCGCACGCGAAGTAGTCCAGGAACGTGAGCGGCGCCGCGCCGTTACACAGGATGTCGTTCACGCACATGGCCACCAGGTCCGTGCCGATCGTGGTGTGCTTGTTGATCTTCTGGGCGATCTTCAGCTTCGTGCCAACCCCGTCAGCGGCTAACACCAGTACTGGATCCTGGATTAAATGAAAGGGAGTTAAAACGTTTCTTCTCATTCAGATTTGAACAACATAATTTTTTAAACTTGTTTTAACGTTTAATAATGTCCATATGTTAAACTCATTGCTATGTCTTGACATTTCAAGTGATCACAAATTATAGATCTGAGTAGTCTTTTCCATAGTTTCAATGTACACAACAATATACTTAGATCTTAGTTCTCTTTTCTGCCACTGGCGCGCTAGAATTTAGGACGTTTAGACGTACGTGTAATTATTATGATTATAAGTGAACACGCGTTCATAAGTATATCCAAAAAAATATCGAAAGAAGGTCATTACATTTAACTAGCGTTTAGTGCTAAACAAACTCTGTCAACAGCAACAAAACTTACCCCCTTGAAATTCAAACGAGTACATTTTAAAAATTGCGCCATCTACCGTCGAAAATTATTTTCCCTAAATAGAAACCATTCGTTCAATATTACGTTCGTACTCCTATATATTCTATATTTCGTGCAAATTATTGATAATAATTATTCACCTTATAATCTTGTTCAACTGCCTTCAATTGGAAACATCCACCGAAACCACCGAGGCCACCGAGCACGCCCGATCGTGATGTTGACCTGTAAGTTTGTTGTTATAGACAATGAATTGGACATACTATACTATCATTACATAATATAAAACAAAGTCGCTTGCCGCTGTCTGTCCCCATATATGCTTAAATCTTTGAAACTACGCAACGGATTTTGATGAGGTTTTTGTTAATAGATAGAGGGTGTCAACCGGTTTGTGTAATTCATGTATAAGTTATAACGTTGTGAAGGAAAAGTAATAATTTTCGAGATTTTGCACTTTAATTGTAAACGCTGTAAAAATTACTTATGATGCGGAACATAGTTCGCCGGGTCAGCTAGATTGAAATAAAAAAATACAAAATGTTACACTCACCTTGCCAGAGGCTTGATCATAGACACGAGGGAATCTCCCGCTTCAATGTCCACGCCACTGTCCTTGTACGATAGGGACTTCTTAGGTGACGTATTGTCGCCAGTCGTGTAGGGTGATGTTAGCGGCAACATAGCTTCTTTGAAATTGTCCACAACCACTTGATGACCACCTAAAACAAAATATTCTTTCTTTAATCATCATGACTAAACTATATAGGTATATTAAAATGTTTTGAAGAATACTTTCAAAGTACAATTAAAAACGGTTTTATATAAATAAATATACATAAACCTTCAAGCTCTTAATACTTGAATATGTGCGTAGTATGCATATATAAACGTATTTCATAGCACCAGTGACTTGTTTTTCAATGCAACTTGCTTTCGTCCCAAATGAAATAAGTGGAGAGACCTATTATAGTTTTACACCAGGCGTAATTGTAAGTCAGAAATATTCATCACACATAACTTAATAACACAATCAGAAAAGAAAAAGATACAAAAAGCGTAGTATTCGAACCCAAAACTTTTTGATTATTTGGATCAAGAATTGCTAATAAGGACAAAATTTAAGGTATCTGTATAGTATTTATGTACCTTCTTTGCCAATATTCTCAACGGCGCCAACTATTGCGATGTCGCCCTTCACGGCGCCGAGCAAGTCGTTCAGACACACAGGGTCGACAATAACAACCATTCCCACGCCGCAGTTGAACGTGCGCAGCATTTCAAAGTCGGACACCACACCTATATAATGAAATATACAAAGTTATTTTTTTTTCACCTAGATGGAGAGCAACAAACGCCGCCCATGGACACCTGAACATATACAGTGTTACAGTTGCGTTGCCAGCCCTTACAATAGGATAATGGAAGGGGTCGGGAGTGGGATGGGAGCTTTGGCCAAGGGAAACGCGGCAAAAGCCACTTTATAGATACTCTTAGAGGTGGTGGTATTTCACCGGTCGAGTCGGCCCATTCGTGCAGCGAACTGCGTGACTCTACCACTGCAGATGAATGTATGACGAATGAATGTATGTACGTTATGTACATAATTGTATGAAAATGAATTTTAATTTTAATGTGAGTGCTTCCAACGTAAAAGAGGGGACCAGACAGACGAGACATCTGGTCTATGATATCATAGATGCATTGAAAATGGACCAATTGCGATGAGTTTTTTTTCTGTTTACTTTGATCTATATTGATATTATAAAGTTTTAGCTTATTTGATTAAACCCGCTAATCACTGGTAGATTGCCAGAGAGAGGTGGTGTGAATTGAAAAAAAAATACTTTCATGTAAGATAGTTCATTGATCTAGTTCAAAAATGTATATACATACTAGAAAACTGGTATACAATAAAGAGTTTTGTACTATTATGAGTAAAAAAACAAACATACCTTTGGCTTGCAGCCAGCCGAAGACAGGATTGATAGTAAACTTGGTGGCATCTAGCTTCACTCTGATACCAGGTGGCAATATTCTTGGAATATTCTCCAGTAGACCGCCACCAGTGATGTGCGCTAGACCTTTGATTAAGTCCTTCTTGATGGCAGGCAGTAACTCTTTGACGTAGATGCCGGTAGGGGTTAGGTACTCTTCTCCGAAAGATTTGTTTGTTGTGCTAAACGGCGCTGGTTCTGTAAAACTGTTCAGATATTGGGATTTAGTATAAATAAATAAAAAATTACAACTTTGGGAAACGTTGACTTTGTTATATGACAGTAGAAAATTTCTGGGGTCACTTTTTGAAAACAATAATCTAAACGAAACAATTGCAATTTGGGTTGGTTATCGGGCCGAATGGATGGTGTACTAACCTGTGACCAGTTTCCAACATAATCTTCTGCACCAAACTGTATCCATTGCTGTGCACTCCTGTGGAGGGTAGCGCCAACACGACATCCCCGGCTCGTATTTCCTTACTGCGCGGTAACTGCTTCAGATTATCCACGACACCTACAGCGAACCCGGCTAGATCGTACTTGCCAATGTCATACATTGTTGGCATCTCAGCTGTTTCACCACCTAGCAAATATAATAACTACACTTAATATAAAATATCTTTGCAGAGAATTTATTTACCTAAAAGAAGTGTGTATTTTTTTGTTTAACTATAGGCACTTAGTTTACCGAATAGTGTAGAGGCGGTTTTGTTTTTATAAGAGTCATAAATGTTATTGGGCAGATGAAATCGGTGTCTCGGTGGTGCAGTGGTCGAGCACACGGCTTCGGATCCAGAGGTCGAGTTTCGAATCCTGACACTGGCTCACACCAATGACTTTTCGAGATTGTTTTCGGAAGTTATGTGGGATAAATATCGCTGGCTGAAAACTTTGTGCCCGGTATGGCAATAAAGTCACCACTTATTCCATTTGGGACGTAAACATAACGCAAGACGAGGCTTAACAGCCGCTGCCTAAACCTTCGGGTTACAAATGCGTGAAGTTATGTTAAATAAGTACCTAATAAAGCACATCCAGACAGTATGCATGCATCAGCAATGCTCTTGACGATAGCGGTGGCGACATCTACTTGCAAACGACCACATGCCATGTAGTCGAGGAATGCAAATGGTTCGGCGCCCGCGCACAAGATGTCGTTGACACACATTGCCACCAAATCTTGTCCCAGCGTGTCGTATTTTTGCATTATTTCGGCAATCTGTAAAGGAAATAATCAGAAATTCTTTTTGCTAACTTTATAGAGGTAAGAGTTAGTAATGAAATATGAGTGCTTTTCTTGCGTTTGAATGTAGAATATATGTCTACCAACCTTCAATTTAGTGCCAACACCGTCAGTTCCTTGTACTAAAACTGGGTCTTTCAGACTGGGGTCCATAGCGGACAGTTGGAAAAGGCCACTATAACAACCGAGACGCCCGAGCACTCCACGTCTATGCGTGGCAGTTGCAATCGGCTCAATCTGACGAACAAGTGTGGCTGCGGCATCGATGTCTACTCCTGATTGTAGATACGATAACCCGTTGATTCTGTGAAGTTAGTTGGAAGTTAGTCCGTTATAATGACTTAGTAATGTAGACGTACTATGTGGCCCTTCCCTCAGTGAACTCTTAATATATGCCAAGGACCCTCTTAAATTTTCATGAATATGATTATTAATGACTTTGCAGACAAAATTCACAGACTACATTTTTAAACTAATTAATATTTTTAACACAACATTTAAAAAAACCTAATGCTTTACAGTATGGATATGTTCCTTATGAATGTGGAAACCATGTACACAGCACTATATAGGTACAAATTAAGCCCAAAAAGTGTTATGCTATTGGAACAAACAAGCTAGCATTTGATAAAAAAGTGTATAAAAGTAACTAAGATATCATACAATTACAATAATTATGTAGGAATACTCAGTCACAATGTCGAGTGAACAACAGTGCTTCACAAGATCTAATGTCTTGGGACTATTAGGAGACCATTGGGTTTCAGCCTCACCATAACTCACTATCACTCTGCTATGCTATGACACTGCTGTGTGGTCTATTACGATGTACTCAACTCCCTTATTAATATAAATGATGAATTTAAATAATATAATCTTCAGAAAGTCATATTTTATCATGCTCACATATTATATGTAGGTATATTTATACTAGCTGACCTTCGAATTTAGCATCACATTTTTTTTTCAATTCAGAAAATAACTCATAGAAAAAATTTTGTGCAGATAATCTAAACAGTACCTGGATGACCACGCTTTGCTCGGTATTTTTTTTATAAATTGTATTTTTGGAATTTGAAATTATATTTAAGTACGAATTACATACTAATAAAATCATGAAATATGAATAATATTTTTCGATCTTCCGATCGAAAAGATATATGTATTTTAATTTAAAACACGATAAAATGCCATATTTTATGAAACTAATCTAGCTAGAGATAGATTTATCGCCCCCGAAACTCCAATATACTAAATTTCATGAAAATCGTTGGAGCCGATTCCGAGATTCCAAATATATATATATATTTATTAGAGATGAAACGGATAGTAGTTTGGCCGGATACCGGATCTTCGGCGAACCATGTGAACGATCGGGTGGACTCGGTTAGATTCAGGTCTTTTCGTGAAGAAAGAAACGCGATAACCTGTGAGCTGGATTTTTATCTTAAGTTAGTGCGAATTGATCGCAATCGTGACCCTTGGTGTGCAGCTAATGGCAAACAATACCCAAATTTAACAAAGTTTGCCAAGATCTATCTTTCAGCACCTGGCAGCAGTGTGTACACCGAAAGAATTTTTACTGAAGCTGGCCTTAATAATGATGATAAGCGAAACCGCTTGCTACCTCTCAATGCAGAGAAATTAGTATTTATTCACCATAATTTGCCCTTAGTGCAGTATGAGTACTAATTAATTAATTTTCTTTCTATTACATTCATTTTGCAATTGTGTGATTAAAAATTTAAACTAATTATGTTTTTTATGTGATACTAAAGCTAACTAAATAAAGCAAATAATTACTTTAAAATATTTTTTTTATCCAGATTTTTTTTAATTCGGCCGGATAGGTATCCGGCCAAATACTAATTATCCGGTATTCAGCCGAATAGTAATAAGGATAGGCCGGATACCGGATAGTTACCGGATATCCGTTTCATCTCTAATATTTATACAAGAATTGCTCGTTTAAAGATATAAGATATGTTTATTTCGGCTGATCACCCTTGTCACTTCGGTGCTTTCGGTTACCACCAGGAAGAGGGCGCTGAGACACCCTATACGATTACTGTATAGATTATTGTATACATTTATAATATGTATATAAAATTCACGTATCACAGTTTTTGATGCAAAACTGATACAATTTTTGTTATCACACTAAGATTCTGCATTTAGATTAACTATAAAATGAGGAAAAATATAACCAGCGGAACCAAACATCGAGATCTAGTGCGGTGTATATTTATAACAATTTCTACAAAGCATACATTTCAGAACAAATAATATTTACCTAGCGAAATGTTTACTAAAGAGAAAAAAAAACGACTCATACAAAAGCGTTTAAAAACAATTATTACAATGAAAAGTTAAAAACAAAAGACATTCACACAAAAGCGTTTATTACAAACATGATTATGTATACACATTGTTCTTACTTTCACTCCTCAAATGAAAGCTAAATATAAGTAATATTTTATTAATTCATTGGGAAGAATTAACAGCCTGCATGATGGTAAATGGCATCTTTTATGGTTAGTAAATGTGACCAATGCAAGTATACTCGTTCAATTCCGAGAGCATGCATCATATTTGTTTGCTGAAACAAACGAATTTGTATATTTATACTGATTACTTTATCAAATAAAAAAAAATCAGTGTCTATGTGTTACCTTAAGTGCCCATAAATTTTAATCATTCAAGCCAAGACCATTATCGGATACAATCATTTAAAAATGCAACCCTTTAAAACTTGGATTTGGATAATATTAGTGAAAAATAATCATTGCGTCTTTAAATTAATCAACAAAACACACACACAACACGAGAAAAAATTACAATTTGGAGAACTGAACACATGAACTTATATTCTGAGAATAAATTAGTGAAACGTTATTAGAAGTTATCGTGGAGTTTTACTATCCACCTCGCAGCACAATCGCCATACCCTTTGTTAGCCCAATGCAGTTGACTCCTAAAAATTGTTGATAGGAGTCTAAACATAACTAGCTAAATAACTAGGCAATAGAGAACAAATTATGGATCTTTTTTGAAGTCAAGTTTAAATGAAATACCACGACCTTTCAGAATATCGACGTAAAACGGCTCATGCATGTCCCGTTTCGGTCGGTGAGAGAGCTATCTGGAAACCAAATCCCTTCCTCTTTTTCCTTCCCATCATACTTCCGACCCCGACTGCACTGGTAAAACTACCTACTGCAGAATCGAGGTTGGCGAATCCGATTCCCACCCGAGTACAAATATTTATGACAAACATGACTATTTGTATGGCGTCAGGGTGTTTTTCTAGGTATTATATGTATATATTTACAAGAGAACAGTATATATCTATTAGTATCTGTTATCTAGTATCTATAACACAAGCATTTAGTTGCTTAGTTTTGAACTAGAGAGCGTTGTGTGTATTGTTTTTTTTATGGAATAGGAGGGCAAACTAGCATGCGTGTCACCTGATGGTAAGGCACCGCCCATGGACACCTGACCGGACCTTTAAGGGAGTAGGATGGGGAATGATGGGAAAGGGGGGTGGGTCTCCGGGTACCCCTCTCACCGAACCAAAACGCAGGATGAACCACTTTACGTCGATCTTCTGAGAGGTCACGGTATTTCACCGGTCGAGCCGGCCCACTGTTGTGTGTCGTGTCGTGTAACTCACTTGGAGAAGGCCCGGTGCGCGATGTCCTTGCGGTGGTGCGCGCCCGGGAAGTCGACGAGCGCGGCGGCGGCCGTGGCGGCGGCGGCGGCGGCGCGCAGGGACGCGGCGCGCGCGCACACCGCCAGCACGCGCCCGCCCCACGTCACCAGCGTGCCGTTGGCGCCGCGCGACACGCCGCTGTGGAACACCACCGTGCCCGACATGCACTGCACCTGCGTCAGACCTGCACACGCACACACACACACACACACACATCGTTAATCACAATAGACTGCAACGTAACTAGGCTGGCACCGACTCCAAAAATAAGTGGCAATTGTAAATATTTGTTTATACTTTTTTATTAAAGTACTAGCTGTTGCCCGCTACCTTGTCTGCGTGGACGCCATAAAGCTGCAAAAATATTGTGCTTGTGCCATTCTAAGGGTTCATTGCTTACATTAGTGATAACGTGATAATATTTTGCTTATGTTTTGACCCGACCTCTTAGCTAGCTATATTTATGCAAAATTGGATGTAAAAGCATTGTAAAAGCATACAGTACTTTACAGTTTATCCGCAATAAACATACAGACAAACATTCTAAAAACCATACTTTCGGGTTCGGTTTGTAGACAATATCTCAAGTAATCTAAAAAAAAATATTCAATGTACAGTTTCAACTTTCCTACAATTTTGTCATATTTATAGATTATGTTTTGTCGATTGTATTAACTACATAAATCGCTTAGTTACGTTATTTATCGCTTTTTAGTTATGATGGTAATGTACTAATCTACATAAAGATTTTGTGGTTTGCGTTACTAGAAGTTAGTTTCACTTTTTTTTTTAAAGTAATTTTTATAATTCAGTAAAAGCCTTCTAAGAAATATTCATATCATGTTAATTTATTCAACGTGCTTGTAGTCTACTTGTTCCAATAGAAACATTATTTTTGTGTGGGCTAATCTTTTTATTGAACAGGACTCTAGACTATATATCATAGAATATCTTACACCCGGTACAGGATATCTCAGAACTGTCCCTGTTTCGGCTTAACGTTAAGTTCTGGGACAGCCTGTATATAGAGTCAGTTTTTTTGGCTGGTTTGAACACGCTGCAATGTCTAACTACAAAATCGACATTAGACGACTTAAAATATTTTTTACAAGCCATAATTCTAAAGAGTATGAACCATCACCGTAGTAGAAGTATTTCACATTTGTCATCATTGTGTGTAAGCGAGTTATGTTTACAAAAAATTTTAAAAAGAAACTTACCACTAATAACGCATCCTTTGGTGGAAGTTTCCGGGTATCCTTTAGAAGCGATGACAACGCCGACTGCTGAGAGTTTCGTGTTCCAGGTCACCTGCATCTGTTTGAGTGTGCCACTGACACACGCCTATGAAACAAAATGATTCAGGTAATCATTCGTTGAAAACCAACCAAAATCCTTCAATATTGTTGAAATTTTCGGTGGTGTAATTTCCTGGAATTTTAACTTTGTAGTAGCGTTTAAAGAGGGCATTACTAAGACGCGGGTACGAATCCTGGCTTTCCGAAATTTCTGTTCGTCAGTTAGGTCTTTATAATATCGATTACTGAAAACTGTGGCAATAGGTTCGAAACCTATTCCGTTTATAATGTCCCTCTCTATACTACCCGCATCTAGCAAACTATCACCTAATTCATGTTGTTTTTTTATCTTACCTTCATAACTTTGTACAGGTCAGATTCCAACAGGGTCATGAGCACTTGCGTTTCAGGATCACCGAAACGGCAATTGAACTCCAACGTCATGGGACCAGCCTTTGTGACCATCATACCAGCGTACAGCACGCCTAGAATAGTTTAATTTAAAGTTATATATAAAACTACGCGAAATCTAACGTTTTAATCTTTATATTTTAAGCGACAAAATGTATGTTGCCCGGCCCGTGAACACAGAAAGACGAGTAAAATTAGAAGACGTTTTGAGGATGAATGTCTAAGGAGATTTTCTGTTATATAATTTTTAACAGCATATGATACATACAAACATAACTACATTCCAAATCCCTTGTGCGGGGTAGGCAGAGAGAACAGAGACCAACCACCTAACAGAACTAGTGCTGGAGTAAGATGAATTTAGGAGCCTGGAAGAGAATCAAAAAAGTGAGTGAGGCGTGTAAGAATCGTATGGCGATATACTTATATACCTTATGGCGATTCTTACACTCTTACACTTCTTACACTCCAGAACTCCTTCTATTTGGTCATGGAAGGTGTGTCTGGTCGTCCTCGACATCCATCTGCTTTCGCATTGTATATCTACATACTTAGTTAATATTGCATTGCAACATACGATACAAGCTGAATATGTTTACAATTTATTTTTCCATGTGTAAGCGTAACAGTTGTCAGTGTGTCAGCCATTAAAATGGGATAGAGAAGTGGATGGGTAGGATAACGAGAGACTCATAAATAAATGTGAGTATATTATATTAATATTTAGATAATTTAGTATATCCGTTATTCCCATCCCGCGAG
Source organism: Euproctis similis (assembly GCA_905147225.2). Classification (NCBI taxonomy): domain Eukaryota; kingdom Metazoa; phylum Arthropoda; class Insecta; order Lepidoptera; family Erebidae; genus Euproctis; species Euproctis similis. The sequence goes on from LR990104.1 coordinate 15,293,690, forward strand.
AACCCTTTTTTTTTTCTATCCTCAACTTTTTCAGAACAACTCCGGCATTTATCGGTTGACCTCTGTAAGTAACATTTTTTTTATATATTGCCCAATGCCCATACTAATTACATAATACCACATAATTTCATAATTTCATTTTAATTTGCTCGAAACACTATTTACACAAAAAAAAAATTAAAATGACGTAACAAACGGATCCAATCAAAATCAACCACGTGATAATAAACAGAGTCAATAAAAGAAATAAAATGTTATAATTACATATTTATTATCTGAAACGGAACGGCTTGGCAACAGCCATAACAAACAAAAACAAACGCAATAATACAAAACAATTGCTCTCTTTGGTATGACAATTAAATTGTACCTAATCTGTATACATATAACATTTATAATTAACTGTATAATTTTAATGTTAATTTAGATGACAATAAATAATGATGTTTGTCTCGAGATATTATCGTGATGTGATATTTGTTGATATAAATAATGTAGGAGGTCAAGTGTTACTGGACATACGTAATAAGTATCATTTTTTATGTTGTACCAGATTTGTGACGTAATAATTCATACTAAAAATAAGTATGCTGGGTGGCTGCTTTAACATGAGAACATGTCTATAACATGAGAGACATTAGAAAATGTCTATTAATTTTTTGAAGACGCCATTGACAGTAATTGATTTCCAGGGAATATGTATATACTATTTTATCAAATTTTATATGTAGCGCTAAATGCTAAAATATTATTAATTATTATAAAAAGTTGTCAGTATATAATGTTGTTAGTATTCGCATAAAGTTGTGTTTAAATAATGGAGAATTTTATAGAATGAAGAAAATAATTGTAGTAAAAGTTATACTTAAATATCATTGTTAGAAACGTAACGTAAAAAAAACGTAGTTTCACCCCTGTTTCTATCCGAAGGTGTAGGCAGCGGCTGTTAAAGCCTCAACTCGCCGAATTGTCACGTTACGTCCCAAATAGAATAGGTGGGGAACTTATTGCCATTACACCGGGCACAAAGTTGTTAGTCATGGATATTTATTACACATAATTTCCGAAAAAAGTATTGAATCAATTATGGTTTAATAAAAGTCTTATTTCGAGAAAACTTGTGCTATTTCATTCTCAATAAAACGGCTCATATTCACAATAACAATTAACTCCAAAATTATTCACACTTGATCTGATAACCTCTGACCGCTGCAAGGAATTCTCCAACGCGAATCCGTTCTCTATAGAAATTCAAGTACAATCTGTTTATCTTTGCGTGTCATATTTGCGTAAAAATATTTTTTTGCGACTCTACATCAGAGTATCATTTTCAATTCTTCGTTTCGTTGCTTTTAACATCAGTGACAGGGCCTATTCTCGTAGTTAAATCTATATATCACATAGTCAATGGTGATAGATCGTAAATAGTATTAATATTTTAACAAGTCATCAATTTTGTTCACTTATTTTGGAGTGGAGGCGTTCTGTAATAATTTCTAAAGTTCCCTAATTTTAAATATGCCTTGATATTGTGTTAAATATAAGATAGGAACATGTAAATTTTATTATTCTCCACATTAAAATTTGTTACACAACGCTACCACTCTAATTAATTCTAAGCGACTACAATAGTCGCCTAGAATTTCTTAGTTAACATGTAGGACATTGATTTTAATTTGGTTGGGTCTGAATTGTGATGGTCGAGTATTCTGACTGCTACACCTTTTATGCACTAACCTACTACTTTGTTTTCAGTAGTGATTATAATATTATTATTTATTTCGAATGGTTTAAAGAGAGTATTTGGCACATGAGTTTCTTACCCGATTCTTCTCATGATAGCCCTACACTCGGAATGGGGCCGCTCGTGGCAATTGCTTCTGTTTTTTTTTTGTTTCACGGAGGCACTTTCCTGGAGCGCTCGTGTTTAGTATTTTATTTTAAATCTGTACTTATCGACTATTTTTAAGTGTCTGTTAACACCTATAAAAATAAAGCTACTTTGACTTAAGACTTAATTAACACAACAACGTTTCCAATTAAAGTGCTAATTGTCGAAAATTATCATTTTTATTTGCTACATTATACATACAAACCACCCCGTTGACACCCTCTATCAATTAAAAAACACATTAAAATCCGGTGCGTATTTTCATAGATCTAAGCAAGCTAGGAAGACACACAGCGGAAAGCGACTTTGTCTTATACTATATAATGATAATGAAGTAGATATGCAATTTAAAGAGAAGCCACAACTTTTTTCAATTATTTATAGCAATTTTAAATGACGTAACATATATAATAAACGGCCACGACACCAAAATTGCAATATGACATATAAATATAATTTAACATCACTACATAGTATAAAACAAAGTCGCTTTCTCTTTCCCTATGTCCCTTTGTATGCTTAAATCTTTGAAACTACGCAACGGATTTTGATGCGGTTTTTTTTAATAGTTAGAGAGTGTCAACGGGGTGGTTTTGATCTATAATTCATGAGTAGTGTACTGAAAAAAAATGATAATTTTCAAGATTTAAAACTTTAATCGAAAACGCTGCCTGAACCCTCAGTGATAAATCAAAACAATGTACTACATTATTATACACCTTTAAAAGGTCTATAAAAAAGTCCGCGAGGGCATATGTCTATGTCTTAGGGATAACCCACAATGACCATTATTATTTTTTAACTTTTTACGAGAAATAATGGCTTATTTACGAAGCAATTTTAAACATTACAGCATTAATTTTCATCCAATTAAGTGTCTTAAATAGATTGTGCGTTTAATATAGATCAATATAGCCATTTACAGCATGTAATTTAAACTAATGTTTATGAAGATATTACAGTATTAACATAGCGGTACATAGCAGTTGCGTTTGCGCGCCATAACGCGTGCCGATAAATAGCACAAATTGAACTTTTTAAGATCCAAATATTACTAATTTATTTCTTTTGATGCGGAACGAAGTTCGCCGGGTCAACTAGTACTATTATATATAACAGATTAAAAACTACTTAAAAACGTATAGCGCTTTTTTAAAATTGCTAAATTAAAAATAAAAAGCCGCACTTCATCATTAAATTAATAGGACAATTAATGATAAACTTTACATAAATATATTTAGTTTCGAGATTCGGCGATGATAAGCCAAGGTTATGATGTCATTGGCGTCACAATATAGTTGAGCGTTGGGGATGTATGCAATACCTCCACATTATTTCAGTAGGTACAGTTTCTTTTTTCATTAATTAATTTTTCGTCACTGATGTTGTTAAGTTATGTTTATCTCGACGATCTACTATTTAGACACAGAGATTTTGGAATTTATGATTAATTTATGGAATTTCTAAATCAAGAAGTCGCGAATTTATTTACCGATATTATTTTCGGAAGTTATGTGTGATAAATATCGACGACTGAAAACTTTGTGCCCGGTATGGGAATAGATTCATCACCCATTCCATTTGTGACGTAAATATAACGGCGAGACGAGGCTTAACAGCCGCTGCCTACACCTTCGGGTAGAAAATGGCGTGAAGTTATATAATGTCATATAGATGTCTGGCCCAACTTTCCTACATCCGCGCAAAATACCTTAACTACAGAATTTGTCTAAACTTGACCATATTCAATAATATGCTCTACATACCAACATATTTGATACCCTCAGCCTTGAGCCCGTCGACAGCCCTCTGCAACACTTGCTCCTTAACATCGAGCAGTTGATCCGGCGTGATGAGAGGACACGGACAATAAGCTCCCATGCCCCCAGTGTTCGGACCTGTGTCACCGTCTCCGACCCGCTTGTGGTCTTGGGCTGGTGGCATCACCGATACTGTCTCGCCGTCTGTGAACGCCAGGATCTACAAGTGCAGTCATATATGGTTATAAACCATGATCGTAAAGATTTTATATTACACTTCTACCTTCTACCTTCTACCAACGCCGCTCATGGACACCTGAACACAGATAGTGTTACAGTTACGTTGTCATCCCTTACAATGGGATATGGAAGTGGTTGGAAGTTGGATGGGAAAGGGATAGGGGAAGGGTATGGGCATCCGAATACCTCCCTCTCTCACCAAGTGCAACGCGGTATGAGCCACTTTCCGTCGATATTCTGAGAGGTAGTTGCATTTCACCGGCTGAGCTTGCCCATTCACGCAGCGAATTGCGTGACTCTGCCAGTTTTCATTCTAATAATTAATTATGGTCGAAATTAATTATTAGAATGAAATGAAATGAATGAAATTAGAGTCGAAATCTGCGGACTGACACTCGCTGACCGCGTCGAAAACAAGGAAGTTGGATTGAAAGAGAGAATCGGTGTAAAAGTAAGAAAGGGCATGCTCCGATGGTTCCGACATGTGGAAAGAATGGATGATGCAAGACTGACTAAGCAGATATACCTACAATGGAAAAGCGGACGAATATAAGAGTCAAGGACGGTCGGAAGACACACCTTCCATGACCAAATAGAACGTGTAAAGCTTTTTCCAAAGTTGGTGTTAGGAGCCTTAAAAATCGCCGCGCGTGTATGAAGAGTTATGAAAGTCAAAGAAGCGAGTGAGGCGTGTAAGAATCGCTCTGTTCTCTCTGCCTACCCCCGAAATAAGTAGAATGAAAGGTGTAGATATATTTAAACAGGAAGTGTCCCTTCTTTTTTATACTTTTATTGTAGCTCGAGTGAGATTAATTCGAATCTATATTTGCAGTTAATTTGTTTAATAAAAATAATTAAATATCTTATTGATATGTAAGTACATCGCACATATATTTTCCATGACCTAAAGATTAAAACAAGACAAACAATATTATTTTTTATCATCCAAATTCCATACGCTTACTAATAAAAATAACTAATTAATGTCGACTATGTTATTTCTCATTTATCGGAACCGCATGATACAATAGGAAAATGTATTTAATTGTGATTCTTTCCTATTGATTTTTTTTAATCAATTCAATAAGAATTCGTATCGTGTGATACTATAGTAAGGGCCCATTCAAGTATTACGTAAGCAGATTTATTACAATTATTTAACCCCCACCCCTCTTGTCAGCAAAAGTAAGCAAACCTGTTACCCCTTCCCCCATAATTAAGTAAACATTTAAAAAAATATATTTTCACAGGAGACCTACAAGATTGGTCCAAGGACTTTTTTGGCAAATTAAATAACTACTGATGACGCAATCATCATCTAGACCCCCCCCTGTCATCCAAAATAAGCAAAGCAAGACCTATAGTGCTTACGTAATACTTGAACGGCCCTAAGTCTTGACTATAGATGACTTATTATTTAGGGGTATAAAACAAGTTTTGCGATTCTCAACTTAATAACTGAACACAAAGAAGATAAGTTTGGATAACAAACACTGTGACACTACGAGATCTTCATATATTGGATCGCGGCGTCGAACTGCTTGACTTGCAACTTATGCATCGAAACATTTTCATAAACCTTAACTCACCGAAACTTCATCTCCATCCAGAAGTTCTTCCACCACCACTGTCTCGCCAGCTGCACCAAACTTAGCATCTGTTAAGATATCATCGACTGCTAGACAAGCTTCTTCCTTAGATGCAGCGACCACGACGCCTTTGCCAGCTGCTAAGCCTGACGCTTTGACCACAAGTGCTGGATATGGGGCGCTATAACAAAATATTTTATTTTTAAAATTCTGTTCAAAGTTTATTATCACTAATGACACAGCAATGACTACTAGGAATTCTTTTCGGGATTTTAAGTTATAAATAATGATGACTGACATTAGGTTCCGCCGCACATTCCATATGGGACGTAAAACATCAGTGAGTGATAATACCTAATCACTGTTACCTACATCTTCGTCTCGAAAAAGGCGTGAAGTTACAAAAAAGTCATGTCACAAACATGTGACTTTCTGATCGACTTATAGTATGACAAATTCATACCTACTTTTTCATCAGATAAACTCAGTCGAATCACTACAAATAAATCAGTTGGACAGTCTTAAGGACACGACATTCATAATTCATTATAAACAATATAAAAAATATATTAATATTTGTTGTGACATTGACATATTATTATTAATATATATTTTATTTATTGCACTCGCTCGACCCGGAATGAACGCAAAAATAAACAAATAATTTAAATAGCAAGAGAAACTGATGCAACGATTGTAAAGTGAAATATATTTTGTGAAATATTATCTGAATCATCAGTTGTATTAATATTTTTTTTATAACATCACGCTTTTATCTACCAGAAGGTGTACGCAGCGGCTGTTAAGCCTCGTTTCGACGTATTTTTGCCAAAATAATTAGGGGAACCTATTAACATAACTCATACACTCGACACAATGTTGTCAGTCATCGATATTTATCACACATAACTTCGGAAAAGAATTCTCGAAACGTCATCGGTGTGAGCCCAGATTCGATCACTCGACTTCTTAATTCAGAAGCGGGGTACTCGACTTTCTATTCAGAACACCGAAACATTGGTATCAAATATCAAATAAACATATAAAATCTTATAGTATTTAAAAAGGAAGTATTGTCATAAGCTTAAGTCATAATAAAGCCTTAGGTACGGCAAAAGAACGATCAGGCTAACGGTTCGTTGTCACTAGAGCGGTTTTAGGAGAAAGGCCGATTACGATAACAGCTAATAATTTGTAAGGTTACAAACACGCCTAGGGCGGGAGAGCACGTGTAATGCGCGTGGCATGTCGCGATATCAACTCGATTAGTTATCTCGTAAGGTTACCCGAGGGTATGGCGCGGGTACCATGCACGCTCTCACTCCAACTTAAATAGATCACGTAAGGGGTAAATAATACTATCAATATTTTAAAAAGGGGAAAAACTACGACCAACCCTTTCCCTCTCCGTCCCAGATCCGACGCAATCCCTATCCTATTCTTAAAGGTCGGCCACGCAACTGCGGCATAACATTGTGTTGCAGGTGTCCTCTCGCTTCGCCTACCATCAGCTTATATGGAAGCTCCATATGGAAGGTAATTTTTTGTCAGTCACATTTATCACATATAACAAACAGGGTCTTACCAATTGGCAGACATTCCAAAATAACTGCGACAAGTCAAAACATGATAAAACGAATATGTTAATTAAAATATCTAGTCATAGAAAATAATAATACTATATAATATGTTGCTTACTAACTATGTACATCAAATACATTTCAGAGTTCATTGGCACGTAGACATGTGCCTTAGATAAGAATACTCTTTGATCTGATCAGAAGTTGGTATACTTTTATCGAAGACAAAATAGTGTTTTCTTTTGTAGTTTTCTTTCAGACTTTATGGCATAAGAGAAATGCGAATTCACCAAGATATCTGTTAAATGCCGTTTTCTAGTTCTTTACAAGAGAAGAACTAATATGACTTGTTGTGGACTAACAAGTTAACAATAATTTTTTTTCAGCTAATATCTGTTTTATAAATAACTAGCTGACCCGGCGAACTTTGTTCCGCAGCAAAAGTAATAAATGAGTAACATTTGGATCTTAAAAAGTTCAATTTGTACTATTTATCGGCACGCGTTTTGCCGCGCAACGCAACTGCTATGTCCCGCTTTGTTACTACTGTCATCACTGAGTTAAATATAAAAGAGGAGCAAACCTCATACAAATGCGTCAAAAAATGTGTGTCCACTTTTTAGATGCAATGACGTAGCTTTGAAACCACTAGACATTTGAAATTAAACATATATCTATCTCAGTCAGACAAATGTCAAATATATTGCCGTCACTTTGATTAGACAAAGATGGCAATATAAATTTGCAATGGCGGTGTGGGGTGGCCAGCCCATGCGAAATTTTACCCAACTTTTTCAAGCCATGTACTCGTAAAAATATTTAATAAATATAAATTCAATATTTTACTATTACTTATTAATTTCTTATCAGATGTATTACAAGATAACTGAAATGATGAATGGATCAACGATCTCTGTGTACTCCGTACTAGATCGGCTGTTCCGAAAAAAATTGGATCACACTCATCTGTACCTAATTGTGTACACCTGCCTTAGAGCAGCGATTTAAACCGCTGTAGGTAAGGTGTACAGTGTGTGTAATTAGGTACTGATACACAAAATAGTGAAAAATAATGTACTTACATTCATTATATTGAAAGGGAATTATTGTATTTAACGTGGACAGGGCCTAACAGCCGCACGGGTCGATCGATCATAAGGGAACATACCCATACTACGTGACCTATTTTTTAAGATTTTTCGACCCCTCCCTCCCATCGGTGACCACTCGTAGTATATGCCAAGATCCCCCCTCTCCCTTTAGCTTTCACATAGTAATTCATAATTATGATTTTTATTCATTTCACAGGCAAAAATCGAAAAAAAAAAATTATTTGGCTCTATAATGGATAAGACTGCATGCATACTTAAATTACTAGTGAATTATGTATTATGAAAAAGAACAACTTTAATTGTGAAAACATATTGCTGTACAGTATGTAACTTACAGTAACTTAATTTACGAACACAACAATTATTTTCTGTTTAATCACATTAATATTCATCTAGGTCGAAAAATTACGAGATTTCTCTCATTAAAATCGACTACGTGACAAAAACCTGAGCCACCCCCCCGCTCCTGTGACTAACCGTAGTATTAGTAGCTCCCCCCCCCCCCCCCAAACGGGTCACGTAGTATGGGTACGGTCCCTAAAGTTAAGCAACGCTTGGCGCGGTCGGTCCGTAGATGGGTGACCATCTTATCATGACGAGTTCCTCCGTGTTTCGGAAGGCACGTTAAATTGGTGGGTCCCGGCTGTCATTTGAACATCTTTGGTAGTCGTTACGGGTAGTCAGAAGCCAGAAAGTCTAACAACCAGACTTACCAAGGGGGATTGTGTTGCAATTATTGATTATACACTACTAGGCTCTACACTACTCTCTAATACACTCTACACTTTTAGTCTCTTTTTTATAAGTCTGAGTGAATAATTTGCTTTCGTGATACAATCTTATTTTTAAGTATTTATTAATTATGGCATTTATTAATATCAGCGAATGATCAACTTGAATTGACGATAAATGATCTCCCGGGTGCAGGTAGCCAGTCAGTTTCTTTTCTCAGCAATCGGATAATTTTCACCCACTTGTCACGGCGTGCTGCATCTTTAGGCACCCTGCAGCGTTATTATTATAACAAAAAATATTTAAAATCTCCTTTTCCATAAATTAATAACTCTCCCACAAAAGTGGGAAACTAAAACTAAGTTTTTAGTGGTATCACTGAAGCTAATTATGAAAATTCAACATTTTATCTATTTTACTGTATTTTAATATTAATGTAAACATTAATCTTACGTGTGGAAAGTAATTCCGGTTAATTTCTTATGGGTTTCCGATCTTGAATCGCACTCTTTTACTACGCATTTACCCATTTTGTACCTATTGTTATTCGGTTCGCGTCTGACAGATGACTGAATTGACATAAGCTTCGCATAAGCCTGTAGACTTATGGCCAGTGGTCACACTTTTAGAAGGTTACTACAAGTCTATATCATATAGGTCAATGACTGTCATATCTTCGTCAATTTTCGTTTAAATTATATACTGTAAAGGGCCATATTGATCTATATTAAAAGCACAATCTATTTAAGACTTAACTTGATGACTTAACTGGATAAAAATTAATGCTGTAATGTTTAAAATTACAGCATTAATTTTAGGTAGAGCCAAGCAGTTCGCTGCATGAATGGGCCGGCTCGACCGGTGAAATACCACGACCTCTCAGAAGACCGACGTAAAGTGGCTAATGCCGCGTTTCGTTCGGTGAGAGAGGTACCCGGAGGCCCACCCCCCTTCCCCATCCTTTCCTATCCCCTATCCCTTAAAGGTTGGCAACGCAACAGTAACACTATATGTGTTGCTGGTGTCCATGGGCGGCGTTGGTTGCTTACCATCAGGTGACACGCCTGCTCGTTTGCCCTCCTATCCCATAAAAAAAGTCATTATTTCTCGTAAAAAGTAAAAAAATAAGCCAGCCAGCGTTTGCAATTTAAGTACTAAATCTCGTAAATTATCATTTTTTCTTTACCACATCATATATGAATTATTATTATAGATCAAAACCACCCCGTTGATACCCTCTAACTATTAAAAGAAATCGCATCAAAATCCGTTGCGTATTTTTAAAGATACATATATGCCTATAAGGGGGCAGACAGCGGAAAGTGACTGTTTTATACTGTGTATAAACGTTTTTTTTCCTTATTTAATTCAGTCTAGTTAGAGAAATTCCATTTACCTACTCGCATACTTACCTGTACCGCTAAGGGTTATTTTATGATATATAAGTAGTAACAGCCAAAACATTAGTTCATTTCACGGGTTAATTTTGGCTTGTGTGTTGGGTCCGATATAAATACCTATCGTGTAAATTTACATGATCTTAGAATCAGTGATATTAGTGATATATCAACATTCAACTTACTTGTTAATAAACTCCTTGGCGGATGCAGCGTCCGTGAAAGATTTGTGTCTCGCTGTCGGTATCTGATATTTGTCCATGAACTTTTTGGACCAGTCTTTGTTAGCTTCAATTTGTGCTCCCGCTTTTGTAGGTCCAAAACATTGGATGCCGTACGGTGTTAATTCATCGACGATACCATTGGCCAGAGGATCCTCTGGACCAACTACTACCAGATCGACTTCGTGTTCTTTGCACCATTTTGCAACTGCCTGCAATAAATATTAATGATTGTATAATCTGAACCAGTGCACACCAATTAGCTAGCTGAGTTACAATCGTGTTTTTGGGGACCAATTTCCGTATAATGTTTTGAGCAATAGATACAGCATCAATTTCTTGTAAATCAACTGGTGTCATTCCTACCGACCAGTGCTCTATCGACCCGGTGCTACTACAGCACGGGTTCCGTTAATAACTTTACATACACTAAAATATTTTATAGATTAATAGTAATATTTAATTTTACGTAGATTTTCTGACAGTTTTTCTATCAACCTTTCATACAATCGGCATAATTTGTGCAATCTATAAGTATGTACAGCTGTCGCACGCATCATTATAAGCTGTTTGTGTTCAACCGTTTCGTCTGACGAGATGAACTTGATAGATACATATAGTAAAGGTTATCATCGTCAACGCGAACTTCTATCTAAAAACGTAAACATTCTTCATAATGTACAAGTACACGCCCGTAATTTATATATTTAAGTGCACGTAACAGTGCACGTGTATACCAATGTTCGTAAACAATTACGAATCAACTTCTCTATAATAATTTTAATTCACAAGATTTTTTACCGCACATTAGATATATATAACATGACATAACTTCACGCCTTTTTTATCCGAAGGTATAGGCAGTGGCTGTTAAGCCTCGCCTCGCAGTTATATTTACGTCCCAAATGGAATAGGCGGTGAACCTATTGCCATTACAGAGGACACAAAGTTGTCAGTCATCGATATTTATCACTTCTGAAAAAAAATCCGAGAAATCATTGGTGTGAGTATGGAATCGAACCCACAACTTCTGAAACAGAAGCGGGGTTCTCGACCACTGTCCAGTCTATGTAAATTTATAGATATGCTAGCACCAATACTATCCATGGACATTATATATGATAACCTAAGACTCCAGACACATATCTTTAGAGGCATCGAGAAAATGACAGGAGCACAGGAGAATCGTCAAAGATAATTACAATGTTGCGAAGACTTCTCATAAATTTAGATTCTTAAATAGGGTCATAATTTCTCTAATAAGTATACAACTCTACGAGTCTATAGTCTCTTGGTCTAAGATCCACTGAACAACGACTTTCACCGTCGTGTTTATTTGATGACGCGTATTTTATATAAAATTTATTATGACAGCAAATAAAATGCATAAGGGTTGCCTAAAAAATTTCAGCACAGGATATGATTATTTAACAGTAAAAGAAAATTTATTTTGTTGTAATTTTTACATGACATGTTGAGTTGACCATTTCTATATCAATCGAAAATATGAAACCCATAGAATATGGTAATCATTAATTTCCGGTCCAAACTGTCGGGTTGCCATGTTTAAACAAGTGCAAAATATGAGGATTTTGTAACAATTTGTTTAATGAATAGAGGCTAGATCAAGATGAAAATAATGATAATTTCATTATGCACACGGTGATATGGGGTTGCCTGCGAAAAATCAGTCCAGAATCCCGGTTGCTGGGCTTTTAAACATTAAATTTTGATATTTGTCCATTGAAATGTTACATTTTAAAAACCATTCAATTTGCAGGGATGCATTTTCTTTTTTGGGGTGTAGATGGTGTGTCAGTAGAAACTTAACTCAAAGTTTTTGAGATTAGCGCACTTGAGCCCTGATCGCCGTCTTGGCAAAAATACTCGCTTGATAATTTTTGCAATACCTCGGAAAATAGGAGTCCCACAAAAAAATTACAAAGGCGTAACATGTAGCAAATTGATTCTCCTACAAATATGTTCCTATAAGTTGTTGCCATATATTTATAATTCTTTATTGTTCACACTGTTTCTCTTGACAGCTTTACAGAAGTGTATTTCTGAATATCATTATAACATTTTGTACAATGTATGTTATATTAGTAATAGGTAGGAGACTAGTTTGCCAGTTAGTAGGAGAACTCATGTCTATATATATCCCATATATACAAAGTGTGTAAGACGTTGTTTGTCTGTGATAGACTTTAAAACTAGCTAACTTATTTTAACCAAATTTGCACACCTTATAGAGTGTGATGCAACTAAGATAGGAAGGTTCATAAAACTCCAACCGCAAGGGTGATCACAGGTGCCCTACATTAAGATTTTTATATATGTATTTTTATGTAAGGAACTTGGTCAAAATATTCTTCTTGGCATGATATAAAACACTACCCAATTCCACTGAAATGGCTGGACCAATTTTAAAGAAATTTTGTGTAGTATAGTAGTATAATGGTATAGGGATAGTATAGTATTATAAAGGGTATGTTTAAAAATTGTTCAACATCTATTTTTCAAACTTAAATGTTAAGGATGGTCAACAGCATATTTTTTGCAAAACAATGTTTGCTGGGTTGGCTATAATAATAATAATTATCTATGAGTTTAATATAAATAATCACAGATCATATAATAAGACAGAAGACTGGTCTAAGAAAATAAATATTGTAACTTGATCAATCAATCAATCAATCAATCAATCATTTATTTATTCACAATTGATTTAATAATTGCTAAGAAAATATGTGGCAACATTTATATTCCAGAATATGTTCAAAACATTATGTTACAATTGTGTACCGCTTATCTAAATTACAAGGCTAGTAGTAAATATGTATACCCATCTAAAGTTTTATACTTATAACTTTGATTTACATTGAACAGATAAATCAAAATCAAGGTTAAATTTGCAAAAGCACTTTCTTTTAATCTAATCTGTATCATCCAGAACACTAAATGAAGTTGGCTATAATTTTTTTCTTCAAGTTCTAGATAAGGTAAGATAATGTTTGCGGTACCAGTTTAGTCCCATGAGGAACTTCGTCTTAAAATTTTCTATTGGGTTTACTTATTAAATATTCCAATAAAATATTTACCGGATAATCCTTGATGTTGAGCTCCACACATTCAACTTTATCGGTGGTAGAAATACCGATACTTCCAGGTGCACAATAGACTCGCTGCACAAATGGCGAGTCCGCGAGTTTCCAGCATAAAGCGTGTTCTCGTCCACCGCTTCCTATCATAAGGACATTACCACCAGGCATGTTCATAAATTTTATTTACTGGCCTAACAGATTAAAACTCAAATATAAAATCTGATCTCGAGGAACTTGAATAAACTTAGCATAAGTTGAAACTAATTCAAAACCATTTAGTATGTCTTTTATCAAATTAATTATACAGACGATTAATTTAAACAAAAAAATATAGTGGCCACCAGCAATACACGCCTAAGTACTATAAAGTGTGACTTGGTGACTGACAGACTGACGCCTGACCTGACGGTCACTGACAGCTAATTATGAAAAGTTCACGACACTAGACGACAAGTAGGTACAATTTTAGTAAATAATAATTGGTAATTTCATAATATCGATTAAGTCATCCATCATACAAGTACACAATACACACACATTTTAAGCGCATTTCGCCTCTGCGTTACATTAAAATTTGTATATATCCGAAAAGTAATCATATTAATATTGAGAGAGGAAATATTCTTCTTCTTATTCGGATAAAAAACTAGTTTTTTTAATTCTGTAATAAGTTCATATAGATAGAGTCTGGCCAACGAAAGCTGTCCATGTATTATTTTCAGAAGTTTTGATATGGCAATAATTTAAGACTGTCAAAATTGACACTTTGACGTTTCGTACTTGAGTCATCTTCTGTTTACGTTGGTTTATGTGCATCATATTTTCATTGATTTTGTTTAAAATAATGCCGAGAACAATTAAAAGTTCGACGAGGAAGCTTCTATTTACTATGATTGACAAATATAAAGACATAAAAAGTGATTTAAATCAGAAATCTGCAGAGAAAATACTACGACTGGATTCAATCCTTTCACTTTCAGGTTAGTTTATTGAATTTCTAATGAACCATTTTGATACTTTTAGACTATTTAAGACAAATCGCAATATTTTTCATGGTGTATCTACTTTTCAGGAAGAATTAACAACGAGGAGACAAAACTTAAAATTGTGGAAGCAGTACAGAAATTGAAAACTCTCGAAAAAAACGAAATGGCGACTTCTGAAACACATTATTTAGAAAAGATATCTTCAATGACAGGTATTACTTTAGAAATTATAGATTTTAACAGTTACTTCGAAGAGTTATATAAATTTATGACAATGTATGGATGGCTAAATTAAATAATATAATATTATGGTTTTGTAATAATGTTTTTGTATATTATTATGGTTTTTGACTTTAATGACTAATAATTAATAATATACTGTTACATACATAATTTATTGTATTTGTTATCTTCAGATGTCAGTGTGAAGACTCTAAGAAGAATTAAAATTGAAGGGTCCAAAAATCAAGGACAGTGGAATACTCCGGGGAAAAATCGTCCACATTCAGCAACAGTTTCCAATTTGGATAATTTTGATATTTCAGCTATAAGAAACAAAATAAACGAATTTTATGGAGTTAGAAAACAAGTCCCAACACTGAGAAGCCTGCACAATGAGCTGAAGGAAGCAATTGAATTTAAGGGATGCCGTGAAACCCTTAGAAAAATTTTACACAAGAACGGGTTTGAGTTTCAAAACAATAAAAATGAACGGGCTTTACTTACAGAAAAATATGAAATTGCGGCATGGAGACATAGATTCCTGAGGACAATACATAAAAAGAGGCTAGAAGGTAAACAGATTATTTACCTTGATGAGACATATGTACATCAGAACTATAAAGTTAAAAAATCATGGCAAGGACCTTCAACAAGCGGTGTCACTACTAATATATCATCAGGAAAAAGACATATTATTGTGCATGCCGGATCGGAGGAAGGGTTTGTGCCAGGTGCATTATTGGTATTCAGCACAAAATCCAAATCAGCTGACTACCATGATGATATGAATGCTACCAACTTTATGAAATGGTTTGAGGAAATGTTGATACCTAATCTCACTAAACCTAGTGTAATCGTGATGGACAATGCAAGTTACCATGTGAAACAAGTAAACAAACCCCCTACTATGTCTGATTCTAAAGCTAATCTCCGAATATGGCTTCAAGAAAATAATATTCATTTCGAAGAATATCACACCAAAGCTGAATTAATGTGTTTGGTGAAAGATAATAAACCTGCCGTTGTTTACGAAGCAGAAGTGCTTCTAAAAAAACACAGTCATATCCACAATCACGAAATTTTGTTGTTGCCACCGTATCATTGTGACCTCAATGCTATTGAGCTTGTATGGAGTCAAGCGAAGAGAAAAGTAGCAAGCAAAAATATAGGAATACCAGGGTCTGAAATGCAAAATTTAATAAAAGAATGTTTTCTATCCATAACTGCTGATGACTGGAAGAAGTACACTGATCATGTACTAAATGTGGAAAATCAGTACAAATTAAGGGACCATATTACTGAAAACGAACGTGAACCATTCATAATACATGTTGGGGACAGTAGCAGTAGCAGCGAAGAAAGCAATGAAGCTGATTCAATATCAGGTGTAGAGTTTTTGGAATCCGATTTTAACTATGACTCATAGCTCCTATATTTGTACGGCTCCTCGGGGTCCTCGACTGTACATAAATAATAGATTATTTGAAAATAATAAAAAGACAGAATTAAAAGTTTAAAATCTTTTATTTGATATTCTTCATAATACAATCAAAAATTGCAACAACAGTTGTTAACAAAACAAAATTTTTTCAACTCGAAAAAAATGTACTTGCTGAAAAATAAATAGTATTAACTCCGTTTATGCAGTGTATAGCCAGGGTTAACAGCTCTTGATTTTGTAAAATTCCCGCCTTTTTTCTTGGACAGCTTTCGTTGGCCAGACTCTATGATACATATTTTTTTATATAGTATAATAAATCAGCATGCTTACCTTATTTGATTGAACTTTATAATCTCAAAAACTCATTGTCCCATGTATACCAATTTGTATAAATAATTTCACAAGATTCTTTAAAACATAATCTCGGGACTCTGAAAACTAGCACGGAGGTCACTAGGCTAAAACATCTTAGATTCAAAGAGCGATCCTCGAGTATACTAATGATGTTCTGAAATAAAATCGCTCTTAACATTTATAATCTACGTATTTACATCATCATCATCATCAGCCTGCTGCAGTCCACCGCTGGACGTAGTCCTCTCCCAATATGCGCCACTGAGCCCGATCTTTGGCTCTTCGTCTCCAGTTGCTGCACTGCTCTACTACTTTACACCCCAAACATATTATATAAATATGTAACTCGGATACATTTCAATGAGTTTATGTTAACCTTTCGGCTGTTTTGAAGTGCCATATGCTATTTTACTGTAT
This sequence comes from Euproctis similis, assembly GCA_905147225.2. Taxonomy (NCBI): domain Eukaryota; kingdom Metazoa; phylum Arthropoda; class Insecta; order Lepidoptera; family Erebidae; genus Euproctis; species Euproctis similis. The sequence goes on from LR990104.1 coordinate 15,310,736, forward strand.
GAAGAACATAGATAGGGCGTGAAGGGTAGTGTTAAGTTATTTTTATTTATTTACTGAAACCATGGGTATGGCAGCGTGGTGGAATCTAGCTAGTTTCTTACAAGAATCTTATTTATGAATGTTTTATTTATTATAATTAAAATGTATTCAAATCGATTTAATCCTGTGCACATCACATCATTAGTTTACGTTCCATTTTGCCTAAAAATGTAAAATTAGAGTGTCCAAATTTAATTAATGGAAAGGCCTTACTAAGCTTAATTTAAATTAATTTTAAATCAAACATGGTATGTATATCTTTTATTATTTCTTATAAGATACTATTAAGTAATGGTGCATAAATATTTTTGTTTTTGAAGGTAGTTTAAATTGTTAAAGATCGAATGAATATTACGAACGGAACGGATGTAAAATGGTGAATTTATTCGGTCACTTCTTGTCATTTGTCTGTGATGCTTGTGTACGCTGTGTAAAAAGTTGTAATTTGTTGCTTTATTATAATGGCTGATACGGGATTGCGTATGAATTTTGCTGCCCTAAAGAGGGCAGATCCGTACGCTAGAGAAATAATCGACAGTGCTACCCACGTTGCGCTATATACTTTCGAAGAGAACGAATGGGAGAAAACCAACATCGAGGGTGCTTTGTTTGTGTATAGTAGAAATGGGGAGCCCTACCATAGTTTAGTGATTATGAATAGGCTGAGTACGAATAACCTAATTGAGCCGGTGTCAAAAGGAATAGAGCTACAACTGAAGGAACCTTTTCTATTGTATAGAAACGCCAAATGTCGGATTTACGGCATATGGTTTTACGATAAAGACGAGTGTGTAAGAGTTGCTACAAAATTAAATTCTCTTATTAAAGAATCTTTGAAGCAAACACCCGGTACTAGTGAAAATATGGCGCAAAACGCAGCCTATAATTCTTCAACACCTTCAAGCACGGCCCCTGTTGATATATTTTCGATGTTGAGCAAAGCCCAAGACGATTTTAACTCTAATAAAGGACTTGGTGCTAATAAAATTGATTCAACTCCGGTGCGGGCCCCCGATATGACTTCGCAAAGTGTAATGGACTTCTTTGCTAAAGCTGGAAGTGGAGCAGCAGCTCAAATGCCAGCAGTTTCATCACTCCCATCGCCAGGTATATTTGGACCGCGCCCCACGGATGTACGGGAGGTTCCGCAGTTACTGCAGAGGCTTATGAGTAACCCTGCACATACTGTAGAACATATAGAAAAGCAACAGCGCTCAGTGACACCTCAAGAGGGGCAAAGTTCAAATGGAAACATCAACTTGGATTCTGCTTTGAGGCAAAATTGTAGTTTTCCCTTGAAATCTACACCAATAGATAAACATAGTCAGCAGAGGATACAAGGAATGAAAAAGGGTCAGTTGGATACAAGTGAGACTAATGGTGTAATACCATTAGAAGGTGAATTGAATTTGATGCATATTTCATCACCTAAACCCACATCTCCATTGGCTACATATTTGAATCAATCTCAGGACATCAGTCACACGGTAAGCTCTTTTAATAGTAGCAAATTGGAAGATATTGGAATGTTCCAAATGATTGACTCTGTGACAACTCAGCAGAAGCCGGCGCTGATGCCTCCAACAATGTTCACTGCGAGTACGGGTGGTGACAAGCAGTCTACTACTCCAGAGCCTCTTACTAGAAACCAGCTTCTTCAAGCTTTCAATTATCTTTTGAAGCATGATGCTGACTTTGTGAATAAATTACACGAAGCATATGTAAAATCTTTTTCAGACAAAGCCTTCTCTGTGTCATAAAGTAATTGCTTTCAATAGAGACAGCAATTAATAGTTACTGTGTATTAACATGTACAGCTGTAAATGCAATACAAAACCAGTAAAAAAAAATGAATATTCTTGAAATTATTGCAAAGCCCCTTAGGTTTTTAGTTACTCATTTGTTTGGATTATATTTAAATAACTTTTTATAAGTTTTTCATTTAATGAAACATAATTTTAGTGAAATTTCTTCCAGTTTGAAAAATCTCAATAAGATCCTTTGTTTTATTTATATAAATTGGCTTTAGCTTTAGGATTTGTTCTAAATCCAATCATTATGGAATGTATAGTATCTTAGTTTTACTTGATTTCACTGCAATATAAAATTATTATGTACATTTCGGACGACAATACTTAATAATAAATTGACAAATACACTTTTTATAAAAGATTTTTTTCTATTGACATTTGCGCTATAAAGAGTTGGGTTAAGACAATAAAGGACTGCAAACATTTGCTATATATCTTTACAAGTATTATATTAACTACAGCAAGGCATGAGTTTTTAATTGGTTTTCTAAAAAGACAAATGTTTTTTTTTGTGTTAAATTTTGTCAGTGACTTGAGTCAAATTTGTAACTGCTTTTTACCAGTAGTTTAGTTTTTATCCAGTGAAAATTTCATTTTGTGTTGAATATTATAAAATGATGAAGACTTTGTAATTTAATACAGGGGAAAGAATATTTTTCTTTAAAGATGTATAAATTAGTCACTTGTTTAGGGAGAAACAAAATAATTTCATAAGTTATATTCCTCCTAAGAATCAATTATTAACAATGCTAGGTGTGCTGAAAAAACATAAGTTATTTTAAAAAAAACTTCCAATATTTCAACCACATAATTATAACATAAATTAAAAAAAAATGACATTCACTTTCAGATGTATCAATTTTGATATCAAATATTGATTTATCATAAGATTCTTTTAATAAGAACTTAATATATATTTGTTGTAAATCATTAAAAAAAATGTTAATTTTGGATAGTATTTAAAGACATTGTAAACAATCTCATAAGTTTATACATATAACTTCTGATTGAACTGCTGTACCTATACAAATTAAATTAATATACTTCACTCACAATTTAGAAATCTATTTTTAGATATATTACTAATTCTGGCCTAATGTTGATTCTGTATATATAGTTTAATTGTACCAGCTTTACATTTGAAATGTTCCCTCAGTATTTTTTTATAACCAAGTAGTTCTGGTGATAACAGTTTTTGACATTTTATCATATCAAAATAGTCTCAAATTAAAGGGTTCGTATCACATCACAATAGATTTTTTTCTTACCTCCACACCTTAAATACTACCTCTACACTTAAACTTAATGTTTCGTCGTGAAGCCGATTGAAATATTTGGTGAAGTTGGTCTCATGGATATGTGCATAGGGCCTCTATCATAGTTAGTACCTACACATTATTATTATGGGGATTGGAGCTAGAGTCCGACCGAAACTGGTTTTCCGGCCGAAACCGAAACTCACGTGCTCAAGTTTAAACATAACATAACATAACATAACTTCACACCTTTTGTTACCCGAAGGTGTAGGCAGCGGCTGTTAAGCCTCGTCTCGCCGTTATGTTTACGTCCCAAATGGCATAGGTGGCGAACCTATTGCCATACCGGGCACAAAGTTTGTCAGTCATCGATATTTATCACACATAACTTCCGAAAACAATTTCGAAAAGTCATTGGTGTGAGCCAGTGTCTGGAATCGAACCCCGTACCTCTGGATCAGAGGCCGTGCGCTCGCCCAATGCGCCACCGAGACTGTTTAAAATTCCTTAAAATACTCAAATTTGATTCATTTTGCCAATTCTTTTGCATTAATTAGAACATGAAATGAAAAACAATGCGTATATGTATATTTTTTTTTCCAATCAACAACAACTTCACGCTTTTTTCTATGCTAAGGTATAAGCAGAGGCCGTTAAGCCTCTACTCGCCGAATCGTTACAATAAACGCGATATAATCCTAAAAGTTGTTTTAGTGTCATGAACGTGATTCGCGAAAGTCGTAGAGATGAATCGTTACATCCCAAAAGAAATAGGTAAAAAACCAACATTCAAATCAGTAATAATAATTGTTTTTGTTTCATGATAATATACTAAGTACTTTTTGGTATTTTGAGATATTACTAATTAATACTTTGTTTTGTACTTGTATTCAGAAGAATCTTCATCTCTTTTGAGGTACCTTTAGGTACTTTTGAACCCTTAGGTGTACGCGAGGAAATGCTTAATGTTTTATGCCTGGGTATAGCAGGGGGTAGTGTGGGACTCCCAAAGCAGTATACTGCAAGGGTGGTCTAGGACGTGTTAAGCGCTCTGCACTACCCTGCCGTCGCCCCCCTCTGTTGCGAGGGGATCTCATCCTCGGGAAGACTCGGTGTGGGGCTCCCTACGGCTGGGGGGGCTCCGAACGCCCGCTGTAAAGAGGCGCGTGGCCGGCGGCGCCCCCGACGACCCGCCCCAGTCGCCCAGGGGTCATCCTTCCCGGGTCGCGACCCGGGCGGTGCGCCCTCGCGGCCCGTAGGTGACTGCGATCACTGTGCTTGCCGCCCCCACCTTCGAGCGAGATCTGCTCTCTCCCGATCCCGATCGGCGGCCTCCTAGAGCATTACAGCTTCGCAGAAAGTAGTGGCATCTCGCCGTCTCTTCTCTTTTTATTCGACTCAGATACTCACCGAAACACCCCGTGACGGCGCGCTGACACGCGCAACCCTAGAGGTCCAGCGCGTCGCGCCAGTCCCCCAGGACTCGCCGGAAAGCCTCCTGCCTCCGCACTTCAACTAAAAATGATCATCACTTTCCTGCCCTTTTCCCACTTTAAATGGGGTCGGCACAACATGTCATCCTTTCGAACTATCCATGTAGTCAAAAGATTTGGCTGCGGTTTTGTAACCAGCTGAGACATCTCCTTCCTAGAGAATATTTTTACTAGTGGGATAGGGAAGCGGTTGGAAACCGAATGAGGAGGGGAGAGGGGTAGGAGTTGGCCGTCCAGGTCTCTCACCGAGCAAAACGCGACAGTCTCTAACCGGTCGAGCCAGCCCATTCATGCAGCGAACTGCGAGGCTCTACCACTCATCTCATTTCATAATAATAATGACTTAAATTACTTTTAAACCGGGAATGTAGAAAGAAGAGTACTGTAGAAAACAGTGTAAATAGAGCGTTGGGCGGATGCCTGGGCCCAAACAATCTGAGTATGAACAGCTGTGCACAGTGCGGTACTGATCCTAACACTAAATTATGAAAGCGAGAGGGTGCATGAAAATAATGATAAAGCAGTCGAAATGAGGTCACTGCGGAAAATTTGCAGTATGAGGGTCACCGATCGCAACGAAAAAAATGGTTATAAGGAAGGAAACTTTATAAGAGGATTGGTAGAGTGTCAGTGTAAAAATTAAGATTTTGCAATTTCTCTAAATTTTGTGTGCCAATAAGTTGTGACTGCTCCCCAATGGTAATATGTAATAATACTTGTTATGAATTATGGCAAGACATCTGCTACAAGGTTATGAGATAGGTATTTTAAGTGAGTTGTTTTCTATATTATATAAAATACATTTATACAGTCTCGGTGGTCCAGTGGTCGAGCACCCCGCTTCTGAATCCAGAGGTCGTGGGTTCAAATCCTAGCTCACACCAATGAGATTTATCGATGACTGAAAACTTTGTGCCCGGTATGGCAATAGGTTCGCCACCAATTCCATTTGGGACGTAAACATAATGTATATGGTTTTGTACAATATAGGTATATTATTATCATTTGATACAAGTTTCACTCATGTATTACTGAAATCTCACTTACCTACAGTTTACCACAATGGATATTGATGCGACTTGGTATTTGAGCTCTGCTGCAATCATCAATCTAATTTGCTGTATTAAAATCTCTTTTACTTAACGAAAAAAAGAAACATATGAGTCTCTTGGCTGGTTCTTCTCATGATAGCACCTACACTCAGAATGACTCTGTGACATGTCTCTGAAGGCTTATGAAAATAAAGCTGGAAGCTGATTTAAAAAAAGACGCGGCCTTCGTAAAGAACTTTTTATAACGAACAAATGAAAAACTTTCATTTTCATATCGATTTAATATTGCTATATTACAAATCGCTTTTTGGACTTAAAACAACCAGTTGAGATTGAACATTGCCTATATTGTTTTAATATTATTTCCATTGTCAAGCAAGATAGGCAGATGTAAATCAATAGTAAACAGTACAGATTTATCAAAACTCAAGAGTCGAACTTTGCATATTTTAACTACAATTAAGTACCTATTGTGCCTAGGTCCTGGTAACACCGTGAGTTAAAATTTACTGTCAAGAAATAATCCCTTCAGTTTAGTAGAAATCCTCGATCATCAAAGTGAATTTAAATAAGTTGTTTAAGATTTAATTTTAAAACCTTAAGTTAAGGGTTATGGTATACTTACTGTAGTTAAAATATTATACAACCAAAACGACTTTACTTAATAATATACAAATTCGATAACTAGTATTTATTTGCTATTTTTTATTATTATGATGAGTTTGTATATACAAAATTAAATTTATCCTCTGTTTTTACTGGTAAGCAATGCCTTGGATGAGACAAAATCCCAAGCCGACATTTAATTTAGGAGAACAAGCTAAAATGAAGTAAAATGTACGCATATTCTTTATTATCTTTTTTTGTGGAGAAAATATTTATAAAATAACCAGGTAATACCTGCTTTTGGCATACGTGCACTCAGTAAATATTTGCAGTAAGATTTTTCCCTGCATGTAACAGCTCGATTTTATCGTTACTACTAAAAAAAAGTTAAGTAACAAAATTTTCTATTGAAAGACGTGGAAGGTGAGTTTCAATTATGTGGAAGGAGGTGTTGTGCGTACGGCATAATAAACTGTAAAAAGAACGATGCCCTGTTCATATTCTTGTTTCCGAGAGCAGAAAGTTTTAACGATTGCATTCCCAAACATTTCCACAGAATAAAATATGTAAAGATCAGCTGAGATTTTTTACATTTTATATATTAGATGTACTTATTAGTCGTTTGTCCCTTTTCAAAACATAGACTATAGAATGTTTTTTGGTTTCAAGCCTGTTGAGAATCTGAGAAAAAGAAATGACAATTTCTATTTCCAGATCTTCGACTTTCGGTTACAATAAATAACTTATTCATGTTCCTGTGAAAACACAATTTAAGGTTATTCTAAAAAAACATAACCGGTTTCAATAAAAAACCACTTATAGAATCTTGGATTGTCCCTACACACAACTAAAGCAATACCCAATTGATGTCGTAGTGAATTCTATTAAAAACTGGGAAGAATGATGTACCTAATGATAATATGTTGGTACAGAGGGCAAATAATAGTAGTTTCGGAGCAATCAGTATTATAATTCACATGGTATTTTTTATTGAAATTATAAATTACAATACAAAAACAGTCTTAATGTTTAATGTATGTATGTTACCTTGCAAACTGATAATAATTTTCAAAATCAATCACTTCTCCGATCTGTTGTTATATTCTTCACTTCATATCTTACTCGACCAGTGTTGCCATTTGAGGAGATTAAAATGAACTTTTATTAATTATTGTTCACTGAAGTAGACAAGTTACCACAATCATATGAAAACCTGACGTTATTTTTTTTACTAAATTCAATACATAGAGTGTGGAGTAACTAACATTTTTTATTTATTACTAAAACTATTATCTCAACTATTTGGTTTAAAAAATGAAAGATTTTTTTCTATATATAGAAAATTCAATAGAAACTAATAATATACACGATTTAATAGTATTAAACTAATAAGACTTAGCCGAGTTTCGACATAGTAGTTTATAACATGTATTAAAAATTCAAACTTTCATTAGCTGTAAACAATTTAAAAAGTTTAATTCAAGATTCTATTTTCATACAAAAACTTGTCTTTTCACTTATGTGAAAAGGTGTCGCCATTTTTAAATTATTCACAACTGACAAAAACAAAACTCTTAACTGATTCGGCATACATTTGTACCAGACAGTTTAATCTATACTATTGTCATCATGATAGGCTCACAGCACGTGTGACTTATAAAACGAATGTATGAGGGCGTACATCACACCGAATACAAATTAGAACTACGACAGTGTGAATGCAACCCTTGGTGATTTGCCGATTTTTAAATTATTCGAAATGGACAGATACAAGTCACTGTTAACAAAATAGTTTATTAATATATTTAGAACGGTATAACAAAGTTTTTGAGCAAGTCGTACTTCACTGGTATCACATTAAAGGTTTAAAAAAATTACCTATTGTTTAAAAAAAACATGTTCTGCATCGTTACTGGATGCTATTAAATCGCGAGGCTATGTTTTAAAACTAAACAACTAAGAGATCAATATGCTGCGTGTTCAAAAATAGGCAAATCACGCTTGACCGATCTCTAATAATATAATAATGTATATGATGACAACCACCGTGTGATTATTTGTACCAATATTTAAGATGTTTTGACTTCAGATTTAGATAAAAATAACAACAACAGGGGCCGTTCAAGTATTACGTAAGCAGATTCCCCCCCCCCCCCCAAAATTCAAGAGACCATCTACACGGTTGGTGTAAGGTTTTTTTTGTAAAATTGAATAGCTACTAATGACGTAATCATCATCTGGACCCCCTATCCCCCATGTCATCAAAAATAAGCGAACAAAGACCCCCCCGCCCCACCTATACGTGCTTACGTAATACTTGAACGAACTTAAATCAGATCTTCAAGGAATCATAATTATTGAAAGCCAATGACTAAGGCTTGATTATTTAGTGGAATTATCTCGATTTTTTTTCAGCATTAGGATGGAAACTGATTACCGGAACATAAAAAAATTCCTTTATGTGGTGAACAATGTAAATAAAGCGGAAACTACTGATTTTCTTATTCTTCCGTGTGTAATAGATGGACGCATATTCATTGAACACAAAGTATATTGGTAGAGATAATCACATGACACCTCACTTTTGTTCATACACAGTTTCAAAGCAAAATTAGCACTTGTTTAGCACAATTTTAATAATATCCAAAAGAAGCAACGTTTTTGATCGAAGAAAACAAAAAAAAAATACAATATACATATAAAAAAGAAAATAAGAAACAAAAGTTGTCTTATTGAAAACATTCTTTGCATTTTTGGACTTCGAGTCCTGGTATGCCTTGCAATAATGCATATTTTTTTTTTTATATACAAGCACATTTGTAGCGACAAAGAAACTTAACCTTTAGCAAAAATAACAGCAAAATTAACATTTTTCATGTTTTTTTTCTTTTTGCAAAAGTGAGGCGACTAGATAAGAACAAAAGTGTTCCATTGCAAGCGCGGAATTTGGTGGGTAATGCGTTTTATTATGTTTGAGTTATTTTTAGACATGGCTATAAAATTTACAAATGACATCCTACTTTAAAGAAATTAAGATGACAGTTTTATAGTTATGACCATATCTAGAAATAACTAGCAGATATAATATTAAATAGATATGCTTGACTCAGGGCTGCACGAAAACTGGTAACCTCTAGTATGTAGTACTATAAAAAAAAAACAAATTATACATGCCGATTTCTTTTTCATAGATTTTGATATGGTATTTTTAAGATTTGTCACCTTTGCCGCTAGCACCGTATTAAAAAAACAGACCGTATGAATTGTGTAATTGATATTACTGTTGGAGTTGATGTCTGTAACCAAAAGTCAAGTTTAATTTTGTCCAAACTGGCGCCTTGTCATTAGAATATTTTTTTCAAACTTAAACAGTGTTCACTATGAATAGTGTGTGTGTATAATTAATTATGACCCATGTGTAGTAATTTTATTTCATAAAAACAAATTGTCAAATCGTCCCGACCACACCAACTAAATATCAAGTTTTCAGAGCAGCCCTGGTGCAGTAATGACGTTGTAGCTCGCTATTGGCTGTAATAGCAAATAGGACAGATTTACAACATGGTGGTGTGGCCCCACTGTAAGCCACATGGCTAATTTTAAACGTAAAGTTTAAAAATACTGCCGATAGAATATTATACAATATTTACAAGACTGTATAAACAGCAAATATTTTGCCAAGTTATTTTGGGACCTAATGAGCCTAAAAAACTAATACAATGTCATGGAAGAATTCAGCATTAAATATATTAGGTATGTAAAAAAGACGAACTAATGCCTCACGATGACACAGCTGAATATGATAATAAAAACCTATTCATTGTGTTTTGAAATCTTTGAACAGAGATATTAGATTTTTCTATCCGCCAGACAAGTTTTATTTTTTTGTAGAGAATACCTTAGGAACTAAGGATACCACGTGGGCACCGCTACACAAAAACAAGGTGAAACACTCACTAAAAAAAATGTTTTGAAGCAGTGAGACCCCACCTACCCGTTTCATTTTTGCACTTACTTATACTAGATAACACAAACGAGCGTTTTTAAAACGCTACAGCCCTACATAACGTAGGTAGCTCTAACGAGCGTACATACTGTATACTCTATGGTGTACCCTTACTTGGCCTATTTGTACAAACTCTTCAATATTGTAAATCAAAACAAAACTAAATTATACAGGAAAGTTTAGACAGTTTTGACAACCATTAACATAAAAACATCTCATTGCGTGCGTTCCACTTAGAGCCCACAACGACCGTAACGCCCACAGTAGCGCTCCACATAAAGCCCGTGGTCGTTGCGAGCGATCGCTTGACGTCAAAGATGACGTCACTGCTCGCGAACGCATCGCGCCCGCTACGCCCGCAAAATATTGGTAGGTCCTAGTGGGCTTTCAATAAAATGGCGGGAATTTCAAAATGACATATATATGTATATGAGAAATTGATAAATTTTCCGAGTCAACTCTCATTACTCATAACTTTGCTGAAAGTTTTCGCCATGCCGCCATATTGCTAGCACACAGCGCTCAAGTTTTGCGATCCACTTAAAACATTCGCCCACAACACTCGCGGCAAAAAACGTTAGTGGAACGGCAATTTCCGCGGTCGTTGCGGGCTATAAGTGGAACGTACCCATTGATAAAGAGAACCGTCGATAATTCCAATAGGATTATCACGTTCACACCCAAACAAATATAACTTGAACTAAAATTGGTATCAAATAATCTTGATATAAAAACTTTTATTTTGATCAAGCATCAAAGAAATGTCTTGTACAAACTAGCCAATCAGGGGCCAACACATTTACACTGGATAATCACTTTTTTGATTATTATTTAAAACAAACTTAAAATTATAAAATATTCAACTATTTTGTATCTATTTATGAATAGAAGCTAACGCCTAACGAGTGAAATAATAATAAATAAGTTCAGGATGCCCGTGGCATTGTTTATTTGTACAACAGCCGATATATATTTTACCTGGAAATAAACGGATATATTTACAATTTGTAATATTAATTAGTTTCTCTTTTTTATAGGATAGGGGCAAGCGTGCATGTGGTGGTGGTCTTTGGTGGTCGAGCCGGCCTATTCATGCAGCGAACTGCGTGGCTCTACCACTGTTAAAGTTTAAGACTCAATAAACTTTTGTCATTTTATATAATAACGTGAAATGATGTACTCACGGTAGCTACCAGAGGCGGTGTAGATGGAGGTTACGCGAGAGTACCGATCTCACGTCGTGCGTGAACCGTAGCGCGTCCAGAACCGGCAGTAGGTTCAGTAACGCCACGTCTAATGGGTCAGAGAACCACGATTTTATTGGTATCGCGTTGTCTGGAATGTAAGAAATAAATCTTCACTGACATCACCATAAAGATCATTTTAAGTTAATAAAATTGATAATTTTCATATACAATAACGCACAAGTGGATGGAAGTAGGAGACGGGGACACTTTTAATGATCAGATAGAACAAGTCCTGGAAGAACATGAAGTCAGGAGCCATAAAAATCGACGAGGGTTTGACAGGAGTAATGAAAGTCAAAGAAGCGAGTGAGGCGTGTAAGAATCGTGCTTTATAGCGCATATATATTCTCTCTGCCTACCCCGCAAGAGACTTGGCGTGAAGATATGTACGTATTTTAAATTGATAAAAGCTACTTACAAATTCGACACAATCTAAAAGGCCTTTATTAATTTCTTCTAAATTGGGGAGTGAGAAATGCTACATTATTTTAAGCAAGAGTAGCACATCAGACCTGTTGATATGTTGCTGCTGGTGTGCTGACCAGAGTTAACAGACTATAATTTAGCGTGTTCTGATGTCAGAAGCATTATGTAAATTATTACGATTATCGGTAAATATATAGTTCGCATCTCACCTGGAAAGTCCCGGTAAGCGCCGGGCGAGTTGTCTAATATGAACACTCTGTTTAAATCGTCACATATGGACGACAAGTTTTTAGTGTATGAACCACTCTCTGCTGTGCAGTGTTGTCTGCAAAGAAAAAAACCAGTTGAGTTCAGTTAACAACTTTAGTACAAGCACAATACTTATAATTTTAAAGTTGACTAGAGTACTAATTATTAATTTAATTATGGCAAGACTAACGGCCTGGTTAGACTAATAACAGTAAGTGTTGTGGTTTTTTGGTCATTTGACACAATAAGAATTGACTCTGAATACGAGTAGCCGATAGAAATTTATAAAATTCATTGACCAAAACAACTTTTAGGATTATATCGCGTTTATTTATTATTTATTTATATTTATTTCCCGACGTTTCGAACTCTTTACAAAACGCGAAAATCTTAGAAATAAATTTATAAAATTCATTATTTGAAAACGATATCTTCCTCATAATCGAATCAGTAAGGATGTTTTATTTAATTTGAAAATTTTCAATAAAGATTGTCCTTGATAAAAATTCAATATACATATGTACAACTCCAGATCACAATCAAATAATTATTAAGAAATAAGAATTCAATGGTTTACAAAAATAAAGGTTTACCTGTAGAATCTCCGGCGTAGTATTCCTCTGCCATTGTCAAGTTTATCTGCGACAGCAGCGCCATATATCTCCATAGATGCTGTGAAAACAACCAGCTCGTACCACTGAGACACCTGTAAAATACGATACAGATATATATATATATATTTTATAAGTACAGTAAAAACTCTTTTATCCGGCCCTCGGTTATACAGATTCGCGATTATCCGGACTACCAACTGCGACCAATTTATATGTACCTTTTTTTTTTTTTTATGTTTTACTGGGCAGCGCTTGACCTCGTTTCACCTGATGGTAAGTGACGACGAGGCCGATGATGGTGAAGCGCACTGTCCAGTTAGTAGCCTATTCACTCTCCTTTTGAAGAGACCTATGTCATAGTTAATGGGGAACACCGAAGCAGGTAGTTTGTTCCATTCACCAGCCGTGCGGATGATGAAAGAAGACCCAAAGCGCTTAGTTCGTACAGGTGGGATTTCAACAACGTACGGGTGTAGACGGTAAGTACGTCGGGTGGTTCGCCGATAGAATGGGGATGGAGGTATCAAGTTGTGTAACTCTTGCGCACAAGAGTTACACAACTTGCACCTACAAGTCGAATTTAAGCAAGCATAAACGTATCGGAACGTGCATATTGACGTGGAAACTGATACAGGAGCATCTCATGATGTAGCATTTCATGCCCTGGATGTTTCCTGAAACGTGTTTGAACTGTGTTTGAAAAACAAACAGAGAGTGATAGTGTGAGTTTACTACAACTGTAAAGAATTCGTGATATAGCAGCAATGAAAGATTGCTTACGTCAAATGACAATTACCAAATATTTTAAACCAAATGTGCACTTATTACATACTGTTTGTATTTCATGATTACCAAATTCAAAATTGTAAACAAATTATTGGTACATACATACATACGAAAATATTTTATTTCATGATTAATGCGGCTGTACTTTAGTAGATATTAGGTATGTATGTAATCAAATAATAAATATGTACATACAGAAATAAGTGTGAATTTCTTTATAAACATTTTTTTTTTATATCTACATATACAAATATGTAGAGATTTTTAATAAGCACATAGCAATATTCTACATCCATTCGATTATCCGAATGTCTACCGACAACAATTAGTCCGGTTAATAGAGTTTCTACTGTAGCTACTTTTATTTATGTAGTTTATTCCAATAAATCGTTTTAAACTAAACTAAAACCAGCGCGATTTCAAACACTGCGTGTTTGTAATATATGCTCATACATACAATGTAATGTATTACTATGATATAAATTGTAAACATATGGTCACCATATGTCCCCTGCGGTTAAGCACATCTATAATATTGTAAAGATGTCTGTAGATTGTAGACATTGTAAAAATTTAAATTGAATATGTTTGTACAAGATTATAAATGGTTGACATCAGCCCTGTCATCAACAAGGTTTTTGTCAATAAAATCTACATCTAAAGACGTGTAATAGTTAAAAATAGGTGGTAATTCAGAGGTCTCAGCAAATCTGAATCTCATATTTCAGTTAGCAGTAACACCTGTCTCAACATGTTACATACGTTAATAATTTCATCTCAATTGAGTACCGTATTTTAGGAGTAAACTGTCTGTTCCAGACTTACAAGTTCAGCTTAATGATTCAAACATATATTATAATTAATTTATACCAGTTCAGACTTGATAATTTCTCCAAAATGTAGGCAATTAATCAGACCGTGAATATAGAAAATAAAATGGCGCCTCTGTGTACATTTAACCACCAACATTTTATTGAATGCTTTGCACATTTATTACATATATTTAATACTATTTTTAGCATGCCTATAATATCTGCAGGTGCAAGAGGTATTTCCTCATTGCTCTATTCATTCATTGCGGTGTGCCAGCTTAAAACCCTGGTTTGACTAAACAGAGTGCTCATGCCTAATCACTAGACAACCAAGAAAATATTTATATTATGGCATATATACATATACCACTTGAAATATATATATGATACTGTAATTATTGTTAGAAGTAATATTTCCATTTGTATGATTCTGTTACTGCACCAATCCAGTGCAAATTATACAATTAATTTATATTATGATAATTATTACTTTCATTATATGAGTCAGTTGAATAATTGAAAAGTGTGAATTGTATTCACATACAATTACAAAAATATAGACAATGTTTTTTAAAATATCTATTAGTATTTCATAACTATGTATCTAATATTCATATAATTATTATAGAATTGCATACTAATATTATTTTAAAGTAATTGGTATAAACCAAGATTTGCAATTAAGTCCAAGGCTTTTTTATGGGTTTATAAAGGTCTATTCTCAAGGATTTGTCTTAAGCATACTGCAATTGTTTAGTAAATTTATTAAAGTAATGTTTAGTAATAACTTTGCAGAAGATGCATTTTGTGATTAAAAATTTCTTAAATTGTGGCTTACTATATCCAGGAAGTAATCGACATGTGGCCTCTTGTGGACAAAAAATCGCACGGGATGCTTGTCTATGGTCACTTTGAGTACAAAATCTGGTGGTGTGCCTGGCTTAACAGTAGGCCTTAGCATTGCATCATGATGTGAGTGGATCAATGTTTCATCTAGATCTAGCACCAGCATTTTTCTTCTTACTAGACCTGAAAGTTTCAACTCTCGATTAGTTTAAAAGGAGACCACAAAATTCAATCAAAAAAACATACATCATTTTCCACTAGTATTTTTTTTTATAGAAAGGCGTAGGATTGTGGAGAGGTGTAGGTGTACTAGATAGACACTCTCACCAAACAAAACGGTCATGAGCCTCCTTAATGTTGATATTCTTGGAGGCCTTGGTATTTCACCTGCTAAGCCAGACCATTCATGCAGTGAGCTGCATGGCTCTAGCACTAAGCTTCGAGTTCCAGAAAAGACATATAATAATTTTTGCAATGAATATAGCCCTTTAAAATATAAGCAGAGTAAATAATGGGGAATTAAGTATCTAATTGGTATTAAAAGTTCACATATTATGAAAAGATAATTCGACTAAATTATAAGAGAAAGTACAGTCAGAGGTTAATCTCAATCATCAATGTTATATTAATTTGCATTATAGTTATGAATGTTGTATGGCAGTAGTCATATGGAAGTAATTTATTGCATTCAATAAGTTACTACTTCAGACAACTATTCCATTCAATACATTATTACTAGCTAATTTTGTTCAATATATTGGAACCATGCTCAGTAGGAGCCAGAAGGAGTTATGTTTGCTACATAACTTTTAAGTTGAATTGTAACAGGCTCCTATTCCTTGCTATATTTATTTAGATTCAAAATATTGTTGCAGAGTGTAAGCATTTATTTTGTATGCATAAATTATATTACTTATCTGTATAAACTTTTATCAAGAGATATGATAAAAACTAGACTGACATATTTTTTGCTGACATGATCACATGTTTAATAAATTATAGTAATAAACATGTCATTTTATACAGACTGAATGTAGCGTTGGGGGGAAAGTAAAATGATATTATTAATATATTTTTTCAGTAAATTATAGAAAGTAGGAAAATTGTTTAATGCGAATTATCTTGAAATTATTATCTGAAATATTATCATAGTATTTTTGTGTCTTTATCAGTCAAGAATCAAATGTCATCATCTAATTCTCATCACTAATAAAAATTATTTAATTGTGTTCTGATGGTAAGATGATAAATCGTAAGATCAAGGATATACTTACTCAACCTGTGTCTAGATACTGGCGAAAGTGGATACATCTCATATTTGACGGATTGATATTGAGCTAACTGAAAATGAAATACCACGTGAGAATTTCGGAGTGGGTAAATACATATAAGAACTCATCATGAACACACAATATTATTTATATTTACCGCTCGATATTGCTTCTTAAACATATAACAAAAACAACTCCATACTTTTGATGCGAGTAGCATGAACGCGCGAAGGCCCATTTGCAACCGTTTCAGCATTTGAAGAGGTTATAAAAATGTCACTATCACACAAATAAGTTTATTTATAAACAACAATATTTCAAACGAGATCATTGACGGGGTAATTCTAATCAAATTCAATAAATACCAACTGCCGAAAACATCTAACCCGCCATGACATAATCGACTATAGAGCACTATAGACTAGTAAACCAGTATAGAGTACTAATATGTCATACATGTGTAACCATAGAGATTTGAATTCAATTCTATGTGTATTGGTGATGTAACGAATATTCGTATGTTTTTGGGTATTCGCATTCGCAAGAAATATTGCGAATGTTTGGCGAATGCTTTTAATAACAAAAAATAAATATATTGTTCGTAGCAAGATGATACGAAAAATGAGCTTTATATTTTCTTTAATCCCCGCTTAGATTAGTGTATGTATTATATTATGGATCAGCCATTAGGTATTTAAATAACTGCACGTCAAGTCCCTTGCGGGGTAGGCAGAGAGAACAGAGCGCCATAAGGATCGTCCCTTATGGCGCTCTGTTCTATCTGCCATACACGCCTCACTCGTCTCTTTCAGTTTCATAATTCTTGTCGTCACAGTCGTCGAACTTTAAGGCTCCTGACATCACCTTCCTCCAGGACTCGTTCTATTTGTGTGACGTGGCCGTCTGCGTATCCTATACATTCATCTGGTTTTGCATTGTATCATCTGCTGGGTAAATCTGGCATCATCCATTCGTTCTATATTTCCGAATCATGCCCTTTCTTACTTTAACATCGACACTCTCTTTCCTTCTTCACACCTTGTTTTCGACGCGGTCAGCGAGAGTCTCACCGCAGATTTTGCGCAGTAACTTCGACCGCGTTTATCCTTTCGTGCAAACCCTGCAATACCCAACTCAAATCGATTTTAATCAAAGGAATTAATCAGGAAAAGACACGTTTTATTAAGTGTGAAACTTTTTTCAAAATATTCTTCTACGCGCGATATTAATCATTAAATAGCTGCACGTTATGGCTTGACCGATTTTGATAAAATTTTGTGTGCATTTTAGGTCTAAGAATCATTCGAATGCGTTCGCGAAGGCTTAAAAGAAATATTCGCATTCTCATTCGCATTCGCGAATGTTTTTATGAAACATTCGTATTCGCATTCGCATTCGCGAATGTCCAAAATCCAACATTCGTAACATCATTAATGTGTTTACATTTTTCAGTCATAATATAACATAACTTCACGCCTTTTTCTACCCGTAGGTGTAGGCAGTGGCTTTGAAGTCTCGATTCGCAGTTATGTTTACGTTCCAAATGGAATTGCTGGCGAACTTATTGCTATGTATCACACATAACTTTCGAAATGATTTCGAAAAGTTATTGGTGTGAGCCAGGATTCGAACCCGCGACCTCTTGATTCAGAAGCAGGGTGTTCGACCACTGGACCACCGCGACTGATATTTTTCAGTCTTTATGGGCTTTAATATTATACTTGATGGATAATATCAACACATTTCTCATTTTAGTGCACGAGATAGTTTAATTTCATCTCGAGGGGCAAACTGATATCAATTTAACTGAAATAATTAATTTCAATTATGTCAAAATAAAGTTAAATTTTAAGTGATTTTGTAACCCCTAATTATTTATTTATTGACTTATTATTATTTTCAATAACGCATTCTCAACGCATACTTTTTAATTTATACAGACCAGTGCTTGACCGGCTTGACGATACTTCTCCTGATAGTGAGTGACAGCGAGGTCGTTGGTGATATAACGCACTGGCACGATAAGTACCTATTCACTCTTTTTTTGAAGATGTCCACATTATAATAATTTAGGAACACCGACACAAGCAGTTTATTCCATTTTTTAGCTGTGCATAATAAGATCGAAGACGTAAACCGCTATATCTGGATAGGTGGTACTCACTACGTCCACTACGTCCGCGACATAGCCCATCGTTCTGGTTGCTCGGCGATGGTACGGGGACGACGGTGTTAAGTGATGCAGTTCCTGTGTACACTCTCAAGAGAGTAGCCTGTAGAACACTGAGAGGCTGGCTACCTTTCGCCTGTACTCAAGGCTTTCCAGTCGTAAGTCGAACAAGTTGGAATTGCCAGTTCATCTAGTAGCATCTCCACCGTATCCAATAATGAAAGGCAGTAGAAGTTAGTCCTAGTTTTCCAATTACAGCATTTTAGCGCATTATGCGGCATAATGCTTAACATTGATGTTCCAATTAAAGCATCGCTACACACAATCGGGCACTCGAAAAAGTAGTGCTTTCGCATGATGCATGCCACGTATACCAACATTACCAACTCATTGACAGAAAATTATTATGTGTTTTTTGCAGTATGTTGGCATTGATCACAATATAAATATTAATGTGTTAAAAAAATTATAGCTTCCGTTTCGTTGTAGTTTTTTGGAAATAAAGTTAATTCAACCTGTGTTAAAAAAAAGTAATATAAATATGGATGAAGGTACAGGCATTGACTTTTTTTATTCTACATTTAATGTGAACACTGAACTTAGCGCACTCTACTGGCGCATTCTAACACCAATTCGCGTTCTAACTTCTAATTAGGCTTTAGAACAATTTGGCAATGTGCAGCACTGAGTCACATAATGCTCTGTAATTCGAAAATTAGGAGTAGTACCAGGCTATATGTGACTCCACGCATAACAGGACTTGAGCTTTATAAAAAGTAACAAGCTGTCTCGGCGTGAAATATGGCCAGACCTTTGAAAGGATACCCAGTTTCTTTCTTACTGCCCTTCCGGGCCCTTCCCATAGATTCATTCAATGAATCGCCCAAAGTTGAGGTTTTGAGATTTCAATACCCAATAACCGGAGACGGTCAAAGTATTCCAAAGCCACACTCTGGAAATTAAGAGCCAAGGTAAGTGTTTTAGCAGTATTAAACCTCATAAGGTTGGCGTCGCACAGTGTACGATTTGATGAATCTAGGTGGACATAAATCAGGAGTGCTTCTATGTGATTTTAAATGACTGAAAATACTTGATCCTACTTAAGTGACAGGTTGCAGTTTGATGATATAAGTGGAGTGAGGTCACCTGGATCATCGGTGACTATGGGCGTTCCCCAGGGTTCGATACTCGGCCCCTTATTATTTAATATCCATATTAATGACTTGCCCTTTTGCGTACAGAAGTTTTGTAACGTTGTACTATTTGCCGATGACACATCACTTCTCTTCAAGGTAGACCGTAAAAAGAGTTTAATTGATGATGTGAATCGTTCTCTCACACAAGTTCATGAATGGTTCACGGCTAATAATTTAGTTCTAAATGCGATTAAAATAAAAATAATAAAGTTCACTAGTGTTAAAGTTCCGGATATAAGTATAGCTCGAAATAATAAAATTCTTGACCCAGTGAAGTCTACTGTATTCTTGGGTATTACCTTAGATAATACGCTACAGTGGGGCCCACAAATAAAGTCTTTAGCGGAAAAACTTAGCTCTGCTGCTTACGCGGTTCGAAAAGTTCGACAGCTTACCGATATTGTAACCCCCAGAATAGTTTATTTTAGTTATTTTCATAGCGTTATGTCATATGGTATATTGCTATGGGGCAGAGCAGCTGAGATTCAGTCCATTTTCGTTATTCAGAAACGAGCAATACGGGCAATTTATAATTTGGGTGCTAAGGTCTCCCTCAGAGAACGTTTTAAGGAAATTGGCATTTTAACAGTTATCTCCCAGTTTATATATGATAACATCATGTTTGTGAGGAGAAACTTAGATAAATATACGAAACATAGCGATGTACACAATTTTAATACTAGAGGCAAGCATAAGCTTGAATTACCGTATCATCGCCTGCACAAGGTACACAAGTCTTTTTTGGGAATGGGTGTACAGTTTTATAATAGGATACCTGCGCATATTCTGGATTTGTCTTATGATCGCTTTAGGCGGGCTGTGAAGGGTCGTCTCATTGGTGGTGCATACTACACCGTCAACGACTTCATGACTGACAAGTCGGAGTGGGACCGTCAAATTGCTTGCTCAACGCGGATTTTGTAGTTTGTGTATTGGAATTTGCTCACTTTTTCTGAGTGGAGGCGTTCTGTAATAATTTCTGATAGCTTTTTAATTGTAAATTTGCCTTGATGTTGTGTTCAATAGGTGATACTTAATTTTTATTATTCGCCACAATTTTTGCACAACGTTACCACTCTAATTAAAAGATGTCGCGTCAGTTGTGCTCGACTACTGTGATCGCATAGAATTTCTTAGTAAACATGTAGGACGTTGATTTTAATTTGGTTGGATCTTAATTGTGACTGTCGAGTATTCTGTTTGCTACACCTTTTATTCACCAACCTACTGATTTGTTTTCAGTAGTTATAATAATATTGTTATTTATTTCGAATGGTTTGAAAAGAGTATTTGGCACATGACTTTCTTGCCCGATTCTTCTCATGATAGCCCCTACACTCGGAATCGGGCCGCTCGTGGCGATTGCGTCCGTGTCTTTTTTTGTTCCACGGAGACACTTTCCACAAGCGCTCGTTTGTATTTAATTTTAAATAATATGTTATCTGTACTTGTTGACTATTTTTAAGTGTCTGTGAAGACCCATAAAAATAAAGTTATTTTGACTTTGACTTTGACATGTTGTATCACTTTTATAAATCCAAATAAAGCCGCCGAGCTTTATCACAATACAGTTGAAAATCATCAGGCTCAATTTCATATCCAGAAGCTATAGCTGCTAGTATGATTCCAAAGCGCTTTATTCGAGCTTTATTTAGACAGTAATACGTGCGTGCTGTTGTAGCATCTGAAAAAAGGCTCTTGCGGTATTCCCGTCATTGCTGCAATACTTAGTTGAGCAGCATAATTGTTGTTCGCTGAAATTTGTTAGTAATTGCTTTACCCTACGCTTTTTGGTTCTTTTGGAACTATTTTTAAAATCTTTTTCCGGTCTACCACGCGCGGAACTGGGTTGTACAGGATCTGGGATCATATCTAAAACTAAACACTTTGCTATTCTTCGTATGAACGTAAAACAAGTTCAACCTATACCTACGTACCCATTTTTCACGATTTTTTTTTCACTTTAATTTTCCATTAAAGCACGTAAAAGACGTTCTGCTTCTTTACTAAGCACAGGCATACTGAATGTTGGCTTTACAAAGTCAATCATTTGAGTAACTCGCCCCATTAGGCGAAATGGAGCGCCAAAACACAAACAGAGATTTTCGATGCATTCAGACACCTTTAACAAAAATATTAAAAAGTTAATTTTCGCAAAATATAACGTTGTTCCGATAAATAGAATAAATAAGGGATCTTTTAAAAATATTGCTATGATATTGCTGTATATTGCTCTATACTTTAAGTCCAATAACATTTTGAATTATTCATTAAAAAACGGTTATATTTAAGGGCATAATTTAACACTTTCAAAAAGGTACTAAGGGTCAAATTTCAACTAAGTAGGAGCATAATTACATCTAGTTGAAGATTCCATCGTTAAATGCACTTGGTATCATCCAAAACACTATACGAAACACGTTAACGATAGCGGTCGCCGGTTGCACTATGCGTATGTTCGACTACATGTTAATGAAAGGGTATCTTTGCCTTTTATTTATTTCTTTGCTATTGAAAGGGTCGCGGTGCTCACAGATTTTTTCTTTATGTTATGAGTTACTAGAGTTATTCTACATTAAGATACAAGGGAACAAATGTACAATTTCAACGATTTGCATTTTCTATTTTTTTCCACCTAGATTGATCAAATTGTATACTGTGCGTCGTCCCTTTCAGACACTGCCATAAGTGTTAGATTAATTCACTCAACCATGGCCTCATTTTCCAACCGGACCTGACAGTACCGTACAGCAAAGAGGATATAAATAATGCCATGCAGTAACACACACACGGGCCAATGACCATAGTCACAGAACTATGCTGCCTGAAGCTACAGGAATCTACAGAGGCACTGTCGAGAGCGGCTGTTGCAGGCGGTTACTGCAAGTTTTCTTAACAATTAACCGTGGATTTGGTCAACAGCCTGTGCGAAATCGCCATGAGCCAAACAGAAACTTCAGGCAGTGTAGTTAATGTTTGTCACTCAAAAACGGAAAACCTTTCTCATATGTCTGATAAACATTTGATAGTATTTGAGTTCTCGCTAAAGTTCTTACCAATCTGCACACAAAACACAGCATTGTAATTATAAGGTGGTTTGACTTCTAAGCTGTATAGCCTTTCCAAAATGGGCTAAATGAAATTCAAACGAGTACGCTTTCACACGACTCATGTAAAGCTAATAAAATATAATGTTCTCCTAATCCAATAATGAATGCTATATATACATACAGTACAATATGTTTTCTTTTCGAGTGTTAGGTAATTTTTGAAAAGGATATAAAAACAACCAAGTCTATAAAATAAAAATCATTTAATTCTAAATTATAGTCATAATGTAGGTACACAGTTCTAAAAATCATCCCAGACAAACCAGTAAAAAATCATTCACTTCAACTTTTTTTAAAACACAGAGGCCTATTTGGTTACCGCAGGTTAACTGGAGGGCTGTAACACTCAGGTCATTATATCACTTACGATAGTCATAATCATATTGTTTACAAATTTTAAAATGACCTAAGCATTGTTATAAATCAAAATTATCAATTGTAGATGCAAAAGCCCGGTCCGTTGGGAGGCTGCGCGCGTATTTTTCTACGATTCATGCGACAAGCGTGTTCCTCGATTCGATGGTAAACATCTCGGGCTATACTACGATAGCGGTTATTAATCGATTCGGCACTCCAAAGTTTCTCTGCAACTGCACTAGAACGTGGCCACACTCTGAAATCGATAAAACTACATAAGTAGGTACTTGGTAGGTACTAAGTACCTTTATGTAAGCTAAGAGTTTTATGGTGTTTTTTTTCTTAATTCTTTAAACATATTCAGTTTTTAACGCCTTTTCATTTTATGATTTTAAGTGAGAATCATATGATTTTTTTAAGATATTTTAATAAAGGCTATACATATATTAATTTATAACTTTATACAATGTTAAAATATACCTAAAAGGACAAAACACCTAAAAATGCATTATGTAACCATTTGTAATGTTTATGATTTAATTAAAAATGATAACGTATTTATGTAATAATCATTAATACCTGCTAATAACATTACTGTCGTCCACCACTTCGCCCCACATGCACGCTTCACCGCCAATGATATTGTCGAGATTGTACATCGCCTTGTTCCTGGTTATCATTTGACGTGGATCCGCCTTGTAATACGCCTCCCAGTCGCCACCACTTTGTAAATGATCTAAATACCACGACGCTGAGTAAATAAGTTTGAGGCCAGCATTCAGGATCTATTAAAATAAATATATATTTTTAAGAGCATTAGCTTTTTATTCTAGAAAACTTCATCTTTCGAAGTTGAGGGCACGAAATCACAAAAAATTATACGTAGGAACCCATATCTTTCATAGCACACATATAATAAATTGTAGTAAAGTACATTGAATATTTTTGTTTTAGAATACTTGGGACATTATTTACAATCGATACCGAATCCAAAAATATGTTATTTTAGAATTTTTGTCTGCTTGTCTGATTGTATGTATTATTGTTATTTTGTTACGGATAAACTATAAAAGTACTGCTTGCTTTTACGTCTAATTTTGCATAAATATAGCCAAGAAGTCGGGTCAACTCATAGGCAAAATATTATGAGGCTATCCCTAATTTGGGGTGAGCAATGAACCCTTATAATGACACAGACACAGTATTTTTCTGCTTTATGGCGTCCACGCAGACGAAGTAGCGGGCAACAGCTAATTAACAATAAGAAAAATAAACCAATCATCAATAACTTACTCGTTTTAACTCATTGCCGTCTTCTTGTTTCCACACTTGGACAATAGCATCATTCGGTAGAGGGACGCCTTCATCAAAAACTTCCTAAAATATAAAGTCAATTATGTAAAATTATTTACAGAGTCTCGGTGGCGCAGTGGTCGTGCACATTCTGATCCAGAGGTCCGGGTTCGATTCCAGATACTGACACACACCAATGACTTTTCGAAAATTGTTTTCGGAAGTTGTGTGATAAATATCGATGACTGAAAACTTTGTGCCCGGTATGGCAATAGGTTCGCCACCTATTCCATTTGGGACGTAAACATAACGGCGAGACGAGGCTTAACAGCCGCTGCCTACACCTTCGGATAACAAAAGGCGTGAAGTTATGTTATGTTATTTAGATTTTTTTTAAGCAAGAACGTATTGTCTACGTTCCGTTATGCCGTTAGGTAAGCATAAATAAAATACGACGATACAAAAATATTTGTAATTTTTCGCCCTTGGAGATTCCGGCACTTATCTACCTAGCTACGCTTCAAAGTTGCAGTTATGGGTGATCTCTAGGTATCCCTTAGGTATAGTAAAATTCTAAGGGTAAAGGTAAAGGTTCTAAGACATATATGCTATGATTCCGTGTGTGAAAAAAACAACATAACATAACTTCACTCCTTTTTCTACCTGAAGGTGTAGGCATCCTCCACTCACGGAATCGTACGCTAAAACCAATATTGTACCTGCCAAACGATAGTTTTAGTGTTGTCCCCTAAGATTGGTATAGTTTTGTTCATGAAGTAGGAATGTAGATCACTTGGCCCAGACATATTATGATCTCTCATGAACTTTTGCAGATCCGGGTTCGATTGCCTGAAAATTATGCAATATAAGATCTATGACAAAAAAATATATCAACGAACAAATTTAAGTCCTGGTTCCCAGTCCTAACCCAGCTCTGGGATCGCAATGCACTGAGTTCACACAGTGATAGAGCAGTGGTAGAGCCAAGCAGTTCGCTGCATGAACCTCTCAGAAGATCGACGTAAGCTCATGCCGCGTTTCTTTCGGTGAAAGAGGTACCCGGAGGCCCACCCCCTTCCCCATCCCTTTCTATCCTACTCCCTTAAAGGTCGGCAACGCAACTGTAGCACTATATGTGTTGCAGCTGTCCATGGGCGGCGCTGATCACTTAACATCAGGTGACACGCCTGATCGTTTGCCCTCTTATCCCATAAAAAAAAGTTCTGAATAACTTGAAAAGACGTAATATCTCCATTATTAATCTCTACTTTTTATAATAATAATCTATCTGCGGATAGAATTTGGATTACACTGAATGATTAAACCTTGCAGGTTAGTGTAGTTAAGTAACTGGTACAGCCAAGCAGTTCGCTGCATGAATAATGGCTCGACCACTGAAATATCACGACCTCTCTCTGAGAGGCCTCTCTCTGACCAGAACGCGGCATAATCCACTATACGTCGATATTCTGATATCGACGTAGAGTGGATTATGCCGCGTTTTGGTCAGAGAGAGAAGTATCCGGGAGCTCACCCATGTTCCTCCTATTTTAAAGGCTGGCAACTCAGCTGTAACCCTATCTCTGTTGCAGGCGTCCAGTCCAGGCGTTAGTTGCTTACCATCAGGTGACAAGACTGCTAATTTGCTCTCCTATCACATAAAAAAAAATAGTTGCTATTAGAAACGTATTCATACCAGCAGCCAAGTTCCACTTCATCACCACCGACGTGGAGATAATTATCAGGGAATCTCTCTTTTACCTCTTGGAATAATTCGCTGATGAGTTTATATGTGATGTTCTTGGATGGATCCATTGGACCTAGGCTTATCTCATAAGTTTCATTATTGGATAGGTCTATTTCGTATAAGCCAGGTGCTGGGTAGTAACATTGGGTCAGAACATTTGGATACGCTTCACCCCAGGATCTGGTGTGCCCTGTAAGTTTTTTTACAAAAATAATAAAGCTGTAGTAATACAACTACTATTAGGCAAAGAAAAAAAAAAAAAACTCAATATGGCCGAGATGGCAGCATGCGATAAGACTGCCCATTGTATTTGCCTAACGTTTACCATGTACCAATTAC
This sequence comes from Euproctis similis, assembly GCA_905147225.2. Taxonomy (NCBI): domain Eukaryota; kingdom Metazoa; phylum Arthropoda; class Insecta; order Lepidoptera; family Erebidae; genus Euproctis; species Euproctis similis. The sequence continues at coordinate 15,337,462 of LR990104.1, forward strand.
TGTAATTTATTTTTAAATGGTGTACAATAAAGTGTATTCTTAAAAAGTCACTCTTCTATAGAAAATTTTACATAAAAAATGTAGACATCCAAATATCTTTACAAATTTATCGTATCTTACTAAAATTACCAGAGCAAAAGTAACCATTAAACTTACTTGCACACATTTTTCTGGAATAATGGTTCTATTTCTATGACCTACGTGTACATTGGTAAATCCGCAGATAAATAATATTAGTAAGATATATCCTTGTTTATTTTATTATAATATTTCTGTTTACTTCGCCTATCTATTGAGAACTTGGATGACCTTTCTTCGGAAGAAGTTATCGCCTGACAAATGAATTGTTTACTCGTAATAATAAAATATCTATCCACCATTTATCGACAAAAATATATACAATTTATAATAAAAATCTTTGTAATGTCAGAATCGCAGGACGTTTTTTTTTAAATTTTCGTAAAGATGCTACGACGCCGCGTCGTCGTCTTTAAAAAAACGAATTACAAAAAAATACGTTAGTCTGTCGTAATCATCAAAACCGTTTGTTGCTGAGAAAAACTTGCTGGAAAATAGCTGCGCTGATATGAAAAGTGATTTAGTCATGATTAATAATAAATAGGAATCCGTCGGTTCAAATTCGGGTACACAATAAAATTGTGTACCCGAAGTTCGGAGGAGATTTTATCGATGGCGTTCAAGGAATGAAATAAAATGCCGTTGGCATGCCTGATATTATCTCCAATAATATTAATGAAATTGAGAAAAAAGGCCTTTGAACCCTGAGTATTATTGAAATATGCCAAAAATTATAAGTTGAAAATAAAAATTGCTTAGCTATAACTAATCTGTATTCTTTAGATCTTGCCGTTTTTTTTTAATAAAATGCCTTTAGTATATGGAAGGATAAATCAAACTAATTAATGTTAAGTTATTTCGGCCACGGAACTATAAAAATAAAAAAGTGACCTTTATCAATACCATTTGTAAGAGGGTAACTGCTAACTGTAAACTTTTTTTTAACTCCTACAAACAATATAATATATTTACTTCTAATAGATCTAAAGTTCACATATCGAATGATGTTACATTGTTAGTATTGTAAGCAGATTTATGTTGCACTCCACGAAGTGGGGCCGTTTAAGTATTACGTATTTTATGCAGATTTATTACAATTATTTACCCCCACACCCCCCTTATCAGCAAAAGACAGCAAAGCTCTTACCCCCTCTGTCCATAATTACGTAATCACGAGGCCATCTACATGATTAGGTCTATGGTTTTTTTTTGTAAAATTGAATAGCTACTGATGACGTAATCATCAATTGGACCCCCCCCCCCCCCCCTACCCCTCATGTCATCAAAAATAAGCAAAGCAAAGACCCCCCACCCCCCCCTATAGTGCTTACGTAATAGTTTAACGGCCCCAGTAAAGAAATACAGGAGTGTGAACGTAATGTTGAATGGTTTCTATTTAGGGCAAAAATTTTCACCGGTTGAGGGCGCTATCCTCGAGGAGCACTCGTTCAAATCTTTACGCGGGAAGTTTGTCACCGTTGACAGCTCTATTCAATTCTAATAACGCGGCATACGTACCTAGCGCAGCCAGTGGCAGAAAAGAGAACTAAGAGCTTAGTTTAATATCGTGTACAATAATTATACTATGGAAAAGCCTAGACCGTTCGGACTCCTGTGTCTCTATACTTCGTGTTCGACTCGTTAAATCAGAAAGAAAATGTCTAGTACCGATGACTATGAGATTCGTTATCCTTTCATTGTGACTAATTCTTTGAATGAAATTGTATAAAACATGCCAACATGATAGTGTCTCTATGAGGTACTACTTAATTTTATTTCATGCATAAATTGTCTACCCATTTACCTGGAACATCAAACTCCGGTAATACACGAATGCCTCTATCTCTGGCGTAGTTCACAATATGTTCGACATTATGTTTGGTGTAAGTCATGGCTGGATCGTAGGCACCTTTCTCGCTGTAAGTTTTTTTAAAGAGTTTTGTTTACATGTTTAATTTCGCTAAAGGAACAATCCACATACAGCCTTAAACGGTGTTGTTTACTTATCTCATCAAAGTTTTTGGTTAAATATTTAAAGTGAAGAAGTGTAAATTTTCAGAAGGAAGAAAATGCAATTAGTTATAGTATTATAAAAATACTATAACTGGGAACATATTATTTCTTAAAAACAATCAGTGCTTACCTGAGTTGAGGGAACTTTTCACTTTCAAAGGGGAAACTTTGATCGTCGACAATATGCCAATGTAGAACATTCAACTTGTTCATTTCCATGGCGTCCAGGGTTTTCAATATATTAGACACAGATATGTAGTGTCGTGAAGTATCTATGAGTAGGCCGCGGTGAGGATATCTTGGATAGTCCACTATTTCTGTTGTGTTGATAAACACGTTCTACAAATTAAGAGTTCATTGCCAGCATATAAAAAGACATGATAAAATTACATTATTTGTTTTACAATGTAGATGTTATTATATTTTTATTTATTACTATGGTTATTTTGAGTAATAATTAAAAAATAACCTCAAGAGTTGGTACAGTCGGCTCTCGTTAATTCCAACTTGCGATAATTCGAACCTCTCTATAATTCAGTCATCACGAGTTTCCTACAAAATCTCTTTATATTTCGAACTAATCCAATACATTTTTATGCACTTGGTAATTCGAACTAAAAAATCATTGCTACTTAACAAAAACGACGCGTTAATTCGAACACATCGGCGTCCAACACTTGATAATTCCAATTTACAGAGAGAGAAAGAAGTGGTAAGATTGTAAAAACATTTCGCGACAAATTTTAAATGTTTAGTCTCGGTGGTAAAGTGGTCTAGCACCCCGCTCCTGAATCCAGAGGTCGCGGGTTCGAAACCTGGCTCACATCAATGACGTTTCGAAATTAATTTCGAAAGTTATGTGTGATATATGGATGACTAAAAATTTTGTGCCCAGTATGGGAATAGGTTCACCATCTATTCCATTTGGCACGTAAACATAACGGCGAGTCGAGGCTTAACAGGCGCTGCCTACACCTTCGGATAGAAAGTTATGTTGTTTTAAAGTTTAACGTACACCATTTGTTTTTGTTCTGATTAGTTTGCCTATTCGACACACACTTCGCACAAATTGCCTATAGTAAGAAGTCATCGACCAAGTAGAGGAGTGTGAAAAGTAAGGTGATGTTGCAAAAGTACTTCTTCAAATAACTTAATTTAGAATTATCCGAATACTTTCTCAGCTATAAAAGAGGACAAGGGGAAAATTAATGCTGCTCCAACTGCTGGAGGACGGGAAAAAACGAACAGTTCTTTCGAAAGATTACTTAATTCATCTCAAAAGTCATTGTTAAAGAATAGCAGTAGCAGCAGTTAACATATAATGAATTAATCAACATTTAGTAATTCGAGATTTTATTTATTTTCTCGCACGAGTACAAAACCATTTGATATTTCAAACTCTCGATAATTCGTAATATTTTAAGAGTCCCTCGAGTTTCGAATTAACGAGAGTCGACTGTAGTATATTTTTTTTTATAATAGACTAGCTGACCCAGCAAACGTTGTCTTGCCGAAAAATAAAATTTAAAAAATAGGGGTTGATCGTAGGGGGTTGAAAATTTAGGGTTGCATGTATTTTTGTATCCCGTTTTATAAAAAAAATAAGAAACAGAAATATGTCGAAAAATTTAAAAAAAAATTGAGGGATGGGCTACCCTTGTAGACCCCAGTAGACCAAATTGTAAATCTAAACCATTCTCGAATCTCCACGAACACACACAAAAAATTTCATCAAAATCGGTCCAGTCGTTTAGGAGGAGTTCAGTCACATACACACGCACACAAGAAATATATATATTAAGACTAGAAAACGTAGTATAGATTAAAAATGGTCTAGTTTAGTTTAACTTTTAGTAATGTTTATTTTAATATCCTCGGCTGCATTCTGCAACTACTAATGAAATGTAGAATACGTATATTTGATGAGAAGATAATACCTATGCTGTTTTTATAATATAATTAAATTTTCCTAAAAAAAATCTAGGTATCGGAGGAAAAATGTTGAACGGCCAGTATTTCAAGAGCTATTATTCAATACTTAAATATCGACATTTTAAGTACCTACCTTAAAATCATGAGATATGTAGAAGAGTTGTGAAAATGATTCCATTCCTCTAAGTATACCCCAAATAGAGTCACTGCTCAAACTGGAAACGGCAGATACATTGAGGCTGTCTGAAATTATAATAAAATATCTGGCATAAAAATTACGCTTTCCTAATAAATAGTTTCTTTTTAAATGATACCACTTCTAATACTTTTTAAAAATGAGACTTGTAAATAATTTAAATAACTATTGGAATGTGACTTAAATGTTTTAATTTTATGTGTTACGAAATAGTTGAAATTCATAAAAAAAACATAACTACATCATATTATCTTTGACTATGCGGATTCTATGTATTATTATCGCATTTCAAAAATTATAGTGTGTTAGTACATATTTATACAAATTGTACTAAAGTACAATTATAAATATTTTACTAAAACAATAAAACGGTCGATGAAAACTCTTAGTTTTTTTTTGGGTAATTATTGATCAATAGCAGTGGTAGAGCCATGCAGTTCGCTGCATTAATGTATCAGCTCGACCGGTGAAACATCACGACCTCTCAGAGAATCGATGTAAGAGGTATCCGGAGGCCCGCCTCCCTGCCTCGCCCGTCCTTTCCTATCCTACTCTCTTTAAGGTCAGCAACGCTGTCTGTGTTGCAGGTGTCCGAGGACGGTGGTAGTTGCTAACCATCAGGTGACCTGCTTGCTTGTTTGCCCTCTTATTCCATAAAAATACCACTCATTACTTTCTGCGTACCCATACCCATAATGTACTTAGCGTAAAGTGCATTTTGCAACTCCATACCTTTTATACCCGAAGATGTAAGCAACTAACGACCCTCGTAATCCTAACTCATCTTATTTTTTTTACTTTACTTTCCATAACTCTCTGAAAAGTATCAGCTATGATTTTCTTTCCTTTCAAATTTGCTCAAAATGATGCCTTTCAGTTCATTACAATTACGATCACTTAACTAGACTTTGCCGCAAGAAATTTCTATACTACCTAAAAATACGAGCACTCAAATAACTTCATACCTACCTAAGTATGGTTTATCTTTTAATTTACTAAAACTCACAAGAAGTATATAATTATTTCTTTATAAAGTCGAATCACTTTTCTTACACTTTGATATGTCTTATCTCTCTTAACACAGGTTAAAGGTCAAAGTTCTAATAGTGTAATACATAAAAATCGTTATACATACAAAACAACAATAACAAACGTGAAACTGAGTGACATCAGTAGTACATATAAAAAAAAACATAACAGAATATAATTTCACGCCTTTTTCTACCCGAAGGTATAGGCAGCGGCGGTTAAGCCTCGAGTAGCCGCTATGTTTACGCCCCAAATGGAATAGGTGGCGAACCTATTCCCACACCGGGGACAAAGTTTTTAGACATCGACATCTATCACACATAACTTTCAAAAACAATTTCGAAAAGTCATTGCTGTGAGCCAGAGGGGTTAAAAAATACTACTTAAACTTACATTTTAAAACTTACATTTTTCATCCATACCCATTTGTGGGTAAGTTTCGCACGGTGACCTCAGATTTATTTGAAGTTCCTCAATATTTGGGTAACTGGATACATTATGGGTGACATTATGGCTGTGCTGGCCCACTCGTCTACCGTGTCTCCAGGAGAGATGGTATATATCCTTCAGTACGTCCATGTAGCGTTCTATCGCTGCCTTTAAAATATGACATGTTTCGCCTTTCTCCTGTTGAGAAGATGTCATACATGTATGATGATAAATACATAGGTATATAAGAAACAAGCTGACGCTGTGAACTTCGTATTTCATTTTTATTTATGTTTACTACAAAATTAGTTAGTGTTCTGCATATAATGATTAGTAACATAGCATAACTTTACGCCTTTCTTACCCGAAGGCAGCGGCTGTTAAACCTCGTCTCTCCGTTATGTTTACGTCCCAAATGGAATAGGTGGCGAGCCTATTGCCATACCGGGCCTAAAATTTTCAGTCATCGGTATTTTTCACACATAACTTTCGAAATTAATTTCGAAAAGAGACCTGGCTATAAACTGTATTTGTTCCTTATCCAAACTTTTCCCAACGTACCTACTAGTACGAGAGCTAGCAACGTCGGGAAAACAAGGAATTTAGGTCGGCCAGTTTTAAGATAATTATGTTATTCCTCTCACTCTCCTGGACGTAACTCAGGCAGTCTGGCTAGCGCTAGTGGTTGCGTTCGTTTCTGCGCAGCCTATTTGTATACGTAAAATATCAATTTTTCAAATAATTTTAAGGAGATTTTTGTTTGTTACATTAAATTTATGGAAGTTTTTGCAACATATATTAATTTTGCCAGACCGTTCTGATGTTGCTAAAGCTGTGCCAGACGCAATTTCACATTTTTGATTTTTCAAATCAATTTAGTATGGCTGGAATGTTATATGGCAGCGGCGTCCCATTTGGGACGCCGCTGCTGGTTATCTAAACAATCATTTTCAATTATGTTTATGTTTAAATTATTACCAATCATCATCAGCTGAATCACAAAAACAAAGTTTGTTTAAAAACAAATTACGATGGGCAGTTTTTGTGTATACTAATGACAAAAACCGATTGGTGCGAACACAAACGAGTTCTATTGAAATTGAAATTCCCAAGCTTTTAAAATAAAACGATTTATTGATACAATGATTTCAACTGTTTACACTTGCAAAAACACAAAACAACTATTTTTCCGGGGTACACAACCATTAACGTTTTCTATAGAAATGTATTTAATTGTCGTAGATATTACATATCGTTAGAGGTACCTATAGATAAAACAATAGCCATCGCTGATTTTCTTTTTCTTTGTTTGTAGTGCTTTTTTTTTCAAATGGTAAACTGTTTAGAGGTACAAATTTCTAGCGGGAAATCAACACTTATAAACAATAAATAATATAAAGTTAATGAAGTAACTTTTAAAAATACCAAAATTATCGATATATATATATATATATATATATATATATAGTTAGTTATAAATTATATATAAATATATATAAATTATATATAAAATAAATATATATAGTTAGTTAGAATGGTATTAAAATTACATAAATATATTGTAATTTACATTAAGAACATCCTGTAATAATAAATTTTAAGTTTAATAAATACTTTTAGGATGATATTTAAAAGTTCGCATTTTGACTTGAACAATAATTGTGTAAAAAAGAGGGAAAAGTTAAAGGAAATAATCGATATTCCTGACAACAACTGCTCTGTTTGAGAGATGCTGACGGTGGTTTTTTGTGTTGGCGGTTAAATTATTATATTTAGAAAACACTGTTTATAAACAGATTTTGATTAATTTTATACTTACCGTAAATTTAAAAGTTGATGGAACCAATTTATAGAACGTCTCGTGTTTGATTTGTTCCTGCGGTTTCGGCCACACTTCCCCTTTAGTTGGTGGATATTTCGGCCCAGGAAAAACAATACTGGCCACTAATATAACGCTGAACGCGTTAAATATAAATAAACGCCACAACATTTCTGTCGAGAGTCTTACGACCAATTAAAATTCCGTGCTGCCCGTCTGACAGCCGGGAGTAAACTGATGAAGATGATGATGGTCGAATGTCGATGGAATATGGAACGAAAGGCATTGTCATGTTATTAAGCCTGCGCCGATTGGCTACGGACATTTGCGTTATCTACAATCTTCTGCCCGCAGCTTGACCTACGTAAAGGCCTAGGTAATAAAAAATAAATAAATAAAACATTATACATAGAGACGAATTGAGATCCTCCTCTTTTTCAAGTCGGTTAAAAATAAGACAGTCTCATGATGAGACTCTCATCATCAAAAAATAATAAAATCTATTGTAACTACGTATATAATAGATTTCTTTAAAATTGTGTATAATTTCTTTGCGTAAGCATAATAAATTTTCAATAAACTAAAGTCTGTTCCATAAGTTTAAAGAAGCTTTCAAATTACGAAAAATTAAAATTTGGTCAGTTATTTTCAGAGTTTTGCGATTAGAAAAACAAATATTTTCTGTACGTGGATTACTGGGCGACAAGGGAAAATCAGCTCTAATACCGCTTTTGTTCGTCTATCCCTCCCTGACGCCCTATAGCCGCCATCTTTCTTCAGCAAAATATTTGATTCATTTTTTTCGTGAGAATAGAAGGTACTACCTGTAGCGGTCTTTATGATCGGTGTATAAATCCTTTTTAGAATTTTATTTTTATATTAAATTCTTTCTTTGTCACATATGTCATATCATAAAAACTGTCGAAGCTTTGCGTTATTTATGTTGAGTGTAAGCGAAGCTTTTGGTGAGTTTTTGTTACTCCACAACAATAGCGAAATGTTGTTTTTTATTTAATATATATGTTTTGTCAATTTTGAACTTTTTGATGCTGGAGGGTTTTATTTCGAAATTGTCGGTATTAAAATGAACAAGAGCACGTTTTGGTATTCTGGGGATGTGGAATGAATAGACGTCAGGTATAGGAAAGCAGAAGGGCACCCTATTGAGAGTTTATGCTTTAGCATAAACTCTCAATAGGGTGCCCAGTTCCTTACTTGGACGTACTTAGTCTGTTGCTTCACCCTTCAATAGTTTAGTTTCAACAGTGGTAGAGTCTTGCAGTTCGCTGCATGAATCAGCCGGCTAGACCGGTGAAATACCACGACCTCTCGGAATATAGGCGTGAAGTGGTTCGTGCTGCGTTTCGTTCGGTGAGAGTGGTATCTGGAGGCCCAAACCCCTTTTCCCTTCCTACGCCCTTAAAAGACTGCAACGCAACACCAGTGTTCATGGGTAGTGAATAGGTGATCCAATAGCTCGTTTGCTCTCCTACCCCATAAAAAAATTACTTATGTATTTAGTGTGAATAATTGAAAACGTTTTTATCTGAATAGAATATTAGGCACATGAGTTTCTTGCCTGATTCTTTTCAAGACGGCCCCTACACTCGGAATCGGACTGCTCGTGGCGAATGCGTCCGTGTGAACTTTTTCCACGGAGGCACTTCCAGCGCTTGTAGAACATTTTTACTTTAAATAAGAGTTTAAGTTACTCCCTACAGATGACTTGATTTGCATTTTTGTATTATAATAATATAACTTAAACATTAGAGATAAGAATTAAATACCTACAACCCATTATTTTACTGCTGCACATTCCATTATATAGTAAGACAGTTATTTTTACTAATTAATATACAGTTATAGGGTAATAATAATAATATCTCCACACAGCGCCCTCTAGTTCCAAACTAAGAAACTAAATGCTCGTGCTATGGATACTAGATAACGGATATTAATACATATATACTTTTTTTGAGATGAATGCGTGATGAGATGTGTGACTGTGGAAAGAGGTGTGTCAGGATCTTAGCTCGTGGAAAGCCTAAGTCTCTGCCTACCCCTATGGGATACAGGCGTGAGTTTATATATGTATGTACTTTTTTGTAATATTTAGCATAACGATATACTTACATCCTATTTATGCATTAATTCTATATATAAGTAATACTCAACATTAATTACAATAAAATTAGCCAAGAACGTTTATCGATAAATAAAAATCTGCTGCGCAGCACTAAACCGCCATTTTATGCGGCCAAATTACGTCACACCCGGCTTCAACTTTCTGTTGATATGCCACTTCCATAGGTTTCCTTCTTCATTGATAGATTTCCTACTTCAATAACACCTTGTTTCATAGATTTAGCATAGACTGTAATACACCGGCCCTCCACACGGCTAGGAAAGTTGTATGGAGTTGGGTGAACACGAGTATGTGGGAACGCGCCTCGCCCTACCTCGTCCAGCTTCGCCTCGCCTCGGACTACTTTCTGTAGTTGATCCGACCCTCCACACGGCTAGGAAAGTTGTACGGAGTTGAAGAACTTGTCATGTGGGAACGCACTTCGCCCTACCTCGTCCAACTTTGCCTCGCCTCGGAAAACTTCCATTTGTTGTCGGTTTTGTAGCCCGAGTCAAAGGGCCCAAGCATAGATACTTATTACCTACATAGTTTTTTGTATATTTATGTATAGTTATTGCACATGTGCGTTCACGAAATGAATGAATACACTTCAGTAGTAAATCAGACGTTGTGTGGGCACGTTGTGTTACGCAGATCTGTAAAATTTCATCAATCGAATAACGGCCGAAACCAATAATCAATCCCTATCCAAATTTTGCTATCTAAGATCAATATTTCAATCCATTTCTACTATTAAGCGTGCCAATAATTTATCCATGGATTGATTTTATTTGGGGAAGCGATCGACAGATACACATTGATCTTAGATTGGCTTCAATCTTAGATTGGAGATTGATTATTAATTTCGGCCGTAAATCATTTGAAGAAATTTGACAGATATTGACGTGTGGTATGAATGTATAGTTAATGTTTTCTACTTGTAGGTACATAATAGTAGGGATATGGCAATTTTTGCACTTGATTACTATCAAGTTATTATCATCACAAATCTAAACATATAAATAAAATTGAAATGCGTGTTTGTAATATTGAAATTACTACTACTACATTCTTCTACATTCATATGTATCATATTAGGTCGGGGAAAAAGTCTTTTCGCATAACGTAGGTATAAACTTATTATAAAATTTCTTTGACTGTACTATTTGTGTCTGGCTGGTTTTGGTAACATTAAAAAGGTTACATTATAAAGAAAAGAAAAAAATAAAAAAAAACGTTGTTTCCCGCTATTTTTCATTTGTTTTTCTCTCCGTAAAAATGAGTGAATCTAATGAAGAAATTCGATACATTTTAAAATTTTATTATAAAAAAGGCAAAAATGCAACTCAAGCAGTGAAAAAAATTTGTGATGTTTATGGACCTGATGCAGTATCAGTAAGAGTAGCACAAATTTGGTTCAAACGTTTTCAGTCCGGAAATTTTGATGTTAAAGATGCACCTCGCTCTGGTCGCCCTGTTACGAATAAAATGGACGCCATTTTTGGAAGAGTGGAGCAAGATCGGCATATTAGTAGTTACGATGTAGCTGAAGAACTGGGAATTGACCACAAAACAGTTTTGACCCATTTGAAGAAAGCTGGTTATACAAAAAAGCTCGATATTTGGGTGCCACACGAGCTCACTCAAAGAAACTTAATGAACCGTGTACTCATTTGCGATTCATTATTGAGACGTAATGAAACCGAGCCGTTTTTGAAGAGATTGATAACTGGCGATGAAAAGTGGATCACGTACGACAAGAACGTGCGAAAAAGGTCGTGGTCGAAAGTTGGCCAGGCTTCACAGACTGTGGCCAAACCTGGCCTAACACGAAATAAGGTGATGCTGTGTGTATGGTGGGATTGGAAGGGCATTGTTCATTATGAGCTTTTACCGTCCGGCAAAACCATCGATTCTGATCTTTACTGCCAGCAACTGATGAGATTAAAGGAAGCAGTCGAGAGAAAACGGCCGGAATTGATCAACAGGAAGGGTGTGGTCTTTCATCACGATAACGCTAGACCACACACATCTTTAGCCACTCAGCAAAAATTAAGAGAGTTCGACTGGGAGGTCCTAGTGCATCCACCATATAGCCCTGACCTTGCGCCTGCAGATTTTCACCTGTTTCGGTCTCTTCAGAATTCTTTAGTTTCTGTAAGGTTGACCTCAAGAGAGGACTGCCAAAACTATTTGTCCCGTTTTTTTGATCAGAAGTCCCAAAGTTTCTACAGTAACGGGATAATGTCTCTGCCCACAAAATGGCAGAAAGTTATTCAACAAAACGGTACATATATATTGTAAATAAATGTAAATAAACTTTGAAAAAAATGTCTTGACTTTTCATACAAAAATACGAAAATACTTTTTCCCCAACCTATTAATATATGTATATATCATATGTTTTCATATGAATTATCTTGACATTAAAACAATGTCATGAATGTGATTCGCGAAAGTCTTAGAGATAGATATGAATTATCTTTTTCAATTTTGTCCGTCCGCCTGTTTGTTCCGGGTAATCTCTGAAATGGGTGGACCTATCTTGTCGAAACTTTTATTTGCTAGTGTAATAAGGAGTAACTTAGGCGAATTATTATTATTATTTCCCCAGGTCAGCTAGTACCTACTAAAAAAAGTAATGATTTTTTGAGAATTATCAAATTAATTAATCAATCAATACTTTTTTCCTGCTACCCATATTACCTACGACTATAGATAGTTTTCGCAAAGGAAATTTTTGGGTATCTCATTGAAAGAAGCTAATCATGAAAATTCAGCTTATTAATTTTATATCTCTAGGTACTACTTCTGTCGAGCATAATGTACCGCTTGATTTAATAATATGAAAGATAAGTTATAATAATACTAAAAAAACATAACTTCACGCCGTTTTCTACCAGAAGGTGTAGGCACACAAAGTTGTCAGTCCTTGATATTAAAAAATTTACGAAAAAAATCCGAAAAATGATTGGTATGAGTCCGGAATCGAACACACGGCTTCTGTATCAAAAGACTATATAAATACTAATCAATTAAGAAAAAGCAAAATTAATTCAATACATGTTGGAAAAAGAGGACTCTTTGATCAGACCATTTAATTTGTAGGACAAATATTTATTGAAATAATTTAGATATTTATCTTAAGATTACTAGAGAAACCATCAGTTACTATTAAATTTTTAATAAGAAGAACAAATTAATCACATCTTAGTGTGATATATATTCACGTAATTAAAATACGCGAGCTACGGCAGCTGCTACTTGAGCGTCCATTACATGCATGCGCAGGCGATGGGCACCGTAGAACGCACAGAGCATATAAATATGGCATGGTAGAACGACTGAGAACTTTCCAAAGTTGTACGAGAATGTGGAGAGCCACTTCGAACTTTGTCGAAGTTGGGCGGGGAACCTCGCCGGGCACTCCGCTATAATTTGCAGAGATGTACAAAATGGTTTTAAAAAAGCATTTGAATACAAAATACTTTTCAGATTTACTATTTCAAATGCAAAATACTAAATAGTTTTTCGTTTTGTATTTCAAATGCAAAATAGGTATTTTCAAAATACTTTTTTCAAAATAAAACACTTTTTGACGAAATTTTCAATGAGTCTCAGTGGTCTCGTGGTTGAGCGTTTGAGGTTGAGACTCTAGGAACATGGGGTTCGAGTGCTCGTGCACTCTATAAAGATCTTGCAAAGAAACTGATCGAGGGCTCTCTCGACCAGGGGGCTGGTCTATTCTTCGCACAGGGGATTAGCATTGCCATTTGACGTGGCAATACATAAATATATATACATAAATACATACAATTTAGCGATACATCCTATCATAAAACAGCTGAATTCAAAATTTAATGTCTGGTATCTAGATGATGGAACTCTTGGAGGTACAATAGATACAGTTTTGAAAGATTTGGCAATATTAAAAAGTAACTTTAAGTCTATTGGCTTGGAGTTAAATACATCAAAATGTGAAATCTATTTTAATGATAAAATAGATAAAATTTCGGCTTTGTCAAAATTTAATTCTTTGGCACCCAATATAAAAATAGTAGAAAACAGTTCATTACGCCTCTTAGGGTCTCCAATCTGTGAAGATGCCTACAACTCTTTCTTAGAGGAAAAAATTCAAAATTTTCATCAAGTTTCGGACCGCTTACTTAAAATTAACATGCATTCAGCTTTCACCATTATTCGTTATTGTTTGTTTGTTCCAAAATTTACACATACTATTTAAACATTTAAACATCCGGCACTGTTAGAAAAAATAGATGATATTGTAAAAACCACTCTCAGTAAAATTCTTAATGTATCGCTAAACGACCGGGCATGGCAACAGGCATCCCTACCAGTTCGTTTAGGGGGTTTAGGTATTCGAAAAATTTCTGATGTAAGTTTACCGGCTTTTCTGTCTTCAGTCCATAGCACAGAAGAATTAACCAGGAAAATTCTCACTCATACACTGGGTAATTCTGAAGTGTTATGCAAGACTGACGCAGTAAATGCCTGGAAACAGGCCTGTCCTAACTCAAATTTACCGACCAACCCATTTTCCCAGAGACAGTGGGACGACCCGCTCTGCGCCATCTTAAAAGAATCAGTTATTAGTGGTTCTGTAGGAGATGCTGAGCGCGCTCGTTTACGGGCTGTGGGAGAGTGGGAGTCCGGTGTTTGGCTTAAGGCACTGCCATCGCCCAATATAGGAACATTATTAGATAATACGACTTTCCGTATCGCAACTTGTCTTCGTTTAGGTGCTCCCTGTGTTTCTTCGCATTTATGTCGCTGCGGAGAGGTTGTCGACAGCAAGGGACATCATGGCCTCTCATGCGCCAGGAGCGCCGGCCGCATTTCCCGTCACGCCAACATCAACGACATTATCCGTCGTGCTCTTGCCACCGCCGGTGTACCGGCCGTTCTGGAACCGAACGGTTTGGTGCGCGATGATGGCAAGAGACCGGACGGGATGTCTCTTTTGCCTTGGAGGATGGGTAGGCCTTTGGTGTGGGACGCTACTTGCGTCGACACCCTTGCGCCATCGCATCTTCCAAGCACGGTGGAGGTGGCCGGTGCTGCTGCTGCTTCGGCAGAAAATCTCAAGCGGCACAAATACAGAAACCTTATAGGTGACTATGTGTTTGAGCCGTTTGGGGTTGAGACTTTGGGGACATGGGGTCCGAGTGCTCGTGCACTTTACAAAAATCTTGCAAAGAGGCTGATCGAAGCCTCTCGCGACCAGAGGGCTGGTCTATTCTTCGCACAGAGGATTAGCATTGCCATTCAGCGTGGCAATGCGGCCAGTCTTCTGGGCACGCTGCCAGTAGACCGAGATGCGGAGAAATTTGATTTCAGGTAGTTTTTTAATTGTATATATTTAAATAATGTAATTAATTTATCACAAAGTATTTTGTATTTTGAAATGACTTTTAAAATACAAAATACCTCTCGAGAGGTATTTCAAATAAAATACAAAATGCTTTCAACTAAAAGGTATTTAAATACAAAATAGGTATTTTGCATTTTGTATTTGTATTTTAAATAGAAGTATTTCAAATAAGTCACATCTCTGATAATTTGGACGCACCATTACAAATCTTTGCCTTGTTTCGTGCAAGAAATTCAATATTTTATTTGACATTGACGCAATTGACGTTGACATTCCACTTTGGGGGCGGTTGGAGTCTCATCGGTTTAGTGAAATGAAATGAATTCGACAATTTACGACATTAAAACGGTTTAATTTAATAGTTTTACTTAATGATTCCCTTGTAAGACCACAGGTGAGTAAACATTTTCTATACTAGTGACAATAAATCTCACTATTCATGCTAATCGAAGATCTTCTTATTGGCCATATCCTGTTCTATTGATTCTTATATGAACCCAACGGAACTGATTAAGTATTGTAGGTGTTTACAGATCTCTATGATTGTTGAATTACTTCTTTAATTTTGGAGGTAGAATATAGTGAATGGTAAAATGATAAGGAGGCGGTAGACAATGATCTGTTAAAATGAAATCTTTAACCGTATTTTTAGGCCTAAATCAAGATGATCGGAGGCCTGTTTGTGTACAATCACAAAGGCGAAGTCCTCATTTCACGAGTTTACCGCGATGATATAGGGCGGAATGCCGTGGACGCGTTCCGAGTGAACGTGATTCACGCCAGGCAGCAAGTCCGCTCACCGGTCACTAACATCGCTAGGACATCATTTTTCCACATCAAGGTAATCTAGAGTATGTCTAAAACTAAAATACGCTTATTCAATTTATAATATTTTAATGTTCAACCCAACCAGCATACAATGTAAATTGGATTTTCTATTGATTCTATTTTTCCCGATTGACTATTTAGATTTCATATCAAATAATATGTATTGTACGTATAGCTATCCACATTAAGATACAAACATAATCTAATAAACAATTAACATTACTGGAAATGGTTGCTGTAGAAATTACTTTACATCATATTAAGTTCTTTCTAAAAGATTTTGTAGTGGTACAGCCAAGTGGTACAGCCAAGCAACAGTGGTAGAGCCAAGCAGTTTACTGCATAAATGGGCCGGCTCGACCGATGAAATACCACGACCTCTCAGAAGACCGACGTAAAGTGGCCCATGCCACATTTCGTTCGGTGAGAGAGGTACCCGGAGGCCCACCCCTTTCCCCATCCTTTCCTATCCCCTTCCCTTAAAGGTCGGCAACGCAACAGTAACACTATGTGTGCTGCTGGTGTCCATGGGCGGCGTTAGTTGCTTACCATCAGGTGACACGCCTGCTCGTTTGCCCTCCTATCCCATAAAAAAAAAGGCAATTTATGTATATAATAACAGTAGTTGTATAATAAAATTAAAAAAACCTGCCACTTGGTGTAAAAAACTATATTTGCATAGATATTGTTATCAATAGTTGTAATCTGTATGTATTTTTAATTTCAACAGCGTGCAAACATTTGGTTAGCAGCTGTTACTAAACAAAATGTGAATGCTGCTATGGTGTTTGAATTCCTGCTCAAGATTATAGATGTGATGCAATCATATTTTGGCAAGATATCTGAGGAGAACATCAAGAACAACTTTGTTCTCATCTATGAGCTGCTTGATGGTAAGTAATTGAATAGGATTTAATTAAAAATTAATTGAAACCTTGTACTTTGATAATAAGAAAGTATGTATGTTATGTGTGATAAATATTGATGACTGGTAAAGTTGTACTTTTCGTTTGATAATAGGATTTTTATTGTCTTCTCACAGTATTTATGATATATTTTTTTTTCATGAATAGAAATCCTGGACTTTGGATACCCGCAGAACTCAGACACTGGTGTATTGAAAACTTTCATCACTCAACAAGGCATCAAGTCTGCTTCCAAAGAAGAACAAGCACAAATTACATCACAGGTATTTATTTTTTCCACTGCTTAAAATATTTTTCCTTTATAATTTCCATGTTTGACTTTGTATATCTATACAATTTATAAGCACAGGGGTGTAGAGTTCAAGAAAGGGCACGGCATGATATCGGCTATGATTTATTGGTAAGGTGTCAGGAAACTTAATAAATCAATCTCAATTATTTATTCAGGTAACTGGTCAAATTGGATGGCGTCGTGAAGGCATCAAGTACAGGCGTAATGAATTATTCTTAGATGTGCTTGAGTATGTCAACTTGCTCATGTCACCTCAAGGTAAGTTAAACTACCACCCCGTAAGTAAGATATGATGTGTGAAGAATGTTCTTTATAGTGAAAATAATTATAGAATTTATACTGTTATTTTTTTATAGGACACACTAGCATAGGTCAAAATATATTTACCTGTTTTTTGTGTATTCAAACTGAATCAACATTCTGTAATCTGCCAACTGCCAGTAGCTACTGACAGTTGGCAGATTACAGATTTAAGCTTAATTACTTAATTCGGGATTTGATGATAGAGACTGTATTGGCAGTGTATGCTAAGATTGTAATTAATTGTGTTTGTTGGATTTTTTATAATAATATATTTAGAGCTATAATGGGCTGTAGAACATATCTATTAATACACTAATAGGATCAGTTCTTACAAGAACCTCTCTGAATACTGACAAAATGCTTATACAAATTATTATTTCAGGTCAAGTGTTGTCTGCTCATGTAGCTGGCAAAGTCGTAATGAAATCATACTTATCTGGCATGCCCGAATGCAAGTTTGGTATCAATGACAAAATTGTTATGGAGGCTAAAGGCAAAGGAAATGGTTAGTACCTTTAATACTTTTTTTAAGATTCCTAATATCATTTTCAAATCTGGAGCGGTTTCATGTAATTTTTATAAAGCTTACAACTTGTGTCTGTGTGGCATTCTTTTATTTTTACTATGAACATATTTAATGTTTAGTCAATAGGTTCTTCATTAAATATTAAAATTTTTCAAAATGGTGGCAAGATTTACTCTGTAATCTTGCCATATTAATATTAAAATTTATGTGTATATTATTGTTTAGGCGGCATAAGTGGCAATACGGACAGTGAGGGCGCACGCTCCGGTAAGCCTGTGGTCGTGATTGACGACTGTCAGTTCCACCAGTGTGTGAAACTGAGCAAGTTTGAGACAGAACACTCTATATCTTTCATACCGCCTGATGGAGAGTTTGAGCTTATGAAGTTAGTATTATTTCTATGTACATAATAAACTAATTGCAACATCTCAAAATAAATGGAAGGGCCTCTTGGTGCTCTGGCAAAACCACCGATTACAGAGTAGAGGTCGGTGGGTTCGATTCTCACCCGAGTACAATATTTATAATAAGAGTGAATGGCTCTACTAGGTGTTTTTCATGTACATATGTATTTACGAGAAAAAGTATGTAAATATTCATATCTGTCACTTAGAATGTTCATACACTTCCATAAATAAATAAAAAATATGAAAGAAAAAAACGATTAACTCTAGAAGAGTACTTCTCTGAAATGTAGGAAATGATAAAATGTCGCCAAGCTCACCTAAATAAAGTCTACGACAATGTGCTAGTTAATTACAATTTTTTATTGTTCTACTGATAACTAATAAATATTTGCCAATTTTATTACAGGTATCGAACCACAAAAGACATTTCTTTGCCTTTCCGTGTGATCCCACTTGTCCGTGAAGTGGGACGCACTAAGATGGAAGTGAAGGTTGTTCTCAAGAGTAACTTCAAGCCCTCATTGCTAGGACAGAAGATAGAAGTGAAGATACCTACACCACTTAACACCAGTGGTGTGCAGCTGGTTTGTTTGAAGGGCAAAGCTAAATATAAGGCTTCGGAGAATGCTATCGTATGGAAGTGAGTGATTTATACTATCTATTTATTTGGAATACTAAGTTCAAAAGATGCTAGTTATTTTACTTTAAGCCGTTGTCAGTAGTTTCTCTGTATTAAAATTGGTACGGTTAATATAATTCGTTATTAATTTAGCGTTTTCACACAATTGTTGTCCATTTTCCATGTATTTGGAGATTGTATAGCACCCTGGAAGTAGGGTTAAGTATATAGACGCCAATAAACGCGATTTTTCGCGTCTATTTCATTATTCGTTACGCAATAATATTGTTTTGTTAAAAAAATATTTATTTAGGATAAAACGAATGGCTGGCATGAAAGAAACCCAGCTGTCAGCAGAGATTGAACTCCTGGAGACTGACACCAAAAAGAAATGGACCAGACCACCCATATCCATGGGATTCGAAGTACCATTCGCACCATCTGGTTTCAAGGTAATTTTGCTTTCTTGTTAGTGTATAGTCTGCATTGGTAAAAAAATATATAATTTATAATTGTATTCACTAGTCACTTGTTCAGATTATAATTTTATTTACGACATATTTATATTTATTTAAAATATTCAAAAAAATGTAGCTTAAGTTACTCCTTTTTACACCAGTAAAAGTCCCATCTAAATAGGTCCCTTTCAGAGATTACCAGGAACAGACAGACAAAAGTTGAAAAAAAAAAACAAGTTATTTTGGTGTATCTACAGTATATATAGGAATGTAGTAGTAAGTAGTTATTCAATATAACAAACAAATACTCCAATTTTATTTAAAGATGATCTATAATTTTTTACTCATAGTCTATGTATGAAACCAATTTATAATATTTTATTGTTCTTCCTGTGTGAAAATTATGTATTTGTTTAAAATAACATAACTTAACGCCTTTTTCTACCCGAAGATAGTGGCTGTTACGCCTCGACTCGCCGTTATGTTTAAATCCCAAATGGAAAAGGTGGCGAACCTATTGCCATACCGGGCACAAAATGTTCAGTTATCGATATGTATCACACATAACTTTCGAAAATAATTTCGAAAAGTTATTGGTGTGAGCTAGCATTCGAACCCGCGACTTCGCGATTCAGAAGCTGCTGGACCACTGGACCACCGAGACTGTTATTATTTTTTTTTCCAGGTTCGATATCTGAAAGTGTTTGAGCCCAAACTTAATTATTCTGATCACGATGTGATCAAATGGGTGCGTTACATTGGACGATCTGGTCTCTATGAAACAAGATGCTGAAATGGTCATGGGTTATTACAATGTGAGTTTTCAGTTTTTTTTTTTAAATAATATAATATATATATATTTTTTTTTTAATATTTAGTAAGGATTTTCTATTTTCATGCCCTCAATGTCAAATGAATTATTTTTGGTGCCACGGAGGCGGTGGCGCATCCTAGTGCTCCATATAGTGTACTATTTTTGTTATCCACACATAAATTAACGCTTTTTTCTAGGGTGTAGACAACGGCTATTTAGGTAGGACACTAGCTTGCGGAACCTACTATATTAACCTATAAGTCATTGATATTTATCATACCTAAATTCCGAAAAGTATTCCGAGAATTCATTAGTGTGAGCCAGGAATCAATCTCAACACTTCTAAATCAGAATTTTTGTAATTTATAGATATAAATCACATTTTTTTTTATGGGATAGGAGGGCAAACGAGCAGGCGTGTCACCTGATGGTAAGCAATCAACGCCGCCCATGGACACCAGCAACACATATAGTGTTACTGTAGCGTTGCCGACCTTTAAGGGATAGGGGATAGGAAAGGACGGGGAAGGGGGGTGGGCCTCCGGGTACCTCTCTCACCGAGCGAAACGCGGCATGAGCCACTTTACGTCGATTCTTTCAATCTACATATTTTTCCATGTGTCATCACAAAATATGTTTGGTTCCAGGAATGCATAGTGAACCGGCAACAATGAAATAGATCAGTAATGGCGTGTTACATAATATTATTTTTGTATATAATTTCATCAGATCATTATTTTATCATTTGAGATTCCTTTTGCTTATATTTTATGAGTAATTATGATAGTATGTTTGTATGATTTCAATTGGCTATGTACACAGATACATAATAATATATAGAATATAAAAAATAATTAATTATATAATTTTAATAAATTTAATATATAGTTCCGTAATGTTCAGCAAGTTTTTAAAAGCATGGTTTTATATTTACTATAGTAAAATATATAATATATGTATAATGAGGATATTATTTCATGTCACATATTTACAAATATTGTAAATCACAAAATTTAAATAATGATAATGATAAACATTTAAGAAAGTATTGATAATGTTGAATAAGGTATATACTCTATTTTCATCTGCTATACACTATAATGCAGTTTAAATGTTGTGCATAAATTTGAACAATAGTAAGTTCTCTTTCAAAAGATATTTCGATATTTCAAAAGTTATAAATTATTTTTTCTTGTGATTTAATTTTATTCAAAATGTTTGTCCAAATAAACTGGTTAATATTTAATGTTTTACCAACGAATTTTTTCTGTAGAATAACAACACATATAAAACTTTACGCCAATCCTATTGAGGGGTAGGCTGTAAAGTATAACAACTGTAAACTTACAAATAAATTATTATTACTCATATTTTATTTTGTATATTATGTGTATGTTTTTGTTGCGAATCTCATTATACGTAATGTTCGATACAGTATTTCATGTTATTTGCTGCCAAATGCTTTTAAATACAAAATATTTTGTTACTACAATAAGTTTAATTATGAAATAAAATATGGGCTGGCCTGTATGTGGGCTGTACTCATTCAAACAATGCCCAATGTACCCTCATATCCTACTTCTTATGGGATTCCCATACAGTACCATCTACTAATGGCTTCTATTATAGAAGAAGATAACAGAGGTATTTTTTCAGTT
The DNA here is from genome assembly GCA_905147225.2 of Euproctis similis. NCBI lineage: Eukaryota > Metazoa > Arthropoda > Insecta > Lepidoptera > Erebidae > Euproctis > Euproctis similis. The sequence goes on from LR990104.1 coordinate 15,359,306, forward strand.
TAATGTTATTACAATACTTTGTAGAACAAAATCTATTGAAAATTTGTCAACATAAATGTAAGCATCTTTTTTTTTTTTTTTTTTTTACGTGATAGGAGGGCAAACGAGCGGGCGTGTCACCTGATGGTAAGCAACTAACGCCGCCCATGGACACCAGCAGCACATATAGTGTTACTGTTGCGTTGCCGACCTTTAAGGGAAGGGGATAGGAAAGGATGGGGAAGGGGGTGGGCCTCCGGGTACGCGGCATGAGCCACTTTACGTCGGTCTTCTGAGAAGTCGTGGTATTTCACCGGTCGAGTCGGCCCATTCATGCAGCGAACTGCTTGGCTCTACCACTGTTAATTATTATTACCATAAAACTGCTTCTTTTAGTTTTTCTCAAAGCATATATGACAGTTATTGATCTACAAAAGAGGTTTAGTTTATCATTCCTACATTTTTTTTTTGTAGTTTTAATGTATATGTATATTTAGTAAATATTAATATATTATATATTCTTCATATAGATTATCATTATAATACGAGGTTATATAATTAATAGATAATCTTATGTGTAGTAATTGTTTAGAGTTAGAATAATATGGATGTTGCATGAGTTATGCAAAAGTTTTGAGATTAAGTTTTGCAACATTTGTGACTTTGATTTGTGGTTTTATTTTGCGGACTGTTTTGGATAATAATTCACAATATTATAGTGTAATTTCATTGAGCTTGATGATTGCTCTTTTTCCAACAAGATTCTTACCAATTTCTGGGAGGTTTCTATTTAAAGAACTGAAACCATTACAAATTTCGAAGAACTTTGTTTTTTGTAATCAATTAAAAAAGATATGTATAAGTTAACAAAGTTGTATAATTAAAGTAAAATATCTTTACTAAATCAAAATATAAAATTTTGTAATCATCACAAGCATTTCCGGTATGTATTTATTTATGTTTTACAGCAAGTTATGATTTGCACTACATCCAAATTTTTTGCATAATTCATGTACAATCCATAAAAGTAATGTTATTGATAGAGAATTTAAAATTAAATTTAATAGTTATAATAATATATAACGCGGCTACCATATAATACGTTGTACGTCACGTATGTAATGTAACACAGTATTGGATTGATTTGCCAACCTGCAACGCAACAAGCTGCAACGCAACAACCTGCAACTACTACTATCAGGTGACCCGCTTGCTCGTTTGCTCCTTTGATAACGACCGATTATAACCTACAATATGCAATGGTCACCTCTCGGGTAAAGTTCTTTCCTCATATAATTTTTCCTCACAAATAGATGGAGCGTATTAGTTAGTTTTTTATAACAATGAATAATGAATGAATATATTGATTTGTCGTAATTATTTCAAATAGCACCTGTTATAATTGGGTACATATCTATAGTTATTTTACCTGTGTTGCATTACATAGAAGTATTTATCTAAGTTCTGTTTGTTTTACTCGTATTTATTAGTAAATAATCTTGACCAAATTTTATGATGCTTAAAATATTTATGATGGATTAATAATCACATTTCAATTTTTTTTACATCAAGATTTAATGAAAACTTGGTTGTTCAAAGATCCGAACATCATTAAAAATTAATTCGCATTGATTCAGTATTTTTTAAAGAATTTTCAAACAATTATGTTATAAACAAATATTTAACATATTTTAAATTATGTTAAACCGATTTTATTTACTACTTAATATGAGTACGGTATAATAATTTGGTGTAAGTGGACGTCCATTAGTCACGTGAGGTTTTGGACCAAATCCCCGAAAATATCTTACAAATGTTCGTAATATTGGGACGAGAACTTAATCAGACATGGACTACACATAGTATATCACTAGAAACATGGCTCTGATTACCTATACTTTGGGTTTTTTCTTTGAACCCTCTTGTCCATCCTGTGGAACCTCACGTGTTTGGTGGACGGTACGTAATTGCATGCTGTTACATGGAGTGCTTATAATGTATCGTGTTACAAAAACAATGTACAATAAATAATGAAAAAATACTAGTGTTTTATTTTTATTTATTTATACTAGTGGTTTAAAAAAGAAATTACCTGCTAGTGTCTAGATTTCTTAGATTTTATCATTATAACATAACATAACTTCACGCCTTTTGTTACGCGATGGTGTAGGCAGCGGCTGTTAAGCCTCGTCTCGCCGTTATGTTTACGTCCCAAATGGAATACGTGGCGAACCTATTGCCATACCGGGCACAAATATTTTAGTCATCGATATTTATCACACATAACTTCCGAAAACAATTTCGAAAAGTCATTGGTGAAATCGAACCCGGACCTCTGGATCAGAAGCCGTGTGCTCGACCACTGCGCCACCGAGACTTATCATAGACTTATCATTATATTCTTACAAATCGGCCATATAATAATGACCGCGGCATTGTTCGAAGAGTGTGTTGTAAGGTTGATAATTATTTTGCCCATAAAGCCAAATTTAATGTGAAAAAACAAAGTTTACTGATGGCTTAAGCTTACACTTATAATTAAGCAATATTGATTACTTTTTTATGGGATAGGGAGGCCTGCAGTAGGCGAATCACCCGATGGCAAAAAACAAATGCCGCATATGCACACCTGAATGTGCATGCACACAGATTGTGTTAATATTGCTTTGCCCTCCGTTACAATGGGGAGATGGAAGGGGTCGGATGGGAAGGGAAAACCGAAACGCGGCATGAGCCATTTTAATTCGATATTCTGAGAGGTCGTGGTATTCCACCTGTCGAGCCGGCCTAATTAAGCAGCGGACTGCGTGGCTCTACCACTGTTAGGCTACCAACTACTTGTTACTGTCTAAAAGTCGACCCGGCGAACATTGTTCCGCATCAAAAGTAATAAATAAGTAAATTTTGGATTTATCACATTTTATTTACTACGTCATACATTAATCATTATCATTACGCTATATGCCTAAATCTTTAAAACTACGCAACAGATTTTGTTTCATTTTTGTTTCATCTAATTAAGTGTCTTAAATAGATTGTGGATGTAATATAGATGATCCTGGCCCTTTAAAGCATGCAATTTAAACGAATATTTTCGAATATATTGCAGTATTAACAAAGCGGGACAGCAGTTAAAGCCGATAAATAGCAAAAATTGAACCTCATGATATCCAAAATTTACTTATTTATTACTTTTGATGCGGAACAAAGTTCGCCGGGCAGTTAGTGAAGTACCTATATAATAGAAAGTTAGTATAAATTTATAATTCCCATTGCTCACTCACATGACGATCACCTGATGTCACCTGACTAACCATATATTTATGTTGTCTACTTTTGTTTATACGAGTATGTTGAGATTCGAAATTATCATGTAATTCATAGATAAATAATGAAAGTAAGTTAGGGGAGTACTACCTACGCTCCTCTCTTGGGTGCCGACTCCAAACTTTCGTATTAATTAAGTACAGTCGTGTTGCTTGAGGCGTTATTTGTCTCAGTTCTTTAATGTAGGTACTTTCTGTTCCAACCAGGTTATAACCAGAACTTTTCAACTAACGATATGCAAGGGTTGGAAAGAAGGAAGATCTTACGAATAGCTCCTGGTTAATTAATAACAGATAGAAATTATAAAACATTTGTGAAAAGAATATATTTTATAGATTTTAACCGACTTCATATTATAAATAATAACATGAAAACAATGAGATGAGATCATTTTCACGAGTGAGTCTCTGTAAAGAGTTCGAAACGTCGGGAAATAAATAAAAATAAGTAATAAATAAACGCGATATAATCCTAAAAGTTGTTTTAATGTTATGAATGGGATTCGCGAAAGTCTGAGAAATAAATATGTAAACTCATATCATGAAGCTTATTTTTAAAGTACCTCGGTGGTCCAGTGGAAGGTCTCGGTGGTCCAGTGGTCGAGAACCCCGCTTCTGAATCAAGAGATCGCGGGTTCGAATCCTGGCTCACACCAATGACTTTTTGAATTTTTTTTCGAAAATTTGGACGGAAACATAACGGCGAGATGAAGCTTAAAGGCCGCTCTCTACATCTTTGAGTAGAAAAAGACGTGAGGCTATATTATGTTATTTATAAGCGAAAAAAACATAAAATTAAATATTGTTATTGCTTGTAATCCGTAATGTTGTTTTACTATGCTCTATAATAGCTAAAGAATAGCTATTTGGCTATATAGCTATATATTGAATGTGACTAAATGTAAATAAAATGCTGTAAAAAGTAGATAATTTTATGGTATAGGAAAAGTGAGAAAGATATTTGGTAACATCGAACCCAATTGTCATACATCCGGTACCTACCTGTACCTAACTGTAGTGTGTTCGGTAATAAATATTTAAAACCCCTAACCTTTTCTAAGATAACCAAGTGATTGCTGTACACCAAGATTGGGATTCCAGTAATATCCGTAATGGAAAACTTCGTACCAACCGCTATGAGAATACTGCTAATACGTATTATTGTATATCCTCAGACTTAGAATCGCCCATAAACAACGTTTTCTCAAATTTACTGACTGAAATACTCGATAGTGGGTCACCTTGGGTCCACATTCACATTAACCACATTCATTTTTTTGGGATATCGGGACAAACGAGCAGGCTTGTTTCTTGATGGTAAATCAATAACGCCGCCCATAGACAGAATAACAGAAAAAGTGTTATAGTTGCGTTGCCGGCCTTGAAAATAGGATAGGGAAGGGATCGGATGTGGGATGGGAAGGGTAAAGAGGAAAGAGTTGGTTCTCCGAATACCTCTCTTATCGAGCGAAAAGCGACATGAGTCACTTTACGTTGATATTCTGAGAAGACGCGGTATTTCACCCATTCATTTATCATTACATCGTTTAAAGCAATATCGCTTTCCGCTGTCTGTCCCCTTATATGCTTATATCTTTGAAACTACGCAACGGATTTTGCTGCGGTTTGTTTAATAGATAGAGGATGTCAACGGGGGTGGTTTTTATTTTTATCTATAACTCATGCAGGATGTAATAAAGAAAAAATTATAAATCCAAAATTTACTTATTTATTACTTGTGCGGAATAAAGTTCGCCGGGTCAGCTAGTATCTTTATATAATTAGAAATAAGCAAACTATGCTTACATATTTGTGGACGAATTATGGAACGAATATATACCTACTTTACACTATTCAATACATACATACGTACATACATAACTTCACGCCAAATCCCTTGCGGGGTAGGCAGAGAGAACAGAGCGCCATAGGGCACGATTCTTACACGCCTCACTCGCTTTGTTGACTTTCATGACTCTTTTCATGCACGTGCGTCGGTTTTTGAGGCTCTTAACATCACCTTCCTCCAGAACACGTTCTATTTGGTCATGGAATGTGTGTCTTGGTCGTCCTCGACTCCTACATCCATCCGCTTTTGCATTGTATATCTGCATAGTCAGTCTTGCATCAACCATTCTTTCTACATGTCCGAACCATCGGAGCATGCCCTTTCTTACTTTTACACCGACACTCTCTTTCAAACCGACTTCCTTCCTTACAACCTTGTTTTCTACGCGGTCAGTATACAATAAAACTTCATAATTTAAATAATCAACCGAAACATAAAATTTAGTTTATTATTCTTATTGTAATAAGTTTTAATATAGTATATAAAACACAAAACACCAATTTAAGTTTATAAACACATTAAATTTACTAGATTTTGCCTGTCACGAGCTTGTGAACGCTACGAAGATTCCTATCTAAATGTGCGCTTTACGACCTGACTAATGTGGCCCGGAGTTTTACAGATGGACGTGGGCTATAGTTCAAAGAATATGTGTAACTTAAAATAACAATTGTTTTAATATTTGGGTTCTAGTTATATTTATAATAACTTGCTGACCCGACGAACTTTGTTTCGCCTCGGAAGCAATAAATAATTAAATAAAAGATTTTTTCTAAATTAAAGTTTATATTATTATACCAGTTATCTGCTAATAAAAGTCCCGTGAAAATCAGTCCAGCCATTTTAGAGATTACCTGGATCAAACAAACAGACAAAAATTGTAAAAATAATAATAATATATATTTTGGTTTAAGTATGTATCGTAATCATATGAATCTAATAGAATGCAGTTATTGATTAAAACAACTTTTAGGATTATATCGCGTTTATTTATTATTTATTTATATTTATTTCCCGACGTTTCGAACTCTTTACAGAGATCATTTTCACGAGTGATGAACATAAAGATGGTAGTTGTTCAAAAGCTATTTTCATTGATACAGAGAGCACCCACTTTTTAGAAATAAAAATCAAAAAGTTGATGTTAAAAATATGATTTTTACTATTGGTAACCCACATCAGACCATGAGAACAAAAGTTAAATACTTATTTATAAGATGCATTCATATATCCTGCTTCTAAAGATCCTTTGTTGTATGATTTAATAAGTAAAAGTTGTTATTATTAAATTATTACAAATTATCTTAATTTCTATTTTCAGTATCTTATTTTCAGTTATTTCAAAATTAAAAACGGACACTTCAATATTATTTATATGGATAAATGCATTATTGCTCTTTAGTGGTCGAGCACCCCGCTCCTGAATCAAGAAGTCGTGTGATCGATTCCGGCCTCACACCAATGACTTGTTGGAATTGTTTTTCGGAAGATACATGTGATGAATATCGAAGACAAACAACCCGGTGTATGGTAATAGGTTCCGCCACCTAATCCATTTGGGACTATAAATTCGGCGAGTTGTAGATGTTGTATTCCAACACGTTTTTGCTAGTGGTACAACAGTGGTAGAGCCAAGCAGTTTCCTGCATGAATGGGCCGGCTCGACCGGTGAAATACCACGACCTCTCAGAAGACCGACGTAAAGTGGCTCAAGCCGCGTTTCGCTCGGTGAGAGAGGTACCCGGAGGCCCACCCCCCGTCCCCATTCTTTCCAATCCCCTATCCCTTAAAGGTCGGCAACACAACAGTAACACTATATGTGTTGCTGGTGTCCATGGGCGGCGTTGGTTGCTTACCATCAGGTGACACGCCTGCTCGTTTGCCCTCCTATCCCATAAAAAAAATAGTACATATATGGTAAACAATAAAGACTATTAAATTTATCTATCCATATATTTTGGTCCTACGACACTCATTTCATAAAACACATAAAACAGAGGGTAATTTTATTAAATAAGACTACAAGTATACAAGTGGTTTAGCAAGATATCTAGTCTTGAAAAAATATGCGTCATCTACGGGTCCCTAGATGTCTTGCAGAAAGTAGACCAAAATCCATACAATTTCTGTTTGATATAAATATTGTTTCTCAACAATACGCGTGTGTGTAGTTAAACAACAAACACTCTCATGAAAGGTATTGCATAAGGTTTGCTTAGAATATTTGTGAAATATATATATTATATCGATATTTGTTTCGGTTAGCTTGAGTTAAACTGTTAATGAAATGATTTTTTATTAGCAAAAAGACCTCCGTGGACGCTTGAGGTACAACTAATATTAAAGAAAATAACATTATATTAAAAAACAGATCAAACAATATGCGCTGATCAGATTCTTACAAGAAAAATAGTCTGATGGAGAACCCAATTTCGAATCATAGCAATTGCTAAAGTAATGAGGTAAGAAAATGAAAATATAAAATCGTTTTAGGTTATTTTTTTTCTCTTTTTCCCGCCGAACAAATCTTGAAATTGCTCGCCAATGTGCAAGGGGGAGTTTCGACACATAGATATAAAAAAAATCTCACTGAATTCTAGAGATTTGCGACTCAGTTGAATTGTAAATATCGTGGATGGGTTCCTCACATGATTTATGTAAATCTTTGCGAGTTATTGTGGTTTGTTTTATATCTATTTTATATTTAAACATGAGAGACAGTTATGTTCAGAAGAAGATAGTTTTTTTTTTGTATAGGTAACACGTATTGCGAAGGTTTTTATTTAATAATATTCTTCGCAATTGAACATATTTCGAAATGATCTAAGGTATGCAACCTTGGATCATTTTCCAACTATCATTTGCAAACTATTCATTTTGTTCAAAGATTTGATTGTGGTTTTATGAGCCGCCTGTCTCTTGGCAGCCCTCCTCGGGAATGTTTTCGTTGCAGGGATAGGGTTGGAAGTGGGATGGGGAGAGGAGAGTTGAAGGGTTTTGAGCCTCCGGATACCTTTCTCACCGAGCGAAACATTTTATACCGATCTCATATTTACTTATTATATAAGTAAAATCAACGTCCTACAAGTTAACTAAGAAATTCTATGCGATCACAGTAGTCGACCACAACTGACGCGACACCTTTTAATTAGAGTGGTAACGTTGTGCAACAATTGTAGCGAATAATAAATAATAATTCACTTCGTAGCCCCACCACTATGTTATTTTCAAAATATAAAACATATTATTCTTTTTCTTTTGCGAAGTATACGTAGATGACCTGAGCTTGCTATAAAAATTCTGTTAATTTACAATAATAACATACAGACAAACCTCTTTATCCATTTTATGATATATCTTTGATATCGTGAGCTCAGGTACCCTAAAATAATATGCAATTCGATGCAGAATAATATTGCAATCTCTACAATAATGGGATTTGTTTTAATCTTCGTACCGAGTCCATCAGATTCTTGGGGCTGACGCGGCCGTCTTTGGTTAGAGCTAGTGATGTACTTTAAATAATTATCGATGAATTTATTATTTTTGTTTTTGAATAAAACTACTCTTAGCTAATTATTGCAAGATTATATGACTTTTTTATTATGAAGTTTCCGACACTTTGTAGTACAATGTAGATAGATAGAGATCAGAAGTAGGTAGTTTTATTGAAAGATCTAATAGCCGTATAACGTTCAGATTGTTTTGTGAGATAGGAAGAAAACAAGTCGTGTTATTTGATGGTAAGTAGCGGACGTAGCCCATAGACACCTGCAACACAGATAGCGTTACAGTTTCCTTGCCGGCCTTTAAAAGAAGTGGGATAGGAACAGCAGAGGGGAAGAGGTTGGTCCTCAGGATACTTTTCTATCAATTCGTCTCTAAACTTTTCGAATCTTTTTATCATATTAGTAAAAACGTATTCATTGAAATATGAACTGAGATACATAATTTAGAAAGTACTATTATATTGGAAAATAGTTAACATAAATGTATCTTATGTTAGTTCATATTATGAACTAACATAATTAATTATTTTACATACAAGGTCGAATATTGATCCTCCTATTGTGTTTTGCTTTGGAAGCAATAAAAATTATAATAATTTTTTTGTCCATTACTCGTGAAAATGATCTCTGTAAAGAGTTCGAAACGTCGGGAAGTAATCTACACTTATATTATAAAGCGGAAGTTTGTTTGAACGCGCTAACCTCAGAAACCACCGGTCCGATTTCAAAAATTCTTTCAGTGGTATATAGTCCATTTATTGAGGAAGGCCTTAAACTATATTATATTTTCAAATAAATTAGGGATCCTTACTAAAAGTCCAATAATGTAACCCAAGGTTTAAGAAAATGACCCGAAAAAAATGCTTACATCTTCGCGATGACAAAACGCGCAAACACTATTAAATATAGAATAAAACAATGTACTATAACTTAGCAGAACTTATAATTGTCTACAAAAAAGTCCGCGACACCATATATCTAACTATTGCAGTTATCTCACAATAAGTGTATTTTTTTAATTTATTTTTTTCAATAATTAAAATGATGTCGTTTTAAAAACTCTTCATTTTGTACCTTGGTATTATCTCTCATCAAAATAAATTACTTCAATAAAAAGATTCAATACCTTTCTAGAACTTTTGAATTATGTATTCAATTTGGACATTGCAAAAGATATCGCAAAATACAAAATGTAAGTATTAGTTTTGTAGCCAAGTAATGATTAAGTATTGCGTCCACATAAATGATGTGTTACAGATGTGCGGTCACAAGAAGCGAGGGTCCAGCTAGCAGCAGGTGAACTTCTTTTTATGCTTTAGCCCGAAGCAGATACGACAGACACACGGCGGACACGCGGTTTTTTTTTTTACTAAAAATGAGTATTATTCGATACCGCGCGGTTTTTGACTATTTCAAACTTATAGCCGAGGTGCAATACTGTATGATAAATGATAATATTATCATGACGCAGAAGAAGCCTGCTCAGTAACGGAAAGATATATATAAATTTTAGGCACTGGCAAATTACCTTCTCTCTCTATCTCTAGAAAATTATCAATTGATTGATTGGTTGTTTGATTGAACCCGCTAATCTACGGAACTACTGGTACGAATTGAAAAAATATTTTAGTATTAGGCTTTACGTTAAATATCATCAAGGAATAATATTTTCAATGGAAATGTATAAAATACGGCGGTACGAAGTTCGCGCGCTCTCCTAGTAGAAAATAAGTTCTAAATAAACGCGATACAATGCATAAAAAGTTGTTTCATTGTTAATAAAAAAAATATTAATGAATGCCAATGAAAGACCCATCAGAATCGGTCTAGCCATTTCAGAGGTTACCCGGAACGAACAGTCAGATAGACAAACAGAGAAACATTGTAAAAAATGTTATTTTGGTGTATGTACCGTATATATATTCATATAAGTGTAATAGAAAGTAATTGTTTCAAAATCACAAACATACGCTACAATTTTATTTTTATTTGTGGATAAGATAAAAAGAATACGTTTGTAGGACGATATAAAAATTTAATCATTTTTCTAAGCAATTTACCTGTAATTTTTTTTTTGTTTATGGGATAGGGGGGCAAACGAGCAGGCGTGTCACCTGATGGTAAGCAACCAACGCCGCCCATGGACACCAGCAACACATATAGTGTTACTGTTGCGTTGCCGACCTTTAAGGGATAGGGGATAGGAAAGGATGGGGAAAGGGGGTGGGCCTCCGGGCACTTCTCTCACCGAACGAAACGCGGCATGAGCCACTTTACGTCGGTCTTCTGAGAGGTCGTGGTATTTCACCGGTCGAGCCGGCCCATTCATACAGCGAACTGCTTGGCTCTACCACAGTTTAAAATTTGATAATTATTTAACACTTCATTTGTGTTATATATCCAATATTAACTATGTTTATACATCTAAGTGCTATGATTGTCGTAAGATGTTAATATATCCATCAGTGTCAAATTGTCAGCCATGATGCTGTCTATATTTGTGCGGTGGAACATTCGAAACACGTAGGGACATAATCGAATCATTCAATCGAACTATGTTCTCGACTTCAAATTGATTATTATTAATTTAATGAAGAGTATATTTGCTCTCTTTAGTGTCGGTGATCGAGTGGTCAAACACACCGTTTCAGAATTAAGAAGTCGTGGGTTCGAATCCTGGCTCAAACCAATGACTTTTCGGAAGTTAGGTGTGATAAATATCCATTACAAAAAACTATGTGCCTAGTGTATAGTAATAGGTTCGTCACCTATTCCATTTGGGACGTAAACGTAACAGCAATTGCTAGACTTAACAGCTGCTGCCTACACCTTAGGGTGGAAAAAGCGTGAAGCTATGTTATGAGTTATATATTTTCACTTACTTATTCTTTGCTTATTTCTATAGTACGAAACAAGTTAAAACCAACAACAACCTTTTGCAAACCATAAAGATATCGCCGTAGTTCTCAAAGTAAAGTAAACCTAATCTTGGCGTTGGATTTCTTAGCCGTGAAATATTTTTTCTATATTGCTACTTGTCACATCTTTAAAAAAACCGGTAGATGAAAGCGTCGATAGTGTGCCGATTTTGTCACAGTCAATAAAGACATAATAAATATTTATTAGTCGAGTTGTAAAAAAGAGGTCATTACTTTGAGGAAATTTCAGATGAGGGATAAGATTTTATGTCCGAAGATGGGGATATAAATAAAGGGACAGATCGCTTACATTTATAATGAGCATTTTGCATAGATACTGACTACTCAATCCAGTTAAATCATGATATCAGGTCCGTCACGTTTGCCTTATTTTGTTCTGGACAGTGTACGAACAAAATATCTGTGCCTGGAAATCCAATAGCATAAGCTGATGGATATATTAACTCACTTCACCATATGACTCTCAGCCCGATATCCTTTAGATACTTTTTTAACTTCCAGATACTTTTCAGCCGCATCTCTTCTGTGACACTTCAAATATCTTAAGTAAAAAACACAACAGTCTGAAATTATTTTTTTATTTGTGATATTTAAATTTTAATTAGTTAGATAATTGGCTATTTTCTTAAGCAGCAACGGAGAACAACATTTTTTTAATGGGATAGGAGGGCAAACAAGCCTGCATATCACCTGATGGTAAGTGACCAGTTGCGTTCTCGATAATTATGGATGGGAAAGGATGGGGAAGGAAGGTGGGCCTCCAAGTGCTCCTCTCACGGAGCGAACCACGGCATGAGCCACTTTACGTCGATCCCCTGAGAGGTCGTGGTATTCCACCGGTCGAGCCGACCCATTCATGCAGCGAACTGCTCGGCTCTACCACTGTTGTACGTACAAACATTGTACGTACAACTACGTACTCATTAAGCAGCAATGTAGCAGGAAAAATAAAGGCTTATTTATTTTATTTATTTGTTTCTTAGCAGCCAGATAAATTTAAAGGACCAAACATTAAGTAAGATCTGTGAGCCTTACGATCTTGGACTGCTGTTTAACTATAGTTAAACTTGAATTATTTCCTCGGAACCCGAAATTAATAAATAATATTTATTAACACCTAATGATTCCAAATATAAGGTGAGTCTTCCTCCACAAAAGGGGGGTGTAATGGGCATTGTTTATCATCCCAGCCCAGTGAAATAGCACATACATTTGCACAAGTTTTTCGCTTCTAATATATTCTAGTATATGAATGGCCTTCCGCCAAATCTCTTTCATGTATAGTAGTACATGTATTCATATACTTACGTTTTAGATCCTCAACATAAGTGTAGGAATAATTATTATTATACATACATACATAACCTCACGCCAAATCCCTTGCGGGGTAGGCAGAGAGAACGGAGCGCCATAAGGCACGAATTATTATTATCTTTATCAATTTATATATTATCTCATGTTTTTGATAGATTATAGCACTATATACCTACTTAACTATACGCCAAGCCTTTGAGGGGTAGCAGAGCGCCATGAAGCACGATTCTTACACGCCTGATTCGTTACTTTGACTTTTATAACTCTTGTCATACACGCCCGTAGGACACACTCTTCACTATTTGGTCATGAAAAGTGGTCGCCTATCCGTTATCGTTTTTGCATTAAACATCTGCTTAATCAATCTTGAAAATTATTGGTTTGCCGGGCATATTTTCATTATTGTACATGATATTTTATATTAATGAATGAATTCTAGTTCAGAAGCAGGATACAAATCGATTAGGTTAGACGAGACGACGTATCTTTTTCTTAGGGTGCCGATTAGTAGCGACCTTAACCATCAACACAGTAGCTCTATATAGAGAATATTAGAGAACAATCTTCAGTATATAATACTAGTAGACCCAGAAAACGTTGTCTTCCCATAAAAATAAGGTTTTGATAAACTAATAATAAATAGGGGTTAATCGTATACGAGTGAAACTTTAGGGTTGTATGTTTTTTTGCATGTTTTGTACATAAAAAAAATAAACAAAAATTGTTTAAAATTCAAATATAAAAATTTGGCTACCCTTAACATTTACATAAACAAATATAGACTTAACTTTTCCTACCCGAAGGTGTAGGCAGTGGCTGTTAAGCTTCGACTCTCCGATTTGTTTACGTCCAAATGGTAGTGTTTAATAGGTGGCGAACCTATAGCCATACCGTGCATAAAGTTTTTAGTCATGTATATTTATCACACATAACTTTCGACATTAATTTTGAAAAGTCATTGGTGTGAGCCAGGATTTGAAGCCGCGACCTCTGGATTCATATGCAGGGTCCTTGACCAGTCGACCACCGACTCTTAGGGGGGTGAAAAATAGATGTTACCCGATTCTCAGACTTATTCGATACGAACATAAAATTTTCGTTTCTTAACTAACACTGTGACACGAGAATATTTAATTAGCCATTGTCAACTATTCTGTAGGCGTGAAATCTCTTTATTTGGATTTTCTAAATATGAAATATTAATTAAATTCCCGCTATTAAGTGAATAATTCTATGTAGGGTATTAAATTGAAAGCTACGAACTAAGGATAGCTTTATCTATGATCTAGATTCTTGGATTCGTCTCATTCGTAGCTTCTAATGTTTTTACTTTTGTCAGTCATAGTCATACACCCACAGAGTATTAAAAATGATGATGATGTGGTTTGCTTATATCATTTGAGATTAATTAAAATATCACAATTACGCATATATTTTTTTACTAGAAATGGGGCAAATAAGTTTGCGGATCACCTAGTAGTTAGCGACTACTGTCGCCCATGGACATATGCTATTCCGATAGGAACATAGTTTAGTTACTGGGATTTCCGATGAAACAGAGAGTGGTATATTATCCGCTATTTGGGCTCTTGAGATTAACTTAGGCATTATTTGGCAATGAACTTATTTTATGTAGCGCTCATAAGTAAATATAAAAATTGAGCTGAAATAAGTAAGTTGTTAATATGTTGATACCTAAGAATTTATTATCACTTTATATCATGTTAAATATTTTATTTTGAGTATTAATAAACATTAAGGTTTTCTAAGTATAATTTGCCAATGAAACCAAATCTTAAGCCTAGCTTATCTATTCGGTTTTCTGGTCACCATTAATCAGATGGAGGACGACAAGTCAGGGTTGATGGTTCAGACCATTTAGCATAGGTTGGCCTTCAGTACTTATAGGTATAATGTATATAAAAAATAGCCTTCGCAATAGGATGTTGTCGAATTTTAAATTTAGCTAAATTCAGGTTTTGGTATAAATTAAAAATATTATTTATCTGTAGCTTAGGTGTTATATGAACATTTAAATAAATGCTTCTGATACTCAGAAGTCTCGAGATCGATTCTGTGCCCACAGATAATTTCTTGGAATTCTTTTCAGTAGTAATGTGTATTAAATATCGATGTCTGAAAACTTTGTGCCTGGTTTATGGCAATAGGTTGGTAACCTATTGCATTTGGTCCGTAATTTGGAGAGTCGTGGCTTAACAGCCACTGCTTACACCTTCGGGTAGAACAAAGCGTGAAGTTATGTTTTTGTTTTATGTGTATCTATATTATTAGTAGTTAAATTATTTGTAAATATTTAGAAACCGTTCAACTGATCATCATGAATACTGGTCTCATATCGAAGTGAACCAGAGCGTAGGTGGAAACTATTAATGTGGTAAGTGCCAATTATATAATTAAGAAACCAACAGGTGTGAAACACACAACTAATTTTACCGACTGCCCACCGGCGCCTCGCGGTCTCCCCCCCCTTAGACAAAGGTTTGTTTTCGAACGCGAGGGAAGACAATGCCGGCCCAGTGACCGAGTGTGGGCGATCGACCGGCGCATGCGTGAAAAGCTACCATCCAGTCGGCCCACAGAATAGGGAGGAAATCGTATCGTACCTGTTATAATATCGATATTAACAACAACTCTACAGAATAGCTATTTAATGTTACAATAACTAATTTAATATTTTTGATGGGACATTCTGTAACGTCAAAATTTTCATATTACGAAAGTATTGACAGACAGAATGAATCTATGTTTCGAAACGTCGAGATTTTGCGGTCCCACGTCAATGGCAATAGGCGTCGCCATGCTTTATAGAGACACGCCAAATTAATCAATTATTTTAATAGTCTGATAATAACATCTGAATCTTCAATAAATGTCTTAAATCATGCTATTAGTTACTGTTTCATTTCATTTCAGGAATCCCTGAAAACTAGATCAAAATTTGTCTGTAACGTGTGTTACGAACAATATTATATCAATGAAATACCCACTTATACTACTAAAATCTGCTGAAAATATTTGGATTTAAAAATATTACAGTATTAGTGATATCTGTTATAATGTATCGGAAATATCGCAAACGTTATTTTCCCCCCTCGATATTATCGTACGACATATAACATAACAACCCTAAAACAGTGAGCCATCGGGCCGCGAGCTGATCGCTCGTCTGTACCTCCGCGTCGCGACGCCATCAAGTCGTCTGTACAACCAACGGTACATATAAAATACCTCCATGTTTTGTTTACAATATCACATGTCCTGGATTTAATGGCTGACTATAATTACACATAAATATAACCAGTGATCCACATAACTAAACAACATCTCCGGTAAGTATTTTTTTCAATGTAATGTACTTTAGTGGTTTCCTATTTGCGACCAGATATGGGTATTATTACACTGAGCAATATTGTATTGAGTATGTACATGAAATGAATACATTGGAAATGGTCATTCCTTAGCGGATTTGTACCTATGTAATAAAAAATATGTAAAAAATCTGTGACAGCAGGAATACCGCCAATGTTTCTGTAGAATTTTATTGGTTTTATTATGTCGTGTCATGGAATTTCTACACGAGTATTTTGCTAATTTTATCAATAAATATCGCGGTAATCACTGTATTCTAGAAATTATTCATAAATCGTGTAGCTGAGTCTTATTGGAGAGTCGTTAGCCTGTCATTGGCTAAATAATTAAATTTGGTATACCCACGTTCTAAATTTGAAATAATATCGAAATAAACGATGATGGAATTGATGGTACAAAAAGTCGGCACGTCACTATTTCACGTGTCGGTGAAGTAAATGTCAAAGGAAATGAAAACGTCGTCTCTTACGGAATCACTGAATATTAGACGTCGCGTTCATAAAACAGTGACTGAAAAAAGTCTGTTATTCAGGTATTTTTTTAAAATTCAAATCAATCGAACAGCCAGCATTTTAATAAGATTAAAAAAAAACTGACAATTATCAAAAGAAAAAAAAATAAATTTAAATTTATTTTCGGTGGTCAAGTGGTCGCGCACACGGCTTCTGATCTAGAGGTCCGGGTTCGAATCCTGACACTGGCTCACACCAATGACTTTTCGAAAATGTTTTCGGAAGTTAAGTGTGATAAATATTGACTACTGAAAACTTTGTGCACGGAATGGCAATAGGTTCGCCACCTATTCCATTTGGGACGTAAACATAACGGCGAGACGAGGCTTAACAACCACTGCCTACACCTTCGGGTGACAAATGCGTGAAGTTATGATATGTAATTTAATTAATATTTAATATTGAGCAAATCCAAATATAGAGAATTTACAGCCATATTTACCTACAGAATAGTTGACAATGGCTAATTAAATATTCTCGTGTCACAGTGTTAGTAAAGAAACGAAAATTTTATGTTCGTATCGAATAAGTCTGAAAATTGTATAACATCTATTTTTCATCCCCCTAAGAGTCGGTGGTCCAGTGGCAAGCACCCTGCTTCTAAATCCAGAGGTAGCGGGTTCGAACCCTGGTTCACACCAATGATTTTTCGATAGTGTCCGATCGAAGCTTCGGCCACCTTCGGCCAAAATTCCATCTTCGGCGAGATCCCTACGAGAGAATTACACCTTCGAGTAACAAAGGCGTGAAGTTATGTTTTTATGTATGTATTTTTAAATTGGTTTTCATTTGTTTCTTGTATTGAGTCTATCCGATTACTTAAATATCGCCTCGAATCGTCGGAAAGCCGGAGTAGTTACGAGTTTCTATTTTCTTTATGTATTATACGGTATCATGAACTGAGGATCCTCTGAAGAACTGGAAATAAATAGCCTGATACCGATCGTCATCCCAACACAGGAGTGTTCTCAGCAACCATTTATCTAGAGCGAACTCTAGAATTAACTATTTGATACGATAGTTCTGCTGTTATTGCAAGACCTCGTTGTTTATACCAGATATTATTTGAACTTTTGTTCCAATGAACACAGGTTTGTTTGTCTCTGGTAGGTTCTTTTATATATTTATGAATTTAATCTCTGCCTACAGATTCATAGGAGCGCTAATCGGCCAAACGGGCAGACGGAGGTGGTAAGCCCACCTCCGTCTGCCCGTTTGGCCGATTTTTCATTAAAAAAATTTTTAGCCCAGTCAAGTTACACAGATTAATATAAATTAAAAGATAACGCTCTTTCGGGTGCAGTCGCATCATTAAATAATAATCCATTTTCTTAAAAATATTTTCTGGAAATGTCATAACGAGAAATAATATTTTTATTTTCCTTAATTGGTGCTAATTTCACAGAAATTTTAGTTTTAAAACGTCAGATGTTCTTTCTTTTAAAGAAAAATTAGCCGTCGCGTATTGTTTGTATCAAACGAAAAATAGATTAAAAGAAGTTTTCCATTATCTATTATTACGTTTTTATTTTTAGTTTCTTTAAGTTTTGAGAATGACTACGAATGAACACGTTGGTAGAGGAAGACCAGAAAACAGTGGCAGAGCCAAGCAGTTCGCTGCATGATTGGGCCGGCTCGACCGGTGAAATACGACGACCTCTCAGAAGTTCGACTTAAAGTGGCTCATGCCGCGTTCCGTTCGGTGAGAGTGGTACCCGTAGGCCCACCCCCCTTCCCCATCCTTTCCTATCCCCTATCCCTTAAAGGTCGGCAACGCAACAGTAACACTATATGTGTTGCTGGTGTCCATTGGGCGGCGTTGGTTGCTTACCATCGGGTGACATGCCTGCTCGTTTGCCCTCCTATCCTATAAAAAAAAGATGGATATATGCACTGTATATAAGTTGATATAACAATGAAAGGAGTTAACGCGGAGGTGACAACTGAGAGAAGAGAATGGGGAAGGTTGACATGATGTGTCAACTCCGCTTTGAGTGGGAAAAGGGCAGGGAAATTATGATATTCTCTATACCGTGAAGTTAGTTGTAGTATAATAGTGGTATTGTAGTAGACTTCTTTGTGACGTCTTGATCAACAACACCTAATGTGTTTCATCGGACTTGGCTGTTGTTATTTTAAATCTGTACAGCGTATCTTTGACCAAAGTGAGCAATGAAATGTCTGCCTGGACCGAAGAATTTGGTGTGGTGAGTTAGTGAAGCTGTTTAAGTGAACTTACGAAAAAAGTTTCTAATACAACTTGTAAAGTTAAATAATACTACCACGCAATATCTTGTTTTTTATTTCATAGAATCGTCTAACAAGGATTTCGATAAACAATTAAACTCTTATTGACGTAAATACTTGTAGAGGAAAACTCAACGGTACCTTATTTCAATTTGTATTCGGATTTCTCTCCAGAATTAGGAATATATATTTTATTTTTTCTATGTATATTAATTTGAACTCCCCATTATAACGTTATAAGTATTATTTCTTCGAATTTATCAGACCTGTTCCAGTACCAATTGGAACGAAATCAGAAATTTACCTAAAAAAGACGCTGTGACTTTTTTAAACTATACATACATACATACATAACTTCACGCCAAGTCCCTTGCGGAGTAGGCAGAGAAAACAGCACTAAAAGGCACGATTCTTACCTCGCACTCTCTTCGTTTACTTTCATAACTCTTTTTATCCACGCGCGTCGATTTTTGAGGCTCCTAACATCACCTTCCTCCAGAACACGTTCTTTTTGGTCATGGAATGTGTCTTGGCCATCCTCGACTCCTACATTCATCAGCTAAACTATCGCGGCAGTTCAAATACTGACGATACGTCTGATGATAAATGGTTACCGAAACTTATGAATACTGCTAACTGTATTGTAATTTACTCAAATACACAAAATATGTGTAAATAGCAGTAGCAGTTTTTAAAACTTATATGCATATGATGAAAGCTTATGAGAAAGTACACTTAAAATGTTACTTAAATAATAAATTTATTGATTGTTACTGGTGTATAAGTCTATAACAGTAATTGTAAATGTGGATCCTTAATACAATTAGTAATACCCTCTATATAATTGACTTCTTAATCGGAACATATACAATTTATTTAGCACGCCTGGATAATCGTCTAAGGCCCGTAAGATCAATCATAGTTAAAACTGTCGATTTTCTAAACTATAGTCAATTTTAATCTAAAGTTTAAACCTGCCTCGTAAGATCAACAGCGAAATGGACATAGATTACGTAAACTAAGTTTACATTTGGTTATTTAATGTCCATATTTCGCTCATCATTCACTCTTTTGTACATTGTCTGTGGCATATTTCGTGAAAAAAACTCTTTTTCTCTTTCTTTTATGAAGTTTTATAGTGTGACCATAGATTTAAGAAAAATAGATCGGCAATAGTCACCCAAACAACGTGACCAAAAATGGGTTGTTAATGTGTGAGTGACTTACGGGGCTCGTGGCGCATTGGTAAAACAACCGGCTGCAGCACTGAGGTCGGGGGTTCGATTTTCGCCCGAGTACAAATATTTATGACAAACATTAATATTTGTGCGGCGTCTGGGCGTTTTTCTATGTATTATAAGTATGTATTTACATATTTACAAAAGAAAAGTATATATGTATCCGTTCTCTAGTAACTATAGCACAAACATTTAGTTGCTTAGTTTGGAACTGGCGCTGTGTGATTTGTGTCCAAGATATTATTATTATTATCAATGTGTTCTAAGGGAAAATGGAAAAGCTAGAAGAATGGGCAGCAGCATTCTTTCTCAAGACACTACAGCCTACTGCGATCGCCAACCCGCCTGCCAAGCGTGGCGATTATGGCAAAAACCCCCCATGATTGCGCGGACCGGCAGTTGTGGCGCTTTATGAGGGAGGCCTATGTCCAGCAGTGGACGTCAAAAGGGCTTATGATATGATGTGTTCGTAAAAAGCGCTTCAAAGCGTTAACTTTTACATAGTGTTGGGTGTAATGTTAATGGGTGGAAATATAAATATCCCCAAAATCTAATATACGCAGTTACGCTGTCAGTTATTCGATGCTATTAGTAAATTTTTCCTGACATGTGCCATCTATTGTAGTCTATGCTAAATCTATGTATGAACCCACAATCGTTGTGTCAGATGTCAGCTGATAAACGACCGCCATTTTTAAACTAGGCAGGACC
Source organism: Euproctis similis (assembly GCA_905147225.2). Classification (NCBI taxonomy): domain Eukaryota; kingdom Metazoa; phylum Arthropoda; class Insecta; order Lepidoptera; family Erebidae; genus Euproctis; species Euproctis similis. The sequence goes on from LR990104.1 coordinate 15,380,320, forward strand.
ACAGTTTAAACGGCAAAATCTTCTGGTATAAGCTAAACTATAGTTTAAACTGTTATTGGAGGTTTATCTAGCATTGATCTTACCAAATAAACGACAGATGAGGTTTAAACTAGATAAAATAGTTTAAACTGTGATTGATCTTACGGGCCTTAAAGTAGAACAAGTAACAACCTAAATATTATTTTTTAATCAGAAAATAATCTCAAATTAGGGGGTTAATTCGACCACATAATTACAAATTATAGTTTGAAAGCATCGGAAAACACCTACTAATTTAAGCTATATTAAAATTTAAGTCTGGATAGATTTTTTGGATTTTCTATCAAATCAATGTGCACTTTAGTTTCAAAATGACGCAATTGAATTAGATACAGAAGAGATGCTACAGTCACGGGCCTCGAGGCGCATTGGTAAAACTACCGGCTGCAGCAATGAGGTCGGGGGTTCGGTTCCCTCCCGAGCACAAATATTTGTGACAAACATGAAAATTTGTGTGGCGTCTGGGTGTTTTTTTTATGTATTATAAGTATGTATTTACAAAAGAAAAGTATATATGTATTCATATCCGTTATCTAGTATCCATAACACAAGCATTTAGTTGCTTAGCTTGGAACTAGAGGGCGCTGTGTGTATTGTGTCCAAGATATTATTAGAACCAGATATACCTTAGATATTATTATTGTTACGAGATTCCGCTACAGTAGCGCGTAGCGATTGCTACGGCGTAGCAGCACGATGTACACACGCAACTAAGAGAATAATCTATAGTGGAGTCGTTTTAATAGGTAATATTTGACGGTTCATCAAAATTCAATAACATAACCTTGGTACGACGGGCATAAAATATTTTTATTTTTCATTTTGTTATAACTGCACTATTGCTTTATATGGTTCAATTACAATCACAGATTTGTTGTAATAATTACTGAGTATCAGAGTATCAGTAAGTTTCCAATTTATTTAAACATATAAACCATTCTAATCACTAAAAAAAATTGTTTTAAAAAACTGAACATTGTTACAATGTTGCGCCAGTTAACACTTATTAATTTTTGAACACTAGGTATGGTACTCTAAAAATTAAAAGCTGATATCAAATGAAATCATTACATCTGAAGAAATATCACTATAAATTTATACCATGCTGTGATTATAATAACATATAATTAAGTTTTTTTAAAATAAATATAGCTTTTGAACAAATACCATCTTTTTGTTCATCACAGGTGAAAATGATCTCTGTAAAGAGTTCGAAACGTCGGGAAATGGGTAAAATTAGTAATAAATAAACGCGATATAATCCTAAAAGTTGTTTTAGTGTGATAAATATACATCTCAAGAATTATTAAATTAAATAATTTTAATTAATTAATTAATATATGTTTTAAGTCTCTATCGCTTTATTCGCTTTAATCAATATTTCTAAGCAGAACACTTCACTATGAAGATAAAACTAACTGAAGTTAAATATCCCATTCCAATTATGTATATTAAATATTTCATTTTGTTTCTGTACTACTCGTTTTTGGGAACTATATGCCTGCAGAAAAATAATATAATCAATGTATTTTCAGGCTCTTAATGTCTAATCTAGTGATCGAGCATCCCGCTTCTGACTCAAGTAGTCGCGGGTTCGAATCCCGACTTACCAATTACTTTTTGAAATTGTTTTCGAAAGTAATGTGTAATAAATATCGATGACTGAAAACTTTGTGCCCGGTATGGTAATAGGCACGCCATCTATTCCATTTGGGACATAAATATTACGGCGAGACGAGGCTCAACAACCACTGCCTACACCTTCGGGTAGAAAAACGCGATACATTGCTGAGAACTAGATTCAAGTCGATGCAGTAATTTTCGCATGATTCACATACATAGACTGATTGTGTTACAATATCAATTTAAGTCTCAAATATCAATCACAAACTAATATTATAACAATTTTGTTTCAATCTATACTAATATTATATAAAGATTTGTATTTTTGTATGTAACGAATAAACTCAAAAAGTACTGGACCGATTTTAATAATTCTTTTTTCTTTAGAAAGCTACATTATCACTGAGTAACATAGGCTATATGTAATTAGCGTCGTCATCGATATTTTGTTTGTATGCGTGTAACACCGTGAGGCGGGAAGCTACATGCAATATAGCGGTACGAAGTTCGCGCGGTCTGCTAGTACCTAAATATATTTGTTTGGTATACTTATATATTTCTCTAAAAAAATGTTTTCTCTGAACCTCTCCTTACATTTTCGCTCATCTCAATCTCTAGGGATCTGTTATGTTATATTTCTCAAATATTCAATGGAAACAAAATACAGAAAAACTATTTATTGTAGAAATATTGGGCAAATTTTATGAGCGGCCACCTGTTGTCGATTTTGATATTGGTTTTATTCGGGTTTACTGTCACTCTCAGTCTTCAGATATGTTTGTATATACTTAGTAAGAACATAAATTATGAAAGTCGAAAAGTGTTATGTTAGATAATATTATAGCGGGGTGAAATACAAATCACGGCTTAGTTTTTTGGATCCAATAAAGACTGAGAAATTCTTCAAATCGATTTAAAATAAAATATCTTTAATATAATTTTACGTCAAGTTTCTTGCATGGAGCGCCGTAATATATATTTTTTTTATCAAATTCATTCATACCTTTTGAAAAATCGATTCGAAAAGTCTCGGTGGCGCAGTGGTCAAGCACACTGCTTCTGGTCTAGAGGTCCGGGTTCGATTCCTGACACTGGCTCACACCAACGACTTTTCGAAATTTGTTTCCGGAAGTTATGTGTGATAAATATCGATGACTGAAAACTTTGTGCCCTGTATGGCAATAGGTTCGCCACCTATTCCATCTGGGACGTAAACATAACGGCGACGAGGCTTAATAGCCGCTGCCTACACCTTCGAGTAACAAAAGGCGTGAAGTTATGTTTGAAAAATAAATAGTTTATAATTAATTAAATTTATCAAGGACAATACTATCTGTGAAGATAATATCAGGACGTATCTTTAATTTTAAGGCGAATTTTAAGGCGTTTTGTGATACTCTTAAAACACGAGTCTTAGTTATCAGTAAAGCTGATTAACTATAGAGTAACTTACTTTTTCTATAGAACCTAATAATGTTTTAACAGCTATCTAAAATTATTAAATAAATCTAGGACCAAATAGGAAATCTTAATGGCAAGTAGTTTTAACACAGTCTCGGCTTTAGAGCATCAAATGTGATATAAAACTGGAAGGCAAGTTAGTTGAAAAAACTAATTTTAAAAGTGGAATCTTTCTGCATCAATACGATCTTTCCTAACTGATTATGTAACACACATTATGTCATACAAATAAATTGAAGCGAAGTGTCTGTAATAATAAAAAAACTGCTGTCTTCTGCATTCATACGAATACGGTACAAAATATATATATATATATATTTAATTTTTGATTGCCTGTTTGTCCGGGTAATCTCTGAAATGGCTGGACCGATTTCATTGGGACTTTTATTGGCAGATAGCTAGTGTAATGAGGTATAACTTAGGCTACTTTTTTTTAGGAAAAATCTTTCATTTCTCGACTCGCCAAATTTTTATATTACATCCCAAATGGAATAGATGGCAAACCTATTGCCATACAAAGAACAAAAAGTTGTCAGTCATCGATATTTGCCACACATAACTTCCGAAAAGAATTCCAAGAAATCATTGGTGTGATTGTGTCTGAAATCGAACCCACGATTTCTGAATCAGAAGCGGGTAGCTCGGCAACTCGACCGCCAAGACAAATTTAAATAAATTTCGTGAAAATGATCTCTGTAAAGAGTTCGAATCGTCGGGAAATAAATATAAATAAGTAATAAATAAACGCGATATAATCCTGAAAGTTTTGTTGATCCATTAAATAAATTTGTAAACTTTTCCGCCAATAATTATACTTTACCGATTAATATAGTAAGTATGTAATTATATTTTTATTAATTCTCATAATACACTATAAAACACATAATTATAAGAAAACTTGCATCCCAGTTAAACAACCAAAACTATATTAAATATAACACGCAAAACACCTATTGAAGTGGTCAGGGCCGGGTCTTAATAACCAGTTTTGATAATCTATAACTACCGAAGAAATATTATTGATAGTGGAGCCTTTTTATGTTGGTCCTATTTACGTAAGCACAATACCAAATAAAATATATTATTAATTAAAATGAACCCTAAAAGTACAACATTAAAGTTGAAGGCTGTTATTTAGTTGGCAATCGGTTAAAATTATAGTTTTCGATTTGTGTGATTTGTTAAATAAATGATTGGTTCGTTATAATAAAGCGCCGTAATAATATAATACATATAATATTCGACGTATAAACTGTTACTAAAAGACGTATCAGTACAAATCATGAAGCTTTTTTTTGAAGTCTCCGAAACAAGTTTTAAATATTACACTTTGTTTCATTTAAGTCTAAAAATTTATTTTAGCAAATCATACTAATAACATTAAAACAAATTTTTAGGATTATATCGCGTTTATTTATTACTTTTTTGTTTCATGGTCTGATGTGGGTTATCAATGGTATTTTTCACATCAACTTTTTTTGATTTTTATTTCCAAAAGTGGGTGCTCTCTGTATCAATGAAAATAGGTTTTGAACGACTACTATCTTTTTGTTCATCACTCGTGAAAATGATCTCTGTAAAGAGTTCGAAACGTCGGGAAATAAATAAAAATAAGTAATAAACAAACGCGATTTAATCCTAAAAAAATGTTTTAATGTTATTAGTCTAAAAATGATAAACAAATATCCACTGGATTCTTGAAATATTTACTTTAATTTTCATAATTACCAATTTTTGCTATTTGCTATATAATTTTATCTGTTTTGATAATAGTTGAAGAAATAATAACGTTATAACAGTTTCAAATGTTTATCTGTATCCTTAATGTTAAGATAGAGGCTTAAAATGTTACAGTCGTAGAACCAGATGGATAATTAATACAGAAAGCTGTTTTCAGGTTGTGAAGTGGTGATATCACTTGCAATTAAAGCTATGATTTTGCTTGTTGTTACCTTCTGTGAGGCTTTCGAGCGAATATTATTTAGTTGCCACTAATTTTCTTAATTCAACAAAATATTTTTTGCCTAAAGACTGGCTCCAATGCTGACACAAATAATACATAGAAGATTTTCCGTATTATTCTTTCTCTTTATTATTTATTTTATTTCTTTCATCTCCTTTATTATTTATTACAATTTTGCCTAATAAATTTGATAGTACCAAAAGTTTCACTTGGCGACAAAGATGATGCCCACTCTTTGTGGTATACAAAGCGTAAGAAGGGGTAAAAAAGTATATTATAAACCTACTGCTGGTTGAACCACGTTATATGTAGTTACGTTACGTTATCTTGTTAGCTTTGAATGCCAATGGGAGATATCAGAATATGTAAATATTATCAGAAAATATTCTACAGAGCCATAATCATGAATGAGGCTCAACTGCGAAACGCTACTATATCCCTATTAGATTTAACGAAATTGGGTTCCGAATTCACGATCTTGATATTAAGTAGGTCTAGTGTGAAAAACTTGTGAACTCTTTTGAAATAAACCCAACCGATTTTCTCTTATTTCCAAGAGAAAAAAAAAACAGAAAACTCTTTTAAATATAATTAACCTGTAAATAAAATTACTTTTGCATAACCTCGGGCCGGTCCACCATTCAGCCAGGTATATACTCTTAGCTTCGTATTTCGTGTAACGGCAACCAACACGCTAATGTAATTGAGATTTTTTTTTTTAGTTTTCCCCCCATTTTTAAAACGAGAGAGAATGTATACAACTGAGGTTAGGCCGACACGGTCGAAACCTTTTTGCACATAGTAGAATGTTTTGACTGTATTATGTTTTTTTTTCTTGCCAATTGTACACGTCCATACGTTAAAATGTGTTTTATGTTCCTATTTAGCGTCGTTATTTTTGTTTATGAAGAAATGTTTTAGCTTTAATAGATATTTATGTGGCTACTGTACGTTTTTTTTTTCCCGTAGCCCGCATTTTTTTGTGGCATTTAATCAGAGTTTAATATAGTTTAGTGCTTGTAATATAAACTTGTGTTGATTTTATTATTACTAATTTATGAAGTGAAAGCTTTGGATTTCATTTAAAGAAAACTAAACGCATGGTAGCCTGTGAGGTTGGATGATATTATAAGTGTTGATTACTAAAGTAAATAGATAAGGATCAAGAGATTTTAAACTCACGCAAAACTATGCGTTTAAACCACTGGAAAATGTCAACAAATTGGAAATGTGTAAAATCCATTGGAAAATGTACGAACAGGTAGCATTACCAAGATAGAAAATAGTTTCGAAATCAGAAACCAGAATATTCCGACTCTCAATTTCAACTCGGATCACACTATTTTTGCTTTGAAGCGCGCATTGTCAATTCTCCTTGTCGGTGGTGCATTTGGTATTTTCAACTTCAATTTCTGTATCAAGGTAGAGAAATCTCAACAGAATATAGACATTCTTATTCATCTTATTGGTGTTTGGTTTGATACGATATTATTATAGTGTATTATAGTGTCACATTTCATTATTTCTTTATAATATTGAGATTAGTAGCGAACAACATTATACATTTCAAAGAGTATTAGATCAAAATAAAAAAGAAAAGGTTATTCTTGTGAGAAGAATAAACGTCGCGTGGTTCAGAAATAAATTGGAAGACAGGCACGAGGTTAGTAAACAAATAAATCAAACAGTTGTATCTTTATGATAACTGGTTAATCGTCTTATAAAAGCAAAAACTATCAATTGTGCTAAAAGATATTTTCATATATTTTTCTTCTTCTTATTGTGCCTCTTCGGCCGTTAACTGCCCGTACTTGTCTCTGTTTTTTCTGCCATATTTTTTTAAAAGATATTAAATTACTGTGCAAGTAGCCCACGTTCCACGTTGTCAAAAGTATGCCAATAATAAGACGCAGTATATGTGTTCCCATCTCATATGTTAATTTGCAAAGAAAATGTTTTATCGAAAACCTCTGCTAAAATAAAATACGAGCCGCCAATAATAGAATTTTATGCATTATAATATTCTCAATCTTTTTGAAGTTCGATAGTGCCATCCGCCAAAGATTTTTAGAAAAAGATAGTGGCCACAAGAGGTGGCCACTATCTTTTTCTAAAAATCTCTTTAAAACGCATTTACTACACTATCATTCCATGCCGATAAAAGCAATATGGAAATAGGCTGTGAAATTTATTACCCTAAAATATAATAGGTAGGTTAGGTATCCAATAAAAATAAGTTTTATTAATTTAGCTAAAATATTATGTTGATGTTACTGGTAGGGCACAAAAATGTACATGGAAAAAACATCAACAAACTTTTTTGTATTTATTGAAATCATGTCAAGAAATAAATAAATTACATTATTTACAATATATACAATTAAAAAACTACCTGAAATCAAATTTCTCCGCATCTCGGAGACTTACTGACTAGCGTGGCAATGCTAATCCTCTGTGCGAAGAATAGACCAGCTCTCTGGTCGCGAGAGGCTTCGATCAGAGATCTTTGTAAAGTGCACGAGCACTCGGACCCCATGTCCCCAAAGTCTCCACCCCAAACGGCTCAAATACATAATTACCTACGAGGTTTCTGTATTTGTGCCGCTTGAGATTTTCTGCCGAAGCAGCAGCAACACCTGCCACCTCTACCGTGCTTGGAAAATACTTAGTCTGGCCATAAATACTGTTACAACTAAAAATAAAAAAATATTACATTTGAATTTGGAATCTGTCATTTTTATACGATTGTTCATTGTGTTTTCTCGTTTTGGCGCCAATACATTGTACAATATTTTGCGCTATTAAAATGGAGTGATAAAGAGAACCGAATCGCTGTGATTGCATTACACAAAGTAGGTATGAAGCCAAATGCAATTTTTAAAACTCTCCATACACTTGGTATTAGTCAAATGTTTGTGTAACGGGCTATTAATAGGTACAATGAGACCTCCTCTGTTTGTGACAGAAAAAGATCTGGCCGTCCACGTAGTGTTCGTACGAAAAAGGTGGTCAAAGCAGTAAGGGAAAGAATTCGAAGAAATCCTGTCCGCAAGCAAAAGATTTTATCTCGGGAGATGAACATAGCACCTAGAACAATGTCGCGTATTTTAAAAGATGACTTAGAACTTGCAGCCTATAAGAAGCGCACTGGCCATTTATTAACTGATAATTTAAAAAAGAATAGGGTGTTAAAATCTAAACAACTACTGAAGCGGTACGCAAAGGGAGGTTACAGAAAAATATTGTTTACGGATGAAAAAGTTTTTACAATTGAGCAACATTTTAACAAACAAAATGACAAAATGACCTTATTTATGCTCAAAGCTCTAAGGAAGCTTCCCAATTAGTTGACAGAGTGCAACGTGGGCATTATCCGACTTCAGTGATGGTTTGGTGGGGTGTTAGCTACGAAGGAGTGACTGAGCCATATTTTTGTGAAAAAGGTATCAAAACATCGGCACAAGTGTATCAAGATAAATCCCTTAATAACACCATGCTCAATAACGAAGTATGGTCCTTCCAGCAAGACTCGGCACCGGGTCATAAAGCTCGGTCCACGCAATCTTGGTTGGAAGCGAACGTTTCGGACTTCATTAGAGCTGAAGACTGGCCGTTGTCTAGTCCCGATCTTAATCCACTGGATTATGATTTGTGGTCAGTTTTAGAGAGTACGGCTTGCTCTAAACATCATAATAATTTAGAGTCCCTAAAACAATCCATACGATTGGCAGTGAAGAATTTTCCCATGGAAAGAGTGCGTGTTTCTATTGATAACTGGCCTCAACGTTTAAAGGCCTGTGTTGCAGCCAATGGAGACCACTTCGAATGAGATTTTTATATTTTATATCGTTTTATATTTATGTATTAAAGTAACACACTGTAAAAGTAATAAATGTTATTTGCAATTAAAATTTTTTTTTTCTTTGTTACAATATTTATGGCATGGCTAAGTACAATGGCGCAAGGGTATCGACGCAAGTAGCGTCCCACACCAAAGGCCTACCATCCTCCAAGGCAAAAGAGACATCCCGTCCGGTCTCCTGTCATCATCGCGCACCAAACCGTTCGGTTCCAGAACGGCTGGTACACCGGCGGTAACAAGAGCACGACGGATAATGTCATTGATGTTGGCGTGACGGGAAATGCGGCCTAAAATAAATAATAAATAGTCTAAAATAGGAATAAATATTGATAAAAATATCGATTTTTAATACACCAACTAGACTAAAAGTAAGATAACTTAGACACATCTAATATCTATATGTTAAATTTAATGGATATGGAATGGATACGATTTAAAAGATGTTCCACAAATAATTTAATTCTGTCTATAGTATACAACTTGTCAAACAAGAATATTGTTAATAGAAGGAATATTTAACAATCATGTTTTCTTTAACTTATTCTATAACTTTTCTTTAACTTATTTCCTCTATTGAACACAGTTGTACTACGAGCTAAATGAATAATTAATTCACGACGACGGCACGTTCATTATTACTTGGCTTGGATATATTTTTTTATTGAAATTAACACCAACTTGACCGAATTTCCTTTATAAATAACGGTAGAAATATGTTGTGCTCCCCTTACGGGCCCACCCGTTCCGCCCCCATTTTACGAGCCAACTCGTAAACCAGGTTGCGACGGCAAAATTCTATTTTTGAAGTTTACATAACTGCTGGCGGGTGCCGCGTACACTCGCTCCACGCATTTGAATCTGAAATCCCTTTGTTTAGTAATCAGTTAAACAAAATTCAGAGCTAAGTAGCACACAAAAGAGTTTTAAGTATCATCTGCCTGTACGATATATTCATAAATCTTTTTTACTAAACGTCTTTTTAGTCTTTGATATAAATTGATACTAGCTGACCCAGCAAACTTCGCTCCGCATCAGAAGTAATATATAAATAATAACTTTTATCACCTTTTTTTTTTACCACATTAGACATACAAACCACCCCGTTGACACGTTCTATTTAAAAAAAAAACGAATCAAAATCCGTTGCGTAGTTTTAAACATGTAACCATATAAGAGGACAGACAACGGAAAGCGACTTTGTTTTAAAATATGCGATGATGAGCGTACGATCATCCTATGACAATTTTCATAAAGTTTAAAATGTTAGTCAGCCGGACAAGTGGTTACACCATTAAAATTCATTCTCATTATAAAGGGATCAATTTATACCTATAATGAAAAATAAGGGTGCCTTATCATCTACTTTAATCCTAAAAATTACTTTAAAAAAAGGTTAAACCGACTTCTAGAAACGTAATACAATATACAAAACGTAATACTTTAATAAAGTCATCTTTAACTATTGTAATATTTACAAATGTTACTCATTATTGAAGTCGGTGCAACACAATAAAAATATCAACCATTTAACAAACGGACTTGTAATTAGTGAAAATATATTTACTAAACTGAAAGCCATGTAAATAAACTAACTTCTATTGAAGTTCACAACTAATTAATATCACTAAAACTCGTGAAAAAATTACTTAAAAAAAAAAGTTAAAACCGACTTCTAGAAACGTAAATCACACAATCTATAAGTATATGAAAACAGTACCTCTATAACGAAAAAGCGATAAATAACGAAACTTACTCATTTGTATACTTATTACAATATACAAAACGTAATACTTTAATATAGTATAGTCACTATTGTAATATTTACAAATGTCACTTATATTTGGAGTCGGTGCACTAGCCCAGGTAACGTACTCTATTGTGTTGCACCGACTTCAATAATGAGTGACAATTGTAAATATAACAATAGTTAAAGATGACTTTATTAAAGTATTACGTTTTGTATATTGTAATAAGTGTACAAATTAGTAACTCTTCAAACTCCTAACCGTTGAGGAGTTTTGTGGCTTCTTCATGAGCACAAAGCATTAAATATTGGCACCATAAAGAATATCCCTAAGACATCACTATTACGTAATAAAAACACCAAAAGTTGTTTGCGAATACAACTTTTGGTGTATGCCATAGATTTCTCCTGGTTCCCATCATCAGATCCTGACCTGGTGAAAATGGGACCATCTCGGAAGTAAACACTATACAACGATAAAATTTTTGAAATTGGGCCATATAGCTATGGAAGGTGTATCGTGACCCTCCACTGCTACATCCATCCGTTTTGCGTTGCATATCTGTTTAGTCAATCTTGCATCATCCATTCTTTCTACAAACCATCGGAGCATTCATATTCATAAATTTATATAACTTATGTGGAAAAATTTCAGAATAAAAAGATTAAAAATCACTGTTCAATCAATCCTTTATAGTTTGTTAAAAATGTAACAAGTTACATGTACGATATTATAGCACTGACTTTCACATGTATAGCATCGGATTTCAAAGCTGAAATTTTCAATAACAAAATTCTCCGGATTCACACCATAGATAGAGTGAGGGACATTTATTCATAAATAACGGAAACAGGAAAGAGCTTTTGTAATGTTCTTTATTAAATAAAATACTGGTGAGATCCGAATTTTAATATCATTGTGTTTTAATAAAACCTTCATCAATATATATTTTTGATGGCGTGTTTGATTTGGCGTAGTATTAGTATTTTATTAAACAATAAATTTATTCTTATCGTCTTTGAGTGTTAGTTCTATCTGAACTATGAAAGTTTCTGATGAACTTATTTTTATATGTTTGAATTTTAGATATTATATTCACCGCTAGATCTATCCAAAACAAAAGGTGTTTAGCTTATCCAGATTCTGCTGCGATTTCACCAGCGCATAAATGGAAAAAAAAACATCAAAATATAAACAGGTCGTCCATGTAAACACTAATTCAAAGGATTTTTTTGTGGTTCTTAATTAGTAAAAATATGTATGTGATATATGTTACTTGAGAATTAATTATCTTTCGATTGGTAAGAGAAAGATTATAATCAGTTAATTTCTTTTAGACTTTATCGATTAAATACAAACCAGCATTTGCTCTTAGTACTAACATTACAAGCGACAATCTCCCAACATTTTTAAATATATTTTTAATTTATTTAATAATATCTTTCTATTGCATCGTTTGCTCGTAAAAGTGTCATTTATTTTTAGATACCAATAGAAAAATCTGTAAGACGAACTGGCAATTTAGTGATGTTTCTGCTAACTTTCTATATCTGGTTAGCTTGTGGGATATTACAATTTTGAAGTAAGGTATTGTAAACTTTAATAATAGCGCGTTCTCCACAGATTCTATCTAGCTAAGAGGTTATAAATGTGTCTTAATAGTATTTTTATATTGTTAAATGCTTACTTGTTGGTATTTTAGACTGGTCTTTGAAGACAATTACTTGTTCATACGGGAAGACTTAAAGTTGTACTTTGCGTAGAGATTGTTTTCTTAAACTGTTTTCATCAAAGATTTGGAGAGTTCATTATATTTTTTATGTTGCTTAATGCGTTTCATTCCCAAATATATAGTGTAGTGCAGAGGCAATTTTTATCAACGATTTTTTGCCTAAGTGGCGGACTTATTATCACACGTCAAACAATTTATTGGTACTATTACATATTTCGAGCAAAATTTGAAATCCTCGTTTACACACAAAGTGAGAAAAGTAATAAATATTATTAAGAAAACGCGTATCACAAGAGTTATGAAAGTCAAAGAAGCAAGCGATGTGTGTAAGAATCGTACCTTATTGCGCTCTGTTGTCTCTGATTGCAATGCAAGGGACTTGGGGTGAAGTAAAGTATGTGTTATTATTAAGAGAAAATGACAAGAGAAGAGAAAAAGAGAATGAAAAGAGAGAGAAGAGACAAGTAAAGTAAAATATATAATGAAGAGCCACGTGATACTTCAAAAGTTTTGGGTGTGACACTATAAAATACAATTATCATATACCTACATTAGCTGTCCTGCGCAAACATCAATATTCTGTTAATTAATATGATTATTCTGTTCTTTATGGCATTAATAACTCCAAGGCCATGATAGCCTAGCCAATTATAATTATGTATATTGCTATGTATGTTTAGCGCGATCACGATATCCATAGGAATTTAAGTGAATTGTAAGTTATATAACGCTGTATTACTTAACTTTCAATAATTTAGAGAGTTAGTAGGGAAATTATGCGTTCTGGAGACATAACTCCTAAGGGGTAAGGTTGACGAGAGAAAACCTGGAGGAAGGTGTCTCACTTACTAGTCAGATCAACTCCGTACTGCGTCAAACATCTCGGTCTAAGATGCCATCAACGCCGCCGAAGACCGCGAGTCCCGAAGTCTAGTTCAGTCTTGACTAAGCTTATTAATGTAGCTACGATCCTTAGCACTGAGCGGGACAAAGAATGTAAAGATTGGAACTTAGAGAGAAAAATAATAAATGTTTTGTTAAATATTATTCGACCGACCGACCTTTTCCTTCAGATTCATGCCACGGTTTTCTGAAGCTCTAATGTATTTACAATTAAATCTCTTTTTTTATTTGTTATGGGGAAGAGATCAGATGAACCACTTGGTGGTAAGTGACTAACGCCGCTCGTGGACACCTGCAACATAAATAGTATCACAGTTGTGTTACCGCCCTTTGTAAGCTATCTCAAAGGAGGAGACGAACAAACGAAACCCGGCAACAGCCACTTTACGTCTATATATTGAGAGTGCGGTTCTGCTGCCAGAGAAAATAATAATAATAATTTTAAATAATTTACTTTGCAATAAAATTTATGGATAAATGTAGCTAATCATGTTACATATCCCGTGAAAAAACAGCAAATAACGGATAAAGGCGTCCATCGGATTTTTCTATCTAATTTTTATCTAGAATACAACCTGGATTAAATTGTCTCTCAGTAACGAGTCCAACTAAGAGGGTGCAATGTTTTCTTGTGGATTCCATTTTTAAAAGCTCCTTGTCAAACTGAGGTTTATTTGTCGATGCAGCGGGGATTTAGAGCTCAGCTTCACATGCCGTGAAGTGATACAAAATATGCTATTTTCTATTATGTGCTGCTTGTAGTCAATAAGCTTGGTCTGTAGTGATATGATAGCTTATTTTGTAAACTCGTGGGGTATAGCTAGTAGTATCGAATACTCTTCAAAAAAAGTCACGGTGGTCCAGTGGGAGAGCACACGGCTTATGATCCAGAGGTCCGGGTTCGAATCCTGACACTGGCTCACACCAATGACCTTTCAAAATTATTTTCGGAAGTTAAGTGTGATAAATATCGATGACTGAAAAACTTTGTGCCCAGTATGGCAGTAGGTTTGCCACCTATTCCATTTGAGACGTAAACATAACGGTGAGACGAGGCTTAACAGCCGCTGCCTACACCTTCGGGGAACAACTGGCGTGAAGTTATGTATGTGTGTATCGAAAACTGCAACAAATTTGAGGGGACCGTTCGTCTCAAATTTATGTTTTAAAATGAATATATGCTGTCCCTGGGTGTTTATATGGCATCTGTTTGTTTTTCTTTATTGAAAACTAGAAGGTATTTACAAAAAAATAATAGTTGAACATGACTTAGAACGAATTGGATTTAAGAAACTTAAAAGCTTCTAAATAAGACATACCGTGTTCGAATACAGGTAGCGCCCCGATAATTTTCTGAGAGTTAGCATGTTTGGTAATTGCGTAGACACACCTTCGTATTGAAAAAGTAAAATGTAAGTAAGGCACTGTAAGCATAATAATTCCTTGTTTGTTAGGAATCTTTTGTGAAGCAAAAGTGTTATTCGGTCAAAAACTAATCTTATGTTGGTTATAGTCTTTTTGGCAAGAAACTGCTGCATTTTATTGATAACGACGACGCTGCATCCGTCGTCTTGGCGGGTAACAAATTTATCTGACTTTATTTTTTTTTATATACTGGAATGAAAAATGTGCATACAGTGTATAATGTTCACAAATATATATCAAGTATGTATGTATCAGTTTTTAGTTATATTTTTCATTGAATGATTTTTTATTCAAGACATGTTACCGTCTTAATTTTCCCAGAGGTACAGCATCCCTTTTTTGAGTCAGAAGTCAGAATCGAACTGTTGCTCATACTGGTGCTTTTTCAAAAATATGTTTTACGAACTTATGTTTGGTAAATGTAATGATTGACAAGATAATAACGATTACCCAATGTATGCCAATAAGTTTCGCCACATATAGTACTTATATGGAATCAAGTACTAAAATTGGCGTGCCAAAAGACGTTAATCAATCTTAATCAAATGAAAACGAGAATTATTGTCAACGTAACAGTAACAAATGTTTGTAATGTAGAGCCAAGCAGTTCGCTGCATGAATGGGCCGGCTCGACCGGTGAAATACCACGACCTCTCAGAAGATCGACCTAAAATGGCTCATGCCGCGTTTCGTTCGGTGAGAGAGGTACCCGGAGGCCCACCCCCCTTTCCCCATCCATTCCTTTCCCCTATCCCTCAAAGGTCGGCAACGCAACAGTAACACTATATGTGTTGCTGGTGTCCATGGACGGCGTTGGTTGCTTACCATCAGGTGACACGCCTGCTCGTTTGCCCTACTATTCCGTAAAAAAAAATGTCTAATAGGCTTATTATGAATATTCCATGTATTATGCCTAGAGAATACTAGGCGTCATGTTATTTAGACGTTAAATGACAACACACAGGCTAAAAAATTGGATTAAGAATCACTGCGCTACGCGCCGTTTCCCAAATGTATACCACGTTTTTTAGTAAATGGGATAGCAGTAAATAAATTTTATAATTTCTAATATATAAAATTCTCGTGACACGGTGTTTGTGATTTTACTCCAACGAAACGGCCCGACCAATTTTCATGACATTTTGTAGGTTTTGTAGGTCTGAGAATAGGACAACATCTTTTTTTCATCTCCCTAAATGTTTTTTATTAAAAAATATAAAAGAATACATACAATCCAAAATTTTCAACCCCCTACAAGCAACCCCTATTTTTTATTTGTTGATCAAGAATTTTATTTTTTGGCAAGACAACGTTTGCTGGATCAGCTAATATTTATATAATAAGTCAGCTAGTATATACTTATATATAATAATAGTTGTAATAAGGTTAAGAGTGTCTAAATCGACAGTTTTTTACGTATAAATTCGAGTATTTAAGAAAAATCGTGTACTTATTTCACCTAAAGTGGTACAACAACCAGACGTAGTTACTGAGATAATGGGGACTAATATCTCTTTTGCTGTTCAGAATTAATTCTCGTAGAAAGCTTCTAGAGTCTTCTTCTATTACTGTGATGTGAGGTCTTAGTCTTTATGTATTACTTGTAGTTCATCTAAAAAAAAAACACTTTTTTTCGACTGCTAATTTTTAAATTTAGAACATGATATTATTGTTCGCCTATTTTTTTTTTATATTGGAACGATGTTCCTTACCGCAGGCTTGGAAGAGATAGGGATTTTGCTGCGGGACCGAACTGTAAAAAATGTGATAGTAAAATCGTAAGAAAAAGTCCGTGGAGGTGGCGACAGTCGTATACACAAGCGAGTAGTGTATGATACCTTTTATAATATACTACTCGCTTTTATCATACACACAAGCGAGTAGTGTATGATGAGCAGCTATTTCTCCTTCTTTCAGCACTAGAATTTAATGACGAGACTGATTAATAAGAATTACTTATAATAATAATAATAAACTTTTTTGTAATTATTTCTATTTCTATGCAATTTTATGTTGTCAAACAAAAATAAAGAGACGTAATTTGTTATTTTAATTGATAATTTGAATTACGATTTTTTATTTTACGTAATTTATTATTTCCTAAAATTTCGTTCCGAAGGAACTTCGTTCCTACTTGGTGTCTCACAACACAACATCTTTTTTTGTCCATATTTGGACAGGCTAAAGCTTTTAAGCCACACTGCCAAGTATGTCGTATTTTTTTTACATTAAATTTAATCTAACCTAAACTAACTTAAGCCAACCTAAACTAATTTAGACTTACCTAAACTAACTTAATCTAATTATCTATAAAGTCACTTTATGCATGATGTTCCGAGAGAGTTTTGACGACAATGTAGAAGAGCACACTTCACACGATATTTTCACCATTTTCCTCATTTGCACTCATATACGAACAATTATTAAATAAAATGCCACGAATTTTTTTTCATCAGGACGTCTCTTTTACTCTTCCGCCAAAACTCGATCTTCTTTATTATTTTTAAGTTTTTTTTCCTTTAAAGGAGTCTCTATTTTATTAATAAAAACTTATTGTGACAAAAATGACTACTTAAAATAGGCACTATAATTTTCTACTATCTTTTCAACATTTTGTCTGCGATTGTCGGTAATCGCAGTCACCGATCGTACATGTAAGTTTTGCATTAGCTAGTGGTTTAATCTATCCGCTCCGGTGCTCACTTTGAACTGTGATGGAGAGGCATAAGTTGGTCATGAGTTCTAATACAGTTATGCGAAACTTTTGGCTGAAACTTACCTCGCAGAAATTTCTAATTCATCTCTTATAATGCGAGAGCAAAGTGGAAATAATTTTAAGATAATAATTAATATCTAATTATAAAGGGAATTTATTTTATCAACATTAATACTATAATAACATTATAGGAATAGTTCATGGTAGATAACCTGACCTGTGACCTGTTATTACTACTGAAGGATGACGTGGCTCTCTTCGATTTTATAATTAAGGAACAACATAAATTTTTCATATGTGTGTCAGTGAAATTATTTTTTGTAGTAATTATTTCTTATATATTTACTGAAAAATAAAAAGGCACGGTGTTCCAGTAGTTGAGCACCCCGCTTCTGAATTAAGAAGTCTCGGGTCCGAATCCCGGCCTGACTTTTCGAAAGTTATCTGTGATAAATATCGATGACTGAAAACTGATGCCACCTATTCAATTTTGGACGTAAATATAACGGCTAAACAGCCACTGACTACATCTTCGGGTAGAAAAAAGTGTTAGTTACGTTTATGTTTACTGAAAAATAAATTTCACCGACAAATAGTAAACAATTACGTTGTTAATAGAATTTCCATAGAATGTTATGTAAAATTTTGCTTATATCAAGAATTTAATTAGTTATTCGTTCCCTTCTTTTTAATGGAAACACGCGTGGAGCCTTTGATGTTTGTTTTACGTAAACAGGGAGCTTATAAAAACACATTTATTTTTTCAATAACTTTGTTTTACTTTCCTCGATGTGAAAAATCAAATAATATACGTCGGGAAACTTCTGGATAATAATACTGTATGTAGCTATTAGCTTTCATACTTTTATAAAAAATCATTCTTTTTTTTAAAAACAGCCAGCTTCTACGTTTGTTTTTTTTACTAATCATAAGCCTCTTCAATCATGGACATTATAATATTCAGGATAAATTTATGATCTAGATTTCTAATGACTATTTCAAAGTCAAAGAAGCTTTATTTTCATATGTCTTTATAGACACCTAAAAAAAGTCAACAAGTAAAAAGATTTAACATATTATTTAAAATTAAATACTAGCGCTTGAGAAAAGCGCCTCCTGGAACAAGAAAACACGGATGTAATCGCCACGAGCGGCCCGATTCCGAGTGTAGGAGCTATCATGAGAAGAATCGGACAAGAAACTCATGTACCTGTGCTATTTTCAAACCAATTAAAATAAATAACAATAATATCAGTATCGCTACTTAAAACAAAAGCAGTAGATTTGTACATAAAACGTGTAGAAAGCAACCTGACAGTCCCAAGGCGACTTGTCCGTCATGAAGTCATCGATGGTGTAGTATGCACCATACTTAGAGACGATCCTTGACAGCCCGCCTAAAGCGATCGAAAGACAAACATTATGTTAGCATATATATACTAGGAGACAACTGTTAAAATGCTGTTAAAACATAATTATTCGGTGCATTTTTTATAATTATTAAGTTTGGAAGGCGTAACGAAGAAAATATATAAAAAAAAATACTCAACAATAATAAAATCCGCATTTTGAACTAGGAAACAGATAAAAGAAGCACGATACTAAAACAAAAAACACAAAAAACTGGGTCCTTAAAATCTCATAATTTACAAAATAAACTGCTCATTCTGTTGCTGGTTTGTTGGCGGTAGGGAATTTTTTATGAGCCTGGAAACTGGGGTCATTAATTCCTTCCCGAGCGCACCTGTCTGTAATCGTTCCGGGATTCCGAGATTTCCACTTTCACTAGCTATCGCGATTTCCCGGGAGGTTTTTCGCTCTTAGATTACGTCCACCTCGTTCCGATAACGGTTGGAATATATTCGTCATTTTAGTTCCCTCCACCGTTTAGTGTAACAAAATTGTTATAATTCAAATAGTCAATTCTACGTGTATTGAATTACTTAATGCGGGTAGTATGGGCATAATGAAATTGACAGGATCTATAATTTTTGATTTTCTTCTATTGCTCTTTTTGATATTCTTCTATTGGAGGAATATCACCTTTTAGTTATATAAATCGGTCGTCGATTATCTAATTTAACTGAATAGAGATGAGTTTGTAAATTAAATAATATTTTGCCCTCATGTAGTCAATCTACGGTATTTTTTTTTGTATGCTGTGATCATGTTATGCATGTTTTAAGTAATGTGATTGCTACAAAAAATTAAGGGAGTCACAATGACAGGTTATTGGATGTCGGGAAATAGGCAATCTGGTCGTACAGATGATATGGCTACTTTGATTTTTAGCGCGGCTTAATACATTTGCATTATACCAAATAGGTCAGAATTTTAAACGAGGGCCAGTATTTAATATTAATACGTCGAGTATGAATGGCCACGTCAGATTATCTAACGTCGCAATGTTAATTTGTATGGAAATTTTATTTGCATTTATTTCCGTAACATAATTTTTCACAATCTCCGTCCTTCATTTTTACAATCGTGATCGGTCGCAAACAACTACGGGACTCGACTGATTATAACACCAATTTGCTTAGCTTGGTAGCTTGAATACTAACACATAAGTAGACCCACCCAGTTGGTTGCATGAATGGTCTCACGGTGGAAACGGTATCACGATCTATCAGAATATCGAAGTAAAGTGCCTTAAGGCGCGTTTGCGAGGTATCCCACTTCCGTCTTTATCCCATCTTAGAGGCCGACAACGCAACGGTGATGGTGATGGATGTATGAATTGGGTTCAAATCAAGAAAGTTGTAACAATAGTAATATTAATACCCTAATACTCTTCATTAAATTAATTTTTTGTTATTCATTTAATATTACCAAATGTTATCCCTCAATCTAATTATCTTAAGTAACAATGTGCTGCTTGTAAGTTCCACAGACTTCCACTTATGATATATGAGAGAAGATAACTCGTCTTGATATGCAGGCTGTATTAAGTCGGGCCAACATACGTGAGAGATGGACTGAAAAGCTTAATAGCCTTGTGTATAATAACTTATGTGGTCTGTGTTTTTATTTTTAATTTTTAAAGTGTATTACGTGATTTGAAATTTAATTTTTATTTAAAGTTATGTGTGTGCAAGTAAAATGTGAGGTTTTCAAGCAATAAAGTGAATGGAACAAATTTTAGGATTATAGTATACCTGTATTTGTTTATAACTAGTTGACACGGCGAAAGTTGTTCTGCATCAAAAGATTTAAATAAGTAAATTTTAGATTTATCACTTTTTCTTTATTACGTTATACGTCCGCAAACTAAAAATTATAAACCGCATCAAAATCCGTTGAGTAGTTTCAAAGATTTAAGCATACACAGGGATATAGGGACAGAGAAGGCGACTTTGTTTTATACTATGTAGTGATCTGCAGGATATTTGACATCTATGTATTAACAATATGTGATAATAAAATTTTAGTTGTAACGCATTTTTCCGAAGTTGCCGGACAGTGGTTGTCACGGCTCGATTAGTCGAATTCTTAAATCTGTAAATGGATGGCGGAACCTATTAACGTACATCGGATACAATTGTGTCCGTCATCCATATTTGGATATTTGTTATATCTAACCAATAACTTTTCGGAAGTTACTGGTTAGTGGTGAGCCAGGACTCAAACTCGAGACGTAATTTTTGACCTGAGGAAAGAAGTAATTACGCAATTACAAAATTTTCTTTGTAAATGGCTTAGATGGCGAAACCTATTAACGTACATCGGATACAATTGTGTCCGTCATCGATATTTTTTGTTATAACTAACCAATAACTTTTCGGAAGTTATTGGTTAGTGGTGAGCCAGGACTCAAACCGAGACTTAATTTTTGACCTGAGGAAAGATGTAATTACGCAAATACAAAATTTTCTTTAGTCCCAGACATTTTTGGATTACATTTATCTGCTGTTCTGAAGAGGTATAAAGGATACTTTATCTGTTCAATACTTTAGTTAATAAATTTCGAAAACATTACAAAAATAAGTGACATAATTGCTGACCGTACTAGCAAAAATTTTGTATCTGAAATATAACAATATTAACATACCCTACAACCAAAGCGTACCTTCATCTAAAATGGTCTAAAACCAAACACAATTAATTCTATTACAACAATATATTATTCATGAATACATATACATAATTTCATTGTAAAAGCCTACATAAGGGGTTTGATATATTATAACGATACCTCCAGTTACCGACGTGAGATCAAAATACATAGAAATATATATCAAACAACAAAGGATTATTACAGGAGACACTTTATAGGGGGCAATAAGCCATAAATTTGTGTGTTACCTTTGTTATATTCACATAGGTAGAACTAGAGGTGCCCCAGGGATTCACTCGATATTAACCACCCTTCACGATATAATGGTCTAATTAGGTTATCATTATATACGACAAGGCACACCTCTAAAATATCAAGTTTTTTTTTACGAGTTCTAAGTTCCCCTTTGGGCAATAAAACTCTTAAATAAATGTGTTTTAAAGGCGAGCTAGGTATAGACCTTGAAAGATGTTCTGAAAAGAAAATTTATCCGGTTCTTATTCCCTTTGGATGCAAGATAAAAAAGACCACAAAATCTTTCTTTTTTCTTTTACAAGGAATTGTTTGATCACCATTGTCGATAGCGGTGTAATTACGATATACAGGAATATTTTTCCTCATTGAACATTGGATAAAATATTGTTAAATTGACGGGCTAATCCATTATTAGCTATTTAAAAGGTATCGTAGCTGAGTTAATTCTCTTCGGGTAGAAAAATACATGATATATATTTAAGATTAATTAAGCTTTTCTATATATAATTTCAATAGAACAATTGCTGAATAACAGTCCTTGACTATAGTACAACTTATATTTGTGATTTATTTCAAACTTTAAAAAGTTATGCATTGTTCGCATCATTTGGTAACAGCGCCATCTTCCTTTTTCATACATTCCTATTATTTGCCTATTCCACATAAATAAGCTATCTAGGTTATTCTGAATACAAATAAATAATAGTAGTTTGACGACAAAACATAATAACTATATTGGCAAGTCGATGAAAAATTAATGGCGTTGATATCAATCACTAAATTGTAATTTTTTTTATTGGATAGGAGGGCAAACGAGCAGGCGTGTCACCTGATGGTAAGCAACCAACGCCCCCCATGAACACCAGCAACACATAAAGTGTTACTGTTGCGTTGCCGACCTTTAAGGGATAGGGGATAGGAAAGGATGGGGAAGGGGGGTGGGCCTACGGGTACCACTCTCACCGCACGCGGCATGAGCCACTTTACGTCGGTCTTCTGAGAGGTCGTGGTATTTCACCGGTCGGGCCGACCCATTCATGCAGCGAACTCCTTGGCATTCTAGGCATTGTTTAAGTTCAAGTCTTCTTTTGTCCTACTTTAAATTACGTATTAACGTAAATAATAGTATTAAGCCCGAATACTGAACCACCACTCAAATATAAAAGCGCTACTTAAGCGTTTAAGTAGCTGTCACATTGGTCAAATTTGAGCAGTAAGTAGCACTTTAATGATTCTCAGATTTGAGTGGCGGTTCAGTATTCGGGCGTTAATGTTCTATATATTGATAGGAATGAAGTAAAGACAAAGTTATGTCTTTTGTAAGAATGATTTGACTGATATTGAAATATTAATGCGTACAAAAACTTACAAAACAATAAATCATACCAATTTCTTGAACGCCCTACAACAAATAGACGAAGATCTCACACAAAACAACATCACAAGAAGATACTAATGATCTCACCTTGCTCATGACGTGTCGCTACAAGAAATGTGTTGGAACTTCTGGAGAGACACTGTGTCATTGTAGAGATTGTCTTTGCCAGATAATGATTCCAGAGGTTATATGTACTACGATATGATTTTAGAGGTTATATGTACAGGTACTACGATGTGATTCTTGAGGTTATATAGCTACATTTAAAGAAAAAACATCTCATTTATATTATTTTTATACGTACATGAATACATAACTGTACGCACCGTAAGGCACGATTCTTACAAATTTATACATGTCAAATTATAATTGTCGTATCATATACTGTTTGGTGTTTGGCGTTAAAATAGCGGAGTCCAAATTCACGAAAATACAAGTTTGGCGAGATGTCATCGCCGCGACATCTCGATTCAGAAGCGGGGTGCTCGACCACTGGAGACTATTATATAAAAAAAAAAATCTAATTTTTTTCATGTACTTATGTAAAACTTTCAATAGCGGTAGAGCCAAGCAGTTCGCTGCATGAATGGGCCGGCTCGACTGGTGAAATACCATGACCTCTCAGAAGATCGACGTAAAGTGGCTAATGCCGCGTTTCGTTCGGTGAGAGAGGTACCCGGAGGCCCACCCCCCTTCCCCATCCTTCCCTATCCCGTATTCCTTAAAGGTCGGCAACGCAACAGTAACGCTATATTTGTTGCTGGTGTCCATGGGCGGCGTTGGTTGCTTACCATCAGGTGACACGCCTGCTCGTTTGCCCTCCTGGCCCATAAAAAAAAAAAATTAGTCACAATTGTGTATTAATTGAAGAATAAATTATTTATATCTTTTGTCTTGATAAACACTAAGAAAGTTTATCGCAAAATATTCTTGGAAATAGTAAAATAGGTACTATGTTAGGTACTAACTGAAGTTAAATTAAAAGTGTCCGGTAGCCTCCCCAAGTTAGGTTGTAACTTTGTCAGTGTGTTGCCAGTAAAAAGGTATTAATAAAAATAAAAAATAAAACTTTTTCGTTTGTACACAGTCTAAAAGTGACACTCCAATCAGACTACTAATGCCGGATTCCCATAAAATTCTCTCCGTCTTTAGTACGTCATACTATTCGTGTTTGTACTACGAATATCGATAAAAAACCTAGTGTTACTAGTAACGAAGTACTAGCTGCCACGATAGATGCCTTTAAGACGCCTACGATTCGATTGTCTTTGGAATTATTTATTCTGTGTTGTGTATTTGAAGAGTGAATTATAGAATCAGAGAAAAAAATATTTACTGGTCAGTTTGCTTTTAAGTTAAAGGTTAAAGGCGTTGTTTTTATATGGGATAAGGGGCAAACGAGCAAACGGATCACCTGATGGCAAGCCTCTATTTAGCCCATGTATACCTGCAACACAGTGTTACAGTTGCGCTGTCGGCCTTTAACATAGAAAGGGAATCAGAAGTGGGATAAGGAAAATGAAAGAGAAGCGTTGGGTCTCCAGATCATCCTCACTCACCGAACAAAATTCAGCAAGAGCCACTTTTTGTCGATATTCTGAGATGTACATTAGCCACGTTTTTTGTCTCTCTTCGTCTCTCTTCATCTTTATTTCTTTCTTTTCAACCATAATAATGTTATTTTTGGTCGAGTTGTCCATGCGTGAACTTAAAATAAGCAAAGAAATTCACATTTCTAGGGTTCATAATCTAGGGTCAGTTTGGAATTTATTTTCGAAATCTATGAGTCAGCTATGACGGCTGACAGAAAACAATTCACCGTTAGAGTTATAAGATGTATTACTGTTCTTCCCAAGGGAAATATATATACGTCTTGTAAAATATAAAAGATACTTTGCATTCAACTGTGTATTTAACTCTGTGTTCTATGGAGTGGATCGGTCATGGATCCTACTTTCTGAAACACATGGGTAAACATTCGGAACTGACACATCCCGATTATTTTCAGGAACGCGTTTGTTCCTGTTGTATATGTTTTTTTTTCTATTACAGTCATATAGATTACACTTACACATGTGCCTTTTGTTACATAAAAGGTTTGACGTTACAAAAACACGCAGTTTATTACGATTCTATAATTACTGATTGATATTCTTGATTATAAATACAGTATTAGAGATATGATAAAATGTGATTATTGATACATTTTTTATCATATTTTTTATATATACAGATACCTTAATTGCTTCAAGACACATACATCTAAATGTCGAATACACAAATTTTTAATTGTATGTGAAACATCAATAGGCGAAGGTAATACCTGATTGTTAGCGCGGCAATACAAGCTGTGGCGACGTATCGCCACGCCTAAAGATGGTAAAAATCAAAGATAGCATGATAAAATTATGTAATATGAGTTGAGACATTTTCTGGATAATTTTGATTATTGATGGTTTTTTCATGTTACATATAGTTCCTATCATAATTTATATGTTTATGTGTTTACACAGATTTTCTTTATACCATAAACACATAACTGGGAACTGACCATTTCGATCACGACGTCTGGTGGCAAAAAAAATTACTAGTTTTAGTGTGCACTTTAGTAGGTATACAAGTATATGAAATAATTTATAAAAATTAATAAAAAAATAAAAATATTCTAAAATGAAACTCATTAAATTAAACCCTCGTTCAAAAAATAAAAGTAGAGTTTATTGCGCTGTGAATGGTTGTGGTAGTAAATCCCATGAAAATGTAGAAATCAGTTTCCATGCTGTACCTTTTTTTTTACGCGAGTAAATGCTTTATGCACACCCCCCGCCTGAACGGCAGGGGGTAGTGTGGGACTCCCAAAATAGTACACTGTGATCCGATCCTAGGGTTACCCACTAAAACCTCGCGGCGGCCTTCTTCCGGCGCTGGGGTGGCCCAGCACTCTGGTCCACCCCGCTGGCGCCCCCCTCTATCACGAGGGGGTGCTCATCCTCGGGGAGCCTCGGTGAAGCTCCCCCGGGCGGGGCGGCTCCGACCGCGCGCTCTAAATAGGCGGCGCCCCCGACGACCCTCCCCGGCCGCACCGGGGAGTCATCCTTCCCCGGCCGCAACCCGGGCGCACCCTCGGGGTGTGCACCCTCGCGGCCCATCGGCGGCGGCGATCACTGAGCTCGCCGCCGCCGCCTTCGAGCGGGATCGGCTCTCTCCCGACCCCGCTCGGCGGCCCCCTTCTGGAGCATCACAGCTTCGCAGAAGGAGACCACAGCCCTCCACTCCTTCTCGCCCGCCAGCATTGCCGCGACTAACGCCGGCGGGGACAAGTCTCGCCCGATCCCGTCGACCAGGACTCGGCGCTCGGCCGCCCAGGCCGGGCAGACCTCCAGCGTGTGCTGGGCCGAGTCCAGCTCGGATGCGCAGTGGTGGCATCTCGCCGTCTGTTCACGTTTTATTCGACTCAGATACTCACCAAAGCACCCGTGCCCGGTGAGTATCTGAGTCAACCTGTAGGTGACAGTGCCCTATTTACGAAGCACCCAGGCCTCGAGGTGGGGCAGGACGACCCCGACGGCGCGCTGACGCGCGCAGCCCTGGAGGACCAGCGCGTCGCGCCAGTCCTCCAGGACCCGCCGGAAGGCCTCCCACCTCCGCACTTCGTGACCCCGTGCGTCCGGGCCCCCACCCTCCCGGCCGAGATCGTACGCGGCTGCGTACATCTCGGCCAGGATGATGAAGGGTGGGGAACGCGCAAGGACCGTCGCCGCCTCGTACGATATCGTGCGGTAGCCCCGTACGCTCCGTATGGCCATGATGACCTTGCGGGGGCCCTGTATAGGGCCACGGACGGCACGACATCAGCGTCGATTAAATCGGAGTTCGAAAAAAAAGCAGACAAAAAACATACAAATATAAGTGAGGATTGTAATGTGGAAAATTTAGACAATATTTTAACAGATAAAAGTGGTGAAGATGTTTGTAAACACAATGCCGAAAAAGTCACAACATCACTGTTTATACTTTCAATATTTTTACCACATTTTAGTAAATGACCCGCTGCTATTATTCTCTCGGCATCTTTAATATTCTTCTGAGCTGGATTTGATACGACCCAGTTAAATATTTCCTCGATAGTAAACATAAATAAATAAAATTGACAACAGTAATCTAATGTAAACATATCAGTAACTCTTTACTTGCACACAATACGTAGCCATGTTTTTTAAGCCACGCCCGCTGGTCAGTTCTCAATAATATTATTCATATTTCTTGCGTTTTCTATTTTTAATAACTGAAATATTCACTATCATTTCCCTGTGCGATAGTCTTTTAATTTATCTGTAAATCAAAAGTAATGGATATGTTTTTAGTATATATTTATATATAACAATGATATTCTAAATTATAACAATTACATTATATTATAACTTCATCAAAAAAATATCGTGGCCAGGTGTACATAATGGCGCATATGCTGCTCTCTCAAATTAAACTCTTGTTTATTTGATCTCATAAAAGCTTTTATAACCTTATTTTAGTGGATTTTATAACTCCTTTTAACGCGATAGTTGGGTGATAAATTCCAATTAAATTGTAATTAACCCGTATGTGCTGTAGTTTTCGTAATATGTGTTCGATTAATTTATTGAAAGCTACTTTTATTTATCGAAATAATGAATCCTACTGAACTTATGAATAGATATATTTAGAAAACCAATATGTTTATAGCTCTATACATGGGAAAAGACCATATTTCTGTATAATACATAAGACCACATACTATACAGGCCATTTTTTTCTACACAGATTGTGCTCAGTGGACTAAATAAAAAAGAGCGCGGTTTTTTATAACAAATTTTCCTACCAGCAGGATACTATCGAGAGAAACAAAGTAAATGCAAAATAATTCTAAAGTATATAATAAATGTATTAAGCCCTGTGAACGTGAATGAACTGTTAAAATTATATTACATTTAACAGTTCATATTTCTAATTAGTTAAAACATATATATACGTATGGCGTGCCTGGCAGCAGTATCAACAAATGGAACTGTGAAAGCCTAAAACAATACCTCAGCTGGGAATCGATATCATATAGAACCTTATTGTTAAGTTCAACTATATAGATACGCGTAAATACAATATGTATACCTAATTGGATATAAATCATAGATTTATAAGAATAATAGTCTATGCTAAATCTATGATATAAACACAAATGATTCGTGAGCAAAAAAAGGTTTCGATCAAAAAGTTTTTTACCCAATAATCTCGAAAGAGTATTTATTATTAGATTCTTATAGATAAAAATCTAGTTCAATATTCCTGATAATAATAACATTGATATTCTGTAATGGTGATACTTACTGAATATTTATAATATAAAAAATAAATAAAAATAACACTTTAATAAACCGTATCCTACCATAAAAAGTATCCCCGTATGTTTTTATAAAGAGGGCGCGTTGTACGAGACGACCACACGTTGCTGGAGGAATTCGGGACACCGTAAAAGTCCGGAAGTTAGCGGAATCCGAGCAATTTCGGCACTGAAGATGGAATTTGTTGGAAGTCTACGTTGCCAGCTCGTTTTATTGCTTATATATGGCTTTTGTCACATAGACAAAGGAAAGTGAGTGGATCGTTGATTTTTCAACTGTGAAATCAATTAAGAATTTATATAGAAACATTATATTATTTATTGCAAGACACTTTCTATATACCTATCTATACCTACCTATCTAATTAAATTATATTTGACAGTCAGTTGTAGTTAATGTTTGTACACTAATAATTAAAATAAATTTTAGGACATTAGTTAAATTAGGGATATTAGCGATGATGAGCAGCCATTCTGAGGTCGTCTGACCATCGAGCAGGTGGGCATCCTACACTACGCTTACCAAGTCGAGGTCTCCACTCTATGACCTTCTTGCTCCATTTTCCATCAGTCCTTCGGCAGATATGACCCACTTCAGCGGGCTTATTATGCGAGCCATGTTGGTTACTAGTTCTCTGTCGGAAATACTCATTCCTGAGTTTATCCTTCAGAGGCACTGACAACATTGTGTCCGATCTATGGCACTAGCTTCCTCACCTATTCCATTTTGGATGTAAAAATTCCGCGAGTCGATGTGTAACAGCCGCTGCATACATTTTCGGGTAGAAAAATATATGAAGTTCCAGAAAAAAGTACATATTTAATCTAAACAGTAGCTGTCCCAGAGTTTCCGAAATTGTGGTGACCTTTTAAAATGGGATGTATTTGAGGTCTGGTCACGTCCCGCGTCGCGATGTTGCCCAAGATTGAAACGGCAGGTTTTCTACTGGACATTTAATTCAGAATCGGCGGTACATAAAGTAAAGACTACTTGTAGCTATAAAAATTGGGGTCTTACGTTTTGTCCAATGTGGCGATAAACCAAAATGTATTAGACATTTGGACAGTGGAGCTCATTCTAGCTGACTTACTGAAACGGGTGTATTTCGATAGTGCCTTTTTGTGTTTACGTTCGGTTCTGAACTTCTGAACTTCATATTAAAGAATTGAGTCATATAATTACCTTTTCGGTTTATCAATAAAGTCCCCTTCAAATTTGCTTTACTATAATTGACAGCAAACGTCAATATTTTTGTGATAATTGCTTAGCAAATTTTGATAAAAATTTGATAGAATTGTGACTGGGTTATGTTATATACACCAGTCCAGTCCGTGATATTGCAGAAAAACTAATGTGATCAGTATTTAGAATTACAGACAATTTTCTGTTTGTTTCTGTATTTATTTACATTTACTTGATATGTATACTTGGTATGTCATATTATCGTTCTATTTATTTTGTTATTTTTAGTCTTGTATTTTTATATATAGTATTTGTATTTTTGTCTAATTAGGGGCAATCGAGCAAGTGTGTCATCTGATGAAAAGCAGCTACCGCCACCCATAGACACCTACAATACTGATACAGTTGCCTTGCCGGCCTTTAAGAGAGTAGGATGGGGGGAAAATTGTAGAGCCACGCAGCTCGCCGAATGAATATTCGGCGAGCTGCGTGGCTCTACAATTTTTTAACATATTTTTCATACACATGTTTAATCATTTCTCAGTACTCAAGAAATCACTTGTTTAATTATCACCTTATCATAATAATAAGATAACAGTGACCCAGTATCGCTATCTCTGACAGTATCGTAATTACGTTCGATGTGACAGTACCCAAACGTTACGCCGCCATTTTAACGCTGTTTCGCCGGGAAAAGACGCCATATTTTTTATACAAATTTAGTTTATCAGCATCTAATTAAACGTCATTAGTGTTTTGCAAGTGTTCCTCTTTTATTTCCGTATCGGTCGAGCTTTTTCCAGTTTAAATTTGAAAGTTATTTGTAACTGTTTTGATCGTGACCTTGGAATAAAATTAGGTGGGTAATGTAACGTCATCAGTATGTGAAGGCTTCGCTTCATAAAAATATTATCTGTTTGTTGACTATTTTTTTATGAATAAGTTTTATCATTGATAAATGTGTTATCAAAATCTCGTACACTCCATAATCTTCATCATTTAAAAGAAAATCCTACAAGAATGTTATGGCTATGTTTTAAAGGCAAAATAATGCCAAATAAATATCCCGCTGACGTAGCGCAAAGATATCATTACATACTTGACAAATATTAAAATTTTGGTATTAAATTTCGACTATTTCCAACCAAGCTAAATACGGGAACCTACGGAACGACAAATAAAAAATAATAATATGATTCCTATATTCAGCCAGTCTCGATTTCCAAAAATATTTATCATTACTGGTTCGTTCAGGTTTCATGGTGAGGTGAGTACGAGTGTTGCAGGATGTTAGCAATTATTTTATTATTAGGACACAGATTTAATCTGAAGTTAGATTCCTGTTAATAGAGGGTAGCTGTCCTTAAATCTAGTTATAAATTTATTCGCCCTTTCCACTAAAATTACAGACCCGAGCTATAACCAATGCATCATATTACATCCTATTATCTGATCCTGCGAAGTTTCTTCTACCTCCTTATTACATTTAAAATAAATAATAGTAAATGTTCGAATTTCATAGCTGTTCCCATTTATGTATATTTAAGAGCAAATACTATAAAACTTCCTCTAAAATTACTAGGCATGCCTTTTAAGTTCTGTCGTTTCCATATTACCCGGAAATTTCAAATTTGGAACAGATCTCTACTTGAACGAATTTAAATTTCGAGTCTCAAAACAGTTGAAAGTATTAGAATTAGTGCTATTTCTTATTAGTTACAGCGTCGATTGTAATCTGTCAGGTTATGTACGCAAATGAATCTTTCTGAGGAAAATGTTCGTGGAATGATTTTTACAACTTTAGAAGAGACCTGACATGGCTTCGGTGTTTTGAAGAGCTAACATCTATGTTCAGTAATAAAGCCTAATTTCTGCGAACTGTCGAACTTTGGTAGAAGGTACATGTTAGTGACAAATCTCGCGAAGACGCCCGAAATCCGCATGCATTGAAGATATCATCATTGCTATAAGACAACTAATTCTCAAAGATCAGCATATGATGTATCGTGAGATAGGACTATTAGACACCTAAAGACAACAATTCAGAAGATCTTGCAAAGAACACTTGGTTTGATAAAGCTAGTTTGCCGTTGCATACTGCACCTGCATTCCGATTACCACAAGGCGGACCGCCTTAAGAAAGATATAAACCTTATAAGAAAACTCTACGAAAGTTCAACCGATGAAACACAAAGCACGTCTATGTCATCATTAGTGATGACGAATCTTGGATTTATGCCGACGATCCTAATTCCAAACAACAATCTACAATATGGGTCTTTAAGGGTGAGCAAAAGCCGACTAAAGTGGTTGGTTCTTAAAAAAGTTTAAAAATGTGGTAGCCCCTTTTTTTGGAAAAACCGGCCATGTTGCGACTATTGTACTTGAAGATCGTAGAACGTAGTCAAGGTAGAGAAGTACACCACAGTTTGTTTAACACAAATCATCGCCGAACTTCGAAACTCTAACTCAAAGCGACGCATTACCCTGAACCACGACATCGCTAGCTTACTCAGCAGTCGGCAAACGATTTAATATTTGAAGCAGGAAAAAGTAGAAATTCTTGAACATACAGCCATGACGTAAGCCATAAAAAATTCTTTATATTTATCAAAATTTTAAAAAAATCAGTGGTCTAATTTTCCAGCCCAGTAAATAACAGTAGATGCTTTCAAATAAGCCATTTGGAATACCTTTAGACTGCAATAAATGTTATATTAACTGATTTGAATTAATGAAAAAGTGAAATAAACTACATAACTTATCGCCTTTTTTTACCCGAAGGTGTAGTAAGTGGCTTTAAGCCTCGACTCGCCGTTATGTTTACGTCCCAAATGGAATAGGTGGCGAACCTATTACCACACCGGGCATAAAATTTTCAGACATCGATATTGATTACACATAACTTCCGAAAAGAAGTTTTTCTTTTTGTTCATCACTCGTGAAAATGATCTCTGTAAAGAGTTCGAAACGTCGGGAAATAAATAAAATTAGTAATAAATAAACGCGATATAATCCTAAAAGTTGTTTTAATGTCATTCCGAAAAGAATTTGGAAAAGTCAATGATGTGAGCTGGGATTCAAAACCGCGACTTCTTGAAACAGGAGCGGGGTGCTCGACCTCTGGACCAACGAGAGAAAAGTAATAAGCTAAAAAAAATTTGAACAACAATAACAAGTACTATAAGTTACTTTATCTATTGCAGTAACTTGTATTAAAATCCGGTGTTTAGTTTAAAAGATTTAAGCAAACAAACAGCATCGCTTTATCTAAAGCGTAAAATTCCCGTGATAAAACAAAAAGTTTGTTTTTTGTTGCCTCGTCCGAAGGCCGTGACTGATTCTTATAAAAACCTTTGTGCACATGTAGTAAGCCTAGGAATTAGTTGTAAATTAACTAATAAACTAGATGCGTGACAAGGGTGATCAAGCCCAATACATTTTTTAAATTTTGAACACCATTTTTCGTTTTTATTTTTCTATGATTTGGCATGAACAATAAACTTTTGCTTTTATCATAATACTAAGTACAACCAGGCCAGCTAGTGTATGTACAGGATATCGTCGTATCGATATCGTATATATATAAAAGTTATAATCGAATTCTTGTCAGAATTGTGACAGTTCAAAGAGGTATTGATGTCATTCAATAAATTATTACTCGATGTCTACATACGAGTAATGATGAATAGTTATTATTGTTCATTGGAACGATTCAATCGTGGGAGTCATTTCTTCTAAACATTAATTAATTTCATTTGGTGCATGTTCTGTTTTTTCAACATCTTTTTTTATGGGACAGGGATAGGACAAACGAGCAAGTGGGTCACTAAGCAACTACTCACCGCCCAAAAACACCATCGTCCTTTAAGGGAGTATGAGGGGAATTGAAGGGGATATCTCTCATATCGGTGTAATATACTATCTCGGTGAAACGAACCATTTATTTGTATTTACATTTACTGATATTATTTGTTGTTTATAAAAATTGACATTGTATTTAGTAACATTTTTCTTACAGTCCAGACTTGGGTCTTGGACTGTTATTTTGCGGCCAATGGCGCAGTTACAAAATAATCGTTAAGAGAAAAACCATTGTGAGTTATAAAAAATAACACCCTGTAATATTAAATAACTCATTTATATACTGGTTAATTCCGAATGCGACTGGAATACGAACAAAAATTAGCATGAATACGATACATTTTGATTTTACTTTTTTATATAATATAGCTGTTATGACGATAATTTGTGCGATGATGCCGTACATAAAAATAAAATATACAATACTAACATTTTTTTTGCGTTCGGCACGTATGAACCAATCACGTGCCGGTCACAAAACACAGTTATCTAATATGCATTTTATTGTTGACGGTACAGGCCGCGCGACGAAAACTGAAGTGCCATGCTATGAAATTTTGCGAGTACCGTCTGCATGAGTAGTTTTATTCCGGTGCGTGGTTAGAATATCGACTTGACAAAATGAAATAACTTTGTTGCTACATTTATTATTTATTAATTTATTTTAACATTCTCTCGGCGTGTGTTTGTTCTTGTTGTCACGGATTAAGGTTGCGAGATGTGACTCGTACTATTTATTTTATACTAGCTGTGCCCGCGACTTCGTACGCGTGGAATTTGTGATCAGATAGCTATATTTTTACATAGACAGTTGAGAAGTAATTACCTCTAAAATGAAATTGTAACTGGTAGGATAAGTACAGATTGCGGTAGCAATGGTTGTTGCCCGCATTGTTTATTTTCATTTTAACAGGAATTTTTGTAGTATAGCTGTAGCCCGCGACGTCATCTGCCTGAACGCTATACAGCACCAAAAATACCTACGATTATACCTTTTAAAATAACATTTATTTACCCGTTACTTCTTTACATTTCATAAATACAGAAAGTACAGTAACAGAGGGAGACTGTCTTTTGTAAAATTGTTGAACTTCAAAAGTGCTGATTTTCAGTCTGCTTTGAATAAATGACTTTATGGTGATTCTGCTGAATTAAGTAATAAGTTGCGACTGAAGCAAATGTAGAAAATAATGAATAAGAAAATATAAATATAGAAAAGGATAAAAATATATACTTATAAAACTTCTCTATAAACAACATTGCTGGTTTGGCTCTCCGCAGCCAAAATGTAAAGAGAGTCAGGACTGGTGACGCGGGAGCAAGCGACGTACAGCTGCCCGTGTGAGAAGCAGCTCGTCCTGAGGTCGACACCCGCTGCTCTCAGTGTCTGCCCCTGCGACTTATTGATGGTCATCGCGAAGCAAACACTCACGGGGAACTGTACGCGCTTGAACTGGAACGGGAAGTTATGAGGTATGAGGGGAATGCGTGGTACAAATACTGCCTCGCCTACGCCACAACCCGTAAGAATTTCCGCCTCAATGCTGTGTCTGTGGAGCGAGATGACTTTAAGGCGGGTCCCGTTACACAACTTCGGAGGAGATAGGTTCCGAAGAAGCATAATCGGGACACCGACTTTCAGCTTGATAGTATGCGCTGGAAGTCCACTTGCTGACAGAGAGTTCAGAAATTCCACGGGATAATGTGTGGCATCATCTTGCTCGATGACAGTGTTTATAGAGGTGTAAACCACTTCATTCCCCTCAATTTTCGAGAGAATGCATTCGTTGATTGCTTCAGCCTGACCATTTTTGGGCGTCAAAATTGCCCGCTCACATACCCAAGAATTCTGCTGGTGCGGTATATGACTGATGTCCCCGTACACACAGCGAATGAGTTCTTCTAAGCTGGATACGACTCTACCGAGAGACTCTGGAAGCACCACCTGCCCACCTCTCTCCTCTGGTAGAGTGCCTTCGCCAAGACTTAGAAGAACATCGGAGAATTCTTGAGCACGTGCATTGCCGCCGAGCCGAGCTCTCATATTAATGGTCAAGCGCAGCGTACGAACTCGTGACCACAGCGAAGATCGTTTCAACGAAGCATTCACCTCGTCAGCCCTCGATCCCCGCGTCACCACGGGAAGCGTTTGTCGGAAATCGCCACTGAATAGAACTGTGACACCACCCATCAAGTGTTCGTTCCTGCGGATGTCCTGCAGGGTTCTGTCCACGGCCTCAACTGCTTTTCTATTGGCCATCGTACACTCATCCCATACGATCAGAGAGCAATCCTTCAGCACGTGTCCCTTATCACTATTGCGTGACACACCACAAACAGGCGTTTCGGTGCTCTCTAAATCGATGGGAATTTTAAACATGGCATGTGCTGTCTTGCCACCCGGAAGCAGTGTGGCAGCGATTCCCGACGACGCTACAGCAATGGCAATTTTGCCTTGCCTCCTGACCTCTGCAAGTATGCCAGTGGTAACAAATGTTTTTCCTGTTCCACCAGGAGCATCCAAGAAAAACATTTTACCCTGGTTTTGCCCAACGCTTTTAAGAACAGTGTCATAAATTTGTTTTTGCTCTGAAGAGAACAAAGCGACATGGTGATTTCGTATGGTGGTCATTTCGCTCGGATCGTAAATTGTCTCAGCGTTATACTCTCGATTTCCACGGTCTTGATGCGGTGATGATTGGGGAGCTGGTAACCCATATTCGACCAATGGATTGCCGCCGATGGAAATGACCACGTCTTGAAGTGAACTAAGACAGGTGTTCAGCACGCGTTCATCAGTTACTTCGACTTCGTCTCCAGTAGCACGCCTCAAAGCTCGTAGAAAATCTTCAGATAGATGATGTCGATATTTTTCCCACAAAGCTACCGGGTTCGTGACTCCACAAAACACCAAGATGACGGCAAACAGATGACGCATACGGCTGGGGCTGTTACTGACGCTCGCCTCCGCGAGGGTGTCATCCCAGTTTTGGTCACCGTCGAGAAGGTGACGTGCTACACAGGCTGCGCGGTAAGTGGGATACTCCACGCCATCAAATGTTCTCAGAAAGGCAAAAGACGTTGGGCCTCGGATCGTGTGAAGTAATAACCGCAGAAAATAGCATTCGCCATTATTCGGGTGCACGGTATAAACTCTACCCAATACGGTGTCCTTGAAAATTCCCGGAAAACCTTCGACAGCACCTCCTCTTCGACGTCGGTTAAATATTCCCCTTTGCTTGTCGTACGTGTAATATGAAGGCACCTCGTCATACGTAAGGAACCTCGCAAACTGGTCGATTTCGCAGAGCCTGAAAAATGCCAAGAGAGTTGTTTGGCGCGGATTTTCTAAGCGCTCAGCAACGTTGTTGGGATCAAAATATATGCGCTGACCGTTTTCTAGGTGGACGTCGATGACGGCAGGATGCCTGTCATGTATAGAGAACGCCAGTATCCGCCAAACTGCTTCAGACGTGCTGATGTAGCGACCGGACTGATACTTGGTCACCTCGTCTCTGTCAGTGTTCTGTAAAGCAAACGTCGCCTGATCGCTACCTTTGTTCACGTATTTGCAGATATATTTGATCGACCCGACGCTGGTGCACGACTCGACGTTGATGTGCGTCTGGAAGGTCCTGGACAGTACTGGTGAGTAAGGAACAATCCATCGGTTATCGACCGGTCGCGCCTGGCCACGCACGCTCAGCTCAGTGGAATGCCCGCCCTCTGCTGGTGATCGGCGCCGGTATGAGGGATATCCATCCTCACCAGTAATGGTTTCGTTGGTAAATTTTTTTGGGAATCTTTTTGTACAACGTCCGTCTTTCATACAAGGGGAACTTGGATTTAACGTGCCACAGGGGCCATGCACCATGTGACTTTTAACAATTTGATGCAGAACAGGATCAACGTCAGGGTCCGGAAGCTCTGCACTTATGACTTGATCAATCTGGATAGGCCTGATCTTTTCTTCCAACCACAAAAGCAGATGCGCGTGTGGCAAGCCGCGTTTTTGCCATTCCACGGAGTACATATGACATCGGACTGTACCAAACACTTGCCTTTGTTAGAAGATCCATAAGGCATTTCAACTTCAGGTGGAATACGCGAGAGATCAAGTCGTGCCTGTCGTACGAAACCTGTCCTGCAAGGAGTTGAGCTGTTATTTCAGGCCACTTTGGGTTGGTAGTGATAGTAATAAAGAGGTCCGGGCGACCAAACTTTCGCACATAGCAAAATGCATCTTGGGTCCTCTCGTGCATGTACCGCGGACCTCCTGTGAAGGTGGAGGGGAGAATGACCATCCTTCCTACATCTTGAGCATTGGCATCATTCTGCATGGCATCTCTGAGATGGACGTAGTTCTCAGCTCTCAGCTTTCTTTGATTGGACCTTATAAATACCAAACGCTCTGTCTCAATTTTGGCATACATGTCCACCAGAAACTGACTAAAGAGTGTACGATGATGGTGGAGATAAGAGCCATTGTTCACCCTCAGCTGGATCAAGAAGCTGTAGAACTGCATGGCGGACGTTTTTTTGTTATAATTTGGGGAGCCTGTCTGGGGGTCTACATTATAGTGGGCGAAATGGTAGCCATCCTCTCCGCGACAAAACATGAGCGGATATTGAAGAGAATCGTACGCGCGGTGAGTTTCGCTGATCCTTTGAAGCCGGTCATCGTGCGTGCGAAAGACGATATCTCTTTTATCACACTCCTGATCGACTAAGAGAACGGCGACCTCATTCGTCGTTGGCGCATTATATCGTCCCGGATGGGCTGCAATCGGCTTTCTATCTGCACTGATGACAAACTTAAGCGGTTGCGCTCGTTCTCAGGCACCGACGCCAGAGCGGCTTTGAAGTTGCCAATGTGCGGATTAACGTTATGCAACATACTTTGCAATCCTCTGACCAGAACAGGGTCCAAATTGGGGATGTGTCTACTTCGTAGGTTTGCTT
Source organism: Euproctis similis (assembly GCA_905147225.2). NCBI lineage: Eukaryota > Metazoa > Arthropoda > Insecta > Lepidoptera > Erebidae > Euproctis > Euproctis similis. The sequence goes on from LR990104.1 coordinate 15,418,862, forward strand.
GTTCTTCAAAATCACTTACAAAATAAATTTGCAAAAATTTTGGAATGTCTGTAGGTAGCAGCGAACCGATTTGATGGTAAACTTGCCCCTGGACCTTGAATGTCGGCATGAAACCTGCTTCAACGATTTGATTTGCACCAAACGAAGTCATCTGGAAGGCGCTGTTATAAGCTCGGATGTTTTTCAAAAAATGGCTGGACTTCGGATGTTCGCCATTTAGTAAGATTCTTAACAGATCTGGTGGGTCTTGCATAGACTCCAAGCGTACCTTACCAGATGCACAACACATCCCATTGGGCTCTCCTTTCCATTTGCGGGCTTGACAGTGGGCACACACTTCTTCTAAGACACCAATATCTCCGTGTGCGGCGTAGTTAATCGCAACATTGTACATAAATCCACTTCCCTCTTTATTTAGCCACGATTGCTCTTCGATATCGTAAACCATGGATTCATCGTCAGATGTTGAAAGTTGATTCATGCTACGCCGCAGACGATCTAGTTCTAGTTGTGCCGCACGCTGTTCACCCGACCAAGATCCTCGAAACTCTTGAATTCTATCCCGTTCTAGCGATAGATGAGCAGACGTATCGCCACACACGTCGTGGTACCGCTGCCGAGCAGCTGCACGACGTTCTTCACGCTGCTCATCGTTCTCTAACGACCGTGAAAGGGCATGCTGAGAACGATCTCTTCTTAACCGGGTCATCCGCTCTTCATGATCTTCGATCGACCGAGAAAGAGAAGTGCGACTCCGCTGCGAATTCAACCTCGTCTCTCGCTGCGTGTATGTCTCTGACGCGCGAGACTCGGCGTGGCGCTCCCGGTCGCTTTCCAGTCGCGCTTCTCGCGCTTCGACACTCTCATAAAATCGAGCGGCATCTGAGCGAGAGCGCTGGGAACTCAACCTCGTCTCTTGCTGCGTGTACGTCTCTGACGCGCGAGACTCAGCGTGGCGCTCCCGGTCGCTTTCCAGTCGAGCTTCTCGCGCTTCGACACTCTCACAAAATCGAGCTGCATCTGTGCGAGAGCGCTGGGAACTCAACCTCGTCTCTTGCTGCGTGTACGTCTCTGACGCGCGAGACTCAGCGTGGCGCTCCCGGTCGCTTTCCAGTCGAGCTTTTCGCGCTTCGACACTCTCACAAAATCGAGCTGCATCTGTGCGAGAGCGCTGGGAACTCAACCTCGTCTCTAGCTGCGTGTACGTCTCTGACGCGCGAGACTCAGCGTGGCGCTCCCGGTCGCTTTCCAGTCGAGCTTCTCGCGCTTCGACACTCTCACAAAATCGAGCTGCATCTGTGCGAGAGCGCTGGGAACTCAACCTCGTCTCTAGCTGCGTGTACGTCTCTGACGCGCGAGACTCAGCGTGACGCTCCCGGTCGCTTTCCAATCGAGCTTCTCGAATTTCAGCACTCTCGCACGATCGAGCGGCATAAGTGCGGCTGCGCTGCAAACTCAGTCTTGTCTCTTGTTGCGTGTATGTCTCTGACGCGCGAGACTCAGCATGGCGCTTCCGATCATTTAATAGCCGCATTTCGTATGCTTCTATACTTTCCAGAGACCGCAACGATGCATTTTGAGTGCGCATAGTATCTAATCGGGACTGGCGCGACGTACTACTTTCTCCATCTCGAATTTCCGCATTGTGTTCTCGAAGAGTAGCTATCCTTGCCTCACGCTCAATGGTGGTTTCAAGAGATCGAGCTAACCTTTTCCTTCGACTATCGTTTGAGGATTGGGATAGATTAGACCGTTTTCTAGGCATTTTGATTATTTTAAGTTTGAAAAATAACAGAAAATAATTTACACGCTGAGAATTTACACACAGATAATGATAGCTAAGCAGTAAGCAGTAGTCCGATTCCGAATGAAGTTTATTTAAGTAAATATTTTTTTTTTAATTATATTTCAGGAAAGTATTTTCAGTTTTCACGTTAAATTCGACTAAGCACACGATAACTTATAGCAACGCAGGTAACCCCAGTTTCTATGAGTTGTCGCGGCGACATCCGTACTCATAACATCACTTTTGGTGAACGAAATTATAGCGCGATCTAATTCGACGCCAACGCCATCTAGTTAGCGAATAGGAAACATTTTTTTTTAATGGTGTAAAATTGTAAAATTACGAAGCAATCATTACACCAATAAATACCGAACAAAAATATTAACAGTTTTTAGCATATACAAATACATTTTTTTAATTGTCTTGCTCATCTCTGAAAAGAATTAACGATACAATTTTAAAGAAGAAAATGCACAACTCCATCTATGACTCTTAAAAACATCTATTGACCGCAAGCGCATGATGAAATTTCAATTATTTATATTCAAAAAGTGTTTAAACATGTAATTCGACTTGATGTTTTTAAAATCTCAAATCTTTATTTATATCTAAAACCAAAAAGTGCTTACACGTGTAATTCAACTTAATGTTTTCTGTTTTGTAAATCTCATAGATGGCACTGTTTTAAAATTGTCTGTTATGTTTAACGGCATAAGTTAATTAAAATGTGAAGCTAACTTATATTATATTATTATTATTATTATATGTATAGATTAAAGCATGGTTATTAACATAATAACACCATAACAACATACAAATATGCGTCGTTAGATTACACGTTGCTACAGAATACATTGAAGAAATAAAGGTTCACTGCTCGTTCCTCGTAGGTGATAGCGTGATAATATGTAGCCTATATGTTGACCCGACTTCTTAATAATTTTCGTGCCAAATTTGAAGTAAATCCATGCAGTACTTTTTGAGTTTATCCCGGACATACATACAGACAAACAGACAAACAGACAAACAGACAAACAGACAAAAATTCTAAAAAGTATATTTTTGGCTTCGGTATCGATTGCAGATCACACACCAAGTATTCTTTTTAAAAAATATTCAATGTACAGTTTTGACTTTTCTACAATTTTATTATATGTATAGATAAAATTTTATAAAAGTCAACTGGAAACAAAAGTAATAGAAATGGAGGGTCATTATTTTGTGGCTTCTCTAAGTGTACCTTCACCTTTTCTGTATCCAAAGTTGTAGTAACAATTATTGCGTTAACACTTTAATTGCAGTATTTCCTTCTAAACACTTAAGTTACGACTTTGCCTTTATTTTCTTAGGGTTGGTTTAGAATCTGAGAATTCATCTTACTTGTAGCTATGTTATATTTACTTATGTACTGATCTCATGGAAACGGAAGACAGACAGAAAAAGAAGAATCACCTGGTCATATAACAGTTGTATGGGTAATAATGGCCAATCTTCAAAGTCAAAAGTTTAGTTGGTAAATAATTTATGCAAAATTAAAATAAATAAATATGTCTGTTTAAATGAGTATACTACATACATAACTTTACGCCAAATCCCTTGCGGGGTAGGTAGAGAGAACGGAGCGCCATAAGGCACGATTCTTACACACCTTAGGGGCCGTCCATTAATCACGTGATGTTTTTTTTCCATCATTTTTGACCCCCCCCGTATTTAACATCACGTGTATTTTTAATACCTACAGGGAATCTTAGATTTAGAATATTATCTTCAATTCAGCATCAAGCTTGCTGATCGAGTACTCAAGCTCGCTTCTCAATCAGAAAGTCGTGGCATCGAATCTGGGGCTCACACCAAACATCATCATCACTAAAAACTTTTCGAATTTTTTTCGGTAGCAATGTGTGATAAATTTATATTACTAATAAATGTTTAATCTTATTTTATTCCAAAATTAAGGAGGAAAAAATAAATACACGTGATAACTTACTACACCCCCACCCCCCTCGTGATATTTCGTGATTTTTGTCAGACCCCTCCCCCCCTTTCAAACCATGATTAATGGACGGTCCCTTACTCGCTTCGTTGACTATCATAACTCTTTTCATGCACGAGCGTCGATTTTCGAGGTTCCTAACATCACCTTCCTCCAGAACATGTTCTATTTAGTCATGGAATGTGTGTCTAGGCCATCCTCGACTCCTACATCCATCCGCTTTTGCATTGTATATTTGCTTAGTCAATCTTGCATCATCCATTCTTTCTACATGTCCGAACCATTGGAGCATGCCCTTTTTTACTTTTACACCGATATGCTCTTTCAATGCGACTTCCTTCCTTATAACCTTGTTTTCCACGCGGTCAGCGAGGGTCACTCCGCAGATTTTGCACAATGCCCTCATTTCGACCGCGTTTATTCCACTTTCATGCACGATCTGCCATACGCAGCTCTCGCTTCCATAAATTATCGGTGTAGTTTACTATTTTTTTAAAGTACAAAGCTAAACTCCAAGAACCAATAAACTGCTGAATTTTAACACAATTGAAATTGTCAACTTTTCAAAAAGACAGCAGAATATAAATAACAAAATATTTATTTAAATTAATATTTATGTACGACACCAATTGTTATGCGAACCACACAACAAGTGGCGTAGCGTTCGGAGACCACAGTCGCGTAGAGGCCTACGAGCTTGCAACTTTGATGAGAGTCGTAGAGGCCACATGCCACCGGCCCGGCTTATTTGTTCTTTCAAGTTGGCTCCGTGTAGCTCGTACTTTGCGCAGTTTTGCTCTTGTGTCAAGAACATTTCGTTAGACAAAGACGGTCAAATGTGATATACGTGTGCTACATGTAATATGACTAAATCTCTTGATATCTATTTAATTTTTTTTTGTATGTATCAATGTCTGTTTATTTGATACTAGCTCGTCGAGCGGTCTTTATTTCGTAACAAAACTAATTTTGCAGCGTGTGCTAAATCTCGAAAATTATCACTTTTTTTACTTAAATATAGTATACATAAATTGTACTTACAAAGCGCACCGTAGACGCCTTCTATATATTAAAAAACTCGCACCAAAATCCGTTGCGTATTTTTAAAGATTTGTTTGTGTTGTTCAAAGCGTAAGCATATAAGGGGACAGTCAGCGAAAAAGACTTTGTTTTATACTTATGATAAAAAAAAATACGGTAGTCAAAGTTTACAATGATTTAAATAAACCATAATTTTATTTTATGTAACTAAACATAGTCATGAATCCCTCACGAATTGGTCATCGTAATATACATGAAATATAACCCTTCCTCTGTCGTAAAAATCAGAGATGCGCTACCAATTTTTAAACTATAAATAGTATGTTTTTTTGTTTCAGTCAGTGTTGTGAGTGAGTGTGCTCCAGATGGCGCTCGGTACGAATTTAGTGTACTTGTAAGATCCGGTCCGCCAGCACCGTGGCGGGGTACGGGCGGCACGCACCGTACGCGCCCGCCACTACGGCCGGCGCGTACCATCCGCGTACCACATCTGTACCACTCAACGCAAGTGAGTTTTTATCTAATCATTTTAAATTCCATTCTATATAAAACTAAATTACATTTTTATAACTATAAAATTAGGAAATTCTTATAGATGTATTATAACATTAATAGAATATAAATTTTAAAAAGAACAGAATTCTCTTAGAGATTATTCTAAGTGATATTTGTGTGTGTTTTGTGGGATAGGAGGGCAAATGAGCATGCGTGTCACCTAATGGTAAGTGGCCAGCGCCGCCCATAGGCGCCTGCAACACATATAGTGTTACAGTTGTATTGCCGATCCTTAAAGGAATATGATGGGAAAGGAGGGAAAGGATATTCTCTCATCGAACGAAAGGCGGCATGAGCCACTTTAAGTTGACCTTCTAAGAGGTCGTGTTATTTCACCGGTCGAGCCGGCTTATTCATTCAACTACTTGGCTCTACCACTATGAACTAGCACTATATGTATGTGTATGTATGAACTAGTAATAAGAGAATAGCAACATAAAATTAAGTTCTAATTTGTATGAAATAAAAATAAATCTGATAAATGGGTTGGATTAATCAAATCGTCCATATATTTAGGAGATATAATTACAATGGGTTGCCTACTCGGATCTATCATCCCTTTGATATCAAGAGTAAAAAACATAATCACAAAATCATAATCTCAGGAATTGAATATAACTAAAGAAGGAACTATATTTAGTCATTCATAAAATAAATTATCTCCTGAAATTCTAAATTTCTTAGTTTCTTCTAAAATAAATACTTTCTTTTTAGAAGTTATTATTCTTGATGACATACAGTTTTTTATAATGTTCAGCAGAGTTTTTACAATAATACAAATATTTACATAGATCACTGCCCCTTATCATGGAAAATATCTTGGGCGTTGCTCATCATTATCATCAAACATGATAAAATCTAAAAATGTTATTTCAATCGCGGGTCGAAGTTATTAAATATTTAATGGAGCTTCCTCAATCTATCGGGAATTAATAATGAATATTATAATTAAATTATGGAATATTTTGTTATTAATGTCGTATATTTCGATCAAATAATGTAAGTATTAACAGGTATTTACGGATTATGAACAGAGTGTTTTACTTCACCAATTCACTAGCAGTAATTATGAAAGCCGTCAAATATAGTTCTACAATTATTATATTTTCCCAATTCTGTGGAAATTATTACTGTAATTACATATACAGATTGTAAAAATAGGTCATGGTGTACTAGCTTGTAGGTCAAAATGACCTGGCACTGTTTTTTGGCAACATTACTTCGCTTTTTACGGGTTAATATGTTAAAAACTAATACAACAATGTAATGTAAAATTTGTCAAAGAAAGAGCGGGTTAAAGTAGAACATTTTGTTTTACTAAACTTGCAATCACTGAAAATTGCTCAGATAAATCCTATCGAAGAAATCGTAGCCGATGTAGGGCAATCAGCTTCCCATCTATATCTATGCCACCCAATATTTCATTCAACAAAGTTGGGGAAAGTATAAGAACGTGTTATTTTTTGTTTCAAATCAAAACTGTTATGAAATATTTTAATAAGGCAATTTAGTTCGCCACGTGCATCCCTTTAGCAAATGCGTGTGATTCCAGGTCCCAACCTGAACCTCTGTAGTACTGATTCAATATGTTGCACCATTCTGGTTGAATAGACTCGATAGTCCAGCGGTTAAGTTCCCCGCTTCTGATTCAGAAGTCGTGGGTTCGATTCTGGACTCACACCAACTATATCTTGTGATTCTTTTCGGAAGTGATGTGTGGTAAATATCTGATGACTTTGTGCCCGGTGTAATGGCAATAGGTTCACCATTTGATACGTAACGTCTCGATTCGGCGAGTCGAGGCTTTAACAGCCGCTGCCTATACCATCGGGTAGAAAAAAGCGTGATGTTACGCTATGGTTGACCTCTCGGAATATTGGCGTGGCTCGTGCCGGGCAGGACAGTGTGGGACTCCCTGAGCAGCACAGCACGCTGCAATTCCATCCTAGGGCTACCCACTCAAACTCCGCGGCGAACTTTCTTCCGGCGTTAAGGTGGTCCAGGATACGGTTAGCCCATCTGGACCACCCTGCCGTCGCCCCCCTCTATTACGAGGGGAGCTCATCCTCAGGGAATCTCGTCGTGAGGCTCCCCAGGGCGGGGCAGCTCCGACCGCGCTCTGTAAAGAGGCGCGCGGCCGTCGGCCGCCCCAACGACACTCCACGGGCGCATCGGGCGGTCATGGCGAACCTGGGCGCACTTGCGGGCGGTGCGCCCTCGCGGTCCGTCGGCGGCGGCGATCACTGAGCTCGCCGCCGCCGCCTTCGAGCGGGATTAGCTCTCTCTCAGGTCAGGTCTCGCCTCGATCCCGTCGACCAGGACTCGACGCTCGGCCGCCCATGCCGGGCAGACCTCCAGCGTATGCTGGGCCGAGTCCAGGTCGGATGCGCAATGGTGGCATCTAGCCATCTCTTCTGTTTTTATTCAATTCAGATACTCACCGAAGCACCCGTGCCCGGTGAGTATCTGAGTCAACCTGGTTTTAACAGGGGTAGAGCCAAGCAGTTCGCCGCATGAATGGGCCGGCCCGACCGGTGAAATACCACGACCTCTCAGAAGATCGACATAAAGTGGCTCAAGCAGCGTTTCGTTTGGTGAGAGAGGTACCCGGAGGCCCACCCCCCTTTCCTATCCCCTATTCCCTATCCCTTAAAGGGCGGCAACGTAACAGTAACACTACATGTGTTGCTGGTGTCCATGGGCGGCGTTGGTTGCTTACTATCAGGTGACACGCCTGCTCGTTTGCCCTCCTATCCCATAAAAAAAACCTGTAGATGACAGTGATATAATATAATCCTAACTGTAATTTTGTGAAAACCATGAAGTACGTACAGTTGTGTATCGACTTCATTATTATTTTAGAATTAATGATAACAAAAATCACTTCCAAACCCCTGAAGTAGGAACATGGCAAGTGTAGGTATTGTAAACGGAAGTTCACGTGACCTAATTTGAAACTCGTGACGAAATTAGCTGAGTAATGAATGCTTCTACTATAATTGGTAGGGCAATTACCGTGATTGTTTTTGAGGACTGTTACAGGATTTTTTTTGTTTTAATTCTGGCAAATTTTAAAATATTTAATTTGTATTTCAGTACCACGAAACATACACGAAAATTGGTAGGTATTTGAGTTGACTTCTCAGTAAGTCGTCCATTTAATTTAAAAAGTTATTTTAACACTGAAATTCTATAATCACAGGTTACTATTTTTTAATGTCTTATATTAAAAAATATAAAATAAAATAAAGGTAAGCTGATTTATCAAAAAAAGAGTAGGCAAAGTCATTCGTAAGTAAAAAAATAAGAAGTCAGGCAATATCTAATTAAAAATATTAGTATTGTATTTAAATCAAATTTTTGGCTTGTCAGTCCCAAAATGGTCTATCATCAGAATTAGCTTAATATTGAACTAAGCTAGGCAATCAGAGTTAGTTAAAGTTAATTGTAAATGACCTCTTTGATAAAACTTTATTTTCGTTTTGTATCTTCATATACATACATAACTTCACACCAAATCCATTGCTGGCTAGGCAGAAAGATTCCTACACGCCTCACTCGCTTCTTTGACTTTCATAACTTGTCATACATGCGTTTTAAGTTTTCGTCGTTTTTTAAGGATTAAGGCATCACTTTCCTCCAGAACATGTTCTTACTGGTCATGGAAAGTGTGTTGGCTGTTGGTTGTCCTCGACCCCTACATCCATCTGTTTAATCAAATCAAGTCAAATCTTCTTGCGTCGTCCATTATTTTTACATGTCCGAATCATCGGAGTATCGCATGCCTGACATTTTACCGACATTCTCTTTAAATCCAACCACAGCCTTGTTTTCGACGCTGCAATCGAGAACCACCGCGCTCAGTGCCCATTCGGTCATACCCAACACTCGCTTTCATAAGTTAGCATTGGGACTTGGACTTGGGACTTCATGTTTTCTGCTTAAGGAAATCTAGGGGGTACAAATCCGGGCTCAAACAAATAACTTTTCTAAATTATTTTCGGATAAAAAAATTATCGATGACTAAAATTGTGCCTGATATATGGTCCGCCACCTATTACATTTGGAACTATTAAAATAAACTATCGCACGAAGGCACATCATAGTCGCCACTCTCTATTCCTCTAAGGTATTAAATCCATTAGATTACAATACTATAAAATAAGGCAGTTACCTGATCTAATGTAACTATATAAAAATCGATAAAATATTACTCGACAAATGTGTATCATTTTTTTCTAATTTATCAGCTTACTTTATCAATATTGCTGAATGATTACTTCCAAATTTGTTGAAGCTCCACAGCGATATCTAATTCCATTTCCAGAACGTATTGAATTCGGTGTGTATTACTTTTGATTCATTTTCAAAAGTACATTTTGTTTATGTGAATTTTAATAAAATTACTTTTACGGGTTACAATATTGCTTTTGATTTTCTTATTTTATGAAACCGATTCGGATTTCTGGATTACGCAGCTGTAAAATATTTCCCTCGAGTAGGAATAAAATAAGTAATTTCACAAACGTCCACGCTGCAAGAACATTTAGAAGTGACATCCAACTCAGTACTAAGAATATTGACTTCAAGAACCAATTCTTCGACTGCGCTGCACTTGGGATTGTTGTGAATGTTTCAATAATTTTTGAAAGCGTCGTCATATTTTTCGAATGAAATGTTATATTGATGCAACTAAGCTTAACTAGAAAAATGACTGTTCTGAATGCTTACTATCCACGATGTCTTGCCGGTACTTATAGCCAAATTAGGATTAGTTTTAATTCGGGTAGAAATAAATTATCTGCTTTTATATCATTACTAAGCATATTGTGAAATGAGGTAAATGAAAATTTGCTATATTGGACTACTATTGCCCGAATACTGAACAGCCACTCAAATATATAAGTGCTACTTAAGCGTTTAAGTAGCTGTCTCATTAGATAGAATTTCAGCAGTCAGTAGCACTTTATTGATTGTCAGATTTGAGAGGCGGTTCAGTATTCGGGCGAATATAATTTACTCTGTGTAGTACTGGAGGATGAAATAATAGAATCGATTTAAGTAAACACAAGTTCCGCATCAATTAGTGCGTTCATATTACTAACTTAACAATACATCGGTGGTTTAGTTCCTCCAAATTTCTCTCATTGTAGTATTGTAACCAGGAATGTACATCATTGTGCTCGCTTTTGTGGCATTTGCAAATTATCGTTGGTGATGTATGAAAGCTATTCGTTTGCTTATTAAATTATGATCGCTTTCTGAATATTGCTATGTTACGCTATGTGTTTGTACGGGGGAATTGGGACGCCGCTACAAATTACAGTTGTTAATTTGTTAGCAATTCGTGATATGGAATAATACGTATGGCACTGGCGTAATTACGCCTAGCTCACTCTTCTCGTATAGTTTTGGGAATATCCGTTATAAAATAACATCTTCACGCCTTTTTCTACCCGAAGGTGTAGACAGTGGCTGTAAAGTTTCAACTCGCCTTTATGTTAACATCCCAACCTATTGCCTTACTGGGTACAAGGTTTTCGGACATCGATATTTATCACACATAACATTCGAAAATAATTTCAAAAAGTCATTGATGTGAGCCAGGATTCGAACCCGCGACTTCTTGAATCAGAAGCGGACTGCACCGAGACTTTTTTCTATTAATTATTATGTAAGCGAAAATAGGAGACTTGTGTGATCTAGGTATCGCCGGCTTATAAAGAGTTCTGGCCATTTGAATGGTATCTTGTTCAGAATTTATAATATAAAAATATAACCATATGCTAATCTTGTCTATATTCTTGGTATAAATGTTATTTATGAAGTCACAACCATGGTAATTTTCTCTATTCCAGTCATACGTTTAGAATTAAGAGTTAAGGTTCTAGCAGAAGGAATTGATTGATTGATAGGCAAAGATAAAATGTAATGAAAAGTAGATTAATGATTTTGATGACAGTTTATTTCAAATATTCGAATATTTTTTTTATTTAGCTACTATTAAAACTTGTATATAGATACACGAATGTGCTTATCACCTTAACTGTTATTTACGTCATTTGCATACAAGGCATTATCTACATCAGTGCGTGGCCACTGTAAGGTATTAAAGTGTTGTATGTTATGTAATATGTATAACATATAAAATAATAAAAATTATAACAGATATAAAGTACTATTTACATTTATTAAAATACAAAATTAGTCCTCCTAACTAGTTAGTTTCAAATCATTAGGTTATTTAAATGAAATTTAAAATTAGTTTCTATTACGAAAGATATTTTCCGAAAGTAATGTAGTTTTCCTAATAATGCCGAGTAGGTTTGTAATATTTTCAACATACATATTAACAATACATAACGGCTGAAAAGTTTTCTGAAACATCGTGTGTCGTGTTCGCCAGGAATCGAACCCTTTTAAACAGAAGGCTGCCTGTCGATCGAATCGGTTTTCGGAGCGGTTTTTATTCAACCTTAAATTGCTGAAATCAAATAAATCTAATATGCTTACCATTAGCATGCTTTAAAGCTGACATCATTCCGAGAGATTTTTTAACTTAATTTATAATTGTTTAAATTTTATTACACATTAAATAAATAATGCGTTGTATCTTTCTATTTTCTAAATTAATCACTATCGGATCTGTTTTAATTTACCATCCTATTTCAAAGAATTTATATGTTATCATACAGTTACATAAATTTGCATCACGACTAAAGAGGGTAAATATTTTGTGATTAAATTCAGTCTAGCTTAGTAGCGGATAGGGTGAGCTAGGCGAATTAATATTCACCACCTGTTCCGAATGATAGTAGCCTCTGGCCAGTGGACGTTACTCGTCTTTCAACTAGAATTCATAGTAGCTTTTATGAAACTAAGAGCTGATATTAAATATTGTACGTTGCATACATACATACATATTTTAGCCATAGGTACATTCTGTCTTCTCCTTGTAATGGATAATGAATAAGGAATATTAATTAATTTTAGCGTCATTCGTTAACGTTTATTGCAAATAGTGAATCTAAAATATATTATAATGTGTAACTTACCGCCTTTTCGTACCTGACGGTGTAAGCAGCGGCTGTTAAAGCACGTCCCAAAATGTAATTGGTGGCCAACCTATTACCATACACCGGGCAAAAAGTTTTCAGTCATCGATATTTATCGCACATAAGTTTCGAAAAGAATTCGTAGAAGTCATTGGTGTGAGGAGTTAAACTCGCGACTTCTGAATTAGACCACTGGACCACCGAGACCATTAAAGAGAAGTAAATATTGTTTACTGTATCGTTGAAATTAGTAATATTAGACAATCGGTTTATTGAGATTCTTACACAAGTTATTTTTGAACATAAAAACAACATTTGACAGTCTCGGTGGCGCAGTAGGCGAGCGCACGGCCTCTGATCCAGAGGTCCGGGGTTCGATTCCAGACACTGGCTCACACCAATGACTTTTCGAAATTGTTTTCGGAAAGTTATGTGTGATAAATACCGATGACTGAAAAACTTTGTGCCCGGTATGGCAATAGGTTCGCCACCTATTCCATTTGGGACGTAAACATAACGGCGAGACGAGGCTTAACAGCCGCTGCCTACACTTTCGGGTAACAAAAGGCGTGAAATTATGTTATGTTATGTTAAAAACAACATATTTTTGAAACCTGCGAAAGTGATTTTTATCATTTAACTTCGTACTCCGACCACTACTCAAGTGGGTTGAGGGTAAAACTACACGATAACGAAGTAACACAACTTTAGCTTGATTTATGATAGTTTTGATCCAACATCTTGAATAGACGCCGGATATCTTTGAAGAAAGTGTGTGTTTTTTTCGTGAATAACCAACGAATTATGAACATGATTGATCTATGTTGCGATCGCTACAGAGTTTATTAGCAGAAAATATCAGTTGTTGGTTCTCCAACAAGACAATTTCTATTTTCTAATAGAAATTGTCTTATAATGTAGTAATAGTTACTGTTACGACTTGACCAGCCTAGTTATATAGATATTTGCGTACCTTCCGTACTATTTTAAGCCTTTATTATGAAAGATAGATAGTGATAATCAAGCCAAAGAAACGCGATTAATTTTACTGGTCTACAAATATATTGATGCGGATCCAATCTTTATTAGTCGTCTTTATTTATTACATAAAAGTTCCGGAAACTTATTGATGTGAGCAAGAATTCAAGATCGTCGTCTTTGAGCTAGATGTCGAAGATAAATAGATGTTAATATTTTATATAATTAACTTCAATGGATTGCCTAGAATATTGACAGGTTAGGTGCTAGTATAAAATGTACGTGTTAATAAAGCAACATCAAATAAAACCGTTCCTTACCTACCCTTAGTTTTATCGACATCACTCAGAAAAATAACCTAATTAATTGTAAAATTCCAAAAATATACGTTAAGTTTCGATAACATATGAAATTAAATTACTGCAAAATTGACTGCTTTTTATTAGGTAACTTAAAATATGACATAAATCAGAAAGAGAAAGAAAGAGACAGAAAGAAAAGCAAAGAGAGACAAATGCATATAGCCAGGAAATCGATAAAAGTTGGCTATAAAAATATAAATAAAGAATCAGATAATAATATTTTGCGCCAATCACCAGCTGTGGTGATTACATAAATTAATTCGCAAACTACTTAATAATTTCACTCTAAGCCATTTATTTTAATTAAATAATATATTATGTAACTCGTTGGAGTACCGAGAACACAAATTAGCAATGTAACTACTTGACACTTCACCACATATTCACAAATACCCCACTATGTAATATGAAAACGTCTCTTGCAATTGTGAAATTCAAAATGTAACCCGAACGGTGAATTTTGTTACTTGGAAAGTGGCGTACATTATAAATATTAGATAAGAACCGGAGGCATGTGAAAATAGGACTTTGGGTAAGGTATATTTACCATTTAAATGCACGCTTATAGCAAGAATGCCTGTTGTCACGTTTACTAACGCTACCATATAACAAAAATGCAACAATTTTTACTAATATATATACGAGTATATTATCCAGATGATTATTGCAAATTTTAAATTAACAAGCAGAACTGAGTGCCACAAAGGATCATTCCAACAAGATGCGGTCTATTTAGTCATGAAAAGTGTCTCAAAAGAAAGCAAACAACAAATTTAATGGAAGAATCAAAGTAATGTCCTTATTTATATGCATTTACAAGCTGTAATATCGTTATGCTATTTGAAGAGTACCGATACTTTAACTACACGTATAACCGGTCTAGTGAATGTCGTGAGGTTCGATTCTCTCACCTGAGGTATCATTTTATGCATTCACCGGTTGTCAACAACCATAATACATACATAACTTCACGCCGAATCCCTTGCGGGGTAGGCAGAGAGAACGGAGCGCCATAAGGTACGATTTTTATACGCCTCACACGCTTCGTTGACTTTCATAACAACCTTAATTGTATGTACTATCAACCATTTTAACTTAATTGTGAAATTTATTGAATGTAGTATAACAGTCTGTTTAACAGTCTCGGTGGCGCAGTGGGCGAGCGCACGGCCAGAGGTCTGATCCAGAGGTCCGGGGTTCGATTCCAGACACTGGCTCACACCAATGACTTTTCGAAATTGTTTTCGGAAGTTATGTGTGATAAATACCGATGACTGACAAACTTTGTGCCCGGTATGGCAATAGGTAACGTGTATAAATGGTATGGTAAAACATAACGGCGAGACGAGGCTTAACAGCCGCTGCCTACACCTTCGGGTAACAAAAGGCTTGAAGTTATGTTATGTTATGTTTATTGAATGTATGGTTCTGGTTCTTTATATATAGTGATATCATTCGGAGGTCTAAAATTAGTTGGACCATATATATTTTCTCTTTAGTGGGTACCTAAATTCTCTTTATTATCAGTCTGGGCGGAAAAGAAGCGGTTCCGTGTTCACTTATTTTTAAATAAAATAAGACAAAAATTCACATACTGACTGCTACTATAGGATCTATAAGGTCGTTAGTTGGAGGCGTTGAGCCATAATAATTGAATTACTTTACCGTTATGCAACTAGCTATGTACCAATGGAATATGAACTTTATTTACATAGCGAATTGTAACTTCTTCGCGTGTAGCGCGTGAAGTGCTTCTAGTGCCAATAGAAGCGGTGTTATGTATCTACTTCCTTTACTCTTATATTATCTAGACATTTAATTTCATCTGCTATATGTGTATTTGACGTAGTCTCTCTATCTCTTCGTATTTCAATGAGATCATTTGTTGATCATTCATTACTTCTACCATTCTTATCATCTTGATGACTCGACAATCAATTTAAGTCAACTAAATAACTTTGAAGAAGAAACTGAACATTTACAATCCTAATTTTTATTAATATTGATAACCTATGACTTCAAAAGAGTTAGAGGTTATCAAGTCTCGGTGGTCGAGCACCCCGCTTCTGAATGAAGAGGTCGCAGCGAATTCGAATCCTGGCTCACACCAATGACTTTTCGAAATTAATTTCGAAAGTTATTTGTGATACATATCAATGACTATAAACTTAGTGCCCGGAATGGCAATAGGTTCGCCACCTATTTACATTTGAGACGTAAACATAACGGCTTAACAGCCGCTGCCTACACCTTCGGGCGTGAAGTTATGTCATGTTGTATGTTGTTGTAGAGATTATTATTATATTTTTATGTAATGTGCCTACTTAGACCGATTTTTAAATTCTTCTTGTGGCCTTAGTTTATCAGATCTAAGTTGAATAAACGGTTAAACACCAATTACCGCCACAAATTGTATTTATATTAGGTACTAAGATTTATGTATTAGGAATATTTGGAACTCCCTTTTACATCCGATGGTGTAGGCAGTGATAATTACGTCTCCACTTTTGGTACGAAATTCAATAGCTGTCTCAACCTATTGACATAATATTGAACGAATAGTCTCTATTTAGGGGAAATAATTTTCGCCGGTACAGGGCGCCATCTTACGAGAAGCAGTCGTTGAAATCCTTACGCGGGAAGATATGTTTTGTGAACCGCTTTGTATAATTAAATAAATATAAATATTAAACGCGATGTACGTACGTAGTCATCGGTGCCTCCGAAGTTCTAACGCAGCCAGTGGTGGAAAAGGGAACTAAGATCTCAATTTATTATTGTGTAAATTAATTAATACTATGCAATTAACTAATACTATACTTCGTGATATTAATGTTCAACGAAAAATTATTTTAATATCGAGATTTGCTGAAAATTTTATTTTCGAATAAGGAGAATGTTATTAATGTCGCATAAAACCAGAATTTACAAAAACGTTATACCTACCTATTAAGTTTTCATAACACCAAACTTTTATGCTCACAAAATTTGCCTTTGGCTGTCTCTAATAGTATTTAAAAAAATATAATTTGAATAATATTAAAATAATGAATATTATTATTAAAGTACGAGTAGGTACCCATAAATTGTTAAATTCTTACGAAAATACAATCTGTTGTAAAATATTTCAAAAGACAAAAAATCTTACGTCAAGATGACGATATGGGTGACATCGTATTTTCTTTTCTGGAAAACTGTTAATTTATTTTGAGCGCGTGATCTATGTGTATTTTAATGCTAACAAGAAAATATCTGCCATTTACCATACTTTGTATATGGCCCTAGTTTTACTTTCGTCATGCAAAATGAGTGTTTCTCTACGTATTATATTTATGTATTGACAAAAGAAGTACATTTTTAGTGTGTAATATGTTAAAAATTGGGTTTAGTGGGTGCTAATAATAATAATATTATTTATTATCAGAGTAGATACTTCGATTTACATACCTACCCATAAAAATATCACGAGTTTCTACTTCTTGTTTGACGATGTAGAGTTGGAAAAACAAATTTGGAGGAGTTTTTTTTAATGCGGCATATTTATTATTTAAAGCAGTTTTAAGGGTGAGGTTATCGATCACGAACAAACAAATGTTTACTCTTCTTATTAGTAGTATATTAGTAGTATATAAATATAACTTATTTAAATATTACTTTAGTGAAAAATATGTAACATTAAAATAAACTTATTGCGGAAATCAAACTTCTATCAATAAAGAAAAGTACTTGCACAATAGCTAATAATAACTCTAATTCCAAAATAAACGCGCTGGTTGAGAATAATTTAAGCTTAGAGCTTAGCCTACCTGGCCCTGTCCTTGATTATCAATTCTTATTACATTAAATTGGTTACAGCGCCATCTATATCTCCATATGAATACATCAGCCATGAGTACGATTTTACCGACTTCTATATCGCGCATGCGCAAACGTTTTCGAGGCCATGGTCACAAATTACGATCAACGTACCACGATCACGCACACACACATTGTCGCGACAGTTGTCAAGGCTGTCAAACGTGTTGGATGTTTTAGTAAATAATGTAATAAGTTAAAATAATTGTGTATTGATTGTATTATTAAGACATAAAAGTAAGTACATCCATAATGATTTATATTTCACACTAGCGTAATCATTTGCTTTTAAAAATAAATCATAGCAAAATATACTTTAACCTCTTCGGCGAGTTTTTGTGCGCATAAATACATAATTTTCTCATATTTTATATTGTTCATTCCGTCTTTAGTGTTTTAGTGATTAATATAGTTATAATTAAAAATAAAATTGTGTCCTAGAATATTAAAGTAAAATAACTTAATAAAGTATAATAACATAGATTATTTCAGCACTACTAGTGTACTCCGATATGGTCTAGTGGCTAGGATACCTGGCTCTCACCCAGGAGGCTCGGGTTCGATTCCCGGTATCGGAATTCTGTTTTTGTCATTTCGTTTTTTGTTCGTTTTACTATTTTTAAATTTAATGGTTTCATTTGCAGATCCACAATGAATATCAAAGCGGCGTTGGCCATTACGATGGTCTTTGTTGGATGTTGCTCCAACGTAGTTTTTCTGGAAATGGTAGTCAAAGAAGACCCGGGCGCGGGAAATTTAGCCACATTCTTACAATTCTTATTCATTGCCACAATTGGATTCTTCACTGTCGGAAAATTCGGTACTGCCAAAAGAAACATACCATTCAAACAGTATTTATTACTTGTTGGATTCTTTTGGACTAGCAGCGTGGCGAACAATTATGCCTTCGACTTTAACATATCCATGCCTTTACATATGATATTCAGAGCTGGTTCTTTGATGGCGAATATGGCCATGGGCGTTTGGATTTTGAAGAAAAGCTATCCACCAGTGAAATACCTTGCAATATTTATGATATCTGCAGGTATAGCCTTATGCACTATAGTCTCGAGTAGCGATGTGAAAGCACCAAGAGAAACACACAAAGATGCTGCAGAAGAGGAGAGATTAAAATTCATTGATTGGCTCTGGTGGTGTTTGGGAATTGCAATTTTGACTTTCGCTCTATTCGTCTCCGCAAGAATGGGTATCTTTCAAGAGTCCCTATATTCCAAATATGGAAAACATCCTTGGGAAGCGTTGTATTATACACATTTATTACCTTTAGTTATTTGGTTACCGACTGCCCCTAATATAATTGGACATATAAAACTGGCGACAGAAACGCCCCTTGTAGAATTCCTTGGGTTTGAATTGCCCAGACAAGTATTATGGTTGATTTTGTATGTACTTACTCAAGGTATATGCATAAGTTCTGTATATGTTCTAACAACTGAATGTGCTTCATTGATAGTCACTTTGACGGTTACTTTAAGGAAATTTGTATCCCTTCTCTTCTCAATTATGTACTTTAGGAATCCATTTACTGTAGGACATTGGGTTGGTACATTATTAGTATTTCTAGGTACAATGATATTCACAGAGTTATTGCAAAAGACAGTAGGACTGTTCTTGCCAGCGAAAAAAGTACAAAAGAAGAAAACCAAATAAATGCAGATATATATTTTGGTGTGTTTGTGAAAATATTTGCATTTTTTGATTTGCATTTTTTATGAGTGTGTTCTAGTTGAGAAAATGTAGGTACGTGTATGATTTATAATTGAATATCTATTAAAATACCACACAACATTTTAATTATAATATAAAAATGTCACGAATAATATCATTCTGAGTTTGTCTAGCATAATTTGTTAAATAAACAATTAACTTAAAATATTTGAACATCATCATGATAATTTTTAAACTTAATTTTTAAAATTGTTTTAGCTTGTAACAAATGAAATGACATAATAATATATGCTTATTTTTGGAAAGTTGTGATTTAATTTATACTAGTAAATTCTATTGATGAAACTGTTATTTTTTTATTATTTTTAAGTATCCAAGTGTCAGTCAATATTAATAAATAACAAACAATAAAAACTAAAATAATGTTTACATAATTTAATTAATGTAATATATTTTATATGTATTTCATATCTGTAATTATTTAAATTATTTACTGCTATGATAGTTACTGTTGTGATAAAATATAATTATATATTAATTAACAAAATACTTCATGTTTTTTCATGATTTAGATAAAACCGCACGATCTGATTAATTACTTCTTTGCTATCTGTCTCACATAATATTCTCACTTTCATTGAGATATAATTAAAAATATTAATATTCAAATATAAACAGCTTATATATATATGTCTTCAGAATAATTATTATTTGTTTATAGTTGCGGTTTCGGGCAAGAAATGAAGACAATAAAACTTGCGATGGTAAATCTTTAATACCAATAGACGTTCTTATTATACACCTTACATTTTTCTTCTAAGTTGTATCACAGTAACTGTGGTAGAACCACGCAGTACCTGATAGCTGCCTGAATATTCCGGCTCCACCGGAGAATTACTACGATCTCTCAGAATATCCAATTATAGTTGCTCTTACAGCGTTCCGTTCGGTGAAAGAGTTGTCCGGAAGACAAACCTTCTTACACTTCCTTCTCATCACTCGATTAAAGGTCGGCAATACAACTGTAACACCAACTATTTTCTGTAATGGCTCATCAAATGACCCGCTCGCTCTGTTGACCCTAATCCAATAAAAAACTATAATCATGACCAATAGGTATATTTGTAATTATGAACTCTCAGTGGTCCTGTGGTCGAGCAAACCGCTTTTAAATCAAGAGGTCGCGGGTTCGAATCCTGACTCACAACAATAACTTTTCGAAATTCTTTTCGAAAGTTATTTGTGATTAAATATCGATGACTGAAAACTTTGTGCTCGGTATGGCAATAGGTTGGCTATCTATTCCATTTGGGACTTAAACATAACGTCGAGACGAGGCTTAACAGCCGCTGCCTAAATTTTTGGGTAGAAAAAGGCGTGAAGGTGTGTTTTTTTATATGTATTTTAACTTTAATTAAAACTTAAACCAATATCATTTTTAATTCGTAACGATTAATATGAACATTTAAAATCCAGTATTTTATCAAAATACTCGTGACGTTTATCGACACAATTTAATGATTAAAAATATGTACTTGTACGCTTAGACAAGATTGGACAATGACTGAGCAACTTTTATATGTAGGTACTATCGCGAATGATGATTTTTTATTGATAATTTACGATATGTGATGCAACGAGGAACTCGTTAATTTTATCATAAAAAATGTAGGTAAGATCAACTCGACGTGAACATTTTTTGTTATAACTTCACGCTAGCACAGTAGGTAGCGTTACATCGTATCGCCGAATGAAGTTTTTTGTCTTAAAAAATATTATTCATAGGGGAGCCAATCATTAGATAGCCAATTATTAGATGTTCGGCCTACCAAATACAAATTGCTGTGCAAAATCGCTAATTTTATTTTATTAGTTTATTGGATGTGAGGGCAAACGAGCAGGCACTGACCAGGGCACCTGATGGTATGCAACCAACGCCGCCTATGGACACCAGCAAGAGATATAGAGTTACTGTTCCGTTGCCGACCTTTAAGGGATAGGGAAGGGAGGTGGGCCTCTGCGTACGGTGCGTACCTCTCTCACCGAACGAAACGCGGCATGAGTCATTTTACGTCGATCTTCCGAAAGGTCGTGGTATTTCACCGGTCGAGTTGGCCCATTCATGCAGCGAACTGCTTGGCTCTACCACTGCTTAAAAACTGTCAGGCTAATAAATTATCGACTTTCTTTCATTATAATATCTATAATATATATCTTGTAGTCAATAGTTGGGGTTCGATTCCCACCCGAGCACAAATATTTGTGACACACATGAATATTTGTGTGGTGTCTGGTTCTTTTTCTATGTATTGTAAGTATGTATTTACAAAAGAAAAGTACAACATAACTTCACGACTTTGTTACGCGAAGGTGTAGGCAGCGGCTGTTAAGCCCCGTCTCGCCGTTATGTTTACGTCTTAAATGGAATAGGTGGCGTACCTATTGCCAAACCGGGCACAAAGTTTTCAGTCATCGATATTTATCACTCATAACTTCCGAAAAGTCATCGGTGTGAGCCTGTGTCAGGAATCGAACCCGGACTTCTGGATCAGAAGCCGTGTGCTCGACCACTGGGCCACCGAGACTATAATATGTATTAATATCCGTTATCTAGTATCCATAACACAAGCATTTAGTTGCATAGCTTGGAACTAGAGGGCGCTGTGTGTATTGTATGCAAGATATTATTATTAATAGACAGTGTTCTTGTGTTATGGAAACAAGACAACGAATATATACATTTTATACTTTTTACTTTTTTGTTGTAATTACACACTTAGAATGAAAGTTATAAACACCCAGACGCCATACAAATATTCATGCTTATCATAAATATTTGTCATTGGATTTGGATTTTCGATCATTCAAGGAAGCGATACAATTGGATCTGATCATTTAGCTTATCACGATTAGATTTGACCGTAACTGAAAGCAATCCAGATACAAGCTTAGAGTCGGCTCGACCACGGTCGAATACCACGGCCTCTCAGAAGATCGACCCGAGACGTACCCGGAGGCCCACTCTCCTTCCCCATCCTTTTCTATCCTACTCCCATAACGCAACTGTAACACTATATGTGTTGCAGGTGTCCATGGGCGGCGTTTGTTACTTACCATCAGGTGACACGTCTGCTCGTTTGCCCTCCTATCCCATAAAAAATAGAGCTAATTCTAAAGGAGGAAAATAATTGTTTCATTTAATGAATAAACGGTGAATAAACACAAGAAAATCGACAAGTGGATCTTGTGGACAGTCTTAATTATTCTACTACCTACTTATTTGGTATCTACACTTATATTCCTTGATCAGGGCTGTGTGCAAACTTCTAAGAGAACTCTAAGGGTCACTAACTCTCCTGGAAACTTGTAACATTACTCGTACTGAAAAACACAGTATGTGAAAGCTGAAACATAACATAACATAACTTCACGCCTTTTGTTACCCGAAGGTGTAAGCATCGGCTGTAAAGCCTCGTCTCGCCGTTATGTTTACGTCCCAAATGGAATAGGTGGCGAACCTATTGCCATACCGGGCACAAAGTTTTTCAGTCATCGATATTTATCACACATAACTTCCGAAAACAATTTCGTAAAGTCATTGGTGTGAGCCAGTGTCTGGAAGCGAACCCCGACCGGTGTCTGGATCGGAAGCCGTGTGCTCGACCGTTGCGCCACCGAGACTGGTGAAAGTTTAAGATCCTGACACACTTCTTACGCTACCTATAACATAACATAGCTTCACGTGTTTTTATCTATCCGAAAGTGTACGCAGTGACTGTTAAGCTTCGGCTGGTAAGCTTCGGCTCGCTGCTATGTTTACGTCCCAAATGGAATAGGCGGCGAACCTATTGCCATGCCGGGCACAAAGTTTTCTGTCATCGATATTTTATACACACATATTTCGAAATTAATTACCTAAATATTCTTCATTTTATCTACGTTCTTCTTTCTGTTGTACTGTGTATTTTCTATCATTCAACCACATTGTTGGGTTGTAGATAATCTATATTTAAATTGACATTTTCAACTTCGCATACAAATTAGGCAATTAGTTGTTTCAACTTTGAAAAACGGTGTGCTTGTTAATTGTCTGCTAGTTGTGGAGGCAGGAGAATTAATGTCGGTTGTTATTTCTATTGAAGAAAGAAAGAAAGATGGAGAATATTTTATTGTTATTGTAATGGGCACGACTCGCGAATGAATAATTTTATTTAATGTACATAAAGCCTAGTGCTTATACATGCGGAGTAAAACAAGTTTTTAAATTTTTAAAACATTTTTTAAGTGGTGAAACCTATTGTTATACATCTGGTACAATGACAAATGAGATGATGAGAATATGAATATGATGAGATGAGTTGGCACGGCACTATTCTCATATTTTTGCATAATATATAAAAAATCCATTCAACAGTATTAATAACGATAATTTAGACACAATGAATACGGCACCATCAAGTTATAAGCTACATAGGCTGGTGCTATTTAACTAGATAGCTGTAATAATCTATATTACCTATTATTATGAATCGAAGACTTTTCGTTGGTAAGCAATCAAACCTAAAAAAAACTGGTCCGATTTTAATACCTAAGATTACAACACAGAAAAATGCTCAGACCCCTTAAAAATCCATGCTTGGTGATCGAACTTGGTTGGGATTCGAACACACCGATCCCTAAGCAGCCAGATACCTTAACCAATGCACTATATGCCGCTATATAGATTATGTTAGTCTATAGAGAAAATAACAAATAATAAAATAACCATACAAAATCTCTTATTCTTAAACAATTTTAAATTCCCGGAGAAAGTTCCCAGCTTTTAATAAAATAGGACTTTGTATGCATTGGAGTTCCAGCTCACTTCGTTAGTTGTTGCTTTGTAAATGTCATTCCAACCGCGCCATAGTTAAATTAGACGTACGTAAACCGCATTGTAAATACATATCGTCTACCTTTTCAGAGGAAAATCTTCCGAGAATTCTCACTAAGTAAATATAAATAAAAAATGTCAAACGCCATACTCTCGCTACGATTGGGTGGGAAATTAGCGAGCACTAGACCAAAAGCTTGGCTTGCGAGTTTCCTACATCCTATATGCCCTACCAAATAACCTCCGAAATACTCTTAAATCGTGTTATCAAGCAAAAATGAATCTTATCTATTAAGAAAAGAGATCAAATGGAATTGAAGAAATTCACCCTTAAATTTGCTGTCGCTAAAGCGGACGGCGTCGGAATTTCAACAAGTTGGACGATTGCTTCAAAATACATGATTATAAATGCGATTGCTCAAGGCTTTTAGACTATGAGGATAAGGTTGGCTTTAGTATGTTTTGTTTCTCGTGTAATCCGGTTGTTTGAAAGGCAGTGCCCCGCTGGTAGCGCAGACATTCTTGACGAATGCTGCCAAAAACCGGGCAGTTTCCACCTCGTTCATGAAACAGTTTATTGTTTTATTTGAACTTTAGTTATGTCTGAATTTTTTGGATGATTTGCTGAAGATGTTCTTTTTAATAATGAGCTGTAGGTACAGCAGGATTTCGATGTATGTTTGTGTGTTATACAGTCGAGTTCCTTTCATTTAAAAACTAACTGACCCTGTGAGCTTGGCCGTTGGCTTTTTTCTAATGTAATAAGTATTTATTAACTTTTCTCTTCAATTAATATATCTATTTTTGGAAAACGTAAAATTGCATAGGTAAGGTTTACCTATACAATTTAATTAGGTGAGAATATCGCGTATATTATTTTGTACTATATCTATATAGAAAACTAAAACGATAATACAGTGTACTTAGTTGATATTATTCTTTTATAAATAAAAATTGCACAATTTTTTTATTGAATTTTTGTCGTCGAAAAGTCTCGGTGGCCCAGTGGTCGAGCTCACGGCTTCTGATCCAGAGGTCCGGGTTCGAATCCTGACACTGGCTCACACCAATGACTTTTCGAAATTGTTTTCGGAAGTTAAGTGTGATAAATATCGATGACTGGAAAACGTTGTGCCCGGTAAGGCAATAGGTTCGCCATCTATTCCATTTGGGACGTAAATATAACGGCGAGAGGAGGCTTAACAGCCGCTGCCTACACCTTTGGGTAACAAAGGCGTGAAGTTATGTTATGTTTTTATTGAATTTTTTGGTCCTTGTACATTCTAAAAGTATCCACACATTTAAAAAAAAAATATAAAACTTCTTGTAGGCAATAAAGAAGTTAGAATGTCAGAAAAGACTTCGATTTTAAAGCTTAGAAAGTAACTGAGAGAGAGCGCTTTCACTTCAATGAATACGTTGGTAACAATTTATCCCGGTATTTAACAAACGATCCTTTATATATAGTGTTACTGCACGAGTGATTGCACCGCAACAAGATTTAGTCGTCAATAAATTAAGCCCACCGCTGGGCACAAATTTATATACGCGTCCACAGTGAATTCCACACCTACAGGCACCGTTTAGTGTTGGCATACCATTGCTTGAATGTTTGTGTCCCGTACTTAGTATACCTGAAATAGTATACAATTTTCGGAATTTTGCAGTGGTAGAGCCAAGCAGTTCGTTACTTGAATGGGCCGGCTCAACCGGTGAATTACCACCACGATTTCTCAGAAGATCGACGTGGCTCATGCCGCGTTTCGTTCGGTGAGAGAGGTACCCGGAGGCCCACCCCCCTTCCCCATACTTTCCTATCCTACTCCCTTAATGGTTTGCAGGTGTCCATGGGCGACGCTGGTCACTTACACGCTTACACGCCTGCTCGTTTGCCGTCCTAGCCCATAAAAAAAGAATTATCTACTGATATATAAAATTCTCAAGTAACAGTGTTAGTTAACATACTCATGCTAAACAAATTGACCGATTCTAATGGAACTATATGTGCATATCGGGTAGGTTTGAAAATCGGCTAACTAATTTTTTCCCCCTGAAAGTTCAGAGCAGCCCGTCGCATTTTTGTAAATGAATTCGATTAATAAAATAAATACAACCC
This sequence comes from Euproctis similis, assembly GCA_905147225.2. Lineage (NCBI taxonomy): Eukaryota > Metazoa > Arthropoda > Insecta > Lepidoptera > Erebidae > Euproctis > Euproctis similis. The sequence continues at coordinate 15,445,165 of LR990104.1, forward strand.
TAAATTTTCTCCTATTTTTTTATTTGTTGATGAAAACCTTTATTTGTTTTTGGCAAGACATAGTTTGCTGAGTCAGCTAATAATATTTTATTTGTATGCTAAATTTCAACGGTAAAAATGAATAGTATTCTTTCTGGTATCAGTTAATTGATAGGTATGTACTACCAGCTCATGGTTGCCGCTGTTTTTGTCAGGTTTTTTTTTAAAGTGTGGTATATCCACTAAAAGCCTAAAAAATGCCCCTCCTTTTTTAAATCGTATTTACCAGCTAGGGAGTGCGGTAGATAACAAAGAATAAAATATGACTAGTAAAACATCAGCGTAAGGTTTTCCACCCAATATTATGACTATATTAACATACAAATTCATAGAATATTTATATTCAAGAGTTACAAATCTTCTTGGATGACATTAGCTGACTTGAAGAGAGTTTGAATAGAAAATTGCGTTGTTAAAATAGTGCAAAATACATAGTAGCAGTTTTATCTAAAATAAACATACTGAGTTAAGTCTCGATGCTCCAGTTGTTTACCTTCCTCCTTCTGATTCAAAAGCCGTGGGATCGAGTCTAGGCTTACACCAGTGATTTCACGGAATTCTTTTCGAAAGTTATGTGTGATAAAATATTCCACGCCACGTATTACATTTGGGACATAACGATTCGGCGAGCCTCTTCCTACCCATATAAGTTACATATAGAGATTTTTTAATATGAAAAAAAAAATTGACTTACATTTATTAAATGTTGCGACGGCAGGTACACAACGATGTATTCGTAAGTCTGTTCTGAAGTTATAAAATAGATAATTTAAGAAATTGATCCCAAGGGGTAAAAAGCTTATTGATAATAAACAAATACTAATAGTATTACTTTCTTCTTTTTCTTCTACTGGACTGGCAAATGAGTAAGCGTGTCACCTGATGGTAGACAATTAACGCCGGCTATGAATACCTGAAACACATATAGTTATTACACTTGAATTGCTGGTCTTTAAAATGGGATACTACAGGGATCGGAAGTGAGATGAGAACGGGCGGGAGCCTCATGATACCTCTCTCACCGAGCAAAACGCGTCATGAACAACTTCACATCGATATTCTGAAAGGCATTTCACCAGTAGAGGCTTACCAACCATGCAGCAAACTGCGTAGCTCTACCACTGTAAAACTTACTTCCAGATGTATAATACTTATGTTGTTCCCAGATGGCGAGCCAATCAAACTACCTGAAAACTTGGAGAGTCTCCCGAGAGCCGAACACTTCTCCGCCCATAGACACAGGTGGAACACCAATGAGGTCAGTGCTTCTATTGTAAAAACGAGGTTTCCTTTAACACAATCCTATTTAATATTAAAAACAGAGACAGCAACAAGAGGTGCCAAAGTGGCACCATCACTACACTTCTGTTACTGAAGCCTCGAATACGAATCTAGTTATAAGATACTAACTTACTAGAAAATTTTCCAAAAGGTATGGTGAATAAGAGTATGAATAACATACATAAAATAACATAACTTTACGCTTTTTTCTACCCGAAGGTGTAGGCAGTGGCTGTCGAGCCTCGACATGCCGTTATATTTACGTCCCAAATGGTATAGGTGGCGAACCTATTCCCATACCGGGCACAAAGTTTTCGGTCATCGATATGTATCGCACATAGCTTAAATTAATTTCGCTTTTGAAATTAATTTCAAATAGTCATTGGTGTGCGCCAGGATTTGAACCCGCGACCTCTTGATTCAGAAGCGGGGTGCTCGACCACTGGACCACCGAGACTTTAAATGATATTCATACTCGGTGTATGAATAGATTGACAATTATGCCAGATGTTTCAAAGTATGATGTAATATTGTGTAAGGTTTTCAATTATTTCCTGTCTCTCATTTCGCTCTCTTTTGATCCATCAAGGAACTAATAGTCTTCATATCGGTGTTAACCATATGCAAAACTATACAATTTTTATTGCATTACTAGCTGACCCGGCAAACGTTGTCTTGCCGAAAAATAAAATTTTAAAAATAGGGGTTGATCGTAGGGGGTTGAAAATTTAGGGTTGTATGTATTTTTGTATCCCGTTTTATAAAAAAAATAAGAAACAGAAATATATCGAAAAAAAAAAATAATATTAAGGGGTGGGCTACCCTTGTGGTTTAGGGGGATGAAAAATAGATGTTGTCCTATTCTCAGACTTACCCGATATGCACACACAATTTCATGAGAATCGGTCAAGCCGTTTCGGAGGAGTATGGGAACGAAAACTGTGACACGAGAATTTTATATATTAGAAGATAAACAATAGACAGACCAATAGAATTATTTCCTTAGTCCGTCCTAAGTATTTTGTAAAAAAAAAATATCTGTCCACAATGGCTTATATAAGCTAGAAGTCAAACGAAATTTATATTTTTTCAGTACAATCGGCTTCTTGGTTATTACATTACAATATAAGTACTTCTACAGTGATAAAGAGTATTTATCTATTAGAATGACTGTGTAAATTAGTATATGATAAGTTACTTTAGTACACTCACAGTACAGAATTATTATACGAAATTCAAGTCTTATAAGGACAAATTTGTCAGTCGTCGATATTTTTTGTAGATAATTTCCGTAAAGATCGATTTATGAGATGAAGAGGAATTTTGTTATTAATAATAGCTTTTGTTATTAATTTTAGGAGTCTTAAAAACTGACGAGCATGTATGACAATAGTTATGAAAGTTGTAGAAGCTAGTGACGTGTGTTAAAATCGTGCCTTATGGCGCTCTGTTCTCTCTGCCTACCCTGCAAGGTACTTTGTGTGAAGTTATATATGTATAAAAACAGAAACTTCACTTAGAATTCCTTAACTTATAATATAAGTTGATATATGGCAAAAACATTCCATTCCATGACAAAATAGAACGTGTTCTGGAGGAAGGTGATGTTAGGAGTCTCAAAAATCAACGCGCGTGCATGAAAAGTCAACGAAGCGAGTGAGGCGTGTAAGAATCGTGCCTTATGGCGCCCCTTTCTCTCTGCCTACCCCGCAAGGGATTTTGGCGGGAACTTATGTATGTATGTATATGACAAAAAACCATAAAGAAATGTAATAAATAGCCCCATGAAACATTTTTCCAATGCCTATAAAGGCTATTGTGTGCAGAAATCTATTATCATTTATTAAATGACAAAATAATGTGGTGTTTGCGACACATCTCTCTGTATATACGATATATGGTAGCTGTTCCATGTATTATGCAGACACGACCTGAACGTCTCATATCTGAGCAATGTTGTATGTTCTAGTACTGCTTAGCTACGCGTAGATTAGCTTTTGTACCCCTACCATTGTTAACTAGCGTATATTATTTACTAAAGAAATAAAAATGATCATTGTGGGTTATCCCTAAGAGATAGACATACACCATCGCGGACTTATTTGTTGACCTTTTGAAGGTGTTTAATAATGTAGTAAATTGTTTTGATTTTTCACTTAGCGTTCAACCAGCGTTTGCATTAAATTTTTTTACTAGATGATATATGAGTTATACAGAAAAACCGCCGCTCAAATATATAAGCGCTACTTAAGCGTTTAAGTGGCTTTCACATTAGACAGAATATGTGAATCTTGAGCAGTAAGTAGCACTTTATTGATTGTCAGATTTGAGTGGCGTTTCAGTATTCGGGCGTCTATCTATTAAAAAAACCGCATCAAAATCCGTTGCGTAGTTTTGAAGATCATAACATATAAGGGGACCGACAGCGGAAAGCGACTTTGTTTTGTACTATGTAATGATAATGATAGTAGGTAGGTATAGTATAGCAAATTGATATGGTAAATATAGTAACTTGTGCTACACGATGTCATTAAATACAAATATTCTGAATGATAAAGTTTGCAAAGATGTTTGTTACTCAATCACGGGTCAACCGTTAAACAAAATCAGAGGAAATTTAGTAAATAGACAGATTTTTTTTATAGAGATTAACATAGCTTTTTATAGGCATAGCAGCTATCACTTTAAATAACTCTTTATCCTAGTATTATGCTCCCTTAATAAGCATATTAATTTAATTGTTATTTAAAAAAAAACTTTAGAGAGAATAAAACTTAATATTTGTAACTTTTAATATATTTGTACTTAGTACTTTTTCTTACTACTTAGTACCCTACTTAGTTCTTTAATACTTAGTACTTTTTAGTATTTTTAATATTCTTTATACATACATACATATACATAACTACACACCAAATCCCTTGCGGGGTCGCCAGAAAGAACAGATCGCCATAAGGCACGATTCTTACACACCTCACTAAGTATAGTAGTATTTTAAATTTCTATTGTGATAATGTATCGTGAACTCATAGTAGTTGCATTACTTAAGCCTGCAAATGAATTGCGTCGAGTGTAAATTAGACATTGAGTCAATGCGTGTACCTTATTATGCTAATGTTAGAAATGAACTATTGTCGGCATACTGTTCAGAACAAGTTAATTCTCAAGTTAGTTTTTATAAGGTTTGACTTAAGTATAAATAGTTAATATGGACGATATATTATACCTACAGAATAAAATCGTATAAAATCTTAAAATATTAATAGTTGGATCGATATATCATTTGAATTTACGTGGTCATAATAATTCAATTGAGTTGAGTAACTTATGAGACAAGCTAAGATTAACTAATAGATCGTCCAGATAAAAAAAAAACAATTTTAGGGGTGTGTATAAGTATCACAGATAATTAAAAACAAAATTAATAAATAACAATACCAGAAAAAAGCAACTACAACACTAGTAATATTTTTTTTTTAATTCAATAAAACGTTCTATTTTCAAATATATTATTGCCATTCTTGCCCATTCAAGTTCAACATCCGAATTAATTATGATGTATCTTGTTAGTGCTATCTTTGTAGAAGTTAAATTCTGCAGTTTATTTTACCTTGTACAGTAAAGTGAACTTGGGATATTATTCTCTTAATTAAAGCGAACTTTCATTCTCAACATTGAAACTTTTACTCGCATTATGTACAATAATACCTTTACATTACATTTCTTACATTTCTATATAATTCTTGCAAATAATTTTATTTTTCAGTTCAAATCAAAAAAATATGTAACAAAAATAAAACAGGTTACATATTTTATCATAACCTCTTTTCTATGAATTTATTTATACGATAAAAAAAATTAAAGCCAAGGAACTATCGTCCCTTAAGTGTACGAGCAGGACTATTTTTTTATCTCTAAGAAACTTTAAGACTAATGGTTGTAGCCGACAACTTTTACCAATGTTCCACTTTCATGAGTTAATGCTCCAGAGACGTAGTTAGGTCTTTGTAATGCTCCCATTAGCGTTAACTGTAAAGTAAGAAAAGCAAAACAAAGAGATAAACTTACCGGTTTATTTTGGATGGGTTAATTCTTAACGAATTGGCCTTAAATAATATTACACTAAGTACTTCATTAAGCAAAAGACATTTAAAATACATTGCCTTTGGTAAACAACTTCTGTTCTTAATTTAAATATTTGTCATTGTTCGAAATTCGCCATCTTTGTTTTTATTGTCTTTTTTTTCCATCTCTCACATTGCAAACAATTTTAAATGATGCTCAAGCGATTGTTTTATCCTTTTATATAAAAGTAATCCCATAAACATTAATGAAAATACAATAAAATACACTTGAATGATAACTTCGTTTACCTAAAATATACTTGTATCAGCACGAAATTTACCAAGTTTAGCCAATTTTCAGATATTTAGAAATTCAGGCCCATATTATTAGAGACGATTCAATATCGTAGTAAAATACTTAACAGAGGTATCACGGTCGTAAGTATAGTCTACCTTTGGTTTTATGTACGCACTGACACGCGAAGGCTTTATTCTTTAGTAACCTTTACCTACTTTGTAGAGTCATAAGAAGTCTCCTGCGATATGTTTGCATAATGTTTAGTTATAAAATGAATGATGAGATCTGCCTAGACATAAATTTGACTATGATAGAAGAAGATAAGGTCTCGGTGGTCCAGCGGTCGAGCACCCCGATTCTATATCAAGAGGTCAAGGGTTCAAATCCTGACTCACACCCATGACTTTTTGAAAGTTTTTTTGAAAGTTATGTGTGCTAAATATCGATGGCTGAAAACTTTGTGTCTGGTATGGCAATACGTTCGCCGCTTAATCCTTTTGGGACGTAAGTATGACGACGAGTTGAGGCTTAACAGCCACTGCCTATACCTTCGGTTAGAAAAAGGCGTGAAAATATGTTATGTTAGAAAAAGATTTTGTGTGCGAGGAAGGAAATACTTACGTGGATAAAATTAATGCACTTGAAAAAAAACCATAGTATTTCACTAATGAAAATGTTGACAGTCGTAGAATCAGTTATTTCGGTGAGATAGGTATTCAGAATCTCACCCCTTTTTTCTTATCCCATCCAGTGGGATGGGATAAGAAAAAATGGCCTTATACTGTCGTAAAGGCCAACAACGCAACTGTAACATTTGTGTTACTCGTGTCCGTTTGCAGCGCTAGTCACTTTTATAAATCAGTTTAGCAATTTAGGAACCAATACAGAGTTATGCCGAAAATAGTCCTCATGTGAGAATAAAGAAGAAAACATCTAACTGACATGTTACGCCTCTATTTTTCTGATCACAAAACATCTTTTTATATACAATCTGTAGTCTGTCTGTACAATTCCTTTAATTAAGCTTTCGTAATATATATATAACGATTTGCTTTTTTGTTTATTTTGTTCCCTCATAAACTGATAGTGTATGAATGTTTTTGTTCTAGAACATCTAGTATATATGTTTTTCTATATAGCAGACAATATACGGTTATTAGGGACCTATAATAAGATATAGACCTAGGATTTTTTTATGCGAATGGATGATTAATTTGAGATCATGTAAACGTAATTATTTCTATCTGACAAGAGGTAGATATTACCTCACTAATAGTTTTAAGCGACAGATAGCACTTTCGCTATCCTATTTTTTTGATATTGTAGCCAATAACCTGGCTACTAATTATACCTGTATTGGGAAGACTATTGATATAGTATCTTCCAGTAATTGTTCATTAAACAATGACATTAATTATAATTTAGCTTCTATTGAGCTTATGTCTGACATTCCTATCATGAATCATTTAAATTAGTTAATAAGACAACAGAGGTAACCACCTCTAGCTCTAATTTATTACATTCTAAATTAATTGATTTAGCAATACAATCAAATGATAAATATAACAGGTCACAATACCCACATAAATGTAAAAAAAATAATACAATTCATTATATTAACCTGGTGCATCAGAATATATATTGTATGACTGAAGGCAAGCAACTAGAACTGGAATTATTCATGAACGCTGATAACATTAGTATTATGTGTATCACTGAACATTGGTTAAAGAAGCATCAGCTTATGTTTAATTTCAGCAACCACCAGGTAGGCAGTTCATTCTGCAGGGTCAACACAGTACATGGGGGGTCGCTAATCTTGCTCAATAAAAACCTTAAATTTAAAGAACGGAAAGATATTGTGTCCCTCTCTGTAGAATGTTCCATAGAACTGTCCTGTGTACAATTGGAGCAGTTCATTGTTTTATGTGTATACAAACCACCTGCCGCGGATCTTATCTCTTTTATAGAAATCATGGATGAAGCCCTTTGCAAAGTTGGTAATTCAGATAAAAGTATTTTAGTATGTGGAGATTTTAATGTCAATATTCTTGCTAAAACAATTGCAACTTGTAAAATTCTAAGTCTTTTTAAATCCCATAATTTGGTTAACTTATTTATGGAGCCTACTAGAATTACTGCGACTACAGCTACCTGTTTGGATAATATATATACAGATATTAGTCCAACACAAACATGCACTATTAATAAATTAGATTCTGATCATTCTGGGCAGATGATTACCATTAAATTAAAAAATAAAAATGAAGTAAAAAAGAAAATTACTTTTGTGCCAGTAACAGCTGGTCGCTTGGAACGTATGAAAGTCAACTTAGCCAATAACTTACCTTTTTTAGATAATGAATTAGAACCAAATTCAATGTATAGTTTATTTTTTAATTGTTTGCTTCGCGAATTTAACCATATATTTACTTCCAAGGAGATCACTGTTGCTAATAGCCCTGTCTTTGGCGACTGGGCAACCACAGGGATTCATAAAAGTAGGCAAACTTTGTACATGTTGTACTATGAAAGACAATTCAACCGCAGTGAAGAGTTTGGAAATTATGTAAAATTATATTCAAAGATTTTCAAACGCGTTTGTAAAGTGGCGAAATCTATTTTCATTAAATGTAAAATAAGAAATAGTAATAACACAATCAAAGCCACTTGGAGAGTCATCAGTGAAGAGACTGGTAAGAGTCCAGCCAGGGATTCAGAATTTAAGTTATGTATCGAAGGCCATGATACCAACTCAGATCATGAGGTGGCCAATGCCTTTGAAAATTTTTTTTTCTATTTTCCCTGTCAATCTTACTAGTGCTCTGGGCTTATCCACCTCCATTGCAGACTCGTTACTTAAAGATAACGTGCCAGAATTTTATAACGGTTTTAATTTTCGTCATGTCGATAGGTTTGATTTAAATGTCGTGCTTAAATCAATTAATATTAAGAGGACGGCTGATTTGTGGGGTATTTCTGTATATATTATAAAATCTTTGTTTAGCACTATCGCTCCCGCTTTAATTGTGATTTTTAATAGATGCATTGATTGTGGTGTGTTTCCTGACCTGATGAAACTAAGCAAGATTATTCCGTTGCATAAATCAGGTAGTACATTAGACCCCACTAACTTTAGACCAATATCTGTACTACCTACTTTAAGTAAAATTTTCGAAAAACTAATCCTCGCTCAGTTACTTAAATACTTTAATGAAAATAGTCTGCTTCATAATAAACAATTCGGTTTCACTCGAGGACGGTCAACATGTGATGCTGGGGTAAAATTACTCGAAAGTATATTTGAGGCTTGGGAGGAGTCGCAGGATGCCTATGGGGTATTTTGTGACTTATCTAAAGCTTTTGATTGTGTCCAGCATAAGACTCTGGTCAGAAAATTACATCACTATGGCATAAGGGGCATTGCTTTGGATCTTCTTACTTCTTACCTACGTGATAGGATCCAAACAGTAGATGTTAACGGAAAGCGATCACATGGATCAGCTGTAGCAATGGGGGTGCCGCAGGGCTCTATTTTGGGACCTTTCCTGTTTCTTTTGTACATTAATGATCTACCCTATCTTGTAAAGGACAGTCATGAAATAGTCTTGTTTGCAGATGATACTTCTTTAGTTTTTAAGGTAAAGAGACAACAATCAGTAATTGACGATGTAAACAATGCTCTTTCAAAGATAGTAAACTGGTTTAGTGCTAATAATTTGCTTTTAAATGGTAGCAAAACCAAATATGTTAGATTTTTTACTAAAAATGTTAAACAAGTTATAACCAGTGTCGTGATGGACAATAGGAGACTGGAATTGGTCAATAAGGTTGTCTTTCTTGGTATAACATTGGACTCTAAACTACAATGGGGCCCACATATGGAGACGTTATCTGGTAGACTTAGCTCAGCCGCTTACGCTGTAAAGAAAATACGTCAATTGACTGACGTTGATACTGCACGTTTAGTTTATTTTAGTTATTTTCACAGCATTATGTCATATGGCTTATTACTTTGGGGTAGTGCTGCGGATGTAGACTCGATTTTTGTGCTCCAGAAACGAGCTATTCGTGCTATCTATATGATGAGTCCCAGGGATACACTGAGAAGTAAATTTAAAGAGATACGAATAATGACGTTACATTCACAATATATTTATGAAAATTTAATCTATGTTCATAAAAATATAACTAAATTTAAGAAAAACAGTGATATCCATCAATTAAACTTAAGAAATAAAAACAAACTTGCTGTGTCCACTACTAGGCTCCAAAAAATTTCTAACGCGTTTCCAGGTCAATGTATACGCTTTTACAATAAACTTCCAAACGACGCGGTTGAATTATCGTTAGGTAAATTTAAGAAATATGTTAAAAGTAGACTATATACAAGAGCTTATTACTGTATCGCAGATTATATCAATGATAAAACCGTTTGGAATTGAATTGCTTCTTTTGTGTTATATTGTTTGTATTTGCTGCAAAATATTGTTATTCTGCTAACCAAACTTTACTGTTATTGGTAAGATTGTATGCAATATGACGTTTCTCGCCGGGCAAACTTACTAGTTTATTTTTTTTTTTGTCTGGGATCTTGAATAAGTCATGCTCACTGAAAGGTCCTTGCTTATGGCGGCGTCGTTGATCGGGTCGCCACCTTCCCTAAAATATGGCGAGGGAGGCGATGGCTGAGATATGGGTCATGCTCGTGAACGGGTGCTGTTTGTGGGGACTGGTCTGTTCAAGCGTCCAAAGAATATTAACGTACTGTGTCCTAAGTTTTACGTGAGGAACCTCATCTTGCTCTATAAATTATTCTAATAATTTGTAATTTAGTTTACTTAAAATTAAGTAAAAAGAAAAAAAAAGACTCCCCTGAGTTTCTTGCCAATTCTTCTCAGGACGTGAGTAATCGAATTGGCGGATTGAAATTATTGACGTTCATAAGTGTCTTTAATGACCTAAACTGAATAAATGAGATTTTGATTTTGATTTTGATTTTTAGTTTTTTTTGTATCTTTACACTTTTTGTACTCAAAGCTGGACGCCGAGGTAATTATGATTCCACTCGTTGGATTTTTATAAACCCTATTCGAGGTAGATAACTTATGGGCAAAAATCGGCCGAAAATTTGCCAGTTAATGATATCACACGTTGGCATTCTCAAAAAATAATTACCAGTTTAATTCGTGTGTAAGTATGCATACCCGAGATCCTTGATTTAGCCGAAAAGTTAGGTATATGTTATGTGTAAATCGAAATATATTATTCGCTTACATTTGGGTAGTAAAATGTATATTGACGACGACAAGAGACTCGAGAAAGAATTTATCTCAATTAGTAGTCATAGCCGAGAAAAACTGGGTGTAGTAAAATAAAAACATGCAAATGTGGACAGGATCTTAAAGTTAAGTACCGGCGAGCTGGCTAAGCACATATTGCGTTATCCCTTCTAATCAATCTTCTTTTTTTTATACACTGTCATATTTTATTTTAACAGTGGTAGAGTTTTGCAGTTCGCTGCATGAATGGGCCGGCTAGACCGGTGAAATACCACAACCTCTCGGAATAGCGGCGTGAAGTGGCTCATGCCGCGTTTCGTTCGGTGAGAGAGGTATCCGGAGGCCGGATCCCCCTTCCCCTCTTACTCCCTTAAAAGACGGCAACGCACCACAGTGTTCATGGGCAGTGAGAAGTTACTTACCATCTGGAGACCCACTTGCTTGTTTGCCCTCCTATTCGTTAAAAAATAAGCACTGTCAGTTTACAATTTTAAACAGTTTTTGAAAAGATTCTCGACGCATCTCAATCTTGGTGTCAAATATCAAACACTGAACATAAAACCGTATCAATTCCTGTTAAACGAAACCACCCCATAACAAAAAAATACCTTTTTGATGTACCTATAAGTTTGTCATTCAATATTGTTGTTTAATAGGTTTGAAAGTTGTTTGTAAGCAGTTATATTGTTTGCGTGACAGTTTTGAATATAAAGACACCTTGTTCGACTTGTCACTGACGCCCGAGATATCTTCGCATTTAACCAGAAAGTAATCTTCATTTTGGGACTGTGAGGTTATTTTTGATTAACAAATAATAAGTTTACTTTATAATGATATTGCAAAAAGACTGATCGAGGCCTCTCATGGATCAGAGGTCTGGTTTATTCTTCGCACAGAGGATTAGTATTGCCATTCAGTGTGGCAAGTAGCCAGTCGTCTGGACACGCTGCCAGTAGATCGAAACGCACAGAAATTTGTTCTCACCTACTCTTTTAATTGTATTTCTTGTAAATAATGATTTTTTTTCGGTTATCGTAATTTTATATTTTACACACAGAGAAATTTTGAATGTTAATGTTAATTGTTGAGAAAAAAAAATGTCTTTTGGTTGAATAAAGGCTATTATTACCTTTTTTGTGGTGTATTAAAAGTTATTAATATTAAAGTAAAATAATATTAATTAAAATAAGCAATAGTAAACTTGACTGTGTTCAAAACAGTTACGTGTTAAATTGCAAAACCGATAGAATTTATGGATGTAACATAGAGATACCAAAGTGTAACATAGTTTATATTTCATACTTGTAATAAATCTGATAAATGAATATTTGATATATTGTTGAAATAATACGACAAATATAACCTTTTCTAGAACAATACATGCCAAAGAACAATATTTAAAATTAATTTGTTTATATATTTGTATGCACATATAGCGAAAATTAATCCATCGTGTTAAGTAAAATACAGCCAGCAATACAACATTGTTCGGTCAATATTCCCAATGAAAGACTTATCTTTCTTTGGGAATATTGGCCACGGGAATATAAGCTAATTCCGAATATATTCCCTGACTTCCATTGACTTTCTTTCGGTTGATTGTGATTAGGCTTTCTCTAAAGCCATATATAAAATATGTAGTTATGGTAATTTATGAGTCCGATTTATAGGCCCGAATTCTAGGTCGGAGTTCTAATTGGCAAAAACTCGTCGCTTATAAATTCCCACAGATACCTAAACTGGGATAACATGTTAGCGTGTCCCATATCAATTAATTGTATTTCTGTGCGCGCCAAAATAAATCCGCCATGTTTGTCCCCCCTCCACTACTAACCCCCACCACGGCAGTATATTAATGGTGGCTGTCACGCCAGTCGGTTAAAACCTAACTTGATGTGCGATATCATTGTTTGGTTCGAGGCATTCGTGAAATGATAGTTGGCGCAGTTTGTTTTGTCAATCAACATTGTTTGGTCAAGGCTTGGCGGTAATCTGAAACAGATTTATTGAATTTATACTGATAACTATTGTATTATTCTGCAAGATATCTTTAATAGGGAAATTCGTTCATTTCTATTCGTTAATAATAATAATTAATATTTCTCTTGTTACTTTCTTGACAATTTCTTTCTCTTACATACATACATAACTTCACGCCAAATCCCTTGCGGGGTAGGCAGAGAGAACAGAGCGCCACAGGGCACGATTCTTACACACCTCACTCGCTTCGTTGACTTTCATAATTCTTTTCATGCACGCGCGTCGGTTTTTGAGGCTCTTAACATCACCTTCCTCCAGAACACGTTCTATTTGGTCTTGGAATGTGTGTCTTGGCCGTCCTCGACTCCTACATCCGTCCGCTTTTGCATTGTATATCTGCTTAGTCAGTCTTGCGTCAACCATTCTTTCTACATGTCCGAACCATCGGAGCATGCCCTTTCTTACTTTTACACCGACACTCTCTTTCAAACCAACTTCCTTCCTTACAACCTTGTTTTCTACGCGGTCAGCGAGAGTCACTCCGCAGATTTTGCGTAGAGCCCTCATTTCTACCGCGTTTATTCTACTTTCATGCACACTCTGCCATACCCAGCTCTCGCTTCCATAAGTTAGTGTTGGGATCAGGACTGCATTGTGGATTGCTAACTGGGCCTTTCTGCTAATATTTTTTGCGCCCAGGAATCTGCCCAACACTCCGTTTACGCTATTTCCTATCGCCACTCGTCTTTCTACATCCGCGGTGTACCTTCCATCTCTGCTAAAAGCGCATCCAAGATATACAATTTCATTCACCTGTTCCAGCACTACATCATCAACCATTATCCTTGCATCTGTTCTGGATTCCTCCCTTTCAAACACCATGACTTTCGTTTTCTTCGCATTCAACTGCAAGCCTTTAATCATGCAATCATCTTTCATAGTAGTGACTAGTGTTTGCAGGTCCGACGGCGATTCGGCTAGAAGCACAGCGTCATCTGCGTAAAGCAGGCAGCTCACAACTAGGTCACCCATTCGCAACCCTACATCCGTCGATCTCATTCTCTGGAGACAACTGTCCAGGTACAGGATGAACAGTCGAGCGGACAGCACGCAACCCTGTCTGACGCCGATATTGACGTCAAACCAGGGGGACAAGCCGCCGTCAACACGCACACACGCTGTGCAGCCCTCATAAGTGGACTGCACAGCGCGCAGCAGTGCTCCGCTCACCCCGTAGCCCGGGAGTATATCCCACAGATCCTTTCGTAACACTCTGTCAAACGCTTTTTCCAGATCCACAAAACCGCAGAAAACCTTCCGGTTAACAGCCAGTTGTTTCTCCACGATGTTGCGGAGAGAAAAAATCTGATCCATGCACCCTCGTCCGCTTCTGAAACCACCCTGAGCCTCCCACAACACTCCATCAGATATCACCCTCATTCTCCTTTCAATAATTTTCCCATACACTTTTGCTGCTAAACTGATCAAACTGATGGCCCTGTAACTGGCGCACTGCATACGTGATCCCTTACCTTTATACAAGGGCACGATGACAGCGCGCCTCCAGTCCATGGGAACCTTACCCGACCTCCAGCACAGATTGCTCAAGGTCAGGAAAGCATCCCGGACACAGGTTCCACCGTGTTTGATCATTTCAGCAGACATCATGTCAATTCCAGCTGCCTTACCATTTTTCATACTTCGTATCGACCATTCAATCTCTTCCATAGTAATGTCCTCATCAGATGTTGGCGCAGCGGTGTCAGCCGTAGGCTCACTCGCGGCGCCCACATCCGGAACATACTCGTACATTTCCCCAAAATACTCACTCCACCTGCCCAATACATCGCTTGGGTTTGCAAGAATGTCACCAAACTTAGACATAATTTTGTCCATTCTGGATGTTGACGAAGAACCCCGAGACTTTCTAACTTCCCTCCAGAAGAGTTTGTTATTCGCCTCGAAGTTCTCCGTCAACCTCACTTCCTCATTCGCAACAAGTCTTTCACGCTTCTCTTTCACTAAGGCTTTGGTAACATTCCTGCAGCGGCGGTAGCTCTCATACTTTTTCTCTGTCATACTATCATTCTGGTTCAAACTTGAGACATAATCCAACCATGCTTTTTTCTTTCTTTCGACGCTGGATTTCACATCCGCGTCCCACCAGGCGTCACCTCTCAGAATCTTATGCCTCTTTGCACTACCACATACTTCTTTTGCACTATTCACTATACTTTCTTTCATTCTGTCCCAGCATTCTTCAACACCTAGGTCAGAAAGGCTCGTCTCATTGAGTCTTTTACTGACTAGGCCTACATACATACTCCGTACACTTTCATCTTCTAATTTCTCACATTTTATCCTTTCAAGCTCTCCGAAATGGGTACGCACTCGCCAGTGTCTCCACTTCTTGAAAAGGCCCACGAATCGGCTTACCACCAGGTAGTGGTCCGTATCAAGAGCGGGGCCTCTGTAGGCTCTTGTATCCCTTAGAGTATTTCGGAGACGGCTATCTATCAAAATCAAATCTATCATACTCTTTTGCTCATTCCGTCTCCACGTATACGTGTGAATATCTTTATGACGGAATAATGTGTTAGACACAAGGAGGTTCCGTTCCAGACATACATCCAATATCGGCTTACCAGCATCATTCACTCTCTTGTCACCATTCGGACCAAGGACAGCCTCCAGGCCGTCTCGCTTGGTTCCGACCCACCCATTAAGATCTCCACACAGAATTATCCTTTCATTTCCCTCAACTAGATCCAGAATATCCCTAACAGTTTCCCAAAAATCCTCGAGTTCGCGGGGATCCGCGGAGCTAACGGGAGCATAAGCTGCGACCAGGAAAACTCGCGTGATCCCCAGTTTTATTCGAACCCAAAGATGTCTTGGGCCTACCAACTCATAATCTTTCACTCCGGAAGCAAAGCGGGAGGAGAGAACGACTCCAACACCCCCACTGGCACGGACGTCCGGGTCCACTCCGGACCATAGGGCAACCATGCCACCGGGGAGGTCCTCGGCCTCCCTCCCCCTCCGCTTTGTCTCCCTCAAACATAAGGCATCCAGGCATCTCTCATTTAATACATCCATCATCTCATTCATCTTTCTTGCCATGCTACCTCTAACATTCCACGTGCCTATACGGCACTCCCCTCTCCTCGTCCCGCCAGGATTGGCGCTGCGTGAAGGGTGGCGGCCCCCTTCGCCGCATGCGCATGCAGCCGCACCGACGGGGGCTAATCGGTGCCCGTCGCTTCCGGGGCACGCCCTAGCAGCCCGTCCGGCTGAGTTTGCTTTGGTCAAGATTGCGTCCCACTGGGACGGCAGGGATCGCGACGTGCACGCTCTTGACATGACCCCTCCATTCTTTCTCTTCTTCTTGCTAAACAAACTCTTTCTGTAGAGTTTCTGTTTTTTTATGAGATAAGGGGGCGAGTGAGCATGCCCGTTACCCGATGGCAAGCAAAAAACCCTGCCCATAGACACCAGAACATAGATAGTGTCACAGTTGCGTTGTCGGCACTTACCATGGGATATGGAACGGATCGGAAGTGGGATAAGAAGAGAAGAGGGGAATGGGTTGGAAATTCGGATACACAGCATGAGCCACTTGGCGTCGATATTCTGGGAAGTCGTGGTATTTTTCACCGGTCGAGTCAGCTGACGCCTCTACCACATTTAGTAAACATGTCGCAACGCTTTTATATCACATATAATTGAAATGACTTTTGAAATCATAGCAACGCTATTGAAATGATTCCCATCAATAGGTTGCCACTTAAGTATACTAATATCAAGTCAACCTTTCTCCCAAAGTAACCAGTCGAAGTCCCAAAAGGGAAAATGAAAAACACACTGCTGCTTTTTTTTCTACACGGCTCATTAGTTACGATGGCTTCAGAACCTTTTTGTCAAAGGACAGCCACCTACAATGAAAACAACACCTTATGAACTAGATATTATAGTGTAATTTCACTTTTTTGCAAGAATTGGGGCGCGAATTTTCGTTCCTAAAGTGTAATGGTGTTTTGTTTGTTGTTTCGCGTTTAAAAAAGGAGGTTTTTATCCAAATGTGAGGTATGAAAATGAGTTTGATAACGTTGAGGTAGAAATAAGAAGTTCCTATAAAATTAGGTATAGTTGTACGTTTATTCTTCCGAGTAAAACTAATTATAATTTTAAGTCACAACGCTAGTAAATACCTCAGATTATAAAAGTGACGCTCTCAGACTTTATTAATCTAGCATCTGATTATCAGTTATTTTTATTATATTTAAAGTTATACCACACGATTTTGACGAATTTTATTAACTACAAAATTGTGAAAACGGCGATGTATATTTTGCAAATAGAGCAAAACTCTTTCTCTACACTCTCTTGTGCACAGATCGAGGTCAGAACCATTCCAATGCTAACATATGTCTCTGTATGTATGTTAGTTTTATATCTAGATGTGCTCTAATACTAATTCTAACAGTAGCCACTGCGCTTTTGAATATTTTTCTTTTGTTTATCTTTTATGATAAAAAAGATTTTTATCATAAAAGAAACGACAGAAATTCAAATCACTATCAACATCATCACAGTGATCATTCATCTCATCGTCATCACAATCATCATCTACCACAATCTAATGAAGACATGATTTTCCTAGACAAATAGATTAGTACCCATTTATTTTTAAATAAACACATAACATTAAAACAACTTTTAGGATTATATCGCGTTTATTTATAACCTATTTTTATTTATTTCCCGACGTTTCGAACTCTTTACAAAGATCATTTTCACGAGTGATGAACAAAAAGATGGTAGTTGTTCAAAAACTATTTTTTGTGAACACTGTAGGGAGGGCCCAAAACACTACATCAGGTTTGATAAACCACAAATCATCGCCAAAGAATAACATTATCGTCCCAGGATGATACGCGAGGCTATTGAAATCAAAAAACATCCAAAAAATTTCAATAGAGAAGATTGCTGGAAACTATCACCTAGCTGGAACCCAGTTATAAGTCTCGTCAAACCTAGCCCACAATCAAACAGCTCAAGACAGCAAGATATCATTAGTATAGTTTGCAGGTCAGACCCACATCAGAAACCAAAATAATGTAGAATTTTGAATAGTATAGTATGCAATCAAAATAATTTTATTAACCTGGAAACCAAGTTTCTTTTCTCAAAATATCACAAATAATAGTACTATCAATAGCCCGTCCAAAATGAAATAATAATCAGTTTTGAAGAACAGCCGCTGAGTTTTCTTGCTGGGTCTTTCTCAGGACTGGCCGCGTTGGTGACCCAGTGGTAGATTTTTTAACAAATACTTACCTTTAAATTTAAAATCAATAAATATTTAATAATAGTTATACTCTGATCTCAACTAACTTAAAAGAAATAAGATACATACATACATACATAACTTCACGCCAAATCCCTTGCGGGGTAGGCAGAGAGAACAGAGCGCCATAGGGCACGATTCTTACACACCTCACTCGCTTCGTTGACTTTCATAACTCTTTTCATGCACGCGCGTCGGTTTTTGAGGCTCTTAACATCACCTTCCTCCAGAACACGTTCTATTTGGTCCTGGAATGTGTGTCTTGGCCGTCCTCGACTCCTACATCCGTCCGCTTTTGCATTGTATATCTGCTTAGTCAGTCTTGCGTCAACCATTCTTTCTACATGTCCGAACCATCGGAGCATGCCCTTTCTTACTTTTACACCGACACTCTCTTTCAAACCAACTTCCTTCCTTACAACCTTGTTTTCTACGCGGTCAGCGAGAGTCACTCCGCAGATTTTGCGTAGAGCCCTCATTTCTACTGCGTTTATTCTACTTTCATGCACACTCTGCCATACCCAGCTCTCGCTTCCATAAGTTAGCGTTGGGATCAGGACTGCATTGTGGATTGCTAACTGGGCTTTTCTGCTAATATTTTTTGCGCCCAGGAATCTGCCCAACGCTCCGTTTACGCTATTTCCTATCGCCACTCGTCTTTCTACATCCGCGGTGTACCTTCCATCTCTGCTAAAAGCGCATCCAAGATATACAATTTCATTCACCTGTTCCAGCACTACATCATCAACCATTATCCTTGCATCTGTTCTGGATTCCTCCCTTTCAAACACCATAACTTTCGTTTTCGTCGCATTCAACTGCAAGCCTTTAATCATGCAATCATCTTTCATAGTAGTGACTAGTGTTTGCAGGTCCGACGGCGATTCGGCTAGAAGCACGGCGTCATCTGCGTAAAGTAGGCAGCTCACAACTAGGTCACCCATTCGCATCCCTACATCCATCGATCTCATTCTCTGGAGACAACTGTCCAGGTACAGGATGAACAGTCTAGCGGACAGCACGCAACCCTGTCTGACGCCGATATTGACGTCAAACCAGGGGGACAAGCCGCCGTCAACACGCACACACGCTGTGCAGCCCTCATAAGTGGACTGCACAGCGCGCAGCAGTGCTCCGCTCACCCCGTAGCCTGGGAGTATATCCCACAGATCCTTTCGTAACACTCTGTCAAAGGCTTTTTCCAGATCCACAAAACCGCAGAAAACCTTCCGGTTAACAGCCAGTTGTTTCTCCACGATGTTGCGGAGAGAAAAAATCTGATCCATGCACCCTCGTCCGCTTCTAAAACCACCCTGAGCCTCCCACAACACTCCATCATATATCACCCTCATTCTCCTTTCAATAATTTTCCCATACACATTTGCTGCTAAACTGATCAAACTGATGGCCCTGTAACTGGCGCACTGCATACGTGATCCCTTACCTTTATACAAGGGCACAATTACAGCGCGCCTCCAGTCCATGGGAACCTTACCCGACCTCCAGCACAGATTGCTCAAGATCAGGAAAGCGTCCCGGACACAGGTTCCACCGTGTTTGATATTATTATGTTTATAGAAATAAGATAATTAGCTAATAATTAAAAATAACAACTGTTACCTATTAAATCATACAACAAAGGATCTGTACAAACCAAACTTTTTCTTTAGTGAATATATCTTGTAAATAAATATTTAATTTTTGTTTCATGGTTTGATGTGGGTTACCAATAGTAAAAATCATATTTTTAACATCAACTTTTTGATTTTTATTTCCAAAAAGTGGGTGCTCTCTGTATCAATGAAAATAGCTTTTGAACAACTACCATCTTTTTGTTCATCACTCGTGAAAATTATCTCTGTAAAGAGTTCAAAACGTCGGGAAATAAATAAAAATAAGTAATAAATAAACGCGATATAATCCTAAATGTGTTTTAATGTTATGAGTGTGATTCGCGAAAAATAAACTATATAAATATATACATAAACACTTTAAACAAAAGTTACAAATGTTATTACTACTACATCTAAACACGCAGACAAGTAATATTAAAAAAAAACAAATACAGTATGGTACAAACGTCTTTATGGCGCTAATCTAAATAATAACACAAAATAAACTTTCTACATTATAAAAGATAAGATAAAAGATTAAGGCAATAAAAGCCAGTGAGGCGGTAATGCACGAAACAAAAAGAAAAGAGTTCTGAGTGCAAAGTTTTGCATTGAAAGTACTCGGCAGTCAGCTGGACTTAGCAAAACTAACATAATAATAAGTGCATAATTACGTGTCATAGAGATTTGATGGCACATGGAAAGTAGTTTTTAAAGTAGATCTGCAGTTAATTTTGCACACGTATGTTTCTTTTTTCTTCTTTCCCAACTTTTAGGTTTGTTTGCGAAGGCTGTTACGCTAATATTTACCGATTTTTTTACATCGCACATGGTTGTGGAACCTAAAGCCCGGATTTTGACCCGTTACTTTTTGATTCAAAATCTGAGTGCTGCCGAGACGAATTGAATATATTATATTATTTTCATATATTGTATATTTACATTATACTATAAACATATCGGTAGTTATTGTAAAGACATGTATCGCCTTTGCACGTTTGTTTATTTACTATTTGCCGGGTTTTCATATGTTATTTTTACAGCTGTTAATATCTTGAGCCTCAGGAGATAAATTTCAGTAGGTTTGTACAGCTTGATCGCAACTCAGTAATTTTAGGCACTCATATGCTGTTGTTTTGACCTCTCTTAAGCCAGTGCTGTTTAATATATTATAAACCTGTCGATACAATAAATTCAATAAATTTCACAGTTAAATATCCATGCAAAATAAGAGTTTTTTTTTTAATATCAAACTAAATAAGGAAAATATTAGTGATCATTAGCCTATTGCAGTCCACTGCTGGACATAGGCCTCTCCCAATTTGCGCAAAATATTAGTAAATTTGACTATTCAGATTTCTCCACCGACATAATGAAAGAGATTTTTTGTGTTCTATTTTAATGGAAAGCGCATACTAATTCAGTAATTTTATATAAAATTACCATTAACGGGCAATATATTATTGCCAGGCCGTTTATTTTTCCGTGTCGTTAGCTTTTTAGTAAACAAACATATTATTGACATTACATATTAACGTTGATATGCAAATACTCCTATTTTAAAGCAGTTACATATAACATAAACAACTTCACGCCTTTGTTACCCGAAGGTGTAGGCAGCGGCTGTTAAACTTGACACTAGACCACCGAAACTATATTAATACTTATATATTTTTTTGTAAATAAATACTTTTAATACATAGAAAAACTCTCAAATGCCATACAAACATTCATGTTTGTCACAAATATTTGTACTCAGGTGGGGATGGAACCCGTTAACCTCTATTCTGCTGTCGGCAGTTTTAACAATGAACCACGAAGCCCGTCAAAGTGGCGAACCTATTGTCATACACCGGGCACAAAGTTATCACTCATCGATATTTATATTACCACGATATAAATTACAAAACAGGAAACATACATTACTGATAAGATTATGTACATAAGGTATAAATGGCGGCCTTATCGCTAACAGCAATTTCTTCCAGGCAACCTTTGGTAATGTAACAGTGCCTAGAAGAAACTGGTAATTTTAGGTGTCATTAAAAACATTTATCACACATAATTTCCGATAAAATGAATTCTGAGAAATCAGTGGCCGTCATCTTCGTACCGATGAATCTACTTATGAATCAAAAGCGGGAACCTCGAACACTGGACCACCGAATCTTGAAACGAAATAGTCTATTTCTGAAAATTTAATGTATTCAGATAACGTATATAATAAATATGACTATTGAGGTTCTTGTTTAGGATTTGCGAGATGGCAATAGAAATAACACCCCTAGTGATACTTAATGAGTAGACAGAGCCGTCCAATTAGATTTACCCGTATTTAGGTCATCAGATTAGTCTTTGAACAGACGTCTGAGTGTGCTAATGTTTTTGAGCGCAGGTGAGGCTGAGCTTAACTTTATGGTGTTTTTAATTATTATTGGAGTTTATATAGTGACTTGAGAGTTGAGAGTGTCGGTGTAAAAGTAAGAAAGGGCATGCTCCGATGGTTCGGATATGTAGAAGGAATGAATGATGCAAGACTGACTAAGCAGATGTACAATGCAATTGCGGACGGTCAAAACACACATTCCGTGACCAAATAGAACGTGTTCTGCAGGAAGGTGATGTTTGGAGCCTCAAAAATCGACGCGCGTGCATGAAAAGAGTTATGAAAGTCAACGATGCGAGTGAGGCGTGTAAGACTCGTGCCTTATGGCGCTCTGTTTTCTCTGCCTACCCCGTAAGGGATTTGGCGTCAATGTATGTATATATTGACTTCACTCTCTTCTTTTGATCCCCTGGGATTAACATGTTAGAAAGTTATCCAAATTCCCTCACTATAGCGTATAATTTCTATCGTAAACTTTTTATCTTCACGCTCGCGTAAACATAAATAAAGTTAAAGTAAAATTGTAAAACTGAAATATATTTAAAAAAATATGCTAAGTATATAACCTCGTATACAAGGTTACATAATATAATATTCATGCAAAGAATACTTAAATATTCACCGCTTAGGGATACTTTCAGCGAGTTTCTATAAAACACGATTTTGATCTTAACTTAGTGCAATGTAGTCAGGTTAAGTACATAGAAATAGAAAGTTAAATACTAACATGTATATGCACAATATGTACATGCAACTTCTTACGCCAGGTCTCATGCCGCTGCAGAAATAACTGAGTACAAGAGACATGGTCTTCATCTTAGTTATGTCTTTTAGGTTATATAGAACAAATTATCGGTAAATGTTAGTCACAGTTTTCGTGTCTTTCCAGTTCTGTTTTCTATATCTGCTATTCAGATTAAGAAAATATTACAGAGCTTTAAGATTACCAACTATTGACAGTGTAAAGATTTATAGATTCATCAACACCAGCCTTTTGATGTCCACTGTTGGACGTAGGCCTCCCCCATAGAACGTCACAGCTCACGGTCCTGTCCGCATCCAGTGGCTCCCAGCAATCTTGACCAGGTTGTCGGTCCACCTAGTGGGGGGACGTCCTACTCTACGTCGGCTAGTTTGTGGTTGTCACTCGAGAATCTTTCTCCCCCAACGTTTATCGGGTCGTCGAGCTATATAAAGATTGTTTTGAAGCAATATTATCTACATGTACTTACGCCGACATATCATAGGAGTAGGCAGTTTTATGCACTTTCTTTTAAATAAAAATAACATGAAAATGATGTAGCGACATAGATTCAAAGTAAACGAGTAAATAGCGAACCTCATTTACTAATCTTTAATGTTGTAGCACATTTTATCATAAATATTAACATGCATTTATTTGCCAGACAGTTTAGACATATGATATTTTGTTAACCTCGCAAATGCATACATAATTTAAGCCACGTTTAACTGGGATAATTAATACCGAACTTATTCCGAGATTTAAGTGAAACATTTTGCATCATATTTATAGCCATAAGACACGCAATAAGCCAATCGCCCGAATACCTAGCGGATGGTAAAATTGTATTCAACTTAATTTGGTACCACGGTCTTATCCTTAATACTGTTGTTTATATTTCAAAGAGCAGTACAATTAGGTCTAACTTATGTTAATTTTTTGATATTTTCCATTTATAAAATGTGATAATAAAGTATATGGTTTTTGTCGTTGCAAAGTTTATGGATTTAATGCATTGTTCAGAAGTAAGAGCGAGTTTATCCAAAAGTTAAAGTGTTGTTATTAAATTATACAATAAAATAAAAAATGACTAACTGTGACTGACTGACTTTTTACATTGAATGTCTGTCATTCAATGTAAAAACGGAACAATATTAGAGATAATTCAAATTGGTCGAATTCTAATGAGGATGAAATTGTAAGAGTCACGTATTTTGACACTTTTATTATTCCTTTTATCCTGCCTATCCCGTAAATAATTTTTCATGTTTTTGATATATTTAAAAGGAAGAACTTGGAGTTATAAAAATCTTTTAAAAAATACCTTTTTTTGTATTGTTATTTAATACATCGAAAGTTTTTTAATAAACGTATTATCTTGTTAAATAAAGTTTATTTAAATATCACTATCTTTTAAAGATTTAACGACCTGGTTGCTAAGACCTTTAGGTCGAGTCTTTTTGTTATAAATAACATCTTCATTCTTAGCCTAAACTAATCTTAACCTAACCTAAACTTAAATATCACTAAATTAATATCGTGAGACAGTTTATCAATAACTAACTTAAAGCTAACTTCAGGTTGCTGGTCTTTTGTGACGATGTGAACATCGCGCATCGTAAAAAATACTCTCTTAATTTTCCTTTAGCGCGCCAAAATGAGTATAACTTCAAAACGTAAACAAATAAATATAAATATAACTCGATCATCTGAAATCCGACACAAATGCCGTCCACGGGTAAGCTAAGCCTTTTTTCATTGAGCCCACCTGTTTCTGAACGTAAATAAATAACGTAAGTACTACGTACAATGGCAAACGATTTGGGCGACGGTATCTTACTTTTTGTAAGACATTTTTTTCATGTTTATTTTTCTTATGATATTCAATGAAAAAGTTTAGGTGAGTTCATACAGGTGTTTGGGAGAATTACGATTGTGTTAGGTTATTCTTGTCATATTGAAATACATATTTTTGCCTCATTGTATGTGCCTGCTTTTGTATCACCCTTTACATACATGAATAGGTGTATTTATAAGATTAACTCACAACAAGGTAAGTGGTTTAATATCTTAAATATTCTTACGAGTTGTAAATGTTTTTTGATCTTCGTGTCAGTGGAAACGTATGTACATCTTATGTATATTTACTACTTTAATACACGAACGTGCAATGACAATTATGCATACATACATACATAACTTCACGCCAAATCCCTTGCCGGGTAGGCAGTGGGAACGGTGCGCCATAAGGCACGATTCTTACACACCTCACTCGCTTCGTTGACTTTCATAACTCTTTTCATGCACGCGCTTCGAGTTTTGTGGCTCCTAACATCACCTTCCTCCAGAACATGTTCTATTTGGTCCTGAAATTATGGAATTATGGATCTCAATATACGATATGATTGTCTTAATATGTAATGAAAAGAGGTCGCAATAGTATATTGTGTTTGATTGCGTATAATTTTTCATTGTTATCGATATTTATTACAAACTAGATGACCCGGCGAACTTGGTTCCTCATCAAAAGTAATTAATGAGTGAATTTTGGATATCATGAGGTGCAATTTGCTGTCCCGCTATGTTAATACTGCAATATCTTCGAAAATATTCGTTTAAATTGCATGCTGTAAAGGGGCAGGATCATCTATATTACATTCACTATCAATTTAAGACACTTAATTAAATGAAAATTAATGCTGAAATGTTTAAAATCGCTTCGTAAATAAGCTACTATTTCTCGTTAAAAGTATAAAGATAAAAATGGTGATTGTGTGTTATCCCTAAGAGATAGACATATGCCCTCGTGAAATTTTTTGTAGACCTAAAGGTGTTTTATAATGTAGAACATTGGTTTGATCTATCACTTAGGGTTCAGCCAGCGTTTGCATTTAAAGTGCTAAATCTGGAAAATTAACATTTTCTCTTTACAACATTATATATGGATTATAGATCAAAACCACCCAGTTGACACCCTCTAACTATTAAAAAAAACCGCATCAAAATCCGTTGGGTGGTTTTAAAGATATAAGCATATAAGGGGACAGACAGCGGAAAGTGACTTTGTTTTATACTATGTAACTAGCTGACCCGGCGAACTTTGTTTCGCATCAAAAGTAATAACTGCTGTCCCGCTATGTTAATACTGCAATATCTTCAAAAATATTCGTTTAAATTGCATGCTGTAAAGGGCCAGGATCATCTATATTACATGCATAATCTATTTAAGACACTTAATTGGATGAAAATTAATGGTGTAATGTTTAAAATTGCTTCATAAATAGGCCATTATTTCTCGTAAAAAGTAAAAAAATAAAAATGGTCATTGTGGGTTATCCCTAAGAGATAGACACTCCCGGACTTTTTTGTAGACATTTTAAAGATGTATAATAATGTAGTACGTCGTTTTGATCTATCACTTAGGGTTCAGGCAGCGTTTGCAATTAAAGTTCTAAATCTTGAAAATTATGACTTTTTTTTACTACTCTATACATGAATTATAGATCAAAACCACCCCGTTGATACCCTCTAACTATTAAAAAACCGCATCAAAATCCGTTGCGCAGTTTTAAAGATATGCGCATATAAGGGGACAGACAGCGGAAAGTGACTTTGTTTTATACTATGTAATGATGATAACTTCAGAAAGTCATTCGGATTCGAACTCGACAACTCCAAACTTTTAGACCAACAAGACACGATGCTATTTATTATACTAGCAAGCTAAAAGGACACTGGTTACCTTTTACTTTCTTTACCCACAAGTATTATTTTAAATCTTACTTAAATAGAGAAATCGTGAAGAATTGTTTTTCCAGATTTTCTGTTTTGTATTTATTTGGAAATTTATTCTTTCCATTGTATTAATATTATTAATACCTAAAACGTGTATATAATTCATAGTCATTAAAATACAAAACCGAATGATAAATATAACTGAGGTTTCCTACCGGCACGGGACTATTAATTTTTTATTTCACTTTAAATCGCATGTCCGAAAACTAAATGGGCCACGAAATGTGAATTTTGAAATAACAGTGGTTAATGTTACTGCTATTATAATAACAAGCCTCCCCGTACTAAGGTTGGTATGTTACAGTCTTACCGTATTTAACTAAGGCTTGTTCATAAGTGAAGAGTTTCTTTCTTTAACTTCACACCTTTTACTACTAGAAATTCTAGAAGAGGCAGCGGCTATTAGGGCTAGAATCAACGAAATATTGATCCTAAATGGTATAGACGGCGAAAATTATTGACATAACATAACATAACTTCACGGCTTTTTCTACCCGAAGGTGTAGGCAGCGACTGTTAAGCCTCGTCTCGCCGTTATGTTTACGTCCCAAATTGAATAGGTGGCGAACCTATTGCCATACTGGGCACAAAGTTGTCAGTCATCGATATTTATCACACGTAACTTCCGAAAATTTCGAAAAGTCATTGGTGTGTGCCAGGATTTGAACCCACTACTTCTTGAATCAGAAGCGGAGTGCTAGCTACTGCGCCACCGAGATGTATTGACATACATCTGACATTAAGTTGTCAGTCATCGATGTTTATCACCATAGATTTATCATCGATGGCGCCTATCAGTAAAAATGTACTAACTAATCATCACTGACAGCGCGACCGCGAGTAAGCGATTCTCAGGATGTTTATAATTCAACACATGATCTTTAATTATGTTAAAGTTGACATTTGGAAGCACTTTTTACGTACACATTGATCACTTGTTGATTGAAGTCACTCACACATCAATAACCTATTTTTGGGTGATTATTGCCGATCTATAACTGTATTCTTATATCCATGTACACATAATCAAAAATGGTTGGTGTGAGACAGGATTTGATTTTGCGACTTTTTAATTCAAAAGCACCGTGCACGATCTTCAGTTCACAGAGCAGTTGAGAATGTTTTAATACTTGGAGATTGTGAGATATGACTTTATTTTCTTCTGTACCGTCTTAGTTTTCTTCTTTCTCTCTCATAGAGTAGTCTGTTGTAGAAACTTATTTAGATTTGTTCACAGCCCACCAGGGAGATGGAATACATTCATTTTACACGCAAATTTGTGAGTTCACTTTTGCAACAGTCTCTTATATATACTGTTTTTTATGATCTCGTTATATTTTGCTCATTTAAATTTTATGTATGCTGCTCAGTCTCTCAATTTTCGTTATAATATTTTACACGATCCAAGTTCAGATATTGTTCCCAAGTTTGTCGAGATATATATATTTAAAAGCCAACTCAAAACAATAGCACAACTTCACTTCGAATCCCTTGCGGAACGGGCAGAGATGTCTGAATATTATAAAACACGACGATTTTTAAATGTCTCAATCGCCCTTGACTTTAGTAACTTTTATCATACTTTAAATACATTGAACATGAAAATAGACGTAATTTATTCATTGTAATAATATAATAACGACAATTGGAAGTATAAATTATAATTAATTATGTGTGTATTATAAGCTGGACGAGAGTAAGTGCTCTATTTTCTGCCACAAACTACTAGTTGGTAATATTTAAACAAGTGCTGGCGCAGGCTCACATAGTTAACCGCTAACCGCATATGAACCGGGCTTTATTTACCTAACTCATTAATAATATACGGAAAATTTGCATATAATGAGAGAGAGGCCGAAATACTCGCTAGTTTCTACGTTTAACGACAAAGCTCCAAATCGTTTTACCTACTACCCCACCTTTTGCGCTTAAAGACAAAAATATATTTTATGTTTAACTATAATAGGGTAGGTTTTGTGGATGACAAACTGTTTTTTTTTTATCGTATGGGACGGCAAACGAGCACGTGGGTCACCTGATGGTAAGTACCACCTGATAGTAAGAAAAAGGAAGGGGAAATGGGATCGGGCCTCCGGATACCTCTCTCACCGAACTAAACTCGGCAAAAGCCACTTCATGCCGATATTCCGAGAGGTCGTGGTATTTCAGCGGTCGAGCAGGCCCATTCATACAGTGAACTGCAAGACAATACCACTGTGATTATTACGTGCGAGGAAATGTCATTATTATAAATATCGTGTTGTTGATGATGACATTAAAAAATTAATACTGCATAGTTTAAATTTTGAGCAGTTGAAATAACAGGCACGGGAAATTTACAAGTTGCCTTCCAGGAAATGTACTAATTAGGATTATTATGAAGCCATGTGGCCCTGGCCTGAATTTTGGTATTTTCTTCGTGCGAGTATTGTGAAAAGCTACTGTGACTGAAGGCAGTTAACGGATGCGTATCACCTTATGTGTAAGATCTTATTTCTTCTTCACTGACTGCACATGCCCTTGAGGCACTCCAATGCTTTTGACAATATACAATAGGACCAAATATATAAAATATTATTCGGCAAATATTAAATATACGGCAAATAACCGGTTTTTAAGTATCAAAGATCATTTACCATTGAAATGAATCAATATGATAACTCTATTTTATTGTTTAGCTGGGATTATCAATTAATATTAGGTACAACATACAATGACGTTTAAAAGACTTACAATGTAATTTATTGAAATGTAACATAAAATAGTAAAATATATTTCACTGTAACAAAAATAATAAAAAAATAAATTTTGGACTTTAACAAAACAACAACTTTAATATGATATAAATGCAGAATATTAATGTACGATATCATACAACGAAGGATCTTTAGAAGCAGGATATATGAATGCATCTTATAAATAAGTATTTAACTTTTGTTCTCATGGTCTGATGTGGGTTACCAATTATAAAAATCATATTTTTGACATCAGCTTTTAGATTTTTATTTCCAAAAAGTGGGTGCTCTCTGTATCAATGAAGATAGCTTTTGAACAACTACCATCTTTTTGTTCGTCACTCGTGAAAATGATCTCTGTAAAGAGTTCGAAACGTCGGGAAATAAATATAAATGAATAATGAATAAACGTGATACAATCCTAAAAGTTGTCCCAAAACTATCTATCCAGCTCTTCACGGTTCAATGCTTTAAATAGCTGTCTATCAATAAAATATACCCAAAACAAATGGATCTGTTCGACATCGTTGTTTTATAATTTAAAACCTAACGTAACATAACTTCACGCCTTTTTCTAGGCAGCAACTATTAACCTTTGAGTCACCGAATCATTTCGTCCCAAATATAATAAATGGTGGAACCTATTTCCATTATATTAGACACACAGTTGTCAATCATAAACATTTAACACCTTCCCACAAGAATTCCAACAAATCATCGGTTTGAGTCCAGAATCGATCTCACGACTTCTGGATCAGAAGTGTGTAGATCGAACACTGCACGAGCGAGATTAGAGTTCCAAACCTCCTTATTATTTATTGTTTAGAACGAGCTAGAACAATTACTATGCATATAGTTCGCTCACAAAACTTAAGATAGACTAATACCGCTCAGCGTTAAGGAGTAGAAAACTTTGTTTATTTGTGGTAACAAAAGTACCTAAGTTAGTGCCGCAGAATTAGGTTTAATTAAGTTTAATGCTGGAACGATTCCCTAGGAACAGTTAACACAAGTATATAAGTATAGATATGAAATGATATGAATGAATGCAAAGTAACTTAATTTAAATCTCAGATGATACAGATGAGCGAACTGAATTAAACACTGGAACAAAAACAACTAACATAATCAAACTTGTTAATAACTCATGATTCTATTGCCCTGAATTGTAGTATAAATCAAATTAAACATATGAATGTTGGGAAAGAGGCGTGAAGTTATGTATGAACATAACTTCACGCCTCTTTCCCACCGAAGGTGTAGGTAGCGGCTGTTAAGCCTCGACTCGCCGTTTATGTTTACGCCCCAAATAGAATAGGCGAACCTATTGCCATACCACAAAGTTTTCAGTCAGCGATATTTTTCACACCTAACTTCCGAAAAGAACTTCGAAAAGTCATTGGTCATTGGAGGCAGTATGAGGATTCGAACCCGCGACCTCTTGATTCAGAATCGGGGTGCTCGACCACTGAACCACCGAGACAGTTACACTAAATCAGATTATGATGTCTTTATTTCATACGACGGTTCAGGCAGTACAAACAGTCATTGTCAAGTTTAGTTAAACATAATTTACTGTTGATTAAAACAGAAGTTCCCAGAGTTCATCACAAAAACCGAGTGAAGCGAGCCACAGTTGAACGCCAACCTGCCATCTTGCCGTACATAAAAGGAATTACTGACATAATTGGCTATATGTATTTTAAAACGTGCCTCGATTAAAACATACTTTAAGCCACCCAAGAAAGTTAGCCAATTTCTACCATCTGTCAAGTGCCACATCCCAGAATATATAATATGCCAGACCCAGGAATATATAAGCTGGACTATGATTGTGTATTCTCTTATAGCGCACAAACAAAGAGGTCCATTAAAACCAGGATTTAAGAACACATAGCTGATGTGAAACACAACCGCTATAATAAGTCTGCTGTTTGTGAACACTGTAGGTAGGGCCCAAAACACTACATCAGGTTTGACAAAGCACAAATCTTCGCCAAAAAAACAACATTATCGTCCCAGGATGATACGCGAGGCTATTGAAATCAAAAAACATCCAAAGAATTCCAATAGAGAAGATGGCTGGAAACTATCACCTAGGTGGAACCCAGTCATAAGTCTCATCAAACCTAGCCCACAATCAAACAGCTCAAGACAGCGAGATACTATTAGTATAGTTTGCAGGTCAGACCCACATCATAAACCAAAATAATGTAGAATTTTGAGGAGTGCAGTATACAATCAAAATAATTTTAATTTTATTAACCTGGAAACCAAGTTTCCTTTTTTTCTCAAAATATTACATATAATAACACTATCAATAGCCCGTCCAAAATGAAATATTAATCAGTTTTAAAGTACAGCCGCTGAGTTTTCTTGCTGGGTCTTTCTCAGGACTGGCCGCGTTTTTGACCCAGTGGTAGATTTTTTAACAAATACTTACCTTTAAATTTAAAATCAATCAATATTTAATAATAGTTATACTCTGATTTCAAGTAACTTAGAAAATAAGATAATAATCTAATAATTAAAAAATAACAACTGTTACCTATTAAATCATACAACAAAGGATCTTTACAAACAAATTTTTTTCTTTATTGAAATAAATAAATATTTAATTTTTTGTTTCATGGTCTGATGTGGGTACCAATAGTAAAAATCATATTTTTAACATCAACTTTTTGATTTTTATTTCCAAAAAGTGGGTGCTCTCTGTATCAATGAAAATAGCTTTTGAACGACTACCATCTTTTTGGTCATCACTCGTGAAAATACTGTAAAGAGTTCGAAACGTCGGGAAATAAATAAAAATAAGTAATAAATAAACGCGATATAATCCTAAAAGTTGTTTTAATCTATGAATGAGATTGGCGAAAGGCTGAGAAATAAATATAATTTTCTGTATCAACTTATTTTCTTTTGATACACCACAAAATCTGAGAAAATTTACGCAAATTGCCTCATGCCACGCTTTGTTCGGTGATAGAGGTATCTCGCTTTAAGGGTGGGCAAAGCAAATGTAACTCTATTTATGTTACAGTTGTCCATGAACGCTATTAGTCACTTACCATGACTTGGCTTGTTTCGCCTTTATTCCATAATAAAACCCCTATATTTAAGCAAATAGTATTGGATAATCTTACAGGTCTTGGCACATAACACTACTGTTTAATCTTTATGCAACTTCTTCCGAGACTACCTTAGTAGTTTAACATCGTTTAGTCAGTTAAAACTAAACATACTCATAGATAATGTTAGTCGATCCCTTTGTGGGCGCGTGATCAAGTGTGTCTCTCTGCTTTAGACACTTCCAGACCTCTTCACTACCTACTGAAGACTTATATCTAGATAGTGTATTAACTATGTGGTTTTTAACTACTATTCAGCTTACTTTAAATCATAATATTATTATTTGTAAATGGTTATATGTCATATAATCAATAATGTTAATATTCATAACATTGAAACGACTATTTATACTTAATAGTAATATAATAATAATCTCTGTAAAGAGTTCGAAACGTCAGGAAATAAATAAAAAATAATTTCTAAATAAACGCGATATAATCCATAAAAGTTATTTCAATGTTATGAATGTGATTCGTGAAAATCTAAGAAATAAATAATGTTACCATTTATAATAGTTTCTGAAGTGAATTTTCAATGAGTGAGTTTTTGCAGCCCGAAGTAGTCCAGTTTTAAGATCAAAGTATAATAATGAAAAGTATCGAACGTAATGTGGCATAAGCCACCTTAAGTTGATTTTCTGAGAGGTCGAGCCGATCCATTCATGCGGTTAACAGCGTGGTTCTACATCTACTAAAGTGAAATATGAACGAGCGGAACTTTGTACCGACACGCCTCACATAGAGAAACAAACAAACAAGGTAATATCAACAATGTTTGAAAGCGTTGCAACAACAACAAGTTCGACTCCCGACTAGTTCACAACTAGCTCGCCGTTGTCGTTGATAAGATTGTGCGATTTTATTGTTAGTTTCTCAAACGCTGTCTGTTAGATTTGCAAGTCTATGTTTTGACGTAAAACACTCTTATATTTGCGGTAATTCAATAATAGCTCCAATATAATTTTGCAATGAAAAAACCTATAATCAATTACAGAATTTATATTGATTTTTTTACAGTGATAATTTTAACAGTGGTAGAGCCAAGCAGTTCGCTGCATGAATGGGACGGCTCGACCGGTGAAATACCACGACCTCTCATCGACGTAAAGTGGCTCATGCCGCGTTTTGTTCGGTGAGAGAGGTACCCTGAGGCCCACCCCCCCTTTAAGGGATAGGGGATAAGAAAGGATGGGGTCCTTTCTTATCCCCTATCCCTTAAAGGCCGGCAACGCAACAGTAACACTATATGTGTTGCTAGTGTCCCTGGGCGGCGTTGGTTGCTAAGCATCAGGTGTCACGCCTTTTCGTTTGCCCTCCTATCCCATAAAAAAATATAATGAGTATATGTTTCATTTTTTCTGGTAGGGGGGGCAAACAAGCAGGCGTGTCACCTGATAGTGAGTAACAAACGCCACCCATGGACATCTGAACACATATACCGGCGTTGTGGGCCCTTACAATAGGATATGGGCGAGGTCGGGAGTGGGATGGAAAGGAGAGGAGGAAAGGGGTTAGGTCTCCGGATACCTCACTAACCGAACGAAACGCGGCAAAAGCCACTTAACGTCGGTATTCTGAGTGGTTGTGATATTTCACCGGTCGCGCCAGCCCAATCGTGCAGCGAACTACACTGCTACCTCGGCTAAGACGTATATAATTAGAATATAGAAGAATTTACATTGTGAAAGCCAAAACACCTCGCATGGGAATCGAACCACAGATCATAGCTACCCATTGTGTAGGGCCGCAATAATTACTAATGAGAGAGATTAAACTAGAACGTGGCGAGTTGATTTAAAAACCAAGTAAAATAAAATTTTGAAATAATTTTAGGCAAAATTGACAGACGAAAAGATAAAAATGTTGTTTTACAAGTAAACAGAATGAAGTGTTAAGGTCTACTCAGGGATTAGTCTTCTGTTTTTAAAGATCCAAAATTAGGTACTTGACTTACTAAATCTGAAAATTAGGAGTCAATCAAATGCGTGCTACTTCTGCGTGTCTATATTTAGTAACATGATATGTATAATAATATGAAAAATGGCTAGGTTTTGACCTCATAAATGTTCACTTCCAAACATGATTTATAGTCATATATATAAGTCGTAACGGAAGGCCACGAGTCAACCTCAACAATCTTGGCATACAATCAAAAATATGTTTCACTACGAAATAACAATTATTATTTAAAAAAAAAGTCGTTTTCGCGGTAATAAATATGTAGAACATAAATGTGTATTCTCGTTAGTTTGGGGGTTGGTAGAGCCAAGCAGTTAGCTGCATAAATAGGTTGGCTCGACCAGTCAAATACCACGAACTCACAGAAGATCGATAGGGAAGTGGCTAATGCCGAGTTTCGTTCGGTGATAGAGGTATCAGGAGGCTCACCCCCCTTCCCCATGCTTTTCTATCTTACTCCCTTAAAATTCAGCTACGTAACTGTAACACTATATGAATTGCAGGTATCCATGAGCGCCGCCCATGGATATTATATATGTAATAGTTTGCCCCACCTTACAGACTACCTAACAGCCAACCATGGCACCTAAATCTTCAGTTAGAAGAAGGCGTGAAGTTACAAAAATAAAATAGAAATAATAAACATTATCTAGAGCAATAATTACATTTTTTATTATAATAGTAAAAATAAAAATATTTTACGCAAGATACATAACATAACTTTAGGCCTCTTTCTACTCAAAGATTGCTTGATTGATTGATTCAGAAGTGGGATGCTCGACCACTAGACCACCGAGACTACCGATATTTTAGAATCATCAGATTATGGGTGAAATGGCGATGCATTCATCGCCATTTTACACATAATCTGATGAATGGGTTTGGGTCCAATCTAAAACATATATAGCGCAATGCTATGTGTGTATTTTGCGTATTCTGTGTATTCTTCTGTGTATTCTCAACACGCCTTTCTTCTAATGACCATAACTTTCTTAACAGGTTTTAAAATACATTTCTTTCTTCAAGAAAAACATAATTGTGTTATTAAACTGTATGAAAATTTGTTAAATAACTAAATCTCTATGTTTAATAAAATTGGGGTCAGAAACTAGCAACCTTTTTTGGGAAATAATAATAATATGAAGTATTTTATGTACTCCTGTGTTGTATTTATTGTATTTTAATGAATGTTCTAAACAAGATGTATGAATAAAAACAATGTATCGGATCTTGATAATGACAAATGAAACCTACTCAATTTATTTCATTAAATCAAATCATATCAAATCGTATTTTCTTGAAATAGTAAATCAGCATTTTTTTTAACGTAAATCTCACAGCGTCAATCTCACAGTAATCTAGTTAGTCCTACTTAGCCAAAAGAAACTTATATTATGGACTTATGAGTTTAATATTTGTTTAACATAATCTCTTATCTCTATCTATTATTTCTTCAGCAACAATCTAAAAATAGAAATCTAATATCGGCCTCAATCTGCCTAAATTATCGAAGACTATCGACAAGCCCCCTATGGATGAAATTCTCCCCTCCCACATCGACCAATTCCCCTAATGCCTCGCGTCGTTGCCTCTTTACTGTAGCCTGACATAACCAATTCGGACACAGCAATACAAGCTACAACCTCTAAATATTGATTAAGTCCTTACTTATTTAGATTTGTTTTTACCAAAACTTGTTGGCAATCGAAATAAAATACTATGGGTCGGAGTACTCTTCTTATTTATGCACAGATTGCCCCGAGAATTGTGGTTGAACTTCTTTCTTACAACGTGTTTAAGTTTTCCCCACTGCGAGATTTAATATTTACTTAAGTGTGTTTGAATACTTTGAAATGTACACATTGGCGATGTATGGACGCGTTGGGAACGATTGGGTGAACATTTTTAGGCTGTTTACATTCAAAATGAACATAAAGTAACAGGTTGTTTAGGCATATCCGTAAGATTTTGGAGAATAGTTATCTATAAAGCTTACAGTTCGGGTCCAAATTGGGGAAAAAATTGTCAACAAGATTTGTAACTTACCTAATATTAATACTTAACTGTTTTTTAACTGGATTAATAAACGTCGAAAAATGAGTCTTAGTTTCATTTTCAGGATGATAGCGGGTCGGTATGTAGTATTCAGTGGCGTGTGTGTGGCGTGGTGAATGGCTGGCTCGACCTGTGAAATACTGCGATTTCTCAGAATATCGACGTAAAGTGGATCATGCCGCATTTCGCTCGGTGAGAGAGGTAACCGGAGGCTCTAACCCCTTCCACTGTCCCCTTTCTATCCTACTTCTACGCCTTCCATATCCCATTAAAGGGTCGGCAAGACAACAGCAACACTATCAGTGTTCAGGTGTCCACGATCAGCGTTTGTTGCTTGCATTCGGATGACACCAATAAAAAAATTATAACTTGGTTATTTTATATCTTATTTGAAGAAGTTTACATCGTCAGGAATAAGTAATGATTTGGGATTTTCTACCTGTCCCTCATTCATTTATTTGGTACATTATCTTATATAATATAAATATCAAGGTAATATTATTATGGAGTATAATATAAAGGATGAATCTGAATTACTTTATGTTCGCATAGATATAGCTATTCAGTTCAATTCTGTCTATATTATGAAAACAAAATATAAACAGGGAAAAAAGTACATAAAACATGATTTATTATTTCCAATAGCATGAGTTTTAACGTACCATCATTATACTCTACGATCTCGGGTATAAAAGAAACGTTTTTCCTGTGTAAATGGTTTGTGGCTTTTATGTTTGAAAGATCATCTTATCTTTCTCTCATTTTACATGTATTTATTATTTTGCTAAAGTTAAGTTTTGTCGACGTGCAATTGTACAAAAATAATACTTAAACTCGAACTCTTATCACCAGTCAAAGGTTAAGGACTTCTAGACGCCATATAAAGAATTTATAATAATTGACGAAGAAATTAACAAAGAAAAGAAGAATTGTTTTATTTGTAAAATATTTGAAACGGAAATAGACGGTCTTATGTTAAGAGAAAAAAATAAGAAAGGGACTAGCATAATATCAGGATATATCGTTCTAGTGATGCAAAAGGAACTAAAGGTCTATAAATAATATGCCGGAAAGGTAAAATACAAAAGTTGCCGGTCCAGAATATATCGAAATTGCAAGAGAAAAGAAAAGTGAATGTTCTTAGACGAGACCTTTGTCGGTGGATAAGTGGATGTTGAATTATGAATTGTAAATGAAATTCAAACTATTTTACAGAATATGAGCTAATTAGGATTATTCTATATTAAGTAATAATTGACATGTATATTGTTTATTAATGTGTTTTATTAAATAATGGGTCTTTTCCTATGTAATGCCGCTTTGCAGTACTGGCCATTTCTAATCCACTTTTTCTTTAAATTCTAATTTCAAATTAACTTTATTGTAATAAAGTGGAATTATTTTTCCAAAAGTAGTAGTTTATTGATTAGTGTTACATTTTCATCGCATTTCCATTTTTTTAGTTATTATGGATACGTTTAAAATTCGAGTAATTATGGAATATATATTATATATAATATAAATAATGGAATAATATAACAAGCGGCACGCAATATCAACGACGTTTACGAAGCTAACACTACAAGCCAACGTACAAAATTAACCCCCCGGTCGTCTGAAGACTTTGGTCGACGATGACGAATTGAAGACGATTGTGGAAGCTGATGATACGCAATCTACGACTGAATTATCAGCAGTTTTCATCGTTAGCGTCAAAACATGGACAATTTGCGTAAAATTGGCAAGGTAAAAAAGCACGAAAAATTGGTGCTCTACAAATTCGAATGATCACCATCGCGATGTACGCTTTGAGACGTTCCTTGCACTGCTCAATAGACACAGAAGTGAAGGAATTTTGAACAGCATAGTTACCTGCGATGAAAAATAGATTATGTTCTATAACAACAAGCGCTCAGCAAGTTGCAAGTCAAGCAAGTCTGTTTGGTGGTCTAGAGCAAGTGTGATTCATCACAGATTTTTACCAAACCGGATTAGCGTTACTGCAGATGTGTACTGTTAAGAACTGAAAACAATGATGGAGACAATGATGATGATAGCACGTCTTTATCAAAACCTTTGTTAATCGCTCTTCTCCGCTGCTCCTGTAAGAAAACTCGCGACCTCATATTGCACAATAGACGTTCTACGAGTGGCAAGAACTGGGGTTGGAAGCTCTCCGTCATCCGGCCTACTCACCAGACCTTCACCCACCCTTACCCATGCCTACACACTACTACTTTTTCCGGAATTTGTATTACTTCTTGGTGGGAAAAAAATCGATATCCAAGAGGCAGTACAAAATGCCATAGAAAAATTTGTTGACTCCTGTCCTGCCTCAGTTTATTTTTTTTCATACAAAACCCCAATTTCATATATAAAGACCTAATATTTGTTTTGATGGCTTGGTTGAATTTAATTTCGTTTAATTCTTCAGCACCTTCAATCAATAACACAACTGGTGTAGTTAGTATAGAGTTCCCACCAGCTCTGGTTATTGCAATTTCATACATAAACATATGTATTTGGCGAGGGTATTTGCAGGTTTATATTGGAGAATTGCGTTTAATCTGTGCCAAATCCCTATGCTGATTTTCACGGAGTTAGCGTGCTGTTCGAATGTAAACCACTTCCATCAATCACTCTTTGTATGAGGTAGAAAATATTTTCTGAACTGATTTCACACAGCGCCATCTAGTTTCAGACATCACTATGTGAAAGACGTCCAAAATTTTATAATTTATATTCACCTTAAAATTACAATTTTTCGACCGCAAGGTTTTTAGGTCTTGACTTACCGTTGTTTTGCGTCCCAAATGGATAAAACTCGGAATCTATTTTGCGTCCCAAATGGATAAAAGTCGGAACCTATTGCTATACACCGGACATAATGTTGTTAGCCCTCGATATTTATCACAATTCACTCCGAAAAAAAATTACGCGAAGTCATTGATTTGAGCCCAGATTCAAACCTACGGCTTCGTGATTCAAAAGCGCAATCACAAAACTAATTACATACTATATATACTAAAAAAAAGTAAATAACTTATTATCTGAACATATTTTATCTTTATAGTAAAAAAATATGTGTTGATTCTTTGGAAATCAATATAAACTCCACATTACGTCTGCATGATTTATATCAGTTAAGGCAAGTCCACAGCTGCTGCGGTTCATATTGTTCCGTAAATATAGTTCGTGATTTAAGAGTATGTTTTGCTACGTTTCTTTCTGTTCACTATGTCTCGGGAATTATTCATGATTTTTATGTTGAAACAAGAATAAAGTAAGAAAAAATTGTTTATTGAACACTGTGTTTTCTATATCATCTCAATAAATATTTTGCTCTCGGAACATTTGATATAAATGTTGACAATACT
This sequence comes from Euproctis similis, assembly GCA_905147225.2. Lineage (NCBI taxonomy): Eukaryota > Metazoa > Arthropoda > Insecta > Lepidoptera > Erebidae > Euproctis > Euproctis similis. The sequence continues at coordinate 15,485,249 of LR990104.1, forward strand.
TGAATAACTTTGATACTGTAAAGTTATTATCAAACTATAAGCTGTAAGACTCCATTTCATTATGTTCATAAGCTAATACATTTTTAAAATTCTTTATTAACAGTAAACTCGACAGTTAATGAGAAAAAGAGGATCAAATTCATGTTAATAAAAAAACATATTTAGATGTCAGAAAATTAAAGGATTTCTACATATTTTCTATAACCATGGTATAGCAGTTGAAAAAGGCCTTCAAGCATCTTCATTATGCTAATTTGGACGATTGATACAACCATTATTTCTGACAAGATTAATGCGTGTCACTCCGCAGATTTTTTATTTTTATCCACGCGCTGCCATATCAAAAACTCATCAGTCTTTGATATATATTTATACTATTCTCCTTCAGTACTTATTTAACTTAGTAAACATTGTTATTGCACTATTCGATAGACCAAAAAATTAAAACTCCAAAATCACATCAATTATATATAGCAAAGCATATACGGCCGAAACCAATAATCAATCTCCAATCTAAGATTGAAGCCAATCTAAGATTATTGACTATCTGTCGATCGATTCCCCAAACAAAATCAATCCATGGATTGATTATTGGTACGCTTATTAATAGAAATGGATTGAAATATTGATTTTAAATAGCGAAATTCGGATTGGGATAGATTATTAGTTTCGGCCGATAATGTGACCTTTTTTTCTAACATGGAATGATAACATCATGCTAAAACAATTTATTCTCATCGACCTCGATCTTGACTACTTACTTTATTTCTCTAATATAAAGTATATATATAGTATATTGGCCTTACAAATTGAATTTGTATTTTAGTTTTATATGTATTTAACACTTTTATATACCGAAATATATCATGTGTATTACTTACCCTATTTTATTTGTAACTTCACAACTTAGGTACTTTGAAGTGTAGTAAAATGACAATTGGGCATTGAATCAAAACCTGATTAGTTTAGTAGATTCTTGGCTAATCAAATTTAATCAAATTATTAGTTTGTATGGATTGTATTCTGATGTTTTTACCATCAATTTAAAGGTGTCTTAATCAATACCGTCACATTGCAACTTTACCGCGATTAAACTGTCTCAGAAAATAAATTCGAAATAAACATTTTGCATTTTCACATTTTCCATAAAAGGCAAAAAAAAAAACAAAATACGACCGGACATTTCCGGAATCCTAAGCATAACCTTATTCGTACATTGAATACACGAATGCGCGTCACGCAGGAGACGAAAACAACAAATTTAACTTATGTAGAATATATTATTTCATTGTTTGTTTTCACCATGAAAAAATGTTGTAATGTATTTTATTGGCGTACCCGGCAGACAACATCGTGCCAGAATTTAGAACAGCGCTATCTATGGGCTCAAATTAGGAACATTTCATTATAATTTACTTAGGCCTATAAGAGGAGCATTTATACGTTTTCTGTCATCGTACAGAAAACTATAATGTCTTTATAACGTTCTAATAATACGTTGTTTTAATCTAATCTACACCATCACAATAATACATGAATTAAAAATATATAGGTATGTACTACAACAAAACTACCAAATACAAATTTATAATTGAGTTCCTTTAGGTAGGTATAGATGTACCAATATCTGTTGTGAGCCTACAAAAAGGCCTCTGTTTTTTCGAGTTCCGTATTAACCAGAGTGAAGATCGCTTATCTTTAATTTTATACCCTCGTAAAGTATCGACACTTTCCGATAAGTGCCATTCATTTAATATAAGTAAGTTTGCCGACGCGTTTAAAATGAGTTTTTTTTCAGTGTTAACATTTACGATTTCATCGGTTTGAATACACGGAATTTTGAGAAAAAAAATGGCAATAATAACTGGTCTTCAGTTTGTTCAACGATTCGAGTTTTGTGTCTATGCTTACTAACTATTACTATTTCGATTGTAGGTATAAAGTTATGATTAAGAAAGATTGTACCTATACTAATTCTTTCTGCCTACCTTGTAAGGGACTTAGCGTGAAAAACATATTCAATAATAATAATATCCTGGACACAATACACACAGCGCCCTCTAGTTCCAAGCTAAGCAACTAAATGCTTGTGTTATGGATACTAGATAACGGATATTAATACATATATACTTTTCTTTTGTAAATATATACTTATAATACATAGAAAAACACCCAGACACCACACAAATATTCATGTTTGTCACCAATATTTGTGCTCGGGTGGAAATTGAACCCCCGACTGCAGCCGGTAGTTTACCAATGCGCCACGAGGCCCGTCAATATCATAAATGCTTGTAATTCCATTAAATATCCGTTTGTCTATCTCTGCTCTATGTGCTCTTTCGGAGTACCGAACTTGTGGGATGAATTTCTTCGCGTTTTCACCTGGACTTTTTTCATCCAAATGTAATCATATAAAATAAATTAAAAAACGAGCTAAGATGTGGGCGATAGTTAATGTCAAAATTAAAAAGATATAAATAACAAATCAGATTGTAAACTATGTGTTCATTCTCTTTTTAAAATGTAATCTATTTTTTAAGCGCACGTATAAAACTTTCCTGTTATTATTAAGTGCTGAAACATCATCATAATACAAAGTCATCCGCCAATAACCGAAGTGGTCCGAATTCTTATCTTGGCGACGCTAATAAAATAATGTTATGATAATGTACTTTTGAAATAATACGCCATTAAAGTTACATTAATCACTGGTGGATTGAAAGTTTTCGGGCCGAGTGTTGCCAAGCGAGCTTTGTTCGCGCAGTGAATGGTAGTTCTCAGTGATATTTTGTTCAATGTAAAGTAATGTATAAAGTATGTGAAATTTTGATGCAAGCGAAACAGTAAGATTTCGGGTTTTCAGTTTATGAAACTCTTTAAGATTTACGCGGCAATAGCTTATTCTTGATATGTGACATTTTTCCTGATTTAATTTACAGTTTTAGTCTTGATGTTTTGTTACTTGTAAATTAAATCAATCATAGTCATGAAAGGGATTTTAATACTCAGCTTACCAGGAACTTCATACCATTATATTAGAAACCTACTTTTACCACTGAAAAGATTAGACTCTAGTTTTACCAATCATAGTGTAATATAGCGTAGAGCCTTCCTCGATATATTGTATATCAAACGCAATAACATTTTTTCAAGTCGAACTAGTAGTTCCTGAGATTAGCGGGTTTAAATACGAGCGGGGTTATTGGTTTAAACAAATAAAACAATTCTTTGTTTTTATAATAACATTAGTATTAAAAGTTTGCCGTTTTACCTCAGAAGTAATAAATGAGTAAATTGTGGATTTTATTAAGTCCAATTGCCGCTATTTATCGGCACGCGTTCGCGGGTACCGTTGAGCGACGCAACCACTACCTATGATCCCTACCTTTTAAATCCAGAAATGTCTTCGAATGTATTTATTTAAATTACATGCTGTAAAGGGTCATAATGAGCTATAATAAAAGCGAAATCGGTATCTACTAAGCTAAGGATTAATCCTGTAATGTTTATAATAGTTTCATAAATAAGCAAAGTAATAAAACTGGTCATTATTGGTTAGAAGAAGCCATACAGCATCACGGACTTTCTTATAGTACTTCTTATGGTGTATAATGCTGTCCATTAATGGATATGCATGGATTTTGAAACCTTGTATCTACTAAAAAGAAATTACAACAAAATCAGCGGAAAGCGACCCTGTTTTGTATTATGCAATATTTTTATACTATGTAATGATAATGATTACTCGTTTAACGAGATTGTAACCGGTTATATCTGTGTTTTAGAGATATTGGAAAACAAATAACTGGAGTTATTATAAGCATAACGAAAGTAGAAACTATATACGACGAAACTTAATAAGTGAGCTGTTACTAACTCAGTTGGCTACACTGTCACAAACATAATCTTTTATACGTGTATGTATTTCTTTTTGTATGTATATATGTATGTGTATGTATGTATGTATGTATGAATATGCATATTTATGTGTGTTTGTATTTGGAGATATAACTATATATATATGAAGTGACTAATGCACCTACTCCACCAATTTCTCTGTACTTCCCGTGGTTGACTGTAAGAGAATGCCTTAAGGCCTCAAGTCCGCCTATGTACTGTATTGTTGTGCATTAAGTATAAATAAATAACAGTTCCAACTCATAAATAAATAATTGCTAGAAATAGTTCCAATTCATTATTTAATCTGATATTATAACCTAAAAATGCTATTTACTAGTTTAAAAGTTAAATTCGTTATTTCCAAGATTCAATCGGAATAAGTGTTGTCTAAGTTACGTGCTCTGAATGTAACATAAAATGCGCGCAGACAGACGTTTTCTGAACACACGTTTTTAATATTTTATATTTCTCGCGTAAACATTAATATTAATACAGTCTGGGCAATGATGAAGTGTACACAAGGAAAATATTGACTACTAGCTTTTATCCGCAACAACTGTGGCAGAACCACGCAGTTTTCTGAATTAAGAAGCCGGTTGAACCAGTGGAATATCACGACCTTTCAGAGACTCTTGACTCATACTACGTTTCTTTCAGTAAGAGAGATATCCAGAGAAACAACTCGTTCTCCCTCCTAATCGCATCTAAAAGACCGGCACTGTGACTCTGTTAGTGTAGCAGACTTGGAGATATCCCTGGGCGGAGCTTGTCTCTTAACACCAGGTCACTTGTAGCTCATTTATCCCTTATCTCCCATGAAAAATTGTTCAAGTTAATTAATTAGTTAGTTAAGTCTTATTTGGAATGATACATTTCTGCCAATAGCCATACTTTATCTAAGATGATAATAATAAAAGCTTATATATGTGGTATAAAAAGAATAACATGTGCGAACGAAATATAAAGCCTTGTAAGAAATGAGGCGAGGGCTTGTGATTGATTGTGCTCATGCCCTTATCTATGAGACTGTCGATATTAAGGCTAGTAGGTGATTTGGGTAACAACCACCTAATTTTTGGGACACGTGATTGAAGATATGATTACGTTCTATTTTCGCATAAGTAGTTATTAGTAAGTAGTTAGTAGTTATTAGTAATTTTTATGTTCATGACATTCGCGAAAATCTTAGAGATAAATAGTTTTTATGTTATTAATTGCTCGTATCGAGAAAATAGTTGGGTTAAATTTTTTGAAGCGCTTTTAGAACTAAAAGTTGTTTTACAACCTTTTCTGACTAAGAGACAATTAGGTTGTTTCGCTGTGGTACCTCTGTGTTACATCAGTGGATTGATCGTTTGAGTACTTATAATTTGGACTGTTCTTTAGAAGAAAATAACTAAATGTTTGCTATTTGCTGCAAAATCGCGGTATCGAATTATCAATTTTTTTTTTCCAGGTAAAATTTAAGCCAGTAGTAAAATGTATAATCTAATAGGTTCTTAGTGAAATAACACAAAAACGTTTTGATTAAACTTTAGCCTTTAGTTTTGTGCTAAAAATTATTCATAACATGCTACATGTCAAAACAGCTGCAAGTAAAACAGGTGGCCATGTTGGATCAAGTCGAGTTCGTTTAATTTCCGGCTGGTTGCTACGGCGTTGGCCCAATGGCATCGTTTCCGGTTTTTTTTTTGCTTAGACCCCTTTAATTGCAGCGAGCATACTTTGAATTTATTGTTATTAGTTATACTGCAGATTTGAAAATGATTTCATACTTTTATTATCCTTCCAATTTTCAGTAAATAAACTGTAATAAACTGTTTGAAATTATGAATTAAATTGGTTTTATACACTTTTACAGCAATTAGTTTAAAATATTTATTCTATGATAAATTAAATCTCTTTTTATATTATGTCTTTTTATCTTATACGACATCTAAAGCCAATATTTCTAATTAACTAAATTTACTTTTTTAAAAAGGCGCTCTACTTATTTTATTTTAATTCCGCACTTTGTGTAAGTGGACAAAGACTAACTAAACTTTTAGTGTTAAATAATATATCAAAGTCGTATGCACCATAGTCTAATGCCACTTGACCCTACCCATTATTAAGTGGGAAGTTCGGCTAACTTCAGCTCATTGTCCATGCAAATTTGAAATTCCGTTCTGCTAAAGACCTGGCTAGATGGATTCTATTGGGCATTATTTTAATTCAAAGCATTATTATAAAATGTAAACTTTTTGTTGTTTTTATAAAATGTGTGAAAATTTTTACGTTTTGGTAAATAACTGTAAAAAAATATAGTTTTTAAATCTTTAATTTAACTTGCACTGTATGTGTGTAAGTATGTATATTTGGGTGGACTCTTGGAACTCAATTTTGAAGTAGATATCTTCAACTGATCCACTATGGCGGTCCACCCAAGATGGAGGAATGGATATTCTTAAAGCATTTGTTTAATATGGGTATCAAATGAAAGGACTCATTAAGTGTAACTCAAATAATAAGGTGGCGTCATTCTAAATCTAATTTAATTGTATATAAATTGTACATGATGAACTTATGAGACTATAAGTTGATACTTGAATTTTTTAAAGAAAAAATATTTTCTTCTTTTTAGAGTGTTTAAATAAAAACATATTTAAAAAGGTTTTTAATTACAATTTATTCTATGTACACATCATCAAGTTGATAGAAAATAGTAAGTAAGGGAATCAGATCAGACCAGCACATAACGGGTAATTCTCTCCAATTCCGGAATAGGAAATTAAATCAATCTGAATATTTATAGATGGTTTTATTGAAATTGTAGGAAGATTAGACGATTTTTTGGATTCGAGGAGGGTAATACAGGCGTATAACATTGTTGTAGTAATGTAAATAAAATTAAGAAAATTATAAGGAGCTTTAAAAGGCTAGTATGACATTTTATTTTCAAATTTATTTTAATCGTTCATATTATTATTTATCAGCTTAAATATGTTTGTGTTTGTTATAATTTTAACATTTATACTACCAAAATTACAGATAATATTGTATAAAACCGTACTCACCATATATACGCGAAACATCCGCCGCTTAAAAATTCAGTTCATAGAACTATTTAACAACAATCTATACGATACATCAATAAAACATGTCGAAGATAATTTTACTGAAATGGAATTTACTGTGTAAAATTTACGAGTAAATATATAAACATCAACGTAATAAAAGAAGCTAGCAAATATTTACAGACTAACAATTTCTTGATTCGAATATTATATACCAATTAAGAGTAAAGCATATTTGTATTCTTACATACATATATAACTCACGCCAAATCCCTTGCGGTGTAGGCGCCATAAGGCACGATTCTTAATCATCTCACTCGTTTCTTTGACTTTCATAACTCTTGGCATACACACTCGATATGGAAAGTCATGGAAAGTGTTTTGTGGGCGTCCTCGACTGCTACACCCATCCGCTTTTACATTGTATATCTTGAGTTGTCTATTCTTTCTACATGTCAAACAATCGGAGCATGCCCTTTCTTACTTTTGAAATTAATATTACATAAAAATAATTGAAATTTCACGATATGAATAACAGTGGTAGAGCCAAGCAGTTCGCTGCATGAATGGGCTAGCTCGACTGGTGAAATACCACGACTTCTCAGAAGATCGACGTAAAGTGGCTTATGCCACCGGGTACCTCTCTCACCGAACGAAACGTCGTTCGGTGAGAGAGGTACCCGGTATATACCCTATCCCATATAGGTCGGTAACGCAACAGTAGCACTATATGCGTTGCTGGTGTTCATGGCGTTGGTTGCTTACCATCAGGTGACACGCCTGCTCGTTTGCCCACCTATCCCATAAAAAAGATCAGATCTAGTGATATTATTATAAGTCGGATAATAAACTTATTTATTTTTTAAAACGTTTAAAGTATAAATCTAATTTTTGGATTTCATAGTAGAATCAACTGCAATATAATGAGAATTGTCAATCAATATTTATCACACACTAAATTCCGAAAAGAAACGGTTTGTCAAAGCACTTGCCTACTATATTATGACTGTCAATACTTGAAAGAGAATTATGTTCTGCAATTAGTGTGCACAAATACCTTTGCAGTTGTCACTAGCTAAAATCATCTCTAAAGTTGAATGATAAAGAAGTCCCAACGGTTTTTGGACTGCACTATTATGTTGGCGGTTGGTAAATGGGTCGGCGTAATCGATATTCGGTATAATATGAACGTTCCCGCCTCTGATCTAGGCGTAATATCCGATTGTCGACAAATATAGGAGTACTATGAACGTAAATATAACTAAATAGCTTTATTTAACACTTAAGGTGTTTTTATATAGTTACAGGAACTAGCTTCTGTCAGTAATCTCGTATAAGTGATCCGACGGCCTTGAAGTTATTTGTGATATTTATTTTGAAATCGTCAAACTTGTAGTACTGTCTTTTGATTCTTGCGTGTGTCTATTTAGTATATACCTAGTGGGTTTCGGGGGCCATAAATCGATCTAGCTAGGAACCATTTTTATAAAATGACATTTCAACGATAGTCAACTTAAACATAATCTCACTTTGTTATTTTCTTCATATATTTTTATTATTCTGTCGGTTAGATCGAAAAATATTATTCATACATACATAACTTCACGCCAAATCCCTTGCGGGGTAGGCAGAGAGAAGAGAGCGCCATTAGGCTTTTTTCTGTTTTCTTTAATTATTCATATTGTATCGTTTTTATGTGATTCGTACTTAAATATAATTTCCAAAAAACACATGTTATAAAAAAAAATACAACCAGCTCTTAATAATTTGACCCTAGGTAAAATAATCTAAATAGGTTTAGCAGTTTGCAGTATCCAATTATTAGTTGATTTTACTAAACTTACATTCATAATAGCCTCAAATATTTTAGACTATTTGCGTTTTCTCACCTGAAGATGATGATCGTAATATCTGTTTTTGTAGAAATTTAGTTCAGAATATTTATTATTCTTCGTCAAAACATGGCACACAGATATAATTAGAGTATTTATAAATATAAATATAAGATAAATTGAATTTTGAATTTCAACGATCAAACGCGATTTGGAGCGATAGGAGAGTTATTATTAAGATTCAACAATAAAATTAAAGTACTACTACTACTAACATATAACTCTTAATTCTTTAATTTTTTAGATATGATTGTTATCAATTTTACACGCGTGATATATTTATATTGTTATTCATTTTCTAGAACATGGCAAATTCATGGATTTAAATATATTATATACTCGCGGAGACGTAGAATGGTTTGTCTATTTATATTGCTTAAGGTTGATTTGTCTATTTTAAGCAATATAAATTTATATATAGCTCAAATTGAACTCCAGAATTTTAATGACAACCTATTAAAAGGTATTCATAAACGGTGTATCGTATTTTAACTAACGTGAACAACGTCTGCTATCATCAATATTTAGTATTGGTTCATAAATATTTTATAAAAATTAAAAAAAAAAACTAACAGTGGTACAGCCAAGCAGTACGCTGCATGAATGGGCTGGTTAAAGTGGCTCATGCCGCGTTTTGTTCAGTGATAGAGCTACCCGGAGGCCTACCCTTCTTCCCCATCCTTCCCTATCCCCTATCCCTTAAAGGTTGGCAACGCAATAGTAACGCTATATGTGTTGCTGTTGTCCATGGGCGGTGTTGGTTACTTACTATCAGGTGAGACGCCTGAGCGTTTGCCCTCCTGTTCCATAAAAAAGGTAGTGAGTAATAGGCTGGAACTTAGTATAATTATATACTAATTAATATCCAAGAGTTTAGAGGCAAGCCTAATTGCTCTTCAAGTCATATACAACTAAGTTGTGACTCTGTAATTAACTAGTGTTGCAGCCTGTGTACGCTTGGTTTAGTTAATTTGAAACACTGTATTATACATATAAATAGTACAATGACTCTTGAGAGTAGATGTAAAAAATCGATTTTGAGGCTCCCTAAATCACCTCCAGAACTCGTTCTATTTGATCATGGAATGTGTGTCTTTGCCGTCCTCGACTCCTACATCCAGCCACTTTTGCATAGTATATCTGCTTAGTTAGGCTTGCATCATCCATTCTTTCTACATATTCTATTATAATTTGAGGATAATATTATGATTTCAATTCTATTGTCGAAAATAAAACGCATGAAATTATTTTCATGACAGTCAGTAGTTTATGTAATCTATACTTATATTATAAAGCGGAAGAGTTTGTTTGTTTGTTTGTTTGTTTGAACGCGCTAATCTCAGAAACCACCGCTCCGATTTCAAAAATTCTTTCACAGGTGTATAGTCCATTTATCGAGGAAGGCTTTAGGTTATATTATATTTTCAAATAAATTAGGGATCATTACTATAAGTCCAATAATGTAACCCAAGGTGCAAGAAAAAGACCCGAAAAAAAATCTTACATCGCGAACGCTGCAAAAACTATTGATTATAGAACAAAACAATGTACTACACTTTCACAGAACATATAATTACCGACTAAAAAGTCCGCGACGCTATATGTCTAACTATTGTAGTTATCGCACAATAAGAGTTTTTTTAATTTTAAAAAATTATTATAACAAGGTCGTTTTAAAAGTTCTTTATTTTGTACCTTGGTATTAACTCTCCTTAAAATAAATTACTTCAATATAAAGATAGATTCAATACGTTTCTAGAACTTTTTAAATGATTCAATTCGGACATTTAGTTCAAAAGATATCGCAAAATACAAAATGTAAGTATTCGTTTCTTAGGCAAATATTTCCGCGCACATATATCGGGAGTCCCGCCCGACTCGGTCATGAGCGCCGCTCATAGCTGGCAGGTAATTTTTTTTTTAACTTTCTTAGCCATTTTTTGTTTCTTTTTGTCCTAATGTGTTTGTAATATTTAATCGTATTTTGGGGTATATGTATTGTTATTTTGTAATAATTAATAGGTGATGTGAACATGTTACATCTGTGACCCCGTGTCTATTTAGACACATAGATTAGAATTTGATCTATTTAAGAGTATAATAAACGGGAAATAACGCGACACGTTTAGGTAAACAAATAATTACTTTTATTATTAGCTTGACGTTTCGTCCTGGTTGCACTAGCCGTAGTCAAAAGCAGACAGATAATTTGTTTTCCTAAACGTGCGCGTTATTTTCTGTTCATTTTATGTATGTAATACGCAACGCGAATATTAAAAATTTAAAAATATTTTTATACTTAAGTAGGTAACCAAAGTCATGGGTCAAAGCTAGAGTTAGTTTACATTTAGTTCTTCACACAGATATTATAATATTATATTATCTATAATTCTTTACAATATTGCAACTTCATATAAATGGACGAAGCGCAAGATATGCCTACGCAACTCGATCTTGGCGTCTTTTGAAAATATAAAGACTTTGCGGGTTTGTTACACGACTGCATACCACATAGAGTTGCCCAGCTATATTTACCTTTTTGATATTGTGATCTCTTTTTAAAATATAGTGAATTTATTTTGATAAGAGTAATACTAAGGTGCCAAATCGACATCATTTAAATTACAAAAAAAAAACACTCACTGTGAATAAGACATACTGGTAAGAACATGTGTTGACCAGGTTTTTTTTTAAATCGACGACAATGACCAATTAAAAAAAAAATGTTTCAAGTAGTAGATACTAAAAAAAAACTAAAGATTGACAAAAAACTTCTGACAAAGTCCCTGGTATTGCTATTGATTGAAATTAATAATATTTTTTTTATGGGATAGGTGGGCAAAGCGTGTCACCTGTTGGTAAGCAACCTACGCCGCCCATGGACACCGGGAACACTTTTAGTGTTACCGTTGCGTTGCCGACCTTTAAGGGTGAAGGATGGGGAAGGGAGGTGGATCTCCGGGTACCTCACCGAACGAAACGCAGCATGAGCCACTTTACGTGAATCTTCTGAGAGGTAGTGGTATTTCACCGGTTGAACCGGCCCATTCATGCAGCTAACTGCTTATTATTTTCCTCATATCTAGGTTGTTAGTCGGTAATATCAACAGCTAAGCAAGTAAGGTGTGTAATAATCGTGCCTTATGGCGCTTTGTACTCGCTACCTACCCCGCAAGGGATCTGGCGTGAAGTTATGTATGTATGTATCAGAAACTTGAATTGAATTGAAAAAATAGTGTTAGTTCATTTATGAGGAAAGCTTTGGGGTATTAATATGATCGCGGCAATAATCTTTTTAGTGGAAAATGTATAAAATGTGGCGGTACGAAGTTCGCGCGGTCTGCTAGTAAGTATATATATTATATGATATGATAGCCGCTAACAGAAGTCTCGGATTGATATTTAGGCGAGTCACACCAATAACTTTTTGGAAATGTTATTATAGCTGTTTTTAGAGCAGTGTAGGACAGTAGGTTCCGTAAGTTCCAACCTATATTTTGTGGCATGTTAAAAAATCGACATGTCGAGATAGATTCACCACTACCCACACCCTCTGATATATATGTCGTAAATTTAAAAGTGTATCAAAAATGAGTCGGCTCGACTGGTGAAATACCATGACCTCTAAGAATATCGACATAAAGTGGTTTCATGCCGCATTTCGATCGCTGGGATTGGTATCCGAACGCCCAACCTCTTCCCGTCTATCCTCTTTATCCTACTTTCAACCCCTTCCATATTCCATTGTAAGGACCAGCAACGCAACTGTAGCAGTATCTGTGTTGCAGGTGTCTATTGGCGGCGTCGTTTGCCTCTCGATCCCATAAAAAGCACTCGTCAAATATATTTAAAAAAAAACATTATCTAAAAAAAAGTACATATTTATTTGTCAACATAAAATCACAGTATGTTATTGTTATTATTAGATCACTTTTCGTGGTTTGCCTTCCGTGAACTAACCAATATTTACATAACTAAGTGTGTTTGTTGTGCTGAACCCCTTTCGCTGTTAAAACAGTGATTTTGGAGTAAAATGATTATTCCAAGTGTAAGCAACGCTTAAGGGGAAATCGTGGGGTTGAAATGATCGTATTAGATTACAACCTACTGGTTAATTAATATTTAATTCTCAAAATAATCAGATAATTCTGTATTATTTCAGCAATCTGGGTTTGTTTCTTATCTTCATTAATTAATTGCTCCCTATATCAGTATGTATAATATATAAAAATATTCACATTTTGATGGTGGTAGTACCACGCAGTTCGCTTCAAGTATTGTGAAATTCTACGATCTCTGATATAATTGATGTAAAATTGACGCATTTCATTCGGTAAAAAAAGCATCCAAAGACCCTACCCGTTCTCCTCCGCCACCCAATCTTTATTCTTCTGTCTCCTTCTGTATCAGATCTTAATCTTTAACAACGCCACTGTAACACTATCTAAGTTACGGCACTAGCCGCTTACCATCAGGTGACTCGCTTACTCCATAAAGAATATTTTTTAGATACCCACTAAATTTAATTAATAATCAATATTTTAATATATCATATTGAAACATGGTTTAGTACATAATCAAGACGGAAAAACCCGTCTGTAACATTTTATAAATTATACTGAAAATGTTAAATTAGTATTACTATTACTTGAAAACTATAAAATATATCCAACCGAGCAAAATTTACAATACAAAAGACTAACCTTAGATCAGGTCTTTAGTTATATCAAAACATAGCAATTATAAACGTAACATTTAATATTTTATTTAAAATTTCTAAGTCTCTATATCAAAGTAGTCGTCCTCGAGAAAAAACCATCTAAATACCGTTCGAAAAGCCTCCTCTGTCCTGTAAATGTTTACAGAATTAACCCTAATTATAGGGAGTGAGGGGGTGGTTGAGAGACGAGGGGTGTGACGTCACTTTACGACGTCGTTAGCGTTACAACTGACAGAGAGCTTTTAGAGCTATGCCAATAAAAGTAGGTACCGAATGAACTCTTTGGGCACCCGACAGCGAGGTTAGGTTGAGAACACTGTAAAGAGTGGTAGCGAGTTTATTTTGTTACTCTTTCGATTAAACGGTTGATGATATAAGTTATCTATGACTATCAGTTGAAGTTGAAGTTAAAATTTCTTGCTATACAGGTAAGTATCTTCTTTGTTTTATTGCTTATTGAAGAGAATAATTTTCTAATATTGGCTATTAAGACAAACAAAGACAAACACAGACTCAATTATTACCAAGGTTTTCTACATATTTTAGAAAAACTTGGTAATAATTGAGTCTTAGTACAATAGCTAAAAAGTCTCTGGGAACTGTTGTGACCAGAAAGGCGAGTCCTTGTGCTATGTAAAATCTAAAAAATAGTGTTATTTATTTACCAGAGCGGCGAGCTCCATATTCAGGTACATAAAATACTGTACTTCTGAAATCCTTCAAGTGCACTATTACCTAATATTAATAGGTTGGGGAAAAAGTATTTTCCTATTTTTGTATGAAAAGTCAAGACATTTTTTTCAAAGTTTATTTACATTTATTTACAATATATATGTACCGTTTTGTTGAATAGCTTTCTGCCATTTTGTGGGCAGAGACATTATCCCGTTACTGTAGAAACTTTGGGACTTCTGATCAAAAAAACGGGACAAATAGTTTTGGCAGTCCTCTCTTGAGGTCAACCTTACAGAACCTAAAGAATTCTGAAGAGACCGAAACAGGTGAAAATCTGAAGGCGCAAAGTCAGGGCTATATGGTGGATGCACTAGGACCTCCCAGTCGAACTCTCTTAATTTTTGCTGAGTGGCTAAAGATGTGTGTGGTCTAGCGTTATCGTGATGAAAGACCACACCCTTCCTGTTGATCAATTCCGGCCGTTTTCTCTCGACTGCTTCCTTTAATCTCATCAGTTGCTGGCAGTAAAGATCAGAATCGATGGTTTTGCCGGACGGTAAAAGCTCATAATGAACAATGCCCTTCCAATCCCACCATACACACAGCATCACCTTATTTCGTGTTAGGCCAGGTTTGGCCACAGTCTGTGAAGCCTGGCCAACTTTCGACCACGACCTTTTCCGCACGTTCTTGTCGTACGTGATCCACTTTTCATCGCCAGTTATCAATCTCTTCAAAAACGGCTCGGTTTCATTACGTCTCAATAATGAATCGCAAATGAGTACACGGTTCATTAAGTTTCTTTGAGTGAGCTCGTGTGGCACCCAAATATCGAGCTTTTTTGTATAACCAGCTTTCTTCAAATGGGTCAAAACTGTTTTGTGGTCAATTCCCAGTTCTTCAGCTACATCGTAACTACTAATATGCCGATCTTGCTCCACTCTTTCAAAAATGGCGTCCATTTTTTTCGTACCAGGGCGACCAGAGCGAGGTGCATCTTTAACATCAAAATTTCCGGACTGAAAACGTTTGAACCAAATTTGTGCTACTCTTACTGACACTGCATCAGGTCCATAAACATCACAAATTTTTTTCACTGCTTGAGTTGCATTTTTGCCTTTTTTATAATAAAATTTTAAAATGTATCGAATTTCTTCATTAGATTCACTCATTTTTACGGAGAGAAAAACAAATGAAAAATAGCGGGAAACAACTTTTTTTTATTTTTTTATTTTCTTTATAATGTAACCTTTTTAATGTTACCAAAACCAGCCAGACACAAATAGTACAGTCAAAGAAATTTTATAATAAGTTTATACCTACGTTATGCGAAAAGACTTTTTCCCCGACCTAATATTTTTATTATTTTACTAGCTCACTTTTTGGCTTATAAGCTAATGAATAAGCAGCTGGCTAATGGGACTAACAAATAAATATTATCACAATTAATTTCATCATCATCATCATCATCAGCCTATTGCAGTCCACTGCTGGACATAGGTCTCTCCCAATTTGCGCCACAACATCCGATTCTCTGCCTTCCCCATCCAGTCTTTTCCAGCAGCCTTTCTGAGGTCGTCTGACCATCGGGCTGGTGGGCGTCCTACACTACGTTACACAATTAATTTACTTGATATTAATCACAGAAATAACAAAAAAAAAAATATGATGCTATCTGTTTTTAATTAATTATAATTTATTTTAAGTCTTGTAAAATTAAAGGTTAATTTGAATACTGAAGCATACATACGCATTCTTTTATATAAATGTCATCATTTCTTTAACAGCCTATACCTTTGGATAGAGAAAAACATGAAGTTACGTTTATTTGGAAAAAATACCAACACGCTCGCGCAACTGCTAAGTCAAACCGCTAACCGGCTATTGAAGGGAGAAAATGAATCCCTCGTCGCGAAAATTCTAATGACTACACCCTAATTTTCATTTATTAGATAATATTTTAACAAAAAATGCATTTAAAATGTAATGATGAAATTTTTTTTTGTTACTTTTATGATGGAAGGTTTGATGCTTTTTTCTTTAGTACTTGATTCAGTACTAAATGGTTGCTAAACAGGAATATCATCAAAAGCCTTCCTTATCCATCCCTCTTCACAACGGTACAATATAAGAAGACGCGATCGTTGTCCAATTAATATGTAGACGCAAGTCTTAAAAACCATTTGAAAAATATATATTATATGATAATTCACTGCAAAAACAGACACTAACTCGCCGTTATGTTCACGTTTATCACACATAACTGTCGAAATTAATTTCGAAAAGTCATTGAGTCGCGAGCCAGGATTTGAAACGGCGACCTCTTGATTCAGAAGCGGAGTGCTCGACCACTAGACCATCGGGACTCTGAAAGAAAAGATTATAAAAAAATAATAATAACACATATTATTTTTATAAGACTATGAAGAAAAAAATAACTTGACAGGAAGAAAATCAAAGCAAGCGTTTCAATAACTTCATTTATATTCAATTCTTTTGAAAACATCCTAAACAAACGTTACGCATGATTTTATGTAAAAAACAGTGCCTAATAAAAACCCCCACAATAATATATTATGTTTTTGGTAAAGAAAGAATTCAATCATAAAAACTGATAACGAAATGAAGTTCTATATATATATAAGTATATTGAGAGTTAAATTTGAGCGCAGGGTCATGCGTTAATATTTACCTTAATTTTTAAATGGCGTGTCCCACCACCCTTAATGCCTGAAGGCGTAGGCAGCGGTAATTATACCTCAACACACACGATTAATTTTATAGTCTCACATATAATATATGGCGAAATCCATTACCCTATATTGGTTATGACTTTATTATTCATCCGTATTTTCAAACTTATAACTCGGGACCTCTGAGCTATAAGCCTAAGGGTTGAACCACAAAGACATTGATTAGAGATTCAGAATGTTCACATAAGGTTCACCCACACAATCTTTGCGATATCCACGAACAAAGATGCAGTAATAATATTCTCTACAACGATTCCAGCCATGCCAGTATATACATAATAACATAACGTAACTTCACGCCTTTTTCTGCCCGAAGGTGTAGGCGGTGACTGTTAAGCCTCGACTCGCCCAAATCGTTTACGTTCCAAATGCCGAATAACCTATTGCCATACTGGGTACAAAGTTTTCAGTCATCGATATTTTTCTAACTTTCGAATCCTAATTATTAAAAGTCATTGGTGTGAGCCCGCTTGGAACCTATGACTTTTTGATTCAAAAGCGGGGTGCTCAACCACTCAAAATCGACGACTGCCGAGACTAAAAATGAACATATTGTTTTTGACGATTTATTTGTGTAAATTGCATGGGCGTCGTAAATTGTTTATTAGGGTACCGTCATTATTTTTTAGCGCAATGGGCATCCGAAACTAATGAACAGTACGAGTTTCTCTAATTTAAATAAAAGGTAACAAAGTACTGTATTTATGAGAAATTGGGTAAATGATTGGGCCGAACCTTTCGCGCCCCCGAGCAGGTGGAGGTTTATATTTTTATTCATTTTTGCAATATGTTATTTCGTTAGGTGAAATGTAAGTTATAAAAATGACCTACCTATATTGCTGCAAATAAATTCAAGGTAAATTTGTTAAAATTTGGTCTCTTAGCATCTTTGATAATCTTAAAGATAAAGGAGTTTTTTTATTGATAATTATTATATATTAATTTACTGGAGTTGGATAGCGAGTTTCCAAAATGAGCTACTATAGTCTGGTCAATTTAATAGGCAACTTTTGACGTCTGTCAATTTTATAATTTTAGTGAGATGATCTGCACAAAAACATCGATTAAAGTGAACGAATCGATACAGACATGAAAAATTTAAAAAAAATCTTTGGGTGAATCCCTGTCACATTATTATGTTTAGTTTCATTTTCTACGAATTAGGAATGATTAATTTATTAATGCCCAACACTGACCACAACATGGTTATTAATTTACAGTGGTATTTCTTCACAAGTAATCGATATATTTGATTCTACTTATCAGCTTTAGAATTTTGGAGTAACATTTCTACCTTTTAAAAAAGGTGGTGATTAGACGACGCAACATGGTGACGACGTTCAGTTTGTTAAATCAGAAATTATTTGTGATGTTTAGAATAGTGAAATTTCTTGTATCAGTCATTACTACAATAAATTGTGATTGTAATTGAAAAAAAAATAACAAGCAAAGCAAATTGTGCAGTTCTAACAAAGCAAAAAAATATATTATTTCATGCCCGCCGTTACAAGTTTACATTGTTGAATTTTGATGAACTGTCAAATGTTGCCTATTAAAATGACCCGACTATAGAAGCTTATTTAGACACGAGAGTTATTAAATATAGTTTACTTTCTTTTCATTGTTACAGAGAATTAGAAATAATAATTACTATTTCTACTGAAAGTATTGACGAGCCTCGTGGTGCATTGGTAAAACGTAGCAAAAGGATTTAGTTGCTTAGTTTGAAACTTAGTGTATTACTTAGTGTATTAAGTCCAAGATATTATTATTATTCTTTATGCCTTTATACCTTCAATACGCAAAAATATCGTCTCATCATTGGAATAAATAAAGATTTCCCCTCGATATAAATAAGATGGTCAATCTATTGCCAAAATTAATAAAAATGATCGGTGTTATTTAAGATACCATACCAAACCAACCCTTTCACAGAGACTATATATTATACAACAAGAAGACTAAACTACCGACAAGACAAATGAAACATTTTGATCAATATTAACAAAGTAAATCCTTGTCTACGAGGTTAATGCACTGATCAGTGATCAAGACACGCCTAAGAACGGAACACCAATCCGAAACAAAAAAAAATACACTAAACTAAACATCACAAAGGAAACCGTGAATTCACAAAAACATACTTACCGAAAATGTATTTCCCCCTCCAATTCAATCCGAATACAGACAGACGGACAGATATTTCCTCAGTGGAAACAGTGCTTCCTTAACTAATTCACTACTTATATATGCTATGGCGTGCACGGATTATATTTGGGGCTATAAATCTAACGATATAAAGAGGTTTTCACATTTCATGCTACATTTACTTAAACTCTAAAAATGTTTAAAATAAAACAGATCTGTACCATATCTTGTAAGACAGTTATTAATTTCGTAGGAGTTATCTAAACTAAGTAATGTTATTTAAGACTTTGAATTGATGTTTATTTGTCTTAATGCAGCTGAAACAGCAATCATTATTGGTGGTTATTTCAAATAAAAAGAAAGAGATTTTAAAAGTCACTAGCTATTTTTCAATTTAAAAAAATAATCTACGAACTTTAAATAAGTCTAAACAGTATCTAAGATTCAGTATTTGTATATTTAGTATACGCTCTCATTTTTGGGTTTAGTCGTTAAATAAGAGGGTAATGTTCTTTTACTGTAATGCATTCGTATTTTAGAGGATTGTTGGGTCCAATGTTTGGGTCCGAATATATAAGGGTTAACAGTCACAATCCTACGCGTCG